>OX451741.1:727466327-728863737 GCA_948472305.1 Vicia faba | reverse complement strand
CTATCTTGAAAAAAGTGAATTAGCAGACGCTGATCATGAGTGTGGGTAGACATTCTCCTCACGTACATTACCAAGTGAGCACGAGTGAAAATGTTTCCCTTGTACTTCTCAAATTTCGGGACCTTGAACTTAGCAGGTATCTTAACATTTGGGACCAAACATAGCTCATTCACATTCTGCCCAAATATCTCTTTTCCCCTAAGAGCCTTCATCTCTCTTTGCATCTTATCGAACTACTCTTGAAAATAATCCATTCTGTCATAGAGACCCAGGTCTTCACTCGGCGGAGGGAAAGGACGACACACATCATCATTAACAAACAAAACCATGTTTACCAAAGGAGGTGCAGCAAGAACAACATGCACCACAGGAGGTGTTGGAGTAACAACAGTCTGGACCACCGGAGTATCTTAAGGACCAAGATTGAAACCTTCAGGTGCAAAATTCTCTGGCATTCCCCACAGATAACCTTGAAGCATACAGTTTTGAACAACAGCCGGAATAGCGGATACAGGAACAATCGGAACTTCAGTATTTGCCCTTGTTGGTTGAGGTTGAACACTCGGTGGCTGATTATGAGCAGCCACCAGAGCTTTCATCATAGTAGTAAAATTGTCCATGCCGGCCTTCAAAGCAGAAACTTCTTCGCTTAGCTCGCGATTCTCCTATTCTAAGTTGTCCATCTTCTTTTTGAAATTATCCCGAGTGTTGTAGTGATGAGTCAGCTTGCTGAATGAAGTAAAGAACCTTGGTAAGACACCTAGATATGCATAATAAATGCAAGAAATATGCGCAATATGATGCATGATATGCAATTCATATGATTATTTTTTCTTTGTTATTTAATATTTCAAGGGATTTACGGTTTATAGACATATTACAAACATCAAAATAACAACGCATTTGAAATACTAATTTTTTTTATTATAATAACTTCAAAATGGATTACAAGTCTCAATGATCCCAAGTACAAGATGAAAATACAATCTAAAATTATGAGAAAAAGAACTGATGGACATCAATCTGTACGTTGGCGCTTCCCTGTGAGCCTGACAATCTGAGCCCCCAACCTCTGGTTTTCTTCCACGTGTCTGATGGCAACCTCCTTCCAATCATCTGGATTAGGAAGTGAGTAATCAGCCCCTGTCTGAGGCTTAGGGGAAAATAAATCCCCTTGCCTCTCCATAGACTCCACCGCTCGACTCTCAAGGATCTCAATCAAATCCTCTTTCTCCTTCATGTCTGCTTTATAGAAACTCTCTAGAGTCTGGAACTTGTTCTTCCAAGCATCCCTTTCCTGTTGCATCCTAACCAAAGCAAGTTGTAGCTCTTCTAGGTCATCTAATAAGGGAGGAGTGGTCTTCACAAATAGATCAGGCATGGGTGTCTCTCGAGTATACGACATCTTTAACTGAATAGCTCTTGATCGGATCCATTGGAGATATGGCTCCAAAGAAACAACATCCCTAGGTCCCAAATCCTTCCTACTCTTCTTATGAATGTGACGCCAGGCCTTCGCAATCTTCTCCCTAGCTTCCCTATGGTCTTCTCCTTCCTTCAGAAAGAAACTACTCAAATGAATATGAAGATGTGAAAAACACAAGAAGGGGGGGGGGGGGGGGGGGGGTTGAATTGAAAAACTTGAAATTGAAAGCACAATGACACAATATTTTTATCCTGGTTCATTTGATCTCAAACTACTCCAGTCCACCCGTCAAGGTGATTTCGCCTCTCTCCAACGAGGTCTTAATTCACTAATCTCAAAAAGATTACAATCACAACTTTAACAACTGTTAAAGTCTTCTTGAGTACAACCAAAATCCGGTTAATCTCAAGGAACACTATTTCAAGACAATTATACAAGATATGTGTTGTTGTTTTTCTTATAAAATCTGTTTATCACAACTGTGATAATTTACACAGGATTATAGCTTGGAAATGTAAATAATATTGCTTGCAGCTTTGAATATGCGTGAGTGATAATGTAGCAAATTGTCCTCGATTTTGAATGCTGAATTTGTTTATATAGGTAGTGGAATAACGTTGATTAAAAAGCATGTTTAATGTCATTAAGACACGTTCCATTTGGAGAAGATCCTGTCTGAAAGAAGCCGTTGGAATTGATGTCGTTATGAATGATCAGTAACGCTTCAGAATCTTATCTCCTTGCTTGCTGATGACGCTTCTCAACATTGTTGACTTGGATTGACATGTTCTTATTCAGAATCAATGTTTACTTTGATTAAGTGCAGGTTCTGGTCATCAATCTTCAGCGCATGTTCTGATTGCTTCACCGTGTAGCTCTTAAGGCTTATCTTCTGATGTTGATATGATCAGAACTTCTGCATACATAAAAACATAATTTTTAGGGTGCATATTTGTTCTTTGTATTTATTATTTATTCTTTGTATTTGTTATCATCAAAACTCTAAGTAAGGGTTGTAGAATCAAACTATGTTCTAACAATCTCCCCCCTTTTTGATGATGACAAAAACTAGATTTTTCAATTAAAAATAAAGAACAAAAGGTTTAAGAGAAACTCCCCCTAGGTTGATTACTTCCCTTAAGTTCCTTGAGAATCATAATTTAGCTGCATCTTCTATCAGAGTTTGTACTTTCTCCCCCTGGTCAAACATTCTCAGAAAGTAGAGGTTAAGTAATTTAGAATGTTTGAGACTTTTGTCTCGGTAAACCATTATTAAAAATATCTTACTTTCTCCCCCTTTTTATAAGTTATCAAAAAGGTAATATAATCAGATCCAAAAGATAAGAATTATATTAAAAACATTAAGCAATGATAAGTTCCAGAACAGAAGAGGTAAAAATTAAGCGTTACAGATAAACAGATTTAAAACAGAAATCTAAGAAGGAGGGGGAAGATGTGTGAACAACGCTTCTAGCAAGATTTTATCTGAGTGTTAGACTCTTCTTGCTTGCCCAAAATGCCTCTGATTTCCTTTGTGGTGTCTTCCTGTTTACCAAGAATGCTTTTAATCTCCTTGTTTGTGTCCTCCTGCTGATCCAACCTTGCATGAATAAGAGCATTTTCTTTCTTCAACATTTCCAGAGTTTGCATAACTAAGGAAGGTGCTGGAGTTTCTTCAGGAGTTGTATGTTGCTCAGAGCACTTTGCAGCTTTTTCAGAGTGAACCATTGCTTCTGCTGTAACCATGTCTTCTGAAGCAGCAGTCAAGGAGAGACTTTCTGATTCTGGTTGAACTTAATATGAGGGATGATGCTCTGTCCAGGGAGCATTATCTAGAGAGAGGATTTCTTTCTTGACCAGTGGGGTCAGAACTTGGTCTTGAAGATCCTTCAGCTTATCACTAAAGTTCTGCTGAACCTGTTCATAACTCTGTTCCTTCAGCTTCAGCGTTTCAGAACTAAACCAGTTTCTGAATCTTGTCCACATATAATCAGAAGCAGCAGGATTAGTCATCTCTTGACTAGCATGCTTCAAAGAAGTTATCCATTCCGGCATTATTGTTTCAAAAATCAACAAATTTGTACCAACATCTGATGGGTCTGATGTGGTTTCGGTTGGTTTAGGTTTGGGAATGGTAGTTTTTAGAGATGTGGAGGTTAGTCTTTCCAGCAAGATTGGATCAATGAAAACTCTCAAATTTTCAGCTGGACAACTAGTAGGTGAAGGAGTGGGAGAGTCAGGTATAATGATTGGTCTAGTGGGGGTGTTTGGAGGAGTGGATTCCAGAGATGATGGAATTTCTGGAATATCGTGGATGGTGAGAGGCATGCGAGTAGCAAGTGCTTCTGTGATTCCGGGTATAGGGATAGTATCAGAATCTGAATGAGGTTCTTTATATTGGTTTGTTGAAACATGATGAGGTTCTGGTTCATGGATAACAGAAGATTGATTTTCAGAAGGTTGAACTTCTGGTTGTTGTGAGATGGAGTTCAGATCTTCTGGTTGTGGTATTTCTGTTTGAGGAATTTCTTGATGAGGTGATTGTGGTTGTGAAATTTCTGGTTGAGAAATTTATGGTTGATGTGTTTCTGGTTGAGGTGATTGTGGATGAGGAATTTCTGTTTGTGGAGAGAGTGGTTGCGGAATTGAAGATGTGGTATAAGAGTTTGGATTTTGTGGTACATGAGCTGAAAAGTCTTGGTCAAATAAATCAATATCAGACAGAACTTTGGCAAGTTCTGGTTGGTTTTGTTCAGGATTTGGATTATGGTAAAGGGAGTGAGTTTCATTCAGACCTAGAGTTTCTGATGGGTCAAACCCTATGTCAAAGTCTTCAAATGTTTGTGGTGATGGGTTTTCTGGTTGAGAAAGCATGGCTTCAGAAGTTGATACATTTATTGATTCTATAATAGTAACAAAGGAAGGATTACCTTTCTTTTTGGCAGCTTTTGAAGTCCTCTGAGATGGTCTTTCTGCTACAGCTTTCCTTTTCTTGGTCTTCTTCAAAACAACTTCTGGAGCAGCCTTATGCAAATCCTGGATGTTGATTTCTGGTGCAATACCATCTGCCCTACAAGCATACATTTATCTTACTATTATTTCAGGCTTGGAGTCAATCTCAGAAAATAGAGGAAAATCATCCAGAGGTATCCTTCTTGAAGTGATGGTTGCATAAGAAGTAATAGTGGGTTCCTTCTTGATATTCTCAATGATTTTCATCTTGTTTAGATTTTTAGCGTTCAGGGGCTTCCCAGCGGTTGCTTCCAATGTGCTGATTTCCTGTGCCTCAGTCAAATGTTCTATCAGCCTATTCTCTGTCAGAATATCTGATATGAGCTTGCCTAAGGGTATCTAGTCCCTCTTGGTCCGTTCATCTTCTCTTATTTCCTTCACACTCGTTCTAAGATGATTAAACAACAAGTGTGGAAGGTTTACCTTAGTCCTCTTAGAAATGAAATAGATCAGAAACTGCTGATAAATGTTGATATAATCAGGAGAGCTAGTTGGCTTCCTATGGTTGATACACCCCAAAATAATTCTTCCCCAAATTTTGTGGTGATCCTTCAGATCTCTGATTTTACTAGAGGGATGTCCATGAGTAAATATTTCCCTTGCAATAGAACCTACGTCATAGCATCTCTCAGCCATGTCAATGCATCTGACACCTCCACCATTGTAACCAATAAGCTTTGAAATTAGGTCTTCTATAATAATAATTTTCTTCCCCATGACATAAGAGGTAACTTGATGATCTGAAGAAGAAGCATGTATCCAGAATTCTTTGACAAGAATTGGAAATGTTGGCCCCAGTAGACGGTCAAAGTATTTGTTCCAACCTTGAGCAGTGACGTCTTCATACAGATTGAAGCCATTTTCTAGCAAGCTTTCAAAGTCAATAATCAGTTCTGAGAGAACTTCCAGATTATCAATGGGAGTGAGTAGTGTTTTGTAAGGTTCTTCATACTGTTCCATTGAAGCAGATTCCTTAGTACTGATGTTTTGGACGCTTGAAGAAGCCATTGTTCACACAAGATTTGAGGAAGATGAAAGGGTTTTTTGAAAATAAGAACTTGAAACTATAGAAAATATTTAGAGAGTAAAAAGAAGTGAATGTAAAAAGTGAAATTAGAGTTTAAATAGTTTTTCTTGAAAGCGTAAATAGTAAGAGAGAGAAATAATTAGTCATGATTATAAGCATTAATGACAGGTGAAATCAGGTGATTCAGAGAGATACTGGAACGGTTACCCATGACATGTGTCTCAATGCACCCAATCAGCACTTTTGACCTTTCAGAAAAGTGAACACATGTTCAACCTCAGAAAGTAGTTGATGAATGGATGACAACTGTTTGATTATGTGCACAACACGCTTCTATCCTTGAAATGAAACGTTCAGATCTTCATGGATAGATTCTGATGCAATCTGTACTTCTAAGACTCTGAAGACAAGTTGATCAGTAGTTCACAGAAAATAACAATGTTCTGAAGGTTAAGATATACAAATAAAATATTTTATTCTGGGCATAACTTCATGCTGAGATATTTCATAATGAAGTTAAACCTATCTTCAGAAAGAGGTTTTGTAAAGACATCATCCCATTGATGGTCTGTGTCAATAAATTTTAAGTTAAGAATCCCTTTCTGAATATAGTCCCTAATAAAATGATGTTTTATTTCTATATGCTTAGCCCTAGAATGCAAAATTGTATTCTTGCTGAGACAAATAGCAGAAGTATTATCACAGAGGATAGGAATGTTACTCTCAAATATGTTGAAGTATTCAAGTTGACTTTTCATCCAGAGCATTTGCGTGCTACATCCAGCAGCTACTATGTATTCAGCTTCTGCTGTTGATAGTGCAATTATGGACAATCTCTTGCTGGTCCATGAGATCAGGTTTTCTCCCCTAAACTGGAAGCTTCCAGAAGTGCTTTAACGCTATACTCTGTTTCCAGCGAAGTTAGCGTCACAATATCCTACTAAGCTGTAATTATTTGATTTTCTATAAAACAAACCCAGATTAGTAGTACCTTTCAGATACTTGAAAATTCTCTTAACTGCAGTTAAGTGAGATTCTCTAGGATCTGATTGGAATCTAGCACATAAGCAAACACTAAATAAAATGTCAAGCCTTGAATTCGTCAGATAGAGGAGAGAACCAATCATACCTCTGTAGACCTTCTGTTCTACCTTTTTACTTACCTCTTCCTTTTCCAGAATGCACGTGGGGTGCATTGGAATCTTTGAGGGCTTACATTTTGAGAGATAAAATTTCTTCAGAATTTCTCTGACATATTTTCTCTGATGAATGTAAGTTCCTTCCGGGGTTTGGTTTATCTGAATGCCCAGAAAGAATTTAAGTTCCCCCATTAGGCTCATCTCAAACTCTGCCTGCATACATTTAGCAAACTCTCTTCCCAGAGAGGGTTTAGTAGATCCAAATATGATGTCATCAACATAAATCTGACATACTAACGTGTCATTCTTAATTGTCTTACAGAACAAGGTCGTGTCCACTTTCCCTCTAGTGAATTCCTTTTCTAAAAGAAAGTTACTTAGTCTTTCATACCAAGCTCTGGGAGCTTGTTTCAGACCATAGAGTGACTTCTTTAGTTTGAAAACATATTCTGGATTTTTGGAATTCTCAAAACCAGGAGGTTGGTGCACATATACCTCTTCATCTATTTAGCCATTTAAGAATGCACTTTTGACATCCATATGATACAGAGTGATGCCATTGTTTACAACAAATGATATTAAAAGTCTGATAGATTCTAAACCTGGCGACTGGAGCAAAGGTTTCTATATAGTTTATTCCCTATTACTGACTATAACCTTGTGCTACCAGTCGTGCTTTGTTTTTGATTACTTCACCTTGCTCGTTCAGTTTGTTTCTGAACACCCACTTTGTACCAATGACGTTGAATCTTTTTAGTTTGGGAACCATATCCCATACGTCATTTCTGGTGAATTGATTTAGTTCCTCCTGCATTTCCAGAATCCAGTCATTGTCCAGAAGTGCTTCATCAATTGTTGTTGGTTCAATCAGAGAGACCAATCCCATGAGGGATTCTTCAGAGTTTCTGAATGTTGATCTTGTTCTGATTGGATCATCCTTCTTTCCCAGTATTGTATCTTCTGGGTGATCAATGCTACTTCTGGATAGTCTTTTGTGGAGTTGATCAACAGAATGTGTTGGATTACTTGCAGTAACTCTTTCTGATGTTGAGGGAGCGTCTCTGTTGAGAACTTCTGATGATTTGTCTTCAGTACCTATGAGTTCAACTTCCATACCTGCAAGGAATTCATTCTGCTTTAACTTTTGAGAGTCAAGCTTATCATCAAACCTAACACTGATTGACTCTTTAAGAATCTGTCTTTCTGTATTGTATACTCTGTACCCTCTTGAGCGTTCAGAGTATCCTAACATAATACACTTTTGTGCTTTAGAGCCAAACTTGTTCAAATTATTTTTTGTATTCAGAATAAAGCATGTGCATCCAAATGGATGAAAATAAGAAATGATAGGCTTTCTGTTATTCCACAATTCATATGGAGTCTTTTCTAGAATAGGTCTTATGGAGATTCTATTATGAATGTAACACGCTGTGATAATTGCCTCTTCCTAGAAGATCTTAGCAACGTTAGTCTCGTTGATCATGGTTCTGGCCATTTCTTGCAATGTTCTGTTCTTTCGTTCTACAACTCCATTTTGCTGGGGAGTTCTAGGACAAGAGAAGTCATGCAAGATGCCTTTTTCATTAAAAAATAATTCAAAATTTTTATTTTCAAATTCCCCACCATGATCACTTCTGACTTTGACAATTCTAAGATCCTTTTCATTCTGAACTTGGTTTCAGAAGGTAACGAACATAGAGTGTGACTCGTCCTTGTGTCTTAAGAACTTTACCAATGTCCATCTACTATAGTCATCTATGATTACTAACCCATACTTCTTGCCGCTGACTAACGCAGTTTTTACTGGTCCAAATAAGTCAATGTGCAGAAGTTCTAATGGCTTAGAGGTGGAAACAACATTTTTGGATTTGAAAGCAGTTTTTGCAAATTTGCCTTTCTGACATGCTTCACACAGAGCATCTGAGCTGAACATCAAATTAGGAAGTCCTCTGACCAGATTGAGTTTGTTAATCTAAGATATTCTTCTCATATTAACATGCCTCAATCTTCTGTTCCAGACCCATTGCTCGTTGTTAATAGAAAGTAGGCATTTTACATTCTGACTCTTTAGTTCAGAAAGTTTTATTTTATAAATGTTGTTTTTCCTCTTTCCATTAAATAGGATAGTCCCATCTTTCTGACTAACAACTTTGCATGAATTTTGATTAAAGATTATATCATAACCGTTATCACTTAATTGACTTATGGATAACAGGTTATGCATTAATCCATCAACTAATAATACATTATTTATAGAGGTAAGATTTCCATTACCTACTGTTCCAGAGCCAATGATTTTTCCTCTCATATTGCCTCTAAAGTCCACGTAGCCTCCAAGCTTAAGTTCCAGGCTTTGGAACATATGCCTTCTTCTCTTCATGTGTCGCGAGCAGCCAGAGTCCAGGTACCATGACTGGTGTCTTAGCCTTGCTGCTAAAGATATCTGCTACATGTATAATTTTATCCTTAGGTATCCACATTTTCTTGGGTCCTGATTGGTTAGTTTTACCAAAATTCTGATTGAACTTTGTTTGACAGAATAATCACTACTTGTGTATTTTATGTCATGTGTGTGCCCATATATAAAGTGTGATTTGAGTGGTGTGTGTTTTATAACTAAGTCCATGGCATTTTTTGGTGTAGATACCTTACGTTGATATCCTATCCCTTTTCTGCCATTTCTGCTAACTCCAAAGATCATTGAAGCCATCTTGCTTATGTCTATGTTTTTAGCTAGAAACCTCTGAAAGCTGTGATCATACTCTTTGATGATCTCATCAGCATTACTGGGAGTCTCAGAGATTGTTTCCTTCTGAGAGTTTTGCAAATCATTTTCTAATTTTGAAATTTTTTCTTTTAACTCAGAATTCTCTAATTTGAGACTCTCAGACTTTTCAGAGTCAGAGGCAAGATTCCTTTTTAGGTTTATGAATTTGACTCTGATTTGATGATACATTTCTAGAATTTCATTTATACTTTCTGCAAGTTCATCCTTAGTAAAGTTTATGGTAAAATCAGGAAATACCTCTTCAGTGTCTGATTCTGAGTCTGAACTAGAAGCTTCACTGTCTTCTGATACGTTTTCCATGAGAGCTATGTTTTCTCTTTCATCATCTGATTTCGAGTCAACTTCAGAGGTGTCATAATCATCCTATGTAGCCATGAGGATTTTCTTCTTTTCCTTGAAGAACTTCTTTTTGGGCTTTTCCTTCTGAAGCTTTGGGCAGTCACTTTTGTAGTGCCCTTGCTCGTTACATTCATAGCAGATGATGTCCTTGTTATTTGGCTTTCTGTATCCTGAAGAACCTTCAGATCTTCTGTGTCCAGAGGAAGACTGAGACTTTCTGTATCTGGAGGAGGATTCATTCTGATTCTCTGATCTTCTGGTATTTTTGAACTTCCTTTGTCTCTGCTTCCACAGTTTGTTCACCCTTCTGGAGAGGAGAGATAGTTCATCTTCTTCTGATGAGGATCCATCAGAAGTTTCTTTCACAACCTGCAAAACCTTAGAGTCAGATTTTCTGTTAGATTTTAAAGCTAGTGGCTTACCTTGCTTTTGAGGATCATCTTCTTCTAGCTCTATCTCGTGACTTCTGAGGGAGCTGACAAGTTCCTCCAGAGATATTTTGTTGAGATCTTTGGCTATCTTAAGTGCTGTGACCATTGGCCTCCATTGCTTGGGCAAGCTTCTGATGATCTTCTTAACATGATCAGCAGTGGAATACCGTTTGTCAAGAACCTTCAATCTAGAAACAAGGATTTGGAATCTTGAAAACATAGTTTCTATTGATTCATTATCTTCCATCTTGAATGCCTCATACTTCTGAATGAGTACAAGGGCCTTGGTTTCTTTGACTTGAATTTTGCCTTCATGCGTCATTCTCAGAGAGTAAAACATGTTCTTGGTAGTCTCTCTGTTTGATATTTTCTCATATTCTGAGTATGAGATGGCGCTGAGAAGTATTGTTCTGGCCTGGTGGTGGTTTATTAATTCACGATTTTGCTGATCAGACATCATTTTTCTGTCTATCCTCTGACCATGTCCATCCACTGGGTGCGTGTATCCATGAGTCACCATGTCCCATAGATCATCATCATGGGCCAGAATGAAACTCTCAATTCTGGAAAGTTTTCTCATTGCTGATGTTTTGGCTTGGTCCCACCATAGTATTTTTCTGAAGCTTGGATCTTGTACTGACACAGTTAAGTGTTTAAGCTCAGAACCAGGCGCTCTGTCAAAAACTGTTTATCACAACTGTGATAATTTACACTGGATTATAGCTTGGAAATGTAAATAATATTGCTTGCAACTTTGAATATGCGTGAGTGATAATGTAGCAAATCGTCCTCGATTTTGAATGCTGACTTTGTTTATATAGGCAGTGGAATAACGTTGATCATAAAGCATGTTTAATTTCATTAACACACTTTCCATTTTGAGAAGATCCCGTTTGAAATAAGCCGTTGGAATTGATGTTGTTATGAATGATCAGTAACACTTCAGAATCTTATCTCCTTGTCTGCTGATGACGCTTCAGAACATTGGTGACTTGGATTGACATGTTCTTATTTTGAATCAGAGTTTACTTTGATTAAGCGCAGGTTCTGGTCATCAATCTTCAGCGCATATTCTGATTGCTTCACCGTGTAGCTCTTAAGGCTTATCTTCTGATGTTGATATGATCAGAACTTTTGCATACATAAAAACATAATTTTTAGGGTTCATATTTGTTCTTTGTATTTATTATTTATTATTTGTATTTGTTATCATCAAAACTCTAACTAAGGATTGTAGAATCAAACTATGTTCTAATAGAATACTATTCGATTTATCCCTCATCGGATAACCAAGTTGTCGGCGTGCGAGAACATGGTTATAGGTAATTCCTCCCTTTGTACCAAGAAGAGAAACATTGGGGAAATTACCACAACTATCAATAATCTCTATATCCTGATAATCTCGATGATACCAATCAATATCTGAGTGAGTAAGTGCCATGATCTTAGGAGCCCATCGGGGTTCCTTCTTGACATCCCAAAAAGCATCAGACTAAGGCATATGAGAGATGAACCACCGATACAACAAAGGCGTGCAACAGATAATCATTCCCCCATGATAAGAATTCTGAAGATGAACAGAGTAATAAGCATCACCCAACAGTGTAGGAACTTGGTTTCCAATCATGAAAATCCTGATCGCGTTAATGTCGACAAACTTGTCCACATTTGGAAATAAGATTAATCCGTAAGCAAGTAGAGCAAAGATGGCCTCAAAAGCAACTGTACTCTTCATTCTGGAAAAGTAACGAGCTTTCTCCAATAAGAATTGAGCTGGTAATCCTCTAATCCCTCCTTTAGTAGTCATATGGTCTTCCACCCTGGACTTTCCCAGATGAATCAAAGCAGCAATCTCATGTGGTTTTGGCTCACCCTCCAAACCAGTAAAAGGAACACGATTAGTAACAGGTAAATCCTATAGATAAGAATACTCCTCCAGTGTAGGAATCAACTAATAATCGGGAAAAGTAAAGCAGTTATACATCGGATCATAGAACTGGACCAAGGTCGAGAGAATACCCTCCTTCATCTTCAGCTTCATGAGAGGAATAATGGATCCATACTTCTTCCGAAATTCTGCAGAACACTCGATCTCTGGAATTAGACTGACCAACTCATCTATCTTGGGATCCTTAAAACTGTATTTCCCGGTCTTTCTCTTTCCAGAATCTATGGTTAAAAGTACCTGAGATATTCACAAATAGTCAACCTTTAAATCTCTTGAAATATTGTTTTCTTCAAAAGATGCTTATAAGTGCATGGATGCATGATGCAACAATCACACACAAGATCACACATATAGGGTTCATAGGTTCAACGTCACGGGCATGAGGTTGAAGGTACTACCCATAAGGTGTTGGTCTAAAAAGTTATCACCTGCCGAACAAGGTTCTAGAGGTTCCCAGAGTCTACATCCTTCCTTCAGATATTACCAACTTCCCAATTAACTCGGTAATTAGTAATATTCTCAAGAATGACTCGTCCGAGCATAGTATCGCGTGGCAACTATTTCCGGATTACTTTGTCATAGCTTCCGCACTACACCTAAAAGGCAAAGATGGGTTAGGTATTCTACGGTCCTCAGTTTCAGTAGGCTCCTAGGTCGAAAGCAGTAAGTCTTCCTGATTACTCGGTAAACGACACTACAGTCAAAGGGGCCTCCACTGAGTGGGGGATCTCATGCCTCCTTTTTTGGGATTACTCCCTCCAAGTTAACATGACTATACCGCTCGTCCTATCTTAAAGTTTGCCCAAGTCTGGGTATAAGACTTATGAGTAATCACCAAGCACCCTAGAAACCAGGAAAATCCAAACAACCATATATACAAAATATAACACATAAACAACAATAGCACATATACAAATATAAAAAAAGAGAGGCTCAACCCGCTTAGGGATGGACCAGCAAGAAGTCAATCTTTCCCCAGTGAAGTCGCCATTTTTCTGTAGCGGTAGAAATGTTCAAGACTAAGCCATTAGATTGACTAGACTTTATACAAATCAAAAATAAAAATTGCCACCGCACTTTATTGTTTCCAAAGGAATGGGAAAAGAGAGAATAACCCAAAAATAAGGGGAAAGATTCAAGGTAAGGGGGTTGGTTATGCAAAGGGAAGGTATTAGCACCCTAAACATCTTTGGTACTCCACAGGAACCTCTTTGAAAAATCTGTATATTTTGGCTATAAAATGTGTTGTATAAAAATGAATGGTGGAGGTGAGAGAAGAAATATATTTTTTATTGATTTTTGCACCCGCCGCGGTTGCAAACCTTTAGTGCCTACGTACCACCTTTAGTGCAATAGAGGATCAGGATACACATAGTCCCTCTTTAAAAAAAATTTGAAACACAAGTGTGTTGGTTAATTTTTATGAGATAAGACATCATCGTCATTGTCCGTGTGGAAAACATACTTACTACCCACAATCATGAGAAAGGAGAATTTGCGTCATCTCAAAGTGGAGGAAATGTCTTGGATTTTTAAATCAACAATGTCTCACTCAACACCCAAGTGGAAAATATCTCTCTTCACTACATATTGTAGAAGTATAATTGTTTGCATCACTACAAGGATTGACAAGAGTCTAATCTTTTGAGAAAAGTTTAAAGATAAAAGCCAAAGTGGAAAAAAGGTTTGAAATGAGATTGATTGACTTTTAGTCTTCTCACAAAAAATTTCAAGGTATTATTAAATTGATTGAAGTTCATTTATGAAAATATTTTGAAAATGCATGGAACTAGGTCCAAGTTTATTATGAAAGTGTTTCAAGTTTAGAAACAAGAAGAGCTTTTAAAAGGAGGAAGAAGATTTTTAGAAATTAAAGAAGATGGGAGGATAAGAAGAAGCTATCCTAAAGCATAAGGTAAAATATAAGGATAAGAACCATCTAACCAACAAGAAGCAAATACTTGACATTATGTGTCAAGATAGAATTCCCATTGTCAAACTACTAAGGCTATGTGGGATGTAACACCCGTAATTTAATTAATTATTTAATTAAATTATTTTTTGAATATTTGTGAAGAGGTGTTATAATATAATTGAATTTATTTTATTAAGTGGAGAAATAATAATATTAGAGGTATTATATTATCATGTGGTGAAATAATATTAGAAGTTAATATTATTTTGATGTGGGCCTATTTTGAGAGAGTAGAAGTAATAAGGGGGTGTAGGTTTTGAGCCCAATAAGAAATAAGGAATAATAGAATATTAGATTATTTTATTATTTTTTGTTAGAATAGAAGAAGAGGAAGTAGAAGGAAATAAGGATTTGAGAAGAACGTGAAGCTGCTGGAAAAAGTGGAAAACGAAAAGAACGTGAATTCAACCCGGAAATTGTAGAGCGACCTTCAATCCAAGGTAAGAGTGGGGTTCTGGCTTTATAATTGGTTTCATGATATTTGATATGTGGGGTAAGAGGATTGTTGTTTTGGTTCTTGAATTGGATGCATTATGACTGATGTATGATGAAGATTGATGAGTTCTTGATGAATAATGATGTTATTATGTTGTTTGATCGATGGAGTAATAGGGTATAACGTTAGGTGATGAATTACCATGATTATATTAAGGTTTGCAGGACTGTAATATAATTTCCGTAGTGAGAATACAGAAGGAAACTCAAAATTATGCAGGAATGCGTCATCACGTGTCGACCTCAAGCTGGATGAGTCGATACATGGGCAGTGTTAGACTCAGGATGAGTCGATACAAGAAGGGCTTGCATCGATACATGATAGTTGCAAAACTCAAGATGAGTCGACCGGTGAGATACATGTGTTGATACATGCTGCGTTTAAAGTCAGAATGAGTCAATCCATAGGGTTTTGGGTCAACCCATGTTGTAAAGGAGATGCAGGATGAGTCGATCCATAGGGTTTTGTGTCGACCCATAAGGTCTCCTTTTTGACAGAATCGATTTTCAGTTGCTGTAACATGAGTTTTAGGATGTTGTTTGATATGTCGTTCGAAGCGTTGAGTAGCTAATGCGATGAACTTTATTCTAGATGATTAAAATGATGGATAGGAAGTGTAATCCTAGTAGCCAATTTAGGATTTAGAATTAATTTCCGTGATTGATTGTTGTGCTGTTTTTGGATAGATTGATGAATGTGAGATGTTTAGAGACTGCTGTTAGAATTATGATGGTAGGATTAGTGGCAGTAACGAAGTAAAGCTATAGGTTAACATAATGGATTACTGTAGTATTATTATATAACTGAGTATTAGTGAGATGTTGATAATAAAGTGGTGTTTGATAATTTATGATGAACAAATGACGTTTGATAAATAAATGATGTTTGATAAATTATTTTGAGATGTTTATGAGATGCTGTAATTGAGATGTTTTGAGATGATTGAGATGTGGTTATTTTGAGATGTTAATTTAGATGTTTTAAAATGATTGAGATGTTAATTGAGATGTTTTGAGATGATTTGAGATGTTGTTAATTTTGGTGTTGATATTACATTCATGTTGAGTCGCATACATTGCATTTTTGAGATGGAGCTTATGCTCGTTGAGATGGCCTGGATTGGCAAATTTTGAGATGAAGGCTATGCCTTGTTGATGCATCTATTAATTGGCAGATTTTTGAGATGGGAGTTCTGCTCCAATGGTACCACATGCATTTGCATTGTATTAAGTCGCATTATATGATTGAATAATGACGTGTATTTGGATATTGATGAATGATTATATATGATGTAGTTATTGTTTATTATATGATGAGAAGTGGTGATGTTATTGATCTAATTAAATATATTAATTATCATGCACTTTATTATATTGTTAGATATCTCACCCCTTCTGTTTGAATGTTTCCCTTATGTTGGTAACGTGCAGGTAATCGAGAGTGAAGGCTGTATACCTTCAATAGTTCGAGTCAGTGTCACTGCTCTGATATGTAACACTTGGGGGGATGAACGCTTGCTGATTTTTGATTGCTGGTTTTTAGTTGTTGAACTTTAAATTAATTATTATTGAATATGAGATGTTTCGAAGTTGATGTTTTGTCATTTTAAAGATGTTATTGAGAATTCCGCTGCGTATTTGTTGAATCAATTTATTAAAGATGTTATGTTGATGATTCATTCGATGTTTTGAAAAAGTGTTATATATCCATGATGAATGCAATGAATTCGTTAGAAGAATTTGTGACGTCCCGATTCATTTGTATGATTGAAATTTTATAACTCTGATTTAATTGTATAATTGCTTGGGGTAGAATTGGGGTGTTACAAAGTTGGTATCAAAGCAAAAGGTTGGCCCGACCTTGTCGTCGAGTCGTAGTTGTGTAACAACTGAGTATTGTTATTTTGAGTTCTAACAGTTGTTTGTGTTGTAGTGATAAGTTGAGATGGCTGGAAGGAATGATGTTGCACTTGCTGCTGCTTTAGAAGCGATGGCTCATGTGATGGAAAATCAGCCGAATGTTGACGGGAATGATGGATCTCGTAGCTCGGCGACTTTCCAGAGAGAGAATCCACCTACGTTCAAGGGAAAGTATGATCCAGATGGAGAATTGGAGTGGTTGAAAGAGATAGAGAGAATCTTTCGCGTGATGGATTGCACTCCAGTGCAGAAGGTTCGTTATGGGACTCATATGCTAGCGGTCGAGGCTGATGACTGGTGGCTAGAGACTTGTCAGAAGTTAGAAGCTGCAGGTGAGACTTGTTCCTGAAGATGTCTGTGGTAAGAAGTTTTGAGAAAGTACTTTCCTGAAGATGTCTGTGGTAAGAAGTAAATTGAGTTCCTTGAGCTGGAGCAAGGAAGTATGTCTGTTGTTGAGTATGCTACCAAGTTTTCTGAGTTGGCTAAGTTTTATCCGCATTATGTTGAGGAAAATGTTGAGTTTTCGAAGTGTATTAAGTTTTAGAACGGGTTGCGCCCGTAGATTAAGAAGGCAGTTGGATACCAGAAGATCCGTGTCTTTGCTGATTTGGTTGGTAGCTGCAAGATTTATGAGGAGGATAATAATGCATATTACAAGATTATCAGTGAGAAGAGGGGTAAGCACCAACATAATCGCGGTAAGCCTTATGATGCCCCAGTTGTTAAAGGTAAACAGAAAGTTGCTCATGGATAGAGGAATAGTGGGGGAGATGCTCCTGCTAGTGTGATTTGCTTTAAGTGTGGAAAACCTGGGCACAAGAGTAATGTGTGCACTGTTGAAGTGAAGAGATGTTGCCATTGTGGTAAGAACGGACATGTTGTATCTGAGTGTGAACAAAAGAGTGTGATTTGTTTCAACTGTAGAGAGGAAGGGCACATTGGTAGTCAGTGTCCGAAACCGAAGAGGGCTCAGTCAAGTGGAAAACTATTTGCTTTGGTTGTGGATTAGACAGCTGCTGAGGAAAGACTTATCAGAGGTACATGTTTCATTAATAGTATTCCTTTCATTACTATTATTGATACTGGTGCTATGCATTGTTTTATTGCTGCTAATTGTGTTGAAAGATTGGGTCTTGTATTATCTTCTTTTAATGGAGAAATGGTCATCGATACTCCAGCCAAGGGGTCGGTGACTACTTCTTTTGTGTGTGCTAAGTGTCCGTTGTCGATCTTCGACAGAGACTTTGTTGTTGATTTGTTTTGTTTACCGTTAAGAGGTTTGGATGTAATTTTGGGTATGAACTGGTTAGAGCATAACTGTGTTCATATTAACTGTTATGACAAGTCGGTGAAGTTTTCTACTCTTGAAGAAGAGGAAGGTGGTCTGTTGTCTGCTAGACAATTGCGGAAGTTGATGCAAGAGGAAGTACAAATGTTCTCTTTGATGGCGTCGCTATATGTAGAGACTCAAGCTATAATTGAGGAATTGCAGGTGGTGTGTGAATTTCCTGAAGTTTTCCCTGATGAGATTCCTGATGTACCTCCGGAGAGGGAAGTTGAATTTGCTATTGATCTTGTACATGGTACCAGACCTGTGTCTATGGCACCATACAGGATGTCTGCATCTGAGTTGTCAGAGTTGAAGAAGAAATTGGAAGAGTTACTTGAGAAGAAGTTTGTAAGACCAAGTGTATCGCCGTGGGGAGCTCCAGTGTTGTTAGTAAAGAAAAAAGATGGAAGTATGAGGATTTGTGTTGATTATAGACAGCTGAATAAAGTGAAGATTAAGAACAACTATCCTCTTCCAAGAATAGATGACTTGTTGTACCAATTGGTGGATGCTCGTGTGTTTAGTAAGATTGATTTGAGGTCGGGTTACCATCAGATTAAAGTGAAGGATGAAGATATTCAGAAGAAGGCTTTCAGAATGCGTTATGGACATTATGAGTATTCGATGATGCCTTTCGGTGTTACTCATGCGCCGAGAGTATTCATGGATTATATGAATCGTATCTTTCATACTTATTTGGATCGGTTCCTTGTGGTGTTCATTGATGATATTTTGATTTACTCTAAGTCAGAGGAAGAGCATGCATAACACTTAAGGGTAGTATTGCAAGTTTTTAAAGAGAAGAAGTTGTATGCAAAACTGTCCAAGTGTGAATTTTGGTTGAAAGAGGTTAGTTTTCTTGGTCATGTGATTTCAGGTAGTGGCATTGTTGTAGATCCATCGAAGGTTGATGTTGTGTTGCAATGGGAAACCCCAAAGTCAGCTATTGAGATTAGAAGCTTCTTGGGATTAGCTGGTTATTATAGAAGGTTTATCGAAGGTTTTTCTAAGTTGGCACTTCTGTTGACTAAGTTGACTTGTAAAGGTAGAGCTTTTGTATGGGATGTTCAGTGCGAAGAAAGTTTTACGGAATTGAAGAAGTGGTTGACGTCGGCTCCGATTTTGACGTTGCCTAATCCAGGAGAGCCTTTTGTGGTGTATTGTGATGCTTCGAAGATGGGTTTAGGAGGTGTGATTATGCAGAATGGTAAGGTAGTTCCTTATGTGTCAAGGCAGTTAAGGACTCATGAGAAGAACTATCCTACGCATGATTTAGATCTTGTTGCAGTTGTTTTTGTGTTGAAAATTTGGAGGCATTATCTTTATGGTTCTAGATTTGAAGTGTTTAGTGACCATAAGAGCTTAAAGTATTTGTTTGATCAGAAGGAGTTGAATATGAGGCAACGAAGATGGTTGGAATTGCTAAAGGATTATGATTTAGGTTTAAATTATCATCCAGGAAAAGCGAATGTGGTAGCTGATGCGTTGAGTCTAAAGACTTTACATATGTCAGCAATGATGATTAAAGAGTTGAAATTGATTGAGTAGTTCAGAGATAAGAGCTTAGTTTGTGAGGTTACTTCGCAGAGTGTTATGTTGGGTATGTTGAAGATTAATAATGAATTTCTAGACAGTATCAGAGAAGCTCAGAAGTTGGATGTGAAACTGGTAGATTTAATGGTTGGAATTGATCAATCTCAGAATAGTGATTTCAAGCTACATGTGCAAGGTGTGCTGAGATTTGGTAATCAGATTTGTATTCCTGACAATGCTGAGATGAAGAAAGTGATACTTGAGGAGAGTCATAAAAGTAAGTTGAGTATTCATCCAGGAGCTACAAATATGTATTAAGATTTGAAAGGTTTGTTTTTGTGGTCTGGGATGAAGAGTGATGTGGCTCGGTTTGTGTATGCATGTTTGACTTGTCAGAAGTCGAAAGTTGAACATCAGAAGCGTGCAGGATTGATGCAACCGTTGGAAGTTCCAGAATGGAAATGGGATAGCATTTCAATGGACTTTGTGACAGGGTTTCCTAATACTTTAAGAGGACATGATTCGATTTGGGTGATTGTTGATAGGCTTACGAAGTCAGCTCATTATATTCCTATTGACATTAGTTTTCCAGTTTCGAAGTTGGCTGAGATTTATATTAGTGTGATTGTGAAGTTGCATGGTGTTCCTTTGTGCATTGTGTAAGATAGAGATCCAAGATTTACTTCTGATTTTTGGAAGAGTTTGCAAGAAGTGTTGGGTTCTAAGTTGAGGTTGAGTTCAGCGTATCACCCTCAGACAGATGGTCAGACTGAACGGACGATTCAATCGTTGGAAGATTTTATGAGGGCATGTGTTCTTGAGCAGGGAGGTTCGTGGGATACTTATCTTCCGTTGATAGAGTTCACTTATAACAACAGTTACCATTCTAGTATTAGGATGGCACCTTTTGAAGCGTTGTATGGTCGAAGATGTAGAACTCCGTTATGTTAGCATGAATCTGGTGAAAGTGTAGTACTTGGACCTGAACTTGTTCGTGATACTACCGAGAAGGTGAAGTTAATTCTAGAAAAGATGAAAGCTTCATAGAGTAGACAGAAGAGTTATCATGACAAACGAAGGAAAGATTTAGAATTTCAAGCTGGTGATCATGTGTTTTTGAGAGTTACACCTGTGATTGGTGTTGGGCGAGCATTGAAGTCTAAGTAGCTCACTTCTTGTTTTATTGGACTGTATCAGATTTCGGAGAGAGTGGGGAATGTTGCTTATAGAGTGGCTTTACCGCCTAATCCTTCGAATTTGCATGATGTGTTTCATGTGTCGCAACTCCTGAAGTATATTTCAGATCCGTCTCATGTGATTCATATGGACGATGTGCAAGTCAGGATAATCTTACGGTGGAGATGATGCCTGTACGGATCGCGGATCGTGAAATGAAGACTCTGAGGGGAAAAGATATTGCTTTTGTTAAAGTGGTTTGGCTAGGAGCTGCTGGTGAAAGCATGACTTGGGAGTTGGAGAGCAAGATGTGAGATCCTGAATTATTTGATTGAGGTAAATTTTCGAGGGCGAAAATATTCTAAGTGGGGGAGAGTTGTAACGCCCTTAATTTAATTAATTATTTAATTAAATTATTTTTGGAAAATTTGTGAAGAGGTGTTATAATATAATTGGATTTATTTTATTAAGTGGAGAAATAATAATATTAGAGGTATTATATTATTATGTGGTGAAATAATATTAGAAGTTAATATTATTTTGATGTAGGCCTATTTTGAGAGAGTAGAAGTAATAAGGGGGTGTAGGTTTTGAGCCCAATAAGAAATAAGGAATAATAGAATATTAGGTTATTTTATTACTTTTTGTTAGAATAGAAGAAGAAGAAGAAGTAGAAGGAAATAAGGATTTGAGAGGAACGTGAAGCTGCTGGAAAAAGTGGAAAACGGAAAGAACGTGAACTCAACCCGGAAATTGTAGAGCGACCTTCAATCCAAGGTAAGGGTGGGGTTCAGGCTTTATAATTGGGTTCATGATATTTGATATGTGGGGTTAGAGGATTGTTGTTTTGGTTCTTGAATTGGATGCATTATGAATGATGTATGATGAAGATTGATGAATTCTTGATGAATAATGATGTTATTATGTTGTTTGATCGATGGAGTAATAGGGTATAACCTTAGGTGATGAATTACCATGATTATATTAAGGTTTGCAGGACTGTAATATAATTTCCGTAGTGAGAATACAGAAGGAAATGCAGAATTATGCAGGAATGGGTCAGTAAGTGTCGACCTCAAGCTGAATGAGTCGATACATTGGCCGTGTTAGACTCAGGATGAGTTGATACAAGAAGGGCTTGCATCGATACGTGAGAGTTGCAAGACTCAGGATGAGTCGACCAGTGAGATGCATGTGTCGATACATGTTGCTTTTAAAGTCAAGACGAGTCGATCCATAGGGTTTTGCATCGACCCATGTTGTAAAGGAGAAGCAGGATGAGTCGATCCATAGGGTTTTGTGTCGACCCATAAGGTCTGATTTTTGACAAAATCGGTTTTAAGTTGTTGTAACATGAGTTTTAGGATGTTGTTTGAGATTTCGTTCGAAGCGTTGAATAGCTAATGCGATGAAATTTATTCTAGATGATTAAAATGATGGATAGGAAGTGTAATCCTAGTAGCCAATTTAGGATTTAGAATTAATTTCTGTGATTGATCGTTGTGTTGTTTTTGGACAAATTGATGAATGTGAGATGTTTAGAGACTGCTGTTAGAATTATGATGGTAGGATTAGTGGCAGTAACGAAGTAAAACTATAGGTTAACAGAATGGATTACTGTAGTATTAATATACAGTTGAGTATTAGTGATATGTTGGTAATAAACTGGTGTTTGATAATTTATGATGAACAAATGACGTTTGATAAATAAATGATGTTTGATAAATTATTTTGAGATGCTTATTAGATGCTGTAATTGAGATGTTTTGAGATGATTGAGATGTTGTTATTTTGAGATGTTAATTGAGATGTTTTAAAATGATTGAGATGTTGTTATTTTGAGGTGTTAATTGAGATGTTTTGAGATGATTTGAGATGTTGTTAATTTGGGTGTTTATATTACATTCATGTTGAGTCGCATACATTACATTTTTGAGATGGAGATTATGCTCGTTGAGATGGCCTAGATTGGAAAATTTTGAGATGAAGGCTATGCCTTGTTGATGCCTCTATTAATTGGCAGATTTTTGAGATGGGAGTTCTTCTCCAATGGTACCACATGAATTTGCATTATATTGAGTCGCATTATATGATTGAATAATGAGGTGTATTTGGATGTTGATGAATGATGATATATGCTATAGTTATTGTAGATTATATGATGAGAAGTGGTGATGTTATTGATCTAATTTAATATATTAATTATCATGCGCATTATTATATAGTTAGATATCTCACCCCTTATGTTTGAATGTTGCCCTTATGTTGGTAACGTGCAGGTAATCGAGAGTGAAGGCTGTATACCTTCAATAGTTCGAGTCAGTGTCATTACTCTGATATGTAACACTCGGGGGGATGAATGCTTGCTGTTTTTTGATTGCTGATTTTTAGTTGTTGAACTTTAAATTGATTATTATTGAATATGAGATGTTTCGAAGTTGATGTTTTGTCGTTTTAAAGATGTTATTGAGAATTCCGTTGCGTAGTTGTTGAATCAATTTATTAAAGATGTTATGCTGATGATTCATCCAATGTTTTGAAAAAGTGTTATATATCCGTGATGAATGCAATGAATTCGTTAGAAGAATTTGTGACGTCCCGATTCATTTGTATGATTGAAATTTTATAACTCTGATTTAATTGTATAATTGCTTGGGGTAGAATTGGGGTGTTACATGGGAGACTCTACAAGTTGCCCAATTAAAAATATGAAATTTGATCATCAAAAAATCGAGAAAGCCAAAAGTCATTTTGAAAAGTCAAACTTTGCAAGATTTAGAGATTTTTCTAAGTGTTTTTATACATGTTAATTTCATTACTCCATGACATCTTTTCACCATAATTCAAGATAATTCAAGTTGTTACAAGTTTTCAAGTAAACAACAAGGTTGCATTTTTAAGTTAAAACTGCATGTTTCAAAGCTCTATCTTGTTTTAACT
Organism: Vicia faba; assembly: GCA_948472305.1. NCBI lineage: Eukaryota > Viridiplantae > Streptophyta > Magnoliopsida > Fabales > Fabaceae > Vicia > Vicia faba. The sequence goes on along the minus strand of OX451741.1, from coordinate 728,840,258 downwards.
TTTCCCTTTGTCTCAATCTTCAAACTTTGCCACTATGTTGTCCACAAATAGGCCTTGTCTTTGTTAGAAGCTGCATAAAGCTGTACACAAAACCAGACATACATCGTGCTACATATCTTATTGTCAAAAACCTGCATAGTAATACCAAGGAAACTGTCAAAACCTGCAATGCTTCCCTGAAAAATATGCATCATATCAGTCCCATATTTGCACAAACTTAACACATAAGAGCTGCATCTAAAAAGCAATGAAACAGTGTACCCAAACAGTTCAAAAACTTATCTATTTCCCTCCCAAATTTTAGTCAATTTCATCTATAAATAAGTTGTTTCACAACACACAAGGGAGAGAGCTTTTGAAAATAAAAAGAGAAAAAAAAGGACTTGAAAAAATCTAATAGATTTCTTTGTAAACTCTGCTCATCTACTTTCGTTCACAAAACAAAAACTGAGAAACAGAAAAAACCTCAACCCACTGTTTAACCTTGCAAGTTTTCCGCTAAACCAACTATCTAAACACTTCATATACATCATATAGAAGTTGTTCAGACACAAGAATAATTTATGTAATACCATTATCATCACCTTCTAAACACAAACAATATTTTGCAACTTGACTGGGTTGGAGCGATTCGAGAACTTTGCAGCATAAAGTAAGGTTTGGAGCAACTTCAATAAGGTTCAAAGGAGCTTGACCAATCACCACTTTGCACCCGGAGACATCTGTACATGTTCCAAAGTTTTCGCTTCGAGAAGTAAACTTTTTCAAAACTGTGATATCTTTATCCATACATCATTTGCTTTTTTGTGTTCAAAAGATATATAAAAAAGGATAGATCAAAAAGAAGAAAACTCATACGACACGGCCCGTGTCAGCTCTGCTGTTTGAAAACCTAAAAAAATGAAGGACAGGGGGGGCCAACACGGGTTCCCGTATCACAGGACACGACCAGTGTCAGATCAGCTGGAACTAGAAACGTGAAAAAAAGGAGGATAGGGGGCTCACACGGGTGCCCGTGTCACACGACACGACTCGTGTTGAATTAACTAGAACTGAAAACATTACAAATTAGTAGGACATAGTCTTGACATGGGTTCCCGTGTCATAGGACACGGCCGGTGTCAGCTCAGCTAGGACAGGAAAAAAAACACGCATGGATTATTACAGGGTCCTGACACAGGTGGCCGTGTCAGACCAGACACGAAAAATATTGTTTTTTTTTATACTTTTTGCTATTATTTTCAATTAATTTGGTTGTAATAAGTAATTAGGATTTTACTTTTTCCGCATTTTTATTACTTGTACCCCCACTCCCAAGGCCATGTAATAGCGTAGGACTTTAAATTTCCGCAATTTATTACTTTTAATATAATTGTTAGTAATTTGGGTGTGTATGTCAAGATAAAATCAATCATAGAGAACCCTAATTTTAAGACAATAATCCATGCAATCAAAACACAATTCACACATGCACCTCTAGGTTAACCCATACTTGTTGCCTACGAATAAGCAGTCATGTCCCTCGAACGTGGGGTACTTTAGAAATGACCCTCGATTACAAGATCGTAGTCCCTCGATGACTCTTTATGTTGCCTTTGATAAACGATCTTAGTCCCTTAGGACAAATTGATAAGGTATCCTACAATGTTGCCTTCTATGACTATACGACGACCCACACCCGTCCCTTCACATCCAATGATAGGGCTTCTTACCAATCAATGGTAAGATAACAACATCTAAAGGAGGAGGAAAATAACTAAGACTATTTGAGTAGGTATAAATTTCATAGTTTCTTGCTCACAACCATTTTCAAAACATCTTTCAAAACACACCAACACTTTCAAATGAAATATTTTCAAAAGTCAACACTTTGTATACATTCTTATAGAGATGAGAATCATTATAAAGTATGCCGAAATGAAGGCACTTTTCAAAAATACTTTCAAAAACAATCACAAACACATTTCAAACAAAGCATTTTCAATGTGATCTAGCAACTAAGAGCCAGTAGATAACTACGGATGAAAAGGGTGCTAACACCTTCCCTTTTCATAACCTACCCCCCGAACTTAAGAAAATTATCAAAAGGTATTTCTTGTTCTTTTCACCCTTTCATTTATTGGATAAAAGAAAATTCGTTGGCGACTCTTTCTATCCATAACAATTGCGATAAAACGCAAAACACCCAAGTCAGTTCTCCCACCGTATTACAGAATTAGTGACTCTGGTTGGAAAATTTAAAAGTGGGGTTACCTTAGAGACTAGACCACCTTTAAATGCTTTCATTGTTTTACTTGTTTGATTTACATTTTGGGTCCATGTTTGAGTTTTGCATTGATCCTCTACCCGGATCTGGGAACATTATTAGGTAAGTGTCAAAGATTGTGGAGACTATATGGCGTAGACCGATTTGGTTCAAGCAATAGCTACGTTAGTGTGATAAATTTGTGGGTACCGATATCCTTTGTGTTGAATCAAGGATAATACGGGGCCGTTGTGTGGTGTCATGAAGCATTAACTAATCTTAGAACCTTTAATTGAACAACTTGGCCATTAGGAAGTAGTGAGATAGCCGATTTTGGTGGAATACTGAAAATTGGTTGAAACTCGATACTACGCTCATTGAGATTGGACTTTTGGGATATTTTGGCCTCAAGAAAATATTGATTGTGCTAAGACAATGCCCAATGAAGAAAGATCAATGATATTGAGATTCCATAAAACCCAATTACTTTCTAGGATAGGTTGAACCAAGTAATCTTCAAGAGGGTACTTACCTATGAACCTCGTGCAAGCCTAAACCTAAGGACTTGTTTGCTTTGCTTGTATATGATTACTTGTACATAAACATCATGACATCATACCATAGCATTTTCAATAACCATTTCAAGGGTCTCAAGGGCCTGTGATGCATGGTTGTATCGAACCAGACATCTATTAAGGGGAAAGAGGATTCATTTTCCTCTAACCAAATGCTCTTAAAGACCAAAGCACAATAGCTTGAGTCAAGGGCTATGACCCACTCGACATGGTGAGCTTGATTCTCGTAGAAGGACATTCAACAATGTGAAAGCTGTAATCAAAGTTCAACTTCTAACATCTTCTTGTGTTTACCCCGCGAGATCCTTGAAAATATTGCATCCACATACCATGCATCATATCATGATAGGTTTTCCCCATACAGGTTTTCTCACCCGCTTACTGTTTATGTCAGTAAAAATGGCTCTCGAGCAAACTGTCCAAGATCTTCAGACCCAAAATGACCAGCTTCAAGATTTGTTCCTAAACCTTTCCAAGGGGAAAAAAGAAGTGAAAGCACTTCTCATTGAGAGAATAACCAATGACAATCCTGAAGACAACAAGGAGGGCCAGATAAGACAATTGCAAGCAGAGATAGAAACGATGAGAATCCAGATGTTGGGACAGATGGTTCTTATACAAAACTTAGCTCGGGGACAAGAAGAGTTGGGAATTCTCATCAACAAGCTTCATTAAGAAGGATGCAACCGTATGAAACAAACAGTTAATATTGGGGATCAAGTCATTAATCAGCCCCCGATAAGACAAGAAGTTGGTTTGGTTGAGAGAACACCTTTCAAAATGGCTACTACACCACAAGTCCAACAACGACCTCGCCAACCAGGACAGAGTGGTCAGCGTAAGCAAGATACACCCAAAAGATAATTTATCGAGATCAATGTGTCCTTGGCTCAAGAATTGCATCATATGTTGGAAGCCAAACTGGTTACATTAAAGGAACCTCCTCAAAAACCTAATATGTCTGCTCCCCGCTACAAACACAATGAAAGGTGCGCATACCACTACAATAGTCGGGGACATGACACTAACCACTTATGCGTGTTGAAGAATAAGATTCAAGACCTGATTGACGAAGGAGTGTTGGAATTTACACAAGATGGTCAACTGGAGTTTTTCTGTCACCCCTCAAAGACACACCATCTGAAGTGAGGAATTTAGGTGGAGAAGTTTTTGTTCATTCGAATTTTCAGTTGTAATTTCTTTGTTTGCTTAATCACTTATCTTTATGTCAGTCTTTGGTTATTCTCACTAATGCATTGCATATGTTTATCTTGAGTTAATTCATTCATTTTCACTATACTAAAATTAGGCTTTTACCTCTTTTTGTATGATATTCAACTTTCGACTACAAGCCTTAAGCCTTTAGAGGGAGGATGACGAAAATAATACCATAATCTCATACAATATGCTTTTGGACAGACCTTGCCGATGATGTACATGCGTTCTTTCAAACCCTAAACAGTGGAGTTATAAGGAAGATAATCCCTAGTAAACCCCTTTGAACCAAAGAAGTAGGAGTTTTCTTTTTCGCATGAATTGAAACCTTTAATCTTAACCTAGGGTAGGGTAGTTTCTCAGTTAATTCAAATGTGCGTTTAGTCACAAGCTTTCACTCTGTGCACAATGAATGACATAAAAAAACCTTCTGAATCAAAAGACGACGATGGTTCCTCGTAAAATAGGCAGTCGTTATCTCTCAAAAGAAATGCCCACTGAGTCAAAACCTACGAAGAAGACTTAAGAAAAACTAGGGCATCCCGTTGACTATAGTCTCAAAACAAAAATAGTTAGGCAAAAATTAGGGATCATAAATAAAAAAAGTGGTCGCTAAAAATCCTCGACAACAGAAAAATGTTGCAAAAATGACTGCCTTCTCCAGTAAACTTAACTTATCTGAACCATCACCAAAATATCATTCCAGATTCAATAGGAGTTCAAACGTACAATTAACTGAGTTTAGGACTGTAGAACATCATGAAGAATGAGTGGGTACAAATAAGATTTAAGCCTTATCCTTTGTTTCTTAAACTGTGAACCAGGCCATGTTATAACCCCTTAAAAGTCCTAATTGAAGCATGGGTTAGTTCAAAAGCATACTGTTACAAAAGGTATCCTGACTCCTGTAAGGCTTACTGTAAATCCTGAGTCAAAATCATATTCTTACAAAATTCTTTTATTTGCTAAAAACACATTTTCAAAACATCAAGACAAACATAAACTTTGCATCGTTTGAATAGCGCTGTTTGCACATAGCTAATTGTTTGAAACCAGAGAAATTCACACGGCGAATATCCAATAAACGAAATTTTTTTCAACGAATAGAATCACTTCAAATCCAATGAAAAACCCTTCATAGTCAAGGGGAATGACATGTTATTGTCCGACTCACCTGTGGCAGTCAAGTCAAGATTCCAAGAAATCTCTCATAAAGTCCTGAATAGCCAGGTCTCTATCGGAATCACTTAGGGCATTGAACATGAATTCCAATACAGGGTCATGTACGACCAAGCAAACATTTTATGGCAGTGCTATAACACTTACTACTATGGACAATGACAAATCCCCACAAAGTCCCTTTCATAAGGTGATCCCCAATGAAGTCGCCAGAGCAACCTCAATAAGGTTATCCCCACAGATTAATCTTCACGAATAAGGGTACAATCCCCTACAAGGCTATCCCTGACAAGGGCAGAAGCATCTTCAAAAAAAGTTGGGCATCCTCTATTTGATGACATAGTCAAACTCACTAGCAGATAGAGGAGTTTGATCTTCTCCCAATGAACACACACATCATGCCAGTTCCCAAACGGATGGAATTTGTCGTTAATTTATCATCTTCTAGATACAATGCAGATATATTCTAAATAAAAATTTATTATGACATTCATTCCAGACTTTCCTACAAATACAGTTCATATATGATCCAGATATGGATGTCATTCTGATACTCGTTCAATATCTCCTTGTCGTACCCCAAATTTTCCACACCTCGACGATTATATTTGCAAGATTTAAAATAGGAGAGAAATATTTAATTAAGGATGGTACATCAATATATGATGGCCCATTCTTAAGTTTAAATCGACTAGGGGGTGTTTTTTAGTTCAGGAAAATAGGGCTTTCTAAATCGGAAAGACTCATAAACCCATTCGCGAAGCATGTTGGCCAATGGCCCATGCGATTCAAAAATGGAAAATTAGTTCAAAAGAATAATAATTATTAATTCCTTACTCCTTAAAGCCAACTTAAGTTTAAGTTGTTATTAGTTGAAATTAAATATATTAAAGCCCATTTAGAGATTATTGTTCTTAGTAAAGAAAAGGTGTGTGGAATTTCAATTAAAGCCCGTTTAAGTTCTTTTAATATAGCCCATTTGTCATTTTTTTAAGAAAAGATTGGTATAAAACATTTTTTGTTATTATAGTGAATTTACTAAAATAAAAATATCTTTTTATAAAATTATAAAAATACTTGGTTATTATACGTTTTTTATTAAGAGTTTTATTTTTAAAAAAATTGGATGGACCGATTTGTTAAAGCCAATTAGGCCCAATTAACGTCTTTTGTTTATTGTTTTTATTTTGAAACAAAAACATTATTATTGAAAGAATTTTTTTTATTAGATATTGGGTTTTAAAATCATTTATTAAAAATTATTTGAAAACCTGTTTTGAAGGGCCAAATATTGGGCCCGATTTGTATCAAAAGGGAGTATGTGTAATAACAATTGTTGTTGGGCGGAGGAAGAATTTTGTTATAAGGCCCAATTGCAAAAATGCAGGATAGACAGTAGAACTAATTAACGCAAGGCCCAATTCATAACTAATAACACTTACTGTTCCAATTAGCCAGGATTTTACGCACGTTTTGTGGCATGAACATCTATTGTTCAAATTAATAGTTAAACCAAATCTTTTAGCAGCTCAAAATCCAAAATATACTCAATCAAATCTTCAGCAAAATCTTGTAAGTTACAACAACACGAATCTCGGAAAATCTTTTACAGTTATTACTAAAACATAAACCAAATCAAATCTCTATTAACAAAAAATCAAATACATTACAAATCTTACAAAATCAGTTTGAATCAATTTCAATCCAAATATTATAGTAAAACAAAATCAATTACAAACATATTCTAAATCAATCAACAATAAAGATATAATCCCTAATTTGTGCTAACAAACTGTAACAACAAATTCACAAAACCCTAATATAAAAACCTATATATATGAATCATCAAATACGGAGAAGAGGGGAGGATTCAGATTATAGGAAAAAATTCGAAGAACAGAAACAGAACAAAAATTGAAAAAGCTTTAATACAAGAGAGATACGGAGGCGGAGGAATTTGAAGACGAATAACAAATACCCAGTGTCGATCGTTGAAGAGAATTGAAGGTTAATGAGATTGGGGTTTCGATATCCGAAACCCTAATCTCTAGCCGCTTCCGCATCCACCACCACCTTCAAACTCACAGCGTCGCAACTACTTCTTTTTACTGGAAACTGCAATCAAGAAGAAGAGAAGCGAATTAGCACTAAGATCCGGAAACTCGGAGATCAGAATAGAAAATCGCAAAGGGGGTAAAATACTTAGCTTTTTTTATTATTCTTGTATTGGGGGTTGTTGGGTTTTCGTTTACGGTGGGAAGGGGTTTGTTTGGGTTGAGCCGCCGTGGGGACAGGGGACGTTAGGGATAGGGTTTTATGAAGATTGAAGAAGGGTTGGTGAATAAGAGAGAGAAAAACTGATTGAAATGAAGATGTAAAATGAAACAGTAATTATTTGTATTCCGTTTGGATTCTATACACACACGCCCATGATAACTAGTGTACAACCTTGCTTCTATCCATTAGATCACCAGTGGACGGTTGTAAGGCCAAGTCCACTGTAAAGACCATACACCCTCATGCACACGATTCATCCGGACCCCTTCCAGAAATATATTAGGGCCTAGCCCATTTCTTCTTTCAACACCCCCTATTTTACTGTCTAATAAAAAACTACACCCCCTGAAACTAATTAATTTACTTTCTATATTTTTTATAATTCTTATATTTTCTTCTATTTTTTCTTCTTCTTTATATTATTTACTTATTTTTGTAATTAATTATTATTATTAATATTAATTTTTATTATTATATTATTATTTATTATATTATCATGTAAATAAATTATTTTTCCTAACAAACTCATGTACACATATTTTCAATATTTGCATTAAAATATTTTTAGTCATGCATTAATTAAGATTTTTGCATTTAATACGATTAAAAAATACTAACAAATCTCAAACTACTTTTCGCGAACAAACTAATCTAAACAACTGCTTTTTTGCAAAAGGGTTTCAAATGGATTTTGACTAATCGCGCGTTTAGCCAAAATCTCCGCAATCACTACTCCCGGTCAAATGCGAGGCGATTCAAAATACATTTGCAACCTTAAAAAACACAAACCTATACGAACCACGAATTGGGACTCTGATTTCTCATAAGAGGATATGTAGGCATACAATCAAAAAATCGTGGCGAGTTCCCCTATTAAAAACTAAAACCCCATTTTACCCGAAACCTAAACCTAAAACCTAGTATCCTTGTGAACAAGGTAGATGAAAGGCGCCCAACACCTTCCTTTCGTCTAATGAAGTCCGAACTTAGAATCTATGTCTGCAACTAATAGTGGTGACTCTTGATTTAAAAACCAGTCGCAACAGTTGGCGACTCTGCTGGGGACCCAACCCTAGGTTTTAGGTTTACCTTAGGTTTTTTATTTTCTTTATTTATTTATTGCACTTATTTTTTATCGCGTTTATTTATTTATTGTCTATTTTTGTCATCTTTATATTTACTCATGGCGGGACTTTTATCTCAAAAATATTCTCAATTAACCCTTAGAAAGAATGTTCGTCTATTAGCTTAAGGGATACATCATCCTTGAGAGTTTATGTGACGACTTCGCCTAGAGTCGGTGAAATTCTGAAAAAGGAATACTTATCAAAAGATATCCTCTTGACGAGTAGGACTTTGGAATACCACCCATGACTCTTTGTAACGACCTTAACCAAAAATCTCATGACGAGACTATAGTAGTAGAAATATTTAAGACTAAGCCATTAGATTGACTAGACTTATACAGATCAAAATAAAAATCGCCACCACGCTTTATTGTTTCCAAAGGAATGGGAAAAGAGCGAGTAACCCAAAAAGAGGGGGAAAGATTCTAGGTAAGGGGGTTGGTTATGAAAAGGGAAGGTATTAGCACCCTAAACATTTATGGTACTCCGCAGGAACCTCTTTGTAAAATTTGTATATTTTGGCTATAAATGTTGTATGTAAAATAGATGGTGGACGTGAGAAAAGAAATATATTTTTTATGATTTTTGCACCAGCCGCGGTTGCGAACCTTTAGTGCCTATGTACCACCTTGTGTGCAATAGGGGATCTAGGTACACGTAGTTCCTCTTTTAAAATTTAAAAAAAAACACAAGTGTGTTGGTTAATTTTATGAGATAAGACATCATCATCATTGTCCGTGTGGAAAACATACTTACTACCCACAATTATGAGAAAAGAGAATTTGCATCATCTCAAAGTGGAGCATATGGCTTGGATTTTAAAATCAACAATGCCTCACTCAACACTCAAGTGGAAAATATCTCACTTCACTACATATTGTAGAAGTATAGTTGTTTGCATCACTACAAGGATTGACAAGAGTCTAATCTTTTGAGAAAGTGTTTTAAAATAAAAGCCAAAGTGGCAGAAATGGTTTGAAATGAGATTGATTGACTTTTAGTCTTCTCACAAAAAATGTCAAGGTATTATTAAGTTGATTGAAGTTTGTTTATGAAAAATATTTTGAAAATGCATGGACCTAAGTCCAAGTTTATTATGAAAGTGGTTCAAGTTTAAAAATAAGAAGAGTTTTTAAAAGGAGAGAGAAGATTTTTTGAAATTAAAGAAGATGGGAGGAGAAGAAGAGACTATCCTAAAGCATAAGGTAAAAGCTAGGGATAAGAACAATCTAACCAACAAGAAGCCCATACTTGACATTATGAGTCAAGATAGAATTCCTATTCTTTGGATTGAAACCAAGCAAGTAAATATACTAGACCTCTTAAGAGAACCAAACTTCAAATGTATTAAGTCTTCACAAAAATTGGGTAGAGTAACGGTTGTATACAGGTGAATTCCAGATTACAAACAAAGAATGTAACCACAATAACCTGCACACAAAATAAACAAACAACCCAATGTCTTGAAATAAACCTCAAGAACTCCAGACAAAAATATTAATTAAGGTAACAAGGTCTCCAACATAGGCCAAGGTTTCTAACCATAAGTCCAAGAAGTCCAGTACTCCATAATCCCAAGGATAGTAACCAAATAGTTCAAGTATCATTAAAGTTTTTTGTGGTTCATGTTGATTATTAGGTATCTTAAAAAAGAAAGGAAAAGCTCAAATGAGCAAAAATAAAAATGACAAGAATATAAAGGGCTCAAGTGAGAAAAGATGAAAAATAGCTTGAAATGTAATGCTTAAAGTAAATGGCGCATAAAATAAAAGAGCATAAAATAAAAACACAAAATTAAGTCAATTATTAGTAATTAGTGGTTAGTTGGATGACCATCTTGAAACTTACATTTGGAACTCATTAGAGGATTGGTAGAACCAAAGCCTCCACACAAAAAGTTGCATTTCCTTTTTGTCAAGTATATCATTCAATTTGGAATCCTCAAAAGTACTATTCAATGATCAATGATGTTTAAGTGATCCGTGTTGACCAAAAGTGATGTAGATCCATTAGAGGATTCATAGAACCAAATCCTCCACACAATGAATCTCAAGGTTATTAGATCAAAGAGGTCAAATTAACATACTCGGGCTTGCAAACATAGGTTTGGGCCACGAATGATCATTTATTCGAATCGGGACAAAGTTTAGCACTATGTTAAGCAATCGTAAGTGGACTTATATAGAAGTCACACCTATTTTGAGACCGGTCAATAACAATCTATGCACCATTTGTTTTGAGACATGATATAGAGATCATGCTTCAATAACACTTAGTGCAATAAGAAAAGGATAATATGAAGAGGGGTGAGAAGGAATATACAAATCACATTTGAATTAAAATTTAATTAAACTATTATTAAAATCATTCATCCATTTTTATGGAGTTAGACTCAACACCATGGATTCAATGATGTTAATAAAGTTCATGATCAAAAATTTAACCCAAGATCAACCAGAAAATAATCACAAAATAATATTACATTTAATATATACATTAAAAAAGGTTTTAAAATAGAAATAAGAGAGAAAAATATTAACTATGTTCAAATTAATCAAGAAATAATAAGTAAGACCATAGAAAAATCAAAAACGAACTCAAATATTTTTATAAAATTTTTGGTTATTTTTTAAAGTCAGAAACTATTTTTAAAATTAAAAGAAATGAGTAAAATAAACCAAAAATGATAAAAAAAATAACAAAGTCATAAATAAAAAATAAATGACGTCACCAATATTTGTCACAATACCATTGGATCATTCTAAATTTTTTTCAGAATTTAAAAATGCATAAAATATTTTTAAACATTTAAAACAATTCAAATAAAATGAAAATTTATAAAAAATATCAAAACACGAAATAAAATTGTAAAAATTTAAAAATCAGAAAGAGAAAAATCAAAAATAATTTTCATAATTTTTTCAGATTTTTTGGACTTAAAATGAATTTTCTATGATTTTTTGAAATTTAAATCAATTAAAATAAAAATAAAAAAATAAAATATCAAACTAAAAAAATATGGGCCATCTGATCATTGTCAAAACGCGTTAGTAAACAGGTCAAGTGGACCTGGCGCGTTGTGCATGTTATGGACTTTAGTGAATAAAGCATAGGAATCAATATAAAATCAAAAATTCAAAAAAACAAAACAAATGGCACTGTTTCATTGGTTGAAAGATGACACGTTGGTCATCTTCAACCTCCAGCCAGTCTCAAAACTAGGTCACTCAAACTGTAAAAATAGAGCACGAGACCTATGCCAATCGCTTCGTCTCATCAAGACGAAGACAACCGCACCTTCGAGAAAAATTTATATAAACTGTAGCTCAAGCAATTTGGAAGAGAAGTTTTGAAAAGGGATTTGAAATTTCATGGTCAAAACATGTTTCCAGTTAAAAGCAAGTGTTGCAACTAGAACCAGGGCAATGAGAGCTTCACAATGATATCAAAGTTTGGAAGAATTGATGGAGAAATCTACCTATTGAAGTTAAGTTGCAGAGCTCTGAAATTGGACTTCTATGTATCAATATAGGTCACGATTCTTGAAGGTAAATTATATGGTTAACTTCAGGGAAGATCAAGGAAGGTGAATTGATAGAAAAAATGGATTGAAAAAGGCTTGAACAATGATTTTGAAGTTGCAGAAAAGTGAGTTATGGAATGAGTTTGGCAGGGTGATTTTGGCTGTTCAAGCTTGAGGAAATGAATGGGGGATGACCCTCTATTTATAGGAGAATGAATGGGATCCTTAAGTGTGTGAAATGATGAAGTTTGGAGGGAAATTGTGGGGGGTCCGTAGCATGAACAAAGTGTGACTTGTTTAGCATCAAAACTCATCCAAATCGTGCGTTTGATGATGCTAAACACCTTTGGAAAGTTGCTAAACATGATTAGAAGCAAAAACGTGTGGAAAAATTGTGATTAGAAGCCAAAACAAAGATTTCAGAATCTGACTTGTGATGAAACTTCAGTTTCAAGTTAACAATTTCAAAACAATGGTATTTTCAGCTCAAGGGGTCTTATGACATGATTCTTGATGCTTTATAAAGATGAGATTACAAGCTTTGCAATGGGAAAATAATGGAATCAAATGGATGTTTGAGTTGAAAGTTGCAATGAGTCAAAGTTGGGAAAAAGAAGTTGACTTTCCATACTTAGAAATATTTCAAGTTTTTCTTCAAAAGTGACCTATAATGTTTTGCATCCAAACATGGCCTTCCAATTGGAATTTGCTCTTGACCAAAAAAGATGGCATGAAGTAGATATCTTGAATGTCATTTTGAGACTTCAACCATTCAAAATCTTAAAAAATTGAGAGAGTTATGACTTGTTGAAGTTGGAAAAAAAATCATGAAATGACCTATAATCTTTTGTATACTTAGGGCATCTTCCATCCATTTTCTCACTTTGCACATAAAATAAGGAATAAATTTCACATACTCAAGATTATTATGGAAAAAAGTGGGCTCAAGGTGATAAAATTTGACCAAGTTATGATCATTTGAAGTCACACATGGGAAATTGGGTCTTCAACTAGAGGACTTGTAATATTTCTTCATCATCAAGTTTCTTCCTCATGAAAAATCCTTGAAACTTTTGAAGTGATTTGTTAATAAAACTTTGAATAGAAGGATGTTTTTGGAATTACTCAAAAATACCAAAAGATGAGCAAGATATACTTCTTTTAAGTTCAAAACCCTAGCTCCTAGATCAAGAAAATGCTTTGAGGAACTTTGACAATTTTAAACAACCTTCTTGTACAAACACTTTTTCCTTGTAGATAGAAGTTGTTGAGGATGATAATGAGAACTCATAGAAACCAAAACCACTTCCATATCTTGAGAGTTGAGAGAAATATGCACTTATGAATAATGGGAACAAGGCCTTGTTCAACCATGACAACTTCTTCAATCAACCCCTTGTACTTTTGAATCAATATTGATAACTTTGAAATATGGTGAACCAAAATAAACCTTGCCATACCATTTCTTCCAAAACAACTTCAATGGTGAGGTTTGAATTTATCAAGCTTTATCAACTAAGGCATGGAAATAAACTCATGAACCCATGGATCAACTTGCTAAGCCATATTGCCTTTACCTACATTATTAACAAGTAAGACAACCTAATATTGCATTTTATTAATTAAAAGGAAAGTCAAAACAAAACATGCATGATCACAAAAGAAAAACAAGTCAAGGTGCTTGGTGATTCCTCAAAAAGAAAAGATTAAAGATAGGGAGGAGAACCAAAAGCCCTAATGTGATCTTGTTGTGATTGAATCAATATGGTATGATGAAGGGATCATAGGGGGAAAGTTTGGGGTACAACAGAGACCTTTCACGACTTTGAGATGAAAGTCTCGGTCCGTAAAGAAGCTCCACCTAAGGGAGGCCCTTGTGCCTTTTCCCTCTTGTTTTATTGATGATACCCGTAAGGAAGCCACCTTTTGGGAGGGTAGGTTAACCATAGGTCAAAATTAAGGAGCCTACCTTATAAGGGTACCTGTCACAAGAAACTATCACAGAATTCCGTCACTCAGCCATACATCCATGCATTCACATATCTCATATATCCATCATTTCTTTCTTTTATTTATCTTATTCACAGGGTACAAAACAAAAAGATAATAAAAACAATATTTTTGGTGAATGTCTTTAAAAATGGATACCAGAGGGAAACAACTTGTCTGCGTCAATGCCTTTAAGTCGGACATTTCTGAAATCAAAGCTATAAAGGGGAAATTATCTGAGAGAGCTCTGAATATGTACTCCCTCCGCTATGGGGATACCCTTGACTTGACCAGAGTAGAGGTTCAAATGGATGCTGTTTCTGCCCTCATTCAGTTTTATGACCCTCCGCTGAGATGTTTCACTTTCCAAGACTTCCAGCTAGCACCGGCTCTGGAAGAATTTCACAGAATTATGAACTTTTCCAAAGAGAAGGCCTATTTAGGTATTAGACAAAAGATTAAAGTCAAAGGCTTAGCAAAAGGCTTAGGGATCCCTTACCCTGAGTTAGTTCAAAATTACCAAAGAGAAGGTCTGATACAAGGAATCAAAAGGATATACTTAGAAGCCAAGGCGCTCAAATTTGATAATACAAAGAATGGGAACCATGTGTCGATTGTTTAGGGTTACTTGTATTTGGTGTAATTTTATTTCCTCGGACTATGTATTGACCCTGCGGCCATTAGAATATTTTGGGGTGTGAAAGTATTTAACACGGATCCAACTCCCGCTTTGCTTGTTGACATTTATTACACCTTGCATACAATGTACGAAAAGAGAAAATACACTCTAAAGTGTTGCATCCCACTTCTATATATTTGGTTCATTAACCATATTTACAAATAAGACTATATGATTCCAAACTTGACCAAACACGAATGGTCTCAGAAATTAAGGTCTCTCACTGCAAACTCGGTATTATGGTATGCTAGGAATCTGGATATTAGGGAAATCACTATTAGCTATGGGAAATTTCCTAATGTCATGTTGATCGGATCTCGAGGCTGTATTAATTACAATCCTACTTTGGCCCTACGACAATTAGGGCATCCTTTGGAAGATAGACCTTCGGACGAACAACTCCAACCATTGATCATCCACGACATGGGTATAAAAGACCAAGGGTTGCTTAACAAGGTTATCCGGGCTTGGAATAAAGTTAACAAGAGGAAAGCCGAAAGGAAGAATGCCATAGCAAGAGAACCCTACACCAGATGTGTCCGAGATAGGGTATAAATTATCAAGCTGCCATTCGATATAGATCTAGAGTATAAGTCAGAGGTCCCAGAGGTTGCACCTATATCCTTGGAAGAAGTCGACAATCTGAAAATTGCCCTAAAGCAAGCTCAAAGGGAAAAATAAGAACTAGAACTCAACCTTTTCAATCTAACCAAAGAGAAGAAACAAATGCAGCTCATACTTGAGTCAAAGGACCAACAAATTGAGAGAGATCAAAAGGCGTTGTAAAAAGAGAGTCTCAAAAGGAAGCGTATAATTGAAGGTATGTTAAGTGCGGCCTTCAATCTGGATTTCCACAACCAATGGTTAGAAGAGGCTGCTACTGAAATCGGAAGGTTAACCAGATGGTATGAAAAGGCAACACATGACAAGAAAGTGATAGAGGAAAACCTAAGAGCCCGGATCCAAGGTTTGGCACAAGCTTCCTTAGAACAAGAAGAGCAAGTAAAGTACCTCGAGAGGATGAAGGCACAAAGTCTCCTGGCTCAGAGAACTGAAGAATATGAGCAAGTGTGCCTAGAGCTACAGAGTCTCCAAAAAGATTTCCTTATTCAATGGAGACTTTATATGGAAATGAGGGGTGAAAAGATGTATTGGGAAAAGCAGTATACCAAGATCGCCCAAGCTGAGAGAGATAACCATAAGATAATCCCGCATCTTTACCAAGAGTATCAGTATTACAAGGACAAGCATGAAATACTCGTCTTGTTAGCCAACAATCGTATTGAGGACATCCCTAGAAGGTTGAGAGACGCAAAAAGTGTAATGGTTCCTCTTCCAAAGGACGTTGAAGATTTTCTCAAGCTTTGACGGGTAATGGTGGATGGTTTCAGAGCAGATATTCGCAAGCGCGCCTAGAAGATTTATTTCCCTTTTGTTTATGTTTCATGCAAACTAGTTTGATTTTAAGTTGTAATATTTTTCAATATGTTACTTTCAATAAAGGAATTTTGTTTCCGTATCTCGTTGGCGTATCTATTTTAAAGCTAGTCACAAAATAAAATAATAATAATAATAATAAGCAAAAGATAAGTATGTACTCAAACGAATAAGGCATTTAAAACAAGAAACTGTTACATGTTCATAATCATACGCATGCATGCATTCATAAACACCTGCATATCATATCAAAGCTCATCTTTTTCAAAATCTCTCCATTTAAACCATTGGTAGAAGAAGATCACCACCTCATTGGCCTCTATATCAAACAACGGCCTACCAATAAAAAGCAATGGAGCACATAAAGGAAACTCAGGCTGCATTCAAAGAGGATCTTGACCAAGTAAAGGGTGATGTAAGTTCAATGAAAGGAGATCTGAGTCAAGTTCTCCTAGCTTTGAAAAACATCATTGACAGGAAGGATCAGATCCCCAGGTATCTTTCAAAGAAGTAACCCAAACTATTGATGCATCAAGCGGTCACCAAATATGGAAAGAGCCAGAAGAGGGACCTTTAAAGTTCGTCATGGCCCAACAAGAGACAAGAGAAGCTGAAACTGAAGGGTTTGTCCCACCGCCATCAAAAGCAGGGGCATCACATACCCTAAAAATTCCAACCGATATTGCAGACAACTACTTAGACCTGCAATACAGAGACCATGACCTAGAGGATGCCAACCAGACACCCTTAATGACGACCAATACTCGTGCTATTGATAATCCACTAGTAATGAATCAATTTAAAGCTCTGGAGGAAAGGTTAAAAGCTGTAGAGGGTTTTGATTCCTTCGAAGTAGACGCTCTCGAAATGGGCCTAGTTCCTGATGTGGTAATACCATCGAAGTTCAAAGTGCCTGACTTTGGAAAATACAAGGGGCTTTTCTTCCCGAGAAATCATCTTCGCATGTATTGAAGGAAGATGCATACCCATGCCCATGATTATAAGCTGATGATTCACTGTTTTCAAGATAGCCTGAGTGTGGCATCTTTAGACTGGATTATGCAATTGAAGCAAACACATATTCCAACATGAGAAGATATTGCTAATGATTTCTTAAAGCATTACAAATATAACCTGGAAATGGTACCTACCCGCATGTAACTCCAGAATCTGTATCAGAAAAAGAAGAGTCCTTTAAAGAGTATGCTCAGAGATGGAGAGAAATGGCATCCCGTGTGCAACCCCCGCTGTTGGAAAAGGAGTTAGTAGACATGTTCATGGGAACTTTGCAAGGGCTATATTATAAGAATATTGTTGGAAGTATCTCTTCGGGGTTCTTAGATCTAGTGACTATCGGAGAAAGAATCGAGACCGGAATAAAGAGTGGGAAAATACCAGGGGGACCATCAAATTCCCCTATAATTCAAAAAGTCCTGCTTCAAATATCCCAAAAATAAAGGAGGGAGAAATTAATGCGGTAGCCTCACAACCCAGGGCATAACAACCATTGATGATCCCGCAAGGACAGCAACAAGGTAGAAGGCCACCAAGAAATTTCGATTCATTCCCCATGCCACCTAGCCAGTTATTACAACACTTGGTTAAGGTATCCTTGGTAGAGATCAAGCCTCTAGCTCCTCCAGTCGGGGCACTCCCGCAAAGGTACAATGCCTACACCAGATGCGGATACCATGCTAACTCTCCAAGGCACACCATATAGAAATGTTGGGCATTCAAGCATAAAGTGCAGGACTTCTTAGAATCTTAGGACATCACTTTTGAGAAACCTAACATTAAATCAAACCCTATGCCTCTGCATGGCAGGCCGATAATAAATGCGATTGAAATAGCCACTGACCTTGGGGAAACCAGACAAGCAAAAACCCCAATCAACATGTTGAAGGAATACCTGTTCAAATGTGGGTTCCTATTGGAACATAATAAAGCCTTCGAAAGAACCCTAGAAAAGCTAGTGGACCAGGGGATAGTCCAATTCGAACCATACCCTGGAGAAAATATGTGGCTACCCTGAAGGGTAAAGCACGATTTCCTCCAATCCAAGGGACCTTTTTCAATAAGGGAATAGAGCATGGAGGACATGTGGTGATGATATCCAGCAAAGTTAACACCAAAAGGGCAACTGACTACATCCGAGAATGAACCCCAGGAGAAGAACTCGAAAGATGGACTGATGTGGAGATTCTTGAGATCTTTTTCTTTCCTAAATAATTTTTATTTGTTTTAAAAAGAACCTATGTCAAGCCTGAGGCATAGGGGTTGCTTGTAAGGGTCCCCCTGTTTTTTTTTCAGATAATATTTGCAATTAATAGAAGTTATATTTTGTTTTCAATTAAGATCTCTGTCTTTCTGTTGCACTTATCTCGTAAATTTAAAAATGGCAATACTTTCTCTGCATATGCATTTTCAAAGTTTATATATTAAAATCTACACCAAAACATAATAAAGGTGCAGATCCATGCCCAAAACCACCGATAATGTTACTGCTGCGACCTGATATAATTTTGATGCTCCTATCAACCAAGCCAAAGAGGAAGGTGATTAAGATCTTGAACTCTCTGATGAAATGGAAAAGGGAATAGAGAGAAAGGATGACAACATATAACCATATCAAGAGGCTATTGAAACCATTAATCTAGGCACATAGGAAGATTTGAAAGAAATAAAGCTAGAGGAAATGTTAGAGCAGAGCGTCAAAGAAAGGCCGATCAAACTATTATCTATGTCACCAACCACTGCCAGAATATCAACCTATGAAGTTCGACTTTCCAGACGAAGATGTCATGGTTATAGGTGACTATGAAATACCAGGACCTATTGAAAGAAATCAAGCCAGGGTCATGTTGGACACTCATGTTCGATGAGGCTTCAAATGCACTAGGGCACGGTATATGGGTTGTTTTGACTTCTCCAAAGAATTATCACAAGCCCTATACTGCACGATTATGTTTTGACTACACCAACAACATTTCCGAGTACGAATTATATATACTAGGACTGGAAGATGCCATCGATCTAAGAATCAAATGCCTCGAAGTATTTGGGGACCCCATACTAGTCATATACCAAGTCAACGTTGAATGAGATACTAAACATCCAAAATGGATTCCATATCAGGATCATGTTTTAAAGTTGGCTACAGAATTCATGGAGATCACTTTCAGCCATATCCCACGAGAAGAAAATCAAATGGCAGACGCTCTGGCAACTATATCAGCTATGTTCAAAGTAACCTGGCCAAACCATGAACCACGCATCACAATCAGACACTTTGAAGAGCCTGCACATTTCCTTGCTATTGAAGAAGGACCGAATAACAAGCCTTGGTTTTACGACATCAAGAAATACCTCGAAAAACAAAGAATATCCAGAAAATGCCTATATCATTGACAAATAAACTCTATGGAAATTAGCCTCGAAATTCTTTCTGAGTAGCAGTGTACTGCACAAGAGGAACTACAACATAGTTTAGTGCTCAAGAAGATTATGTTACCTCACCTTGATCCACGTGGTAAAAGGACACCCAACTACGAAGGTCCATACGTAGCGAAAACAACATTCTCCGGTGGTGGTCTCACCCTCACAACAATGGATGGGGAAGAACTACCACATCCGGCAAACTCAGACACAGTAAAAAATGCTATGTATAAGAAGCTCGCTAAGCTCGAACCCTAAACAGGCGACTTAGGAAAAAAGGAGCGTCATGGTGGATCAAAAACCCTAAAGGGTGACCCGGGAAAATATTAGGGGAATATAACAAAAAATTTATCCCGGTGGATTGAAAACCCGAAAGGGAGATCCAAGAAAAAATCAGGGATCATTCAAAAAGAAATAAAGAACAAAAAGACTGCGATCTAAGAACTACGACTATGAACCACGAAGGGAGAGATGGGTCTAAATCATACAACTTAGAAGAAAAGGAGATAGGAGATATTAAAAGGATATCGGGGAAACAACAGTAACAATTATCATTTTCATTTCCATTTACAGTTTTAAAAATTTCTATAATTACCTCTTTCAAGGAATTACATCTTGTACTTTCGCCTATTCAGAGGCATATCAATAAAACATTTTCTTTCTTTTCATCTTTCAAATTGTCTTTTTTTCTTAGACTTGTTTGCAAAATACTATGATTATTTCTTGTGAGTATTGTCTTGAAATATTTCGGGGGAATTAACAAATAAAAGCATTTGACGAAACATCGAAAAGGCATTTTTGTTAGAAAAACATCGAAATAAAATCCATGTTTAAGTCCATACACACGTCTACGCCTACGCCTGCGCCTACAATACAAAAGTCTATACACATGTCTACTCCCACGTCTACGTCCGCAACACAAAGTCTGTGCATACGTCTACACCTACACCTGCACCTCCGACATAAGAAAAATGAAAAACTTGCTAATAATTTTCACCGCGTTCAAATCAAATTCAATGATGCCATGACAATACAACATACAACGCCAGGGGTTGGTAATTCAAAACCAATGGTTTAAAGGAGAGAATACCAGAAATAGTCTTCATAACATTTCAAGGCATACACGCATTTTACACAGATTTCACACACACATTTCGCATATCCAAAGCATACATACATTATACATTTTTGCATACATACAATAGACATATACTCAAGGTTCCATATCAATCATCAAATAAGAAATCTCACCCTTGATTTAGCTATCTAAGGGTCAATCATCAAAACATTTCTCCTATGATTCAACCCGTCACCTAAGTCTCCATGTCGTGACGTGTTCAGCCCATCACCTAAGTCTCCATGCAGTGATGTGTTCAGTTCATTACCTAAGTCTCCATGCAATAATGTACGAAGCTTGGTACATTGCCTAAGACTCCACGCAGCAATGTATTCTCCTTATCTCAACCCACTACCTAAGACATCGTGCAACAGTGTGGTTCCTTGTTCCGTAATAAAGACCATTGCCTAAGACGTCGTGCAACAATGTGTTTCTTTAATCCGAAACATATAACATCGCCTAAGACGACATGCAACGATGCTCGAAAACCAAAACCTAGCTTATCGCCTAAGACGACATGCAACAATTTGCGAACCTAACCCACTGCCTAAGACATTGTGCAACAATGTAGTTCCTTGTTCCATAATAAAGACCATTGCCTAAGACGTCGTGCAACAATGTCTTTCTTTACTTCGTAACACAGATAATCTCCTAAGATGACATGCAACGATGTTCGAAAACCAAAACAAGCCTATCGCCTAAGACGACATGCATCAATTTGTGAACCTAACCCACTGCCTAAGACATTGTGCAGCAGTGCGATTCCTTGTTCTGTAATAAAGATCATTTCCTAAGATTTCGTGCAACAATATGTTTCTTTATTCTGTAACACAGACCATCACCTAATACGACATGCAGTGATGCTCTAAAAAATACAAAATCTAGCTTATCGCCTAAGACGTCATGTAGCAATTCGCGAACATAACCAATGGCATCAGTCTCAAAGCAGCCATGCATCATCAAATGTTGTTTTATTCATCCTCCAAATGGATGAATAAGAAAAACTAAACCAAGACATACAAGATTGCTCTCTCAAGCTCAAGACTATCTGCCTCATCATTAAATCCTGGTAAGCAATATATCATCGACTTTTCCTAATTCCTTAAGACTCGTAAGGGTACGCTATATCGGCATAACCTTATGTTTGTCGAACAAATTTCAGGGTATTCCAAGTATTCAATAAACTGCCAATCAGAATGCGCAAGACTCGTGTATTCTCACGCTATTCAATTAAAAGATAATTGAATAGGGGCAGCTGTCGTACCCCAAATTTGTCCTACCTCGACGATTATATTTGCAAGATTTAAAATAGGAGAGAAATGTTTAATTAAGGATGGTACATCAATATCTGATGGCCCATTCTTAAATTTAAGTCGACTAGTGGGTGTTTTTTAATTCAGGAAAGTGGAGCTTTCTAAATCGGAAACACTCATAAACCCATTCGCGAAGCATGTTGGCCAATGGCCCATGCGATTCGAAAATGGAAAATTAGTTCAAAAGAATAATAATTATTAAGTCCTTAATTCTTAAAGCCAACTTAAGTTTAAGTTGTTATTAGTTGAAATTAAATATATTAAAGCCCATTTAGAGATTATTGTTGTTAGTAAAGAAAGGGGATGTGGAATTTCAATTAAAGCCCGTTTAAGTTCTTTTAAATTAGCCCATTTGTCATTTTATTTTAGAAAAGATTGGTATAAAAACATTTTCTGTTATTATAGTGAATTTACTAAAATAAAAATATCTTTTATAAAATTATAAAAATACTTGGTTATTAGATGTTTTTTATTAAGAGTTTTATTAAAAAAAATCGGATGGATCGATTTGTTAAAGCCAATTAGGCCCAATTAACTTATTTTGTTTACTGTTTTTATTTTAAAACAAAAATGTTATTATTGAAACAATTTTTGTTTATTATATATTGAATTTTAAAATCATTTATTAAAAATTATTTGAAAACCTGTTTTTAAGGGCCAAATATTGGGCCCGGTTTATATCAAAAGGGAGTATGTGTAATAACAATTGTTGTTGGGCTAAGGAAGAATTTTGTTATAAGGCCCAATTGCCAAAACGCAGGATAGACAGCTAAACTAATTAACGCAAGGCCCAATTTGTAACTAATAACACTTACTGTTCCAATTAGCCAGGATTTTACGCACGTTTCGTGGCATGAACATCTACTGTTCAAATTATCAGTTAAACCAAATCTTTTAGCAGCTCAAAATCCAAAATATACACAATCTAATCTTCAGCAAAATCTTGTAAATTACAACAATGCAAATCTTAGAAAATATTTTACAGTTAAAACTAAAACATAAACCAAATCAAATCTCTATTAACAGAAAATCAAATACATTACAAATCTTACAAAATCAGTTTGAATCAATTTCAATCCAAATATTATAGTAAAACAAAATCAATTACAAACATGTTCTAAATCAATCAACAGTAAAGATATAATCCCTAATTTGTGCTAACGAACTGTAACAACAAATTCACAAAACCCTAATCTGAAAACCTATATGTATGAATCATCAAATACGAAGATGACAGGAGGATTCAGGTTACAGGAAAAAATTCGAAGAACAAAGACAGAACAAAAACTGAAAAATCTTGAATACAAGAGAGATACGGAGGCGGAGGAATTCGAAGACGAAGAACAAATACCCAGTGCCAATCGTTGAAGAGAAACGAAGGTTGAAGCGATTGGGGTTTCGATATCCGAAACCCTAATCTCTAGCTACTTCTGCATCCACCACCATCTTCAAACTCACTGCGCCACTATTACTTCTCTTTATCAGAAACTGCAATCAAGAAGAAGAGAAGAGGATTAGAGCTAAGATTCGGAAACTCGGAGATCAGAACAGAAAATCACAAAGGGGGTAAAATACTTAGCTTTTTTGTTGTTCTTGTATTGGGGGTTACTGGGTTTTCGTTTACGGTGGGAAGGGGTTTGTTTGGGTTGAGCCACCACGGGGATAGGGGACGTTAGGGATAGGGTTTTATGAAGGTTGAAGAAGGTTTGGTGAATGAGAGAGAGAGAGAGAGAGAGAGAGAGAGAGAGAGAGAGAGAGAGCTGATTGAAATGAAGATGTAAAATGAAACAATAATGCTTTGTATTCCATTTGGATTCTATACACACATGTCCATGATAACTAGTGTACAACCTTGCTTCTATCCATCAGATCACCAGTGGACGGTCGTAAGGTCAAGTCCACTGTAAAGACCATACACCCTCATGCAAACGATTCAACCAGACCCCTTCTAAAAATATATTTGGGCCTAGCCCAGTTCTTCTTTCAACACCCCATGTTTTACTGTCTAATGAAAAACTACACCCCCCTGAAACTAATTAAATTACTTTCTATATTTTTTTATAATTCTTCTATTTTTTTCTATTTTTTCTTCTTTATATTATTTACTTCTTTTTGTAATTAATTATTATTATTAATATTAATTTTTATTATTTATTATATTATCATGTAAATAAATTATTTTTCCTAACAAACTCATGTACACATATTTTCAATATTTGCATTAAAATATTTTTAGTCATGCATTAATTAAGATTTTTGCAATTAATACGATTAAAAAATACTAACAAATCTCAAACTATTTTTCGTGAACAAACTAATCTAAACAACTGTTTTTATGCAAAAGGGTTTCAAACAGATTTTGACTAATCGTGCATTTAGCCAAAATCTCCGCAATCACTACTGCTGGTCAAATGCGAGGCGATTGAAAATATATTTTCAAACCCTAAAAACACAAACCCATACGAACTACGAATTGGGACTCTGTTTCCTCATAAGAGGATACGTAGGCATACAATCAAAAAATCATGGCGAGTTCCCCTATGAAAAATTAAAACCCCATTTTACCTAAAACCTAGTATCCTTGTGAACAAGGTAGATGAAAGGTGCCTAACAGTTTCCTTTCGTCTAATTAAGTCCGAACTTAGAATCTCTGTCTGCAAATTAGGGTTTCCTATTAGATGCCCTTCCATAGGAAAAAAACTAATAGTGGCGACTCTTGATTTAAAAACTAGTCGCAACACTCCTCAGATACAATCAAGGCTCGGATTCATTCTGACATTCCCCAACTGAGTTGGTCTTAACTGAAAAAAGAAACCTTGCGGAGTTCTCCCTAAAATAATTCATCTCCCCAATAAGGTATTTAAAATATTCTCCTCAACGGGGTTTATTTCCCATAACAAACTACAAATTCCCCAACAAAATACAGATTCCCCAACACAAGTCTTTTCTCAGACTATTAAAATCAACGAACAAAACCCCTTTGTCCTCAGCGGAATCGTTACTATCCCTAGAAAGTTGCTGCAAAGCCTGGAATTCAACCAAATACTAGTTAACTTTTATTCTTCCCAATCAAGTTTCCCCAGTAGAGCAACAGACAACCGAAGTTCCTGAACTCAATTCCCCAAACAGAAATCAGCACATCCCCAACATAGTTTCTTCAAACAAATAAGCAAAACTCCCCAGCAGTAGTAAGGAATTTATTTTCCCAAACAAAGATACACTTCAATCACATTTCACATTTCATACATCATAGAATATGCATACGAAACACATATAACATTCTCATTCATTCTGAGAGCATCATTACACAATACATTACATACACCATGCCCTTGCATGAAACTAGCTTTATCTTTTCAGGCTGGTTCCCGGAAAGGTACATCGCGTCAACAGTCGATCATCAATCAAATACAATCAGCCAAAGATTCTCTTCTAGAAACGTTTCAGATACGATCCAAATACAGATGACATTCTGATACTTATTAAAAATTCACTCTAGAAACGGTTCAGATACGATCCAGATACAGATGACATTCTGATACTTATTCCATATTCTCTCTAGAAACGGTTCAGATACGATCTAGATATAGATGACATTTTGATACTTATTCCAGATTCACTATAGAAACAGTTCATATACGATCTAGATATGGATGACATTCTGATACTTATTCCAGATTAACTTTAGAAATGGTTCAGATACGATCTAGATACGGGTGACATTCTAATACTTATTCCAGATTCCCTATAGAAATGGTTCAGATACGATCCAGATACGGATGACATTCTGATACTTATTCCAGATTCCCTCTAGAAACCGTTCAGATACGATCTAGATACGGATGACATTCTGATACTTATTCCAGATTCACTCTAGAAATAGTTCAGATACGATCCAGATACGAATGATATTCTGATACTTATTCTAGATTCTCTCTAGAAACAGTTCACATATGATCTAGATACGGATGAAATTTTGATACTTATTCTAGATTCTTTCAAATACAGTTCAGATACGATCCAGAGACGGATGTCATTCTAACACTTATTCCAGATTTTCTCCTAGATACAGTTCAGATACGATCCAAATGCGGATGTAATTATGACACTCGTTCAATATGTCATTCAGATATAGTTCATATACGATCCAGATACAAATGACATTCTAATACTTTTTCCAGACTCAGTCTAGAAACGATTCAGATAAGATCCATATACGGATGACATTCTGATACTTATTCCAGATTCACTATAGAAACGCTTCAGATTCGATCCAGATACAGATGACATTCTGATACTTATTCCAGATTCACTCTAGAAACGATTCAGATACGATCCAGATATGGATGAAATAATGATACTTATTCCATATTATCTCTATAAACAGTTCCTATACGATCCAGATACATATGCCATTCTGATGCTTATTCCAGATTCACTCTAGAAACGTTTCAGATACGATCCAGATACAAATGACATTCAAATACTTATTCCAGATTCACTCTAGAAATGGTTCATATACGATCCATATACGGATGACATTCTGATACTTATTCCAGATTATCTCTAGAAACAGTTTAGATACGATCCAGATACGGTTTACATTCTGATACTTATTCCAGATTCTTTCAAATATAGTTCAGATACGACCTAGAGACGGATTTCATTCTGACACTTATACCAGATTTTCTCCTCGGTACATTTCAGATACGATCCAGAGATGGATGTCATTCTAACACTTATTCCAGATTTTCTCATAGATACAGTTCAAATACGATCTAGATGCGGATGTCATTCTGACACTCATTCAATACGTCTTTCATACACAATTCAGATATGATCCAGATGCAGTTGTCGTTCTAACACTCATTCAATATAGTTCTCAAATACAGTTCAAATACAATCTAGATGTGGAGGTCATTCTTAAACTCATTCAGTACATTTCTCAAATACAGTTCAAATACGATCTAGATATGGATGTCATTCTAACACTCATTCAATACATTTCTCAGATATAGTTCACATACGATCCAGACACAGATGTCATTCTGACACTCATTCAGTACATCTTTCAGATATGAGTCAGATACGATCTAGATGCGGATGTCATTATGACACTCATTCAAAACATCTTTCAAATACAATTCAGATACGATCTAGGTGCAGATGTTATTCTGACACTCATTCAGTACAGTTCTCAAATACAGTTCAGATACGATCCAGATGCGGATGTCATTCTGACACTCATTCAGTATATTTTGCAAATACAGTTCAGATACGATCTAGATGTGGATGTGATTATGACACTCATTCAGTACATTTCTCAGATACAGTTCAGATACGATCCAGATATGGATGTCATTCTGACACTAATTCAGTACATCTTTCAGATACAAGTCAGATATGATCCAGCTATGGATGTTATTCTGATACTAATTCCACTACATCTTCCGACTCATATTAAATTGGCCAAAGATTTATTCTGATACTTCTCCCAGTTACCGTAAAGCTTAGACTTAATTTCTATCAACAATCACCTTTGGATGGCATCTATAAGCACGTCTCTGACAACTCTCCATTATATCTTCAAATGCTATCTCTAAGCCCATTCTGATAATCAACAAATAGTTCACCTCATGTACAAGCTAGTGCAAATTTCTGGGCACTTAAGTGTTCAATCATCTTCCACCTTCCAGTCATGAAGGGCTAACATGCCAATCTAACTCTTCAGGTTTGAGAAGATTGAACAGGGGAAACTGTTCTACCCCAAAATTTTCCCTCCTGTTTTTCCTCAAGACTTTCTTCTAAATATCTCAAAAGCTCAAATAAAACACGTTGACCTAATTTCATGGCTCAAGACAT
Source organism: Vicia faba (assembly GCA_948472305.1). Taxonomy (NCBI): domain Eukaryota; kingdom Viridiplantae; phylum Streptophyta; class Magnoliopsida; order Fabales; family Fabaceae; genus Vicia; species Vicia faba. The sequence goes on along the minus strand of OX451741.1, from coordinate 728,812,285 downwards.
TTCTCAAGATCAATTGATTGATAAGTGAAATCCAATCAATTTATGAAAAGTCTTAATTAGTGCATGATATAAAAAATATGTGCATGATATAGTGCATGATACAATCAACTGATAATATTTTTTAATCACATTAATTGCAAAAATCTTAATTAGTGCATGATATAAATAATATGTTAATGCAATACTAGAAAATAACGTACACGAGATTTTTAAATAAAAATTATTTACATGTGATAAATAATAATATAAAAATTTAAGCAGAATAATAATTATTATAAAAGAATAAGAAAATATAAGTAGAAAGTATAATAATAATTTTTATAAAAAAAGTTAATAATAATAAGAACAAAAAATATAATATAAAAGAAATAATAATTTAAATCACGGGGGTGCGTTTCTAGTTATAGAGTAAAACAGAGGGAGTGCTAAAAGCAGACTGGGAAAGGCCCAAATATAAATTCTAAAGGGGGTGTGATTTGTTTTGTGATTCAGTAAACTAGTGGAAGGGGGTGTGGAAATTAACTGTTCTTAGGCTCATTACGCAGTTGGAGGGGGGGTCCAGGGTGATCGCGTGTGTGAGGTGCATGGAAATTATGGTAGGACTTGGCCGACGGATGTCCGATCGAGATCGCGGGTATGTATTTAAAGGGAGCATGTTAATTACGGTGCACACGTACATATTGGAACACAACGGAATACACAATTGTTTTTTCAATTTTTACTTTACATTTGTTCTTTTGTTACAGCCCCTTCATCCCTATCTCTCGTTCTACCCCTTTCCTTCAATCCTAAACCCTAAATGTAAACCGGTGGCGCCTCCCTGAGTTGTAATCCCCTAAATTGCCCCAATCAACAAACCCCCTAACCAACAAAATCAAAAAGAATGAAAGAGTTGAGTTACCCTCTTTGCGCGATTATGTATTTTGTTACTTTGAGCGTTCGCGATTTCCTGATTGAGGCTAATCTCCCTTCGTCTTCCTTGAATTGCAGGTCACGACGGAGCAGCGGTGGCGCGACGGTGGATCAACAACGATTAGGGTTTCGATTATTGAAACCCTAGTCGTCCTCTTATCTTATTCTTCTTCAACGGTGTTGTATTCTTCTTCAATTTCTTCTTCGGTATTCAAGTTCTCTATTCTTCAATTTTGTCCCCCTTTGAATCTGTTCTTTGTACCATATTTATAGGTTTTAGTCTTGGTTTGCCGTTTACAAATTAGGGTATATTTAGGAACATAAATTAGGGATTCAAAATTGATTCTCTCTTCTGTAATTGTCGGATCTATATTATGGGATAGAGATTTAGATTTTCTGTAATTTCCTGATTTTCTGTTAAACAAACACTCTAAGATTTGATACCATTTTAGGCTTGTGCTGATTTTCCTTTAGAAATTCTGGCCTTTGAATTTATTACTGCATATTTTGTATAATTTAAGATCTGATTTTGTTTAGAATTTGATTTGGTTAATGTGAACAGGGAATGTTAGTAGCAAAACGCGTGTGCGTTTTAGTGATGATTTATACAGTTCTTTTTATTTAGATTGGGCTTGTGCGTTATAATTTTTCCATCCACCCCAATACACGTCTTTAACCAAGCTTGGCTTTTACTCTTTTCTAACATTTTGATCCAAACATAAATTTGTTAAACAAGAATTCTTAATAAATAAATAATGTTTAAACTAATATCTTTTTACTAATAAAACATCATATATAAAAAGTTTATCATCAATACAATCACGTTCTCTAAATATATATATATATATATATATATATATATATATATATATATATATATATATATATATATATATATATATATATATATATATATTATTTACTAATTTTCTTATTAAAATAACAAAGAACTTTAATAGTAATGTTTCTAAAAAAAAAGAGACAAATGGACTAATTTCGAATATCTCAATGGGCCTGTAAATTGATATTATACCCCCTCTCTCCTCGCTATTTAATCCAAAAAGAAACAGGCCCAATTTATAATGGGCTTTTTAATTTGAAGTCGCACCCCCTTTTTACTAACAATAATAATCCCTAAATGGGTTTTATAATTAAGAGCTTAATAATTCTTTCCAAAATAATTTTCCATATTCGAATCTCATGGGCTATTGGCCAACTTGCTTCGTAAATGGACCTACGGGTATATGGGTATTTCTGATTTAGAAAGCCCTATTCCCATGAATTAAAATACACCCCTGATTGTCTTGGATTTAAGAATGGATCGTCAGATATTGCTGGACCATCCCTAATTATAACATTTATCTGCATTGTTAATCTTTAAAATATAATCGTCGAGGTAGGGAAAATTTGGGGTACGACAACTTCGTCTACAAATTCCGCTGTTCAGACATCTATACTTGGTTCAAGAAGAATTCAAGATATTTCTATAATCCATAAAAAATACCAACCAATAACTACGACCTACGAATTGGGAATTTGATTCCTCATAAGAGGATACGTAGGCATACGACTTAAAAACCGTGGCGAGTTCCCCTAATTAAGATTAAAACCCTATTTCCTAATTTTTAAATCTAAATCCTAGTATCCTTGTGAACAAGGTATATGAGGGGTGCCTAACACCTTTCCTTCGTCTAAAATGAGTCAACAACTTAGAATCTTTGACTGAGTTAGGATTATCCGTTATATTCCCTTCACTAGAATAAAAATTAATGGCGGTGACTCTCATTTTTAAACTGGTTATTACACTATGAAGTGGATACTTATTCTTGATAGTCACCTTGTTCAGTTGTCTATAATTCACACATAACCTCATAGTACCTTCTTTCTTCTTAACCAATAAAACTGGTGCACTCCACGGTGACACACTAGGACGAATGAATATCTTCTCAAGCAAATATTCAAGTTGACTCTTCAAATCTTTCAATTCAGATGCTGACATCTGATATTGAGCCATCGATACTGGACTAGTTCCAGGAACTAAGTCGGTCATAAACTCCACATCATGCTTTGGCAGTAAATAACTTACATCTTTGGGAAATACCTCAACAAAATCATGAACTATTGCTAATTCACCAATCATTTGTTTCCCACCCATATCCAATGTTTCCATCAAAGCCAACAACACAACACCATCCTACACAGACTCATTCACTTACTTGGCAGACATAAACAAATCTCTCTCAATATGAGAATCAAGAAAGATAATCATCTTATCAAAACAATTGATATAAACATGGTTGTATTCCAACCAGCTCATCCCAAGAATAACATCAAGTTCATATAATGGATGACACACTAAATCAACTCCAAAGTATTTACCAAATATACTCAATGGATAATTCAAACACACATATGAAGTATTCACTGAACCTATAGCAGAAGTATCAATAACTATACTTCCATTCGTATCAGATAACTCAATATTTAATCTCTTAACACAATCCAAAGAAACGAAAGAATGTGTCGCGCCAATATCAATTATAGCAATCAAAGGTGTACCATTAATAAAGCACATACCTCATACTAACATATCCTCAAGAGCAGTCTCAGAAACAGATAAAGCAAACATTTCCCCTTTAGCTTGTTCCTTCTTCGACTTGTCACACTTGGTACTAATGTGCCCTTGCTCACCACATTTGTAGCAAGTCACACTCGCACCTCCTTTGCAATCATAAGATTTGTAACCTAACTTGCCACACTTGAAACAATTCACATCAGTACTTGTGCACTCAAGAGTATGATTTCCTTTGACACCACACTTGTAGCACCCCGAAGTTTGAGCTCCTCCCCCACTTGGCTTCCTATCAAAACCAACTTTTTGTTTCCCCTTATCAGCACGAGTCACAAACGGCTTCACTCTGAATTTGCCTTTTCACTTCTTATCGTTCAAAGTATTATAGTGAGCATTACTATCTCTACTATCCTCATCATATATCCTACTCTTGTTAACCAACTCAGAAAATTTCCTAATATGTTGATAACCTGTGGCTTTCTTGATCTCAGGCCTTAAACCATTGACAAACTTAAGACAATTAGATCTCTCAGTATTAACGTGTGGTTGTTGCCCAATCACACCGGCCAAAATTTCCAATGCCTCGGCAATAGCATTGTCACTCCTTCCAGCAACAATCGTCCTGAGATTCCAATCAACTAACAATTCTCATCAGCCAAACAATACAGATTATGTCATATACATATATTGAGTACAATAGGAAGTAAACACATTAATAACCTGGCCAACTGGCCGACCATACTCTAATACCACTAATGTAACATCCCTTAAACCCCAGCGTAATAATATAGTATAATCAAAGTAAATTTAGCATGCATATCAAAAGAGGGGGTCACATGTATTTCAAAGCCAAAAAAAAAACATTCATGCTCATAACACACATTTAAAATCATGTTCCATTTACTAACACATATGCATATCATAGCAGAATAATTCTCTTTTCAAAATGATACCAATGATTGAATCTCATAATAGAAATAATGTATTAAAACATTAGGCGTTAAAGGCCATTCATCACCTAGTCTCAAATACAATATAAAATAATACAGAGTATATCAAACATCTCTTAAAACAACATGATTTCAAACGTTTCGCCGTGTTACATAAGCAGAGCATGACTCACTACCTAAAAACGAATAAACAAAGAACTAACTCCTCCGACTAATCCCTACGAGAAAGCACCACTACTCTTCGTTACCTGAGGGATGTCGTATAAAAAATCATTTCAACAGGAGGGTGAAAATTCACATCATCATAGAAATATATAACAATAAGTAAAGCATAACATACATACATCTATTGAATTAATCACACTTCATATATTCATGTATTCAACATCATCTAATCAAATTCACATGTTTACATATATAACATTGCTTCACATTTCAAGATTCAAAGCTAACCAATAATAAGTACCACCAATGCAACATTCACATTAATATTACATAATGCAAACCAATTCAACAGTTCACATCGACACATGTGACTCGAATGCAACTCAATGCAATATGCATGTGGTACCAATTTATATCCTTACACGGTTTTTACGTTTCAATCGGGTCCATCTCCAACACAGATAACAACCAGAAAACCCATTTTGTAAGCTTCAAACAAACCCTCTAGGTTTGGGACAAGTCACTAGCTTCCACGAAACTATAAAACATTGTCACTTGATAAAAAATAATTCATGTTCAATTTCAACAAATTATATGCAATTAAGACTGTGATACGGCGGCGAAATTGACTGTTTAATATTGGTTTATATTTCGTATTTGCAAATGTGCGGTAAGCAAGAGTCGCCACCGACTTTTCTTTTATCCAATAAAGGAAAGGTGAAAATAACAGAAAAAGACCTTTTTTGAGAGTTTCTGAGTAAGGGGGGTAGGTTATGGAAAGGGAAGGTGTTAGCACCCTTTCCATCCGTGGTTTTCCACGGGCTCTTAGGAACTTGCACATTTTTGAAAATTGCTGTCGTGTTTGTGTGTCTTGAAAAGCTTGTTGGCTTTATGATAAATTTTGTATCAGTCCTCAAGAGTGTTGATAAAACATTTTGAAAATGTTTTTAAAAGGGTGAAGTGTGAAAAATTGATTTTGAGCAAGCATCTAAGAATTATGTACCTACTCAAAAAAGTTTGTTCTTTTACTCTTTTCCTTTAGACAATTCTATCCTACTATTGGTGAGTAGGTAGCCCTATCGTTGGATGTTTGAGGGGCAATCAAAGGGACGTTTTTATAGTTACAAAGGCAACTTGGAAAGAAGGCTTAGTAACTACCCTAAGGTTTTAAGATCATACCAAGGCAACATCGAAAAGGGTCATTTTTTATCTTTAAACCGAAGGGTAGCCACTAAAACCTCTCACGTTTCGAGAGTTGTGACTATTTCCTAAGGCAACCGAAGTGGGGGTACCCTAGAGGTGCGCATGTGCGAATTTCTTGAGATTCAGTTATTTTTGTCTTTTTGTTAGGTTAGCTAACGTTTGACTTTAGTCTTTCCATACAAGCATATTTACTAATGGTAATATAGTAAAATAATAAAGCAATAAATGTGCAGAACATTAAATGTAGAAAAATAAATCCTAAGTTATTTCACAGCTTTGAGAGAGATACATTATAAAAACGCGGAAATTAAAATCCTAATTATTATTACAAACCAGTAGGCAGTTACAATAATAAAAAAATGTGAAATTTAAAGCAATCACCTGAATTGAAAATACGCCTAAAAATCCTAATGTTAAAGGATTTTTTTTTTGTTTTATCTCATTATGACATGAAATTAAGATCCTAAGTCTATTTAATTTTAATTTAGAAAAAAAGGGTTAAAATGATTAAATAATTAATTTACAAAGTTAGTTAAAAAAATAACTAAACCTAATGCCTTTTTATTAATTTTTTGATTTTGATGTTATGTTAAAAAAAGCAAGAAGAGATAACATAAGTAAAACAACACAGTCGAAGGAACAGGCAGTGAATAAAAGGGTGCAATTTTGAAAAAAGGCAAGCCTGAATCGAAAAGAGCCTGAGATGCCTTTCGATCCAGAGGGCTGATCGAACACATCGTTTGAGGGCCTTGGGGCGCTAGATCTGCAAGAACATTCGTTAGAAATTGAAAATATAAAGCCTGGGATTCAAACCCTGGTCCCTTCAATTGAACGAATTCCCTTTCACCATCCGAGCTGCTTATTCATTCGAAATACTTGAAACCTGCTTTGGGTCCTGCAAATTAGTTAGTTCGAAACCAAACAAAACATAAAACATTCCATTCGAAATCAATCCTTGAACCCGGATCTGGGATTGTTTCAATTTGCAACAACCTGTATCATGGGTTTCAAAGGTAACCAGCTTCAAAAACTCTATCCATGGTGTTCGACCATTTGGACACTGCAACTTGCATACATTTTTCTTAAATCGCTCACAAATAACAAAAAAACCATGAACATGCAATCATGAGTTTAATTTAAGATTAAATGAGATTGAACAGTTTTACCGCTGGAGGCTCCTTGATCTGTAGTCCTGGGTGTGAGATGGTCGGGGCACGAGTGAGTGTGAGTCTGTGTGAACTCCAAGAACACGATCAGAGTGTTAATCTGGACGGAAGCTGCCTGCAAAGGTATGGAGTGTTGACAACTTTGGAATTTGATGCTACTTTTTTGAGCTTCGTGGGGAAGGCTGCGTTTTTTGTGAGGCATTATATGTGTGTCCTTTTTCTCTGAGATTATGAGGTTTATATAGGCAAGGGATTTTAGGTCAACATTTGTGTATCAAATCTTGGTCCATTAGGATGAAGAAATTTGATTTGATTTCTTCATAAAAACTTGCTATATTTGATTCAATCAGGTGCCAATCTATTTTCATGCGATACTACCAACCTGTTATGAGTTGTTTGGGCCTCCAATATGATGGAAATCGAAAGCTGACATGCCCCTGCATATCCATTTCCCTTCGAATTTGTTCTCTTTGGAGGCTCTAAGCTCCAATCCGAATTACTCAGAGCTTTCCTCATCAGAGCATTGTTTCCTTCGAAGGCTCTGAATTCTAATTCGAATTGCACCATCTTCATTATCATGGCTCCTTCGATTGAGCCACCCTCTGCTTCGATCACTTGATTTGAAGAAAATCACCCTAGTCGAATCAGCTCTTGTGGAGTTAAGAAAAAACAAGGAAAGAATCTGGCCCTTAACTCAGGAATTGAAGCCACATTCAAAATTGAATTCTTGCCATATTTGCAAGGAAAACATGCCATTTTGAACTTTGAGTGAACTTGGACATGTTATGAAAGGTGTTTTGTTCGAATTTTGCTCAAGGCTTTAATCATGTTTCCTTCGATTAAGTCTCAAGCTTTTCTCTCTTTGATGGCTTTGGACTTGACCAATTGAAGCATTATCTTATTGACTGGTCGAAGTGTTATTCTACTCTCTTCGATGGCTCTGAGTCCTGATTCGAATTGCTCATATTCTCAGTATCAGAGTTTCTTCGACCAGCCCCTAAGCATTATTCTTCTTGATGGCTCTGGGTTCCAATTCGAATTTCTCAAGGCTCTCCTCATCAGAGCTTCTTCGTTTGAGCCACCATATGCATGAGTTCGAAAGGCTCAGAGTTTCCCTTATCAGAGCTCCGTCGATTTTGTCTCCAATCTGCATGAATTTGAGAGGCTAAGAGTTTTCCTTATCAGAGCTCCTTCGATTTTGTATCCAATCTGCATGAATTTGAATGGACCATCATCAGAGCTTCTGTAAACCTCTTAGTTCTTTCTCTTTTCGATCTCATTTTCTTTAACTTGGACAATCGAAATGTCACCCTATTGATATGCCATCAAAGCATCACTTGGTTGACATGCCTGTCAAAAGACACCTTGTGTGTCCCAAACGAAAGTCAACCTTACTTAAGATGCCCATCGAAGCTTCCTTGTTTAAGATGCCCATCGAAAGGCACTTGTCCATCTTCAAAATTCTTTATTTTCTTTAAGAAAGTGTTTGTAACCACCCGTGTGAGAAAAGATCTTGAAAATAAGAGAGGGAAAATTTTGGGGTACTACAGCTGCCCCTGTTCAATCTTCTTAAACCTGAAGATTTAGAATGGTTTGTGTGGATTTCGTGATCTGAAGGTGGAAGATGATTGAATATTAGAGTGCCTAAAAACTTGCACTCACCTGAAGTAACACTGTTAGTTGATAATATCGAGAATGGGCTTACAGATGTTATTTGGAATAAAATGACAGAGAGTTGTCAGAGATGGGCTTAGAGATGCCACCCAAAGAAGATGACGAAGAGTCGTCGGGGATGGGCTTAAAGATGCCATCTAGAATAGATGCTGACTTCATGAGAGATTCCTTTATGGGGATCTTGTTCTTGTCGTTTAAGGAGGACTCCGCTGAGGAATATTGGTGTCTATCTTGGGAAATAGAGTCTACGAGCTTCACTTGTCCATTACTTTACTGGGGAGTTATCTCTTGACTGAAGAGACGAAAGTGAGCTGTTATCTGGTCGGGATCCAGGATTCACAGCGAATTGCTAAGGATAATAAGGATGACTTATATTTGTTCGTATTCCAGGCTTCACAGTGATCTACTAGGGAATATGAAATTAACTACCATCAAGTTGGTTCCAGGCTTAGTGGTAATTTGACGGGGTAAATTGCTATCTGGTCAGATTCCAGGCTTTACAATATCTTTAACTAGATAAAAATTAGAAAATCTTAGGTTCGATTTGACTGAACCAAAGAAAGTGTCTACCAGAAAAGAATCAGAATAAATCATTGGTCGATTTAAACTGAACCATCAGAGGTCTTGAATTATCTTTAACTGGAATAGAATCATAGAAATCTTAGAGTCGATTTAACTGAATCAGAGAAAGTGTTTATCGGAAAGGAATCAAAATAAATCATTGGTCAATTTAAAACTGAACCAGCAGAGGTCTTGAATCATCTTTAATTGGAAAAGAATCAGAGAAATCTTAGGATCGATTTAACTGAACCAGAGAAAGTGTCTACCGGAAAGGAATCATAATAAATCATTGGTCGATTTAAAACTAAACCAGCAGAGGTCTTGAATTATCTTTAACTGGAATAGAATCAGAGAAATCTTAGGTTTGATTTAATTGAACCAGAGAAAGTGTCTATCGAAAAGGAATTAGAATAAATCATTGGTCTATTTTAAAACTGAACCAACAGAGGTCTTGAATTATCTTTAATTGGAAAATAATTAGAGAAATCTTAGGGTCAATTTAACTGAACCAGAGAAAGTGTCTACCAGAAAGGAATCAGAATAAATCATTAGTCGATTTAAAAATGAACTAGCAGAGGTCTTGAATTATCTTTAACTGGAAAAGAATAAGAGAAATCTTAGGGTCGATTTAATTGAATCAGAGAAAGTGTCTACCGAAAATGAATCAAAATAAATCATTGGTCGATTTAAAACTGAACCAGCAGAGGTCTTGAATATGATCTTCTGAAGAAAATTCTGGAATAGGCCTTCGTCAGTGGTAGCCTTTGAAAAGACTGTCAGGTCATATAAGTAGCTTGTGATGTTTGTTGATTGATCTTTCCTGAAAGGTAAAGATTTAGTCATATGCAATTTCATGATGTATGAAATGCGTCGTGTGTTGTACCTCAATTTCCCCCCTAAGATCCCTTCATCATACCATGTTGATTCGTTCACAACAAGACCACACTAGGACTCATGGTTCCCCTCCCTATTTTTAGCTTTGCACTTTGAGGAATCACCAAGCACCTTGACTTGTGTTCTTTTGTGATCATGAATGTTTTGTTTTAATTTTATTTTAATTAATAAAATACAATGTTGGTTTGTCTTACTTGTTAATAATGTAGGTAAAGGCAATATGGCTTAGCAAGTTGATCCATGGGTTCATGAGTTTATTTCTATGACCTAGTCAATGAAGCTTGAGAAGTTGAAACCTCACCATGGAAGTTGTTTTGGAAGGGATGGCATGGCAAGGTCATTTTGGTTCACTACAACTCCAAGTTATCAAGATTGATTCAAAAGTGCAAGGGGTTGATTGAAGTTGTCATGGTTGGGTATGAATTCTCAATTTCATCCTCAATAACTTCTATTTACAAAGGAAGAGTGTTGGTATAAGAAGTTTGTTCAAAATTGTCAAAGTTCCTCAAGGCATTTTTCTTGATCTATAAGCTATGGTTTTGAACTTCATAGGAGTATATCTGGCTCATATTTTGGTATTTTTGAGTGATTCCAAATACATCCTTCTCTTCAAAGGGTTATCAACAAATCACTTCAAAAGTTCCAAAGATTTTTCATGTGGAAGAAACTTGATGAAGAAGAAAGATTACAAGTCCTCCAGATGAATCCCCAATTTTCTAAGTGTGACTTCAAATGATCATAATTTGGTAAATTTTTATTACCTTGAGCCCATTCTTTTCCCATAATGATCTCGAGGATGTGAAAGTTATGCCTTATTTTATGTGCGAAGTAAGAAAATGGATGGAAGTTGCCTTAAGGATACAAAAGATTATAGGTCATTTTATGAAATTTTGCCAACTTCAACAAGTCATAACTCTCTCAATTTTAGGATATTTTGAATGGTTCAAGTTTCAAAATGTCATTCAAGATATCTACTTCATGCCATCTTTTTTTGGCCAAGGGAAAATTCCAAGTGGAAGGCTATGTTTGGATGCAAGACATTATAGGTCACTTTTGAAGAAAAAATTGAAATATTTCTAAGTATGGAAAGTCAACCCTTTTTCTCCAACTTTGACTCAATGCAACTTTCAGCTCAAGCATCCATTTGACTCCATTTTTTTCCATTGCAAAGCTTGTAACCTCATCTTTCTAAAGCATCAAGAATCATGCCGTAAGACCCCTTGAGTTGAAAATGCCATTGTTTTGAAATTGGTAGCTTGGGACTAAATTTCTCACCAAGTCAGAATGTTGAAATCCATAATGTGGCCTCTAATCAAAAGATTTATACACGTTTTTGATTTAAACTTCATTAACAAACTTGCCATAAGTGTTTAGCACCTCAAAACGCAAGGATTGGATGCGTTTTGGTGAAAATTAGATCAAACTTCACTCGTGCATCAGGTTTGCACGAATTCCCTCCAAAATGCATCATTCACTCTTCCTTTTGATCTCATTTGCTTCTCCTATTAATACAAGAACTATCCCATTCATTCTCTCAAGCTTGGATAGCCAGAATCACCCTGCCAAACTTGTTCCGTAACTCAAAATTCAGCAACTTCGAAAACCATATACAAGCCTTTTTCAATCAAATTTCCTTGAAGCTAACCATATAATTACATTCAAGAATCGTGCCCTATATTGCTCCATAGAAGTCCAGTTTCAGAGCTCTGCAACTCAACTTCAATAGGTAGATTCCTTCATCAATTCTTCAAAACTTTGATATCATTGTGATGCTCTCCTTGCCCTGGTTCTAGTCGCAACACTTTCTTTTTACTGGAAATACGTTTTGACCATGAAATTTCAAATCCCTTTTCAAAACTTTCTTTCCAAATTGCTTGAGCTACAATTTATATAAATTTGGCGCGAGGTTGTGGTTGTCTTCGTCTTGAAGAGACGAAGCGAATGGAATAGGTCTGAGCTTCTGATTTTATAGTTTGAGAAACCTGTAATTCACGTTGGCTGGAGGTTGAAGATGACCAACGTGTCATCTTCCAACTAATGATGGCACGCCACTTGTTATTTTTGAATTTTGATTTAATAATTGATTCAGTGCTTTATTCACTAATGACCATGATATGCACAGCGCGCCAGATCCCTTGGATTTGATTACTAACACGTTTTGACTCTCATCCAATGGTCCACATATTTTTTACTTTTCTTTTCTTTTCTGATTTTTTATATTTAATTGTTTTAAACTTCAAAAAATTATAGAAAATTCATTTTTAGTCCAAAAAATCTGAAAAAAATTATGAAAAATATTTTTGATTATTCTCTTTCTGATTTTTATTTTTTCACAATTTAATTGTGGTTTGGTATTTTTTTTATCAATTTTCACTTTCTTTGAATTGATTTAAATGTTTAAAAATACTTTTGAGCATTTTTAAATTCTGAAAAAAATTATGGAATGATCAAATAATATTGTGAAAAATGTTGGTGACCATATTTTAATTTTGTTTCTGACTTTGTTATTTTTGTTTTATCATTTTTGGTTTATTTTACCCCTTTCTTTAAATTTTAAAAATAGTTTATGACTTAAAAAAATTTCCAAAAAATTTATAAAATCATTTGAGTCCTTTTCTGATTTTTCTATGGTCTTACTTTTTATTTCTTGATTAATTTGAACATAGTTAATATTTTTCTCTTTTATTTCTATTTTTAAACCTTTTTGAATATATTAAATGTGATATTATTTTGTGACTATTTTCTGGCTGATCTTGGGTTAAATTTTTGATCAGGAACTTTATTAACATCATTGGATCGATGGTGTTGAGTCTAACTCCACAAAAATGGATGAATGATTTTAATAATAGTTTGATTAAATTTAATCCAGAAGTGGTTTGTATATTCTCTCCCACCCCTCTTCATCTCACCCCCTTTCTTATTGCACTAAATGTTGTTGGAGCATGATCTCTATATCATGTCTCAAAACAAATGGTGCATAGATTGCTATTGATCGACCTCAAAATAGGTGCGACTTCTATATAAGTACACTTACAATTGCTTAACATAGCGCTAAATTTTGTCTCGTTTTGAATAAATGATCATTCGTGGCCCAAACTTATGTTTGCAAGCCCAAGTATGTTAATTTGATCTCTTTGATCCAATAACCTTAAGATTCATTGTGTGCAGGATTTGGTTCTACCTATCCTCTAATGGATCTACAACACTTTTGGTCAACGCGGATCACTTAAACATCGTTGGTCATTAAATTTTACTTTTAAGGATTCCAAATGGATGATATACTTGACAAAAAGCAAATGAAACTTGTTGTATGGAGGCTTTGGTTCTACCAATCATCTAATGATTTCCAAATGCAAGTTTAAAGATGATCATCCAACTAACCACTAATCACTAATAATTGACTTTATCCTTTATTCTTTTATTATAAGCCCTTTTTTATTTTTATCACTATTTACTTTTAGCATTTACATTTCATGCCATTTTCATTTTTGCTCATTTGAGTATTTACTTTCTTGTCATTTTTATTTTTGCTCACTTGAGCTTTTCTTTTCTTTTCTTAAAACACCTAATAATCAACATAAACCCTAAAAATCTTTAATGATACTTGGACTATTTGGTTACTATCCTTGGCATTAAGTAGCATTGGACTTTTTGGACTTAGGATTAGAAACCTTGGTCTATGATTGGAGACCTTGTGATCTTATCTGATTATTTTGTCTGGAGCTCTTGAGGTTTACCTCAAGACATTGGGTTGTTTGTTTGTTTTGCATGCAGGTTATTGTGATTACATTCTTTGTTTGGACTCTGGAAATCACCCGTATGCAGCCGTTACTCTGCCCAATTTTTATGAAGACTTAATACACTTGATGTTTGGTTCTCTGAAGAGGTCTAGTATTTTTGCTTGTTTGGTTTCAATCAAAAGAATGAGAATTCTATCTTGGCTCATAGTTTCAAGTATTGGCTTCTTGTTAGTTAGATGGTTCATATTCATAACTTTTACCTTATGCTTTAGGATAGTCTCTTCTTCTCCTCCCATCTTCTTTAATATCAAAAATCTTCTCCCTCCTTTGAAAACTCTTCTTATTTTAAACTTGGACCACTTTCATAATAAACTTGGACTTAGGTCCATTCGTTTTCAAACATTTTCATAAATAAACTCCAATAAACTTAATAATACTTTGACATCCTTTTTGTGAGAAGACTAAAAGTCAATCAATCTCATTCAAACCATTTTTCCACTTTGGTTTTTATCTTTAAACTTTTCTCAAAAAGATTGGACTCTTGCCAATCCTTGTAGTGATGCAAACAACTATACTTCTACAATATATAGCGAAGAGAGATATTTTCCACTTGGGTGTGGAGTGAGGCATTGTTGATTTTAAAATCCAAGCCCCTCCACTTTGAGATGATGCAAATTCTCCTTTCTCATGATTGTGGGTAGTAAGTATGTTTTCCACACGGACAATGACGATGATGTCTTATCTCATAAAATTAACCAACACACTTGTGTTTTAAATTTTTTAAAGGAGGAACTACGTGTACCCTGATCCTCTATTGCATGAAAAGGTGGTACATAGGCACTAAAGGTTCGCAACCACGGCGGGTGCAAAAAATCATATAAAATATATTTCTTTTCTCACCTCGAACATCCATTTTTTATATAACATTTTTTATAGCCAAAATATACAAATTTTACAAAGAGGTTCCTGCGGAGTACCATATATGTTTAGGGTGCTAATACCTTCCCTTTGCATAACCAACCCCCTTACCTTGAATCTTTCCCCCTCATTTTTGGGTTACTCACTCTTTTCCCATTCCTTTGGAAACAATAAAGCGCGGTGGCGATTTTGATTTTGATTTGTATAAGTCTAGTCAATCTAATTGCTTAGTCTTAAACATTTCTACCACTACATCGTGTAATGATATTCTCAAAATGAGATTGTGCTGTATGTAATATGTATGTGCATTCCATAATATATGAACATGGAATGCTGTTGTGAATTTTCCTAGTATGGGAAAAAAATCCTTGACTACTTTTGGAGAGTACTGGGAAGCTGAATCCGAGACTGCTTTTTGGTAGATGAGGAAAGTGGTTCTTTCATTTCCTCTAGGACTGATGAACGGAGATGATTCACCGGGGATTTCCTATTTCTGTTTTAGGATACTCTGTCGGGGATCTTTGACTTCTGCTTGAGAATGTTATGCCGGGGAGACGATGCTCTGTTGGAAGATCTCACCAATGTAGACGAATAAACTCTGTTGGGGGATGAACTTCCACACCTAGGTAAATAAACTCTATCGGGGATGCAGATTTATAAACTGTTTTAGATTTGTAAAACTCAGTTGGGGAACGTTGATTTAACCTCTCTTAGGGAACTTTGCTGGAGAAGGTAATTTCTGCTTGAAAAAAAAAAGAGGTCAAAACTTTGGTTTTTTTCACTCTGGAGGGATATATACATCACCAGGACGTATGTTGAGGATGCGGCGGTAACTTTGCATCAGGACGTCTCTGCCACTGTACCTGCTAGAGAAAGTAATTGTGGGGACTACAAATGAATTTTTAGTTATTGTCCCGTTTCTTAAAGTCATTAGCAACTGTATTTCTATTTTTTATGGAAGTATTTGTAAACAATAATCATATTCAAATGCATATGCCGATATAATCCCTAGACGTTTTTGCAAAACAAAATAGGAAAAATAGAAAACAAAAAGTTTTATACTTTCAAAGAAGTGATTTGTATTGACTTGAAGAAATTTGCCTATAACAGGCATTTTTTGTACAAAGAGACTGACAATCTAGTAAGAGAATGCTGTTTTGAAAATGAAAACTATACAAAATAGTGTACAAAGAGAAAACAACTATGTGTAATAATCCCACCGAGTTTCAATTCTGCTATTGCCCTTATGTCCTTGAGCATCTCATCACATTGCTACTTGTCTGAAGCTGACTGGATTGATTGGTACCGTTTGAACTTGATAGTTGATACTGAAGTTTGGTTGCAAGGTGATCCAACGGGGCATAGTTATACGCTTTAAATCCCTAACTTTTGCCTAGACCACCCTTTCAGGTTTTCAATCCACCGGGATACCCTTTTTTGCCCAAGCCGCCTTTTCAGGTTTTCGACTTGCTGGGTGTACATATTGTTTTGGTATTTATCCCTAATTTTTGCCCGAACCCTTTTGGTTTGCCGTGATGCCCTTATTTTTTCCTAGGCCAGTCAACCTAGAAGGTCTTTATTCCTGTGTAGCATCTTTTAACTATGTCCTCATTCACAGGGTGAGGAAGGTCGTCACCGTCCATAGTGGTTAAGATCATGACTCAACCAGAAAATATGTTCTTGATCATAAACGACCCTTCTTATGTGGGAGTCCATTTGCCCCTGGGATCACCTTGTGGCAGTATGATACGCATGATTACTAGATCACCAACTTGATATACATGATGTCTGACCTTCCTGTTAAAAGCCTTAATCATACGCTTTTGGTACATCTGACCATGACAGACAGCCACAAGCCTTTTCTCGTCAATCAGGTTCAGTTGGTCAAGTTGAGTATGAACCCATTCGTCTTCATTCAGCCCTACATGCTTCATGATTTTCAAAGAAGGGATCTGGATCTCAGTAGGTAGGAAAACATCCATACCGTATACCAAAGAGAAAGGAGTTGCCCCTGTTAATGCGCGTACTGTGGTGCGGTAACCATGAAGAGCAAATGGTAACATCTCATGCCAGTCTTTATATGTCACTGTCATCTTTTGGATGATCTTCTTAATGTTCTTATTAGCAGCCTCTACAGTGCCATTCATCTTCGGCTGGTAAGGAGAAGAGTTATGATGCTGCATCTTGAATTTCTTACAGAGTTTGGTGATCATAGTGTTGTTAAGATTTGTACCATTATCTGTAATGATTCTTCCGGGGATAGCATATTGACATATAAGCTTATGCTTGATGAACCGCGCCATAACATTCTTGGTAACAGTAGCAAAAGAGGCAGCCTCAACCCACTTCGTGAAGTAATCAATGGCAACAAGAATGAAGCGATGCTCGTTGGAAGCGGTAGGTCTGATTTCTCCGATCATGTCAATACCCCACATTGCAAAGGGCCAAGGAGCAGTCAAGACGTTTAGAGGAACCAGAGGTATGCGCACCTTATCAACATAAATCTGGCACTTGTGACAAGTCTGCGAATGTTGATAAAAGTCTTCTTCCATAGTGGACCAATAGTATCCTTCCCGTAGGATCTTTTTAGCCATGGTGTGTCCACTAGAATGGGTGCCAAAGGTACTTTCATGTAAATCAACCATAATCTTCTCCGCTTCATTCTTGTCTACACACTGAAGCAAAGTAGAATCATAGTTGCGCTTGTAAAGGATCCTGTTACTGAGAAGGAATTTAGCAGAGAACCTTCTTAGGAACTTTTTATCATTGACTTAAGCTCCTTCAGAATACTCTTTTCCTTCGAGATATGTTTTGACTTCATGGAACCAAGGTTTGTCCACTACTTCTTCAGTATCAATCTCGTGACAGTATGTTGGTTCATCCATTCTCTCAATAGTGATCTGAGGAGCCTCATTATCCCACCTGACCTTGAACATGGATGACATAGTGGCTAACACGTCCGCTAATTGATTTTCCTCTCATGGAAAATTCTCAAAACTAATTTCTTCAAAGTATGGGATTAATGTAAACACATGCTCTTTGTACGGGATGAGATTAGGATGCTTCATGTTCCATTCTCCTTTGATATGTCTGATTACCAAAGCCGAGTCTCCGAACACACTTAAGAACTTGATCCTTAGATCAATTTCAGCTTTAAGATCCATGATACATGCTTCATACTCATCCATATTATTGGTGCAATTGAAGCATAGCCTAGCAGTGAAAGGGGTATGACAACCCTCGGGAGATATGATTACAACACTGATACCATTGCCAAGTGCATTGGAAGCTCCGTCAAAAACCATGGTCCATCGGGATCCTTTTTTAGGTACTTCATTCGGTCCAGGTTCTTCACAATCAGTCACTAACATGATGTTTTCATCCGAGAACTCAAAATTCATGGATTGGTAGTCGTCCACAGCCTGATGAGCCAAATGATCAGCTAATACACTTCCCTTGATTGCTTTCTGGGTTGTGTACTAGATATCATATTCGGTCAGGATCATCTGCCATCTGGCTATTCTTCCGGATAGAGCGGGCTTCTCAAAGATGTATTTGATAGGGTCCATCTTAGATATCAATAAGGTAGTATGAGTCAACATATATTGTCTTAGTCGGCGAGCAGCCCATGCCAAAGCGTAACAAGTTTTCTCGAGTAGTGAGTATCTTGTTTCATATTCGGTAAACTTTTTGCTAAGGTATTATATTGCATGCTCTTTTCGACCAGACTCGTCATACTGCCCCAGCACACACCCCATTGAATTATCTAATACTGTTAAGTACATTATCAAAGGTCTTCCTTCAATTGGAGGCATCAGAATTGGAGGCTCTTGAAGGTATTCCTTGACTCTGTCTGTTGTATCCCAAAATTTACCCTCTCATTTCATCAATATTTCTCATCACAAGACTCTTGGAATTCAGTATCAAGTTAGGGTTTGCTCTGCTCAAGACACCTCCTTGCACTGTTGACCCAAATTAGGGTTTGAGTTTGCATAGGGATATTTTGACCTACAATTCCCAAATTGACTTTCATACTTCATGTTGGATTCACCAGTTTGTCCATACCAAGTTTCAAGCCTTGATTCAAATTTTTGCCCAGTCAATTGGACAGTTAACCTAGAAATCAACTGTATTGGGGAAAAAGTCAACTGTGGCCAATTGACAGTCAAACCTCATGAAATTTTACCCACATCAACATTATGAACTCATATGAACCATTTGATCAAGTTTGGACCACAATTCCACAAGAAATTTGATCAAATCACCAAAAGGGCAAAATGGTCATTTTTAGGGTTTTGACTGCACAAAGGCAATTTTTGACTGTTTGACCTAGCCAAGGGCAAACCAAGCTCAAATATGGACTCAAGGACTCGATGACATTGTCTTGACCCATTCAACAAGTTCAAAATATCTCAAATGCATAGGATTGACAGATGAATTTTTCAGTCAACTAATCAAAATTTGATTGTATACTGAAAAGTCAAACTTTGACTTTTTGGTCAAAATCAAGTGCCAAGATTTATTTTTAATCAAGACATGTCAAATTATGAAACTTGTTCATCAAGAAACCCAAAAATGAAAATTAGGGTTTAAAATGGAAAATTTTCATAACTTCGAAATTTTCTAAGTTATGAAACTTTCTTATTTTTTCCTAACTTTGTCCCACTTTTTCACCAAGATGCAAATGGATTCAAACAAAACTTGAAACATTAAAGTTGTAGTCCATCACAAAGTCCACAACTTTGATTCACAAAGTTTTATCAAAAGAAGCTTGTATCTCAAGTTATGATTTTTGGAACAAGGGTACCTAAAACTCTTAACTTAGAGAAAATTTGCCCTAATCTAGGCAGGATTTTGACCCATCTTCTTCGCCATTTTTCACATAGTTCCACTTGGAGTTTCAAGATGAATTACATAGATGGATTATAGTACATGCTCCAAGCTTTCCAAATTGTCTAAGAACTCCTCAAACACCCTTGTGGTTAGAGAGAATCGAATGCTTGAAGTTGGCAAAAAATCACTTTTGTCCATGACCAATACATGTTCATACAAACTTGCATTTTAAAATCAGCATGTTGGTGCTAGCTTTCAGGCCTCAAAACCAACTTGAACTTCATAATTTAATGCATAACCATTGAATTAAGGTGTTATCTTGGCCATTTGGACATTACATACAAGATTAACCCTTATTTGGAAAAAGGTAAAATGCCATTTTTGTAAAAGTACACTTTATGTCAAACCAAAATCCTTGAGGTATGGGGCCATATCTCTGAAGCAAGATTGAAGCTATCAATTCCAAGAACCAAGAGCAAAAGATGCAGCATGATAGGAGGGCCTGTACCAAGCTATAACATCACTTTCACATGCTTGTTTGAAAGAGAAGAAAAGGGGAAAAACATAGACCATCTCTCATATCTGTTAACACAAGCTTACAAAAACATTGTAGACAAGTTCCATACTTCCCAACAAGCCTGAAACACGACCCCTTCATCACTCAAACCTCCTCATACTCAAAACCTCCATTTTTCTGCAAAACAGAGTCAGTTCTGCAAACTTCAAGCCATAGCCAAATTTCATCGTGCGTTTTACCCAAAGATAGTTCAAACACCTTCCAATCAACTCACATGAACTATCCCAGGCCCCCATTGCAAGCTGTAACACCTCTAACACACTTTGCCATTTTTGTTTCAAAGCTCTGCAGGTTGAGTTCTACAGCACGATTCAAGCTGTTTCAAAACAAGCCAAGTTTTGGAAAAGGTTCCTTGGACTTCAGGAAAGCTCAACAGAAGCTCAAACACCATTGAAGGTTGCTACATTGTCCAGCTCGAAGTCAACTAAAACAGGTATTTCATGGACTTCTATCTCTCTATTTAGGAATGGTTAGGCTTAGGTTTGTGAATGAAATATGTTGTACTCATAGCCCTGAAGCCATACATATGCTTAGTTTTCATTTACATTAATCGTGCTAAGAGAATTTCACTCATGAACTTTCTGAAAAAACTAGGTTAGAAATTAGGGCCAGAGAAATTCTCTCTGGTATTTGAGAGTTAATCCAAGTTTTTTATATGGTTGGATTCGTTGTTTAATTCTTTACAATGTTCATGTTATGAGTTTTGTCAAAAAATCAAAGAATCAGGAGATAGCCATTGATGTACAGAAGCGCGTGTTTTGTGAACAAGAGGAAGAAGAAGAAGTCTGGTTGGGCTGGGCCTGTTTGTTTTCACTTCTAACACCTCCCTTTTCTGTTTGCACCCCCGGGCCCATTTATTTAAATACTTATAATTTTGATATTTTTATTTTTTATTCTGACTTTATTATTTTTTGTCTAAATATAAAAAATGCCAAAAAATTATTTTCTATATTTTTTCATATTTATTTGATATTTATTTTTATCTTACTAGTATAAATACATAAATAGTTTATTTTTTCTTTTATTAAAAACTCAAAAATAATATAAATATACCTATTTTTATTTATTATTTTTATATACTTAAAAAACATTTTTCTTGAATATACACATTTTTTTATATATAAATAATTTTTTTTTCTTTTTTTTTACATAGTTAATATATTTAATATGTATATACTTATATATTTTTTACTTTATTAAAAAATTAGGACAAAAATACAAAATACTACATTTTCACTTTTATTAATATTTTGTACTAAAAATATCATTTCCATAACGTACTTTTATTTTTTTTGAATAAATTGGTATATTATTGTATATAATTAATAAATAATGTTATTTATTAAGAATTAGGTTTTTTTTTGCCCTAAATAGAAAAATAATTAAAATTGACCTTTTTTTTAATCTAATTTCACATTGAAAAAATACTTTTTACATACATAAAAATCTTTTTGCATAATACATTTTATTTACATTTATTCAACTATTGTACATTTAAAAATTGCCTATACATTCGATATGGTTGTAATAACTTAGAATTTATTTTTTGTCAAATACTCCCAATTCAAATTTGTACCCCCCTCCCTATATCATGTTGTAATATTGTAGCATTTAAATTCTCGCATATTTAAAAGTTTCCAAATTATGCCATGCTTAGACTTAGGGTTTGTATGCAAAATAAAATCAACAACTAGCTTGACCTAATCCAAGATAAACATGCATGAAAAACAAATACAATGCACACTTGCGCCCCTAGGGTTTCATCCACTTGTTGCCTTCAAAAATGGGCCATGGTTGCATGTTGAGTACTTTGGCAAAACAAAAACAAACAAAAATAGTCCCTCGATGACGCTATCTGAGTTGCCTAAACAAAATGATCAAGTACCTAAAAAATTTGCCAAAAATACTTGACACAATTGCTATCATGGTCTATACGATGACCCGCGCTTGTCCCGTTTAAACATCCTAACACAAGGTTGTTCACCAAATACAATGGTGAAACAACATTGTTAAAAGGGTTAAAAACATAAGAAAGATCTTTGAGTAAAATAGGGTAGATAGCTCTTAGTTACTTGATCAAGCTTGCAAAAAAAAACATCCTTGCTACTTTTCAAAACACACTCCACAACACAATTTCAAAACCCTACTTTCAAACATTGAAAACCTATCAAAAGACAAAAAACACCTTTGTATACATTCAAGCAAAGAATCATTACAAAGGTCGCCACAACGATGGCCTCTTTCCAAAACATCTTTCAAAATCACACACAAAGCACCATTTCAAACAATAGAAATGCAAAGCAAGTGATCTAAGCAAGTAACTAAGAGCCCATGGATAACCATGGATAGAAAGGGTGCTAATACCTTCCCTTTCTATAATCTACTCCCCGAACCCAAGAAAACATCTCAAAGGTCTTTCCTGTGCTTTTTGACCTTTCCTTAGGATAAAATAAAAAGTCGGTGGCGACTCTTGCTAAACCGAAACATTTGCGAACACAAACGCAAAACCTCAAGTCAGTTCTCCCACCGTATCACAGAACTGGCGACTCTGCTGGGGAATATTTAAAATTGGAGTAACCTTAGGGCTTAGATCACCCTTTGCATGATTATTTTATCTTTGATTGCTTTACATTTTGGTTCTCTTGTTTGGGCTTGAAATCCTCCACCCGGATTCGGGAAACATTCATAGGTAAATAGCAATCCGTTGTGGAAACTGTGTGGGGTATACCGACACGGTTGAAGCAATAACTATATTAGTGCGACATATTTGTGAGTACCGGTAGCCTTTGAGTCAATCAAAGAGAATATGGGGCCGCTGAGTGATGTCATTAAGCACTAATGAACTAGAACCTTACTTGACCATCTTGGCCTTTTATTAGGGGTGGTGAGATGACCGGATTTGGTGCAGTCCGAAGTTGGTAGATACTCGATACTACACTCATTGAGGGTTGTTTTCTTGGAATATTTTGGTCGCTAGTTAAGTGGCTAAACCAAAACAATGAACATAGAAAACAATCCAATGATATTGAGCTCCTTAGAACCCGGTTACTATTTATAGGACAGGTTTTGAGCCAACTAAACTCAAGAGGGTACTTACCCATGAAACCTCATGCAAGCCTGAAACTAGGGTTTTGTGTGACTTTCCAGTACATGTACTTGTGCATACATCATAAAGCATCATATGCATCCACTAACCATTTCAAGGGTTTGGATCTTCATCTTTGTTCTTGTTTTGTAGGTCATGGAATCTATTCGCAGGAAAACAATTCAAGTCAACCTTGTGAGGATCCCTCCTCAACTCAAGGAGCTTACTTCCAAGATTCCAGAGGATTCTCTCTTCAGTGAAAGACATGGTAGACTCCTCAACTTAGTCAACACCAACATTGAAGAAGACATGGTGAAAGTACTGTTCCAGTTCTTTGACCCCCTACACCACTGTTTCACATTCCCTGATTATCAGTTGGTGCCTACTTTGGAGGAATTTTCTCAACTCCTGAGAATTCCCATTCTTCATCAACTACCCTACAACGGTACGGAAAAAGAACCAAAGCCTGAAGATGTTGCTCAAGCATTACACTTGCAACCATCTGACATCAAAGGACATTGGGAAACCATAAGTGGTGTCAAGGGTTTCTTGGCAAAGTTTCTATTTGAGAAGGCCCAAAAATGCTAGAATTCTCTTGATCTACAAGCCTTTGAAGAGATTGTGGCACTCCTTATCTATGGGTTGGTCTTGTTCCCAAATCCTGACCAACTTATAGATGTGAATGCTGTCAAGATTTTCATATCCAGGAATCCTATACCTACATTGCTTGGGGACATCCTACACTCATTTACACACGAACAATGAGGAAAAGAGGTGTTCTCATGTGTTGTACTCCTCTCCTAGCAAGGTGGTTTATTTCTCACCTTCCACAATCAGTTTTGAAGAATGAGCAGGGTTTAAGGTGGTCATAACGGTTGATGATCCTCACACATTCTGATGTACATTGGTGTTCTCGGTCCAGAGAAAATGTCATCATCATTGATCATTGTGGTGAATTCCCTAATGTCCCATTACTTGGCATTAGGGGAGGAATTACCTACAACCCCTGTCTAGCTTTGAGACAATTTGGATATGCTCGGAGGGATGGCCCTCATGACATGCTGATTCCTGACCTAGTTTTTAACTTCGACAACGATGCGCAAGGACTTCGACAAAGGTTCATCAGAGCTTGGAGGATGCCTAACAAGGTGGATAGTAAGACACTGGGGCACAAGAATTCCATCCCCCTTTGAGCCTTACCTCAAGTGGGTATGAACCCGTTACCAAAATCTTATGATGCCATATCCTCACATTCTCCCCTTGATCAAAGAGCCTGTTATGGAAGGAGAGGTTCCATACACCATCCTACATCCTGACATGCCAACATCATGGGAGGAAATGCAAAAGAGTTGGATCCAACTCAAAGAATAACGGGATACTTTTGAAGCCAGCTTCTATGCCAGTGAGAAGAAGGTTTTGGAGCTCACCCGCCGACTTCACGAGGAAGAAACTATCAACACATACATCGCACCAAAGAGGATGTGCAATGTATTTTTACATTAAGAATTTTGTAATATTTAGCCCATAGGGAATTTATGTACTAACAAATTTCTTCTTAATATGACGTGCGTTCTTTTTGTTTACAACAAATTTGAAATTTTGAACCCTTGAGTGCATTACATGAATAACATACCATTCATCATATGCATAAACAGGTCTTCAAGCCGGGTTTCCTTATCTTTCTGCTGTTTATTTCAGAAATATGGATTTGGAGCAAACATTAAAGGATCTACAAGCACAAAATTCACAATTTCAGCAACTCCTCATGAACTTGGCAAAGGGTCAAGAGGATCTCAAAGTTCTGTTGGAGAAGAATAAAGAGAAGAAAAAGAAAAAGAGACCAGGGGTAGCCACTTTCGGAAGAAGGTTTGAGAGCGGTGCTAGAAGGACTCTTGAGTTCCCTTCGACGTCTGACGAAGGGGCTGGCAAGGGGAAATGAGTTACTATACCTTCTGAGTCTGAGGTAGAAGAGGAGGAAGAGGAAGAAGACGAAGACTATTCTGAGCAATAGTATCCACCAGCGGATGACAAATATAAGAACCTTGAAGATAGATTGGCAGCTATGGAGTTGCAGAGGGTGCCCGGATTAGATTTTGAGGAACTATGGTTGGTAGCTGGGATTGTTATCTCTCCCAAGTTCAAAGTGCCAACATTCGCCAAGTACGACGGTCTGTCTTGCCCTAAGATGCACTTGAGGTCGTATGTCAGAAAGATCCAACCTCATTCATCCGATAAAGACCTCTGGGTACACTTTTTCCAAGAAAGCTTGTCTGGAACTCAGTTAGATTGGTTTTATCAGCTCGAGAGATCCGAGGTTCACAATTGGGAAGACATAGCAGCTGCTTTTTATCGTCAGTATCAATACAATGCTGATTTGGTGCCCACTCTTACTCAGTTACAAAGTATGGGGATGGCTTCAAATGAAGGGTTTAAGGAGTACACCCAGAAGTGGTGTGATCTGGCTGGAATGGTGCAGCCACCGCTATCAGATAAGGAATTAGTTGACATGTTTCTGGGGACCCTGTCTGGCCCCTTTTCTACCATCTAATCTGGAGCTCTTTTGCGGGATTTACTGAATTGATTTTGACCGGCGAAAGGGTGGAGGCCGGTATCAAAAGTGGAAAGATTCAAAAGGATGCTTCCGCATCCACGGCTGTTAAGAAACCTTTCCCAGCCAAGAAGGAAGCATCTGATGTGTATTCTCAGAAGGGATTGGGAAGAACTGAGCGCCAGCCGACTGTAGGGGTCGTGATGATTCAAAATTTGTCAAGTGATCAACCTCGTAACAATCAGTCGAGACCTAATCAACAACGTGTAGAACGGCCATAATGGCAGTTCAACCGCATCAACATGATGCCCGCTCAGGTACTTCCCCATTTGTTGAAACTAAATCTGCCCAGTTTGAAGGACGCCCCAAAAAACCCTAACACCTCCTCTCCATACTATCACTCCAACGCCAAGTGTGCTTACCATTCCGACAGTGCTGGGCACGATACCAATAATTTCTGGGAACTTAAGAACAAAATTCAGGACTTAATTGATGCCAAAGAGGTTGAACTTGATGCTCCTGAGAAGCCCAATGTTATATCTGCTCTGATGCCCAAGCACGGCCATAATGTGCATGCCATTTTGAAAAACCTCTATGTTACTGATGTTGCCAATCTGTTGACTCCATTGCTTGTGATTAAAGGAAATTTGTTGAGAGCCGGGATCTTTCCTGGTTGTGATAAAGACTGTTATTTTTGTTTGAACATTCAAGGTGATTGTCCAATGTTGAAGTCGGGTGTCCAACGCCTGCTGGATACGCAAGAGATACTTTTCCAGAAAACCCCTGTTAACACTTTAAATCCTAGTACTCCTGATACTTGTGATACTTCAACCAACGATATTGCTATCATAACCATTTCCGACAATCCTACCAAGGCTTGCAAAAGGCCTGTCAGGATTACACCCAACTCTGAATGTGTACCTTTAAAGATCACCATGTCGGGACCTGTCCCGTACCAATCAAGCAAAACGATACCGTGGAACTATGGGGGAGAAATCTTCTACCACGACATCAAACAAATTAAAATAGTCCAAGAGATTTTTGAAGAAGACCCTTATATAGGGAACATCGCGGGTACAAGTAAGATAACCCGCAGTGGCCGGATCTTTTCTCCGGAGATTGCTCCCCCTCGAGCAGTTTTCGGACCCTTAAAAGCTTTTACACCTGTTGGACCCTCTGTGCAAGGCTCAGTGATTGAAGAATTAGATACTCCTGAAGTAAGACCATCTGGTGATAATACCGACAAGGGTAAGGGGGTGCTGGAAATGCTTGTCAGGACGAAGGCTCATGTTGTGGTTATCCCCGAAACCACTCGGAAAGAAATGGATGAAATCTTGAAAATAATCAGAAAAAGTGACTACGACGATGTAGAACAACTGGGGCAGACCCCTTCTAAAATTTCAATGTTGGCTCTTCTGCTCTGTTCAGAGGCCCACGCTAAGGCCCTAATCAAATTCTTGAAAGCGGCACATGTACCCCAAGAGACCTCGGCTGACCAGTTTCAGGATTGTGTGGCCAGTCTTACTGCTGATAATGGCCTGGGCTTTTCTGACACTGACTTAACTCCCAAAGGAAGAAAGCACAATGACGCGCTACACGTCTCAGTTGAATGTCGGGGAACCACTCTCGCCCATGTCTTGGTTGATACTGGTTCTTCCCTGAATGTGCTGCCAAAGAAGGCCTTAGACCGTTTAGATTGCGAAGGTTTGACCCTCAAACCTAGTAACATCGTCGTTAGGACTTTCGATGGTTCCAAAAGAATGGTTCATGGAGATGTTGATATCCCCATCAAGGTAGGCACCGAAGTGTTCAACTCCACCTTCTACGTAATGGACATCCGTCCGTCATACTCATGTTTGCTAGGAAGACCGTGGATCCATTATGCCGGGGAAGTTACCTCCTCTTTGCATCAGATGCTGAAATATCCTGTTAAGGGTAAAATTATAACTGTGCACGGCAAGGAAGAGTACTTGATAAGTTATCTCAATTCCTTTCGATATGTGGAGTTGGATGGCGAGTTCATTGAAACGCCTTTCCAACATTTTGAGGAAGTTTCTCCCGAGGTAGCAGTTGCGAAGACAATGGTTGAGGTACCTATCATTCCCAAGCATGCATCTAAGATGGCATCTCTCAAGGACGCGGAGGCTATGATTAAAGAAGGGAAGAATACAGTATGGGGACAATTTCCTGACTTTCCCCATAAGACAGACAAGTTTGGGTTGGGGTTTACTGCTGCAGGACAAAAGGCTATGCGTCGCTCCAAGGCTGGAGGGCCACCCGTCAAGATCTCACACCATGGAATCAATGCTGTAGAAGATGAAGATAAAGAGAGTCATTTTGAAGACTGGATCTTCACGATCGTCGAAGGGGGTTTGAGAAATTGGGAAGAAAAAGATTTTGTTCCTATCACCTTTATCAACCAGTAATTTTATCTTTGAACAATTTCCCATTTTTATGGTCTGTAATAACTAAAACAATTCGCACACTATTTTCATCTCATGCCTTTCCCAGGGCATGTAGGTCCATTTGTAAGGGTTTGATTTTCTTCATAATCATATGCCATGTTTTAATGAATCATTGGACGTTTTTCATCTATAAACTGTTGTGTTCATTTTCTTTCCTTTTGCATTTTTGTTTGTTTAAGGATGGTTATCCCTTACACACACACACACTCACAAATGCAGGTACCCATCCACTCCGGATTCCATGGGTGACTATTCTACTTTAGCCTTTGATAACTCTGAAGATTTGGTCAATCATGCTGAGTACGAAGTTGACGAAGATTTTGAAGTGCCGGGAGAGTTAGCCAGACTTCTATCAGGAAGAGAGGGCCATTTTGCCTCATGAAGAGTTTCTAGAAACCATCAACTTAGGGACAGAGGAAGACAGGAAGGAAGTAAAAGTGGGTTCCAACCTGGAACCGAGTGTCAAGGAACGCTTAGTGCAGTTGTTGAACGAATATGTTAAAATCTTCGCTTGGTCTTATGAAGACATGTCGGGGTTAGACACGGATATCGTGGTTCACCGTCTTCCTACAAGAGAAGATTGTCCACCGATCAAGCAAAAGGTCCGATGAATGAGGCCCGACATGTCCGAGAAGATTAAGGATGAAGTAATGAAGCAATTCAACACTGGCTTTCTGGCTGTTACTTCCTATCCATAATGGGTTGCTAACATTGTGCCCGTACCTAAGAAGGACGGTAAAGTTAGAATGTGCATGGACTATCGGGATTTGAACAGGGCTAGCCCTAAAGACGATTTTCCACTACCACATATCGACATCTTAGTTGACAACACAACTCAGCACAAGGTATTTTCCTTCATGGATGGATTCTTGGGATATAACCAGATCAAAATGGCCCCCGAGGACATGGAGAAGACTACCTTTGTCACGCAATGGGGTACCTTCTGCTACAAAGTGATGTCGTTCGGACTAAAGAACGCAGGGGCAACCTATTAACGTGCATGGTAGCTTTGTTTTATGATATGATACATCATGAGATCGAAGTTTACGTAGACGACATGATAGCTCGATCACAGACAGAAGAAGAACACCTTGATCATTTGCAAAAGTTGTTTGCCAGGTTGAAGGAGTATAAGCTCAGACTGAACCCAAGCAAGTGCACTTTTGGGGTTAGGTCTGGTAAACTTTTGGGATTTATTGTCAGCAACAAAGGCATTAAGGTTGATCCAGCTAAAGTGAAGGCTATACAATAAATGCCTGCCCCCCGTACTGAAAAGGAGGTTAAAGGATTCTTGGGGCGCTTAAACTATATTGCCAGGTTCATCTCTCACCAGACATCTACCTGTGAGCCAATCTTCAAACTGTTGAAGAAATATCAGGTAGTCGAATAGAACAATGATTGTCAAGTTGCTTTTGATAAGATCAAGGAGTATTTGCTAGGACCTCCTATTCTGATGCCACCCGTTGAAGGAAGGCCTCTAATCATGTATCTGACTGTTTTGGATAACTCAATGGGGTGCGTGCTGGGCCAACATGACGAGTCTGGCCGAAAAGAGCATGCCATTTATTACCTTAGCAAAAAGTTTACCGACTATGAGACTCGCTACTCACTGCTCGAGAAAACTTGTTGCGCTTTGGTATGGGCTGCTCGCCGGCTAAGGCAGTATATGTTGACTCATACCACTCTGCTGATTTCCAAAATGGATCTGATCAAGTATATCTTCGAGAAGCCTACTTTATCTGGAAGAATCGCTAGATAGAAAATGATCCTGACTGAGTATGATATCCAGTATACTACCCAAAAAGCTATAAAGGGGAGTGTACTAGCTGACCATCTAGCTCATCAAACCGTTGAAGATTACCAATCTATGAGATTCAACTTCCCTAACGAGGACATCATGACATTGGACAACATTAAAGGTAACTGACCATATGACGGACCTGAACAAGGATCCCGATGGACCCTGTACTTTGATGGTGCTTCAAATGCACTTGGAAACGGTATCGGTGCGGTACTAATTTCTCTGAAAGGTTGTCATACACCCTTCAATGCCCGACTTTATTTCAGTTGTACCAACAACATGGCCGAGTACGAAGCTTGCATCTTTGGTCTCAAGGCCGCTATAGACTTGGGAATCAAATCTTTGGTCGTATTTGAGGACTCGGCTTTGGTTATCAGTCAAGTCAAAGGAGAGTGGGACACCAAACATCATAATCTTATCCCATACAAAGAACATGTCCTGACGTTATTGCCTCATTTCGAGCAGATTACTTTCGAACATTTCCCGCGAGAAGAGAATCAGCTAGCAGATGCTCTGGCTACAATGTCTTCCATGTTTAAACTCAACTGGGATAACGAGGCTCCCCAAATAACCATCGAGCGAATGGATGAACCTACACACTGTCATGAGATTAATACCGAAGAAGTAGTGGAACAACCCTGGTTTCATGAAATCAAAAGGTATCTCCAGACTAGAGAATACCCCGAAGGAGCTTCCGTCAATGACAAAAAGTTCTTAAGGAGATTTGCTGCCAAGTTCTTCCTAAGCAATGGCATCCTTTATAAACGCAGCCATGATTGTGTTTTACTTCGGTGTGTGGACAAAGCTGAAGCAGAGTTGATCATGACTGAGATACACAGTGGCACATTTGGCACCCATTTGAGCGAACATATGATGGCTAAGAAGATTCTAAGGGCAGGTTACTACTGGTCTACCATGGAAGCTGATTGTCACCAACATTCCTGTACTTGCCACAAATGCCAATTCTACACCGACAAGGTACATATTCCTCCTGTTCCTCTCAACATTCTGACAGCTCCTTGGCCATTCGCAATGTGGACATTGACATGATTGGAGAGATCAAGCCCACAGCGTCCAATGGACATCGCTTCATCTTGGTCGCTATTGATTATTTTACCAAGTGGGTCGAAGCAGCTTCCTTTGCCTCTGTTACAAAGAATGTGGTTGCCCGCTTCATCAAGCAGAACCTCATATGCCGGTATGGTGTCCCCGACAGGATCATCACAGACAACGGTACAAATTTGAACAATACTATGATCACCGCTCTATGCGAACAGTTCAAGATTTATCATCATAATTCATCTCCCTATCGGACGAAGATGAACGGTGTTGTTGAAGCCGCGAACAAAAATATCAAGAAAATCATTCAAAAGATGACAGTCACCTACAAAGACTGGCATGAGATGTTACCGTTTGATCTGCATGGATATCGTACCATGGCACGTACTTCAACAGGGGCAACCCCATTTTCCTTGGTATATGGCATGGAAGCTGTGTTACCCATGGAAGTTCAGATTCCTTCCTTAAGGATCATGAAAGACGCTGGTTTGAGTGAAGACGATTGGATTCAGACCCGGCTTCATCAACTCAATTTGATCGACGAGAAGCGATTTACTGCTGTTTGTCATGGTCAGGCGTATGAAAAACACATGATCAAGGCTTTCAACAAGAAAGTCAGGCGCCAAGTATATCAAGTCAGAAATCTTGTAATCAAGCGGATCATATTACCGCAAAGTGATCCCAGGGGCAAGTGGACTCCTACTTACGAAGGACCATTTGTGATCAAGAGCATCTTTTCTGAAGGGGCAATGATTTTGACCACCATGGACGGTGACGATTTTCCACACTCTGCAAACGCAGACATAGTCAAAAGATACTACGCATAAAACAACCTGACAAGTTGAAAACCCGAAAGGGTGACTTGGGTAAAAATGGGCATCCCGGTGAATTGAAAACCCGAAAGGGCGGTTCAGGCAAAAATTAGGGATAAAACAAAAAAAAAATCTTTGTACACCCGGCAAGTTGAAAACCCGAAAGGGCGACTTGGGCAAAAAAGGGTTTCCCGGTGGATCGAAAACCCGAAAGGGCGGTCCAGGAAAAAGTTAGGGAATTAAAGCGTATGACTATGTCTCGTCGGATCACTTTAAGGACAATCTCTTCACCAGACAAGCTCCAAGCTTCTGATCAATCCAGTCATCGACGGACGAAGCAGCGAATGGACAAGATATTCAGAGTTGTGAAGGCTATAGCAGAATGGGAATCCCATGGAATTGTTACACATATCCATCTTTCTTTTGTATAAAATTTTTCAATTTTTACGACAACATTCTCTTACTAGGGTGTCTGTCTCCTTTGTACAAAGATTCTCATGAAAGTTAAATACAAAGATACTTCAAAGTGCAGAAATTATTTTGCCTTTCTTTTCTTTTACACTTATGTTTTATTTGAAAACGTCCAATGTTTTGTTAAATAGGCATATGCATTTGAATATAATCACTGCTTACAAATAAAACGAAATTGAAAAAGGGTAATTACTGATAGGTTGAAGGTGTAGAAAGATATCTTTGTGCCATTCCAGAAGGAATCCCCTACGATACATCATTCAGATCCTCAACAAAGCTGAAACCTTGAAGTATTTCCCCAGCGGAGTTAAACTTCAAGATCCCCAGTGGAGCCAGTTTAGTCTAAACCTTATTCCCTAGTGGAGCCAGAATGGTGAGTATTTCCCCCACAGATTTATCTCCCAGCAAGATCGAAGATTCTTGGTCCCATTTCTCCAAGGCTTCAATTCCCCAGAAGAGATTTTCAGAGTTTCCCCAATATCCCAGGAAAGTCATAAAGGATTCTCATCCCCCGCAAAAGTTGTCAGAGGCCTTGTTAATCCCCAGCATCGGTCAAGGATTTACCTCCCCCAGTGGCAATCAAAGATTTCATTATCTCCAATTATCAAGGATCTATTTTCCTCAGCAAGACGGCTACTCGACTTACATGTGCAACCATTGTATTTATATATCATAAACATTGATGAAACACAATTCATTGCATCATACATATCATGCAATATAACTTTGTGTTTTAGCTAAAATTTTACCCTTTTTAGGATAAGATTAAAAGGCTATTGTTAATAATTATCCAGATACAGTATGGATACACCCCAAACACGGCGGTCATTCTATTACTCATTCACAATTTCAAGTCAAAATACAGTACAGATACATCCCAGACACAGCGGTCATTCTGCTACTCATTCAGGCTTCAGCAATCCGACACAGACTAGATACGCTCCAGACACGGCAGTCATTCTATCTCTCATTCAGATTCAACTATCAACCATAGGTTCAGATACGTTCCAGACACGGATGCCATTCTGGATCTTACACCAGCAGTTTGATTCTCCCCAGTGCAATCGCCACGGAAGTCATTTTGTCACTCATTCGGATCCCAGTTACAGTTCCAGATACACTACAGACATAGAAGTCATTATGCTACTCATATAGATCTCAACTTCAGATACAATACAGATACACTCCAAACACGGCATTCATTCTGATATTCATTCAAAGTTCAAACGCGGTTACAACTCAGATACGCTCCAGACACGGACACCATTCTCTTGCTCATACAGACTCAGTCTCCATATACAGTTCAAATGCATTCCAGACACGAATACCATTTTGATGCTCATTCTTCTGACCTACCACATCGTGATTCAACAAACACTCTTGGATGGAATCTTTAAGCCCGTCTCTAGCAAGATTCCACCATCTCTAAATGGCATCTTTAAGCCCATTTCCTCATCCATATTTTGACGAGTGCAAATTTACGGGCACTCTAGTGTCCAATCCTCTTTTACCTTCGAGTCGCGAAAGGAAAAATTGTCAATCTAACTCTTCAGGGGCAACTGTTGTACCCCAAAAGTTGCCCTCTCATTTCATTAATATTTCTCATCACAAGACTCTTGGAATTCAGTATCAAGTTAGGGTTTGCTCTGCTCAAGACACCTCATTGCACTGTTGACCCAAATTAGGGTTTGAGTTTGCATAGGGATATTTTGACCTACAATGCCCAAATTTACTTTCATACTTCATGTTGGATTCACCAGTTTGTCCATACCAAGTTTCAAGCCTTGATTCAAATTTTTGCCCAGTCAATTGGACAGTTGACCTAGAAATCAATTGTATTGGGGAAAAAGTCAACTGTGGCCAATTGACAGTCAAACCGCATGAAATTTGACCCACATCAACATTATGAACTCATATGAACCATTTGATCAAGTTTGGACCATAATTCCACAAGAAATTTGATCAAATCACCAAAAGGGCAAAATGGTCATTTTTAGGGTTTTGACTGCACAAAGGCAATTTTTGACTGTTTGACTTAGCCAAGGGAAAACCAAGCTCACATATGGACTCAAGGACTCAATGACATTGTCTTGACCCATTCAACAATTTCAAAATATCTCAAATGCATAGGATTGACAGATGAATTTTTCAGTCAACTGATCAAAATTTGACTGTATACTGAAAAGTCAAACTTTGACTTTTTGGTCAAAATCAAGTGCCAAGATTTATTTTTCAACAAGACATGTCAAATTATGAAACTTGTTCATCAAGAAACCAAAAAATGCAAATTAGGGTTTAAAATGGAAAATTTTCATAACTTAGAAATTTTCTAAGTTATGAAACTTTCTTATTTTTTCCTAACTTTGTCCCACTTTTTTACCAAGATGAAAATGGATTCAAACAAAACTTACAACATGAAAGTTATAGTCCATCAAAAATTCTACAACTTTTATTCAAAAAGTTTTCTCAAAATAAGCTTGTATCTCAAGTTATGATTTTTGTAACAAGGGTACCTAAAACTCTTAACTTAGAGAAAATTTGCCCTAATCTAGGCAGGATTTTGACCCATCTTCTTGGCCATTTTTCACATAGTTCCACTTGGATTTTCAAGTTGGATTACAAATATGGATTATAATACATGCTCCAAGCTTTCCAAATTGTCTAAGAACTCCTCAAACACCCTTGTGGTTAGAGAGAATCGAATGCTTGAAGTTGGCAAAAACTCACTTTTGTCCATGACCAATACATGTTCATACAAACTTGCATTTTCAAATCAGCATGTTGGTGCTAGCTTTCAGGCCTCAAAACCAACTTGAACTTCATAATTTAATGCATAACCATTGAATTAAGGTGTTATCTTGGCCATTTGGACATTACATACAAGATTAACCCTTATTTGGAAAAAGGTAAAATGCCATTTTTGTAAAAGTACACTTTATGTCAAACCAAAATCCTTGAGGTATGGGGCCATATCTCTGAAGCAAGATTGAAGCTATCAATTCCAAGAACCAAGAGCAAAAGATGCAGCATGATATGAGGGCTTGTACCAAGCTATAACATCACTTCCACATGCTTGTTTGAAAGAGAAGAAAAGGGGCAAAACATAGACCATCTCTCATATCTGTTAACACAAGCTTACAAAAACATTGTAGACAAGTTCCATACTTCCTAACAAGCCTGAAACACGACCCCTTCATCACTCAAACCTCCTCATACTCAAAACCTCCATTTTTCGGCAAAACAGAGTCAGTTCTGCAAACTTCAAGCCATAATCAAATTTCATCGTGCGTTTTACCCAAAGATAGTTCAAACACCTTCCAATCAACTCACCTGAACTATCCCAGGCCCCCATTGCAAGTTCTAACACTTCTAACACACTTTGCCATTTTTGTTTCAAAGCTATGCAGGTTGAGTTCTACAGCACGATTCAAGCTGTTTCAAAACAAGCCAAGTGTTGGAAAAGGTTCCTTGGACTTCAGGAAAGCTCAACAGAAGCTCAAACACCATTGAAGGTTACTACATTGTCCAGCTCGAAGTCAACTGAAACAGGTACTTCATGGACTTCTATCTCTCTATTTAGGAATGGTTAGGCTTAGGTTTGTGAATGAAATATGTTGTACTCATAGCCCTGAAGCCATACATATGCTTAGTTTTCATTTACATTAATCGTGCTAAGAGAATTTCACTCATGAACTTTCTGAAAAAACTAGGTTAGAAATTAGGGCCAGAGAAATTCTCTCTGGTCTTTGAGAGTTAATCCAAGTTTTTTATATGGTTGGATTCGTTGTTTAATTCTCTACAATGTTCATGTTATGAGTTTTGTCAAAAAATCAAAGAATCAGGGGATAGCCATTGATGTACAGAAGCGCGTGTTTTGTGAACAAGAGGAAGAAGAAGAAGTCTGGTTGGGCTGGGCCTGTTTGTTTTCACTTCTAACACCCCCCCTTTTCTGTTTGTACCCCCCTGACCCATTTATTTAAATACTTATCATTTTGACATTTTTATTTTTTATTCTGACTTTATAATTTTTTGTCTAAATATAAAAAATGCCAAAAAATTATTTTCTATATTTTTTCATATTTATTTGATATTTATTTTTATCTTACTAGTATAAATACATAAATAGTTTATTTTTTCTTTTATTAAAAACTCAAAAATAATATAAATATACCTATTTTTATTTATTATTTTTATATACTTAAAAAACATTTTTCTTGAATATACACATTTTTTTATATATAAATGATTTTTATTTTCTTTTTTTTTACATAGTTAATATATTTAATATGTATATACTTATATATTTTTACTTTATTAAAAAAATTAGGACAAAAATACAAAATACTACATTTTCACTTTTATTAATATTTTGTACTAAAAATATCATTTTCATAACATACTTTTATTTTTTTTGAATAAATTAGTATATTATTGTATATAATTAATAAATAATGTTATTTATTAAGAATTAGGTTTTTTTTTGCCCTAAATAGAAAAATAATTAAAATTGACCTTTTTTTTATCTATATTTCACATTGAAAAAATACTTTTTACATACATAAAAATCTTTTTGCATAATACATTTTATTTACATTTATTCAACTATTGTACATTTAAAAATTTCCTATACATTCGATATGGTTGTAATAACTTAGAATTTATTTTTTGTCAAATACTCCCAATTCAAATTTGTACCCCCCTCCCTATATCATGTTGTAATAGTGTAGCATTTAAATTCTCGCACATATAAAAATTTCCAAATTATGCCATGCTTAGACTTAGGGTTTGTATGCAAAATAAAATCAACAACTAGATTGACCTAATCCAAGATAAACATGCATGAAAAACAAACACAATGCACACTTGCACCCCTAAGGTTTCATCCACTTGTTGCCTTCAAAAATGGGCCATGGTTGCATGTTGAATACTTTGGAAAAACAAAAACAAACAAAAAGATCATAGTCCCTCGATGACGCTATCTGAGTTGCCTAAACAAAATGATCAAGTCCCTCAAAAATTTGCCAAAAATACTTGACACAATTGCTATCATGGTATATACGATGACCCGCGCTTGTCCCGTTTAAACATCCTAACACAATGTTGTTCACCAAATACAATGGTGAAGCAACATTGTTAAAAGGGTTAAAAACATAAGAAAGATCTTTGAGTAAAATAGGGTAGATAACTCTTAGTTACTTGATCAAGCTTGCAAAAAAAACATCCTTGCTACTTTTCAAAACACACTCCACAACACAATTTCAAAACCCTACTTTCGAACATTGAAAACCTGTCAAAAGACAAAAAACACCTTTGTATACATTCAAGCAAAAAATCATTACAAAGGTCGCCACAACGATGGCCTCTTTCCAAAACATCTTTCAAAATCACACACAAAGCACCATTTCAAACAATAGAAATGCAAAGCAAGTGATCTAAGCAAGTAACTAAGAGCCCATGGATAACCATGGATAGAAAGGGTGCTAATACCTTCCCTTTCTATAATCTACTCCCTGAACCCAAGAAAACATCTCAAAGGTCTTTCCTGTGCTTTTTGACCTTTCCTTTGGATAAAATAAAAAGTCGGTGGCGACTCTTGCTAAACCGAAACATTTTCAAACATAAACGCAAAACCTCAAGCAGTTCTCCCACCGTATCACACTGTCAAAGGCAGTCTGGCATTAGTCATTCCACTTTACCACTTGATCTTTCTGTAAGAGTTTGAAGATTGGCTCACAAGTAGCAGTTAGATGGGAAATGAACCTGGAAATGTAATTTAGGCATCCCACGAAACCTCTAACTTCCTTCTCAGTGAGAGGAGCCGACATCTCTTGTATAACTTTTACCTTTGCATAGTCTACTTGAATACCCTTGTCACTGAAAATGAAACCTAGGAGTTTACCAGACCTTACCCCAAAGGTGCACTTGTTCGGATTTAATCTCAACTTGTACATCTTCAACCTATCAAAAAACTTTTGCAAGTGATCAAGGTGCTCTTCTTCCGTTTGAGATCTGGCTATCATATCGTCAACATAGACCTCTATCTCATGGTGAATCATATCATGGAACAAAGCTACCATAGCTCACTGATAGGTTGCCCCAGTGTTCTTCAACCTAAATGGCATCACTTTGTAACAGAAAGTGCCCCAATGTGTGACGAAGATTGTCTTTTCCATGTCTTCGGGTTCCATCTTGATCTGATTGTAACCATAGAATCCATCCATGAAGGAGAATACTTTATGCTATACGGTGTTGTCAACCAGAACATCAATATGGGGAAGCAGAAAGCCATCCTTGGGGCTTGCCCTGTTCAAGTCTCTGTAATCCATGCACATACATACCTTACTGTCCTTCTTAGGTACCGGCACTATGTTGGCAACCCATTATGGATAGGATGTGACGGCTAAGAACCTAGCGTTGAACTTCTTTATATCATCGTCTTTGATCTTCTCTGACATTCCAGGGCGCATATGATGAACTTTCTGTTTTACTGGAGGGCAATCCTCTTTTATCGGCAGGCGATGAACCAAAATATCAGTGCCAAGTCCTGGCATGTCTTTGTATGACCAGGAAAATATCTCCACATAATCATGTAACATATGTATTAAACACTCATTGGCACTATGCTCCAGATCGGCACCTATCTTAACTTCTTTTCTGTCCTCTTCGGTACCCAAGTTCACTGTCTCAACTGGCTTTTCATGAGGTTGTATAGCTCTTTCTTCCTGTTGTAACGGTCTAGAAAGCTCTCCTGGTACCACACAATCTTCCTCACCTTAGTCCTCAGCTTGGTTGTTCATATTTTCAAAGTCATAACTGGCAATAGAAGAACCGTTATCAATGGGATCCAGAGTGGTTTGGATCTGCAGTTTGATACATGAGTGTGTGTAAGAGCATAGCTGCATTGATAAAGGAAAAGCCAAAAAAGAAACAAACATCGCAAAATTTGTATGCAACAACGTCCAATGCTTTATTAATGACATATGACATTGAAAAATGATAACCATCACAAATAAACCATTGTGCCTCGGGTAAGACACAATGCCATAAAGTTTATATTATTTATTTATTACATATCCAGAAAAACAAAAAGACAATTACTCCTGAATAAAAGTAATCGGCACAAATTCTTTAGTTGTCCAATTACTGGGTGCACCATTGGTAGTAGGGAAGATCCAGTTGTCCATGTCATAGTTACCATCACTGCCTTATAAAGCGTTCTCCCTATGATTGTTGATGCGTAGGGGAGGTCCTTCAGCGCGAGCACGAAGAACATCTCTTTGAGCTCCTGAAGTAAAGCCTAAACCAAACTTATCAGATTTGTATGTAATGTCAAGCAGTTGGACCCAAATGGTACACCCAACTTCTTCAATTACTACTTTGGAGTCCTTGAGAGAAGCCATCTTCAATGTAGGTCTGGTGATCTTTGGCACACTGGTAACATTCTCAGTTGTAGCCATGGTCTGAGGGACCTCTTCAATGTTCTGATAGGGGGTCTCGATGAACTCGCCGTCCATTTCCAAATATCTGAAAGAGTTCATGTGGGTTACCATGTACTCGTCCTCACCATGCACCGTGACAATCTTTCCCTTCACCAGATATTTCAACATCTGATGTAGGGTGGAAGTAACATCTCCAGCCCCATGGATCCAAGGGCGACCTAACAAACATGAATAAGATGGTCGAATATCCATCACGTAGAAGGTGGATTCAAAGGTTTGGGAACCAACTTTGATAGGGATGTCCACCTCCCCATGTACCATTCTTTTTGAATCATCGAAAACCCTCACCACAATGTTACTGGGCTTCAGAGTCAAACCTTTGAAATCTAATCTGTCAAGAGCCTTCTTG
Organism: Vicia faba; assembly: GCA_948472305.1. Lineage (NCBI taxonomy): Eukaryota > Viridiplantae > Streptophyta > Magnoliopsida > Fabales > Fabaceae > Vicia > Vicia faba. Next base: position 728,772,031 of record OX451741.1, on the reverse strand, counting down.
GGTAGAACATTCAGCGATGAACCGGTATCCACTAGAACATGGGCCAAAGTGGTGCCGCTGCATTCGATAGAGACATGCAGCGCATCATTGTGTTTTCTTCCTCTGGGTGTCAAATCAGCATCAGAAAAACCCAGTCCATTATCAGCGGTCAAACTAGCCACACAATCTTCAAATTGTTCAGCAGATGTTTCTTATGGCACATGAGTTGTCTTGAGGAATTTTACCAAAGCCTTTGCATGGGCTTCAGAGCACAACAGTAGGGCCAACATTGAGATCTTGGAAGGAGTCTACCCCAGTTGTTCAACCACATTGTATTCGTTCTTTTTAATTATTTTCAGTATTTCTTCCGTTTCCTTCTTAGAAACCTTAGGAATGGATTCTGAATACACCTTCGTCTGGACAGGCTCAACCAATATCTCTTTGCCATGAGTCTCGGCCGACTCGGTAACATGGTTGTCAACAGGGCTAGTAGCAGGAGTTGTCATAGGAATACTGACAGGAGTAGCAGCAGGGGCAATCATAAGAGTAGTAACAACTTTAGGAGGAGAGATCTCAGGAGAGAAAACTCTTCCGCTTCTTGTTATTTTACTGGTCCCAACGATATTTCCGACGTCAGAATCAACACCTTCAGTAACTTTTTCTTCAGCAGCCAACATGTCTTGCTTGACGCCATGGTAATAGATGTCAGCCCCATAATTCAAGGGAACAATTTTATCCGAGGAATATGGTATTGGCCCTGGCATGGTGATGATCAGGGGAGAAAAATTTGGAACAGATGTAATCCTGACGGGTCTTTTGGTGGAGACCCTGGGAGGATTGGCAGAAATGGTTATAATAGAAATGTCTATACATGAAACACTGGTGACTGGAGTCTTCTCAAATAAAATTTCTTTATCATCTATCAGGCGCTGGACACCTTCTTTCAACAAATGGCAACCAGTTGGTAGAGATAAACATAAGTGGCAACCTTCACCACAACCAGGAAATAAATCGGCTTGTAATAGATTCCTTTTAACAGTTATGAGAGGAGTAAAAAGTTCCCTAATAGAAGCAACAAACATATCATCGTCAACAATGTTAACACCATGGTCGTGCTTGAGCATGTGGGCAGTTATAACATTAGGAGTCCCTGGCGCATTGAATTTAATCTCCTTTGCCTCGATCAGATCCTACACCTTGTTCTTCAAAGCCCAACATTCATTTGTATCATGGCCTAGACTTTCAGAATGGTAGGCACACCGAGCCTTTCGATTATAGTGAGGAGATGCAGTGTTGGGATTTTTGGGAGCTTCCCTCAAAGTTATCAGATTGTGTATAAGTAAGTGTGGTAAAACTTGAGACAATGTCACATTGATCCTGGTAAACTCTCGCATAGGCCTTTCTTCTTTGGGCTGATTGTTCCGCTGTTGAGTAGCTGCAGGCTTGGATATCATTCCAGCCCCTACCGTTGGACGGTGTTCGGTTCTGCCCTGTGTTCTTTGACTGTAAGCAGCACTGACCTCTTTCTTTCCCAAAGGTCTCTTTCCTGCACTTGAAGAGGTATCCTTTTGAATCTTGACGCTCTTAATCCCAGCTTCCACTCTTTCTCCAGTTAAGATCAACTCAGTAAAACCAGCCGAGGAGCTTCCAATCAGATGGTTGAAAAATGGACCAGATAGAGTACCCAAAAACATGTACACCAACTCTCTATGAGAAAGAGAAGGCTGGACTCTTCCTCCTAAGTCTCTCCACTTCGGAGCGTAGTCTTTAAAGCCCTCATTAGAACCCATGGACATACTTTGGATTTGTGTACGGGTTGGAGCAAGGTCAACATTATTTTGGTACTGCTTATAGAAAGCAGCAGCCAGGTCTTCCCAGTTACGAATATTGGTTCCCTCCAGCTGATAGAACCACTCTAGCTGAGTCCCAGATAGACTGCCTTGGAAGAAGTGGACCCACAAATCCCTGTCAACAGTGTGAGGCTGCATCTTCCTCACATAAGATCGGAGATGCATCTTGGGACATAAGACACCATCGTACTTAGAAAATACCGGGGCCTTAAACTTCTATGGGATAACAACCCCAGAAACCAAACCCAGCTCTTCAAAATCCAGCCCAGGTACCCTCTGGATTTCCATTGCGTTCAGACGATCCTCCAGTTGTTTGTATTTATCATCAATAGGAGGATATTACTCCTCATTATAATTAGATTCATTATCAGATCCCTTCAGGCTGAGGTCTTCCTCTCTTGTCTCCCCTTCCTAAGTGTCCCCTTCCTTTGACTATGTTGCTAGTTCTGAAGCTCGCGACACTGGTCCTCTGATCCTTCTTCCCAAATTCACTACACTAGTTGGTTTCTTTGGCTTCTTGGTATTCTATTTGACAATCAAGGCCTTCATCTCCTCTTGCCCATTGGCCAGGGCTATGATCATTTGTTGGAACTGAGCATTTTGAGCTTGAAGGTCCTTCACTGTTTGTTCGAGAGCAATTTCTTTTGCTGAAATAAACAGCGGAAAGAAATAAGAAACCTGTACTAAAGACCTGCTTATGCAATGACATGTATGATATGCGTATGCAATGTTTTCAAAGACTTTGGGAAATTTAAATTTGTGAGCCAAAATGAAAAAAAGATTTTATTAGTAGAATTCAAAATACAATTGTCTTTTAGGCTTACATTTGAAAAACTCTAAAAACTAAGAAATCAGGTTTCCCATGGGCGATTCCTCTTCGTGCCGAGATAGACATTAAGACATTTTTCATCATGAAGTTGCTTCGTGAGCTCCAACACTTTCCTCTCATGGGTACATAAATGATCTCTTAATGTATCCCGCTCTTTCTTCAGCTGAATCTAGGATCTCTGCAGCTCTTCAAGATCAGTGAGCATGTTAGGATGGAGAACTGTATAAGGAACATCCCCTATGGTAATGGGCTCCATAATCACTGGTAAGATGGATATATATGGCATCACAAGGTTCTGAGTGCAAGCTCGTACCCATTAGAGATAAGGTTCCATAGGGATGGAAGTCTTCGACCCTAAAGTTTTGGTATCAAATCTGTTAACCATGCCCCAAGCTCGTATGAACCTCTGACGATACCCTTGAACATCATCCTCATAGTTAAACACAATTCCCTGGATAAGCATCTCGTGAGGACCATCCCTTCAAGCATAACCAAATTATCTCATAGCCAAAGAAGGATTATAAGTTATGCCTCCCATAATTCTAAGTAGTGGGACATTAGGGAATTCCCTGCAGCGGTCAATAACAGAGATATCTCCCATAAATCGGGAATACCAGAGAATATCTGCGTGAGAAAGTGACATTATCCTTTACGACCAACCCAAACATTCTTCATTCTTCGGTATTGATTTAGGGAGGTGAGAAATAAACCACCTTGACAGCAATGGCACACCTCACATAAGAATCCCTCTTTTCTTCGTGGTATGAGTGTGGAGGGTATGCAAGATGCCTCATAGTAAAATGGGCACAAGGTTGCGAGAGAGGAAGACCTTGATAGAATTCGAATCTATGAGTAAGTCTGGATTAGGGAACAATACTAACCCATAGATTAGAAGGGACAAGACCTCCTCAAAAGCCTGGAAGCCAAATCATCCCAAAAAAGCTGAGCCTTCTCTATTATGAACTTGGCTAGAAAACCCTTAACTCCACTTCTTTTTTCCCAGTTGGATACAATGTTACACCGATTCAGATGCAATGTTGCTGCAATAAACTCCGACTTTAGAGCTTCTTCCAAACCGATGAAAGGAAACTGATCCAGAATAGGTATGCCCAATAACTGGGAGAATTCTTCCATGGTGGGTAACAACTGATAGTCCAGAAAGGTGAAACAATGGTGCTTAGGGTCAATGAATTGAAAGAATACACTTATCATCTTCTCATCAAAGCCCGAGGTAACTAGGTTGAGAAGTCGACCAAATTTTTTGGTGAACGAAGAAGTTTTCGGAACCCTTGATACTAGCTTTTTGAGTTGGAGAGGTATTCCCACAAAGCTTATTCGAATAGTGTTTCTAAAAGAAGAAGCCATGATCTGCAAAATAGAACAAAGATAAATTCCCTTGGTCCTTGAAATGGTTAGTGAAATGAAAAATGGATGTTATGATGTTTATGATGTCATGACTATGCTTAAATCACAGGCAAACACAAGCAAATCACACAATAGACCTTATGTTCAAAGGCTTGCATGAGGTTTAAGGTAAGTACCCTCTTGAATGTTCAGTTAGTTCAACCTGTCTTAGAAATAGTAACTGGGTTCTAAGGAATCTCAATATCATTGATCTTTCTTTATCGGTATTCTTTCAGCTTAGCAATCTTTTCTTGCGGCTAAAACATCCCGAAAGTCCGGTCTCAATGAGTGTAGTATCGAGTATCAACCGATTCCCAGATTTACACTGAGGGCGACTATCTCACTACTTTATAATGGCCAAGTTTGTTCAACTAAGGTTCTAAGGTTCGTTAGTGCTTCACGACACCACGCGACGGCCCCGTATTCTCCTCGATTCAACACAAGGGATACAGTTACCAACCAAAGTGTCACACCAACACAGCTATCGCTTCAACCATATCGGTCTACGACGTACAGTCTCCATGATCTATTGTTGTTTACCAAAAAAAAATGCCCCAGATCCGGGTATAGCATCTATACTATCCCAAGCAAACCTTTAAAAGTAAAGCAATCAAAACAAACAAGGAAAGAAATTTAGAAATGAACTAGACCCTAAGGTAAACCCCACTTTTTAAAATTTCCCAAGCAGAGTCGACAATTCTGTGATACATTGGCAGAACCGACTGTTTAATACTGGTTTGCGTTTTGTATTCGCAAATGTGCGGTAAGCAAGAGTTGCCACCGACTTTTCTTTTATCCATTAAAGAAAATGGTGAAAAGAACAGAAAAAGACCTTTTTCGAGAGTTTCTGAGTAAGGGGGGGGGGGGGTAGATTATGGAAAGGGAAGGTTTTAGCACCATTTCCATCAGTGGTTTTCCACAGGCTCTTAGGCACTTGCTCATTTTTGAAAATTGCTTGTGTTTTTGTGTGTCTTGAAAAGCTTGTTGGCTTTATGATAACTCTTGTATCAGTCCTCAAGAGTGTTGATAAAACGTTTTGAAAATGTTTTTGAAAGTGTGAAGTGTGAAAAATTGATTTTGAGCAAGCATATAAGAATTATCTACCTACTCGAAAAAGTTTGTTCTTTTCTTCTTTTCCTTTAGACAGTGCTATCCTACTATTAGTGAGTAGGTAGCCCTATCGTTGGATGTTTGAGGGACAATCGAAGGGATGTTTTTATAGTCACAAAGACAACATGGAAAGAAGCCTTAGTAACTACCCTAAGGTTTTAAGATCATACCGAGGCAACGTCGAAAAGGGTCATTTTTTATCTTTAAACCGGAGGGTATCCACTAAAACCTCTCACGTTTCAAGAGTAGTGACTATTTCTGAAGGCAACCGAAGTGGGGGTACCCTAGAGGTGCGCATGGGCGAGTGTGTTGAGATTCAGTTATTTTTTTGTCTTTTTGTTAGGTTATCTAACATTTGACTTTAGTCTTTCCATGCAAGACTATTTACTAACAGTAATATAGTAAAATAATAAAGAAATAAATATGCGGAAAATTAAATGCAGCAAAATAAATCCTAAGTTATTACATGACTTTGGGAGAGATACATTATAAAAATACGGAAAGTAAAATCCTAGTTATTATTACAAACCAGTAGACAGTTACAATAATAAAAAAAGCGAAATTTAAAGCAAGCGCCCGAATTGAAAAAACGCCTAAAAATCCTAAGGTGAAAGGAAATCTTTTTTTGTTTTATCTAATTATGACATGAAATTAAGATCCAAAGTCTATTTAATTTTAATTTAGAAAAAAGGGTTAAAATGATTAAATAATTAATTTACAAAGTTAGTTTAATAAAAAAACTAAACCTAATGCCTTTTTATTATTTTTTGATTTTGATGTTATGTTAAAAAAATCTAGATGAGATAACATAAGTAAAACAACAAAGTCAAAGGAACAAGCAGTGAATAAAAAGGTGCAATTTTTAAAAAAGGAAAGCCTGGATTGAAAAGATCTCGAGTTGCCTTTCGATCTAGAGGGCTGTTCAAAGGCATCGTTCGAGGGCCTTGGGGAACTAGATCTGCAAGAAAATTCGTTAGAAATTTAAAATATCAGGCCTGGGATTCGAACCCTAGTCCCTTCGATTGCACAAATTTCCTTTCATAATATGAGCTTCTTGTTCATTCAAAATACATGAAACCTGCTTTTGGTCCTGCAAATTAGTTAGTTCGAAACCAAACAAAACAGAAAACATTACATTCGTAATCAATCCCTGAACCCGAATTTGGGGTTGTTTCGATTTGAAACAACCTGTATCCTGGGTTTCAAAGGTAACCAGCTTCAAAAAACCTATCCATGGTGTTCAAACATTTGGACACTGCAACTTGCATACATTTTGTTAAATCGATAACAAATAACAACAAAAACCATGAACATGCAATCATGAGTTTAATTTAAGATTAAATGAGATTGAACATTTTTACCACTGGAGGCGCCTTGATATGCAGCCCTGTGTGTGAGATGGTCGGGGAACGAGTGAGTGTGCATCTGTGTGAACTCCAAGAACACGATCAGAGTGTTAATTTGGACAGAAGGTGCCTGCAAAGGTATGGAGTTTTGACAAATTTGGAATTTGATGCTACTTTCTGGAGCTTTGTGGGGAAGGCTACATTTTTTGTGAGACAATATATGTGTGTCATTTTTCTCTGAGATTATGAGTTTTATATAGGCAAGGAATTTTAGGTCAACATTTGTGTATCAAATCTTGGTCCATTATGATGAAGAGATTTGATTTGATTTCTTCATAAAAACTTGATATATTTGATTCAATCGGGTGTCAATCTATTTTCATGTGTTACTGCCAGCCTATTATGAGTTGTTTGGACCTTCAATATGATGGAAACTGAAAGCTGACATGCCTCTGCAGATCCATTTCCCTTCGAATTTGTTCTCTTCGAAGGCTCTAAGCTCCAATTTGAATTACTCAGAGCTTTCCTCTTCAAAATATTGTTTCCTTCGAAGGCTCTGAATTCTAGTTTAAATTGCACCAGCTTCATTATCATGGCTCCTTCGATTGAGCCGCCCTCTGCTTTGATCGCTTGATTTGAAGAAAATCACCCTAGTCAAATCATCTCTTGTGGAGTTAAGAATAAACAAGGATATAATCTGGCCCTTAACTCAGGAATTTAAGCCACGATCAAAATTGAATTCTTGCCATATTTGCAAAGAAAACGTGCCATTTTGAACTTTGAGTGAACCTGGACAAGTTATGATAGGCGTTTTGTTCGAATTTGGCTCAAGGCTTTCATCATGGTTCCTTTTATTAATTCTCAAGATGTGCTCTCTTTGATGGCTTTGAACTTGACTAATCGAAGCTTTATCTTATTGATTGGTTGAAGTGTTGTTCTGCTCTCTTTGATGGCTCTGAGTCCTGATTCAAATTGCTCATATTCTCAGCATCAGATTTTCTTAGATCGGCCCCTAAGCATTATTCTTCTTGATGGCTCTGGGTTCCAATTCAAATTTCTCAAGGCTCTCCTCATCAGAGCTTCTTCGTTTGAGCCACAGTCTGCATGAATTTGAAAGGCTCAAATTTTTCCTTATCAGAGCTTCGTCGATTTTGTCTCCAATCAGCATGAATTCGAAAGGCTCAGAGTTTTCCTTATCATAGCTCCTTCGATTTTGTCTCCAATCTGCATGAATTCGAATGGCCCATCATTAGAGCTTCTTGAAACCTCTCAGTTCTTGCTCTTTTCAATCTCATTTTCTTTAACTTGGACAATCGAAATGTCACCCTTTTGATATGCCATCGAAGCATCTCTTGGTTGACATGCCTGTCGAAAGACACCTTGTATTCCCCAAACGAAAGACAACCTTACCTAAGATTCCCATCGAAGCTACCTTGTTTAAGATGCCCCTCGAAAGGCGCTTGTCCATCTTCAAAATTCTTTATTTTCTTTAAGCAAGTGTTTGTAACCACCCGTGTGAGAGAATATCTTGATAATAAGAGAGGGCAAATTTTGGGGTACAACAAAGACCATCTCTCAATATTAAGAGGCATGCAAAGCATGATAATGCAACATGGCATGAGATTAGATCATGTGTTCTTCATGAAAAATTACCTATAATCCATGTTTGTGATGCCATATTCTTCTCTTCGAATCTCCTAGCTAAAAAATGAAATCTTCAAGTTCTTTGACATTTTGAAAAGCTTGAAACATTATATACAACCTTCATGTTGACCATTTTGCCTAAATCATCTTGGATCTAGGTGAAATTTGGCCAAGAAGTTAGGTAAAAAATCTGCCTAAACTTGGCAAAAATTTTACCAAGTGTTTTATGAAAAATGTCACGACTTGATGGGCTTATATATTCAAATCTAAGCATTTTTTGAAGATCACCCCTCTAGTAAAAATTTGTAGAATTTATCAATATCTATAACTTTCATGTTGAAAGTTTTCGTTCAATCATCTTGCATCTTGGTGAAAAAAGATCATGAAGTAGTGAAATTATCAAGTTCAAAACACTTAGAAGAATTTCTAAGTATCAAAAAAGTTGACTTTTTTATGACTTTTTAACTTTCTTGATTCTTGATGATCAAGCTTCATATTTTTTGAATGTCTTGATGAATCTTGATCTTTAAAACTTAATGTTGACCAAAAAGTCAAAGTTTGACTTTTTGTGTATCAGTTGACTTTTCATCAGTTGATCAAATTTCAACTATCAATCCATTGATCTTGTGAAATGATTTGAGCCATGAAGTTAGGTCAGCATGTTGTGTTTGAGTCATTGAAATTATACTTCAAGCCATTAAGTCATGTACTATGTCAAAGGTCAATGATCAATCATTCCTAGTCAAAACCATTGTTTTGACCATTTTGCCCCTTTGTTAATTTGAACACTTTTCTTGAGGAATTGTGATCCAAACTTGATCAATTGATGAATATGACTTAAAAATGTTGATGTTGGCAAAAATTCTTGAAGTTTGACAGTGGGTTGACCATAGTTGACTTTTTACCCAATACAACTAATTTTTAGTCATCTGATCAATTGACTGAGCAAAATTGTGATCCAAGACTTGAAACTTGGCATGAGTATTCTTGGAGGTCTATAATGAACCATTAAATTCCTTTGAGCCATTAGAAGTCCAATTTCCTTGTGAAAATAAAAACCCTAATTTGGGGTCCCAATGCTTAAGAGGTGATTTGACCTAGTCAACACTTGTGCAAACTAGAGCTATTAAAGATTTTTGTGAGAAATATCTTGAGAAAAGAAAGGGCAAATTTTGGGGTACAACAGGGGGTATCATTTGAATATTCCTTGAATGTATATCTATGAGGACTTATAGAAATCACTAATATTGTTATTATTGTCAATAAATTCTTTATCATACCATCTACATTGTGATATTTTATTGACTATTGTTAATAAAAGGGATTTCCTTGTCTCTACATTACTATTTATTTCTCGGGAAACATGTTCCAAACATTGTTGTGGATCATCCAAGGTGAAGACCCTTCCAACTAGGGCAAGGAGGTTGCTAACCTGTTGCATTAAATATTGAATGTGCTTGTACTGATGCTAGTGATGAAGGAAAAAGGGTGTTGGATAGTGTAATATGATCATAATGCTTGTTGGGGAGGTGGCGTCTTTTACTACAAGAAGAGTTTGTGTGAATCTGGATCTTATGGAGTAAGTTATCTGAATATAATTATTTATTAGTATGTGAGAAGCTTCAAAACAAGTGTGTATGACTTCTTACCTATACAAAGAGTCATGATATTTTGTGTGTATTATCAAGGAGCTAGAGTATCCAAGATTGAGTCTACATGGTATGAGTGTTCCAGCAGGGGGAGTAAAGTACTTTTTTGTGGATTGTTGTTGCATTGGTGAAGACCTGGTGAAGCTTGCGAGTTGTTCAGGTTTATGGAGTTTTTTGTACCTCTTATGAGGTTGTGATGTCAGACAACTTGTCGTGACATGTAGCTACTAGATGTAGTTATTTTTGTTCTTAACAGGGTCTGTATGGTTCTTGCCATGTGAAGTTGTGTTGTACCATCCTACTCCAAGAGACAATATGTTTGTCTGGGGGAATTAATTTTTTTCTGCAGATTTGGATATGACTCAAATGAGGCTTTGAGTTATGTATGGGAATCCATACATGATGTCTTGACATCAGGGTAGATTTCACTAATTCTGAGTGAAAGGAGTTCTCTTTAAGGTCTGTGAAGACTGTGTGGTTATACTTATGAACGTGTGGATAATTATGTGGAATTTATTTTAAGATGTTCCGACCTAGTTTGAAGACACAAGAGAAGGTAGACAATGTCTGATCGGATGTCAGGACATTATTTAGGATATGTTTTCCTTAAGGTTGTCAAAGAAATATTATGGATGGTGCTATCAGGAGGGAGTATGGCACGTATGTCTCATTATGCATGAGTGCTGCATTTTTGTTCTTTTGTTTTGGTTTTTCAATAGCATTACTTAATGTGCTAATGTGCTACTGTGTTTTATTTTTGGTTAGTTTCTTCCTTTATAATAGTATGGCTAAAAAAGGGTAGAATTAAGTGCATGTGTTCACTAACCACTGATTGCTGGCTGCTATTGAGGGAGAGAATTATGATTCTCGATTATGATAGCAGGTGTTGAGGGGGAGTCCCTACTTTTTTGGATTGGGGTGCTCTAAAGAGATGTCATACATGATGTCTTGACATCATGGTGTTGAAAATTTAGTTTCTCTATTTGTTGGAGTTGTGTTTAGTATACTGACTAATTATTAACTATTTCTTTGGTTTTGTTGCTGCTCACAACTCTGTTATTATGTTATGTTTCTACTGTGGTGCCTATGTTGTGTGTGTTTTATTTATTTTCAAACATGATTATGGTGTTTTCCTGTGCAAGGATTATTGGGTTGTTTTAGCCAAAATTTGCCAAAGAGGGAGATTGTTATTTCTCTGAAATTATGATTGGCATGGATTTCGGTAAAAGTAACTTTGGAGCAACATGTTGAACAAGATGTTTCAACTTGCAGATTCAACATGTGGAGTGTGATGTCCTAACCAGAATTATAGGACATCTGGTCTATTACAGTTTTGCAGTTTGGAAAATATTTCAACTCGCAGTTTCAAAATGTCGAAAGCAATGTCCTAACTAGAAGAGCAGGACATCTTGACAGTTACAGATTTGCAGTTTGGAAGATGTTTCAACTTGCTATTTGAAAATGTCGAATGGGATGTCCTAACCTGAAGCATAGGACATCAAGTCTTCTATAACTGACGGGTTGGATTCGGTTGTTGTGAATTAACTACTGAATATTCTGGGAATATTTAGTAATCCTATGTGGCGTCCAAGATTGATAATTCAGAGATTTTATGTTGGTATTCAAGATATACAAAGTTTCTAAATATGGACACATTTAAGGAAAGTTTTGATAGAAGACCTATTTTATTGGAGAAGTTTTTGTATACTTTGTGTTGTCTCCTTGCTGAATTTTTTAGGCATAAATCCAGTTGGGAAACATGTAATAAATAGAAGTGTTTGTAACTTAGGAAAGGTACTAGCAAAAAATATAATATTATTAGGGCTGAGTCTGTAAGCTACTCTCTAAGAGAGTTGGTATATATGGTCCACTCACGTTATGAGTTGGACTGTATTATAGAGTTGTAAGTCTCTATTATTGTTCTCCTTGATGTTGTGAAGTAAGAGTGAGTATTGTTCTTGGAGGAAGCTTGTAAGAAACTCTAAGTAATGTTCTTGATCATAGATTTTAAGCAAGATCAAGTATGTTGTTCTTAATCATGGGTTGTCTTGATTAAGGTGTTTTCTTTGTATTTAAAGTGTGATCTTCATTTAGGTGAAAGGTCGTCGATACAGTAACTAGGACCAAGACTGTTAGACATCACTGCGGTGATTGGAGATGAGATGGGATTTCTCATATCTAGGGAGGACCTTGGTTGAAGTTTCACAAGGTAGTGATTAAGTGATAAGTTGTAAACGGGGGAGTTTAGCTTTGAATTGATATTGTCTAGTGGATTTTCTTCCTGGCTTGGTATACCCCAGAGTATGTTTATACCTTGCCATGTTGTTTATTCAGAGATCAGATGTCTCGAAATCCTATAGGACATTTGTGATCTGATTTATGATAATTTCAATTGGTATCATAGCAAGCATCCTGTTCTATTTCTGGGTGAGATCTTGGGAAGATACTTTCTGGTACTGTGGCCAAGGGAGGAGGTTTTGAATGAATAGTTGTATGAATGTGTTTGGTTCATATTGTTGTGGATGATCCCTTTAAGATGGTGTATTGATTGTGACATGGTGAAATGTTATCATGTTTGAAGCTGTCGAGCATGCTGCTCTGTTGGTGACCTATTGTGTTTCTGATCCATGTGTTTGATATATTTTCAAACCAATGGTGTTCTGGTGCCATCTGGATTATGGTGCTTGTGTGCAAGGATGATCAAGCCATGCCTTAAGGATGCTGAGGAGTTTTTTGAATTGTGTTTCGTTGCATATGTATCTGATAGAAAACTTCTGGTAATGTTTGTTTCTCTGGTGTTAAGGTTGTAGAAAACGTGTCTCTTGAAAAGATGTTTTACTAGATGTTGGAACATCTCATCAACAAGGTGTGCAAAATCCTGTTGGATGAAGAACTGGCATAACACATTGTTTTGGTGCTAAAAAAATGTATGTTGAGAACATATGTTTGGAACCTACTCCTGATCTAGAAGAGGAGGCATATGTGTTATGCGTCTAAGAAATTTCAATACAAGAAACATATCTTAGATATGGGATTTGAATTGGGGTTTTCAAAAAATAAAAACAGTATGACACGTTTGGTTATCCTGGTTCGTTTGAACTCAAACTACTCTAGTCCACCCACCAAGATGATTTTGCCTCTCTCATTCGAGGTCTTAATCCACTAATCAAAACTTGATTACAATTCATGAAGACAACTGTCAACGTCTTCTTGAGATCAAACCGCAATTTGATTTCTCAAGGAATTACAACTCACAAAGACTATTGTCAATGTCTTCTTGAGACTAAACCACAACCTGGTTTCTCAAGGAATTACAACTTCTCTAACAGAAATAATGTGTTTAACAAATGCTTCTAAAAAGCTATATCACAACTGTGACATTTACACAAAGATTAAAGCACAATGATAATTCAAGAGAAAATAATAGAGAATGTTTTTGATCTCTCTTGTTGGTATATACGAGGGATGTCTGATTCTTCTTCATAGTCTTCTTTATATAGAGGAAGTGAGTTTAATCGTTGGAGACATAAGAAATTATCTTTAGAAGGTTGATAAAATGTTGTTAATTCACTTTCCAAAAATACATATCTTGTCTTGTTCCAGCTGTTACTTCTTTATTTGTAATGAATGGATTGTAACGCATCAGAACTTTACTTATTTAAAACCTGATCAGAATAAGAATATTAACGTTGAGACTTTAGATCATCAGAGTTTCTTGAGATTCATATTCATTTATCAGAGTATAGCTTGAGCTTAAGTGCTGAGTCTTAGAATTTCACAAAGATGAGTGCGTTGAGACTTCCTTTGTTCTTCCAAAACTTCACTTATCAGAGTATCCGAATTTAGCTTGCAGCTTTGGTTCCTCAGAAGTTATAACATTAGGACTTCTTCTATTGAGCGTGTTACACAGATTTGCTTCTGAGTCTGTATGCTTCGTCTAATCAGAACTTGAAAACAGAAATACTCTCATCATCTTCTATGCTCTTTCACCATGTCTTCTTAGCACATATTTAAATAATTTATTAGAGAGTATAATTAGTCTTTATATATATATATATATATATATATATATATATATATATATATATATATATATATATATATATATATATATATATATATATATATATATATATATATATATATATATATATATATATATATATATATATATATATATATATATATATATATATATATATATATATATATATATATATATATATATATATATATATATATATATATATATATATATATATATATATATATATATATATATATATCATGTGTTTGTTAACATCAAAACTATTACTAAGATGTAGAACCAAACTATGTTCTAGCAATCTCCTATTTTTTAATGATGACAAAAACTTGTATATTTTGATGAACAAGTAAGAACATAGAGCATTAGGGTCTCCCCCTAAGTTAAATACTCAAATAAAGAAAAAATAGATACTTCCCTGAAGATGTTTGATCAAATCTTTTGAAGGAAGTTCTGATAATTCCATGTGGCAGAAGTTACTTTCAAGAGACACTTTTCATGTTTGCTTTCAGAAACATTGAAACAGAAGTTGTGAAATCAAAAGTGTTTGAGACTTATTCCCGACACTATTATATTCAAAATATTTCACTTTCTCCCCCTTTTTGTCATAAATAAAAAAGAATTAAAAAAACACATAATCAGAGCAAACAAGTTATGTATTCAAGAACATAGAATAACACAAACAAAAGCAAACAAACAGTAGTTTTAAACATAAAGCAGAAGAAACAAAAAAAGTCTAGATCTAAGGTTATGAAGGAGGTGAAAGTCGTGTGATTAATGCTTCCAGGAGACTTTTGATCTGATTGTTTGATTATTCTTGCTTTCCTAGCATTCCCTTAATCTCTTTGTTTATTTCATCCTATTTATCCAGCCTTTCCCTAACAGCTTCATTCTCTTTCTTCAACTCATCCAGAGTTATTAACATTAGAAAAGATGAAGTTGTTTCAATATTATAATCCATATTCTCAAAAGTTACTGCAGTAGATTATTTCTTAGGAGATTCTTCAACAGATTTGCCTTTGTCTTAAAAAATTACCAGAGGTTGAGGTTAAGGTTCAAGAGATGGTTCCTCAAATTCGGATACTTGTGGAGCTTACCAAGGAGTGTTGTCCATAAGATGAAGGGGTTTCATTACCCATAAATGTAGAACCTGATCCTTGAAGATATTCAGGTGATCACAGAAGTTCTGTTGAGCAATTTCATAACTAAGTTCCATCATCTTTAGAGATTTTGAGTTAAACCATTTTTGAACTGAGTCCAAAGAGAATAAGAAGTAGATGGATTAATATTATCCATGCAATCTAGCTTCAGAAATTTAACCCATTCCTGCATTTCTGTCTCGAAAACCAACAGAGATTTACCAACATCTTATTTGGATGGTTTTGGGGTTGGTTTTTGAATGGCTATTTTCTAAGAAGTTGTGACAAGTTTGTCCCATGCTTCTAGATCAATTATGGTTCTGAAAAGATCTCCTGAGGAGTCAATAGGAGTTGGATCATAAGGAGAGTTAGGTGGTGTTGAATCATAAGGAGTGGGAATATCTAGAAGGAAAAAATCTTGAAAAGGTTTGGTGGAGATATTTGGTGGATGAGAGGTGTTGAGAGGGAAGGTGATTCCTGGAAAGAAAGGTCTGGTTTCAAGCATTTGTTCATAGGTATTATTTGGATTTTATGTTTGGGGAGCTTCAAATAATGGATCAAATTGATCAATATCAGGTAGAACTTGTGCAAGTTCTGGTTGAGTTTGAGGAAATTGGGTAGAAGGGGGATTAACCAGAGGAGGATTAGTGGGTATGGTGGTGTCAATTTCAATGTCAAGGTCATTAATAGTTTGTGTTGAGGGATTTTCGGCAGGTTTAAGAGATGAGGAGGGTTCAGATGTTAATAAGAAAATTGATTCGACAACAGAAACAAAAGAGGAGTTACCTTTCTTTGTAGTAGCTTTGGGAGTCTTATGAAAAGTTCCTTCTCCAGCAACTTTCCTTTTCCTTGACTTTATGGTAGAAAATTCTAGAGGTTCTTGGATGAGATCTAGGATATTGACATCTGGAATTGTTCCATCACTTTTGCAAGCTTCCAGATTCTGAGGACAATTTCTGGAGATGAGTCCGCTTGAGTGAAGAGAGGAAAATTCTTCAGAGGGACTCTTCTGGTGGTGATGACTTCCTTTGCAGTAGGTGTGGGATCCTTATTAATGGTTTCTATAATCTTCATCTTCTTAAGGTTCCTGACATTGAGAGGATTTCCAACACACGGTTCTAGAACACTAGCTTGTTGAGCGTCACTCAGATATTCTATCAGCTTGTTCAGTTTCAGAAAATTTGAGATAAGCCTTCCCAGCGGAATCCAATCTCTATTGGTTCTTTATTCTTCTCTTGTTTCCTTAAAACTGGTCTTCAGATGATTGAATATAATACGAAGGATATGGACTTTATCCCTTGTTGCTATGAAGTACAGCAGGGATTGTTGATCAATGTTGATGTAGTCAGGAGAACTTGTTGGTTTTCTGTGATTTATATATCCCATAACTATTCTAGACCAAATTCTGAGATAGTCTTTCAGATCTTTGATCTTGTTGGAGGGTTGTCCAGAAGAGAAGATTTCTTTAGATACAATGGTTAGGTCTGAACCTTTTTCTTCCATTCCACTACATCTTATGCCGCTTCCATCGTGACCGATGAGCTTTCCAATGAGATCTTTGGTGATGACGATATTCTTTCCCGTTACATACGAAGTTAGTTGATGATTTGATGCAGTAGCATGAATCAAAAAATTCTTTAACCAGTTTGGGAAAAACAGGACCAATTAATTGATCAAAATATATTTGTCAACCCTTGAAACTCAACATCAGGATTAAGGTAATACAAATTTTCTTTCATGCTTTCAAAATCAACTATGAGTTCACAGAGAACTTCAAGAGTATCAACCAGAGTTAGGAGAAATCTTGTAGGTTCAACATATCTTTCTTTGTTTGGAGTTGAGGATGAACCAAGGATGTTGATTTGAGGGGCAGGATCTTGAGACTTTTTTTGTTGTTGAGAAGAAGCCATTATTCACAGACTTAGGGTTTTAGAGCACATAATAGGGAAAAAGAGCAAATTAATAGAAAAACAGGGTGAGTGAGAGTGAAGGTGTTAAAGTGATTTTTGGTGAAAGTAAGGTATAAATAGCCCTCGGAGAGAAAACATGAAATTAATTTCAATTAATAAAATAATCAAAATGATTAACAACAATAATTATTTCTGACAAGGGGATGTTGAAGATTTTGAAAATAGTTACCGATGTGACTCGCGCCTCAATGCATCAACTCAAACATTTCAGCCCTTCAGTTTTTGAACATGTGTTCAGCCTCATAGAGTGACTTAGCACTTGTTGACAGATGTTAATGTTCTGAACTACTTGCATCTATCTTTGAAATGAAGCATTTTCGAAAAAACATTCAGATCTTATGGATAGTTTCTGAGACAATTTTCCTTCTCACTTCTGAAGAACTATTGTTCAGATGTTCACAAAATCAAATCAAAAATTTCAAAAGATTAAATATACAGAAACTACACTTTCATTATGGGCATAATTCCATACTGAGGTGTTTCATAATGAAATTAAATCTATCTTTATCAAGAGGTTTTGTGAAAACACCAGGCCATTGATGGTTTGTGTCTATAAATTTTAAGCAAAGAATTCCCTTATGAATATAGTCCCTAATAAAGTGATGTTTAAGTTCTACATGTTTAGCCCTAGAATGTAAAATAGGAATTTTAGAAACACAGATAAAAGAAGTATTATCACAGAGGATACGAATGCTACTATCATAAATATGAAAATCTTCAAGTTGACTATTCATGTAGAGCATTTGAGTACTGCATCCAGCTGCATCTATATATTCAGCTTCAGCAGTTGATAGTGTGATAGTGGATTGTCTTTTGCTGGACCATGAGATTAAGTTATCTCCCAGAAACAGGCATCTTCCAGAAGTACTTCTTCTTTCTATACTATCTCCAGCAAAGTCAGCATCACAATACCCTACTAACTTATATTCTCTGGATTTTCTATAACAAATACCAAAGTTAGTAGTACCTTTCATATACTTGAAAATTTGATTAACTGTTGATAAGTGAGATTCTCTTGGATCTGATAGGAATCTGGAACAAGGATAAACGCTATATATAGTATCAGGTCTTGAAGCTGTTAAATATAGGAGAGAACCAATCATACCTCTATGAATCTTCTGTTCTACTTTCTTACTTACCTCTTCCTTTTCCAGAATGCATGTAAGATGCATATGAGTTTTGGATGGCTTACTTTCTGACATATTAAATTTCTTCAGAAGTTCTTTAACATACTTGCTTTTATGTATGTAGGTTCGATCAGAGACTCTTCAGTATTTCTGAATGTAGATCTTGTTCAGGATGGATTATCTTTCTTTCCCAAAATCGTGTTTTCAAGATGTGCAAAGATGCTTCTGGATTGTCTTTTCTGGATGGAGTCTTCAGAAGTTGCTGTAATATTTGTGATGTCTTCTTCTGTATTTGGCTGAAGTTCTGAAATTTTATTTTCTAAATATTTGTCTTCAGTACCTGTAATTAGAACTTCTATGTCTGCAAAAGATTCACCCTACTTTGACTTTTCAGAGCCAAACTTATCATCAAATCTGACACTAATAGATTCTTCCACAATTTGTGTTTCAGTGTTATATACTCTATACCCTTTTTGAACGTTCAGAGTATATTTAACATGAAACACTTTTGTGCCTTAGAATCACACTGGTTCAAATGATCTTTCCTTTTTGATTGCCTCTGAAACCTATGTATCCTCTAGTTTTAAGTTTCAAGCTTTGGAACATATTCTTTCTTCCCGTCATGTGTCGAGAGCATCCAAAGTTCAAGTGCCAAGACTGGTGTTTCAACCTTGTTATTTAAGACATCTGCAACATAGATGATTTTATCCTTTGGTACCAATATTGTTTTGGGTCCTTGTTTGTTAGACTTTCCAGGATTTCGATTGAATTTTGGTTTATAAGAGTTCACAGAATAAGATTCACTAGTGTGTTTTATGTCATGTGTGTGTCCATATGTGAAATGTGAATTTATGGGTGTGTATTTTATGACCATATTATCAACTTTTTTTGGTTGATATGGTTATTTCCCTTTTAGTTTCACATATCCTATACCTTTGCTTCTGTTTCTGCTAACTCCATAGATCATAGAGGCCATCTTTCTTCTATCTATGTTTGTAGCTAGAAAATTTTGAAAGTTGTGATCATTTTCTATTATGATGTTATCAGAACTAGTTAAAACATTTGAGACAAATTCTTTCTGAGCTTTTGTAACTCGTTTATAATAACAAAATTTTCATTTTAAATTTAGAGATGGTTTCTTTTAGCTCAAAATTTTTTGCTTTTAGTTTCCTAGTTTCTTCAGAGTCTGATACTAGAATGTGTTTCACAATCTTGTTTTTGACTCGAAGTTGCTGATATCTTTCAAGAATTTCAGATAGACTATCTTCTAATTGAGATATAATAAGGTTAGATAATACCTATTTTTCTTATGAGTCTAATTCAATTGAACTAGTGTCATCTGATGTGTTGGCCATTAAAGCGATATTGGCACGTTCATCTTCTGATGCTGGTTCTACTTCAAAAGACTTTCATCCCAGGTTGCCATAAGACTTTTCTTATTTTCTTTGAAGAACTTCTTATTATGATTTTCTTTTGGAAGTTTGGGGAAGTCGCTTATTTCGTGAGCTGGCTCTTTGCATTCGTAGCAGACGACATCTTTGTTGCTAGACGTTGTGTCTGAAGGATGATACAGAGTGATTGCCTGTTCTTATGGGGTTTCTGAATTTCCTCTGCCCGTGCTTCCATAGCTAATGGACTCTTCTAGAGAGAAGAGATAATTCGTCTTCTTTTAATGAGGATCCATTGGAGCTTTCTTTTTCTTCCTGAAAAGATTTAGTTTCATATTTTTTATTAGATTTAAGAGAAAGAGACTTACCTTTCTTCTAGGGCTCATCTTCTTCAAGTTCTATCTCGTTACTTCTTCAAAATATATATTGTTGATATCTTTTACATGCTTTAAGACTGTGACCATGGGTCTCCATTTCTTTGATAATCTTTTGAGGATTTTCTTTACATGATCTGTTATGGAGTACCCTCTGTCCAGAACTTTCAATCCAACAAACAGAATTTGAAACCTTGAGAACATTATATCGATTGTTTCTTCTTCTTCCATTTTGAAAGCTTCATAATTATGGATGAGTGCAAGAGCTTTGGCCTCTTTGACTTGTGTGTTGCCCTCCTGCGTCATTCTCAGAGAGTCAAACATGTTTTTGGCAGAATCTGTTTGTAATTTTCTCATACTCAATATATGAGATAGCACTTAAGAGGATTGTTATAGTTTTGTGATGGTTTCTGAATTCTTTCTTATGTTCATCAATCATCTTTTTTATATCTATCATCTGACCTATTACATCGACTGGATGAATGTAGCCATTAGTTACCATGTCCTAGATATCGACATCACAACCTAGCAAGAAACTCTTGCTTCTGTCTTTCTAGTAATCAAAGTTTGCTCCATCAAAGATTGAAGGTCTGCCGCTGATTTTGTACTTCTCATCATGGTTGTCGTTGTTGTTGTTTTGACGTGGTTCCACCATAGTGTTTTTCTTTCTTAGGATCTTTTTTTGACACGGTTAAGTGTTATCACCCAGAACCAGGCACTCTGATACCAATTGAAGGATAGAAAAACACAAGAAAGGGGGGGGCTTAAATTGGGGTTTTCAAAAAATATAAACAGTATGACACGTTTGGTTATCCTGGTTCGTTTGAACTCAAACTACTCCAATCCACCCGCCAAGGAGATTTTTCCTCTCTCGATCGAGGTCTTAATCCACTAATCAAAACTTGATTACAATTCACGAATACAATTGTCAACGTCTTCTTGAGATCAAACCACAAGATGTTTTCTGAAGGAATTACAACTCACAAAGACTACTGTCAATGTCTTCTTGAGACTAAACCACAACTTGGTTTCTCAAGGAATTACAACTTCTCTAACATAAATAATGTGTTTAACAAATGCTTCTGAAAAGCTATATCACAATTGTGATGTTTCCACAAAGATTAAAGCTCAATGATAATTCAAGAGAAAATAATACATAATGTTTTTGACGGCTCTTGTTGGTATGTATGAGTGAGGTCTGATTCTTCTTCATAGTCTTATTTATATAGAGGAAGTGAATTTAATCGTTGGAGATATAAAAAATTATCTTTGTAAGGTTGATAAAATGTTTTTAATGCACTTTCAAAAAATACATATCTTGTCTTGTTCCAGCTATTACTTCTTGGTTTGTAATGAATGAATTGTAATGCATCAGAACTTTGCTTCTTTGAAATCTGATCAGAATAAGAATATTAACATTGAAACTTTAGATTCATATGATCAGAACTTTGATGAGACATACACGTTGAAGCTTATTTGTAATTTAATAATATTCACTTATCAGAGTATAGCTTGAGCTTAAGTGATGATTCATAGAACATCAAAAAGATGAGTGCGTTAAGACTTTCTTTGTTCTTCCATAACTTCACTTATCAAAGTATTAGAATTTAGCTTGCAACTTTGGTGCTTCAAAAGTTATAACATTAGAACTACTTCTATTGAGCGTGTTACACGGATTTGCTTCTAAGTCTATACGCTTCGTCTAATCAGAACTTCAAAATGCAAATACTCTCATCATCTTCTATACTCTTTCATCAGATCTTCTTAGAACAATTTGTTCGCCAACTTTTATGCTTCTTTATCATAACTTCTCTATATTTAAATGATTATTAGAGAGCATAATTGTTTTTTTATATATATCACATATTTGTTATCATCAAAGCTATTACTAAGATGTAGAACCAAACTACGTTCTAACAGTAGGAGTACAGAGGCTAAGCTCGTTTGTTTTGGTGGAGAGCTTTTGAAGAAATCTTAACCAAATTCTGCATGTATAGGTGTCAAGTTAGAATTTCTAGGACGTTATCTTTGACATCTGGAAGATTCCTCTGACCAAAGGAACCATATGTGTGTGCATGAGTCAGCGAAGGGGACTTGATGTAGGAACTAATCAAGATGCCTGGAGGGTGTTTATTCATAAGCAAAATGAAGGTTGTTTACTAGAACTTGATACCACTATCAAGTCTATGAGAGAATGGAACTCTTGTTCTCTTGAAGAATTGACATCCAAGGTGGGATGTTGTATGGAAGTATGAATGATAGACCTCTAAGACTCGATCAAACAGCGTGGATGTCTTGTGGAATCAGTGATGTTAGTTGAGTGTTATCTCTGGAGGGGTTGTATGCAATGGAGATGTATCATCCTGAGATATTCTTCGTGCTTTGGCAGATAACCATTGGTATTTATGTATACTCAAGGAAGGGCCTACTTTGGCATAGGGTCCAACTTTATGGTATCTTCATATGATGGAACACTAGTTCTTGCAAGGACTAAAGTTCATTTTGGAGTCTTGTTGAAGTGACATTTGTATAGCTAAAGGAAAGTAGGCATATCCCTTGGTGTTTGTAGCTAGTTAATCTGGTATATCCCTTTCTCTTTCTAAATTATGTTTTCTCTTTGTTTATGAAACCCTTACTAACTATTGTTTTAATCTAATAGGCTCATCTCACCCACTCACACTAATGTAACACATATGGCCCAATTTGTTAATTCTCTATTTTTTGGATTGGAATTATAGTTGGTAAAACTAATATACTAGTGATATGTTAAATAGGATTTTCTAACGTGTAGGAGAAAGAAGGTTGAAGTTCTATTTTATGAATAACATGTTGAGTTGAAATGTTTCAACATCTGAAGCAACGTGTCTGATAAGATGTACTATGCATGGTTATTCGACATCGCGCCAGAGTTAGGATGGACAGTTGGATCAGTTCAAGATTTAACATATGCAGAATATTCTGGGAGTATTAGGCTATCCTATGTGGCGTTGTTTGATAGGTCTGGAAGATTCAAGTCAGAATCAAGCAGAATATTAAGAATATTCACTTTCTAATTATGAAGATAAATTAGGAAGAATATGATTGAAGATCTATTTTATAGCAGATGTTTCTACTGATTTGTAGCAGATGATATGCTAGGATTTGAAGCCTAAATCCAGTTGGGAAAAGGTTATAAATATAAGTGTTTGTAACCTAAAAAAGACACAGGTCCAAAATGTAGATCATTAGGGCTTTGTCTTTGTGCCACTCTATAGGAGAGTTGGTTTATGTTCTCAATCAAAAGCCTTTAGGTAATGAGTTGAGTATTGTTTTAAGAGGAAGCTTGTAATTAACTCCAAGTTGTATTCTTAGTCAAGAGTCTTGGCTAGGTATTGTCAAGGAAGTAAGTCTTCTAGTTTGGTGTCATGGAAGTGTATATTCCTGTTTTTGTTCAATCGTTGTCTGTGATTGATGAGGGATTGAGGAGGGCCTCATATCTAGGTGAGTATTATATAGAAAGTTAGCACGAGTAGTGATTAAGTGAGAAGATCATAAACTGGTATGTTTGTTGTAGGGTCTTTGAATTGTTACTATTATAGTGGACTTTATTCCTAGCTTGGTATGCCCCCAAATTAGGTGTTGTTGTCACTGAACTGGGTTAATAATTCTAGTGCGTTGTTTACTTTTTAGTACTGTTTTTTATTGTTTTATACCTTTCCTGTGTGTTATGTTCAGATTAGATGTCCCAACATATCATAAGACATCTGAAGTCTGACATACCAGAATTTCATAATTAATTAACAATTCTATTCTCACACTTACTAATCCTAATTACACATATAACATATATACCCAATTTATAAAATAGATCATATATCACACATCACACCAATTAATCCAAATAACTCACATATTCACAAAATCACACAATTGAATTAATTACTATATTATATAATAATTAATAAAATATATAACTAATAAAATAACTATTAAATAAAATTAGGGTGTTACAAAATGCATAACCTAATGAAAAGATGTGAATGCAATGCTAAGCCTAAGCCAGATAACAATAAATTAGAAGGGAAAATTTTGGGGTGCAATAATAAAAAACAAGGATTTCATGCATTAACATTCATCACCATGCATGCAAATTCTTCCACACAAAAAAGTAATCCTACCTTTTATCCATGACCAACTAGTTGATTCTCGAACAATCATAGCAAAGTCGTGGTATCCACTGAAGGACAATAGAGCGATTGGTACTGAATAAAGTTGTGTTGAGATAGGACCTGTATGTCGTGAAAGGAAAGATAAACCAGAGGTTAGAATCTATGTTAGTCTTATTGAAGATTATTTTTCAGCATTCTGTTACATAGAATATCGATCCTTCATTAGGCTCTACAATGGTGACTAATTTAATGTACGATTCCCCTCCACAAATAGATGATCTTATCCAACCTCAGCAAGTACGCAATGTTATATCCAATAAGATTCCTACAGTGCTAGAACAATCCTGTTGTACCCCAAAATTTGCCCTCTCATTTCATCAACACTTTCTCATCACAAGACTCTTGAAACTCAAGATCAAGCTAGGGTTTGTTCTACTCAAGACCCCTCCTTGCACTGTTGACCTAAATTAGGGTTTGAGTTTGCACAGGGATTTTTTGACTTACAATGCCCAAAGATGACTTTCATACTTCATGTTGGACTCACAAGTTTGCCCATACCAAGTTTCAAGCCTTGATTCAAATTTTTGCCTAGTCAATTTGACAGTTGACCTAGAAATCAGTTGTATTGGGGAAAAAGTCAACTGTGGCCAATTGACAGTCAAACCTCATGAAATTTGACCCACATTAACATTATGAACTCATATGAACCATTTGATCAAGTTTGGATCACAATTCCACAAGAAATTTGATCAGATCACCAAAAGGGCAAAATGGTCATTTTTAGGGTTTTGACTGCACAAAAGCAATTTTTGACTGTTTGACCTAGCCAATGGCAAATCAATCTCACACATGGACTCAAGGACTCAATGACATTGTCTTTACCCATTCAACAAGTTCAAAAGATCTCAAATGCATAGGATTGACAGATGAATTTTTCAGTCAACTGATCAAAATTTGATTGTACACTGAAAAGTCAAACTTTGACTTTTTGGTCAAAATCAAGTGCCAAGAGTCATTTTTCATCAAGACATGTCAAATTATGAAACTTGTCCACCAAGAAACCCAAAAATGCAAATTAGGGTTTGAAATGGAAAATTTTCATAACTTAGAAATTTTCTAAGTTATGAAATTTTCTTATTTTTTCCTAATTTTGTCCCATTTTTTCACCAAGATGCAAATGGATTCAAACAAAACTTGAAACATGAAAGTTGTAGTCCATCACAAAGTATACAACTTTTATTCACAAAGTTTTCTCAAAGGAAGCTTGCATCTCAAGTTATGAGTTTTGGAACAAGGGTACCAAAAACTTTTAACTGAGAAGAAATTTGCCCTAATCTAGGCACGATTTTGACCCATCTTCTTGGCCATTTTTCACATAGTTCCACTTGGAGTTTCAAGTTGAATTGCAAATATGGATTGTATTACATGTTCCAAGCTTTCCAAATTGTCCAAGAACTCCTCAAACACCCTTGTGGTTAGAGAGAATCGAATTCACAAAGTTGGCAAAAACTCACTTTTGTTCATGGCCAAGGCATGTTCATAGCAACTTGCATTTTCAAATCAGCTTGTGTAATGCTAGCTTGCAGGCCTCAAAACCAGTTTACACACCTTAATTTAATGCATAACCATTGAGTTGAGGGATTATTTTGTTCATTTGGGCATTACATGCAAGTTTAAGCCTTAAGTAGTAAAAGGTGAATTGCCATTTTTGCCTAAAGTTGCTTTATGTCAAATACTAAATCCTTGAGGCATGGGGCCAGATCTTTGAGACAAGATCAAGTCCACAAATTTTAGTTATCAAGAACCAAAGATGCGGCATGGTAGGCAGGCTTGGACATGTTTATAACATCATTTGCATTTTCTTGCTTCAAGTAGAGAAAACATTGCAAAACACAACATACTTCATATTTCTGTTAACACAAGCCAAAGCAACCATTACACACAAGTTCCATACATCAAAATAGACCAAAAGCACGACCCTTCCATCCCTCATATCTCCTAATACACAAAATCCCTGTTTTGCTGCAAAACAGGGCACCCCCTGCAGATTGAGTTCCACAACACAATTTGCTCGTGCACTTTTGCCCAAACCTGTTCAAACACCTTCCATTTCATCCATCCAAGCTATTTCAAACCTTAAACACCAGCTGTAACACCTCTAATACACTTTGCCATTTTCATTTCCAAGCTTTGCAGGTGGACTTCTACAGCACGATACAAGGTGTTTCAAAGCAAGCCAAGTATTGGAGGAGCTTCCTTGGACCTCAGGCAAGCTCAACAGAAGCTCAAACACCATTGAAGGTTACTGTATTGCTCTGCTCGATTCAAGCTGAAACAAGTATTTCATGGACTTCTATCTCTCTATTTAGGAATGGTTAGGCTTAGGTTTGTGAATGAAATATGTTGTACTCATAGCCCTGAAGCCATACATATGATCAGCTTTCATTTATATTAAGTGTGCTAGGAGAATTTCAGCCATGAACATGTGAAAAAAGTTAGGTCAGATTTTAGGGCCAGAGAAATTCTCTATGGTCTTTGAGAGTTAGATTTAATGCTTTATATGGTTAGATTTGTGGTTAAATTCTCTACAAGTTTCATGTTTTAAGTTTTGTCAAAAGATCAAAGAATCAGGAGTTAGCATTTGAACCAAGAAGCGCGCGCATATGTTGTTCTGAGGTTGAAGAAGAAGCTGGCTTGGGCTGGGCTTGTACAGGCTTGCTTCTGGCACCCACTATATTCAGTTTACACCCCCTGGCCCATTTGATTAAATATTTGTCATTTTTATGTTTTTTCTTTTTACTCTGACCTTATATTTTTTGTTCAAACATAAAAAAATGCCAAAAATAATTTTCCATATATTTTTCATATTTATTTCATATTTATTTCATTTTAATTAAACATATATATGTAAATAATCTAAATGCTTTTTATTAAAACCCTAAAAAATAATATAAAAAATATACTTATTTTCCATTTATTATTTTTATTTACACTTGAAAATATTTTCTTAAATATACACATTTTTTGGTAAATAATTATTTTTATCTTTATATATTTAATATGTTTCATAAATATATATATATATATATATATATATATATATATATATATATATATATATATATATATATATATATATATATATATATATACTTGTATATTTTATTTTATTAGATAATTAGGACAAAAATATAGAAATAATACATTTTCATCTTTTTGACACTAAAAATACTTTTTTTTAATACACTTTTTATTTTTGTATAAATTGATATATATATTGTACATAATTAAAATATTACTATTTATTTGAAAATTAGGGTTTTGCCCTAAATGACAAAAAATAATTAAAATTTGACCTTTTTTTATTTTGTTAATATTTCACATTAAAAATACCCTTTTCACATACATAAAAAAACTTTTTTTGCATAATACATTTTTATTTGATATTTATTTAATTGTATTTATTTAAATGTTAAATATGGACTTTTACATTCGATATGGTTGTAATAACTTAGAATTTATTTTCTTGTCAAAATATTCCCAATTCAAATTTGTACCCCCATCCCCATAATCATGTTGTAATAGCCTAGCTTTTAAATTCTCGCACATTTAAAAGCTTTCAATTATACCATGCCTAGACCTAGGGTTTGTATGCAAAATAAAACCAACAACTAGCTTGACCTAATCCAAGATAAACATGCATGAAAAACAAACACAATGCACACTTGCACCCCTAGGGTTTCATCCACTTGTTGCCTTCAAAAATGGGCCATGGTTGCATGTTGGGTACTCTGGCAAAACAAAAACAAACAAAAAGATCATAGCCCCTCGATGACGCTATCAGAGTTGCCTAAACAAAATGATCAAGTCCCTTAAAGAAAATTGCCAAAGACACTTGACACTATTGCTATCATGGTCTATACGATGATTCGCGCCCGTCCCGTTTAACATCCTAACACAAGGTTGTTCACTAAATACAATGGTGAAACAACACTGTTAAAAGGGTTAAAAACATAAGAAAGATCTTTGAGTAAAATTAGGGTAGATAGCTCTTAGTTACTTGATCAAACTTGCAAAAAACATCCTTGCTACTTTTCTTCAAAACACACTCCACAAACACAATTTCACAACAACTTTCAAAACATTGAAAACCTTTCAAAAAGACAAACACCTTTGTATACATTCAAACAAGAATCATTACAAAGGTTTCCACAATGATGGCCTCTTTTCAAAACATTTTTCAAAACCCCACACAAAGCACCATTTCAAACAATTGAAAAGCGAAAGCAAGTGATCTAAGCAAGTAACTAAGAGCCCATGGATAACCATGGATAGAAAGGGTGCTAATACCTTCCCTTTCTATAATCTACTCCCCGAACCCACGAAAACATCTCAAAGTTCTTTCCTGTGCTTTTTGACCTTTCCTTAGGATAAAATAAAAAGTCGGTGGCGACTCTGCTGGGGAGTTATTTTTAAGTGGAGTAACCTTAGGGCTTAGATCACCCTTTTGCATGATTATTGTTTGCTTTGATTGCTTTCCATTTTTAGTTCTCTTGTTTGGGCTTGAAATCCTCCACCCGGATTTGGGAAACATTCATAGATAGCAATACATTGTCGAAACTGTGTAGGGTATACCGACACGGTTGAAGCAATAGCTATATTAGTGCGACATATTTGTGCGTACCGGTAGCCTTTGAGTCAATCAAAGAGAATACGGGGCCGCTGAGTGATGTCACTAAGCACTAATGACCTAGAACCTTACTTGACCATCTTGGCCTTTCTTAGGGGTAGTGAGATGACCGGCTTTGGTGCAGTCCGAAGTTGGTAGATACTCGATACTACACTCATTGAGGGTTGTTTTCTTGGAATATTTTGGTCGCTAGTTAAGTGGCTAAACCAAAACAATGAACATAGAAAACAATCCAATGATATTGAGCTCCTTAGAACCCGGTTACTATTTATAGGACAGGTTTTTAAGCCAACTAAACTCAAGAGGGTACTTACTTATGAAACCTCATGCAAGCCTGAAACTAGGGTTTTGTGTGACTTGCTTATACATGTGCTTGTGCATACATCATGAACATCATAAAGCATCATATGCATCCACTAACCATTTCAAGGGTTTGGATCTTCATCTTTGTTTTTGTTTTGTAGGTCATGGAAACTCCTCGCAGGAAAATAATTCAAGTCAACCATGTGAGAATCCCTCCTCAACTCAAGGAGCTTACATCCAGAATTCCAGAAAATTCTCTCTTCAGTGAAAGACATGGTAGACTTCTCAACCTAGTCAACACCAGCATTGAAGAAGACATGGTGAAAGTGTTGTTCCAGTTCTTTGACCCCCTTCACCACTGTTTCACATTTCCCGACTACAAATTGGTGCCTTCTTTGGAGGAACTTTCTCAACTCCTGAGAATTCCTTTTCTTAATCAACTACCCTACAACGGTACAGAAAAAGAACCAAAACCTGAAGATGTTGCTCAAGCTCTGCACTTGCAACCATCTGACATCAAGGGGCATTGGGAAACCGGAAGTGGTGTCAAGGGCTTCTTGGCAAAGTTCTTGTTTGAGAAGGCACAAGAGTGTTGGAATTCCCTGGATCTGTAAGCCTATGAATAGATTGTGGCACTCCTTATTTATGGGTTGGTCTTGTTCCCAAATCCTGACCAACTTATAGATGTGAATGCTGTCAAGATTTTCAAATCCAGGAATCCCATACCTACATTGCTTGGGGACATCCTACACTCATTTTACACACGAACAATGAGGAAAAGAGGTGTTCTCATGTGATGTACTCCTCTCCTAGCAAGGTGGTTTATTTCTCACCTTCCACAATCAGTTCTGAAGAATGAGCAGGGTTTAAGGTGGTCATAACGGTTGATGACCCTCACACATTCTGATGTACATTGGTGTTCTCGGACCAGAGAAAATGTCATCATCATTGATCATTGTGGTGAGTTCCCTAATGTCCCATTACTTGGTATTAGGGGAGGCATTACCTACAACCCATGTCTAGCTTTGAGACAATTTGGATATGCTCGTAGGGATGGCCCTCATGACATGCTGATTCCTGACCTAGTTTTTGACTTCGACAACAATGCGCAAGGACTTCGCCAAAGGTTCATCAGAGCTTGGAGGATGCCTAACAAGGTGGATAGTAAGACACTGGGGCACAAGAATTCCATCCCCCTTGAGCCTTACCTCAAGTGGGTACGAACCCGCTCTCAGAATCTTATGATGTCATATCCTCACATTCTCCCCTTGATTAAAGAGCCTGTTAAGGAAGGAGAGGTTCCATACACCATCCTATATCCTAACATGCCAACATCATGGGAGGAAATGCAAAAGAGTTGGATCCAACTCAAGGAAGAACGGGATACTTTTGAAGCCAACTTCTATGCCAGTGAGAAGAAGGTTTTAGAGCTCACCCTCCGACTTCACGAGGAAGAGACTCTCAACACTTACATCGCACCAAAAAGGATGTGCAATGTCTTTTTACCTTAAGAAGCTTTGTAATATTTGGCCCATGGGGCATTTATGTACTGACAAAATTTCTTCTTATTAATATGACGTGTGTTCTTTTTGTCTGCAACAACTTTGAATTTCTAAATCCTTGAATGCATTACATGAATAAGCATATCATTCATCATATGCACAAACAGGTCTTCAAGCCAGGTTTCCTTATCTTTCTGCTGTTTATTTCAGCAAGATGGATTTGGAGCAAACAGTGAAGGACCTACAGGCACAAAATTCACAATTTCAACAACTCCTCATGACCTTGGCAAAGGGTCAGGAGGATCTCAAAGTTCTGCTAGAGAAGAGTAAAGAAAAGAAAAAGAAAAAGAGACCGGGGGTAGCTACTTTCGGAAGAAGATTTGAGGGTGATGCTAGAAGGACTCTTGAGTTTCCGTCAACATCCGACGAGGGTATTGGCAAGGGGAAAGGAGTTACTGTACCTTCCGAATCTGAGGTAAAAGAGGAGGAAGAGGAAGCAGACGAAGACTATTTAGAACAAGAGTATCCACCAGCGGATGACAAGTATAAGAACCTTGAGGACAGATTGGCAGCTATGGAGTTGCAGAGGGTGCCCAGATTGGATTTTGAGGAGCTGGGGCTTGTGGCTGGGATTGTTATCCCTCCTAAATTCAAGGTCCCAACATTCGCCAAGTAAGACGGTCTGTCTTGCCCTAAGATGCACTTGAGGTCGTATGTTAGAAAGATCCAGCCACATTCATCCGACAAAGACCTTTGGGTGCACTTTTTCCAAGACAGCTTGTCTGTCACTCAGTTAGATTGGTTTTATCAGCTCGAGAGGTCAGAGGTCCACAATTGGGAAGACTTGGCAGCCGCTTCCTATCGTCAGTATCAGTACAACACTGATTTGGCACTGACCTGTACTCATCTACAGAGTATGGGAATGGCTTCAAATGAAGGATTCAAGGAGTACGCCCAGAAGTGGCGCGACCTGGCTAAGAGGGTGCAGCCAACTCTATCAGATAGGGAATTAGTCAACATGTTTTTGGGGACCCTATCTAGACCTTTCTTCAACCATCTAATAGGAAGCTCTTCAGCAGGATTTACTGAGTTGATTTTGACTGGCGAGAGGGTGGAAGCCGGTATCAAAAGTGGAAAAATTCAAAGGATGCTTCCACATCCACAACTGCTAGAAAACCTTTCCCAGCCAAGAAATAAGCATCTGTTGTGTACACTCAGAAAAGTAGGGAAAGAGAGGAACGTCGGCCAACAGTAGGGGCTATATTAATGCAGAAGTCCGCATCAGACCAGCTTAGAAACAGCCAAACAAGGAATTATCAGCCCAGAACTTATCAGCAAAGGCCACCACGGCAGTTTACTCCAGTAAATATGACACCTGCTCAAATCCTTCCACATCTCCTGAAGTTGAATCTCGCCAATATTAAAGAGGCACCAAAGAATGTAAATACCACCTCTCCATCTTACAATCCAAAAGCCAAGTGCGCTTACCATTCCGACAGTATTGGGCACGATACCAATAATTGCTGGGCACTCAAGAACAAAATTCAGGATTTAATTAACGCCAAAGAGGTCGATTTAGACGCTCCTGAAAAGCCCAATGTTATATCCGCGCCAATGCCCAAGCACGGTCACAATGTGCATGTTGTTTTGGAAAATCTCCATGTTACTGATGTTGCCGATCTGTTGACTCCATTGTTAGTAATAAAAGAAAAAAATTTGAGAGTCGGGATTTTTCCTGGTTGTAATGAAGATTGCTATTTTTGTTTGAATATTCAAGATGATTGTCCAATGTTGAAGTCAGGTGTCCAACACCTGATGGATACTCAAGAAATACTTTTTCAGAAAACCCCTGTTAACACTTTCAATCCAATTGCTCCTGATACTTGTGATACCTCAACCAATGATATTGCCATCATAACCATTTCCGACAATCCTCCCAAGGCTTGCAAAAGGCCTGTCAGGATTACACCCAACTCTGAATGTGTACCTCTGAAGTTCACCATGCCGGGACCTGTCCCGTACCAATCAAGTAAGATGATACCGTGGAACTATGGGGGGAAATCTTCTACCACGGCGTCAAATAAATTGAAACAGTCCAAGAAATCTCTGAAGAAGACCCTGACATAGGAAACATCGCGGGTACTAGCAAGATCACCCGCAGTGGCCGGATCTTTTCTCCGGAGATTGCTCCTCCCCGAGAAGTCTTCGGACCCTTAAAAGCTTCTGCACCTGTTGGACCCTCTGTGCAAGGCCCAGTGATTGAAGAGTTAAACGCTCCTGAAGAAAGACCATCCGCTGATAGCACCGACAAAGGTAAAGGGATACTGGAAATGCCTGTCAGGACGAAGGCTCATGCTGCGATTATCCCTAAAACCACTCAGAAGGAGATGGATGAGATCCTAAAAATAATCAGAAAAAGTGACTATGACGTTGTGGAACAATTGGAGCAAACCCCTTCTAAAATATCAATGTTAGCTCTCCTGCTCTGTTCAGAGGCCCATGCTAAGGCTCTAATTAAATTCTTGAAGACAACACATGTTCCCCAAGAGACCTCAGCTGACCAATTTCAAAATTGTGTGGCCAGTCTTACTGCTGACAATGGCCTGGGCTTTTCCGATACAGACTTGACTCCCAAAGGAAGGAAGCACAATGATGCATTACATGTTTCAGTTGAGTGCCGAGGGACCACAATCGCCCATGTCTTGGTCGATACTGGTTCTTCCCTGAATGTGCTTCCAAAGAAGGCCTTAGACCGTTTGGATTGTGAAGGTTTGACCCTCAAGCCCAGCAACATTATCGTCAGAGCTTTTGATGGTTTCAAAAGAATGGTTCATGGGGAGGTTGATATTCCCATCAAGGTAGGCACCGAAGTGTTTAACTCCACCTTCTACATGATGTACATTCGTCCGTCATACTCATGTTTGCTGGGGAGACCATGGATCCATTATGCCGGGGCAGTTACGTCCTCCTTGCACCAGATGCTGAAGTATCCTGTTAAGGGTAAAATCATAACCGTGCATGGCGAGGAGGAGTACATTATTAGTCATCTCAATTCCTTCCGATATGTGGAGTTAGATGGCGAGTTCATCGAAACACCTTTTCAGCATTTCGAGGAAGTTTCTCTCGAGGTTGCGGTTGCGAAGACAGCAGTTAAGGTACCTATCATTCCCAGGCATGTGGCTAAGATGGCATCTCTCAAGGACGCAGAGGCTGTGATTAAGGAGGGGAAGAGCACAAGATGGGGACAGTTTCCTGACTTTCCCCATAAGACGGACAAGTTTGGTTTAGGGTTCACTGCTGCAGGATAAAAGGCTGTGCGTTGCTCCAGGATTGGAAGATCACTTGTCAAGATTTCTCACCACAGAATCAATGCTGCAGAAGAGGAAGATGAGGAGAGCCACTTTGAAGATTGGATTTTTCCGACTGTTGAAGGGGGTTTGAGCAATTGGGAAGCAAAGGATTTCATTCCTATCACCTTTATCAATCAGTAATTTTATCTTTGAACAATTTCCGATTTTTATGGTCTATAATAACTAAAACAATTCGCACACTATTTTCACCTCATGCCTTGCCCGGGGCGTGTAGGTCCATTTGTAAGGGTTTGATTTCCTTCATAATCATATGCCATGTTTTCATGAATCATTGGACGTTTTTCATTTATAAACTGATGTGTTCATTTTCTTTCCTTTTTGCATTTTGTTTGTTTAAGGATGGCTATCCCTTACACACACCCACACTCACAAATGCAGGTACCCGTCCACTCCGGATTCCATGGGTGACTATTCTGCTTTATCCTTCAATAACTCTGAAGATTTGGTCAATCAGGCTGAGTACGAAGTTGACGAAGATTGTGAAGTACCGGGAGAGTTAGCCAGACTTCTACAACAAGAAGAGAGGGCTATTCTGCCTCATGAAGAGTTGTTAGAAACCATCAACTTAGGGACAGAGGAAGACAGGAAAGAAGTAAAAGTGGGTTCCAGCTTGGAACCAAGTGTCAAGGAACGCTTAATACAGTTGTTGAATGAATACGTTGAAATCTTTGTCTGGTCTTATGAAGACATGCTAGGGTTAGACACAGATATCGTGGTTCACCGTCTCCTTACAAGAGAATATTGTCCACCGATCAAGCAAAAGGTTCACCGAATGAGGCCCGACATGTCTGAGAAGATTAAGGCTGAAGTAATAAAGCAATTCAACGCCAGCTTTCTAGTTGTTACAACCTATCCACAATGGGTTGCTAACATTATTCCCATACCCAAAAAAGACGGCAAAGTCAGAATGTGGGTGGACTATCGGGATTTGAACAGGGCTAGCCCTAAAGATGATTTTCCGCTGCCGCATATCGACATCTTGGTTGACAACACAGCTCAACACAAGGTATTTTCCTTCATGGATGGATTCTCGGGCTACAACCAGATTAAAATGGCCCCTGAGGACATGGAGAAAACTACATTTGTTACACAGTGGGGTACCTTCTGCTACAAGGTGATGCCGTTCGGACTAAAGAACGCAGGGGAAACTTATCAACGCGCCATGGTAGCTTTGTTTCATGATATGATACATCATGAGATCGAAGTTTACGTAGAAGATATGATACGATCACAAACAGAAGAAGAACACCTTAAACGTTTGCAGAAGTTGTTTGCTAGGTTGAAGGAGTACAAACTCAGACTGAATCCAAGCAAGTGCACTTTTGGAGTTAGGTCTGGTAAACTTCTGGGGTTTATTGTCAGCAACAAGGGCATTGAGGTCGACCCAGAAAAAGTAAAGGATATACAAGAAATGTCTGCCCCCCGCACTGAAAAGGAGGTTAGAGGATTCTTGGGACGCTTGAACTATATCGCCAGGTTCATCTCTCACCTGACGTCTACCTGTGAACCAATTTTCAAACTATTAAAGAAGGATCAGGTAGTTGAATGGAACGATGATTGTCAAGTTGCTTTTGATAAGATCAAGGAGTATTTACTAGAACCTCCTATCCTGATGCCACCCGTCGAAGGAAGGCCATTGATCATGTATCTGACTGTTTTGGATAACTCAATGGGGTGCGTACTGGGCCAACATGACGAGTCTGGTCGAAAAGAGCATGCCATTTATTACCTTAGCAAAAAGTTTACCAACTGTGAGACTCGCTACTCACTACTCGAGAAAAATTGCTGCGCTTTGGTATGGGCTGCTCGCCGACTAAGGCAATATATGTTGACTCATACCACTTTGTTGATTTCCAAGATGGACCCGATCAAATATATCTTCGAGAAGCCTGCTTTATCTGGAAAAATCGCTAGATGGCAAATGATCCTGACAGAGTATGATATCCAGTACACAACCCAAAAAGCTATAAAAGGGAGTGTACTAGCTGACCATCTAGCTCATCAAGCCGTCGAAGATTATCAGTCTATGAGATTCGACTTCCCAGACGAGGACATCATGACATTAGACAACATCGAAGGTAACAGACCGTATGACGGACCTGAAAATGGATCCAGATGGACCCTATACTTTAATGGTGCTTCAAATTCACTCGGCAACGGTATCGGTGCGGTACTCATTTCTCCGGAAGGTTTCCATACACCTTTCACTGCCCGACTTTGTTTCAGCTGTACCAACAACATGGCCGAATATGAAGCTTGCATCTTTGGTCTCAAGGCTGCTATAGACATGGGGATCAAATCTTTGGTTGTATTTGGGGATTCGGCTTTGGTTATCAGTTAAGTCAAAGGAGAGTGGGACACCAAGCATCCTAATCTTATCCCATACAAAGAACATGTCCTGACATTGTTGCCTCATTTCGAGCAGATCACCTTCGAGCATTTCCTGCGAGAAGAAAATCAGCAAGCAGATGCTCTGGCTACAATGTCTTCCATGTTTAAACTCAATTGGGATAACGAGGCTCCCAAAATTACCATCGAGCGAATGGGAGAACCTGCGCACTATCATGAGATTAATACCAAAGAAGTAGTGGAACAACCCTGGTTTCATGAAATCAAAAGGTATCTCCAGACTAGAGAATATCCCGAAGGAGCTTCCGTCAATGACAAAAAGTTCTTAAGGAGATTTGCTACCAAGTTCTTCCTAAGCAATGGCATCCTTTATAAGCGTAGCCATGATTGTGTTTTACTTCGTTGTGTGGACAAATCTGAAGCAGAATTGATCATGACTGAGATACACAGCGGCACATTCGGCACCCACTTGAGCGGACATACGATGGCTAAGAAAATTCTAAGGGCAGGCTACTATTGGTCTACCATGGAAGCTGATTGCCATCAACTTCCCGTACTTGCCATAAATGCCAAATCTACGCCGACAAGGTACACATTCCTCATGTTCCTCTCAACGTTCTGACAGCTCCTTGGCCATTCGCAATGTGGGGCATCAACATGATTGGAGAGATCAAGCCCACGGCATCCAATGGACATCGCTTCATCCTGGTCGCCATTGATTATTTTACCAAGTGGGTCGAAGAAACTTCCTTTGCCTCTGTTACAAAGAATGTGGTTGCCCGCTTCATCAAGCAGAACCTCATATGCCGGTATGGTGTCCCTGACAAGATCATCACAGACAACGGTACAAATCTGAACAATACTATGATCACCGCTCTATGCGAACAGTTCAAGATTTATCATCATAATTCATCTCCCTATCGGCCGAAGATGAACGGTGATGTTGAAGCCGCGGACAAAAACATCAAGAAGATCATTCAAAAAATGACAGTTACCTACAAGGACTGGCATGAGATGTTACCGTTTGCTCTGCATGGATATCGTACCACGGCACGTACTTCAACAGGGGCAACCCCATTTTCTTTGGTGTATGGCATGGAAGCTGTTCTACCCATGGAGGTTCAGATTCCTTCCTTAAGGATTATGAAAGACGCTGGTTTGAGTGAAGACGATTGGATTCAGACTCGGCTTGATCAACTTAATTTGATCGATGAGAAGCGGCTTACTGCTGTTTGCCATGGTCAGACGTATCAAAAACGCATGATCAAGGCTTTCAACAAGAAAGTAAGGCGTCAGATATATCAAGTCGGAGATCTTGTAATCAAGTGGATCATCTTACCGCAAAGTGATCCCAGGGGCAAGTTGACTCCTACTTACGAAGGACCATTTGTGATCAAGAGCATATTTTCTGGTGGGGCAATGATTTTGACCACCATGGACGGCAGTGATTTTCCGCACCCTGCGAACACAGACATAGTCAAAATATACTACGCATAAAATGACCCGGCAAGTTGAAAACCCGAAAGGGCGACTTGGGCAAAAATGGGCATCCCGGTGAACCGAAAACCCGAAAGGGCGGTTCAGGCAAAAATTAGGGATAAAACAAAAAAATCTGTACACCCGGCAAGTTGAAAACCCGAAAGGGCAACTTGGGAAAAAAAGGGTTTCACGGTGGATCAAAAACCCGAAAGGGCGATTCAGGCAAAAGTTAGGGAATTAAAGCGTATGACTATGTCTCGTCGGATCACTTTAAAGAACAAATCTCTTCACCAACAAGCTCCAAGCTTATGATCAATCCAATCACCGGTGGATGAAGCATTGAATGGACAAGACATTCAGAGTTGTGAAGGCTATAGCAGAATGGGAATCCCATGGAATTGTTACACATAGCCATCTTTCTTTTGTATAAAATTTTTCAATTTTTTACGACAACATTCTCTTACTAGGATGTCGGTCTCCTTTGTACAAAAATACTCATAAAAGTTAATACAAATACACTTCCAAGTGTAGAAATTTGCTTTGCCTTCCTTTTCTTTTTACACTTATGTTTTATTTGAAAAAACGTCCAATGTTTTGTTAAATGGGCATATGCATTTGAACATAATCATTGCTTACAAATAAAAATTGAGAAAAGATGATTGCCGATAGGTTGAAGGTATAAGTAGATATCTTGATGCCCTTTCAGAAGAAATCCCCCAACAGAATTAAAATTCAAGATCCTCAACAGAGTTAAAATTCGGAATATATTTCCCCAATAGAGTTAAACTTCAGGATCCTCAGTAGAGAAAAAGCTTTCTAAAAAATGGACTCCCCAACTATGGTTCATTCCAGAACCTAACTCCCCTCAGAGTCAAGTTTCAAGATCCCCAGTGGAGCCCAAAAACCCTGAAAATCCTATCCCCAACGGAACCAGCATAGTGAACATTCTCCCCACAGAGATACTTCCCAACAGATTAAAGATTCTCAGTCCCATTTCTCCAGCATAAGTCTCCCAGCAGTCAAGGATTCACTTTCCCTGGCAGCAGTCAAAGAATCCATTATCTCCAGCTATCCGGATTTCATCTTCCTCAACAAGACGGCTACTCAGCTTACATGCATAACCATGACATTCATATATCATAAACATTGATGAAATACAGTTCATTGCATCATACATATCATACAACATAACTTTGTGTTCAGCTAACATTTTTTACCCTTTTCAGAATAAGATTAAAAGGCTATCATTAACAATTATCCAGATACGGTACAGATACACCCCAGACACGGCGGTCATTATATTACTCATTCATAATTTCAAGTCAGATATAGTACAGATACACCCCAGATACGGCGGTCATTCTACTACCCATTCAGACTTCAACAATCCGATACAGACTAGATACGCTCCAGACACGGCGGCCATTCTATCTCTCACTCAGATTCAATTATCAACTTCAAGTTTGGGTACGCTCCAAACATGGAAACCATTCTGGCCTTCACACCAGCAATGTGGTTCTCCCCAGTGCAATCGCCATGGTTGTTATCTTGTCACTTATTCAGATCCCAGTTACAGTTTCGGATACGCTCCAGACACGGAAGCCATTCTGCTACTCATACAGATCTCAACTCCAAGATACAGTCCAGATACGCTCTAGATACAGTTGCCATTTTGTCACTCATATAGATCCCAGTTACAATTCGGATACACTCCAGACACGAAAGTCATTCTGCTACTCATACAGATCTCAACTTCAGATACAGTCCAGATACGCTCCAGACGCGGTTGCCATTCTGTCACTCATTCAGAGTTTTTCCCCAACACGCAGTTGCTCCATACACAGATATCCCTCTGATATCCGGATACAATACAGATACACTCCAGACACGACAGTCATTCTGATATTCATTCTACATTCAAACACAGTCGCAGCTCAGATACGCCCCAAACACGGACGCCATTCTTTTGCTCATACAAATTCAGTCTCCAGATACAGTTCAAATGCATTCCAGACACGGATACCATTTTGATCCTCATTCTTCTGACCTACCACATTGCAATTCAACAAATATTCTCGGATGGAAACTTTAAGCCCATCTCCAGCAAGATTCTACCATCTCCAAATGGCATCTTTAAGCCCATTCCCGCATCTATGTCTTGACGAGTGCAAATTTACGGGCACTCTAGTGTCCAATCCCCTTTTACCTTCGAGTCGCGAAAGGAAAACTTGCCAATCTAACTCTTCAGGTTCAAGAAGATTGAACAGGGGAAAATGTTGTACCCCAAAATTTTCCCTCTCATTTCATCAACACTTTCTCATCACAATACTCTTGAAACTCAAGATCAAGCTAGGGTTTGTTCTGCTCAAGACCCCTCCTTGCGCTGTTGACCTAAATTAGGGTTTGAGTTTGCACAGGGATTTTTTGATCTACAATTCCCAAAGATGACTTTCATACTTCATATTGGACTCACAAGTTTGCCCATACCAAGTTTCAAGCCTTGATTCAAATTTTTGCCCAGTCAATTTGACAGTTGACCTAGAAATCAACTGTATTGGGGAAAAAGTCAACTGTGGCCAATTGACAGTCAAACCTCATTAAATTTGACCCACATTAACATTATGAACTCATATGAACCATTTGATCAAGTTTGGATCACAATTCAACAAGAAATTTGATCAGATCACCAAAAGGGCAAAATGGTCATTTTTAGGGTTTTTACTGCACAAAAGCAATTTTTGACTGTTTGACCTAGCCAATGGCAAATCAAGCTCACACATGGACTCAAGAAATCAATGACATTGTCTTGACCCATTCAACAAGTTCAAAAGATCTCAAATGCATAGGATTGACAGATGAATTTTTCAGTCAACTGATCAAAATTTAATTGTACACTGAAAAGTCAAACTTTGACTTTTTGGTCAAAATCAAGTGCCAAGAGTCATTTTTCATCAAGACATGTCAAATTATGAAACTTGTCCACCAAGAAACCCAAAAATGCAAATTAGGGTTTGAAATGGAAAAATTTCATAACTTAGAAATTTTCTAAGTTATGAAATTTTCTTATTTTTTCCTAACTTTGTCCCATTTTTTCACCAAGATGCAAATGGATTCAAATAAAACTTGAAACATGAAAGTTGTAGTCCATCACAAAGTATACAACTTTGATTCACAAAGTTTTCTCAAAGGAAGCTTTCATCTCAAGTTATGAGTTTTGGAACAAGGGTACCAAAAACTTTTAACTTTGAAGAAATTTGCCCTAATCTAGGCAGGATTTTGACCCATCTTCTTGGCCATTTTTCAGATAGTTCCACTTGGAGTTTCAAGTTGCATTGCAAATATGGATTGTAGTACATGTTCCAAGCTTTCCAAATTGTCCAAGAACTCCTCAAACACCCTTGTGGTTAGAGAGAATCGAATTCACAAAGTTGGCAAAAACTCACTTTTGTTCATGCCAAGGCATGTTCATAGGAACTTGCATTTTCAAATCAGCTTGTGTAATGCTAGCTTGCAGGCCTCAAAACCAGTTTACACACCTTAATTTAATGCATAACCATTGAGTTGAGGGATTATTTTATTCATTTGGGCATTACATGCAAGTTTAAGCCTTAAGTAGTAAAAGGTGAATTGCCATTTTTGCCTAAAGTTGCTTTTTGTCAAATACTAAATCCTTGAGGCATGGGGCCAGATCTTTGATACAAGATCAAGTCCACAAATTTCAGTTATCAAGAACCAAAGATGCAGCATGGTAGGCAGGCTTGGATAGGTTTATAACATCATTTGCATTTTCTTGCTTCAAGTAGAGAAAACATTGCAAAACACAACATACTTCATATTTCTGTTAACACAAGCCAAAGCATTCATTAAACACAAGTTCCATACATCAAAATAGACCAAAAGCACGACCCTTCCATCCCTCATACCTCCTAATACACAAAATCCATGTTTTGCTGCAAAATAGGGCACCCCCTGCAGATTGAGTTCCACAACACAATTTGCTCGTGCACTTTTGCCCAAACCTGTTCAAACACCTTCCATTCCATCCATGCATCCAAGCTATTTCAAACCTTAAACACCAGTTGTAACACCTCTAATACACTTTTCCATTTTCATTTCCAAGCTTTGCAGGTGGACTTCTACAGCACGATACAAGGTGTTTCAAAGCAAGCCAAGTATTAGAGGAGCTTCCTTGGACCTCAGGCAAGCTCAACAGAAGCTCAAACACCATTGAAGGTTACTGTATTGCTCTGCTCGATTCAAGATGAAACAGGTATTTCATGGACTTCTATCTCTCTATTTAGGAATGGTTAGGCTTAGGTTTGTGAATGAAATATGTTGTACTCATAGCCCTGAAGCCATACATATGATCAGCTTTCATTTATATTAAGTGTGCTAGGAGAATTTCAGCCATGAACATGTGAAAAAAGTTAGGTCAGATTTTAGGGCCAGAGAAATTCTCTCTGGTCTTTGAGAGTTAGATTTAATGCTTTATATGGTTAGATTTGTGGTTAAATTCTCTACAAGTTTCATGTTTTAAGTTTTGTCAAAAGATCAAAGAATCAGGAGTTAGCATTTGAACCAAGAAGCGCGCGCATATGTTGTTGAGAGGTTGAAGAAGAAGCTGGCTTGGGCTGGGCCTGTACAGGCTTGCTTCTGGCACCCCCCATATTCAGTTTACACCCCCTGGCCCATTTGATTAAATATTTGTCATTTTTATGTTTTTTCTTTTTATTCTGACCTTATATTTTTTGTTCAAACATAAAAAAATGCCAAAAATAATTTTCCATATTTTTTCATATTTATTTCATAATTATTTCATTTTAATTAAACATATATATGTAAATAATCTAAATCCTTTTTATTAAAA
Source organism: Vicia faba (assembly GCA_948472305.1). Lineage (NCBI taxonomy): Eukaryota > Viridiplantae > Streptophyta > Magnoliopsida > Fabales > Fabaceae > Vicia > Vicia faba. The sequence goes on along the minus strand of OX451741.1, from coordinate 728,729,468 downwards.
CCCTAAAAAATAAGATAAAAAATATACTTATTTTCCATTTATTATTTTTATTTACACTTGAAAATATTTTCTTAAATATACACTTTTTTTGGTAAATAATTATTTTTATCTTTATATATTTAATATGTTTCATATATATATATATATATATATATATATATATATATATATATATATATATATATATATATATATATATATATATATATATATATATATATATATATATATATATATATATATATATATATATATACTTGTATATTTTATTTTATTACATAATTAGGACAAAAATATAGAAATAATACATTTTCATATTTTTGACACTAAAAATACTTTTTTTTTACAATATACTTTTTATTTTTGTATAAATTGATATATATATTGTATATAATTAAAATATGACTATTTATTTAAAAATTAGGGTTTTGCCCTAAATGACCAAAAATAATTAAAATTTGACCTTTTTTTATTTTGTTAATATTTCACATTAAAAATACCCTTTTCACATACATAAAAAAACTTTTTTTGCATAATACATTTTTATTTGATATTTATTTAATTGTATTTATTTAAATGTTAAATATGGACTTGTACATTCGATATGGTTGTAATAACTTAGAATTTACTTACTTGTCAAAATATTCCCAATTCAAATTTGTACCCCCATCCCCATAATCATGTTGTAATAGCTTAGCTTTTAAATTCTCGCACATTTAAAAGCTTTCAATTATACCATGCCTAGGTCTAGGGTTTGTATGCAAAATAAAACCAACAACTAGCTTGACCTAATCCAAGATAAACATGCATGAAAAACAAACACAATGCACACTTGCACCCCTAGGGTTTCATCCACTTGTTGCCTTCAAAAATGGGCCATGGTTGCATGTTGGGTACTTTGGCAAAACAAAAACAAACAAAAAGATCATAGTCCCTCGACGACGCTATCGAAGTTGCCTAAACAAAATGATCAAGTCCTTTAAAGAAAATTGCCAAAGACACTTGACACTATTGCTATCATGGTCTATACGATGACCCGCGCCCGTCTCGTTTAACATCCTAACACAAGGTTGTTCACCAAATACAATGGTGAAACAACACTGTTAAAAGGGTTAAAAACATAAGAAAGATCTTTGAGTAAAATTAGGGTAGATGGCTCTTAGTTACTTGATCAAACTTGCAAAAAAATCCTTGCTACTTTTCTTCAAAACACACTCCACAAACACAATTTCACAACAACTTTCAAAACATTGAAAACCTTTCAAAAAGACAAACACCTTTGTATACATTCAAACAAGAATCATTACAAAGGTTGCCACAATGATGGCCTCTTTTCAAAACATTTTTCAAAACCCCACACAAAGCACCATTTCAAACAATTGAAAAGCGAAAGCAAGTGATCTAAGCAAGTAACTAAGAGCCCATGTATAACCATGGATAGAAAGGGTTCTAATACTTTACCTTTCTATAATCTACTCCCCGAACCCACGAAAACATCTCAAAGGTCTTTCCTGTGCTTTTTGACCTTTCCTTAGGATAAAATAAAAAGTCGGTGGCGACTCTTGCTAAACCGAACATTTGCAAATACAAACGCAAAATCCAAGTCAGTTCTCCCACTGTATCACAAATCCATTATCCAATAATACTTCCTCATACTGCTGAGAAGCCTCAAATTGAACACCACATGTAAAATCATCTGGAGGTGGATCTAGTGATCAATATCAGAGCTTATCCGGATACCTAAGTTGTTTAAATATGTCATATTTTGGAGGAACTATTGAAAGATGCATAAGGAAAAGAAACCTATGGTCTAGATGATGTTTCCATGTGCTTAGTGTCAGTCTTGGTAATTCTTCCAAAGTTCAAGATGCCAGATTTTAAGAAGTACAAACGGGTTAGATGTCCGAAAAGTCATTTGACAATGTTTATTCGAAAAATGGCCGCATACTCTCACGATGACAAGTTTCTCATCCATTGATTTCAAGACAGTCTCAATGAGGTGTCATTAGAATGGTATATGCAACCTGAGAGAAACCATGTTCATACCTAAAAATATTTGGCTATAGAATTCCTGAAGCATTACCATATAACATTGACATGGCTCAGAGTCATACTCAATTGCAAAATCTTACTAAGAATAGTAACGAGTCATTTAAGGAGTACGCTCAAAGATGGAGAGAGTTGGTTGCTTGCGTCCTATAATACCCCCATTTTTTACCCTTGCCATTTCATACATACGTTCGTTTATCGATGAAAAGTCAGAAGTTTGCGACATTACATCATCATTTCATATGCATAGTCAGAAGTCAAAGAGTTCAACTTTTCGATATTTTATTTCATTATTTTCATTTTTGCATTAGCCTTGGTTCATGACTTGGCTTGTGACTTGGTCCGGGACTTGATCCGTGACCTGGTCTATGACCTGGTCTGTGGCCTGGTTCGTCGCCTGTCCCTGACCTATTTTTTGACGTGGTTTGTTTTGTCTCGTTTTAAATCATTTTTCATTCATGGTTTCATACATCTTTCGTGTTCATATTTCAAAATTAATTATGTCGCATATTTTCCTTTTTTTAGTTCATCATCTCATTTTCATTTCAAAATTTATAAAAAGAATAAGTCAATTTTATTCTCATTTAATTTCACATTTTTTTCATATTAAAAAAAAAGAAGAGAAAGTCAGGTCAATTTGATCCATTTTTCATCATATTATATTTTATTTTGTAGTTAATAAATAGATTGGAAATTAAGTTTCTATTTCTAGTTATTATTTGATTCCATTTTTATTTTTTATTAATATTTGTTTTGTGTTATTTGCATTTCAAAATAATAATAATATTTGAGTTTTTTTAATTAAGTTAAAAATAAATTTTTTTTATTAGCCATTACACAAGTCATGCTTTTCATCGGTGAAAGAAAACCAAAATTAATTTTTCCAAATCTCAAATATAAATTCAAGCATGAAACTCAAATTTTCATTTTCATTTTCAAACAACAAACACATTTTTCATTTGAGTCTCACAGAATGTTTCACCAACACATCTTAATCTCTCATTTTAATCTAATCAAAGGTCAAGAAAGCATAATAATAAGTAGATAGAAATTCAAGTACGCATAATTATACTTCTTTATCTCAAACCTTTACTTCATTCATAGAAATCACAAGGTGCATCAACATACAATCAATAATACAAACGACACATAATATCCATCATGATATAATACATGCATCTTCCACCTCAAATAGCATCAAGTTAATTAATAATGTAATGCAATGCGACCAACTTACAAACTCAATGCATGTGGTACCAACCAATAAGGTATAAGCCCTCATCATAATATTGAATAGAGCAACAACAGGGCATAAGCCCTTGCCATCTTGCCAATACAGGCCATCAACAGGGCATAAACCCTAATCAAGAATGCATGTGACACCAACATGCACCAACATAATTATGCAATAACAGAGCATAAGTCCTCAACATTTCGCCATTCCAGGCCAATAACAAAATCATCATCATCATGCAGCATACTATGCAATTCATCCATACATTTCCATACAAAATCATTACGTTTGAATTCAACGTTATCCCTGCACCTCATACGATAAACACACCCAAGGCATAAGCCTTCACCAAAGTAAACACCTACTTCTAACAAAATTATTATAATTGAAAAGATTATTGGCTAGATTTCTAACGCTTCGAACGGTACTCAAAACAGACTCACGGTTTGAAATTTATGAATTTTCAAAGTTCTAACAAAATGCAAACACCGACATCATACACTGACACCACAAAACTTCATTAAAACCAGTTAAATTTATTTCCAGAATATGAAACCATTTTTACAAGAAATTATAATGTATTAGCTTTCCAAAGGTTCCAACGGCGCGTCAAACAGACACTTGAGTCAAAAGTTATGAATTTTGCAAGTTTTTGAAAAATGATGTCAGCTTCAAGAAATTGATTCCCCTAATAATGGAAATCGATTTCCACACTCTAATAGTTGTTTTTTGGCAATTTTAGTTTAGGAAATCGATTTCCCCAATACTGGAAATCGATTTCCGCAGTATGACAGTGAAATTTTTTGCATTTTCTTCAGGTACGAGAATTCTTATTTTCAACCCAGAAATCATAATTTTTCCCATCAAAATAGTGTCATATGATTCCATAAAATACACATACATTATAGCCATCATTCCAACATAATTCACATCAACAATTTGACCAATCTCATCCCAATTACATCAACAATTCATCACAAATATAAAACCCCACAAAGTAAGATAATAAGAAATCAAGAACATACATCCAAGGAACCTAATCACTACCATTCCCCATCATTATGAAACCCATTATAGAGTTAGAACCCCACCCTTACCTTAGATAGAAGATTATAACTTCTACCACAAATTCCTTATTTCTATCCTCGAGTATGCTCTTTTCTTCTTCACCCTTCTATGACTGTTCTGACTATGTTTCTAGGTTGTAACTCTCTTTTCTCTTCTTTTCCAAATCTAACCTCTAGACCCGTAATATTTATTCCCTCTTATGTCCTCCCTCATTAAAATAATAATAATATAATTACAAAAACTATAATTATTATTTTAATTCAAATAATATTAATATTAAACCAACACTCTCCTTGCACCTCAATTTTTCTATATTTTTAGTCATACACCCCTAATGCCTAAATTTCTTCATTTCTAAGATAATTACCCCCTTATTAAGACATCTCAACACATCAAAACATAACAATTACTCGTAATCATATACACTCCCTTTAATATTTATTTATAAAATTAAATAAATAAAAATCAGGGTGTTACAGATGACACACTCATCATTTTCTCCAAAGATCCCCACCAATAAGATTGATTCTCGCTTGGAACCATAGTGTTGTACCCCAAAATTTGCCCTCCAATCCTTCAGGAATTTATCCTGAACTCTCAGGTTTTCTCTTAAACAAAGCCAAGCCCTTTATTATCGTTCCTTTCCAAGCAAACAATTTACAAGAGCAAAATGGTCATTTGTAAGCTCTAAAGGCAAAGCTTTTACCTTGGAAATGTTAAATTCTAAATACTTGTAATTTTTCTCTAAAAAAAGGGGGTGTTTGATAGAAAATGGCACTTCAGAGCTTCTGAACCAACCTCCAGGTAGGAACGGTCAGAAGCTGCAAACTTGGCTCATCACATAACATTCAGTCAGAAGATGGCTCTTCAGCAGTTACGCCAACCCAGTCAGAGATTGTAAACATGGTTCAGCACGTGATCTTTAAACAGAACATGGCTTTTTCAGCAGCTATGCAAAAGTTCAGTCAGAGTTGGATAGAGAGGTGTAAAGAAAGCAACAAAGCCTGAAACTCCTTCAGAACATACTGGGATCAGCAGTTTGGGTATAATACTGAAACAGAATCTCTAAGTCCATAATTATCAGAGGCGGATCAAAAGAGCATACTGGAAAGTCTGGAAAACTCTCAGAGTTTGCTGAGGAAGCAATAGGCCAAGGTCAGAGCATGGTTTACGTTGTTCTTTTTGGTGAAGCAGAACTACTGGCTCATATTTTAGGTAATGATGCAAAATCTCCTATTATAAGATTTTGGATCTTGATAAATCGCATCACCATTTAATGCTCATTAATGCTCACAACCACTTTTGAGCATTCACCCAAGGGGGCTCTCCACGTGTGGCTTGGTAATACCCTTGTACAGGTTTAGGCATGGGTCTATGCGCCACTTTTCGCCTATAGGTGTCACTTCTCCTCAATCCTTGCTTACTGTTCCAGCCTAGGCTGAAAAGCTGTCCATCATCACAACTTTTCATGAACTTCCTTCAAGAATAAGTTAACCTCTACTGCATAATATTGGCGCCATTTAACGTTCAAAACCCACAAAGCCTTTCCTATAAATAGGACACCATTGTCCATCACAAGGGGGACGTGAGAAAACATCCATAAAAAATTGCTAGAGAAGAAATAGAAAACTCTAGTAAGAAAAAAAACCTTGTGAATCTCTGTCCAAAAATCCCTGGTATTTTCACAAACTTTGGACTTCCTATCTCCAAACTTCATTAATACCCAGTTTGATTTGTGACCAAAGAACACCCATACAGTTTATGACCATACATACACATACCTTCTCTGTCCACCCATCCTAAAAAAGAACCTGTCCAGAACACCATCAGAGCTAAAGCCAGCTCCAACTCACAAATTTCCTTCCAACACGCAAGGTAAGCACCTGCTGACCTTTATCACGCTGTTAAGCATCATCAGCTTTGCATGATCAATAAACACAATGTAAGTATCATGTGGCTGCTATATACGTTCTAAGGATTTTCATACCTCTGAATTTTTAAGTAGGGAGTGAATCAGTGTATAACCTACATGTGACTTTGTTGGTTCTATCCTCTGAAACACTTTGACACCTGCTGAGACTGTCCTAGGCATGCCTTCTGTTTTGGGGAAAAATAATAAAAATGCAGATGTTCTGGCTAGCACAGGGAGAAGCCAAGTTCTGGCTTTAATGTTAGCACGCCTGAGGCCTGTTTCACTGTCAATAATATCAGAACTTCTGAGAATTATTGTGTTTCCAGCAGGGTCAGAACTTATGACTTCCCCACTAACAAACTTTTGTCTTACAGTGCATGGCGGTCAGAACTTCTGACCTTCCCACTAACAGGTTTCTGTTTTGCAGGTGTTAGAATAAGAAGTTCTGACTCATACATTTTTACAAAAAGGTTGATAATCTTGCAATAGGCCTGGGTCAGAACTTCTGACTTCCTCTCAGCAGTGCGCTAGCCCTCTCTCTCTTTCTCTTTTTCTTCCCCTTTTTATTTTATTTTCTTATCTATTTTTCTCGTTGAACCACCCCTATGTACAAATGTGTATCCACATCCCCTAAATGCTGTAATAGCGTAGGATTTTACATTTCCGTACTTTATTGCTTTCAAATATAAATGCTAGTAATTAGGATATGTATGGCAAGATAAAATCAATGAAATAGAAAATCCAAATTCAAGATAAACTCTTGCATGCAATAAAACACACTTGCACATAAACACCCCTAAGGTATCTCCACTTGGTTGCCTAAACAAATGGCCATGATATGCATGTTGAGTATCTATTGGCAAAACAAAAAAAAACAAAAGATCATAGTCCCTCGATGACGCTATCTGGGTTGCCCATACAAAAATGATCTAGTCCCTCGGAAAATTGCTAAAGATACTTGGCAATATTGCTATCATGGTCAATACGATGACCCGCGCCTGTCCCGTTTAACATCCTAACACAAGGTTGTTTACCAAATGCAATGGTAAAACAACACTGTCAAAAGGTTTAAAAACATAAGAAAAAATCTTTGAGTAAAATAGGGTAGATAACTCTTAGTTACTTGATCAAACTTGCAAAACATCCTTGCTATTTTCAAAACACACTTCACAACACAATTTCAAAACCTTTCAAAAATCAAGACTTTCAAACATTGAAACCTTTTTCAAAATACAAATACACCTTTGTATACATTTAAACAAGAATCATTACAAAGGTTTCCACAATGATGGCCTCTTTTCAAAAGCATTTTCAAAAACCACACACAAAGTACCATTTCAAACAATTGAAAAGCAAACGCAAGTGATCTAAACAAGTAACTAAGAGCCCATGGAAAACCATGGATGAAAAGGGTGCTAGTACCTTCCCTTTTCATAATCTACTCCCCGAACCCAAGAAAACATCTCAAAGGTCTTTCCTGTGCTTTTTGACCTTTCCTTAGGATAAAATAAAAATTCGGCGGTGACTCTTGTTAAACCGAAACATTTGCGAATACAAAACGCAAAATCCCAAGTCACTTCTCCCACCGTATCACAGAACTGGCGACTCTGCTGGGGACATGATAAAAGTGTAGTAACCTTAGGGTTTAGATCACCTTTGTATGATTATCTTGTTTGCTTTGTTTGCTTTACACTTGGTCCTATTGTTTGGGATTGAATCCTCCACCCGGATTTGGGAAACATTCATAGGTAAATAGCAATACGTTGTGGAAACTGTGCGGGGTATACCGACATGGTTGAAACAATAGCTATATTAGTGCGACATATTTGTGAGTACCGGTAGCCTTTTAGTCAATCAAAGAGAATACGGGGCCACTGAGTGATGCCATGAAGCACTAAGGAACTCTTAGAACCTTACTTGACCATCTTGGCCTTATTAGGGGTAGTGAGATGACCGGCTTTGTTGCAGTCCGAAGTTGGTAGATACTCGATACTACACTCATTGTGGGTTGTTTTCTAGGAATATTTTGGTCGCCAGTTAAGTGGCTAAACCAAAACAATGAACAAAAAATAATCCAGTGATATTGAGCTCCTTAGAACTCGATTACTATTTATAGGACAGGTTAAGCCAACTAACTTCAAGAGGGTACTTACCTATGAAACCTCATGCAAGCCTGGAACTAGGATCTTATGTGATTTGCTTGTACATATGTTTGTGCATACATCATGAACATCATAAAGCATAATATGCATCCACTAACCATTTCAAGGGTTTGGATCTTCATCTTTGTTCTTGTTTTATAGGTCATGGAATCTCTTCGCAGGAAAACAATTCAAGTCAACCTTGTGAGAATCCCTCCTCCACTCAAGGAGCTTACTTCCAAGATTCCAGAGAATTCTCTCTTCAGTGAAAGACATGGTAGACTTCTCAACTTGGTCAACTCCAATGTTGAAGAAGACATGGTGAAAGTTCTCTTTCAGTTCTTTGACCCCCTACACCATTGCTTTACATTCCCTGATTACCAACTAGTACCTACTTTGGAGGAATTTTATCAACTCCTAAGGATTCCTATTCTTCATCAACTACCCTACAACGGTACGGAAAAAGAACCAAAGCCTTAAGATGTTGCTCAAGCATTACACTTGCAACCATCTGATATCAAAGGACATTGGGAAACCAGAAGTGGTGTCAAGGGTTTCTTGGAAAAGTTTCTGTTTGAGAAGGCACAAGACTGCTGGAATTCTCTGGATCTACAAGCTTTTGAAGTGATTGTAGCACTCCTCATCTATGGATGTGAATGTTGTCAAGATCTTCATTTCCCGGAACCCTGTGCCTACATTTCTTGGAGACATCCTACACTCATTTTACACACGAACAATGAGGAAAAGGGGTGTTATCATGTGATGTACTCCTCTTCTAGCAAGGTGGTTTATTTCTCACCTTCCCCAATCAGTTTTGAAGAATGAGCAGGGTTTAAGGTGGTCACAACAGTTGATGACCCTAACACATTCTGATGTTCATTGGTGTTCTCGGTCCAGAGAAAATGTCATCATCATTGATCTTTGCGGGGAATTCCTTAATGTCCCACTACTTGGCATTAGGGGAGGAATTACCTACAACCCTTGTTTAGCTCTAAGACAGTTTGGATATGCTCGAAGGGATGGTCCTCACGACATGCTGATTCCTGACATGGTTTTTGACTTCGACAACGATGCTCAAGGACTTCGACAGAGGTTTATCCGAGCATGGAGGATGCCCAACAAAGTGGATAGTAAGACACTAGGGCACAAGAATTCCATCCCCCTTGAGCCTTATCTCAAGTGGGTACGAACCCGCGCCCAGAGTCTTATGATGCCTTACCCTCACATTCTCCCCGTGATCAAAGAGCATGTTATGGAAGGAGAGGTTCCATACACCCTCCTACATCCAGACATGCCAACATCATTGGAAGAATTTCAAAGGAGTTGGATACAACTCAAGGAAGAGCGGAATACTTTTGAAGCCAGCTTCTATTCCAGTGAGAAGAATGTTTTAGAACTTACCCGCTGAATTCATGAGGAGGAAACTATAACACTTACATCGCACCAAAGAGGACGCGCAACATCTTTCTACATTAAGAAGCTTTGTAATATTTTGCCCATGGGGAACTTATGTACTAACAAATTTCTTCTTATTAACGTGTGTTCGTTTTGTTTGCAACAAATTTGAATTTCTGAATCCTTGAATGCATTACATGAATAACATATCATTCACCATATGCATAAACAGGTCTCCACACCAGGTTTCCTTATCTTTCTGCTGTTTATTTCAGCAAGATGGATTTGGAGCAGACGGTTAAAGATCTGCAAGCACAGAATTCGCAATTCTAGCAACTCCTCATGACCTTGGCAAAGGGTCAGGAGGACCTTAAAGCACTGTTGGAGAAAGGGAAAGAGAAAAAGAAGAAAAGGACTGATATGGCCACTATGGGAAGAAGGTTTGAAAACCAGGCTAGAAAGGTTCTCGAGTTCCCCTCGACGTCTGATGAAGGGATTGGTAAATGAAAAGGAGTCGCGGTGCCTTCTGAATCTGAAGTTGAAGAAGAAGAAGAAGAAGAGGAAGAGGATGAAGATTACTCCGGACAACAATATCCCCCAGCGGATGATAGGTATAAAAATCTTTAGGATCGGTTGGCAGCCATGGAGTTGCAAAGGGTACCTGGTTTAGATTTCGAAGAACTAGGGTTGGTTGTTGGGATCGTCATTCCTCCCAAATTCAAAGTACCTACATTTGCTAAGTATGATGGTTTGTCCTGTCCAAAGATGCATCTGAGGTCCTACGTCAGAAAGATCCAACCTCACTCTTCTGATAAGGATCTTTGGGTCCACTTTTTTCAAGATAGTTTGTCAGGCACGCAATTGGACTGGTTCTATCAACTCGAGAGATCTAATGTTCATAACTGGGAAGATTTGGCTGCTGCGTTCTACCGACAATACCAATACAACGCAGATTTAGTGCCTACTCGTACTCAACTACAGAGTATGGGTATGGCCTCTAATGAGGGATTTAAGGAGTACGCCCAGAAGTGGCGAGATTTGGCTGGAAGGGTGCAGCCACCATTGTAGGATAGAGAGCTAGTTGACATGTTTCTGGGGATCATGTCTGGTCCATTCTTTAATCACTTAATCGAGATCTCATCTGCAGGGTTCACCGAATTAATACTGACAGGTGAAAGGGTCGAGGCTGGCATTAAGAGCGGTAAAATTCAGAAGGATGCCTCTGTTTCCACTGCTGTTAAGAATCCCTTCCCAGCCAAGAAAGAAGCTTCTGCTGTTTATTCCTAGAGAAATCAAGGATGAACGGAGCATCGGCCAACGGTAGGGGCTGTGATGATTCAAAACTCCTCAGCCGATCAACCTCGCGGCAATCAACCAAGAGCTAATCAGAAAAGGGTAGAAAGGCCACAACAGAAATTCACCCGAATCAATATGACACCGGCTCAGGTCCTCCCTCATCTTCTAAAGTTGAACCTTACCATCTTGAAAGAAGCGCCGAAAAACTCCAATACCTCTTCTCCTTATTATGACCCCAATGCAAAATGTGCATACCACTCGGACAGTGTAGGGCATGATACCAACAACTGTTGGGCTCTTAAAAACGAGATCCAAGATCTGATAGATGCCAAGGAAGTAGAGTTTGATGCTTCTGAAAAACCCAACGTGATATCCGCTCCTATGCCAAAACATGGTCATAATGTCCATGCAATTGTGGAAGATTTTCATGTTACCGTTGTTGATGACCTTTTGACTCCGTTACCAGTGATTAAAGTGAATTTGATGAAAGCCGGGATATTCCCAGGCTGTGGAAAAGACTGTTAATTTTGTTCAAACATGCAAACCGACTGCCCACAGTTGAAATCAGGCATCCAACGCCTGATGGATACCCGAGAGATCCTATTTCAGAAGACTCCTTTTGATACTATCACTCATGTTACTCTTATTACCTTTGAGACTTCAATCAATGACATTGCTATAATAACCATCTCCGACGATCTTTCCAAGACCTGCAAAAGGCCTGTTAAGATTACGCCTGATCCTAAGTGTGTGCCGTTGAAAATCACCATGCCGGGGCCTGTCCCGTATAAATCTAACAAGACGATACCATGGAATTATGGAGGAGAAATCTTCTACCATGGTATCAAGCAGATCGAATCGGCCTAAGAGAATTCCAATAATGAAACCCCTGATATAGGGAATATTGCGGGAACGAGCAAGATAACTCGCAGCGGAAGGATCTTCTCTCCGGAGATTGCTCCTCCACGGACAGTCTTCGGACCCTCGAGAGTTTCTGTACCTGTTAAACCATCTGTGCAAAGCCCAATAATTGAATAATTTGATGCTCCTAAAGTTAGACCCTCTGATGTTACTACCAAAGGTAAGGGGATACTAGAAGCGCCTGTCAGGACGAAGGCTCAGACTGTGGTTATCCCCAAGACCACCCAAAAAGAGATGGAAGAAATCTTAAAGATAATAAAGAAGAGCGACTACGATGTCGTGGAGCATCTAGGGCAAACCCCTTCCAAAATCTCTATGCTAGCTCTCTTACTCTGCTCTGAGGCTCATGCTAAAGCCTTGATCAAATTTTTAAAGACGGCACACGTGCCTCAAGAAACTTCTGTAGACCAATTTCAAGAGTGCGTGGCTAGCCTTACAGCTGGTAATGGTCTTGGTTTTTCTGATGCTGATTTGACCCCTAAAGGAAGAAAGCATAACAATGCATTGTATGTCTCGGTAGAATGCAGGGGGACTACACTTGCCCATGTTCTGATTGATACCGGTTCATCTTTGAATGTTCTACCAAAAAAGGCGTTGGACAGGCTAGACTGCAAAGTTTTGACTTTAAAACCCAGTAACATCATTGTCAGAGCCTTCGACGGTTCTAAGCGGATGGTTCCCGGAGAGGTGGAGATCCCAATAAAAGTGGGTACCGAGATTTTCAACTCTACTTTTTATGTGATGGACATTCGTCCTTCATATTCATGCTTGTTGGGAAGGCCATGGATCCACAACGCTGGGGTAGTCACTTCCTCTCTACACCAAATGCTAAAGTATCCGGTCAAGGTTAGGATCATAACGGTTCATGGCGAGGAAGAGTACATGATAAGCCACCTTAACTCCTTCCGTTATGTGGAGTTAGATGGCGAATTCATAGAAACACCTTTCCAACATTTTGAAGAGGTTCCTCCTGAAGTCGCAGTGGCAAAAACAATGACTGATGTGCCTATCTTTTCCAAGCCTGTGTCTAGGATGGCATCCCTCAAAGATGCAGAGGCTGTAATCAAAGAAGGAAGGAGTACAGTGTGGGGCAACTGCCTGATTTTTCTCACAAGACAGACAAGTTTGGATTAGGTTTTACTGCTGCTGGCCAGAAAGCTGTGCGTCGCTCCTGGGCTGGAGGACCACCCTTAAAAATCACTCACCATGGAATTCATGCCTTAGAAGATGCTGATGAAGAAGACAACTTCGAAGATTGGATATTTCCAACCATTGAAGGAGGATTAAGCAACTGGGAGGCGAAATACTTCATTCCCATCACTTTCATCAATCAGTAATTTATATTTGAACAATTTCCTATTTGGTCTGTAATAATTAAACAATTTGTACACTCTTTTTGCCTTGTGCCTTTCCCGGGGCGTATAGGTCCATTTGTAAGGGCTTTGATTCTTCATTTTCACATGCCATTTTTAATGAATCATGGACGTTTTCATCTATAAACTGTTGTGTTCATTTTCTTCCCCTTTACATTTTGTTTTGTTTAAGGATGGCTATCCCTTACACACACCCACACTCACCAAATGCAGGTACCCGTCCACTCTGGAATCCATGGGTGACTATTCTGCTTTGTCCTTCAATAACTCTGAGGATCTGGTGAATCATGTCAAGTAAGAAGGTGATGAAGACTGTGAAGTGCCTGGAGAGTTAGCCAGACTTTTGCAACAAGAAGAAAGGGCTATTCTTCCCCATGAAGAGTTGCTAGAGACTATTAATTTGGGAATAGAGGAAGACAAGAAAGAGGTAAAAGTGGGTGCCAACCTTGAGCCAAGTGTCAAAGAGCGCTTAGTGCAGTTGTTGAATGATATGTTGAGATCTTCGCCTTGTCCTATGAAGACATGACGGGACTGGATACACATATCGTGGTTCACCGTCTCCCTATAAGAGAAGATTGTCCACCAATCAAACAAAAAGTCTGCTGAATGAGGCCCGACATGTCTGAAAAGATCAAAGCTGAAGTGATGAAGCAATTCAATGCTGGTTTTCTGGCTGTTACTTCCTATCCACAATGGGTTGCTAACATTGTTCCCGTGCCTAAGAAGGACGGCAAAGTCAGAATATGTGTGGACTACAGAGACCTAAACAGGGCTAGCCCTAAAGATGATTTTCCACTACCACACATTGACATCTTGGTTGACAACACAACTCAACACAAGGTATTTTCCTTCATGGATGGATTCTTGGGATACAACCAGATCAAAATGGCCCCCGAAGACATGGAGAAGACTACTTTCGTCACGCAATGGGGTACCTTCTGCTATAAAGTGATGCCATTCGGACTGAAGAATGCTGAGGCAACCTATCAGCGAGCCATGGTAGCTTTGTTTCATGACATGATACATCGTGAGATTGAAGTCTACGTAGACGACATGATATCCTATTCACAGACAGAAGAAGAACACCTCGACCATCTGCAAAAGCTGTTTGTCAGACTGAAGGAATATAAGCTCAGACTGAACCCTAGCAAGTGCACTTTCGGAGCCAGGTCCGGTAAACTCTTGGGATTTATCGTCAGTAACAAAGGCATTGAAGTTGATCCTTCCAAGGTCAAAGATATACAAGAAATGCCTTCCCCCTGCACTGAAAAGGAGGTTAGAGGTTTCTTGGGACGCTTAAACTATATTGCAAGGTTCATCTCTCACCTAACATCTACCTGTGAGCCAATCTTCAAGTTGTTGAAGAAAGATCAGGTGGTTGAATGGAACAATGATTGTCAAGTTGCTTTTGATAAGATCAAGGAGTATTTGCTGGAGCCTCCTATCTTGATGCCACCCGTCGAAGGAAGGCCTTTAATCATGTATCTGACTGTTTTGGATAACTCAATGGGGTGCGTACTGGGCCAACATGACGAGTCTGGTCGAAAAGAGCATGCCATTTATTACCTTAGCAAAAAGTTTACCGATTGTGAGACTCGCTACTCACTGCTCGAGAAAACTTGTTGCGCTTTGGTATGGGCTGCTCTCCGACTGAGGCAGTATATGTTGACACATACCACTTTGCTGATTTCTAAAATGGATCCGATTAAGTACATCTTCAAAAAGCCTGCTTTATCTGGAAGAATCGCTAGATGGCAGATGATCCTGAATGAGTATGATATCCAGTACACAACCCAAAAAGCTATAAAGGGGAGTGTACTAGCTAACCATATAGCCCATCAAGCCGTCGAAGATTACCAATCCATGAAGTTTGACTTCCCTGACGAGGACATTATGACATTGGACAACATTGAAGGTAACAGACTGTATGACGGACCTGAATAAGGATCCCAATGGACCCTTTACTTTGATGGTGCTTCAAACGCACTTGGCAACGGTATCAGTGCGGTACATATTTCTCCAGAAGGTTGCCATACACCGTTCACTGCTAGACTCAGCTTCAGCTGCACCAACAACATGGTCGAGTATGAAGCTTGTATCTTTGGTCTCAAGGCTGCTATTGACTTGGGAATCAAATCTTTGGTCGTATTTGGGGACTCGGCTTTGGTTATCAGTCAAATCAAAGGAGAGTGGGATACTAAACATCCTAATCTTATCCCATACAAAGAACATGTCTTAACATTGTTGCCTCATTTCGAGCAGATTACCTTCGAGCACTTTCCGCGGGAAGAAAATCAGCTAGCTGATGCTCTAGCTACGATGTCTTCCATGTTTAAACTCAACTGGGATAATGAGGCTCCCCAAATCACCATTGAACGAATGGATGAACCTGCACACTGTCATGAGATTAATACCGAAGAAGTAGTGGAACAACCCTAGTTTCATGAAATCAAAAGGTATCTCCAGACTCGAGAATACCCTGAAGGAGCTTCAGTCAACGACAAAAAGTTCTTAAGGATATTTGCTGTCAAGTTCTTCCTAAGTAATGGTATCCTATATAAGCACAACCATGATTATGTTCTACTTCGTTGTATGGACAAAGCTGAAGCTGAGTTGATCATAACTGAAATACATAGTGGCACCTTTGTCACCCACTTGAGCGGACATACGATGGCTAAGAAGATTCTAAGGGCAGGCTACTACTGGTCTACCATGGAAGCTGGATGTCATCAATACGCTCGTACTTGTCACAAATTCCAAGTCTATGCTGACAAGGTACATATTCCTCCAGTTCCTCTCAACGTTCTAACAACTCCTTGGCCATTCACGATGTGGGGAATCGACATGATTGGAGAGATCAAGCCTACGGCATCCAACGGACATCGCTTCATCCTGGTGGCTATTGATTACTTCACCAAGTGGGTCGAAGCAGCTTCCTTCGCCTCAATTACAAAGAACGTGGTTGCCCGCTTCATTAAGCAGAACCTCATATGCCGGTATGGTATCCCCGACAGGATCATCAGGGACAACGGTACAAACCTGAATAACACTGTGATCACCGCTCTGTGCGAGCAGTTCAAGATTCAACATCACAATTCATCTCCCTATCGGCCAAAGATGAACGGTGTTATTGAAGCTGCGAATAAAAATATCAAAAAGATCATTCAAAAGATGACAGTCACCTACAAATACTGGCATGAGATGTTACCGTTTTCTCTTCACGGATATCGTACCACGGCACGTACTTCAACGGGGGCAACCCCTTTTTCTTTGGTATATGGCATGGAGGCTGTTTTACCTACGGAAGTTCAGATTCCTTCCTTGAGGATTATGAAGGATGTTGGTTTAAGTGAAGACGATTGGATTCAGACCCGGCTTGATCAACTCAATTTGATCGAAGAGAAACGACTTACTGTTGTTTCTCATGGTCAGACGTATCAAAAACGAATGATCAAGGCTTTCAACAAGAAAGTCAGGCGTCAGGTATATCAAGTCGGAGATCTTGTAATCAAGCGGATCATCTTGTCGCAAAGTGATCCCAGGGGTAAGTGGACTCCTACTTACGAAGGACCATTTGTGATCAAGAACATCTTTTCTGGTGGGGCAATGATTCTGACCACCATGGACGGCGATGATTTTCCGCATCCTGCGAACGCAGACATAGTCAAAAGATATTACGCATAAAATGACCCGACAAGTTGAAAACCTGAAAGGGCGACTTGGGCAAAAATGGGCATCCCGGTGAATCGAAAACCCGAAAGGGTGGTTCAGGCAAAAATTAGGGATAAATAAAAAAAAATTGTACACCCGGCAAGTTGAAAACCCGAAAGGGCGACTTGGGAAAAAAGGGTTTCCCGGTGGACTGAAAACCCGAAAGGGCGGTCCAGGAAAAAGTTAGGGAATTAAAGCGTATGACTATGTCTTGTCAGATCACTTTAAGGATAATCTCTTCACGGACCAGCTCCAGGCTTCTGATCAATCAAATCCTCTACGAACAAAGCAATGAATGGACTAGTTACTCAGAGTTATAAAGGCTATAGCAGAATGGGAACCCCATGGAATTGTTACACATAGCCATCTTTATTTGTATAAATTTTTCTCATGATTTGGCAACATTGTCTTACTGGGATGTCTGTCTCCTTTGTACAAAATACTTACACAAAGTTAATACAAAGATACTTCAAAGTGCAGAAATCTGTTTTCCTTTTCTTTCTTTTTACACTTATGTTTTATTTGAAAACGTCCAATGATTTATTAAAATAAGCATATGCATTCGAATATAATCACTGCCTACAGATAAAACGAAATGAGAAAGGATAATTACTGATAGGTTGAAAGTATAGGAGAATGTCTTTAGGCTATTCCAGAAGAAATCCCCTGCAGTACATCATCCAGGTCCTCAACAGAGTTGAAGCATTGAAATACATATCCCCAGCGGAGTTAAGTTTCAAAATTCCCATTAGAGTTAAGTCTCTAAACTCCCGATCCCCAGTGGAGCCCAAAAACTTTGAACTACAGATCCCTAGTGAAAATGAAACTTTCTTCCCCAGCGGAGTCCAAAACTCCAAATCTTAAACCCTGGTGGAATACTATCCAACTTCCTCCAATTCACCAGTAGAGTTCTCCACAAAACAAGGAATCCCAAGTAGATTGGTATACAATCCAAGCTCCTATTTTCCCCGGCAGAATGAACACTCTCCCCACAGGGTTATTTCCCGACAGAACGAAGATTCTAGTTCCCGTTTCTCCATTTGAAGCCCCCCCAGGTTTTAATTCCCTATTAGAGGTAGTCAGATTCTTCCTTATTTCCCCAGGAAAGTCATGAAGGATTCTCACGTCCCCACAGAAGTTGTCGAAGCTTTGATAATCCTCGCAGGTTGCCAAGGATTTTCAATCCCCAACGGTAATCAGCAAGGTTCTCTCATCTTCAACAATCAAAGATTTTTTTGGAATCCCCAGCATCGGTCAAGGATTTACTTTCCCCGACAGTAGTCACAGATTTCATTATCTCCATTTGTCAAGGATTTATTTTCCTCAGCAAGACAGCTAATCAGCTTACATGCACATACATTACATCCACATATCATAAACATTAATAAAGCACATTTTATTGCATCATACATATCATGCAAGATAACTTTGTGTTTTAGCTAACATTTTACCCTTTTCAGGATAAGATTAAAAGCTACCTTTTAACAAATATTCAAAGATCCCAGTTACAGTACGGATACACTCCAGACACGAAAGTCATTCTGCTACTCATACATATCTCAATATCAGATACAGATTAGATACGCTCCAGACACAGAAGCCATTCTATTTCTCATTCAGATTCAACTACCAACTTCAAGTCCAGATACACTCCAGACACGGAAGTCATTATGTCACTTATCCAGATCCTAGTTACAGTACGGATACACTCCAGACACGAAAGTCATTCTGCTACTCATACAGATCTCACTATCAGATACAGACTAGATACGCTCTAGACACGAAAGCCATTCTATTTCTCATTCAGATTCAACTACCAACTTCAAGTCCAGATACACTCCAGACACGGAAGTCATTCTGTCACTTATCCAGATCCCAGTTACAGTACGGATACACTCCAGACACGGAAGTCATTCTGCTACTCATACAGATCTCAACTTCAAATACAGACTAGATATGCTCCAAACACGGAAGCCATTCTATTTCTCATTCAGTTTCAACTATCAACTTCAAGTCCAGATACACTCCAGACACGGAATTCATTCTGTCACTTATCCAGATCCCAGTTATAGTACGGATACACTCCAGACACGGAAGTCATTCTGCTACTCATAAAGATCTCAACTTCAGATATATTCCAGATACGCGCTAGACACGGTCTCCATTCTGTCACTCTTTCGAACCTATTCCCCAGCCCAGAGATATTCCAGACACGGATGTCTTTTTGTCGCTTATTCAGATTTCATACCTCGGATACAATATAGATACACTCCAAACACGACAGTCATTCTATTATTCATTCGAGAATCAAACACAAGTTACAGTATGGATACGCTCTAAACATGGACGCCATTCCTTTGCTCATACAGATCCAATCTGCAGATATAACTCAGATACGTTCCAGATACGGATACCGTTCTGATGATCATTCTACTGACATTCAACAGATACTTTGGATGGCATCTCTAAGCCCATATCCAGAAAGATTCTACCATCTCCAAATGGCATCTTTAAGCCCATTCCCCCAGCTGCATTTCGACGAGTGCAAATATACGGCCACTCTAGTGTCCAATCCTCTTTTACCTTTGAGTCACGAAAGGCAGATTCGCCAATCTAACTCTTCAGGTTCAAGAAGATTGAACAGGGGCAACTGTTGTACCCCAAAATTTTCCCTCCAATCCTTCAGGAATTCATCCTGAACTCTCAGGTTTTCTCTTAAACAAAGCCAAGCCCTTTATTATCGTTCCTTTCCAAGCAAACATTTTACAAGAGCAAAATGGTCATTTGCAAGCTCTAAAGGCATAGCTTTTACCTTGGAAAAGTTAAATTATAAATACTTGGAATTTTTCTCTAAAAAAAGGGGTGTTTGAGAGAAAATGGCACTTCAGAGCTTCTCAACCAACCTCCAGGCAGGAACGGTCAGAAGCTGCAAACTTGGCTCAACACATAACATTCAGTCAGAAGATGGCTCTTCAGCAGTTACGCCAACTCAGTCAGAGATTATAAACGTGGTTCAACACGTGATCTTTAAACAGAACATGGCTTTTTCAGCAGCTACACAAAAGTTCAGTCAGAGTTGGATAGAGAGGTGTAAAGAAAGCAACAAAGCCTGAAACTCCTTCAGAACGTACTAGGATCAAAAGGTAATGGGATCAGCAATTTGGGTATAATACTGAAACAGAATCTCTAAGTCCATAATTTTCAGAGGCAGATCAAAAGAGCATACTGGAAAGTCTGGAAAACTCTCAGAGTTTTCTGACGCAGCAATAGGCCAAGGTCAGAGCATGGTTTACGTTGTTCTTTTTGGTGAAGCAGAACTGTTGGCTCAGATTTTAGGTAATGATGCAAAATCTCCTATTACAAGATTTTGGATCTTGACAAATCTCATCACCATTTAATGCTCATTAATGCTCACAACCACCTTTGAGCATTCACCCAAGGGGGCTCTCCACGTGTGGCTTGGTAATACCCTTGTACAGGTTTAGGCATGGGTCTATGCGCCACTTTTCGCCTATAGGTGTCACTTCTCCTCAATCCTTTCTTACTGTTCCAGCCTAGGCTGAAAAGCTGTCCATCATCATAACTTTTCATGAACTTCCTTCAAGAATAACTTAACCTCTACTGCATAATATTGGCGCCATTTAACATTCAAAAACCCACAAAGCCTTTCCTATAAATAGGACACCATTGTCCATCACAAGGGGGACGTGAGAAAACATCCAGAAAAAATTGCTAGAGAAGAAACAGAAAACTCTAGTAAGAAAAAAAACCTTGTGAATCTCTGTCCAAAAATCCCTGGTATTTTCACAAACTTTGGACTTCCTATCTCCAAACTTCATTAATACCCAGTTTTCTTTGTGACCAAAGAACACCCATACAGTTTCTGACCATACATACACATACCTTCTCCGTCCACCCATCCTAAAAAAGAACCTGTCATGAACACCATCAGAGCTAAAGCCAGCTCCAACTCACAAATTTCCTTCCAACACGCAAGGTAAGCACCTGCTGATCTTCATCACGCTGCTAAGCATCATCAGCTTTGCATGCTCAATAAACACAATGTAAATATCATGTGGCTGCTGTATACGTTCTGAGGATTTTCATACCTCTGAATGTTTAAGTAGGGAGTGAATCAGTGTAGAACCTACCTGTGACTTTGTTGGTTCTATCCTCTGAAACACTTTGACACCTGCTGAGACTGTCCTAGACATGCCTTATGTTTTGTGGAAAAATAATAAAACTAAAGATGTTCTGGCTAGCACAGGGATAAGCCAAGTTCTAGCTTTGACGTTAGCACGTCTGAGGCCTGTTTTGCTTTCAATAATATTAGAACTTCTGAAAATTATTGTGTTTCCAGCAGGGTCAGAACTTCTGACTTCCCCACTAACAAATTTTTTTCTTGCAGCGCATGGGGGTCAGAACTTCTGACCTTCCCACTAACAGGTTTCTGTTTTACAGGTGTTAGAGTCAGAAGTTCTGACTCATACATTTTCACCAAAAGGTTGATAATCTTGCAGCAGGCCTAGGTCAGAACTTCTGACTTCCTCTCAGCAGCGCGCTAGCCCTCTCTCTCTTTCTCTTTTTCTTCCCCTTTTTATTTTATTTTCTTATCTATTTTTCTCGTTGAACCACCCCCATGTACAAATGTGTATCCCCATCCCCTAAATGCTGTAATAGCGTAGGATTTTACATTTCCGTACTTTATTTCTTTCAAATGTAAAAGCTAGTAATTAGGATATGTATGACAAGATAAAATCAATGAAATATAAAATCCTAATTCAAGATAAACTCTTGCATGCAATAAAACACACTTTCACATAAACACCCCTATGGTATCTCAACTTGGTTGCCTAAACAAATGGCCATGATATGCATGTTGAGTATCTATTGGCAAAACAAAAACAAAACAAAAGATCATAGTCCCTCGATGACGCTTTTTGGGTTTCCCATACAAAAATGATCTAGTCCCTCAGTAAATTGCTAAAGATACTTGGCAATATTGTTATCATGGTCAATACGATGACCCGCGCCTGTCCCGTTTAACATCCTAACACAAGGTTGTTTACCAAATGCAATGGTAAAACAACACTATCAAAAGGGTTAAAAACATTAAAAAAAATCTTTGAGTAAAATAGGGTAGATAACTCTTAGTTACTTGATCAAACTTGCAAAATATTCTTGCTATTTTCAAAACACACTTAACAACACAATTTCAAAACCTTTCACAAATCAAGACTTTCAAACATTGAAACCTTTTTCAAAAGACAAATACACCTTTGTATACATTCAAACAAGAATCATTACAAAGGTTTCCACAACGATGGCCTCTTTTCAAAAGCATTTTCAAAAACCACACACAAAGCACCATTTCAAACAATTGAAAAGCAAACGCAAGTGATCTAAACAAGTAACTAAGAGCCCATGGAAAACCATGGATGAAAAGGGTGCTAGTACCTTCCCTTTTCATAATCTACTCCCCGAACCTAAGAAAACATCTCAAAGGTCTTTCCTGTACTTTTTGACCTTTCCTTAGGATAAAATGAAAAGTCGGTGGAGACTCTTACTAAACTGAAACATTTGCAAACACATAACGCAAAATCCCAAGTCAGTTCTCCAACCGTATCACACATAGCACATCACAAATTGCAGTCAATTCACACTATGGGATTGAAGCCATCACTGGACTATTCGTCCTACAACCTTCACTAGGCCAAGGTCCTACAAATCATCACTAGGCTCGGCCCTAATATATGCCACAAATGCATGATGCGCAACATATTAATAACGACGTGACCACGACTAGTAAAAACGCATCATCATTCATTAAATCATCATAATATCATCACATGCATCATAATAGAATAATCACCAAACAATATTATTCATCAAAGCATAAATACTGGAATAACACTTTGTGATACGGTGGCAGAACCGACTATTTATATTGGTTTTGAATTTTGTGTTTGCAAATGTCGCGGTAAGCAAGAGTCGCCACCGACTTTTATTTCATCCAACAAAGTAAAGGAAAAAGAACAGAAAAATCTTTTTTCGAGAGTTTCTGAGTACAGGGGTGTAGATTATAGAAAGGGAAGGTGTTAGCACCCTTTCTATCTGTGGTTTTCCACGGGATCTTAGATGCTAGATCATGTTTTAAAAAATGCTTGTGCTTTGTGTATTTTGAAAATTGTTTTGAAAATGCCTTAGTGCGGCGATTCACTTTGTGATAACTCTTGTATCAGTCCTCAAGAGTGTTGAAAAGGCGAATGTTTTTGAAAGTATTTTGAAATATTTTTGTATAGGTGCAAAAAGTTGTTTTGAGCAAGCATCTAAGAACTTATCTACTTATACTAAAAAAGGTCGTTCTTTTCCTCCTAACCTTTAGACAATGTTATCCTACTATTAGCGAGTAAGTAGCCCTATCGTTGGATGTATGAGGGACAAGCGCGGGTCATTGTTATGGTCATAGAAGGCAACATATAGGGATACCTTAGCAGTTCGAAGGGACTGTCATCATATAGGTAACATCGAGGGACAAGATCATTTCTTGTAGGCTACTCGAGGGGCGTTAAGGGACTATGATCTTTATGATGACTTTTAGATTGAGGGTCTTTTTCTAAGATATCCCTACGTTCGAGGGACATGACCATTGTTTTCCGAGGCAACCAAGTGGGGAGTACCCTAGGGGTGCAAGTGTGCAATAGTGTGTTTTTTCAGTTATATTTATCTTGCAATTAGGGTTTTCTATCGTTCATTTTTATCTTTCCATACAATCCTATTAATCTAAGCATTGCATAAAATATAGTAGCAGAAGATAAAGGCGGAAATGTAAACCTAAGCTATTACAGAGCTTTGGGGCAGTTACATAATAGTGAAGAGTGCGGAAAAGAAATCCTAAAACTATTACATCCCGGAAGCAATTATATGATAATGATGAAAAAAGCGAGAAAAATAAAGCTACGCTATTACAGTTGAATGCGCCCTATACACTTTATCTAGGAAAATAAAAATAAGATGAAAATAGCAAAGAAAATGTTTTGGTGATTTTTTATGAAAAAAATGATTTATGATAATTAAATAAATAAACCTAAAAAACCTAATTAATTTTAATTAATAAAAAAATGTTAATTTTGAAAAAAGTTAATTAAAATACCTAAATCCTAATTAGTTTGAATTAAAAAAAAAGTTAGTTTTGAAAAAAAAGTTTAATAAAAAAAACCTAAAACTTAATTAATTTTAATTATAAAAAAAAAGGTTTTTTAAAAAAGTTTACGTGTAATGATTAATAAGAAAGAATTAAGTTTGCCAAAAAATAGATAGAGGAAGAAACATCAATGAAAAATAGGGTTAGAATATACAAATAATGCAAATGTCATTGGTGGGTGTTGAACCAAAAATTAATTTAAAACCTAAAATTAATTATTCGAGTTTATTATAAAAAAATCAAAGGTTTGTGAAAAATGTTAAGTTTTATGAAAAAAGTTTTAAACAGAAAGAAGGAAAATAGGTAAAGGGGTAAATAGAATGGAAGAAAACTAAAACCAATAGGGGTGGGTATTGAGCTCACGCCCTTAACCTCCTTGGGATGTCTGTCTTGCCATGAGTCATGCATTGGTTGTTGTTCTGTTTTGACCTCAGTGTTTTGTAATAAACCTGCATGGGACCATTAGATGGTCTAAACCTGTAGTGTTGAATATCATGAACACATTAAATAAATTACTATATTATAAAATACAAATAAAGCAAATATATGAAATTTGTAATGTTAAAACCGATATAGCATGTATGAATGCTTCTACACACTTTTGATCATGGAGATCAAACCAGCCTTACCCTTACTGGAGAAGTAGTGAGATGTGGGTTTGTAACAAGGATGACTTGTTTGTAGTGAGATGTTGGTTTGTAACAAGGATGACTTGTTTGTAGTGAGATGTGGGTTTGTAACAAAGATTTTAAAGTTTTTAGGGTTCTTGAAGGAATTTGATATTTTGACAGGGTTGTGGCAAAGGTTTTTATTTTGTCTTCTTTTTCGTTTGTGTGAAAAGAATGAGATTATATAATGGAAATTAGATAAAAAAATATGGGCTTTAAATGTGCAATTGGGCCTCCAATAACCACAAGTAATAGTGTAGATTTTTATTCACTTGAGTCCGCCATGTTCCAGGAAAAATCATAGGGGCTTAAGTGTAATTTTTGACGTTGAAATGTGAAAATAAAATGTATACGACATCGAGAACTAACTCCTATCCGAAAATAGGCTCAATCGGATAAACAGTGAATTAGTTATGAATTTTTGAAGTTTTTGCTCAGACAAAATTATTTTGGGCTCTAGTGTCAACTCTGAGACGTTCTTCAATAAAAAACTGGTATTGATCAGAGCAGAACCTGGTCTCGACTTTGGAAGCAAAGTTGTAGATATCTGAGTCAGTGAATTTGTGTAAAAAGGCAGGCCCAATCCGATAAAAATTGACCAAGTTATGAATTTTCGAAGTTTCGACCGAGATGAAATAATATTCAGCATTCAGGATTTTTGGCGCGTCACGCGCACTCTAGGCAAAAAATGAAGGCGTTTTGGATACCGTTTGAACTTGATACCTCTTGGGAAAATGTAGCCAACTCAATTTGTGAAATTTTGGCACTAGAACCAGCTCAATAAGATGAAAATCAACCAAGTTATGATTTTCTGAACATGACTCAAATAAACTTATGTCACAAATTTTCTGTATGAAAATACTTGATAAATCCGCATTTTTGAAGACCTTCTGATCGAAATTGGCTTCCAGCCGTGAGAGATGAAAATTTAGATGACGTTAAGACAGAATTTTGGTCACCGAAACGGGTTCAAAACAAGCTACAATCTTCAAATTATGAATTTTTTAGTGCGTAAAAACTGCACTTTCAGCACACTTTTTTACCACATTTCTTCGAGAAAACTCACACATTCGGAGACCTTCTTTAGAGAATTGACTCTTGAGCCGAACCTGAATTTGAGAATACGTTATTAGAGATATCTTGGCGAAAAAACACCTGAATATGACGCGTCAGGTGGGACTTGTGAATCTTTGAACCCCGAATCGTTGCAAAACGGCGAACCGATATTCAGCACGGAAAATACTCTGAGAACATTCATTGGCGAAATAAATGTCACTTGTAACCTGGCGAAGCTTGATAAATATACCTTTATTCCATAACCATAAAACCAATGATATGCGTGTATGAAAAGAGGGTAAATTTTGGGGTACAACACACTTCATATGACCCATTTTGTTCCGCCAAAATAAAGTTCATCGCGTTAGCTTTCTAACGCTTCGAACGACGCGTCAAAGGAAGTCCTAAAACTTAAGTTACAACACTTTTAAAAATTCTACTACTGTCCATCACTTGGTGCTCGCCAGTAAAGCAAGATGCCTGCCTGAGGCTCGCCCGACGATGTGGGGTCGACATAACAATCCTCATATAAAACTCTAAGGGCTCTATTTTTTTTGTCTCCATCATCCCACGAAGCACTTGGTCGCCTGACGACAACCTCTCACTTCTGCTTCGGTCAAGGAAGCTCAAGCGAGTGACCATCCTTCGTACAAAAATACAGGGGCTATATTTTTCATCCCATCCATTCGCCTCACGCTCTCCTAGCGCTGCTTGGGCGAATTTCACTCGCCCCGGGAAGCACATGGCTTGCCCAGCGACGCATCGCGAACAAGACTTCCCAATTATGATCTTTGTACTACACCAGTCTAATTTTTACATGATTTCATCATATTACATGTCTCAAATCATCATAATTTTGCTTAGTTTCATCATATATCAACAATGAAAATTATCATACATCATATGCATCAGTTCTTTGCAAGAAAACATCACAATTTCACCAATTTCTCTTCAAACATCATATTAACATCATCAATCCCAAAATCCCAACACTAACCTACAATCATCTAAATCGTAAATCAATTATAATAACAACGATAAACTCATCTTACCTTAGATTCCTAGCAGCAATCTATTCCTCTTTGTGTTATACAGAAATCACTTAGCTCTTCCCGTACCCTATCTCACCACAACGTTCTTCTCTTTTCATGATTGCACAAAAGAAGACTCTTTTCCCTCCATTCCTTGTTTAACCCTTGGAACCTTTCTATGGTCTTCCCATCTTACCCTCACTTACATCACAATATTACCACCTTGTCCTCATAGTCTCTACTTCTTAGGATTAATCTATTTAACTAACTAAAATAATTCCAACTAATTATTCTAATTATCCCAATTATTTTAAAAATACTCATTATCATCTTAATTCTCACTACCCCACCATACACGACACACAAAAAATCATATCATACATCATGTTCTTCAAGACATCACATAAATATCACAAATACGTCATAAAAAATCATCATAAGTAAATCAAGTAATTATATATATAATCTAATTATTTTTGGGGTGTTACAACTCTCCCCTACTTAAAAGAATTTTCAACCTCAAAAATTACCCGACGGAAACAAAATCGGTAAAGACTCTCTTATCTAATCCTCACATTTCCAAGTCAACTTTCACCAGCTAGTCCACCCCTTAATACCTTCACTAAGGCGATGTCTTTACCCTGTAATTGCTTCACTTCTCGTCCTTCTATCTGCACGGGTGATGCTTCCACAATCAGGTTATCTCTCACTTGTACATCATCCATTTAAATCACATGCAAAGGATCTAGAATGTATTTTTTCAACTGAGACACATGAAACACGTCATGAAGATTCGCAAGCGACAACGGTAAAGTAATTCGATAAGCTACTTCACATATCTTCTCTGATAACTGATATGGACCAACAACATGCAGCATAAGTTTTCTCGACTTCAGAGCTATACCAATACCAATCACTGGAGTGACTCTCAAAAACACATGATTGTCGCTTTGGAACTAAAGTGAATTTCTTCTCTTATCATAATAACTCTTATGAAGACACTGAAAGGCTTTCATCCTCTCTTGGATCATCTTTATCTTCTTAGTTGTCTCTTGCACATTCTCAGGTATGAGCACAACGCTCTCGCCTGACTCATACCAACACAATGGAGTTCTACACCTCCCACCATACAACGTTTCATACGGTGCCATCCCAAAACTATAATGGAAACTGTTGTTGTATTTAAACTCAATCAGTGGCCAGTGGCTGTCCCAAGCACATCCTTGTTCCAACAAACAAGCCCTTAATAAATCGTCCAAAGACTGAATAGTCCTCTCCATCTGACCGTCCGTCTGCGGATGGTATGCACAACTCAACTTCAACTTAGTACCAAAACCATTCTACAAACCTTCCCAGAATTTCAACGTAAACCTCATATCCCTATCTGACACGATACTCGATGGTATTCCATGAAATTTCACAATCTCGTCAATGTACATCTCACCTAGCTTCTCCATATGATGATTAATCTTCATTGGTAAGAAATGAGTCGACTTAGTCAACCTATCCACTATCACCCAAATTAAATCATTTCCTTTAAAAGTCTTCGGCAAACCCAACACGAAATCCATATATATAATGTCCCATTTCAACTTTGGAATAATCAAAGGTTGTAGAAAACCCATAATCTTCTGATGTTTAATCTTTGACTTCTGACAATTTAAACAAGCATAAACAAATTTATCGATTTCCTTCTTCATACCAGGCCATCAAAATAACTTCTTCAAGTCTTGACACATCTTTGTAGCACCAGGATGAATAATTAACCCACTTTGATATCCTTATTCAAGGATACTTCTCTTAAGTTCTGGAATATCCAAATCACACACTCTAATTCCGAACCTCATCACACCATTATCATCAACTTTGCACTCACCTCCATTAACTTGGTCAATCAAGGTCAAAAGTTTAACCAATTTCAAATCATACTTCTGACCTTCTCGAATTTCTTCTAAAATGCCACTAGTCAGTTTCAACATTCCCAACTTCACACTATCGAGAGTCTCTCGACATACTAAGCTCAATCTTACAAACCATTATCGTTTGATGTAGATTTAACCCCTTCTCTTCTTTTGATCTTCAACAAGACCAAGACACAATACTACCAATTTATTATCCGCATCTTGCTACTACTTTGCGTACTTTATCTCTGAAGCTTTCGTGCACCATCGATTGCACATATTGGAACATAATACTTCAATTTTATTCACCGTTCTCACTACTTCCTTTGTGTTCTTTATCTCCAAAGGATCCTTGGCATTATTTTTCTCCAAAGGGCTTTCACTTTGCCACAATCCTCTTTTTTAAATGTCTTACACGAAAACCCTCAAATCATCAATGATCTTGGAGGATAAACCCGCGGTTTTTCCGTATGAAGACCCCTGTAAATCTCAACCTAATATTCTCAGCTACACAAGAACCTAATTGGACGTTATCAAACCTCGTCTAGATGGAACCCCAACAAAAGATCACTACAATAGAATGTTATTTGTATCCATAAGTTGGAGGTTGAATGTGTAGAGCGATTACAAGAAACTTTTATGGTACCATCATGTTCGAATGGTGCATGGATGATGTATTTATAGTTATGGAAATATTAGGGAAAAGGAGGGAAATTCGAAGAAAAAAAGAAAATAGAAAATTTGACTCTTGAAATAGTATGAGTCAGTCTATAGCTTGGATGAGCTGACTCATAGTGTTATCTTTAACAGCATAAGCTGGCCTGAAATGACCTATGAGTTGGCCTGAATAAAACAAAAACGAAGCGCTTATTTAGGACAGTACATGAGCCGAAATGAAATGGCTTATGAACCAGCATGACCAAGACAGAAGAAAACACCTTATCCAGGATAATACATGAGTCATCCTAAAAATTTTATGCACCGGCCTGAAATGTTAGGATCCGGCCTGAAACTATTATGAGCCAGCACATAAAAGTGTGTTTTGTGAAGAAAATAATTTTTCATGATTTGGATCAATTTTAAACTTGTTTTGAATGCTTCATAAGACCTCTAATGCAAGAGGTGCCACAACAACTCAGGAATATCATCCAATATACATAAATGCTAAGTTCTTATAGTTTTGACATCATGCAAAATATCTAATGGTGAAGTTTCACTCACATACTCCCCCTTTTTTATTATGGAAAACTTGCAATGATGCATTTAATGTAGTTATCGAAGGCTCCCCCTGACTTTGTTCTTCCAAACTTCATCTCACATATGCTTCTGCCCCTTTGACAACATCAAAAAATAAAGAATGAAAATCGGAGAAGTATCATATTCCAATACCAATATTGTTATATCACTCATATGCGTTTTTGCAAAGAAGAGCAACAATCACATATCCCCATATATTTGTAATGATGTGAAATTGATAAATAACAAGCATAAAATATTATCAAACATGTAATGTAATGCATGAATAATATTGAATGTAATGCATGAGCAAACTTTTCAAGTTGCTTCTTTAGCGTCACAATTACATAATACAACACAATAGAAGTCCCGATGCCGCACACACATGTGACTAGCATAGTGACAAGAACATGTCACTACTCAATCCAAAATGAAAGTATTGTCATAAAATGTGACTCAACTACAACAAGAACCATACATGCAATTAACATGTTTACATTCAACTCGTGCACGAATGCAAGAAATAATAATAGAAACATATGCTTGTACATACAAGAACAAACTTATACAAATGTGAAAGAATTAATACGTGAAGTCGTTATAAGTATATACATTGAGAACATATAATGGTTATCAATCAATTTTTTTGGAAATGAAAATTCATGTTTTTCATCATTTGAGAACATAACAAGCATTTTTCATCAACTAACATGTACTAAGAAACATCTTACTTTCAAGGATAAATTTGGAACAATATCACCTCACTCTTGATGGAATGGAAGTTGCACTCACATGATGTAAAATACTTCAAACAAAGTCTTAGAACAAAAGTATAAAAGTGCAAGTATCATAATAAAGAAAGAAACACTAGAGACATTAATAATCCCCAATTCCACATGTTTATTGAAAAACGGTTTGGTTGCAAACATTTGTGAAAAAGGTCAGCAAGATAATTTTCACTATCAAAATGCTAGAACTCAACATCCCCTCTTTCAACATGATCACGAGGTAATTCTCCACGCACGTATTTCTTCCTTGAGTTACTTTATTTGGAGTCCAAGAAAGTAATTTAACTCCCCATAAGACTCATTTCAAACACGACATGCATAAGCTTAGAGAACTCATTCACAAGTTACATGTCAGTAGAATCAAATATGATATAGTGTCAAATGTGTTATGTTTAATGTATAATAAAGTTAAACATGCTTGTGTACACATAAGTGTTTATAAAATAAAATACATGAAAATATTGTATGATGAGATCATTACAAGTATATAAATTAATAGCACACCATAATTATCAATTAAGAATTACTTTCCAAATGAATACTCATAATATATATATATATATATATATATATATATATATATATATATATATATATATATATATATATATATATATATATATATATATATATATATATATATATATATATATATATATATATATATATATATATATATATATATATATATATATATATATATATATATATATATATATATATATATATATATATATATATATATATATATATATATATATATATATATATATATATATATATATATATATATATATATATATATATATATATATATATATATATATATATATATATATATATATATATATATATATATATATATATATATATATATTCATATATCAAATACAATAAAGCAATAATAGAATGGACACAAATAACTTATCCTGGTTTGTTAACTTGGTTAGTCTAATCCTCACACCTAGTGAGATTATCCTTTACTGGATCTCTTTCCAATATCTTTTCTTTCTATGTATTCTTAGCCTCACCAGGCTTACACTTCTGAATAATATA
The DNA here is from genome assembly GCA_948472305.1 of Vicia faba. Taxonomy (NCBI): domain Eukaryota; kingdom Viridiplantae; phylum Streptophyta; class Magnoliopsida; order Fabales; family Fabaceae; genus Vicia; species Vicia faba. The sequence goes on along the minus strand of OX451741.1, from coordinate 728,697,428 downwards.
GGCTACATGAGCTTACTAGAGTGTTTGGTTTGTGTATATATGATATGATACAACAAGCTTTAAGTACTCACTATGTGGTAGTGAGGATATGATAAGAACTTTCGAGCTTATAATATGATTACAATAATCCTTACTAACTCACTATTTGGCAGTGATGAAGTAATGAAAAGTTTAAAGGTATATGATTCTTTTGATTGATAATGTTTCAGATTTTCTAGATCTGCAAGTGTGTTGAAAGAAACATAAGTTTCTTTTTTATAGAAGAGCAAATTGATCTGTAGAAATATTTGTCAAGTATGTCCTTAGTATTTATTTAAAATTACGAAATGGTCCATAGGATATGATGACATTTTAGATGTCCTATAGAATATCTTGAGAAATGCTAATGAGTAATTTTCATTTTTTTACGGTACATGTGGATCCTTATAATTACTTATTCTTGAATAATGCTTATCATCGTATAACTCTTATCCTCGGATACTGGTTACCCTCATATGTTTCTTATCCTTGAATACATCTTATCCTCTAAAACTTTTGTGAGTCTTCAAGTTTTATGAAGCCTTTTTTTAAGAATGTCTTACCAAGACTTTTGATGACACAATAGTTGAATTTATTTAAAGTAGATTGTTTTAGAGTTTCTTTAAAATAGTTTATTAGATTCAAAATCAGAATATACTTCAACATTATCCCCCTTTTTGAATGGTGACAAACTATTTGTTTTATGTCCTTGATAAGAGCAGTTATTTTTTAGAAACTCCCTCTGAAATTATGCATGCTTTTGAAGAACAAATGATCCCCCTCAATGTTAGTAAATGGATACAAGAGTTTTAACAGTGAGAAGTATTTGCATGAGATAAAACATTGAAAGATAATTTCATAGATAGATAATATATTTATAAAGAAATTTGTTTGAGGATAAAATATATTGTCATCAATACTTTGGTTCACAAACAAAAAGGATCCAGAGCCTCTAGGTAATCGGGGAAGTCCCGATTACCTAGAGGCACTAAGGAGCCAGAGCCTCATCATTTGAAGTAGCTTCAGAGGATAGAGGGAGTCATGTAAACTGCATGGTTGATATGTCAGGAGCAGAAACACCTGAGAAGTGAGGGCATACTTTTATTGTAAAGAAGTCAGCCAAAAAAGCATCACTTGCCATCTTCTATTTTTAAAGAGCAGTCATGGATCTAAGATAGATGTATTTGTTTGGTTTTGGACAATCAGATTGAGTGGTGGAGTTAGGATGGACCCGGGGGTGGGTATTCATGCTTGGGATGTCACAGAAGAATGATGATGCTAAGGAAGTAATTTGTGCAGGATCTGGAAGGAAAGTGTTGGAATCATTTGTGTTAATGCATAGCGGTGAGAAGTCATATTTTGGGGGTAGGAGTAGAGTGTCTATATCAAATCCAGTATCTCCATTTTTGGGAGAGAAGAAAATTGGGGATTCAACACGAAAATAGTCCTTATCAGAGATAGTAATTATAGGTTCAGGGTTATCATTAGGGATGCCATAGTGTTGTTCCACTGATCGACTTTGATGGTGGAAAAGTAGTGTATCAATTTGTTGATTGAAATCTGCAGAGTGTGGTTCTGGTACAACAAGATGGCAAAGAGTAGTAGAGACATGAAGGATGGTTTCTTTGGGAGGGGACATGATGGTGACAGTGGAAGGATAAATGATGGAGGATGATGGAAGTGCGAATGGTAGATTTGCAGTTTGTTAGGTTGGAATCAATTTAGAGCATGAGTTATGGAGTGGATAATGGTTGGAGATGAAAGAGCATTGGGAAAGAGAATAACTTGTAGAGGATTAAAGTCAGATGCTAGAGAGGAAATATCAATTTGCAGGAGAAAAGTTTCGGCAGCTGAATGGATGTCCTCATCATTTTAAAGCTTATCCTCAGTGACCAGATTCATATCCTCATAAGTTTGGTTTATATCCTCAGTATTTGGATTGATATCTTCAGAGGTTGTTAATTCAGCAAATATATTCTCAAGGCAAGACGATGTAGGAATGATCGTTGAGAGATTGTTGCCTCATCATAAGAGATATCCTCAGCCATTGGGCTTATAGCACATAGTGGATCTATTTTAGTTAAAGGAGGACTTTTCACAGTTTGATTTTCAGGTGGTGGAGATGTAAGAAGTTTTGGTGATTCAACATATATGGGTAGAGGAGTTGATATTGGGATTCTGTCAGGGGATGGAATTGAAATAGAGGAAGTTTGACTAGTTTTCAAGGATTTTGATGGAGTAAAAGCTTTGACTAGGTGTTTGCTCTTATGTGTAGGAGGAGAAACAGGTTTGATGATAGGAATACACATGCGATCGAGTTTGGATGCATTAACTATGTGTTTGATTGTATCCAGTTTTCTGTAATAGGAATGTTGAAATGGTTAAAAACCCTAGTCAAAAGCAAACCGTATGATGTGCTTCTTCCTCTTGTAAACATATACTTGATATAGTTCAAGAGAACATGCCCAAGGTTGAGATGGATTCGCTTGGTGAGATGGTAAATGAGTAGCATATCCTGCTCATTGACTTTCTCAAGACTTCCAACTTATGGAATAATGGTATGAATGGAGATGTTATGGATGATGTGGCTTGATGGTTCTAGACTTGATGAGGCAAGCTCTTTGGTAGGAATTTTTATTATATTAACAACAAAGGTTTATTTTTCAGTGTCGCATTTGGTGAACCAATCATCATAGAACAGATGAATACCATTATTGGGAACATTAATAAGTTTGTAGAGAAGTTTGGTGGTTAAAACAATTTTGACACCTTTGGCATATGAGGTGAGTGTTTCATCAAACTTGTTTGGTTCAATGGTAGCATAAAAACTCCTAACATTGGAAGGGTAGAAAGGTTTTATTATTTCAAGAAGGTGTGTCGAACCAATTTCAGCGGGAAGGTGTTTCATGTTATACCCCCTTGAAGTATAAGTGTCTAGATCAATAGCTTTTCCAGAGACAACATGAATGGAACGCCATTTTCTGTTGAGCATCTCTCTATGACAAGATCAGTGATGAACATTTCATCGAAGAAGTCAGGTAGATTATTGAACGCCAGAAACGAACTGCACACAAGAGTAGTTGCTTCTCTAGATGAAGGAATGTTTGTGGTTTTTGTGTTACTGGTTTCAGCAGTTGCGTGTGGGTTAGGATTTTCACTGAAATCACTTGAGTGAACGAGGCGATTGGAGAAACGGGTGGGGTTAGGGGTAACAATTTTCATGGTGGTTTTGGGATATGATTTGGTCGTTCGACGCTTTGTGGGAGGATTTTCCATTTCTTGAAGAGAGGAGGTTTTAAGGTTTTTTATTATAGAAGGGAACTATGTGTGTTGTAGGTTTAGAATGAATGAGAATTTTTGGAGGTATAGGAAACAAAGAGATGAGAATAGAGAAAGTTGAAAAGGTTGTTCTAGAAGATTATTGGGAAGTGAGAACAAGTAAGATAATGTGAGAGTGAAATGATGGGTTAGGTGTGAAAGAGTAGGGTGACGTGATTGATGTGCAAAGAGCATTAAATGAGGATGATAAAAAGTAAGATATTTTAATGAAGGGTATATTTGGCATGTGAGAACGGGTCAAAAAAGTGACAAAAAAAAGGATTACAATAGAGAGTAAAGAACCAGAAACAAGTTTATTTGTGACAATGATACAATGGTTTTCTTGACCTCATAATTTTGATATACCCTAAGATAATTCCAAGACCTTATGAAATTTACAAATTAACAAGGCATTTTAGTAATGAATAATTTATTTTTTATAAATTTAAATCTATCTTCTACCAAAGGTTTGGTAAAAATATAAGCTAAATGATTATTAGTGTCCACAAAAATAAGTTCTATATCTCCCTTTTGAACATGATCTCTTATAAAATGATGTTTTATTTAAATGTGTTTAGATGTTGAGTGTTGAATGAGATTTTTTGATAAATTAATAACACTAGTATTATCAAAAAATATTGAGACCTTGGAGTATTGAAGTGAGTAGTCTTCCGATTGATTTTTGATCCATAATATTGGTGAGCGCTAATTTGCAGTAGAGATATATTCGCTTCAATAGTTGAAAGAGCTATGGTATTTTGTTTTCTACAAGACCATGTAATGAGAGATTATCCTAGGAATTGACATGCACCGCTTGTACTTTTTCTTTCAATTGTATCTCCTGCATAATCAGTGTCATAATAGGCTATTAGATTTATATGATTTCCTGTCTCGTACCAGAGACCAATTTCAGTAGTACCAACAAGATATCGAAGAATACGTTTAACCACAGTTAGGTGAGATTCTTTTGGATCAGTTTAAAATCTTGCACATAGACCTACTGAAAAGACAATGTCAGATCTACTAGTAGTTAAATATAATAATGAACCAATCATACCTCTATATTCCTTTTATGATAAGGATAATCCTTATTCATATTTGTCAAGGTTTGAAGAAGGATGCATAGGTGTGAGCATATTTTTGCTTCACTCATACCAAAATTATTTAACAAATCTTTAGTATATTTTTCTTGACATATAAAAATCCCATTTTGAAATGGATTGATTTGAATCCCAAGAAAGAAGCTTAGTTCTCCCATCATACTCATCTCAAACTCACTTTGCATAAGATTTGAAAATTTATTACACATTTTTTTCATTTGTTGATCCGAAGATAATATCATTAACATACACTTGGACTATAAGAAGATCATTTTTGAGTGATTTTTTAAAGATTGTGTGTTGTACCCTAAAATTTACCCTTCCATTTTCCATTCAAGACATTCTCATGAGATGCTCATTTGCTCAAGGTGGCTCAAGAATTGATCAGACAAATTCTCCTCCTAAGCAATGGTTCCATAACTAGGGTTTTGAGTTTCTCAAGGAAGATTGGGTTTCCAAGGTCTCAAGTGATTTTTATGGTTATTCATATGTCTTCAACAATGCTCATGTCAAGTTTCAAGTCTTGCATTACAAGTTTGCTCCGTCAATGGCTCAGATGACTGAAAATCAACTGTATTGGGTAAAAAGTAAACTATGGTCAACATACAGTAAAACCTCAAGCTTATATTGGAGGAAATTAAATTATCTACAACTTTGTATCTCTATGCTCAAGTCCAAAAATGCATCACTTGAGAGATATAAGCCAATACATTACATGTCATTTCAAAAGTCAACAAAAATACACTTTTTGTCAAGGCAACTTACATCAAGATAAACTATTCAAAAGTAAAAATTATTAACATAGAGGTTATAAAGGACATCTCGAGCTTTCCAAAAAGTTCAAGATCACCGTCAAAAGATGAAAATTGAGTGAGTTATGACCATTTCAAGTTGGGAAATTTTGAGCAAATGCATGAAGTTCAAATTGAGCAAGCTTGATATTATGGACTATTGGGCCATGGTTTTGAGGTCCAAACGTGTTTATGCCTTTCATACACCTCAGAATTCATTCACACGCCTTTTGGCCTTGTTTTATTTAATTATTTTTGATTTAATTCATTAATAATACAAAATAATAAGATAAAATTATATCTTGTTACACAAGGGCCCAAGCCCATTTGTTTTTGCCCTAAAAATTCTCTATATATTCAAGCCTCAAGACAAGAACAAAAGACGAAATCCTTGCATCATAAAATTGTCAAAAAACACCAAAATTATCCAAGAACCCTAAGATTTGAAAACCCTATTTTCAAGTCTCCTCACCACCAAACTTCCATTCCATTCACTTCTAGGAACATTGAAGGGTAAGATTGGATCAATTACCATGATCCAAAGGACCTGAGCCAGTACACACACATAATCGTTTTTGCATTATTTCATGATTCTTGTATTTTTGTTTTCATGATGTTTTAACGCACACTAATGCCACTAACATGTTTCTGAGACGCTAATGTGTAGGTTTGAATCATAGCATGAGTCCCATGCTATCTGGATCATGAATGGCCATGATCAAACCGGTTCATGTTATTTTGGCCATACCTTACAAACCAGGACGAATTAGCCTTCGAAAATGTCCCCATTGGATTCACAACCTCTGTTTTAGGGGGGTGCCACATGATTGGATCACTAACGTTGTGTTTCTTACAGGTTATTAAAAAAGGGGTCACCGGAGAAGACGATCGGAGCTAGGGCACCGACGTTTCTCCGACCTATGTATTTTGTTTTATATTATATTTGTTTTGTTTAATTATAGGAAAGAATGAACAACCACCCCAGTGGCAGAAGCACGCATGATAAGGAATTAGTATCAAAGGTCTTGGGTTCGAGCCAACCTTTTGACACTTTTTTCTCTAATTTCTCATATGTTTTACAGGTTTAGCATACATTGTTTTGTTCCTGTTTCTAAACACAAATGAGCGTCTGGCTCAGGTAGTGTGCATGCTTCCTTGAGATGCAAGGGGCATGGGTTCCACACCAACCCCAACATTCTTTTTTCTCTGTTTTACTCACTAACCTTATTTTCACTTTTTTCACATAAACCCTAATTTTTTTAATCAACATTAAAACAAATTATATTTAGTTTTATTTCTCATAAATTAAATTTTATTTTTATTGATCAAAATTAATTAGGATAATTAATCTCGATTAATTTATTTACTTAACGTTTTTCCGATTAATTAAATCAACCTAGACTTTAGGGCTTGCTTAATTTAAATCACTTGACTTTTTTCAATCAATTAGGTTTAGGTTAAATCATCAATTATTTTTCATCAAACAATTTTCCTCTTATTTTATGATCTTTGCGCGCTTTATTATTTTCGTATTAGTTTTTCTGCTATGTAACTGCTATGAAATGTAATAGCTTAAATTAGGGTTTTTTTCTTACTTTATTTCCCCAATTTTTTGTGGTTTTGTACCCCCTTCCCCGAAGCTTTATCATAGTGTAGGACATTTAACTTTTGTCTTTACTGCTTTCCTTATTACTACTAGTAACTAGGGCATGTATGACAAGATCTAAAATCAGCCGTTAGATAACCCTAAGTCCAAGATTAAATAACTGAATTGAACCACTATTCACACTTGCATCTCTAGGGTAACCTCACTTGTTGCCTCAGATAAAAATAGTCACGTCCCTCAAACTTGGGGACACTTTAGCAAAATCCCTCCGATTAAAAAGATCGTAGTCCCTCGATGACCCTTCGATGTTGCCTTTGGTAAACGATCTCGTTCCTTAATGATAAATTGATAAAGTGTCCTTACCAGTTGCCTTTATGATTTTATGATGACCCGCGCCTGTCCCTTCACATCTAACGATAGGGCTTGCTACTAACTAATGGTAGGATATCACTATCTAATGAGGAGGAAAATAATGTGAAATAACTTTGAGTAAGGGTAGAATACTGTTAATCGCTTGCTCATAAAAAACATCTTTTCACACTTACACTTTTCTCTAAAATATTTCCAAAAATAAACACTTTGTATGCGTTCTCAACTGATATGAGAGTCATTACAAAGTTTGCCAAACATAGGCATTTTCAAATTATTTTCAAACACATACACAAAGAATTTTCAAAGTGATCTAGCGATTAAGAGCCCGTAGATAAGTACGGATGAAAAGGGTGCTAACACCTTCCCTTTACATAACCTACCTCCCAAACTCAGAAAATTCTCGAAGGTCTTTCATGTTCTTTTCACCCTTTCCTTATTGGATAAAATAAAAGTCGGTGGTGACTCTTGCTATCCGCAACATTTGTGATAAAATACAAACCAACTCAGTTCTCCCACTGTATTACAGTGTGGTATTAATTTTTCCTCTTTGAAAATAATTTTTGATTAGAAACACACTGAGTCTTTTATACCATGCTCTTGGAGATTGTTTAAGACCATATAAAGCTTTGAATAATTTAAGTACATGGTTAGTGAAATTATGGAATACATATTACAAATGTCCTAACACATGTTGAAACATTGATCTCTGCATAAAAACACATGGATAAAACATAGAAGACCAATTTAAACCTTATCAGTTTAACACAGTGATAGGTGTTCTAACATCTTTTATACAATATGCCAATAAATAAAGAAACAAAACTAAACAATGATGAATGATAAAGAACACAAAGATATGATGACCCAGTTCGATGGACACACGCCTACTCTAGGGGCTACCAAGCCAGGAAAGAAGTTTACTATCAGTAGTATTAGTTCAAAGCTAAACTCCCCCATTTACAACTTCTTGCCTAATCCCTACCCAATGCAACTTCTACCTAGGAATGGCCTAATTATAAGAAATTGACATCCCACTTCCTAAATCACCTCATTAATATCTAACAACCATAAATTTCTGTCAATACTCTTAACTAACAAACACACTTGGATTTACTTCAAAGCTTCATCCAAGAACAATTTACATTCTATACTTAAAAGCTTGAGAATGAACAACATAGAATTACAACTCTATAAAATCAGTCCTAATCTCATACAAACATGGTATTAGAGACGCTCACATATACCAAATCTCCTAGAGACTGGCTTAAAGACTCAACCCTAATAATCTAATCTTTTGTATTTTCGGCTGGTACATTTTCTAGGTTAATGACCTTCTATTTATAACCATCTTCTGGACTGGATTGGGCTTCAAAACCGCAACTGATCTGTAGAAAATAAAGCTACAGATATATCTCCTAAATTATAGTACTTCTTATCATTAGTTTCCTAATTTTTCTCCATAATATTTCCTGAATATTTTGCATTAGATAAATCTTAGAACGATCCTACAGCCCAACCCAACATGGTCACGATATCAAATGATTTTGCATATGACGTCTCATTTGACATGTGGCTTTAGTTGACATCTTAACTTAACATGTTTCTTCACCTGTTTTCTGAGCGAGCTAACTCATCCTATTTAACATATTGCTGCTATATTTGTTTTACTAAAATCAATGCCATTGATAAAGAACTAATAATTAGGATAAAAAGTTTCCTCAAACCCATGAGGTTTATAAACATGTACCTCCTCATTTAAAATACCATTTAAAAAAGCACTTTTGACGTCCATTTGGAAAAGTTTTATACCTTTATGATTAGCATAGGCAAGGAGTATTCAAATTGCTTCTAACCTGGAAACTGGTGCATGTGTTTCATCGTAGTCTATTCCTTCTTTCTAATTATATCCTTGACAACTAGCCTAGCTTTTTTTTCTGATGACTTTGCCATTTTCATCAAGTTTATTTCTAAATACCCATCTTGTTCCGATAATGGTTTTGTCTTGAGGACAAGGCACTAATTTCAATACTTTACTCTTTTCAAATTGAGATGATTCTCCAGTCATGGCATTTGTCCAATGTTCATCTTTTAAAGCCTCTTTGATTTTCTTCGGTTCTACTTGAGAGATCATTGCCATGTTGTTTGGTTTATCCTTGAAAAATTGTCTTGTCCTCACTTTATTAGATGTGCTTCCTATGATTTTCTCTTGCAGATGGTAGTTTACATTTTTCCATCTTTTTTGAGGATTAAATGCAAGTTGATTTGATTTTTCCTTATCCTCGTAAGTAATACTCGTACCTGTTTCTTGTCCTCTCGTTATGATATACTGGTTATCAATCTCATCCTCGAGATATCTTTCTAATGTTGTACATGTCATTAAACTCATAAAATATAACATGCATGCTTTCTTCTACACATTGATTTTTAAGATTGAAAATTCTGTAAGCTTTTCAGGTGGATGAATATTCGAGGAAAATAAATTTATCTGATTTTGAATCAAATTTTCCTAGAGGTTCTTTATTATTAAGGATGTGACAATAACAATCAAAGATATGAAAATATGATATGTTTGGTGTCCTATTTTTCCATAGGTTATAAGGAGTTTTCTTTAAAAAAAATTCTGATGGATACTCGATTTAAGACATAGCATGATGTATTGATAACCTCAGCCCAAAAATATTTTTCCACTTTTGATTCATTTATCATAGTTCTTGCCATTTCTTGAATATTTCTATTTTTCCTTTCTACAATACTATTTTTTTGAGGTGTTCTAGGACAAGAAAAATTATGAGATATACCATTTTCATCAAAAAAGTTTTTAAAAGAAAAGTTCTCAAATTCTCCTCCATGGTCACTTCTTACAGCTATGATATTTGAACCTTTTTTCATTTTGAACTTTTTTACAAAATGTTTTGAATTCTTCAAAGGAGTCATCTTTATGTTTTAAAAATAGTACCCCAAGTGTATCTGGTAAAACCATCAACTATATGAAACCCATATTTTTTTCCACTTAGACTTAAGGTTTTAACTGGACCAAATAATTCAATATGTAGAAGTTCTAGAGGTTTGAAGTTTGATACAACATTCTTAAAGTGAAAACTACTTTTGACTTGTTTTCCCTTAATGCATGCTTCACAAATATTTCTCTTATCAAAATTTATTTTAGGAAGTCCTCTACAAGATCCAATTTTGTTAAAGTTGAAATGTGTTTAATACTTACATGACCAAATCTTTTATGTCATAACCATTTATCTTTTTCTATGGTTAATAAGCATGTTTCAAATGAGAAGTCATCTAAGTATACTGTATATATATATTTTTCTGTCTTGTTCTTACAAAGAGAATTTTGTTAGAGGATGGAATTTTTACAATACAAGAATCTTGATTGAAATTGACTTCATAACCATAGTCACATAGTTGACTAATACTTAGTAAGTTATGTTTCAGTCCTTCAACATGTTATATATTATTTATAATATGAATACCATTCTTACCAATGGAAACTATACATTTGATCTTTGCTTTGTCATTGTTTCCAAAGGTTACAGATCCTCCTTATTTGTTTTTGAGAGTTATGAAGCTTTCTTTATCTCTAGTCTTGAGCATCCAACTGTCCAAGTACCAAGGCTTTTTATCGAGAGTTAGAAGACATTCTTGCATAATGTGTTAGTAATGTCTTAGGTACCCATATTTCTTTGGGTCCTTGTTTTTTGGACTTGGTAACTACATAATTCATAGGTAATTGTTTTTTGAAATAACTATTTGATTCTGAAAGATTTGTTTTCTAGTAATGACAACATCTTTGGTTAATGACCCTCTTTCTTTTGAAATATATTTATCCTTACTGTTTAATTTACATCTGTTTTAAAGAGGAAGGAAGAAATTTCCATACATCATTTGTTTTTTAGACAGTTTAAATCTTAAGCCAGCTTTATTAAATACACTGGATTGAGAACCCACAATGTTTTGAAAGGTTTCAGTGGACTTAACAAAGGTGTTTAAATCTTTGGTTAACATTTCATCTTTGTTTTCAAGATTTTCAATCTCCTTTTCCTTTTGATTATGTGAAGGTTTGAGTTTTTGAAGCAATGTCTGGCTAAATTTGGGTTTCAAAAACGCAGCTGGTCAGTTGCTAAAAATATGCAGAATCATCTGCATGAAAATAGAACTTTAATCATATATTTTCTATAATGTCTCAAAATTTAGAGAAACAAATTAATCTTTTAAATTCAAATAGAATCTTTGATTCCTTAGTCTTGGGCGACACATGGGATAACCTTATATTCTCAGAATATCCAAAACATGTTATTACTAACTGAATCCAAGTGTACTATTGTAATAGACAAGATGTCGAATGATCTGGATAGGACATCTTGTTCAACATATTTTATTTGCAAGTTAGAACCTCCTATTTTAACATGTTGATGTCAAATTAGTTTTATCAAAATTTATGTCAATCATAATAATGAGAATTAACAATATCCTTCTTATATATATATATATATATATATATATATATATATATATATATATATATATATATATATATATATATATATATATATATATATATATATATATATATATATATATATATATATATATATATATATATATATATATATATATATATATATATATATATATATATATATATATATATATATATATATATATATTCCTTATATATATTCCTTATATAGAAAGTGAAAGAAGTGAGGTTACAAACTCACAAAAGGACCTATGAACTGCTTCAGATGGAAGACAGTGAAAGCATGTCTGATTTCTTCACTAGAGTTACAAAACTAGTAAATCAAATCAAGATATGTGGAGAAGCATTAACAACAAGAGCTGTTGTGTCGAAGATCTTGAGATCTTTAGCTCCTAAGTTCGACCACATAGTTGTGGCGATAGAAGAGGGGAAAGACTTGTCGAAATTGACAAAGGAAGAGCTTCAAGGGACGCTTGAATCTCATGAACAAAGAATGAACGAAAGAGCTGCAGGAAAATCGAAGAGTGATGTGGCCTTGCAGGCACATTCAGCAAAAGAGACCAAAGGCAAAGGAAAGTGTTTCGACAGAGGTAGAGGTGGCTACAACAAATCGAATGGTAGAGGAAAACAGATTGAAGGAAACATGTCGAATTAAAGAAGACCATACCAAGGCAACAGAAGAGGTGGTGTTGTAAATAGAGGAAGAGGTGGTGGTCAAAAACCTGATAAGAGTCATATTCAATGTTACAATTGTCAAAAGTATGATCACTATTCGAGTGATTGTCCAGAAAAACGAAAGAATCAAGAAAGTGATCCAAAGCTTGCAAAACATGAAGAAGAAGAAGAAGAGATGATGCTGGTGGTCACAACAAAAGATGAAGATAGATTCAAGGACCAATGGTACTTGGATTCAGGATGTTCATCACATATGTCTGGAAGGAAAGACTGGTTCGTCAATATAAAGCCCTCAATGAAAAATATGGTAAAATTTGCAAATGACAATACCCTTGCAGTTGAAGGTATTGGTGATGTTATGATTATGAGGAAAGATGGAAAAAGGTCAGTAATCTCCAATGTGTTGTACATACCAGGCATGAAGAGCAATTCGCTCAGTATAGGGCAGTTGGTCGAAAAGAATTATAAAGTGTCAATCGAAGATAAGATGATGAGAGTCATTGATGCAAATGGGAGATTAATCTTGAAGGCTCCTATGTCTCAGAATCGAACCTTCAAGATTGAACTAAATGTGATGGAGCACAAGTGCCTTTCGACTGCAGCTAGCAGAGATGAATGGATATGGCATTATAGACTAGGCCATCTCAAATTCAGAGACATCAGAGATTTGAAGAGAAGAAATATGGTTTCAGGATTGTCATAAATTGACATTCCAAACGAGGTATGTGAGGAATGTGTGCAGGCGAAGCAACACAAGAATAGCTTCAGCAAGGATGCAGGAAGCAGATCGAAGGCTAGTCTTGAAGTCATATACTCTGATGTATGTGGACCAATCCAGGTGGATTCGATGGGAGGTAACAAATACTTTGTTACATTCATAGATGATTTCAGTCGAAAGCTATGGACTTACCTGATCAAGAAGAAAAGTGAAGTGATCGAAGTATTTACCAAGTTTAAGTCTATGGCCGAAAGACAAAGTGGTCAAAAGCTCAAAGTTTTAAGAACTGGTGGTGGTGGAGAATATGTGTCGAAAGACTATGTGAAAAGGAAGGGCTTATGCATGAGGTGGTGCCACCCTATACTCCACAAAAAAATGGAGATGCAGAAAGGAAAAATCGAACCATCATGAATATGGTGAGAAGTATGTTGAAAGGCAAGAATTTACCTAAAGAGTTTTTGGGTGAAGCTGTTTCGACTGCAACATACATTTTGAACAGATGTCCTACAAAGAAGCTAGAAGGAATTACTCCAGAAGAATGTTGGTCTGGTGTGAATCCTAGCTTGAGTCATCTGAAGGGTATTTGGATCTATTGCACATAGACATGTGCCAGATCAGTTGAGAAGAAAACTTGATGATAATTCAAGTCAAATGATTCTAGTTGGATATCATTCGATATGAGGCTACAAGTTGTTCGATCTAGTGAAAAAGCAGATTGTGATCAACAGGGAAGTGATCATAGATGAGTTTAAAGAATGGGATTGGACTGAAAATATCAAGAAAGATTCAGTGGGAATCATTCTTGAAGATCCAGAAACTCAAGTCGAAAGAGAAGTTCGACAAGAGGAACTAGCAGATATACCAAGTACAAGCAGGCCTCAAAGAACAAGACGCATGCCTGCAAGATTGCAAGATTGTGTGATTACATCAGATGATGTAATAGATAATGAAGGTGAACTGGTACATTATGCTTTCTATGCAGATGTCGAACCTGTTAATGCAACTGAAGCATTGAAGGATTCGAAGTGGGTGAAAGCAATGAACAAAGAAGTAAAGTCTATCGAAGACAACAACACTTGGTCACTTGTCGAATTTCCTCAAGGCAAGAAGGAAATTGATGTCAAGTGGGTATACAAAGTGAAAACGAATTCGAAAGATGAAGTAACTCGACACAAAGCAAGACTTGTGGCGAAAGGATTTCTACAGAAAGAAGGAATAGACTTTGATGAAGTTTTTGCACCTGTTGCTAGGATCGAAACAATCAGGTTGGTTGTTGGTCTAGCAGAAATAAACAGTTGGCACATATGTCAGATGGACGTGAAGTGTGCATTCCCAAATGGACCCTTATATGAAGAAGTCTATGTTAAACAACCAGTTGGGTTTATGAAACATGACGAAGAAAGAAAGGTGTACAGGCTACATAAAGCCCTGTATGGATTAAAACAAGCTCCAAGGACTTGGAATAAGAAAATTGATATTTTTCTAAGGCAGAAGGAATTTGTAAAGTGCACAACTGAACATGGAGTATATGTAAGAAGAAGCAAGAGTAAATTGCTTATACTATGTCTCTATGTAGATGATTTGTTGATAACAGGTAGCTGTAAAAGTGAGATCGAAGACTTCAAAGGTGATCTCAGCAAGGAACTCGAAATGTATGATTTGGGTGAGATTTCATATTTCCTTGGTATCGAATTCTACAAGAGTAGTAGAGGTTTGATGATGCATCAAAGAAGATATGCAGGATAAATTCTTAAGAGGTTTGAGATGGAAGAATGCAACTCAACTTCGACACCTGCAGAACCAAGACTGCAACTGTCGAAAGATGCAGATGAAGATGATGTTGATCCAACCCACTACAGAAGACTTATTGGATCATTGAGATACCTTTGTCATACAAGGACTGACTTAGCATATAGTGTAGGTATGGTAAGTAGATTCATGCAGAAGCCAAAGGTATCACATGTAGCAGCAGTGAAGAGGATACTAAGGCATCTCAAAGGTACTTTCGATTATGACATTTTGTTTCCTGCAGTTGATAAAGGAAAAAGAATGCAAGTTAGTGGGATACACTGATTCGAGTTGGTGTAGTGATTCTGAAGATCGAAAGTCAACATCAGGATATGTGTTTATGCTAGGTGGTGCACCTATTTCTTGGAATTCAAGAAAGGAACCAGTAGTGACATTATCATCATGCGAAGCAGAATACATAGCTGCTTCTCTTTGTGCATGTCAAGCAACATGGATGGTGAACTTGGTCGAAGAGATAATAGGGAAAAATTATGTAGCAATTACCATGAAGATCGACAACATGTCAGCTATCAATCTGGCGAAGAACCCAATAGCAAATTAGGTGAGGAAGAGTTAATGAATGTAAGATAGTGAGACCATGTGCGAATGTAGTTATGTATTAAGAGAGGTTAATTTTTTGTGTTGTCAAAGAAAAGGGGCTGCACCTCTTCAGACTACTTTACGATCGTTTTACTGAAGTTCCATTATCACTTTTAAAATCCAAACATACTTTTTGATTTTTTTATCTGATTTCTTCGTAGTTGGTTGAAGAAACTGACAAGAATCACTAGATGCTTCATTCTTGGGCTGAAAAGAAAAGAGTAGATGGTGGAGATACTACACATGATGGAAGTTGAAATGAAAATCCATAACCAAGGCCAATTTTTCTGTGTTTTATTACATGTTGGAATAATGTGAATTTATTTATCTGTTTTCTTTTTAAATTACACTGAAATAATGTGAATTCATAAAAATAATCACATTTTGTATTTGTCATACAACAATAAACCCCTCTTACAAGGAAGACATCATAAATGACAAAATGCTTCAAACCCTTTTTATTTTGTATATTAATCTTTTATGTAAAAAATGAAGAAAAAAATTGATGAGACCAAGAATGAATTAAAAATATTTCTCTTATCTATTTAAAGCCTTAGCTTTTCACTATTTTTTTGGTTTAATCAATGGAGTTATGTTGGACTTTTCATATTATGTGTTTTAAAGTTATGGCACTTTATTATTGGTTATTAGAAGAATTGAATTTATAAAAATATGAAATCATAATTGGTTTCGTTAGAAGAGTTTCTTAAGTACTTTATTAGGTATTATGTATATCATCTCACATTATTTTTATATGAAATTATGGTATTTAGAGTAAAGATGTCCTAAGAGATGTTGGGACAACTATCTCTGAATAACAACATAATGAATAAGTGTAACTATAAGCAATGCAGTAAGTAAACAACATGCATAATTATTAATTCAGTTCGGTGAATCGACACACCTATTCTAGAGGCTACCAAGACATGAAAGACATCCACTAAATAGTATCAATTCAAAGTTAAACTCTCTCATTTACAACTTCTCACCTAATTACTATATTTGCTATACTTCTACCTAGAAATCACCACATAAATATGAGACACCTCCCACTTCCCTGACCTTACAAACACTGACCGAGACACAACTCAATGTATTTGAAAACAAACTTTAGAGACACACAATAACTCTATACTTAGAAGCTTAAGATTTATTGACAAACAAGAAGGATACATCCTTCAACAAACATAAGTCACTCTTGCTTAATAGTTTATGAGTAATTCACAATAGTTACCACTCAACTAACAACAATCCTACTCTTTTATCAACATGATAATCGAAAGGCTAATAATTATCGATGAAATACAAACCCTAAAGGCTTAGTAAACATTATAATCTATTCCATGCTAAAACAAAGTTTTTAAGCTTCTATTTATAACAATCTTTTGGTTTCGATTGGGCTTCAAGAACACAACAAATCAGCTCCTAAATGAATGTAGAGTCTTCTGTATTATAATAGGCCTTCAAACATAACCTTTCTACTTTGTCTCCATAATTAGAAATTCAATATTGAAATTCTCGCTATCAGATCACGGATGTTCTAAGAGATGTTGAGACATCAAATTCAACTTCGACACGCAACGGCATGATACACAAATCAAAACAAACAGTGACGAAGGTAAATAACACACAAATATATATACCCATTTCAGAGTAACACTCTTACTCTAAGGGCTACCAAGACAGAGAAAAAATCATTTATATATTATCAATTTGTAGACCATACAACAAACATACCGGTTTAAAATCTATGCACTTAATCACCACCCTTTGGTTAACTTCTACCTAAGATTCACCTAGGTATGAGGCCCTCCTCAAATCCCTCTTCCATCACACTCAATGATTGGAGAAACTCTAAAACCCTAACAAAAATAAACATGTAAGTTCTACCTAAAACTAAGTATACACCAGTCTATATATAACATTATTCTGGACTGGGTTGGGCTTCAAATTGCATCAGTGAGGTTGCACAAAGTCTGCACAAACTTCTCCAAGAAAATAGGTATTCAATCATTTATTTCCTAAAATGTATCCATATTTAGAAACTTTTCATATCTTCGAAAACCTACATAGAATCTCTGATTTGTCAATCTTGGACGCCACATAATCTAACTGAATATTCCCTGAATATTCAGTAACTAAAAAATCAATTGAACCATAACTGTCAGCTGCTGTAGACGCGATGTCCTATCTTCTAGTTGGGACATCTTATTCGACATGTTGAAAAGTGCAGGTTGGAACATCTTGTTCAACATCTTGCTGGCAAGTTGGTGTTACGAAAATGTATGCCAATCATAATTTTATAGAAATAACAATCTCCCCTTTTGCCACATTTTAGCTAATGAAACCAAAAAAATCCTTGCACAAGAAAGCACAGAAAAATGTTTGAAAATAAATCAAACAACCTGAAGAAGTGAAAAACACAAGAAGGGGGGTTGAATTGTAAAACTTAAAATCAATGCAATGAACAAGATATTTTTATCCTGGTTCGTTTGATCTCAAACTACTCCAGTTCACCCGTCAAGGTGATTTCGCCTCTCTCCAACGAGGTCTTAATCCACTATATTCAACTGAATATTACAATCTGCTTTA
The DNA here is from genome assembly GCA_948472305.1 of Vicia faba. Lineage (NCBI taxonomy): Eukaryota > Viridiplantae > Streptophyta > Magnoliopsida > Fabales > Fabaceae > Vicia > Vicia faba. The sequence continues at coordinate 728,679,358 of OX451741.1, read as the reverse complement.
ACAACTGCTAAAGCCTTCTTGATGCAAACCACAACCCGGTTTGTCAAGGAAACACTTTCTTACAAAGAAGAGAAATCTAGGTGTGTGAATGTTTTCTACAAAACTATTTATCACAACTGTGATATTACACAATTTAAGCTTATTGAAACTAGATTGCTAAAATACTGAGTGAGGAAATGTGAAGCGTTTAGCAAACTTAGAGAAGGAAGATGATGATTAGCTTTTAGGCGTGTAATATGATGTAGAGCATTAGCCAATTCAATCTTCATTGTCTTGTTTATATAGCACTGAGATTGTTGAACGTTGGAGAAATAATCTTGATTCAATGCCAATAACAAACTTTCCTTATTAAGCAGATCTTGTCTGGAATGAAGCCGTTGGTAATAATTCGCTTTGAATGCACAGTACCGTTGCTACTTAAAGCGTGTTTTGGCTTGGCTCATTTTGACTCTGCTTAAGTGCTGATGAACTGTTGTTGTCTTTATCAGAGTGTTGAGCGCAGTTCTGTTCATCAAGCTTCAGCATTCGCGTGAGTTGTTCTTCTAATTCTGGTACTCTGATATAGCATCTTCTGATGCTGACATTGATAACCAATATTTTGATGCTGATTAAGATGTTCTTTTGCTGATACCTATCAGAGTTTCTGCACAACAGGAGGTAATATTTTAGGTAGCAAATAGTTCTTATATGAATCACATAATTAATATATCCTTTCATTTTGTTATCATCAAAACTTAAACTTAGGGTAGTAGATTCAAACTTTGTTCTAACAATCTCCCCCTTTTTGATGATGACAAAAACTAGATATTTTTAATTGAAAATAACGTGAAAAAGTATCAGAGATAACTAAATGATAAGATGTATCAGAGTAAGAGGTTATCAAAGATAAGGGATAAAGAGATATCAGAGTCGAGAGATACTCCCCCTGAATTTATTACTTCCCTTTTAAATTCCAAGAGTTCTTCAGGATCAGATCTTTATTGCCTTTCTTTGAACATCAGAATATCAGAGCTTTGTCTATCAGAAGTTTTAGATCAGAGTAGAGCTTCAGATCAGAATATCATAGCTTTATCGGAGCTTTGCTTTGGATCAGAGTATCAGAGCTTTAGTCTTCAGAATATTAGAGAGCATTCTTGTACCTGTAGACTTAAGCAAAAACAGAAAACATATTCAAGTATATCAGAGTTAGAATGTTTGAGATTTTCTGTCTTAGTAATCTGTTATTGAAAAATATCATTCTTGTTCTCCCCCTTTTTGTCAGCAATCAAAAAGTGTAAGTGATGTGCTAAAACAATTAGATCAGAAAAACTTATCATATTAAAGTGTTCAAAACCAGACAAAACAGTACAGAAGATATGCAAAGAAAACATGAAAATAGCATGAATGAAAATCTAAGGTTGGGGAGGAAGGTGTGTGAACAGATTCTCCAGCATTGCCTTAATCTGATCAGCAGTCTCATTCTGCTTGTGCACCATGCTGACTACTGTATCTATCTTGCTATCCTGCACATCCATCCTTTCTTTCATCTTCTGGTCATTTTCATCCATTCTTTGCTGCAGACGAATGTCATTCAGCTTCGGCTCTTCCAAAGTCTGGTTGTCCAAGGCAGCTTGAGAAACATCAGAAGCAGGGAGCTTCTGAGAGCTTTCTGCAACATCTTCAGCTTGACTGGCTTCAGCTTGAATAGTCTGATCTTCTTCTGGCTGCACCTTTGAAGCTGGACACTTCTCAGACCATGGCTCACTATCCAGAAGGAGCACGTCTTCTTTCAGCAGCTGACTTCCAACTTCATTCAGAAGCTTGCTGAAATTCTGCTGTGCTTGCTCATAATTGATGTCTTGTAATTTTAGAGATTCAGCACGTACCCAAATTCTGAATTGTGACCAGAGCTGGTCAGAGGCAGATGGATCAATTATTCCAGGACAGACTTGCTTCAGAGAAGCAATCCACTGCTGCAAACCCTGTTTCAAAATTCGTAATACCAGAGCCAACATCTGGTTGTTTTGGTTTTGGAATGGCTATTTTATTTTTCAGATCAGCAAGATGGTCAAGGATTGTTAAATCTATGAAGGTCCTGCTGGGGTCTTCTGTGGTTTGCTTGGGAGTTGTATGTTTTGGAGATGGAGTGGGAGAATCAGAAATAATGATTGGACTGTTTGGGGTTTTAGGAGTGTTTGGTGGTGTGGTTTCAGGTGAGGATGGCAGCTGGGCCATTGTTACTGTTGTTCCACATGGCAGCTGTATTGCCAGAGGTTGTGGTTCAGAGGATTGAGGAGAATGAGGTTCAGAAGGAGGAGGAGTTGGAGTTTCAGAGTGATGAAACTCAGGTTGAGGTGATGGTGGATGAATTTCTGGTTGAGGAGAGGGAGAATTTGTGGTTCAGAGTTTGGATTATTGGAGGGGTGATCAGAAGCATGATGATCAATGTCAGACAGAACTTTGTCAATTGCTGATGTTGTTGAAATTGTTGGTTTGGGATGTTTGGTGCGGGGTCTTCTGAGTTGTAGTGCCTCAGAAGGGTCATCTTCTGGTTCGGTTTCATCTATTGTTGGGATGGGGATTGGGATTCTATGAGAAGTTGGAGTTGGGATTGATGTTGGAATAGTAGAAGAATTTAAAACAGAAGCAGCAGATAAATTACCTCTTTTCTTGGGTGTCTGCTGGGATGTTCCTTCTGAAGGGGCCTTCCTTTTCTTCGTCTTCTTCAGTGTAACTTCTGGTTGAGGTTGGTGCAGATCTTTGATATTCAGCTTGGGATCTGTACCATCAGCCTTGCACGCGTCCAAATATCTAAGAACCACTACTGGTTTAGATTCTATCTCAGAAAATAAGGGAAAGTCACTCAGTGGAACTCTTCTGCTGGTGATATCAGCAATAGGAGTAACGCTGGGTTCCTTTCTGATATTCTCTATTAACTTCATTTTCTTCAGATTCTTCGCGTTCAGAGGCTTGCCAACAGTTGGTTCAATGGTGCTTAACTCTTGAGCTTCTATCAGGTGCTCTATCAGCCTATTCTCAGTCAGAATATCTGATATTAACCTTCCAAAGGGTATCCAATCCCTCTTGGTTCTTTCTTCTTCCCTGGTCTCCTTCACGCTTGTTCTGAGGTGATTAAACAGAAGATGAGCCAAGTTGATTTTTACCTTCTGATTGATAAAATAGATCAGAAACTGCTGATCTATATTTATGTAATCAGGGGAACTCGTTGGCTTCCTGTGATTAAAACACCCCAGAATTATCTTCGCCCAAACTCTGTGGTGATCCTTAAGGTCTCTAATTTTGCTGCTGGGCAACCCAAGGGTGAAAATCCTTTCTGCTATGATGCCCACGTCAGCACATCTTTCAGCCATATCAATACAGCGGACGCCACCGCCACTGTAACCAATTAACCTTGCTATGTGATCCTCAGTGATCACAATCTTCTTGCCCATTATGTAGGAGGTGACTTGATGCGTTGAAGCAGTTGCATGAATCCTGAACTCCTTGACTAACATTGGGAATGTTGGTCCAACCAACCTGTCAAAATACCTTTCCCATTTCTGTGTCCTAACTTCTTCTGTCAAGTCAAAGCCATTCTCCTTCAGACTGCCAAAATCAATAATCAGTTCAGATAACACTTCAAGATTCTTCACTGGAGTGAGGAGTGTTCTGAATGGAACTTGGTACTGTTCAGAGGATGCTTTCTTCTGAGAACCTGCAGAAGCACTGCTGGAGGTTGCCATGTTCACACTTAAGGTTTTTCTGAGAAAACTGAGAAAATGGGTTTGAAAGAGATGAACACATAGAAAATGAAGAAAATATTTGAGCGATAATGAGAAACTGTAAAAGATTAAAGTGAGAAGTTAACGTGCTTAAATAGGCTTCAGAATATTTTGAAAGTGTAAACGGTTTCAATAAAGAGGAATGATTACGTTTTAAAAACATGATAACTTTCATTTAATGCTTGCTGATTTTGGGGGATTTGAGAAAGATACTTGAAACGGTTACCAGACATGTGTCTCAATGCACCCAATCAGCGTTTTGCCTTCTCAGAAGCGTGCACGCGTGTTCTGCTTCAGAGATATGCTGATGATTGGATGACACTTGTTTGATTTAGTGATCAGCACGTCTATCCTTGAGCTGAAATGCTCAGATCTTTAAGACTCGCATCTGATACACTCTGCATGTTCTATCTTTCTGAAAAGAGATTGATCAGAAGTTCACAGTAAAACAAATACATTCTGAAGATAAATATATGGAATTAAAAAATTTTCACTCTGGGCAGATTTTCATGCTGAGATGTTTCAGAATGAAATTGAACCTATCTTCAGAAAGGGGTTTAGTGAAGATATCAGCCCATTGATGGTCTGTATCTATAAATTTTAAGTTCAAAATTCCTTTCTGAATATAGTCCCTAATGAAATGATGTTTTATTTCTATATGCTTAGCTCTAGAATGTAAAATGGGATTCTTACTTAAGCAAATAGCAGAAGTATTGTCATAGAGTATAGGGATGTTACTCTCAAAAATCTGGAAGTCTTCAAGCTGACTTTTCATCCAGAGCATTTGTGTGCTACATCCTGCTGCTGCTATGTACTCAGCTTCTGCTGTTGATAGCGCAATTGTGGATTGCCTTTTGCTGGACCAAGAGATCAGATTTTCTCCCAAAAACTGGCAGCTTCCAGAAGTACTTTTACGCTCTACTCTGTCTCCAGCAAAGTCAGCATCGCAGTAGCCTACTAAACTGTAATCACTAGATTTTCTATAATATAAACCCAGATTAGTAGTACCTTTCAGATACTTGAAAATTCGCTTAACAGCTGTTAAGTGAGATTCTCTAGGATCTGATTGGAATCTAGCACAAATACATACGCTGAATAATATATCAGGTCTTGAAGCTGTCAGATAAAGGAGAAAACCAATCATACCTCTGTAGACTTTATGTTCTACATTTTTGCTTACCTCTTCTCTTTCCAGAATGCACGTGGGATGCATTGGAATCTTTGATGGCTTACATTCTGAGAGGTCAAATTTCTTTAGAAGATCTCTGATGTATTTGCTCTGATGAATGTAAGTTCCCTCTGGAGTTTGATTGATCTGAATTCCTAGAAAGAATTTCAGTTCCCCCATGAGGCTCATCTCAAATTCTGCCTGCATATACTTAGCAAATTTTCTTCCAAGAGAAGGATTAGTAGAACCAAAAATAATATCATCAACATAAATTTGACAGACTAAGATGTCATTCTTAACTGATTTACAGAATAAGGTAGTGTCCACCTTCCCTCTGGTGAATTCATTTTCTAAAAGAAAGTTACTTAGTCTTTCATACCAAGCTCTGGGAGCTTGCTTCAGACCATATAGTGACTTCTTTAGTTTGAAAACATGTTCAGGATGTTTTGTATTTTCAAAACCAGGGGGTTGGTGCACATAAACCTCTTCTTCTATATAACCATTTAAGAATGCACTTTTGACATCCATCTGATGCAGAGTGATGCCTCTGTTAACAGCAAATGAAATTAAAAGTCTGATAGATTCTAACCTGGCGATTGGGGCAAAGGTTTCTGTATAGTCTATCCCCTCTTGCTGACTATAACCTTGTGCTACCAGTCGTGCCTTGTTTCTGATGACTTCACCTTGTTCATTTAGCTTGTTTCTGAATACCCATCTTGTTCCAATGACGTTGAATCCTTTTGGTCTGGGAACAAGATCCCATATGTCATTTCTGGTGAATTGATTCAGCTCTTCTTGCATTGCCAGAATCCAGTCATTATCCAGAAGTGCTTCATCAATAGAAGAGGGTTCAATCAGAGACACAAGTCCCATGAGGGTTACTTCAGAGTTTCTGAAGCTTGCTCTTGTTCTGATTGGATCTTCCTTTCTTCCTAAGATAGTCTCTTCTGGATGATCCAAGCTGCTTCTGGGTAATCTCTTCTGAGGTTGATCAGCAGCTGTTGTAGGATTGCTAGCAGTGCTCCTTTCAGACGTTGAAGGAGTTTCTGTGTTGAGAGCTTCTGATGACTTGTCTTCAGAACCTGTAAATTCAATTTCCATACCTGCAAAAACTTCATTCTGCTTTGACTTTTCAGAGTCAAGCTTATCATCAAAACGAACACTGATTGATTCTTCCACAATCTGTGTTTCTGTATTGTATACTCTGTACCCTCTTGAGCGTTCAGAGTATCCTAACATAATACACTTCTGTGCTTTAGAGTCAAACTTGTTCAAATAATTCTTTGTATTTAACATAAAACAGGTACATCCAAATGGATGAAAATATGAAATGTTGGGCTTTCTGTTCTTCCACAGTTCATATGGAGTCTTTTCCAGAATAGGTCTTATTGAGATTCTATTCTGAATGTAGCACGCTGTGTTTATTGCCTCTGCCCAGAAGATCTTAGCAACGTTTGTCTCATTGATCATGGTTCTGGCCATTTCTTGCAATGTTCTGTTTTTTCGTTCTACAACTCCATTTTGTTGGGGAGTTCTAGGACAAGAGAAATCATGCAGAATGCCTCTGTCATTAAAGAATGACTCAAAATCTTTGTTTTCAAACTCTCCACCATGATCACTTCTGACTTTAACAATTCTAAGATCCTTTTCATTCTGAACTTGGTTACAGAAGGTAACAAACACAGAGTGTGACTCGTCCTTGTGTCTTAAGAACTTTACCCATGTCCATCTGCTATAGTCATCTACGATTACTAACCCATACTTCTTGCCATTGACTGAAGCAGTTTTAACTGGTCCAAACAAGTCAATGTGCAGAAGTTCTAATGGCTTAGAGGTAGAAACAACATTTTTAGATTTAAAAGAAGGTTTTGCAAACTTGCCTTTCTGACATGCTTCACACAGAGCATCTGAATTGAACTTCAAATTAGGAAGTCCTCTGACCAGATTGAGTTTGTTAATCTGAGATATTCTTCTCATACTAACATGCCCCAATCTTCTGTGCCAAATCCACTGCTCGTTGTTAACAGACAGAAGGCACTTTACATTCTGACTTTTAGTTCAGAAAGTTTGATTTTGTAAATGTTGTTTTTCCTCTTTCCATTAAACAGGATAGTCCCATCTTTCTGACTAACAGCTTTACATGATTTTTGATTAAAGATTATATCATAACGGTTATCGCTTAATTGACTTATGGATAACAGATTATGCATTAATCCATCTACTAGCAGAACATTATTAATAGAGGGAAGATTTCCATTACCTACAGTTCCAGAGCCAATGATCTTTCCCCTCTGATTGCCTCCAAAGCCAACGTGGCCTCCAGGCTTAAGTTCCAGGCTTTGGAACATATGCCTTCTTCCCGTCATGTGTCGCGAGCAGCCAGAGTCCAGGTACCATGACTGGTGTTTCTGATTTGCTGCTAAAGATATCTGCAACATGTATTATTTTATCCTTAGGTACCCAGATTTTCTTGGGTCCTGATTTGTTAGATTTACCAAAACTCTGGTTGAATTTTGGTTTCACAGAGTACTTACTGCTAGTGTATTTAATATCATGTGTGTGACCATACACAAAATGTGAATTCAGAGGAGTGTGTTTAATGGTTAAATCCATGACATTCTTTGGTGTAGGAACCTTACCTTGGTATCCTATTCCCTTCCTGCCGTTTCTGTTAACTCCATAGATCATTGAAGCCATTTTGCTTCTATCTATGCTTTTAGCAAGGAACTTCTGGAAACTGTGATCATACTCCTTGATGATCTCATCAGCGTTGCTGGGAGTTTTAGAAATTGGTTCCTTCTGAGAGTTTTGTAAAGTATTTTCTAATTTTGAAATTTTATTTCTCAGCTCAGAATTCTCCAATTTAAGACTCTCAGTCTTATTAGAGTCAGATTCAAGATTCCTTTTCAGGTCTCTGAATTTAACTCTAATTTGTTGATACCTTTCCAGAATTTCATTAAGGCTTTCAGCAAGTTCAGCCTTGGTAAAATTAACAGCAAAGTTAGGAAATACCTCTTCAGTATCTGATTCTGAGTCTGATTCAAAAGCTTCACTATCTTCTGAAATGTTAGCCATGAGAGCTATGTTTGCTCTCTCATCATCTGATTCTGAGTTAGCTTCAGACGAGTCAGAGTCATCCCATGTAGCCATGATACTTTTCTTCTTTTCTCTTCCAAACTTCTTTTTGGGCTTTTCCCTATGAAGCTTTGGGCAGTCACTCTTGTAGTGTCCTTGCTCATTGCACTCATAGCAGATGATGTCCTTGGTGTTTGGCTTTCTGCTACTTGAGGAGCCTTCAGATCTTCTGTATCCAGAAGAAGAATCTGTCCTTCTGTATCTGGAAGAAGACTCGTTCATATCAGATCTTCTGGGATTCCTGAACTTCCTTTGCCTCTGCTTCCACAGTTGATTCACTCTTCTGGAGAGGAGGGAGAGTTTGTCTTCTTCTGAGAGGATCCATCAGATGTTTCTTCAACTGCCTGCAAAACTTTAGACTCAAATTTTTTGTTAGATTTTAATGCTAAAGGCTTACCTTGCTTCTGGGGTTCATCAGCTTCTGGCTCTATCTCATGACTTCTGAGGGAGCTAATAAGTTCCTCCAGAGAAATTTTGTTGAGATCTTTTGCTAGCTTCAGAGCTGTAACCATTGGCCTCCACTACTTGGGTAAGCTTCTGATGATTTTCTTGACGTGATCAGCAGTAGAGTAACCTTTGTCCAGAACCTTGAGACCAGCTACCAGAATCTGGAATCTTGAGAACATTGTTTCAATGGATTTCACTTTCTTCCATTCTGAATGCCTCATACTTCTGAATGAGCGCCAAAGCTTTAGTTTCTTTGACCTGAACGTTGCCCTCATGCGTCATTCTGAGTGAGTCAAACATGTTCTTTGCTGTGTCTCTGTTGGAGATCTTTTCATATTCAGCATACGAGATGGCGCTGAGAAGGATGGTTATGGCCTTGTGGTGATTCTTGAAGTCACGCTTTTGTTGGTCAGACATTGTTTTTCTATCAATCTTCTGACCGCTTGCATTCACAGGGTGCGTGTATTCATCTGTCACCATATCCCACAGATCAGCATCATGTGCCAGAAAGAAGCTTTCAATTCTGTCTTTCCAGTAATCAAAGTTTTCTCCATCAAAGACTGGAGGTTTGCCGTTGAATTTGTCTCTGTCCTCATGGTTGTCATTGCTGGTGTGAGAATAAGTTCCTGCCATTGTGTTTTTCTGACGCTGGATCTTGTACTGACACGGTTAAGTGTTTTAGCTCAGAACCAGGCGCTCTGATGCCAATTGAAGAAGTGAAAAACACAAGAAAGGGGGTTGAATTGTAAAACTAAAAATCAATACAATGAAGAGGATATTTTTATCCTGGTTCGTTTGATCTCAAACTACTCCAGTCCACCCGTCAAGGTGATTTCGCCTCTCTCCAACGAGGTCTTAATCCACTATATTCAACTGAATATTACAATCTACTTTAACAACTGCTAAAGCCTTCTTGATGCAAACCACAACCCGGTTTGTCAAGGAAACACTTTCCTACAAAGAAGAGAAATCTAGGTGTGTGAATGTTTTCTACAAAACTATTTATCACAACTGTGATATTACACAATTTAAGCTTATTGAAACTAGATTGCTAAAATACTGAGTGAGGAAATGTGAAGCGTTTAGCAAACTTAGAGAAGGAAGATGATGATTAGCTTTTAGGCGTGTAATATGATGTAGAGCATTAGCCAATTCAATCTTCATTGTCTTGTTTATATAGCACTGAGATTGTTGAACGTTGGAGCAATAATCTTGATTCAATGCCAATAACAAACTTTCCTTATTAAGCAGATCTTGTCTGGAATGAAGCCGTTGGTAATAATTCGCTTTGAATGCACAGTACCATTGCTACTTAAAGCGTGTTCTGGCTTGGCTCATTCTGACTCTGCTTAAGTGTTGATGAACTGTTGTTGTCTTTATCAGAGTGTTGAGCGCAGTTCTGTTCATCAAGCTTCAGCATTCGCGTGAGTTGTTCTTCTGATTCTGGTATTCTGATATAGCATCTTCTGATGCTGACATTGATAACCAATATTTTGGTGCTGATTAAGATGTTCTTTTGCTGATACCTATCAGAGTTTCTGCACAACAGGAGGTAATATTTTAGGTAGCAAATAGTTCTTATATGAATCACATAATTAATATATCCTTTCATTTTGTTATCATCAAAACTTAAACTTAGGGTAGTAGATTCAAACTTTGTTCTAACACAACCCATTAGAGGCACAATAGTGGAAAATAAATTAGCAAGGTTAGCAGCAAAGCAGCAAAATAATTAGAGATACAATTAGTAGTTAGTTGATCTACTAACACAACTGCAACAAATAGAGAACTTAAGTTCTCAACACCATGATGTCAAGATATCATGTCTGACATCACTCTAGAGCAAGGACTCCCCCTCAATTAGAGAGTCGGGAATTTTCCCCCTCAACAGTAGTACATGTCACATCACCAGCACATCACCCTTAATATCATACTACTCTTCCTTTTTAGCCAAAAAGTAATTTAAGCACCTAAATTTCAGCTCAACATGTTTCTTTATAACATATGACTTCTTGTTCAACTTGTTTTTCTCAGCAAGTTAACTCATCATATTTAACATATTGCTTCTATATTTGTTTTACTAAAATTTATGCCAATCATAAAATCAGAGAGCTAACAATCTCTCCCTTTGGAAAATTTTGGCTAAAATAAATAAACATATTACAAATCAGATTCCAGCAATCACATACAATCATTACAACATCATTTTTGATAATCACATTTAGTCTTTAAAAGCTACTAAGCTCAACAATATGTGAAGGATAGAAAAACACAATAAATGGGAGTTTCAATTCGGGTGTTCAAAAAAATAAAAATAATATGACACATTTTGTTATCCTGGTTCGTTTAAACTCAAACTACTCTAGTCCATCTGCCAAGGTGATTTCGCCTCTCTCAATCGAGGTCTTAATTCACTAATCAAAACTTTGATTGCAATTCACGAAGACAACTGTCAAGTCTTCTTGAGATAAAACCATAAATTGGTTTCTCAAGGAATTATAACTTTTCTAACAGAGATAATATGTTTAACAAATGCTTCTAAAAATCTATACCACAACTGTGATGTTTACAAAAGATTAAAGACAATGATAAAATAGATATTTTTCTTGATCGCTCTTGTTGTTATGTATGAGTGATGATCTCTTGATATGCGTGTGTAAGTTATTTCTATTGTATGTGATTTCTTCTTGATGCATCTTCATAGTCTCTTTATATAGAGGAAGTGAATTAAACTATTAGAGACATAAGAAACTATCTTTGGAAGGTTGATAAAATGTTGTTAATGTACTTTCGAAAAATACAGATCTTGTCTGGTACCAGCCTTTACTCTTTGATTATTATGAATGAATTGTAACGCATAAGAACTTTGCTTCTTTGAAATATGATCATAATAAGAATATTAATGTTTATACTTTTAGATCATCAGAGTATTGCTTCATCAGAGTTTAGCTTGCAGCTTTGGTACTTCAGAAGTTATAACATTAGAACTTCTTCTATTGAGTGTGATACTTTAATGTTGTTTGAATAGATGTTCTTAACATATCTTCTTAGCGCAATTTGTTCTCCAACTTCTATGCTTATTTATCAGAACTTGAAAACGCAATTCTCTCGTCATCTTCTATGGTCTTTTTGTAAGAACTTGTTTGTTCATTTCATCAAAAGATTAGAGAGCATATATGTTCTTCACACACACACACACACACACACACACACACACACATATATATATATATATATATATATATATATATATATATATATATATATATATATATATATATATATATATATATATATATATATATATATATATATATATATATATATCATGTATTTGTTATCATCAATACTATTACTAAGATGTAGAATCAAACTATGTTATAACAATCTCCCCCTTTTGATGATGACAAAAACTTGTATATTTTGATAAACAAGTAAGAACGTAAAACATTAGGATCTCCCCCTGAGTTGAATACTTAGATAAAGAAAAAATTGGATACTTCCCTAAAGATGTTTGATAAGAGCTTTTGATGGAAGTTCTGAAAAGTCCATGTGACAGAAGTTACTTTCAAGAGACACTTTTCATGTTTGCTTCCAAAAACATTGAAACCAAAGTTATGTAATCGAAAATGTTTGAGACTTTGTCCCGATACTATTATATTCATAATATATTATGTTCTCCCCCTTTTTTTCATTAATCAAAAATAAATAAAAACTCTTAAGGACAATAAAATGATTAAGCATTCAAGACCATAGACTAACATAAACAAATAAACAGAAGTATAAGAAAAGAACATAACATAGACAATAAAAGGATTCAAACTAAGTTGTGGAGGAGATGGAAGTCTTGTGAACAAGGCTTCCAGGAGACTCTTGATCTGATTGTTTGGATCTTCTTTCTTGCCTAGAATTCCCTTAATTTCTTTGTTTGTTTCATCTTTTTTCCCAACCTTTTCTTAACAACTTCATTCTCTTTCATCAACTCATCCAGAGTTTTCAACACAAGAGAAGATGGAGCTATTTCAATAGTAGAAGCCATATTCTCAGAAGTTACATCAGTGGATTATTTTTTAAGATATTCTTCGATTAACTTGCCTTTGGTTTTAAAAACAACTAGAGGTAGAGGTTGAGGTTCAAGATATGGTTCTTGAAATTTTGATTCCTGTGGAGCTTCCCAAGGAGTTTTGTCTAGAAGACGAATGGGTTTCCTTACCCAGAAACATATAACTTGGTCCTTGAAGATATTCAGGTGATCACTGAAGTTCTATTGAGCAATTTCATAACTAAGTTCCTTCATCTTCAGAGATTCAGAATTAAACCTTTTTCTAAACTAAGTCTAGAGATAATCTGAAGAAGCTAGATTAAGATTATACATGCAAGCTAGATTCAAATAGTTAACCCATTCCTAAATTTCTGTCTCGAAATCCAACAGAGATTTACCAACATCTGATTTAGATAGTTTTGGTGTTGGTTTTGGAATGTCTATTTTCTGAGAAGATATGACAAGATTGTCCCAAGCTTCTTGATTAACTATGGTTCTAAGAGGATCTTTTGATAAGTCAGTGGGAGTTGGAGAGTCAGAGATGATGGTAGGAGTGTTAGGTGGTGTTGAATCATATAGAGAGGGAATATATGGAAGGAATATGTCTTGTGAAGGTATGGTGGTGATATTTGGTGGTTGAAAGGTGTTAAGAGAGAAGGTGATGCCTCGAATGGCTTATGTGGTTTCAGGAATTTGTTTAGAGGCAATATTGGGATTTTCTGTTTGGGGAGCTTCAAAGAATTAATCAATATCAGATTGAACATGTGCATGTTCTGGCTAAGTTTAAGCAAATTTGGTAGAAGGTGATTAATCAGAGGATGATTAGTGGGTATGGTGGTATCCATATCTATATCAAAGACATCAATAGTTTGTGGTGAGGGATTATTAGCAGGTTTTGGAGATGAGGAGGGTTCAGATGTTGATAAGAAAACTAATTCGATAACATAAACAAAATAGGAGTTAACTTTCTTTTAAGCAACTTTAGGAGTTTTTTGAGAAGTTCTTTCTCCAGTGGCTTTCCTTTTCCTTGACTTTCTGGTAGAAAATTCTAGAGGTTGTTTCCTAAGATCAAGGATATTGACATCTGGAATTGTACCGTCACTTTTGGAAGCTTCCAGATATCTGAGGATAATTTCTGGAGATGAGTCTGCTTGAGTGAAGAGAGGGAAATCAATCAGAGGGACTCTTCTGGTGGTGATGACTTCCTTTGAAGTAAGTGTAGGGTGCTTCTTAATGGTTTCTATAATATTCATTTTCTTGAGGTTCTTGGCATTGAAAGACTTTCCAGCACAAGGTTCCAAAACACTAGCTTGTTGAGCTTCACTCAGATGTTTTATCAGTTTATTCTGTCATAATATCTGAGACTAGCCTTCCCAACAAAATCCATTCTCTTTTGGTTTATTCTTCTTCTCTTATTTCCTTGATGCTGGTCTTCAGATGATTGAAAAGAATATGAGGGAGGTGTACTTTGGCCTTAGTCGCAATGAAGTACATAAAGTATTGTTGATCAATGTTAATGTAGTCATGAGAGCTTGTAGGTTTTCTTTGATTAATACATCCCAAAATTATTCTAGACCAAATTTTGAGATAGTCCTTTAGATCTTTGATTTTGTTTGAGGGTTGTCTAGAGGAGAAGATTTCTTTGGATACAATTGTTAGGTCAAAACCTTTTTCTACCATTTCATTGCATCTTATTCTGCTTCCATCGTAACCAATAAGCTTTTCAATGAGATATTTGGTGATAACGATCTTCTTTCCCATTACATAATAAGTTACTTGATGATTTGATGCAGTAGCATGAATAAAAAATTCTTCAACCAGTTTAGGAAAAACTGGACCAATTAAACGATCAAAATATTTTGTCCACCCTTGAAACTCAACATCAGGCGTAAGGTCATACCCATTTACTTTCATGCTTTCAAAATTAACTATGAGTTCACAGAGAACTTCAAGAGAATCAAGCAGAGTGAGGAGAGTTCTTGTAGGTTCAACATACCTTTCTTTGTTGGGAGTAGAGGTTGAACCGAGGATGTTTATTTGAGGATCTTGAGACTTTTGTTATTGTTGTTGTTGATGAACCATTGTTATTGTTAACAACATTAATGATTTCATAAAAAGGTGATGGCGTGAAGATTTTTTGAACAGTTATCAATGTTACTCGCGTCTCAATGCATCAACTCAACCGTTTTAGCCCTTCAGATTTGAACATGTGTTCAGCCTCAGAGAGTGACTTAGCGTTTAGGGTTGACATATGTTGATGTGGTGAACTGCTTGCTTCTATCTTTGAAATAATGCATTTTTAGAAAAAGTTCAGATATTCTGGATAGTTTCTGAGATAATTTTCCTTCTCATTTCTGAAGAACTCTTCCTTTTCTAGAATGCATGTAGGATGCATGGGAGTTTTGGACGATTTACATTCTGACATAATAACTTTATTCAGAAGTTTTTTTAACATACTTGCTTTGATGTATGTAGGTTAGATCAGAGATACTAATTCCCATAAGGGACTCTTCTGTATTTCTCAATATAGATCTTGTTCTGATTGGATCATCTTTCTTTCCCATAATCATGTTTTCAGGATGTGCTAAGATGCTTTAGGATTATCTTTTATGGATGGATTCTTCAGAAGCTACTGTCATATTTGTGCCTTAGAATCAAACTTGTTCTAAGCTTCTTCTGGATTATTAATGGTTCTAGAGCCAATAATCTATCCTTTCTAATTGCCTCTGAAACCTACGTATCCTCCATATTTAAGTTCTAGTATTTGGAACATATGCTTTCTTCTTATCATGTGTCGAGATCATCCAGAGTCTAAGTGCCAAGACTGGTGTTTCAACCTTGCTGTTAAAGACATCTATAACTTATATGATTTTATCCTTTGGTACCCATATCTTTTTGGGTCCTTGTTTGTTAGACTGTCTAGAATTCTGATTGAATTTTTGTTTATAAGAGTTCACAGAATAAGATTCACTAGTGTATTTTATGTCATGTGTGTGTCCATATGTGAAGTGTGAGTTTAAAGTTATGTGTGTTTTATGACCATATCATAAACTTTCTTCGGTTGATATGATTATTCTCCTTTAGATTTCACATATCCTACACATTTTCTGCCGTTTCTGATAACTCCATAGATTATCGAAGCCATCTTTCTTCTGTCTATGTTTCTAGCTCTAAGTTTTTGAAAGTTGTGATCATATTCTTTTATGATGTTATTAGAACTAGTTGAAACTTCTAAGAAACATTCTTTTTGAGCTTTTTGTACCTCGTTTTTAATAACATAATTTTCATTTTTAAGTTTAGAGATGGTTTCTTTTTGCTCATAATTTTCTGCTTTTAGTTTCCTAGTTTCTTCAGAGTCAGATACTAGAACGTGTTTCAGGTTCTTGTTTTTGACTCAAAGTTGCTGATATCTTTCAAGAATTTCAGGCAGACTATCTTCTAATTGAGATCTAGAAAAGTTAGATAATTCCTCTTATGTTACTGAGTATGGTTCTGATTTAGATGAACTAGTATTATCTGATACGTTGGCCATTAAATCGATATTGGCACGTTCATCTTTTGATGTTGATTCTGATTCAGAAGATTTTGAGTCATACCACGTTGCCATGAGATTTTTCTTATTTTCTTTGAAGAAATTCTTATTAGGCTTTTCTTTATGAAGTTTGGGGAAGTCACTTTTGTAGTGACCTGGCTCTTTGCATTCGTAGAATACGACATCTTTGTTGCTAGACTTTCTGTATCAAGAGGATGATTTCCTATTCTTATGGGGCTTCTGAATTTCCTCTTTCTGTGCCTCCATAGCTGATGGACTCTTCTATAGAGGAAATAGTTAGTCTTCTTCTGACGAAGATCCACCAGAGTTTTCTTCTTATGCGTGAAAATCTTTAATTTCGTATTTTTTATTTGATTTAAGAGCAAGAGACTTACCTTTCTTCTAGGGATCATATTCTTCTAGTTATATCTTTTGACTTCTTAAAGAGCTAGTTAGTTCTTCAAGAGATATTTTATTTAGATCTTAGGCTAGTTTTAAGGTTGTGAACATGGGTTTCCATTTCTTGGTTAGGCTTATGATATTTTTCTTTACATGATTTGCTTTGAGTACCCTTTGTGCAGAAATTTTAGCCAAACAACCAGAATTTGAAACCATGAGAACATTGTCTCAACTGTTTCATCTTCTTCCATCTTGAAGGCCTCGTACTTCTAGATGTGTGTTGCCTTCATGCTTTCAGAGAGTCAAACATGTTCTTAGCTGAGTTACTGTTCGTGATCTTATCATATTCGGTGTACGAGATGGCACTCAAGAGAATTGTTTTAGCCTTGTGATGATTTTTGAATTCCTTCTTTTGTTGTTCCGTCATTTTCTTTCTATCGATCTTCTGACCATTTTCATCAACTGGATGAATTTAGCCATCAGTTAACATATCTTAGAGGTCAGCGTCATGAGCTAGAAAAAATTTAGATTTTGTCTTTCCAGTAATCGAAGATTTCACCATCAAAGATTGGAGGTTTTTCGTTTCTGTCTTTCTCATCATAGTTATCAGTGAAGTTGTTCTAAACTGGTCGCACCATAGTTTTTTATTGTTAGGATCTTTTATCTGACACGGTTAAGTGTTAGCACCCAGGACCAGGACCTCTGATGCCAATTAAAGGATAGAAAAACACAAGAAAGGGGGGTTTGAATTGGTGTTTTCAAAAAATAAAATTAGTATGACATGTTTGGTTAACCTGGTTCATTTGAACTCAAACTACTCCATTCGAACCACCAAGGTGATTTCTCCTCTCTCGATCGAGGTCTTAATCCATTAATCAAAACTTTGATTACAATTCACGAAGAAAACTGTCAATTTCTTCTTGAAATAAAACCACAACTTGGTTTCTCAAGGAATAACAATTTTTCTAATAGAAATAATGTGTTCAACAAATGCTTCTAAAAAGCTATGTCACAACTGTGATGTTTACACAAGATTAAAGCACATTGATAAAATAGATATTTTTTCTTGATCGCTCTTGTTGTTATGTGTGAGTGATGATCTCATATAATCAAGCCATCCTTGCAAAACAGATGCAAGGATACTCTAGACTTGAAGAAGGAACCACATAAATAGTCCTTTCTCCTCCTTTTTAGCCAATAATTTACAAAGATATCCCCCACAAAACCATACCCAAGCCGTACTCACCCAAACCTGGACAAAATCCATAAGAGCTTAGAAGAAGGAAGACTAACACAAGATGATAAAGGAGACATAATGACTTATTTAACTAGCTAAGCAGTTCCTTAGGAATTAACTTCCTTGATTTTAATAGAGGACTTGGTAAAAGAGTAGAAGTATGTGAGGAAGCTAACTATACCAAAAGTAATTATTCACCATTCATGTCAGTTTTAGTTTCCTGTATTGATTCCTAATAAACTTTTCTGAACCTGACAGTTCCAATAAATACACATGCATAGTCAAAGATATGTGTCATGCTTTCTCCTGACTTATTCTTGGCCAGATTATCTAATCAAGCCCTAACCAATGTCCTGACGTCTAATCAGACATTGTCTTCTGAGACAAAACTTAAAAAACAATTTCATGGATGAACATTGCTTTACGATGGAAGAACCGAATTCTTAATATTGGTTTTGTGTTTTTTGTTCGCAAATGTGCGGTAAGCAAGAGTCTCCATCGTATTTTCTTTTATCCAAATTAAGGAAAGGGTGAAAATAACAGAAAAAGACCTTTTCGAGAGTTTTCTGAGTAAGGGGGGGGGGGGGGTAGATTATGGAAAGGGAAGGTTTTAGCACCCTTTCCATCTGTGGTTTTCCATGGGCTCTTAGAGGTTTGCTCATTTTTAAAATGCTTTTGTGCTTTGTGTTTGAAAATGTTTTGAAGATGCCTTAGTACGACAAACTTTGTAATGTTTCTCAGGATAGTAGAGAAGGTATACAAAGTGTTTTGAAATGTCTTTTGAAAAGTAGTTTCTGTATGTAAGTGCAAAAAGTAGTTTGAACAAACTTCTAACAGCTATCTACTTTGTTACTCGAAAAAGGTCGTTCTTTTCCTCTTTTCCTTTAGACAGTGCTATCCTACTATTAGTGAGTAGGTAGCCTTGTCGTTGGATGTTGAGGGACAATTGAAGGGAAGTTATAGTCACGAAGGAAATTTTATGGAGATGCTTTAGCAATTCTGTTTTAGGGACTAGATCATTTCCCGAGAAGGCAACTGTAGGATCATCGAGGGAGTATAATCTTTTGATTTTACAGGTCTTTGCTAAAGCATTCCTGCCTCATGAGTTTTTTATTGAAGGCAATCAAAGTGGGCGTACCTTAGAGGTGCTTGTGTGCAAGTGTGTTCAATTCAATTATTTTTTGTCTTTTTGTTAAGTTTGCTAGCGTTTTATTTCAGTCTTTGTCATACATGTATAGTTACTAGCAGTTAATATGAAAAGAAGAAAAATAAAATTCAGAAAATAGAGGTCATACACCATTACACTGCTTCGGGGAGGGGATTTACATTATACAAGGATAATGGGGGATAAAGCAGTAAATCTCCTAATTTTATCTATTACATCCGGTAGGCAGATACAATAATAGTAAAAAATATGGAATTAAATAAATACACATGAAAGTAAAAGAAAATCTTTTTGTTGTTTTCGGTATAAAAGAAGACAAGACCCAAGTCTATTTAATTTTAATTTTAAGAAAACTGTTAAATAATTAATAAATTTATTTACAAAATTAGTTTAGTTAGAAAGACAACTAGCCTAATATTTTTTTGATTTTTATTTTAATGTTAATTAAAAAATATAAAAATAGAGAAATGAACCAAAAAGTAAAAATACAAATGGGGGCACCCTTCGATTGCAGGGAAAGGGGGGCTTCGATACCAGAAAAAATATGGTCTTCGATTCAGATGAAATGCCCTCTTTCGATTAGGCTATGGAGTAGGCGTGACTATCCTTCGATCCAGGGAAGGGGATTGCCTTCGACCCAAGAAGAAGATGTCCTCTTCGATCTGGGATGTTATACCTGCAAAAGTATGTTAGTGAAATAAAACGCGGGGCCTGGGGATCGAACCCCTGGCCCTTCGATCCTGCGCGCGCTGGGTATTTTTTAGGCTAAATCTGTAGCGAATGTTAGCAAACGAAGAACATGACCTGGGTGCCAAACCCATGCCTTTTAATCCTATCTAGGATGGAAAACGAAGCTAACAACAAGTAATGATGTGTTATGTAAATGTAAAGTTGGACAATTTAGCTTTTCTTACCAGCAGATTAAGTCTTTGATTTGGACACTTGCTGGAGGTGAGCACCTTCGATCTGGGGTTTTAGGGCTTGGCTGCTTTTGTCGAGGAATGACTTTTGCTTGGAAAATTCTGGCAACCTTTGATGGATTTTGTGGGCAGCCTCTCTCCAATGTTTTTTTCGTTTCTCCTCCCTTTCCGTCCCTTTTTATGTGTCCTTGGCCTCATATTTATAGGAGTGTGAGGGGACAAGCGAAGTCATGTTGGTAACGACCATTTGAATGCCATGAATGTAAAATGTAACCTTGGCCAAAGTTAAGGGATCTTGTCCCCTTTTTGAATTTTGAATGATATGTAACTGGCCTTCGAATGATCTCCTTCAAATGGGTTGATGGCCTCCTTCGAATGGCGCTGATGGCCTCCTTCGAATGGCCCTAATGGCCTCCTTCGAGTGGCTTTGATTCATTTCCTTCAAATGGGTCTAATTCAGTTCATTTGAATGGCTCTGATTCATCTCCTTCGAATGGCTCTGATGGCCTCCTTCGAATGGGCCTTTGCAAACTTCTTTGAATGGCTCTTCTGAGGCTCCTTTGAATGGACTCTTTGCCAGCTTCTTCGAATGGCTCTTCTGAGGATCCTTCGAATGACTTTAATGAAGCTCCTTCGAATGGACTCTTTGCAAGCTTCTTCGAATGGATCTTCTGAAATGCCAATCGAAGGGCCTTTTCTCTGATGTTTCAATCGAAGAAAGCTCTGATACTCCAAATTGAAGGAAGCTCTGATGCTCCAAATTAAAGGAAGCTCTGATGCTCCAATTGAAGGAAGCTATGATGCTCCAATCAAAGGAAGCTCTGATGCTCCAATTGAAGGAACCTTTAGGAATGCCAATAGAAGGATCCTGTTGCAAGGCCAATCAAAAGGCTTTCCTGAAATGCAAATTGAAGGATCCTGTTGCAAGGCCAATCGAAAGGCTTTGCTGAAATGCCAATTGAAGGGCATTTTGGAGATGCCAATCGAAGGAAACTTGAAAATAATAGTCACACATTTTGCTTTTCCTTAGGCAAGGGTTTGTGACCAACCATGTAGGGGATGACCTTGGAAAACATGAGAGGGAAAATTTTGGGGTACAACATCTGCCCCTGTTCAATCTTCTTAAACCTAAATATGTAGATTGACTTGGCTGCCTTTCGTGATCTGAAGGTGGAAGATGATTCAACACTAGAGCGCCCAGAAATTTGCACTCGCATGAAGTAAAACTGGTTTTTGATGATGTCAGGAATGGGATTACAGATTCCATTTGGTCAAGTTGACAGAGAGTCGTCAGAGATGGGCTTAAAGATACCATCCAAAGTAGATGCTGATTTCACGCATTGTCCCTTTGGTGGTTCCTGTTCCTGTTGTCTTAGGAGAAGTCCATTGGGGGATGTTGATTTCATGGGATATTCCTTTGTGGGGATTCCTGCTTTTGCTGTTAGAGAGAACTCCATTGATGAATGTTGGACTCTGTCTTGGATCATAGAGTTTTAGGAGCTTCAGTTATCCGTTACTCTACTGGGGAGTTATCTATTGGATGAAGAGATTGAAGTGAACTCCTATCTAGTCAGGATCCAGGCTTTGCAGTGACTTGTTAAGGATGATAAGGTTGACTGCTATCTGGTTGTATTCGAGGCTTTATAGTGACTTACTAGGGAAATGAGATTAAATTGTTATCTGGTCACACCCAGGCTTTGCAGTTTGAAGAAATTAAGATGTTATCTGATCGGGTCCAGGATTTAACTTGAATCTGAGGTGTACCATTATCTGGTCATATCCAAGCTTCAGTAATTTGAAGAAATTAAGCTGTTATCTGGTCGGGTCCAGGCTTCAAGTTGAATCTGAAGTATACTACTATCCGGTTGAATCCAGGCTTCGTAGTAACTGACAGAGTAAACTATTATATGGTTAGAATCCAGGCTTCGTAGCACCTAATGCTGTTATCTGGTCGAAATCTAGGCATCACAATGTCTTAAATTGTTGACTGACTATTATCTGGTCGGGTAACGGGCTTCATAGTTACTGACAGGGTAAACTGCTATCTGGTTGGATTCCAGGCTTTGCAGCTCCTTATACTATTATCTAGTCAAAATCCAGGCTTCACAACGTCTTAAATTGTTGTTTGACTATTATCTAGTCGGGTTCCGGGCTTCATAGTAACTGATAGGGTAAACTACTATCTGGTCGGATTCCAGGCTTCACAATGCTTTATACTGTTATGTGGTCGAAATCCAGGCTTCACAGTGTCTGAAGAAGTGAATTACTATCTGGTCAGATTCCAGGCTTCGTATCACCTTATACGGTTATTTGGTTGGAATCCAGGCTTCACAATGTCTTTGAATAAGTGAACTACTATATGGTCGGATTCCAGGCTTCGCAACACCTTATATTGTTATTTGGTCGAAATCCAGGCTTTACAATGTCTTCAATTGGAATGGAAATCAGAGAGATCTTGGTGTCGATCTAACTGAACCAGAAAAGGGCTTGGATTAACATCTTTCTGAGGGAATTTCTGAAAATAGCCCTCCATCAGACGTAGCTTTTGAGAAGACTACCCGGTCACATAAGTAGCGGTGTTCGTTGATTTGATCTTTCCCTGAAAAAGGAAAAGAGTTAGTCATATGCAATGTCATGATGTATGAAGTGCATTGTGGCATTGTTCTTAAAATAAATGAGATTATGCTATATGCGATGTGTATGCACATGCCATGATGTATGAAATATGAGATGTTATTGAGATGTCTCCCTGTCTAGGAAACAAAATCTCGGACTACTGTTGGAGAGTATTGGGAAGTTGAATCCTTCATTTCCTCTGGGGATCATAAATATAAATGATTTGCTGGGGATTTCCTCTTTATCTTTGAGGATAACCTGCTGGGGATTGACTCTGCCTGAGAATTGATTCTATTTGAGAATAACTCTGGAGAGAGATGCTTGTTGGAAGATTCTGTCGATGTAGAGAAATAAACTCTGTTGGGGAATGAACTTCTACAGTCTGAGAAACAAACTATACCTGGGAGGAGGTTTTATAATTATTTGAAATTATAAAGCTCGGCTGGGGAACACGGACTTCAGCTCTCTGCTGAAGGAAGCTTGTTGGAGGAGATAATTCCTGCTTGGGGATGAAGGAGTCAAAACATTAGTTGTTTCTGCTCTGTGGGGAACATAGATGTCACAGACGTATGTCGAGGATACAATGATGACTTCGCATCAGGACTTTTCTTCCCTTGTGCCTGCTGGAGATTTTGTGTATGGATCTATGTCGTGATTGTACTTTAACATGTATTGAATATGTGTCAGAATGACATTCGTCTTTGGATCGTGTCTGCACTGTACTAGGAGATAATCTAGACTAAGTATCAGGATTACATCCGTTTTAGATTGTACCTGAACTATTTCTAGAAGATGATCTGAATAAGTATCAGGATGATATCTGTCTCTGGATCGTACCTGAACTATTGCTAGGAGATAATCTGGACTAAGTATCAGGATGACATCCGTTTTGGATCGTACCTGGACTGTTGCTAGAAGATGATTTGAATAAGAAACAGGATGATATCCGTCTCTGGATCGTACCTGATCTATTGCTAGGAGATAATCTGGACTAAGTATCAGGATGACACCCGTTTCTGGATCGTACCCTAACTGTTTCTAGATGAGAATCTGGAGTAAGTATCAGGATGACATCCATTTCTGGATCGTACCTGAACCGTTTCTAGATGAGTAACGGCTGTATGCGGGTGAATTCCAGATTACAAAACAAAGAGTGTAATCATAAAAACCTGCACACAAAAACAAACAAGCAATCCAATGTCTTGAGTTAAACCTCAAGAGCTCCAGACAAAATAATCGGATAAGATCACAAGGTCTCCAAGATAGGCCAAGATTTCTAATCCTAAGTCTAAGAAAAAGTCCACTGCTCCATCATGCCAAGGATAGTTACCAAATAGTCCAAGTACCATTAAGATTTTTTTAGCGTTTATGTTGATTATTAAGTATCTTAAGAAAAGAAAAAGAAAAACTCAAGTGAGCAAAATAAAAAGGGAAAGAAAATAAATGCTCAAATGAGCAAAGATAAAAATGGCATGAAATGAAAATGCTAAAAGATAAATAATACATAAAGTATAAAAGAAATAAAAGCATAAAATAAAACAAGTTAATAATTAGTGGATAGTTGGATGACCATCTTGAAACATGCATTTGGAACTCATTAGAGGATTGGTAGAACCAAAGCCTCCACACAACAAGTTGCATTTTCTTTTTGTCAAGTATATCATCCATTTGGAATTCTCATAAGTACCATTTAATGATCAACGATGTTTAAGTGTCCCGCATTGACCAAAGGAGTTGTAGATCCATTAGAGGATTGGTAGAACCAAAGCCTCCATATAATGAATCTCAAGGTTATTGGATCAAAGAGATCAAATTAACATACTTGTGAAACTATGCAGCCGAGACCTGTCATCTGGATGTTAATGAAACATCAATGAAGTCGCCACCGAACGTCTTTTATCCCGCCGAGAGGGAAAGGTAAACATCGAGAAAACCTAGAAAGGGAGAAATCACAGTCTTTCGACCGAGAGATTGGGTAAGGGAGTCTGTTACGCGAGGGGAAGGTATTAGCACCCCACACGCCCGTAGTACTCTACGATATCCACTCTTGTTGTCTAATCTAATGGGTTTGGTCAAGTCCTATATCTATGGCTTAAAATTGAAAAGGGAATGCATGCGAAAGAAAAAGGAAACAATGTAGGGAAAATAAAAAGATGTGCTCGATTGGGCCCTACCCCAATGCCTACGTATCCCTTTTGAGGAATCAGAGCAGTCGTAGTTCGACTTATGTGTTTTGGTTGGTTTGTGTTTTTTAGTTAAGACAAACAAAGAAAACAATCAAGATGGTAAAACATCGAATGGGACTACAAACAAATGATGTGATAAAACATAAACTAAATAATAACAAAGTAACATGTCAAAGATGGCGAAACATCAAATGATAAAACAACACACCTAAAAGTGACATTGAGAGTCAAAGTTAGATAATCAAACATGTGCGATGGCGAAACACCGGCTTCAAACAAATGTGCAATGGAGAAACACCGGCTAAGAGGTAACAAAGATATCATGGAAAAGATGCTGAAACATCAATAAAAAAGATGACAAAACAATTACACCCGACAATGATATTGAGAATCAAAGTAGGATAATAAACATGTGCGATGGAGAAACATCGACTTCAAATAAATGTGCGATGGCGAAACATCGGCTAAGAGGTAACAAAGATATCATGGAAAAGATGACGAAACATCAATAAAACAGATGACAAAACAATCACACCCGACAATGATATTGAGAATCAAAGTAGGATAACAAACATGTGCGATGGCGAAACATCGGCTTCAAATAAATGTGCGATGGCGAAACATAAGCTAATAGGTAACAAAGATATCATGGAAAAGATGACAAAATATCAATAAAACAGATGACAAAACAATCATAGCTAACAATGATATTAAGAATCAAAGTAGGATAACAAACATGTGCGATGGAGAAACATTGACTTCAAATAAATGTACGATGGCGAAACATCGGCTAAGAGGTAACACAGACAAGGCAAGATTGGTTTGTATCTTTTACTTTGAACAAGGGTTTGAGTTTATTACAAATGTCTTATGATTTGCCAAGAAACAAATTTTTGTTTTAAGATGCAAAATGCAATGAAAGGAAAAAACAACTAAGGGAAACTAGCCTAGCACTATCCCTAGTGTTATCATACAATGTTTGATCCTAAGGTTGAGGATAAGGGAAAATCCTACCCTAATTTACATGCTAGAGGGAGCTCAACAAAACTATCCTATAGGGAACATGTAATGAAAGCGAAGTCGTGATCTCAATTTCTAAATTGAGTGACTCATCGATCAACAATTAAAGAAGAAAAGCAGTAAACATCCTATAGGGAATATGCAATGAGAGCGAAGTCATGATCTCAATTTCTAAATTGAGTGACTCATCGATAAACAATTGAAGAAGAAAAGCAGTAAACATCCTATTGGGAACATGCAATGAGAGCGAAGTCGTGATCTCAATTTCTAAATTGAGTGACTCATCGATCAAAAACAAACACATCACATGCATCAGACAAAAACCAGACGGCCTCCTGACATATATCAGCAATAAAGGTCCCATCATGCAGTCAGAGAATTATGCAAAATGAAAATGGGAGAAAGGGAATAGTACAATACCAAACAGATAACTATCTGTAGCAATCAAGCAAGAATAAAAGAAACCCAGAGAAACTTCAAGTAAGCTGGCATCAGTAGACAAATCGAGTTGGAAATTACACCATCAGGATGCAAGTAATTTATCAGACATGAACAAATCCCATGGGCAATGTGTGGCATTCACAATCATATGTATGTATATCCTACATAAACCATCAAATATGCCAAACACAAAAAATAATGCTAATATAATGAATTGTGTTCCACAAATAAAGTGAAACACAAAAGCCTCAAGCCAACAGTGGAAACTTTCTCAGAGTACCTCGCATATTCAACAACCAAGTTAGTATTCCATAAGGTGAAAAGGTGAGAACCACATGGTGGCATTTATTGAACATTAGACATTATAGGCAAGAGGAAACAAGCACATGCACAAATTAGGTCAAAAGAAATAGAGGAATGTTGCTCTTTTCTATCACCATGTTGAATTGACAATTGAATATCAATCAAGGATCATAAGATCTTGATAATAATATGAACAAAGACCATGAAGGTCAGTAGCAAACACAATTTAATCATGCACAATTAATTCAATCACAACTTCATGAACACAATAGGTGATGCAACCTACATAATGCATTAGATGGTTTAAAACATTCAAATATGAGGCTTCTAAGTGAAATGGCTTAAGCTAACATGGACAATCAGAATCAACATGATCCTTAGGTTCCCAATTATAGGCCTCACTCAAGTTCATTGGCCATCAAACAAATTGCAACAAGACATGCAAACATAATTGGGTACCTTCACTTCAAAATTACATCAAAAATGGAAATAATGGTCTATAATTCAAACCAAAAACATATTAGCATCCTTGAAAGGTATAAAAGTCAGAATGCAAGCCCTAAACTCATGAATGATTGAGGAGAAGACCAAGTGAAGTCTAAAGTTCAAGACTAGTTGGCAAAACTACCAAACTAGACAAGTTTTCAAAATTATTTGTGGAAAAATGTCAAACCAAGTCAAATAATTCAAGAAAAATGGTTTTCAAATCCCCAACACATTCATGAACCATAATCAAGACCTGAATTGCAACAAGAGGCCAAGGCACAAAGGTTTTGAACATGAAACTTGCACCATAAGCAACAAAACCCTAGATTTTGACTTTTAATCCTAAATATTAATTAAATAGGATCAAAACTCAAACAAATTAAGAAAACATATTTTTCATATTTTTTTGAATTAGGAAAATTCAAAAAATGAAATTAAATTCAAACAATTATGCAATTAACAAATATTCACATATCAAAATATTATTTAAATAAAAAATTCAGAAAAATGGCCAACCAAAATTATATTCAGATATTGGAGCTAAAAACTCACACCCCTGATTTTTTGTGAATTTTTTGATTTAAAGGAAAATATTAAAATAAAAAAAACAAACAATTAATAATTGAATTATTACTTAAGGGCAATAAAAAAATGCAAACCCTAACCAAAAATCATGAAAAGGTCAAAATAAAAATATATTTAGATTCTAAGATTAAAAACAAGATTACATGATTTATTTGAGAATTTTTGAATCAAAGGAAGTATTAAAAAAAATTACAAAGCAAAAATTCAAAATAAAACTCTCAAATTAAAATTCTAATCAAAAATGGAAAATATGCTAGACCAATTTCAGAATCAAATTTTACATTATTTTGTGAGTCTAGAATATTTTTTGTGGAATTTTTTGGATCAAAGAAATATTAAAATAAAAATTATCTTGAAATAATCAATTAATTAAACCTATGAATTTTTTAACCAATCAAATTATTTTTAAAAAAATCCAAAACAATATGACAAATACTAGAAAATAATATTGACCTATGGTAATTTTTTGTGATTTTAGAAAGTGTTTTGATCAGAAAACAAAATTAAACAAAATGTCAAATAAAATAAAAATTCAAATAAGCCAAAAAATTCAAACGGACCAATCGTGATGTGCCACCACATCATCTTCAACCTCTGGACAGTTCAAAAATGCGTGCAACATCCAGGCTTAGGGCTCATGTTCAGACCAGCATAAAACACTTAATTTCGCATCATTTTTCATGAAATCAAAGGCAAATCAAAGCTAGCATTTCATACTTCAAATTGCATGGAAATAAAATAGAATCATCAACCACATTGTCCACAATCAAGTCATGATTATGAACAAAATCATTCTGAATCGCGAGTTTCAGAGTATCCAATCATGCATAATTCACCAAATTAAATGTTATAAAGCTTCAGAAACATTCTATTAACATCATTGAACACAAATCCGAGCTCAACCATCTCAATAAACAAGCGCATCTCAAAAATTGAAGTTTGGAATCATTACCTCAAGGCGAAAAGTGTTCTACTGTTTCCTTCACTCCAGATGCAAACAAATGGTGCTAGCTTGATCTACTCACTTTGCTGGAGCTGAATCCATAAGAATTTTGTAGAAAACACCAAGGAATTGAGAGAATCGAATCAAGTTACAGAAGAACAAAGTGAATCTCATATCTAAATTTCTTGAAAATGGCGTGTTCTCTTCCTCTCTCTTTGCTTGCTTCCTCTTATATAGAGTTTGCAGAGAAGGTTAGAAAAGGAATTTGGTCTTCTAAGTTGTTCAAGGGCTTGATTGGAAAATTTTGGCAAAAATGAAGTGTGCATGGAATTAGCTGATTTGCCCGTGTGTTCTTCTTCCTTTTATGCATTTAGTGGGCCAAATAACTTCATAAAATCATTCTTAGAATCTTGGCCCTTAATTCCATCTGATCAAAGAGTGTTGGAGTTTTTGCAACTTTGGGCAATTTTTGTATTTTCCATTCAAACAAACACCAAGGTCCATGGAACACGAATGGCTGATATTATGGGCCTTAGAAAATCACAAATAGGTCATGGGCTGGGTTAGGAACAAAGAGAATGGTTGAAACCTGAGTTTTCATGAATTGGCCATTTTGCATATTTGCCAAATTTCAATAAAATGCCCCAAAAATCCAAAACTCATAACTTGCTCATGCTTTTGAATTTTTACACAAATTAGCACAATTTGGAAAGGTATTTAAAAGATCTACAATACCTTAGTTATTAGATTTTGCAAATTAATCTATTAAGGTCCTCAAAATTTGGCTAGAAATTCACTAATTTTAGAAAATGACCTATAATTTTGTGACTTCAAAATGCCATAACTCTTGATTCCTTGCCAATTAGGACATGAGACCAAAAGGAGGTGAAATATCATTCTCTTAGATTTCCAAGCATATTTCATTTGCATCTTCTTGATCAAGGGTGAATAAAATATGGTTTTTTGAAATTAGGTCCTTATTTTCCAAAATTAGTAACTTTTAGGGTTTCTTCAAGAACAAGCTTCAACCCAAACCTAAATCTCTTAGATCCAATGACCAAGATGGACTTGAAATATGAAAAGTACATCCTTGAATTTATGGTTGGCCAAAAATTCACTCAGTCAACCTTGACTTTGACTGATTTTGACCAAAATGACCATTTTGCCCCTCTAAATCAATTGATCAATTTCTCTTCAAAATTGATGATCAAAACTTCAAACACTTTGGGCATTACGACCAAATCCTTGTGCAAAGACCTATTAGATACCAAAGAGATGTTATAGCTCCTTAAATCAAGACTTGTACATTGGCCAATAGCCCTGCTCAAACAAAACCCTAATTTGACTGGTGAATCCATAGAGTGATTCTCCTTGTAACCAAACACAAACTCCAATCCTCTGATGACCCAAAGAGATGTATAGAATATCTTGATATATGCCTTAAACTTTGAGCTTGAAAAGATCCAGAGGTTTAGATAATAAGATTCTACCTGAGCAACTTGTCCATGTAATCAACCTTCAAAGCTTGAGGAAAACTTGATAACCAAAGTACTTTGATCCTATCACAATGTATGAATGAAATGCACTATGATGTTCATGATGAAACATAAGCCTAAATTAAGAGGGTAAATTTTGGGGTGCAACAGGTGCCCCTATTCAAATATCTTCAACATGATAAGTGAGAAAAGTGATAACTTTCGAGCGTTCAGGGTTGACGATGTTTGAATACGAAAGAACCCGAAAATTTACACTCTTGAAAGAAACGAAAACGAAAACTCCCAAGACATGCGTCAGAATGAAGCTGCAACGCAGGTTGAGACAGAACGAAAACAAGAGAAGGGTAGGCGCAACTAAACTTCCAGAAAAACGTGCCAGGGTAAAATTGGGCTTCAAAAGTAAGGGGTGAGACAAAACTCAACCAACTGAGTATAGATGAGACTAAGCTCCGTAATAGAAAATGTACGCGGGTGAGGAGACGAAACTCTGAGCTCGACCCAAAGCAAAGTGGCTAGAGTGCATGATTCCAGGAACACTTGCTAATCTCAACTAGGATAGATAGTATGAAGGAACTGAAAGAATCCCAGAAATAAGGAACAACAGCAAGACGAGACTCGATTCACGACTAGTTAGACGAAACTAGACTAGACGAGTACCAGGACGAAACAGGATTTCACGCACGGGTAACGAGGAGAAACTCGACCCAAAGCAAAGTGATGAGAGTGCATGTTTCTCAGAGCACCTGCTAGTCTCAGATCAATGGATAAACAGTGACGAAAACTGATAAAAGAATCCAAGGAACAAAGGAGACTGATTTCAAACCAGGGATGCAATACAAACACTGCACTCGGTAAATGAACACCGTCAAAGAGTCCAAGGTAGGAAAGTAAAAACGAGACGAAACTCGACTCAATAACTAGTTAGGAGAAACTAAACTAGATGAGTACCAGGACGAAACCGAATTTCATGCACAAGGTGAGGAGACAAAACTCTGAGCTCAACCCAAAGCAAGGAGATTAGGGCATACACCTAAAAACCTGCTGAAAGCGAATATCAGGACGAAACTGGTATTCGAAAGGTGCATCAATAGACATTGGAATAAACCAGAGAGGTTAGTGAAAACTAAACCCGAGAAGAACGCGCCAGGGCGAAACTGAACTACAGTCGAGAGTAGACACTCAAACAAACAAATGATTGACATCAAAAGGATATTGGTATGGGGTGTATAATGAGGACGAAGACCTCGCTGGGGATTAAATCCAAAGTATTAGCAAATCACCGGGGATGAAGAAAATAATAATGGCTTATGTTTTGATGCATGTTTGAATTCTTTTTATATAGCGCAATGCTCCAGATAATGGAAATGCTATGCATTTTGGTAGATGCAATGTAATGATGCATGTTTAAAAGTCCTACAAGGGAATGGCCAATCGAGAAGCCAATAACCAAGAAATTAGGATCTGAAAAGACTTGCAAAAATAAATTGCAAAATCCAAAGGAGAGGAGAAAAAACGGGAAACTGCTAGAGGGGGAACCTCGAAGAGACGAAGCTTCACGGGGAATAACATCCAACCAACCAGTAGAAACGGACCGCAAACATTGAGAGGAGCTGCAAAAATAAATTACGAACTCTTAGAGAAGATCATAACGACACTGTAACCTCTAGAGAAGAACGCTTATCTAAAGATCAGACGTTGAGGGAAAAGATCAGGGCAAGATTGTAATCTCTGGGAAGGACAGCACACATCCGTGTTTGAGGATGATATCAAGACAAATAAACCCGATGTGAGGGGTGGAAAACCTTTGCTAGGGGAACAAAGCTTTGATGAAGAAGTGAGACTTCACCGGGGAGATAGAACTCTGTTGAAGATTATCTTGCTGGAGAGATATTCTTTTGGAACGTAACCGATGGATGAATCCTGCAGATAGTCACACAGTAACGACCTTACTGGGGAATAAAAGAATATCTTTAACATAAGGATGCCCCGGTCAACAGATCAGCTGGGAATTGAGAGGTCAAAATGAGGGATCTCTATTGGCAATTCCATTGGGGAGTTGAAACTTCTTCAGAATGTGGGTTCCTGCTTAACGACTCCATTGGGGATGGGCGACATATCCAAACCTGAAGTCCTAGAATGAAGCTTTTTGAAAGAAAATCCCTGAAGCAACAAACCTTAGCTGCGGAAGCGAAACATCACTGGGGGTAAGAGACTTCACAGGGGATAAGAAGAGTCCTAAACAATATGAGCCCTGTCAAAAAGAAGAAAGCCAAATATTCTCTTCCTGACAATCATTAAGCTCTTTACAGGTGTTCAATGTGTAAAATCTCTTTTGATGTTAAACCAATGTTTTGCATGCAGGAAGATGTTTATTTTGAGAACGACAGACCTGATGCGATGATTATTTAAGCCTTGAAGTTGAAAATTTTAACAAAATGTTGCATCTCTGTTATGGACGAATCACTGGCTAGAGTGCAAAAAATTTAAAACTTTTCTTCCCCTTTTTGAAAAATGAGTCAAAACGCGGATGATAAGATACCAACATGGCTATGCAACACATATTCAAGGGGGTTTAGGAAATGTTATCCTGTTGTAGTATGCTTTCAAGTTAAACCCTTGTTTCAGTTAGGACTTTTAGAGGTTGTAACATGGCCTGGTTCAAGGTTCTTTTGAAAAAAAGTTTTCAAGGCTCAAGTTATTTGGTGCCCACCCCCTTCGTGATATTCTTCCGTCCTAAATTCAGTTGACTTATCACAAGAATTCATTTTTCAAGAGGATTTATAATGATTGAGTGATCACGACAAATTTTCTAACATGATTGTCACTTAACTTTTGCTGCTTCGGTTTTTGATATTATTGTTTTTTCTTTTGATGGAAATTTTATAGGGTAATATTTTTCGGCCTTTTAGGCTCTCTTTTCCCTAAATTTTTCCTGGACAAGATCTTTTGAATTTCAATTCCCCTTTTTTAGTCCAGCGGGACGCCCTAACTTTTGCCTTAGCGACTTGTTTTCAAGTTTCGGCTTAGCGGGGCTTTTTGTTTCTTTCTTATTCAAACTTTCCATTTTGAACAAGTTAATGTGACTTTAGATCTTTGAACTTTTTCTTTCTTTTTCTTTTTTTTGTTTGAAGAAATAAAATGCCTCATTCCTTGGTCGGCGAGGGATAGCCATTATTGTATCGATTCGATCTCGACCTCAGGATTTTATGAAGAAATGAAAATCATGGTTTTGACATTTTTCCTGTTCTCATGATACGAAAGATAAAATGTGGTGATCCTCGAATGGGACATTCCTTTCTAAAATTTGAATGCTTGGGCAAATCAACTGAACATCTACCCTGCCCCTGGTTAAAAAAGGTTTTTTTTTTAATGGAAAAGAAACTCCTACTTCGAAGGCTCAGAGGGGTTACCAAGGGTCTAACTCCCTTATATCTCCGGTGTTTGGGGATTGAAACAATGCCTGTACATCGTCAATGGGGTTCTACTCAAAAGCATACCACTACAATCACCACTTTTTAGCTAAACTCCCTCCTCCAAATTCTTGGTCATGCAAAAGAATTGGCACAATTGGTATCAAAATGCCCGAAAAACAATTAAAGAGTGATATTGTATAAAAAAATTGTTAGGCAAAAACATTCAACGCATCAAGACTGGCATTCAGCTATAAACAAAATCCTATATGCAGACAATGCTAAAATAATCAATCAAGATGACACATGAGAGTGCGACAAAGAAACGTAATAAAAGCCATTATGGGGAAGCAGTATCTCCGACCAGGTTCACTGGTCCCGCTGACCTGCCGTAACCTTGATATTACCCAGACCTATGATCTCTACCCACAGCCCGGAGCTGTAAAACAGAATGGCAAGGCAAATGCCAATAGAGTGAAAGAGAGCTTCATCAAACATGGCACCAAACATGCCTCTTGCGCAGCGATAATGGTGTTTGTTATCTGTATTTCAAGCGATCAACTAACCATGACTTAGATTACCATATCCGTGTAAGGCCCACGAAGTTTATATGCACATGCTTATCAAAATATTGGACGTTTTTTGCAAACAAAATAGTAAAAAGGGAGAAAAGAAACATATACGTATACTTGAAAGAATATCTTCTATTGTTTTTGAGAAATCAGCCTGTGAAAAAGGCATTTACATTTGGAAGCAAGCAATTACAAAATCAAAGCAAACATGTGTTTACAAATGGCAATGTGAATGTGAATATCCATCAAGTCCCGATTCCGCTATGACTCTTACGACTTTCACACTTTCTGCTTTCAGACAGATCATTCTTGGATTAGCTTCGAACTTATACCAGATGGCGGAACGAAGGAAAGAAACAAAGGATCTCATGCTGAGCGTAGTCATTTGCTTTAAGTCCCTAACTTTGCCTGAATCTCCCTTTCGGGTTTTCGATTCACCAGGACACCCTCCTTTTGCCTAAATCTCCCTTTCAGGTTTTCAGTTTAGCGGGTTTTTATTATTTTTATGCAAAGTATTTTTTAACTACGTCAGCATTAACATGGAGAGGGAAGTACTCTCCATCCATAGTCGTGAGCATCATCGCCCCTATAGAGAAAACTTTTCTGACCACAAAAGGACCTTCATAAGTTGGAACCCACTTGTCCCTGGGATCTCCCTGGGGAAGAATTATCCTTTTGAGCACAAGGTCACCTGGCTTGTAACACTGGGGCCGTACCCTCTTATCAAAATCTTTTCTCATCCTTTGCTGATATACCTGACTATGACATAGAGCCGCCAACCTCTTCTCATCAATGAGTTCCAGTTGATCCAGCCGATTCTGTACCTATTCACTTTCGTCTAGCTCAACATCTCTCATGACCCTAAGAGAAGGAATCTTGACTTCTACCGGCAATACTGCTTCCATGCCATAAACCAATGAAAATAGGGTTTCCCCGGTCGAAGTACGCACAGTGGTGCGATAAACATGCAAAGCGAAAGGCAACATCTCATTCCAATATTTATAGGTTACCACCATCTTCTGCACAATCTTTTTGATATTTTTATTGGCCGCTTTGACAGCTCCATTCATCTTTGGTCTATATGGGGAAGAATTATGATGCTTGATTTTGAAGGACTCACAAAGCTCCTTCATCATTTTGTTGTTCAAATTAGACCCATTATCGGTAATGATCTTCTCAGGCATTCCGTAGAGACAAATAATATTGTGCTTAATGAACCGAGTTACCACCTGCTTGGTGACATTGGCATAGGATACAGCTTCGACCCATTTTGTAAAATAATCGATGGCAACCAGAATGAAACGGTGCCCGCTGGACGCAGTCAGTTCAACCTTGCCGATCATATCAATTCCCCACATCACAAACGACCAAGGGGAGGTCAAGACATTCAAAGGTACTGGAGACACATGCACCTTGTCAGCATAGACCTGACATTTGTGGCAAACCCGTGCATGATTGTAACAGTCAGTCTCCATGGTGGACCAATAATAACCTGCTCGCAAAATCTTTTTAGCCATGGTGTGCCCATTAGAATGGGTCCCGAAGTCACCTTCATGTATCTCTTCAATGATTCTAGCTGCTTCTTTCTTGTCAACACATCTGAGTAGTAAACTTTCATGATGCCTTCTATACAACACACCACCACTGAGAAAGAACTTGGCTGAAAACCTCCTCAAGAACTTCTTGTCTTTGACGAATGCCCCCTTAGGGTAATCTTGTGTTTCCAGATATCGCTTAACGTCATAAAACCAAGGGTTACCATCTAGTTCCAAACTGGCCACAAAGTAGGAAGTTGGCTCACTCAAACTTCTGATGGTAATAAAAGGTGCCTCATTAGCCTACTTAACCTTGAAAATGGAGGAAAAAGTTTCCAGTGCATCAGCTAGATTGTTTTCTTCTTTGGGAATGTGTTCAAACGTGATCTCTTCGAAGTACGGAATCAGCTTCATAACATGCTCACGTTAGGGAATTAGGTTCTGATGGCGAGTCTCCCAGTCTCCATTAATCTGGCTGATAACAAGATTGGAATCCCCGTAAACTTTCAAAAATTTGATGCGCAGGTCGATCGCTGCTTCAATGCCGTAAATGTAAGCTTCATATTCGGCCATGTTGTTAGTGCAATCAAAACAAATATGAGCCGTGAAAGGAATGTGATATCCCTCAGGGGAAGTGATAATAGCTCCGACGCTGTTACCCATGGCATTAGAGGCACCATAAAAAACAAGCGTCCAACGTGAGCCCGACTCAGGTCCTTTATTTGGGTCTTGCATATTACAATCCCGAATATACACAATTTCCTCATCTGGAAAATCAAACTTCATTAGTTCATAATCATTCATGGGCTGATGAGCAAGATGGTCGGCCATTACACTACCCTTAATTGCTTTTTGGGTAGTGTATTAGATATCATATTCGGTGAGTATCATCTGCCAACGGGCTACCCTGCCTGTAAGAGTTGGCTTCTCAAAAATGTACTTGATTGGATCCATTTTGGATATCAAGTAGGTGGTGTGAGTTAACATGTATTGCCTCAGACGTTTGGCGGCCCAGGCAAGCGCACAACAAGTCTTTTCCAGCAATGAGTACCTTGACTCGCATTCCGTAAACTTCTTACTCAGGTAGTAAATAGCCTGCTCTTTCTTCCATGTCTCATCGTGCTGACCGAGGACACAGCCCATTGAGGTCTCTAACACAGTTAGATACATGATTAGTGGCCTTCCTTCCACTGGGGGCATGAGTATCGGAGGTTCCTGCAAATACTCCTTTATTTTGTCAAAGGCCTTCTGACAATCCTCATTCCATTTCACTGTCTGACTTTTCTTCAACAACCTGAACATAGGTTCACAGGTGGCTGTGAGATGAGAAATAACTCTGGAAATATAGTTTAAGCTTCCCAAGAAATCACGTACTTCGTTCTCTGTCCTTGGCTTAGGAATTTCCCGTATCGCTTTGACTTTGGCCGGGTCCACCTCGATACCTTTCTCACTTACAATAAAGCCCAATAGCTTGCCGGATCTCACCCCGAAGGTGCACTTAATCAGATTCAACCTTAGCAAGAACTACCTCAATCTCTCGAACAATTTTTCCAGATGAACAAGATGTTCCTCTTCCGTGTTGGACTTAGCAATCATATTGTCCACATATACTTCAATCTCTTTATGAATCAAATCATGAAAGAGAGTGACCATGGCGCACTGGTATGTTGCCTCAACATTTTTCAAA
Organism: Vicia faba; assembly: GCA_948472305.1. Lineage (NCBI taxonomy): Eukaryota > Viridiplantae > Streptophyta > Magnoliopsida > Fabales > Fabaceae > Vicia > Vicia faba. The sequence continues at coordinate 728,642,272 of OX451741.1, read as the reverse complement.
CTAAACGACATCACTTTATAACAGAAGGTTCCCCAAGGCATGATGAATGTTGTTTTCTACATATCCTCCAAATCCATCTTAATTTGATTGTAACCCGAAAAGCCATCCATGAACAAGAACACCTTGGAATGAGCAGTATTATCCACCAGCACATCAATATGCGGAAGAGGGAAATCATCTTTGGGGCTGGCCCTGTTCAAATCCCTATAATCCATGCACATCCTGACTTTACCATTTTCTTGGGCACAGGCACAATATTTGCAATCCATTGCGAATAATTGACAACCTTTAAGAAATTTGCATCCAACTGCTTTTGGACCTCCTCTTTGATCTTCTTGGATATCTCAGGATGAGTCCTTCGGAGCTTCTGCTTGACAGGAGAACAACCTTTTTTGAGCGGTAGTCGATGCACCACTATGTCTGTATCCAACCCAGTCCTATCCTCATAAGACTAGGTGAAGATATCAGAATACTCACGGAGTAGCTCAATCAATCTGACCTTTATACTTTCTTCGAGATCTTCCCCTATCTTGACTTCTCTTCTTACCTCTTTTGTGCCAATATTCACCACCTCAATTGAATCCTGATTCGGCTGGATAACCTTCTTCTCTTGTTTCAACAGTCTTGCTAATTCCTCAGGAAGACCATAATCCTCATATGCTTCTTCTTCAGCATGATAAATAGGAGTGTCAAAGTCATAATGAGCCATAGCAGAGTCGTTATTGACAGAATCGGTGGTGAAAGTGCATCTGCATGAATGACATTTTTGCATTTTTTAGTGAAAGTGTGCGGAAAGAGAAACATTGCCATTTAAAAAAGAAAAAAGAAAAGGAAACAATTTTTTGAATGCAAAAACATCCCTTATTTCGTGATAAACTTGAAAATAAACATGGTGGACCTACACAAATGATTCACTAGGCCTTGGGCAGAGCGTAGGAATTATGATATGACAATAAAGAAACAAGAAAAATACTCCTCAGCGCTTGAAACTTGGATAACATCCACAGAAGTCCAATTGTTGAGTGTCTGGCCTGGAATACTCGGACGAATCCAATCTTCAACATTGTAGCCATCAGCCCTATTGTCGCCAATTGCATTGACGTTCCCTTCTTGAGTAGCACAAGGGCGGGAGAACTTCAAAGGAGTAGATAAACTGGATGCTCTGTGAATTGCACTCCGCTGACCTGGGCTAAAACCAAGACCAAATTTATCAATCTTCGGAGTAACGTCCAGCACCTGACCCCAACCTTCAGGGTTACCACCTTCCACTACAGCTTTTGCATCTTTGAGAGAAGACATAACAATTTCCGATTTCTTTTTCTGCTCTGGAGGAGGAAGATTGACGACATGAAATGTCTCAAATGCTTGAAACAGAGTCTCATGTATCTCACATTCAACTTCGACATAGAGGAATAATGTCAAATGACTCACGATGTACTATTCTTCGTTGCATACAATTATCACTTTTCCCTCTGCAGGATACTTGAGTTTCTGATGAAGAGTAGAAGAGACTGCTCTTGCTCTATGAATCCATGGCCTCCCCAACAAGCAACAGTATGCTGGTTGTATATCCATTACAAAAAATGTAGTTGTGAAGGTTCAAGGACCAACCTTGATTGGTAGCTCCACCTCCCCAAATACTGACCTTCGAGACCCATCAAACGCCTTCACCATCAAATCACTAGGGCACAACTCCAGTCCAGAATAATCAATCTTCATCAATGCTGACTTGGGAAATACATTCAAAGACGACCCTGTGTCCACCAAAACACGGGATAAAGTAGTGCCCCTACACTCCATTTAAATATGCAACACTTTGTTATGGTTTGGTCCCTCCGGAGGAAGATCAAAATATGTGAAGCCCAAACCATTCCCGACAGATATGTTAGTAAAAACATTCTCAAACTGATTGATTGTTATCTCATGGGGCATGAACACATTCTTTAACTACTTCATCAAAGCATTTCTGTGAGGTTCTGAATAAATCAACAGAGACAAGATGGACATCTTAGAAGGAGTATGGCTCAGATGATCAATTATGCTATAATCATTCTTTCTGATGATTCACATTAACTCATCAACCTCATCGGGGACTGAAGAAGCCTCCGGTAACGAAATTGGTTGAGTCACATTGGCTGGCGTAACCCTTGGATTACCAATCATTGCCTGTTGTTTTCCTTTTTCTCTAGCAGAAACGTCTACCGCATCTTTCACATTGGAATGACCAAATACTCTCCCGCTTCTAGTCATTCGACCCACATCAAAAAAGTTATGGACTTCCTCTTCATCACCTCCAGCATGTTCTTCCTTGGACAAACGAGCATTAACCTCCTACTTTACCCCATGGTAATAAACATCGGCACCGTAATGCCATGGGATGGCCTACTCACTGGTGTACGGCATCGGACCAAGTACTGTAATCATCAGAAGGGGTGCCTTTTATGGGGAAGGAATGCGCGCAGGGGTGTAAGGAATAAATATCACAGCAATATCCTCTTCAGTGACCTTGCGGTAGCTCGGTTTTCTATCAAACTGTAGGAAACCCTCCTTTATCAACAACTGGATGTCGGCTTTTAAATCATCACAACCCTTCGGTTGCTCTCTACACTTGGCACACTCTGAAGTACAACCCGGGAAAATAGAATTGTTAAGAAAATACCTCTTAACATACCATAACAGAGTAGTTACTTGTTCCACATCCATGACTAAATTCAACATTTCACCATTATCATCAATCATATTAAGAACACCCCCTCCATGTCTTGGCATTGGGTTTTGAGTAACATTCGGACCAGTTACCGGGGTAAACTCAATTGCCTTAGCATCCAATAAGTCTTGTACCTTGCACTTCAATGCAAAATAATTGTCAGTAGAATGACCAACTCCGCCCGAATGGAATTTGCATCTTGCATTAGCATCATAGTTAACAGGAAGTCGTGCGGGTGGTGGTGGCATATTCCTCAAACTGATCAACTTTAAATCAAGCAGGTGGTGGAGCGCTTGAGTAAGAGTTACTGGCAAGGGGTCAAATTTTCTCGGCTGCCTCTATTGTTGATTATTATATTGACGGGGAGCATCTTGCTGTCTCTGTTGTTGCGGCACTGCATTCGGTCTCTGCTGCGGAGGAGCGTTAACAGGAATAGAAACAACATTGATTTATTGGTGCTGACGATCCTCTCTTCATCCCCTATGAGAGTAAACTACGCTTGCTTCTCCTTCCCTTTTCTTAGGGTAAGTGATGAATGGTTTCTTATTGCCCCCTGAAGAGCCGCTAGAACCTCTAATCTGAATTTTTCCCAATTTCAAACCCACTTCAATTCTTTCACCAGCCATAACCAAGTCTGCAAATCCTGCCGAAGTACTTCCTATCATGTGTTCATAGAATGGCCCTTGCAGGGTTCTCATAAACATATCAATGAGTTCTCTCTCCATGAGTGGAGGTTAAACCCTCGCATCCAACTCTAAGCGTATTCCTTGAAAGATTCTTTTGGTCCTTGGGACATATTCTGTAACTGAGTGCAATTAGGTGCCATATCCACATTGTACTGATAATGTTTGACAAAATCCCGAGTGAGATCATTCCAGCAACGAATATGACTTTTCTCCAACTTCATGTACCAGTCTAGGGATGCCCCAGATAGGCTATCTTGGAAAAGTGAATCAAAAGCCCTTGATCCTCAGTATGTACCGACATCTTCCTGAAATAAGCAGTTGCATGAGTAATAGGACACGATGTTCCATTGTACTTTTCAAATGTAGGAGGCTTGAAATTTGGAGGAACTTTCACCCCAGACACCAACCCGAGATCATTAGCATCCATACCAAGGACTCCTTGCCCTTCCACAACCTTCAGACACTCTTCCAACAAATGATACTTCATATCCTCAATCTGAACCCCCGGCTCTGAACGCCGCACATAAAATTGATCTTCATCCTGGTCAAAGTCAAAGTCCTGATCCTTATAATTCCTTACACCGCCCTGATTAGCTCTCTTGTTCCCCACAAGACGAGGTCCAGGAGACGGGGGAAACTGCCCTACGTTGCGCACAAAAGGGTTTCCCGGCATCCCATGAAAATTTCCAACATGCTGATCTTGCACATCCCCCAATCCTACATAAATGTCCTGATAGAGCCCTTGATTTCCACCATCCCCTAGATAGCGGCGCTAGTTGTTGAGAATGGCAGCTAGTTCCTCCTGTAGGAGATTCACATTGGTGATAACCTCCATGAACTGAGTCATCTGAGTAGCCATCTGGGCCCTCATTTCAGCGAGATCAGCTTGAACCTGTTCCATATGTCTTGGCAAGTTGTTTCTGGTGGAATACCGATGAGTAGTCATCTTGAATTCTGAATAAGAAAAGTAGCAGAATAAGAAAACCGTCTGGAGATAACCTGTAATGTTATGAAATGCATGATATGCATGATATGTTTGTCATTTCCAGGTACCCAAGAGTCCTTTTATTCATCAGTCACGGCATGCGACCATACAATCAAAAGAGAAAGGATAATAAGATGAACACCTCAATTATTTACAAACAAAAGGAACGATGTCCAAAGACTTTGGACAATTAAGAGTAAAATGATAAACAACTAAATACATGTCTTAACAATAAAGCAAAAAGAACTGAATAATAACAAAAATCAATTAGTCCCTTCCAACAATTCTGGGGGTGACCAAATACACCAAAAGTAAATAACAAAACTAAATCTCCGGAACTAAACATGCTTCAAGATGTTGACAGTACTCTTCAAGTCTGGCTTTCTCCTTCAAAAGTTGAGATGCGACCACTTTACTTTCTTGAAACTGATCCTCTACGACTCGCCTCTGGGCTACTTCCTTCTTAAGCTGAGGATCTTTGTCTTTGAGCTGTTTCTCTAAGTTCTGAATCTTCTTCTTGTAGCTATTTTCAAATACCTGAAGCTTCCAACACTCTTGCTGAGTCTTACTCAACTCTTCTTCCATTTCAGCATGAGATCTCTTCCTAAAACTGGTTGCATCAGAAGTTTCCCCTTGAGCTTCCTTGAGTTTGCGAGCTAAGTCGGCCCTTTCTTGATCTGCCCAATAAAGTTTCGTCCCCGCCTCACGGTATTTTGCACGGAGTTGAATGTTCTCAACATGAACCTGGGTGAACATCTTGGTAGGCACTGTGTTACTCGGAACAACAGGAGGTTGCTCGTATAGAGGAGCCGACCTTGAAAATGGTAATCGTAAAATCTTGACCCTGGCTTTAATCCATTCCAAGTAAGGAACCCTAGAAATAGGAACCTTCTTGCCCAAAGTAGTTCTATCCATCCTGTGAATTCCCTTCCAAGCACTTGTCACTCTTTTCAACATCTCAGGATCACTTCCTCTAGCGAAATACACTGATTCAGACACCTCCTTAACCGTTGGCGGTCCATCCATTGCATATCCCAATTGACGATAAGCAAGCACAGGATTATAGTTGATACACCCCTTAGTTCCTATGAGGGGAACATTAGGGAAATCTCTGCAGCTAGTGACAATACTTCGCACTTCCCCCATGTCATAATTCCACCCGATATCGAATGAAGTAAGGTTGACAAGCCTTGATGACCATCGGAGAGAATGCCTGGTATCCACGAAAGGGCCACTTACTGGTAGATGCAACTTAAGCCATTGATACAACATCGAATGGCATAAACTTACATTACCACCTTTTCCATGCCTGGAATGAATGGTGTAAAGAGTATCTGCCAAGAGTGTCGGTATCGGGTTCTTGTTTCTAAAAACACAGATTGCCGTCAAATCCACAAAATTTCTCTTGTAAGGGAAAAGGACGATATCGTATATCATGAGAGTAAACAGAGAACTGAAGTCACTCCAATTTCTTTTCTTTTCCCAGTCTTCAGCTTTCTGTACTAAGAAATCCAAATAAAACCCTGTAGTACCCCCACTGGACTTCCAATTGTCTTTCACCTCTTTCCAACTCAAACGAAGAATTTCAGCAACAACTTCGAACTTTGGCTTTTCCGGCACTTGGACAAAAGGAACTTCATCGGTCAATCTGATATTAAGCAGGTACGCGTACTCTTCTAGTGTGGAAACAAGTTGATAATCTTGAAAATTAAAACACCATAGTTCTTTGTCATAGAACTGGAAGAGAGTGATCAAAGCCATCGGGTCAACTGGAGTGTTAAGGATTAGTAACAAGTTTCCATAATTTTTGTTGAAATTATTCAGAACATCACTCTTCAGATAAGATCTCAACCTCTTCAATTCGGACACGTCAATAGTAGGAATCTGATAAGAGAAAGTATGTCTAGTGAGCTCTTTAACACGAACTGAATCAAACTCAACTGGAGGGAGACCAGCCATTTCTGATGGAAAGAAGACTCTTGAATGTCCCTAGAAAATGACATGCGCATGCTAGTTATTTTTTTTTACATTATTTTTTTTAGAAATAAATATGCTATGATGCAATATGACATGATCAAAGTTTCACACTGGATCATGGCTGGACCATTATAGAACAACACCACTCAAGATCAAAAGAGAATCTCGAAGCTTCAAAACTAACCTGGGAACCTGAGTCACCTTTACAACACAAAGTCACCAACAGTACCTGTACCTGTAAGAAAAGTTTTCCCTCCCCTCTCACGGGTGTAGTCTAGGTCAAGGTAAGCTTAAAAGCCAAATCATAGTACGAGAGCTCGAATGTCGGCATCATCATACGATAATACCTATCTGAACTACCTCTGAAGTCATGGGTCTCATGGTCAGGTCTACAAAGCATCCGCCTCATAGCTGCCATGGCCACTCTATTCCTAGTTCTTATGGAATTCACTCATAGCCTGGGTACGAGGCCTTTTACCTCATGGAACAACCCACCCACCAAGAAAATCCAGAAACCAAACAGTCCAGCCAAATTCAGTATGCAGAAAGTAAAGCGCACATAGGATGCAAAACAAACAGATAAATTTGCAAAGCGGTAAAATAAACACCCAAAAAGAAAACAAACAAGATCTAGGATCGACTCCGGGATGGACCAGCAAAAGTTCAATCTATCTCCAGTGAAGTCGCTAGCTGAAACTACGCGGCTGAGACCTGTCATGTAGATGTTAATGAAACATCAATGAAGTCACCACCGAACGTCTTTTATTCCGCCGAGAGGGAAAGGTAAACATCGAGAAAACCTAGAAAGGGAGAAATCACAGTCTTTCGACCGAGAGATCGGGTAAGAAAGTCTGTTACGCGAGGGGAAGGTATTAGCACCCCACACGCCCATAGTACTCTATGGTATCCACTCTTGTTGTCTAATCTAATGGGTGTGGTCAAGTTCTATGTCTATGGCTTATAATTTACAAGGGAATGCATGCGAAAGAAAAAGGAAACAATGTAGGGAAAATAAAAAGATATGCTCGATTGGGCCCTACCCCAATGCCTACGTATCTCTTTTAAGGAATCAGAGCAGCCATAGTTCGGCTTATGTGTTTTGGTTGGTTTGTGTTTATTAGTTAAGACAAACAACGAAAACAGTCAAGATGGTAAAACATCGAATGAGACTACAAACAAATGAGGTGATCAAACATCAACTAAATAATAACAAAGTAACATGTCAAAGATGGCGAAACATCAAATGATAAAACAACACGCCTAGCAGTGACATTGAGAGTCAAAGTTAGATAATCAAACATGTGCGATGGCGAAACATCGACTTCAAATAAATGTGCAATGGCGAAACATCGGCTAAGAGGTAACAAAGATATCATGGCAAAGATGACGAAACATCAATAAAACAGATGACAAAACAATCACACCCGACAATGATGTTGAGAATCAAAGTAGGATAACAAACATGTGCGATGGCGAAACATCGGCTTCAAATAAATGTGCAATGGTGAAACATCGGCTAAAAGGTAACAAAGATATCATGGAAAAGATGACGAAACATCAATAAAACGGATGACAAAAAAATCACAGCTAACAATGATATTGAGAATCAAAGTAGGATAACAAACGTGTGCGATGGCGAAACATCGGCTTCAAATAAATGTGCGATGGCGAAACATCGACTAAGAGGTAACACAAACAAGGCAAGATTGGTTTGTATATTTTACTATGAAGAAGGGTTTGAGTTTATTAGAAATGTCTTATGATTTTCCAAGAAACAAATTTTTGTTTTAAGATGCAAAATGCAAAGAAAGGAAAAAACAACAAAGCGAAACTAGCCTAGCACTATCCCTAGTGTTATCATACAATGGTTGATCCTAAGGTTGAGGATATGGGAAAATCCTACCCTAACTTACATGCTAGAGGGAGCTCAACAAAACTATCCTATAGGGAACATGTAATGAGAGTGAAGTCGTGATATCAATTTCTAAATTGAGTGACTCATCGATCAACAATTAAAGAAGAAAAGCAGTAAACATCCTATAGGGAACATGCAATGAGAGCGAAGTCGTGATCTCAATTTCTAAATTGAGTGACTCATCGATCAACAATTGAAGAAGAAAATCAGTAAACATCCTATAGGGAACATGCAATGAGAGAGAAGTCGTGATCTCAATTTCTAAATTGAGTGACTCATCGATAAAAAACAAACACATCACATGCATCAGTCAAAAACCAGAGGGCCTCCTGACATATATCAGCAACAAAGGTCCCATCATGCAGTTAGAGAATTATGAAAAATGAAAATGGGAGAAAGGGAATAGTACAATACCAAACAGATAACTATCTGTAGCAATCAAGCAAGAATAAAAGAAAGCCAGAGAAACTTCAAGCAAGCTGGCATCAGTAGACAAATCGAGTAAGAAATTACACCATCAGGATGCAAGTAATTTATTAGACATGAACAAATCTCATGGGAAATGTGTGGCATTCACAATCATATGTATGTATATCCTGCATAAACCATCAAATATGCCAAACACAAAAATAATGCCAATATAATGAATTGTGTTCCACAAATAAAGTGAAACACAAAAGCCTCAAGCCAACAGTGGAAACTTTCTCAGAGTACCTCGCATATTCAACAACCAAGTTAGTATTCCATAAGGTGAAAAGGTGAGAACCACATGGTGGCATTTATTGAACATTAGACATTATAGGCAAGAGGAAACAAGCACATGCACATATTAGGTAAAAAGAAACAGAGGGATGTTGCTCTTTTCTAATGCATTAGATTGTTCAAAACATTAAAATATGAGGCTTCTAAGTGAAATGGCTTAAGCTAACATGGACAATCAGAATCAACATGATCATTAGATTCCCAATTATAGGCCTCACTCAAGTTCATTGGCCATCAAACAAATTGCAACAAGACATGCAAACATAATTGGGTACCTTCACTTAAAAATTACATCAAAAATGGAAATAATGGTCCATAATTCAAACCAAAAACATATTAGCATCCTTGAAAGGTATATAAGTCAGAATGCAAGCCCTAAACTCATGAATGATTGAGGAGAAAACCTAGTGAAGTCTAAAGTTTAAGACTAGTTGGCAAAACTACCAAACTAGACAAGTTTTCAAAATTATTTGTGGAAAAATCTCAAACCAAGTCAAATAATTCAAGAAAAATGGTTTTCAAATCCCCAACACATTCATGAACCATACTCAAGACCTGAATTCCAATAAAAGTCCAAGGCACAAGGGTTTTGAACATGGAACTTGCACTATAAGCAACAAAACCCTAGATTTTGACTTTTAATCCTAAATATTAATTAAATAGGATCAAAACTCAAACAAATTAAACCAAGGTCATAAAAAACATCAAGAAACCCTAAATGTCAGAAAATATGTTTTTCATATTTTTTTGAATTAGGAAAAGTCAAAAAATGAAATTAAATTCAAACAATTATGCAATTAAGAAATATTCACATATCAAAATAATATTTAAATCAAAAAGTCAGAAAAATGGCCAACCAAAATTATATCAAATATGGGAGCTAAAAACACACACCCATGAATTTTTGTGAATTTTTTGATTTAAAGGAAAATATTAAAATAAAAAAAAAACAATTAATTATTGAATTATTATTTAAGGGCAAAAAAAATGCAAACCCTAACCAAAAATCATGAAAAGGGTAAAATAAAAATATATTCAGATTCTAAGATTAAAAATAAGATTACATGATTTTTTTGAGAATTTTTAAATCAAAGGAAGTATTAAAATAAAAATTACAAAGCAAAAACTCAAAATAAACCTCTCAAATTAAAATTCTAATCAAAAATGGAAAATATGCTAGACCAATTTCAGAATCAAATTTTACATTATTTTGTGAGTCTAGAATATTTTTTGTGGAATTTTTTTTGTGAAATTTCAGAACCAAAAAAATATGACAAATACTAGAAAATAATATTGACCTATGGTATTTTTTTGTGATTTTAGAAAGTGTTTTGATCAGAAAACAAAATTAAACAAAATGTCAAATAAAACAAAAATTCAAATAAGCCAAAAAATTCAAACGGACCAATCGTGATGTGCCACCACATCATCTTCAACCTCTAGAAAATTCAAAAACGCGCGTAACATCCAGGCTTAGGGCTCATGTTCATACCAGCATAACACACTCAATTTCACATCATTTTTCATGAAATCAAAGGCAAATCAAAGCTAGCATTTCATACGTCAAATTGCAATTGGAATCAAATTGAATCATCAACCACATTGTCTATAATCAAGTCATGAATATGAACAAAATCATTCTGAATCGCGAGTTTCAGAGTATCCAATCATGCATAATTCACCAAATTAAATGCTATAAAGCTTCAGAAACATTCTATTAACATCATTGAACACAAGTCCGAGCTCAAACATCTCAATAAACAAGCGCATCTCAGAAATTGAAGTTTGGAATCATTACCTCAAGGCGAAAAGTGTTCTACTGTCTCCTTCACTCCAAATGCAAACAAATGGTGCTAGCTTGATCTACTCACTTTGCTGAAGCTGAATCCACAAGAATTTTGAAGAAGACACCAAGGAATTGAGAGAATTGAATTAAGTTGCAGAAGAAGAAAGTGAATCTCAGATATGAATTTCTTGCAAATGGCGCGTTCTCTTCCTCTCTCTTTGCTTGCTTCCTCTTATATAGAGTTTGTAGAGAAGGTTAGAAAAGGAATTTGGTAAATTTTGGCAAAAATGAAGTGTGCATGGAACTAGATGATTTTCCCGTGCGTTCTTCTGCCTTTTATGCATTTTGTGGGCCAAATAACTTCAGAAAATCATGCTTAGAATCTTGGCCCTTAATTCCATCTGATCAAAGAGTGTTGGATTTTTTGCAACTTTGGGCAATTTTTGTATTTTCAATTCAAAAAAATACCAAGGTCCATGGAACACGAAATGGATGATATTATGGGCTTTAGCAAATCACAAATAGGTCATGGGATGGGTTAGGAACAAAGAGAATGGTTGAAACCTGAGTTTTCATGAATTGGCCATTTTGCATATTTGCCAAATTTCAATAAAATGCCCCAAAATTCCAAAACTCATAACTTGCTCATGATTTTGAATTTTGACACAAATGAGCTCAATTTGGAAAGGTATTGAAAAGATCTACAATCCCTTAGTTTTGAGTTTTTGCAAATTAATCTATTAAGGTCCTCAAAATTTGGCTTGAAATTCACTAATTTTAGAAAATGACCTATAATTTTGTGACTTCAAAAAGCCATAACTCTTGATTCCTTGCCAATTAGGACATGAGACCAAAAGGAGGTGAAATATCATTCTCTTAGCTTTCCAAGCATATTTCATTTGCATCTTCTTGATCAAGGGTGAATAAAATGTGATTTTTTGAAATTAGGTCCTTATTTTCCAAAATTAGTAACTTTTAGGGTTTCTTCAAGAACAAGCTTCAACCCAAACCTCAATCTCTTTGATCCAATGACCAAGATGGACTTGAAATATGAAAAGTACATCCTTGAATTGATGGTTGGCCAAAAATTCACTTTGCAACCTTGACTTTGACTGATTTTGACCAAAATGACCATTTTGCCCCTCTGAATCAATTGATCCATTTCTCTTCAAAATTGATGATCAAAACTTCAAAAACATTGGGCATCATGACCAACTCCTTGTGAAAAGACCTCTTAGATTCCAAAGAGATGTTATAGCTCCTTAAATCAAGACTTGTACATTGGCCAATAGCCTTGCTCAAACAAAACCCTAATTTGACTGGTGAATCCATAGAGTGATTCTCCTTGTAACCAAACACAAACTCCAATCCTATGATGACCCATAGAGATGTATAGAATATCTTGATATATGCCATAACCTTTGAGCCTGAAAAGATCCAGAGGTTTAGATAATAAGATTCTACCTGAGCAACTTGTCCATGTAATAAACCATCAAAGCTTGAGGAAAACTTGATAACCAAAGTACTTTGATCCTATCACAATGTATGAATGCAATGCACTATGATATTCATGATGAAACATAAGCCTAAATCAAGAGGGTAAATTTTGGGGTGCAACAACTTGGACTTGCAATCATAAGTTTGGGCTACGAATGATCATTTATTCGAATCGGGACAAAAATTAGCGTTATTTTAAGCAATCGTAAGTGGACTTATATAGAAGTCGCATCTATTTTGAGGCCGATCAATAGCAATCTATGCACCATTTGTTTTGAGACATGATATAGAGATCATGCTCCAATAACATTTAGTGCAAGAAGAAGGGAATGAGATGAAGAGGAATTAGGTTAAAATAGAAAACCACATTTGAATTAATATTTAATCAAACTATTATTAAAATCATTCATCCATTTTTGTGGAGTTAGACTCAACACCATGGATCCAATGATGTTAATAAAGCCATGACCAAAAAATCAACCCAAGACAGCTAGAAAATATTCACAAAATGATATAATATTTAATATATATTAAAGGATGAAAAATGTTAAAATAAACTAAAATATAATAATGGGGAAAATATCAATAATATTCAAATTAATCAAGAATTGAAAAATAAAACCATAGAAAAATCAGAAATGGTCCAAATATTTTTATAAAATTTTTGGGAATTTTTAAAAGTCAGAAACTATTTTTAAAAATTAAAATAAATTGGTAAAATAAACTAAAATGGTAAAAAATAGTAAGTCAGAAACAAAAATAAAGTAAAGTCACCAATATTTGTCACAATGTTATTGGATCATTTCATAATTTTTTCTGAATTAAAAAATGTGTAAAAGTATTTTTAAACATTTTAAACAAATAAAATAAGTGTAAAATTCATAAAAAATACCAAAACACAAAAATAAATTGTGAAAATATAAAAATCAGAAAGAGAATAATCAAAAATATTTTTCATAATTTTTCAGATTTTTTGGACTAAAAATGAATTTTCTATGATTTTTTGAAATTTAAAACAATTAAAACATAAAAATATGAAAAAAGAAAATAACAGAAAAAGATGTGGACCATTGGATGAGAGTCAAAACGCGTTAGTAATCAAATCCAAAGGATCTGGCACGATGTGCATATCATGTTCTTTACTGAATAATGTACAGAATCATTAAATAAATCAGGATTTGAAAATAACAAATGTCACGCTTTCATTGGTTAGAAGATGACACGTTGGTCATCTTCAACCTCTAACTGTAAAATTAGAAGCTCAGACCTATGCCATTCGCTTCGTCTCTTCAAGACGAAGACAACCAAACCTTCGCGACAAATTTATATAAACTATCACTCAAGCAATTTGGAAAGAAAGTTTTGAAAGGGGATTTGAAAATTCATGGTCAAAACGTACTTCCAGATGAAAGTAAATGTTGCGACTAGAACCAGGGAAATGAGAGAAACACAATGATACCAAAGTTTTGAATAATTGATGAAGGAATCTACCTATTGAAGTTGAGTTGCAGAGCTCTGAAACTGGACTTCTATGGAGCAATGTAGGGCACGATTCTTGAATGTAATTGTATGGTTAGGTTCAGGGAAGATCAAGGAAGGTAAATTGATGGAGAAAATGGATTGAAAAAGGCTTGAGAATAGGATTTGAAGTAGCTGAATTCTGAGTTGTGAAGCAAGTTTGGAAGGGTGATTCTGGCTATCTAAGCTTGGGAATTTTAATGGTGGATGACCCTCTATTTATAGGGAATCAAATGGAATGTTCAAGCGTGTGGAATGATGCAAATTAGAGGGAAATCGTGTGAACCTGATACACGAGCAAAGTGTGATCTGATTTGCTTCAAAACTCATCAAATCCCTGCGTTTCAAGGCTCTAATCCACTTTGGAAACTTGGTTAAGCATGTTTAGATCATAAACGCGTGCTAATTTGATGTTTAAAGGCCAAAACATGGATTTCAAATTCTAACTTATGGTGAAACTTCAGTTCCAAGTTACCAAGTTCAATCCAATGGCATTTCCACCTCAAGGGGTCTTAGGGCAATATTCTTTATGCTTTGGAAATATGATGTTACAAGCTTTGTGATGGAAAAATAATGGAATCAAATGGATGCTTGAGATGAAAGTTACATGGAGTCAAAGTTGAAGAAAAAGAGCTGACTTTCTATACTTAGAAATATTTCAAATTCTTCTTTAAAAATAACCTATAATCTCTTGCATCCAAACAACGCCTTGCACTTGGAATTTTCTCTTGATCAAAAAAGATGGAATTAAGTAGACCTCTTGAATGACATTTTTCAATTTGAACCAATTAAAATCTCCAAAAATTGTGCAAGTTATGACTTGTTGAAGTTGGCCAAAAATCATGAAATGACCTATAATCTTTTGCATTCTTAAGGCAAATTCCATCCATTTTCTCACTTTTCACATAAAATAAGGAATGCAATACACATATTTAGGATCATCATGAAAAAATAATGGGATCAAGGTGATAAAAAATGACCAATTTATGACCATTTGAAGTCACATATGGAAAATTGGGGATTCATCTGAATGACTTGTAATCTTTCCTCTTCACCAAGTTTCTTCCACATGAAAAATTCTTGAAATTTTTGAAGTGATTTGTTGGTAACCCTTTGAAGAGAAGAATGATTTTGGAATCACTCAAAATTTCCAAAAAATGAGCAACATATGCCCCTTTGAAGTCCAAAACCCTAGCCTCTAGATCAAGAGAAAACTTGGTGGAACATTGCCAAGTTTGAACAAACTTTTTGTGCCAATACTCTTCCTTTGTGAATAGAGATTGTTGAGGATGATGATGAGGACTCATGGCCACCAAAACTACTTTCATACCAATTTCAAAAAAAACTTCATGGGTGAGGTTTGAAACTCTCAAGCTTTGACTAGGGCATGGAAATAAACTCATGAACCCATGATGCAACTTGCTTGACCTCATTGCCTTTACCTACATTATTAGCAAGTAAGACAAACCAAAATTGTATTTTGTTAATTAGAGATAAAATCAAAGCAAAATATCCATGATCATAAGAGAAAACAAGTTAAGGTGCTTGGTAACTCCTCATTGAGGAAAGCTAAAGAGAAGTAGAAGAACCAAAAGCCCTAGTGTGATTTTGTGGTGATTGAAACAATATGGTATGATGAAGGGATCTTAGGGGCAAAAATTTGGGTATAAGAGCTACCCTTATTTAAGTTTCTTCTATCCGGAGATGTGAAGGTTATAATGTTGGTAACACTTAAATATAAAACTTAAGATGCTACCTTTATGATGTTGGTAACACTTAAATATAAAACAAACCCTGTTTTTGGCCCTAAGATGCCATGCAAACATTTATGCATATGAATGCATATGAATGGAACAAAAGAGACGCAAAGTAGAATTGTGGATGTGACATAAAATGTAGCCTCAAAAAAGAAATCCCACCAGGAAAATAAATCACTGGTAAACCACAAGAAAAGAAATCAGAGAGGAGGATAACAAGCATCGACGTTCATTGTCGATGTACTACCAGCGTTTACTGAAGGTAGAAGGATAAAACATATCATATCACTACCGTTCACTGACGATGAACTATCAACGTTCACTGAAGATAGCAAAAAGATAACAAACACCGACGTTCACTACCGATGTACTACCAACGTTCACTGAAGGTAGAAAGAGAAAACATATCATATCACCGCCGTTCACTAACGATGAACTATCAACGTTCACTGAAGATAGCAAAAAGATAATAAACGCCGACATTCAATGCTGATGTACTACCAACATTCACTGAAGGTAGAAAGAGAAAACATATCATATCACCACCGTTCACTAACAATGAACTATCAACATTCACTGAAGATAGCAAAAAGATAACAAACACCGACGTTCACTGACGATGTACTACCAACATTCACTGAAGGTAGAAATGGAAAACATATCATATCACCGCCGTTCACTGACGATGAACTATCAACGTTCACTGATGATAGCAAAAAGATAACAAACACCGACGTTCACTACCGATGTACTACCAACGTTCACCGAAGGTAGAAATAGAAAACATATCATATCACTTCCGTTCACTGGCGATGAACTATCAATGTTCACTGAAGATAGCAAAAAGATAACAAACACCGACATTCACTGCTGATGTACTACCAACGTTCATTGAAGGTAGAAAGAGAAAACATATCATATCATCGCCGTTCACTAACAATGAACTATCAACATTCACTGAAGATAGCAAAAAGACAACAAACACCAACGTTCATTGCCGATGTACTACCAACGTTCACTGAAGGTAGAAAGAGAAAACATAGATTCTCCAAGATTCTGGTGTTTTGCCAAGAACGGGCCCCAACTTCTTCTTTAACCAAGGAAATCTGCCTGGAAATGGTAATACATAATCTGTCTCAAATAAAGAGACTTCCACTTATTGTCAAGGGGAATTACAAAGAGAAATGACTTTCTGGGAATAGCGATATGACTTCCCGGGGACATGCCACGATATTCCTGCCTAGGAGATAATGTCTTCCTGTGCAAAATAAATGCACGAACCAAAACTCAAAGTTTTCAGAGATCCATAAATCCAATTCAGAGATAGACTGGAGCAAGACGGACAATGTAGATACATCCTTTGAGAAATAAACTCAAGAGGGACAACCAAAATCAACTGAGCCAAGAACGTTGCAGGAAAGGTCAGAACACAATGCTAATTAATGATGGTTTTTAGTTATGCATGATGTATGTATGAATGTATGAGTGCTATCATGCATATACTGATATAAGGATACATAATCAGCACAAAAAAACAAAATCGCCTCAGGTACTAATAACAATAGGCTAACTTCAACTAGAAAGATCAATCCAAAAGGGTAAAAGCAAAGGAGGAAACTAAATATCGGGATAGAACGTCTTTCTTCTAGTTTCATTGGGGAAAACAACTTTTCAAAAGCAACATGCCTACTGGGGATTGCGAGACCAGCCTCAAACAAAGCGGACTGACGCTGACACAACCAAACTTCATTGGGGGATTCAAGCCTACCTCCCTGGAGAAAAATTTCATCACGAATACTTATTACCACCAAGGAATGCCCTGGAATAACCTTCCTGAAAAGAACCAAGACTCGACTTGGGATAGTGGGGTCACAAACCCAATACTGCACCTTGCATCCACTGATATCGTCTTTAACCATCTAAGAAACACATAAGGATTGTGCATCTACCAACAAAAAGACCTGAGAAAAAATTCATGAAGGGAGTAAACTTTAAAACAACCGGAGATTTTTCATTCTTGGGATCACCATTCTTGTTGTCATTGTTTCATCACAAATACCAAGGAAAATTGAATTGTAAAGATCTATCTTCTTTTTGAAAAGTCAATTTTTCTTTTTAATCCTTTTGCTTTAACAGTTATTATCAGTAATAAATGATGTCTTTGCAAGCTAAATAAAAATAAGAGCATAAAAAGTTGGGCAAAAGCTCGAATTTCATTAATAGAAAGGTAGTCTACGAATGGCGAACTCCATGGATGATTACAAAGTTTGGAAAATGGTAATACATAATGGAAAAGATACATTGAGATACAATGACCATTATCCCCCCTAACAACTTTTGAAATCCTGAGCAGCAGCTTTTTGTTGAAGTATGGTGAGGACCCGAGAAGATTGTTGCTTCAACGATCAGGTCTCATCTGACGTAGTTACTTTCCAAGAAAGTCCCTAACTTTTGCCTAGGCTGCCCTTGCGGGTTTTCAACTTAGCGGGAAATTTATTCTATTTATGTCTCTAATTTTTTCCTAGACCACCCTTTTGGGTTTTCGGCCTACCGAGACGCTCCTTTTTGCCTAAGCCTCCCTTCCAGGTTTTCAACTTAGCGAGTTGTTCTTTTATTTCTCTAGGCGAAGTATTTCTTGAATGCGTCAGCATTCATGGGACGTGGGAACTCCTCGCCATCAATAGTTTCAAGAATTAATGCACCACCAGAGAAGGCTTTCTTAACAACATACGGGCCTTCAAAATTGGAAGTCCACTTGCCCCTAGAATCAGTGTTGAAATACATGATCTTACTGAACACGAGGTCGCCTTCTCTGAATTCACGAGGTTTGACCTATTTATCAAATGCTTTCTTCATTCTTTTCTGATATAACATCCCATGACATAAAGTTGTCATTCTCTTCTCTTCAATCAAATTCAATTGGTCAAACCTGTTCTGAACCCATTCAGCCTCTGTCAATTTGGTTTCCATTATCACACGTAACGAGGGAATCTCTACCTCGACTGGGAGTACAACTTCCATCCCATAAACTAGAGAAAACAATGTTTCTCCTGTTGAAGTGCGAACGGATGTTCAATATCCATGTAGAGCAAAAGGGAGCATTTCATGCCAATCCTTATAAGTGACAACCATTTTCTGGATGATCTTCTTAATATTCTTATTAGCAGCTTCAACAACCCCATTCATCTTTGGCTTGTATGGAGATGAATTGTGATGGACAATCTTGAATTCTTCGCACACTTCAGTCATCATCTGGTTGTTTAAATTCGAGCCATTGTTAGTGATGATTCTGCTCGGCACCCCATACCGACATATAAGATTGTTTTTAATGAAACACACAACCACCTATTTGGTAACATTGACATATGAAGCAGCCTCCACCCATTTGGTAAAGTAGTCAATTGCTACCAAGATAAAACGGTGTCCATTCGAAACTTTGGGTTCTATCATCCCGATCATGTCAATACCCCGCATAGAGAAAGGCCACGGGGAGGAAATCACATTGAGCAGTGTCAGAGGTACATGGATCTTATCTGCATAAATCTGGCATTTATGGCACTTCTTTGCAAAATTGTAACAATCAGATTCCATTGTCAACCAATAATAACCTGCCCTTAGCATCCTTTTACCCATTGAATGTCCATTAGCATGAGTGCCAAATGAACCTTCATGGATCTCATGCATCAACATGTCTTCTTCGTGTCTATCCATGCATCTGAGCAAGACCATGTTAAAATTCCTCTTGTATAACACATTTTAGCTGAGGAAGAAACTTCCTGCTAACCTTCACAGTGTCTTTCTATCTTTCTTTGACACACCAAACGGGTATTACTGAGTCTGAAGAAAATGCTTGATATCATAATACCAAGGTTTCTCGTCTGCTACCTCCTTTGTCGCAAACAAGTGAGCGGGCCTATCGATTCGTTGAACTGTAATTCGGGGTACATCATTCCAAGTATTCACTTGGTACATGGAAGCCAGAGTTTCCAAAGCATCTTCCATCTGATTTTCATCCCTAGGAATGTGATGGAATTCAACTTTATTGAAGAAGGGTAATAATCTTCTAGCATAATCTTTGTAAGGGATCAAACCAGGGTGACGAGTATCTCATTCTCCTTTAATCTGATTTATTACTAATGCTGAATCGCCATACATATCTAGAATTTTGATTCTGAGATCAATAGCTTCCTCAAGACCCATGATGCAAGCCTCATATTCTGCCATATTATTAGTGCAATCGAATGTTAACCTTACAGTAAAAGGAATGTGCGATCCATGAGGAGTGACAATCACAACACCAATTCCTTTACCATAAGCATTCACCGCTCCATCAAAAATCACACTCCAACGAGATTCAGGGTCGGGGCCCTCCTTGGGCCATTGTTCATCACAATCTTTCACTTTCAAGAACATCACATCTTCATCGGGGAATTCATATTCTACAGACTGATGATCTTCCATCGACTGGTGAGCAAGGTAATCCACCAACGCACTACCTTTGATAGCTTTTGAGTGCGGTACTCGATATCATATTCAGACAACAACATCTGCCAACGGGCAATTCTCCCAGTAAGAGCAGGATTTTCAAAAATATACATGATTGGTTCCATTTTGGAGATCAACCCAGTGGTATGATTCAACATATACTGCCGCAAATGCTTTGCCTCCCAGGCCAAAGCACAACATGTATTTTCTAGCATGGAATACCGCGACTCACAATCAGTGAATTTTTTGCTGAGATAATAAATGGCGAACTCCTTCTTCCCTGTTTCATCTTGTTGTCCCAGAATACAACCCATGGGTTTATCTAACACTGTTAGATACATAATAAACGGTCTTCCTTCTACGGGAGGGAGCAAGATAGGAGGTTCAAGCAGATATTCTTTAATACTCTCAAATGCCCTTTGGCAGTCATCTGTCCATACACAACTTTGATCTTTCTTTAACAACTTAAAGATCGGTTCACACGTTGCAGTCATGTGGGAAATAAATCTGGAGATATAATTTAAACGCCCAAGGAAACCTCTTACTTGCTTTTCAGTTGTTGGTGCTGGCATTTCTTGAATTGCTTTGACCTTATCAGGGTCAACTTCAATTCCTTTCTAGCTAACAATAAAACCCAATAATTTCCCCGATCTAACTCCGAAGGTGCATTTATTTGTATTCAAGCGGAGACGATATTTCCTCAAACGCTGAAACAACTTCAATAAATCTTCTATATGCCCTTCTTCAGTTTGGGATTTTGTAGCGATAAAAAATGTAGCGGGGTAAATCGGAGATCGAATTATTGATTAATTCGTCTCACAAAAGCAAGAGTCGCCACCGCGCATTATTATTTCCAAGGGGAAAGGGGAAAGAGCGAAATAAAACCCTAAATATGCAATGTAAATAATACTTTTAAAAGTAATAAAAATACAAGGCGTTTTTGAAAAGAGATCTATGGTTCGGGGGTTGGTTATACAATGGGAAGGTATTAGCACCCAAAGTATCTATAGTACTCTATAGGAACCTTTTGAAATATCTGTTTATTAAAATTGTTCGTTTGATTAAAAAATAAATTGTTTTGGCCGAAAAAGGGGTACGGACGGGTTTTTGAATATACGACGACCTAATGTCGAAGTTTTTGCTTAAAAGGTATGAGTTTTGAAAAGATCGAATATTTGAGGAAAAATTATCCTAAGTTTTAATGAAATGCGAATGTTCGCGTGATCGGACTTGAGGACATGAAGTCAACAAATTTAATCGTTTTTCCCTTGGATTTAGAAGTAAACGGAATAAACAAGTAACGACAAAATAAATAAACAGAAAAATTATGCGGATAATGATGTATAATAATTAAATAAAAGACTAAGTGTGTGAACACACATTTTTTATATTTTTGTTTAATATATGCAAAACGAGAGAATTAATTAAGAAAATATTATATTTTTTAAGGCTTTTATATGTTTCTATTTTTTATGTTTTTTAATATTAATATAAGATATTGCTTTAAGAATTATTAAATAGTTAAACTAAATTAAAACTTTAAAATTAATAATTAAGTCTAATAAAAAAGGGGAATACCAAAATTACCAAATTAATCCTAAAGTTAATAAAATTGGTCACCTTATTAAAATTGTTTAATTAAATCATCTTATTTGATTAAGTTACTAATTAATCAAACTAAATTAGTAATAGTTCTAAAAACTAAAAAAGGAATAAAAAAAAAAGGTGTATTAGAAAAAGGTTAGAGGAGCAATTTATATGGGCCAAAGGGTTCTGAGGGGCCCAAGACAAAGAGATAGGGAAGGGGGGTGTATAAGCAGTTTCGCTGGGCTTAGGCAAGCAGGGTTAAGTCCAATACACATTTCATAATTTTGTTTTAGGGTTAAACGCGTTTTGGTTCACTGAGAAAGGGATTAGGTTTTGGTTTAACAGCGACGGCGCCGTTCGCTTGCTCATGCGTTCTTCTTCTTCGTTCCATCTTCTTCTTCGTGCTTCTGAGTCTGAGTTTTCCTCTATCCTAACGGCCACCACTATCCTCTGCCTTCCTCTTCCCTCCAACGAAAGCCAGGGCGATGGAATCACAGTAAAATTTCCAAATTAATTCGTTAGGGTTTTGTTACGATTTTTGCATGTGTTGATTTTATACCTATTTCTGATTCTAATTCTCCAATTTTTAGTGGTTATTGAGGTACCTGAAATAAAAAGGAAGGGACATGTTACCTGGAGACGGAGGAAGGAGGTAGGGTGATACGCTTAGGAGGTCAAGGCAAAGGGGAAACGCGTGATGCTTGCTAGCTACCTGACCCTGGTACTCTATATTTGTATCTTTCTTCTTCTTCCTTTGGTTCGCCTCTGTATGCTTCAATGTTGCCTTTTGCGTTTGTCTATGATGGAATCTCTGAAGCTTTGATACTTGACATTGCTAATGTTGAAATGAATTTTGACTAGCTTCTTTTCTTCTTCTTGCCTTTACTACTGTATGCTTTGCTGGGTTGCCTTCAGTTGCCTTTTATTTTGCCTGTGATGATGTATTCTGAGGCTTGGTATTTGGACGTTGGTTGGACAGTTTTGTGATTTTATGATCTTTTAGGCCATGCTTTTGGTTTTACAGGTTTTAGCAGGTTTTGTGGTCTTGGTTTGAGACTGTAGGTTCTTTATGGTTTAGGCCATGCTGGTTTGATATTTGAATTGGTTTTTTTGATATTTAGGCCAAGGTTGTGAAATGGTTTTGGACAGTAGGTTCTTTATGGTTTAGGCCATGCTGGTTTGATATTTGAATTGGTTTTGATTTTACTGGTTTTATGCAGTAGGAATGGTTTTGATTTTGGTGATGGCAGGTTCTATGGTCTTAGGCCATATTTGTTTGAAAATGGTTATATGGTTTTTGGTTTGACAGTAGATGGAAGGTTTTGGTAATGGTTATGGTTTTATAGTGTATGCAGATTTGTATGGTGTATGCAGATTTGTATGGTTTAAGCCATATTTGATGGTTTTGGATATAGTAGGTTTTGAAATGGCTTATGCAGTAGGTGTTTATGTTGATAGCAAGTTTTTTGAGGCTTTGAGAGAAATGGTTTGTGTATTTGACAGTTTTTTGTGTGGAAGGCTTTTTTGCAGGGTATGAACTCTTGGTATTTGAAGGGGTTTGTAATGTTGTATATATCAATATGCTGGCTTGGTTTACGTTATAGGCTTATGGTATATTTTCATATATTATGCCTTCTGCACCTCTACTGCTCCAACAGTTTGTTGGTATTCTATTTTCATGCTTTCATTTTTCTTATGAGATGCTACTGATTTGTTTTGTATTCCTTCCTGCCTAAACCAAAACCTGCAAAACCATACTTCTATCTCTCTTCTCTCTCTTAGGTACATTTTGACATAAAATGATGCTATGTACTTTAACTGTTCTGAAAAAGCACAAGGCTGAAAAATGATGTAAATGGAAAAATGCTTTGCTTGCAAATTGGTTTTAAAATTGCATGCCTCTTTGTCTTTCAATGTAACAGTAGAAGAGCCTCATGTTTTGGCCTCTTCCTATATGGTTGCATGTTTACGTTGGAATTTCTTTGTGTACATTGCATATGCTGTTTGAAATTATGCATATGATGCTGATTTTGAAATATGTTGTGGACTTTTAAAGTGCAATTGGTTTTTAATTATGCAGTTTTGAAAACAAAAATGAATTTGTGCATGTTTTTAAATTGTGCATTCATTTTTGAAAATAAAAATCCATCCCTTTTTGTGAACCGGGAGAAATCCCGCGATTTGCAAAAAGGGTAAAAAACTGATTCCAGCTGTTTGCTTTTAATGATGAACACTAAAAATAATTTTCTGCTTTTAATTATTTATTTATTTCTAACTTTTTCTTTTAATTGTTTTTGCAGGTAAAATTACATGAACAAACAGAGAAGCATTGGATAGAAGATTTAGAATTTAGGAAAAATTAGAATAGTTTTTATTTCATTTTAAACTTTGTAAAAATTATTATTGTAAATACGTTGTAAATAAATACAATATTTACACAACAATTGTACAATTAGAATAAAATGAATAAAAATTCCAATATTTTTGCCAATTAATTCTTTCCTTCTCTATAATTATTTATTTTATCGTTTATAATTCTTTAAATTATATAATAATTGAAAATAAATTTCAATTACTTAAATTCAGAATAATAAACAATTAAATAAACATCATTTGATCAATAAATTTTCTTCAATCTATTCCATTATTTATAATTCTCTAAATTATAATAACTAAAAAATAAATTTCAACTATTAAACTTAGGATAATAAATAATTAAATAACATTGTTGATCAATTAATGAACTTCTTTTCCAATATTTATTATATTATTTATAAATCTTTCAATTATATAATAACTGAAAATAAATTCCAATTATTAAATTTAAGATAATAAATAATTAATAAACATTGTTTTAACATTGATCAATTAATAAACTTAGCGTTCAAAAATAAACAGCTCTCGACTTGAAAAAGTTATGAATTTTAATCTGCTTTAAAAAATTGATAAAAATAGGTCAAAACCCTTGCAATGCAATGATGCAGATTGGAGATGGTATCTTAGGTCAAAATTTGGGGTACAACAGTTGCCCCTATTTAAGTTTCTTCTATCCGGAGATATGAAGATTAAAATCTTCGTTTCGACGGGATTGAAGGTACTTAAATACGTAATACGCAAATTTTGTCCTAAGATGCCGCCATTATGTTTGATATGAATGTAGTAATTGAATTCACAGAGAAAGATATTGTATGAAACAAGACAATGCTGGAGGAATCAAACACCAACAAAACACAGAGACGTGGATTATACACTACTGGGGAAACGAGCCATCGATTTCAAATGACAGACTCTTGACGGAGAATAAAATTGAGGGAATACGACCTCTGATCCTAACAAAAAAGGCATCTTGCATAGGCCATACAAACAGATTATCGACCCAAAAATAACAGTGAGCTCACAACTCAAAGCCAGCGATAGACAAAAAGTATCAAATTTACTGATGATGGATTACCGACTTCTGAAGGTAATGATTCATGACAAACTTCTCTACGAGATTTTCCGGAGATATACTCATTAATGCTGAAAGAATAAAATTGTAGATACGCAAGTTGTTCAAATAAAGAAACTGCCACTTGCTGTCTTGCCAAAAATATTATGACATACAAGCTACTCAAATAAAGAGGCTGCCACTTGCTGTCGTCCAAAAACTATGACATACAAGCTGCTCAAATAAAGAGGCTGCCACTTGTTGTCGTCCAGGGATGTCAATAACATACAAGCTGCTCAAATAAAGAAGCCGCCACTTGCTGTTTTCCAAAGAAAATACCAATAACATACAAGCTGCTCAAATAAAGAAGCTGCCGCTTGCTGTAATCCAGAAAAATAATAACGTACAAGTTGCTCAAATAAAGAGACTGTCGCTTTCCGTTTTCCAAAATAATAACGCACAAGTTGCTCGTGAAGAGCTGCCGCTTGTCGTTTTCCAACGATGTCTATAACGTACAAGTTGCTCATGAAGAGACCGCCGCTTGTCGTTTTCCAAAATAATAGTAACATACAAGTTGCTCGTGAAGAGCTGCCGCTTGTCATTTTCCAACGATGTCTATAACGTACAAGTTGCTCATGAAGAGACCGCCGCTTGTCGTTTTCCAAAATAATAGTAACGTACAAGTTGCTCGTGAAGAGCTGCGGCTTGTCGTTTTCCAACGATGTCTATAACATACAAGTTGCTCATGAAGAGGCCGCCGCTTGTCGTTTTCCGAAGAGTAACTCAGAAAGAAGTGGTGATGACACTGGCAGAGAATAAAATCTTCGTCAAAGAGAATCATGAATCAATCCTTCGCGAGGAGATCACATACTTAAACGTGCAAAATAAATGCACCATCCGTATAGGTCGCGATTTCACTGGGGAAAATCAATGAGATGGCCTATGCAAGAGGCAACAACTTCATCCAGGAATAACTAGAGAGAAAACAATCAAACAAGACTCTACCCAATGAGAAAGCAACTCGATTGGAGAATTCATCCTATCCAGAAATGGACAAGGTGAGCTAAATCAAAAATCATTCATGAGGATTAGCTCAGTTGGCGAATTTAGAAAGGAAGCACATTTTCTGCCTAAGCTAACCTTCTACTTGGAAAGAAACATGTACGTTATTTGAATAAAAAAAGTACAACCCAAAATCGATGGCAAATGTGAATATATATGCGTGATATAAGTGTAAATGGGTAAATGAATGTTATGCTGACAAAACAAACAGATGGAATATCCTGAAGACGATAAGATGTCACAACAAGATAGATACTCGGCCAATCTTAAAAAGACGGAAGATAACTGGAACTGGAAACACAAAGAAACGTCGGAGCGTAACACGCCACAAGGCTCAAGTCTTCTGAGGAGAAAAGCATTCAAATCCAATCTTACAATACCAATAGACCACTGGCAAGAGACAAAGCGTACCACACTTCCGAAATCTCCCAAATAAAGATAACTGAAACAAATCTTAACTGGAACACTTGGGGAGTCACCAAACTTAGTACCACCAGAAACACAAGCTTACACAACCAACACCTCATGACGATTTTGAAACGAAACATGTTCATCATGCAAGGATAAATTACTGTATGGTTTCGCATTTCATGGCATGACCATCCTCGGAACAACTGTTATTATTCCTTTCATTATTTATGACGCAATTTAAAAATAAAATACTTTAAATAACTTTGTTTCGAATATTTCCGTAAAATTTTCCCCACAAAAGGTAAATGCTCAAATTTCATTAATAATATGGTAGTTCGCTAACAATGCGACTCCAACGGTTTACAAAAGTTTGGGAAATAGTACATGAAATAAAAAGGTTACACAAAAACAATGGTCGCTATTCTCCCTAACAACTTCGAATCCCAAAATGTGCTCAAATGCCAAGACTGGTATGACCAAAAGCCTGCCTAAGCCGCCCCTTCAGATTTTCAACTTATCAAACTGTCAACTCAAACCTAAGCGAAATAATTCTTGACTGCGTCGGCGTTCATGGGACGCGGGAGCTCTTCACCGTCCATATTGGTGAGAATCAAGGCACCTCCAGAGAAAACTTTCTTAACGACATACGGTCCTTCATAATTCGGAGCCCACTTGCCCCTAGAATCAGGTTGGAAAGATAATATCTTCTTGAGCACAAGGTCACCTTCTCTGAATTCGCGAGGTCGAACCTTCTTATCAAAAGCCTTCTTCATTCTCTGCTGATACAATTGACCGTGACACAAAGCTGTCAATCTCTTCTCTTCAATTAAATTCAACTGATCATATCTACTTTGACACCATTCGGCCTCAGAAAGTTTGGCTTCCATCAACACTCTCAGAGACGGAATCTCAACCTCCATGGGGAGTACAGCTTCCATACCATAAACTAGGGAAAATGGGGTTGCACCTGTTGAAGTTCGAACTGAAGTACGGTATCCATGCAGAGCAAACGGAAGCATTTCATGCCAATCTTTATAAGTTACCACCATCTTCAGGACAATCTTCTTGATATTCTTGTTAGCAGCTTCAACAGCCTCATTCATCTTCGGTCTGTAAGGAGAAGAATTATGATGTTCGATCTTCAACTCTTCACAAAGCTCTCTCATCATCTTGTTATTCAAATTCGAACCATTATCAGTGATGATCTTGCTCGGGATACCGTATCGACAAATGATCTAATTCTTGATAAATCTGACTACCACCTGTTTGGTTACATTAGCATAAGATGCTACTTCCACCCATTTAGTAAAATAATCGATCGCTACCAAGATGAAACGATGACCATTTGAAGCTTTAGGTTCAATCATTCCAATCATATCAATGCCCCACATAGAGAAAGGCCAAGGTGAAGAGATAACATTGAGGAGGGTCGGCGGCACGTGCATCCTGTCCGCATAAATCTGGCATTTATGACATTTCTTCACATATTTGCAGCAATCAGATTCCATCGTCATCCAATAGTAACCATCTCTCAACATCTTTCTAGCCATCGCATGTCCGTTGGCATGAGTGCCGAAGGATCCTTCATGTACTTCTTACATTAGCATGTCTGCTTCACGTCTGTCTACACATCTAAGCAAGACCATGTCATAATTCCTCTTATATAAAACTTCTTCATTGAGAAAGAAACTGCTTGCTAATCTTCTCAACATCTTCCTATCTTTATTGGATGCCCCACGCGGGTACTCTTGAGTCTGAAGAACACGTTTAATGTCATAGAACCACGGTTTGTCATCGGTGACCTCTTCTACTGAGAACACATGAGCAGGTCTGTCAAGGCGCATAACTCGGATGGTAGGCACGTCGTTCCAACCATTCACTTGATACATTGAAGACAAAGTAGCCAAAGCATCAGCCATTTGGTTCTCATCTCTAGGGATATGATGTAATTCCACTTTGTTGAAGAAGGTTAACAATCTTCTAGCATAGCCTCTGTAAGGGATCAAACCAGGATGACGAGTCTCCCATTCTCCTTTGATCTGATTAATCACCAATGCCGAATCTCCATAAATATCAAGAATCTTAATCCTTAGATCCACTGCTTCTTCAAGACCCATAATACATGCCTCGTATTCCGCCGTGTTGTTCGTGCAGTCAAACTTCAATCTTGCCGTGAACGGGATATGAGTACCTCGGGGAGTGACGATGATTACCCCAATTCCATTTCCATAAGAATTCACAGCTCCGTCAAATATCAAACCCCAATGCGATTCGGGATCAGGTCCTTCTTCAGGTAACGGCTCTTCATAATCTTTAGCTTTCAAGTACATAACATCTTCATCTGGGAAATCAAACTTGATGGATTGATAATCGTCAATTGGTTGGTGAGCCAAATGATCGGCTAAAATACTCCCTTTGATTGCTTTCTGAGTGTGATACTCAATGTCATATTCGGATAACAACATCTACCAACGGGCTATTCTTCCAGATAAGGCGGGCTTCTCAAAGATATACTTGATCGGATCCATTTTGGATATCAACCAAGTGGTGTGGTTAAGCATATACTGGCGCAGACGGCGAGCAGCCCAAGCTAAAGCACAACAGGTTTTCTCAAGCAATGAGTATCGAGACTCACAGTCTGTGAATTTCTTACTTAGATAATATACAGCATGTTCCTTTCTTCCAGTCTCATCTTGTTGACCAAGCACACATCCCATGGAATCTTCCAATATAGTCAAGTACATAATCAAAGGTCTTCCTTCCACCGGAGGAATCAAAATGGGAGGTTCAAGCAAATATTCTTTGATGCTATCAAAAGCTCTCTGACAATCTTCTGTCCACACACATCCTTGGTTCTTTCGGAGAAGCTTGAAAATTGGCCCACAGGTAGCAGTCATATGAGATATAAACCTAGAAATATAGTTCAGTCTCCCAAGGAATCCTCTTACTTGTTTTTCCGTCTTGGGTGCGGGCATTTCTCGAATAGCTTTGACCTTATCAGGATCTACCTCAATATCTTTCTGACTGACAATGAAACCAATAAGTCTTCCAGAACGAACATCAAAAGTGCACTTGTTGGGATTCAGACGGAGTTTATACTTCCTCAAACGCTGGAATAACTTCAACAAGTGTTCCAAATGATCTTCCCCAGTCTGTGATTTGGCAATCATGTCATCCACATACACTTCTATCTCCTTATGCATCATGTCATGGAACAAAGCAGTCATGGCCCTTTGGTATGTTGCGCCAGCATTCCTCAAACCAAACGACATAACCCGATAACAAAAACTTCCCCAAGGTGTAATGAAAGCTGTCTTCTCCATATCTTCTGGTGCCATCTTGATTTGATTGTAACCAGAGAAGCCATCCATGAAAGAAAAGACTTTGAACTTGGCGATACTGTCGACCAATACGTCAATGTGAGGTAATGGGAAGTCATCCTTTAGGCTAGCTCGGTTCAGATCTCAATAGTCTACACACATCCGAACTTTGCCATCCTTCTTAGACACATGCACTATATTGGCTAACCACTGAGGATAGACCGATGTAACAAGGAAACCTGCATTAATCTGTTTCTGAACTTCTTCTTCAATCTTGTCAGCCATATCGGGACGAGTCCTTCTCAGCTTCTGCTTAATCGGCGGACATTCAGGTCTCAACGGTAAACGATGCTCCACAATATCATTGTCCAAACCCGGCATATCTTGGTAGGACCAAGCAAACACATCAACATACTCTTTGAGAAGCTCCAACATTTTCTCTTTAACCTCTGGGATAAGCAATGCTCCGACTTTGACTTCCTTTCTATCTTCTTCATCACCCAAGTTGACCAACTCTAAAGGTTCTTCAAATGGTTGAATGATCTTCTCATCATGCTCAAGCAAACGGGAAATTTCAACAGGAATCTCTTCATTATCCTCTTCTTCGGCTCTGAACACGGGGAATTCAAAGTTGGGAGAGGGCATAGGATCATTGTTTTTGATGGTTAAGTCATGGATTAATCTGCACATATGATTATGCTTTATTTTAGAAATCGATTTGTGCAAATAAAACAAAAAGTTATTATATTTTCCTATTACTACCAATTAATTTTCATTACTATTTCCCAAAAAGCGAAAAATAAAACAGTAGTGGACACAATAACATTTTTATTCATTGAAGGGAAATACTTGAAACAAAGGGCCCAGACATTTCTCTTTTGCCTTGGGCAGAGCAAAAGGATTTATTTTTATCATAGCCCGACACAAAATACTTTTCGCCTTGGGCAGAGCGAATTTTTTCAAAGAAAAACAAAACAAAACATTACTCAGAAATGCGCATAACAATAGGAACATCAACAGCTATCCAGTTTCGGCAAGCCACTCCATGCGTCACAAAATCGGGTAAATCCTCCTCGGAATCGTCTTCTATGATAGCATCAACCTCAGGATGTATAAAACCTGCACTTCGGAAAACCTCTTGAATCGGACGAACAACCACCTCTTGCTTGACTCTCGTAGACACGGGACGAAAACCAAGACCTTCTCCAGATTTGTTCTCGGGCAAAGTCAACATCTGGCCCCATCCTTCGGCCGAACCACTTTCCACCACTCGTCGCGCATCCTCAAAAGAAGAAATGAATGCCCCTTGCTTCTTCACTTCATTCTTGGCAACAGATAGAACTTGGAACTGGGTTCCAACATCCTCATCAGCATCAATAAAAGAGAAGGATGATAAATGGCTTACCACCATAGCCTGCTCTCCCCCAATCATCACTAGCTTCCCATGCCTCACAAACTCCAGTCTCTGATGGAGCGTGGAGGTGACTGCCCCTGCATCATGGATCCATGGACGACCCAATAAGCAACTGTAGGCAGCACGAATATCCATCACTTGGAAAGTGATTTGAAAAGTATGAGGACCAATTACTATAGGAAGATCCACTTCACCAATGACAGTCTTCCTAGAACCATCGAACGCTTTAACAATTACTCCACTAGGTCTCATGGGAGCACCTGGATATGAGAGCCGAGATAAAGTAGTCTTGGGCATCACATTCAACGACGAACCTGTATCTACCAACACACTTGATAAGGTATCATTTCCGCAACTTACTGAGATGTGCAAAGCCATATTATGGTTCCTTCCCTCCTCCGGAAGTTCTTCATCACTGAAACCAAGATTGTTACACGAAGTAATATTTCCCACAATTCCATCAAATTGGTCAACCGTCACATCATGATCCACGAACGCCTGGTCCAAGACCTCCATCAAAGCTTCTCTATGGGCACCAGAATCTCTCAGTAAAGCAAGCAAAGAAATCTTGGAATGAGTTTGCAATAGTTGGTCCACAATCTTATATTCACTTCTCTTGATAAGCTTCAGAATCTCATCATCCTCAGGGTGAGGGATAGGTTCACTGGATCAGCCTATCTCAACCCTTGGTTCAACATTTCTCACTGGAATTTCAGCCGGTATGGGTCTCCTGACTTGAACTTCTGGTCTCTTCAAAGGTACTGCTGCAAAAACACGTCCACTTCTCGTAACTCTACTAACATCAGCAATGTTTACAAAAGACGGTCTTGTTGGTATAGGGACTTCTACCCCATTCTCAATCATTGTGGCATTATACTTATACGGTACAGCTTGGTCTGAGTTGTAAGGCACAGGACCAGGTGGGTAAATAATCAAAGGATCGACAGGTGCAGTCTGACTTTCGTAAACGATCTCTACTGATTCAGGCAAATTGAATTGCGGTATTATAACATTCACTTCATCCTCCAGATTTTTTTCATACGTAATAGTGATAACTCTCTGGTCTAACAACTTCTGAATATCCTCCTTCACAATAGGACACTCAACCTCTCTTGAACAAAATTCACAAACATCATAATCATGTTGATGCTTAACAAAGCCAAGTCTTCTCAAACTCTGATGTAACCTGATCAACGACTCTCTTATATGTTCAACTTGAAAAACTCGAAACTTTCCCGGACAACCTTCCACCATATTCACTGAAGCTGCCCCATGTCGAGGCAAAGGATTATCTCTAACATTTGGATTAACATCCTTGAAAGACAAGATACCATTCTTAATCAACCTCTGCACGTCCGCCTTTAGAGCAAAGCAATTCTCAAGGTTGTGCCCCGGTGACCCTTGATGATACTCACAAAACTGATCCGCCTTGTACCACGGAGAAGTACTATTCGGTGCGACAGGAGGAGGCTTTATCGTTATGAGGTTCTTTCTGATAAGAGCAGGGAATAATTCAGTATAAGTCATAGGAATGGCATCGAACTGCGGTTTTCTGGGTGAACGGTTCTGATTGTTGAATGGATAAGCCTGTTGTCGAGGCTGCTGCTGAAATGGCCGTTGTTGAGTTGGTGGGGTTTGATGAGCTGGGGTCATCAAAGCTGGGCGGACAGCCGGGGTGACTGCCGCAACGTGCGAGTAACCTCTCCTCGGTCTCCCTGGAAACAATGCGCTGACATCCTGCTCTTTTCTTTTCGGGAAAACATTTCCAAACTTCTTAGTACTGCTAGACAGACTTCCTTCTTTAACCAAACGCCCTTCGCGAATCCCTTCCTCTAACCGCATGCCCATGCTTACCATTTCAGTGAAGTCACTGGGTGCGCTGGCGATCATTCTTTCATAGTAAAAGGAACCTAAAGTCTTCAAAAATATCTTAGTCATCTCTTTCTCCTCAAGAGGTGGATAGATTTGAGCAGCAATTTCACGCCACCTCTGGGTGTATTCCTTAAAAGATTCTCTGTCTCTTTGCAACATTTCCCGGAGTTGATCCCTGTCCGGTGCCATGTCAAAGTTATACTTATACTGGTGGACAAAAGCTTCGCTAAGATCGTTGAAGTTGCGGATCCGATTACTGTCTAAACCCATATACCACTTTAGAGCAGCACTCGTCAAACTATCTTGAAAATAATGAATCAACAAGTCATGATCATCGGAATACGTAGACATCTTTCTCACGTACATAGTCAAATGACTTCGAGGACACGAATCACCCTTATATCTTTCAAAGTCTGGCACTTTGAATTTTACTGGAATCTTGACATTCAGAACTAAACAAAGGTCATGCATGTTCTTCCCAAACAAATCCTTCCCCTTTAACGCTCTGAGCTCCTTCTGCATTTCTTGGAACTGATCCTGAAATTCTTCCATTCTATCAAAAAGACCCAAACTTTCAGCAGGCTCGGCAGGATAAGTAGGTTCATTCAAGTACGACAGAGTGAACCACAGGAGCGACAGTTGTCATTACCGGTTGCGGAAAAGGTGTTACAGATGGGATTACCGGCGGCAAGGCAGTTGTCTCTGGTTGAGGAAGAGACAAAGCAGGTTGAAACAAAGGCTGTACGGCAGGCTGATACCCCTCCGGCACAAAGTTGTAAGGAATTCCCCACGGAAAACCTTTCGGCATCTGATGTTGAAGCGGAGAGTTGATTTGAGTCACGGATGTTGGGAAGGTGACAAACTCGGAAACCACTGGAGTTGAAGTCTGAATCTCAGCAACTGTAGTCGATGGCTGATTCTGAACAGCCACCAAACTTTCCACTAGCGCAGTTAACTTTTCCATCTCGATACGAAGGGTAGCAACTTCCCCATGAAGCTCATGATTTTCCTGTTCCAGATCTTCCATTTTCCTCTGACGATTGGCTCGAGTGTCGTATCGGTGAGACAACTTGACAACCTTTGGAGTGGAAAAAGAAACAAGGATAAGACTCTAGAAAACATGTGAAGTGGAATGTCGGATGATGCATGAGATGTGATGCAAATGATGATTCATTTTAATAGTTTTTTAAGGAACCTCGATAATTTTGCATACATCAATGGTAAAGGAATTTGGAACAACAAAAACTCAATCCATTAATCGAAAACAATAAATTACAACTTACAACTTTGAAACAACAAACTAATAAATTACACTTTGGGATAACAACCCAATAATAAAAGCAGTAAATTACAACTTTGGAAAATGAAGCCCATAATAAAGCACTAAATTACAACTTTGAAACATGAAGTCCATAATAAAGCAATAAATTACAACTTCGGAGCATGAAGCCCTTAATAAAAGCAGTAAATTACAACTTTGGAGCATGAAGCCCTTAATAAAATAGTAAATTACAACTTTGGAGCATGAAGCCCTTAATAAAACAGTAAATTACAACTTTGGAGCATGAAGCCCTTAATAAAACAGTAAATTACAACTTTGGAGCATGAAGCCCTTAATAAAACAGTAAATTACAACTTTGGAGCATGAAGCCCTTAATAAAACAGTAAATTACAACTTTGGAGCATGAAGCCCTTAATAAAACAGTAAATTACAACTTTGGAGCATGAAGCCCTTAATAAAACAGTAAATTACAACTTTGGAGCATGAAGCCCTTTTACAAAGTTTTACAAAATGACATCAATAAAATAAAACTAAAAGCTAAAGATCACTCAGAATCATCAGATGAAGGACCAAATGCCAATTGTAACCGGAGCTTCTTGATCTTCTCTTCATAAAATCCTTCCATCTCTTTCTTCTTAGCTACCATTCGATCAATGATTTCCTTCTGCGGATTAGGAACAAGAGCAACGCTTACCGAACATTCCTTCCTTCTCTTCCTTTCACTAGCATACTTCTTCAGTAAAGCATCCTTTTGACGAAGTTTCTCATCGTGATCAACGAACCAGCCGTCTTGAATAAAGAGTAAATCCTCCTTTTCCTTTAGTTGTCGAATCAGGACTCGATTCTCATATTCAGACATATTATACTTTTCTTTCCAAGCATCCCTCTCGGACTTCATCCTAGCCAGATTTCCTTGGTATTCTCCTATATTCGCGATAGGGATAACAACAGATGATGATGCAACAGTAGGGAATAAAGGTTTCTCAAGTTTATAGGGCATCTTGAGAGCACAAGCCCTAGCACGGACCCACTGTAGGTAAGGCTCCAAAGAAACGGCACCTCTATGTCCTAACATATCTCTCCCTTTCCTATGGATGTGGCGCCAAGCTCCTTCGATCTCCCTCTTAGATGCCTGATGATCTTGCCCTTCCTGTAGAAAGAAACCACTCACATGGATGTTGTTTGGCTTATCTCTCATCGGGTACCCAAACTGACGGCGCGCGAGAATAGGGTTATAGTTAATTCCACCTCTCGTACCGAGAAGAGGCACGTTAGGAAAAGCACCACAGATATCGATGATCTTCACGTCATAGTAAACTCTATTATACCAATCAATGTCGAAATGAGTGAGAGCCATAATCTTTGGCACCCAACGCGGTTCCTTCTCGAGATCCCAGAAAACATCAGACCCAGGTAGATGCGAGACATACCACTGATACAGCAACGGTGCACAACAAATAATCATCCCTCCTTGATAATAGTTTCGAAGATGGATGGAGTAGTAGGTATCTCCTAGCAGTGTAGGGACCAGATTTCCAATCAAGAAAATTCTGATGGCATTGATATCCACAAACTTATCAATGTTAGGGAACAAGAATAGACCATAGGCGAGTAAAGCAAACACGTCTTCAAAGGCAACCGTATCTTTTATCTCAGCGAAATGACGAGCTTTCCTCAACAAAAACTGCGCAGACAAGCCTCGGATTCCCCCTTTTGTAGTCATGTTCTCCTCTATCTCTGACTTCTTCAAGTGGGTGATGGTCACTATCTCGTGAGATTTGGGTTCCTCTTCTAATCCAGAAAAAGGAACACAGTCGGTGATCGGCAAACCAAGTATGTAGGAGTACTCTTCTAAGGTGGGCATCAACTGATAATCCGGAAAGGTAAAACATCGGTACAAGGGATCGTATAATTGGACCAACGTATTAAGAATGCCTTCCTTCATCTTGCGCTTCATGAGAGGTATAATGGACCCATAATTTTTCTGAAAATCTGTCGGGTTCTCAATCTTCGGAATCAAACTCTTCAGCTCTTCGATCTCGGGCTCCTTAAAACTAAAGCTTCGAGTGTTTCTCCTTCCAAATTCCATAATAACCTGGGATGTCTGCAAAAATCATTTCGAAGTTCCTTGAAAAACAAGTTTTTTACAAAAATGTTGATGAATGCATGAATGAATGATAATGCAACAGTCACACACAAGTTCACAAACATGGGGTTCCAAGGTTCAACGTTCAGCATGGAGTCGAGGGTAAAGCCCACCCAAAGGTATGTACTAACGGTTCAATCGCACCTGTAAGACAATGTTCTAAGAGTTCCCAGAGTCTACATTCCTCCTTCGGATATTACCAACGTCTTAATTACTCAATAATTAGCAATATTCTCAAGAGAAACTCGTCCGAGCGTAGCATCGCGTAACAACTACTTCCGAATTACTCTGTTATAGTCTCCGCGCTACACCTAAAAAAGGCCAAGATGGGTTAGGGTTCTACGGTCCTCAACTTCTCGGGCTCCTAGGTCGAAAATAATAATGTCTTCCCGATTACTCGGTAAACAAATATTAAGTTCAAGAGGGCCTTCCATTGAGTGGGGGATCTCATGCCTCCTTCTTCGGGATTAATCCCTCAAAAGCAATGTAGTGGGGTAAATCGAAGATCGAATTATTGTTTAATTCATCTCACAAAAGCAAGAGTCGCCACCGCGCTTTATTATTTCCAAGGGGAAAGGGGAAAGAGCGAAATAAAACCCTAAATATGCAATGTAAATAATACTTTTAAAAGTAATAAAAATACAAGGCGTTTTTGAAAAGAGATCTATGGTTCGGGGGTTGGTTATACAATGGGAAGGTATTAGCACCCAAAGTATCTATAGTACTCTATAGGAACCTTTTGAAATATCTGTTTATTAAAATTGTTCGTTTGATTAAAAAATAAATTGTTTTGGCCGAAAAAGGGGTACGAACGGGTTTTTGAAGATACGACGACCTAATGTCGAAGTTTTTGCTTAAAAGGTATGAGTTTTGAAAAGATCGAATATTTGAGGAAAAATTATCCTAAGTTTTAATGAAATGTGAATGTTCGCGTGATCGGACTTGAGGACATGAAGTCAACAAATTTAATCGTTTTTCCCTTGGATTTAGAAGTAAACGGAATAAACAAGTAACGACAAAATAAATAAACAGAAAAATTATGCGGATAATGATGTATAATAATTAAATAAAAGACTAAGTGTGTGAACACGCATTTTTTATATTTTTGTTTAATATATGCAAAACGAGAGAATTAATTAAGAAAATATTATATTTTTTAAGGCTTTTATATGTTTCTATTTTTTATGTTTTTTAATATTAATATAAGATATTGCTTTAAGAATTATTAAATAGTTAAACTAAATTAAAACTTTAAAGTTATTAATTAAGTCTAATAAAAAAGGGGAATACCAAAATTACCAAATTAATCCTAAAGTTAATAAAATTGGTCACCTTATTAAAATTGTTTAATTAAATCATCTTATTTGATTAAGTTACTAATTAATCAAACTAAATTAGTAATAGTTCTAAAAACTAAAAAAGGAATATAAAAAAAAAGGTGTATTAGAAAAAGGTTAGAGGAGCAATTTATATGGGCCAAAGGGTTCTGAGAGGCCCAAGACAAAGAGACAGGGAAGGGGGTGTATAAGCAGTTTCGTTGGGCTTAGGCAAGCAGGGTTAAGTCCAATACACATTTCATAATTTTGTTTTAGGGTTAAACGCGTTTTGGTTCACTGAGAAAGGGATTAGGTTTTGGTTTAACAGCGACGGCGCCGTTCGCTTGCTCATGCGTTCTTCTTCTCCGTTCCATCTTCTTCTTCGTGCTTCTGAGTCTGAGTTTTCCTCTATCCTAACGGCCACCACTATCCTCTGCCTTCCTCTTCCCTCCAACGAAAGCCAGGGCGATGGAATCACGGTAAAATTTCCAAATTAATTCGTTAGGGTTTTGTTACGATTTTTGCATGTGTTGATTTTATACCTATTTCTGATTCTAATTCTCCAATTATTAGTGGTTATTGAGGTACCTGAAAGAAAAAGGAAGGGACATGTTACCTGGAGACGGAGGAAGGAGGTAGGGTGATACGCTTAGGAGGTCAAGGCAAAGGGGAAACGCGTGATGCTTGCTAGCTACCTGACCCTGGTACTCTATATTTGTATCTTTCTTCTTCTTCCTTTGGTTCGCCTCTGTATGCTTCAATGTTGCCTTTTGCGTTTGTCTATGATGGAATCTCTGAAGCTTTGATACTTGACATTGCTAATGTTGAAATGAATTTTGACTAGCTTCTTTTCTTCTTCTTGCCTTTACTACATTTGCTGGGTTGCCTTCAGTTGCCTTTTATTTTGCCTGTGATGATGTATTCTGAGGCTTGGTATTTGGACGTTGGTTGGACAGTTTTTTGATTTTCTGATCTTTTAGGCCATGCTTTTGGTTTTACTGGTTTTAGCAGGTTTTTTGGTCTTGGTTTGAGACTGTAGGTTCTTTATGGTTTAGGCCATGCTGGTTTGATATTTGAATTGGTTTTTTTGATATTTAGGCCAAGGTTGTGAAATGGTTTTGGACAGTAGGTTCTTTATGGTTTAGGCCATGCTGGTTTGATATTTGAATTGGTTTTGAT
Source organism: Vicia faba (assembly GCA_948472305.1). Taxonomy (NCBI): domain Eukaryota; kingdom Viridiplantae; phylum Streptophyta; class Magnoliopsida; order Fabales; family Fabaceae; genus Vicia; species Vicia faba. The sequence continues at coordinate 728,603,181 of OX451741.1, read as the reverse complement.
TTTACTGGTTTTATGCAGTAGGAATGGTTTTGATTTTGGTGATGGCAGGTTCTATGGTCTTAGGCCATATTTATTTGAAAATGGTTATATGGTTTTTGGTTTGACAGTAGATGGAAGGTTTTGGTAATGGTTATGGTTTTATAGTGTATGCAGATTTGTATGGTGTATGCAGATTTGTATGGTTTAAGCCATATTTGATGGTTTTGGAGATAGTAGGTTTTGAAATGGCTTATGCAGTAGGTGTTTATGTTGATAGCAAGTTTTTTGAGGCTTTGAGAGAAATGGTTTGTGTATTTGATAGTTTTTTGTGTGGAAGGCTTTTTTGCAGGGTATGAACTCTTGGTATTTGAAGGGGTTTGTAATGTTGTATATATCAATATGCTGGCTTGGTTTACGTTATAGGCTTATGGTATATTTTAATATATTCTGCCTTCTGCACCTCTACTGCTCCAACAGTTTGTTGGTATTCTATTTTCATGCTTTCATTTTTCTTATGAGATGCTGCTGATTTGTTTTGTATTCCTTCCTGCCTAAACCAAAACCTGCAAAACCATACTTCTATCTCTCTTCTCTCTCTTAGGTACATTTTGACATAAAATGATGCTATGTACTTTAACTGTTCTGAAAAAGCACAAGGCTGAAAAATGATGTAAATGGAAAAATGCTTTGCTTGCAAATTGGTTTTAAAATTGCATGCCTCTTTGTCTTTCAATGTAACAGTAGAAGAGCCTCATGTTTTGGCCTCTTCCTATATGGTTGCATGTTTACGTTGGAATTTCTTTGTGTACATTGCATATGCTGTTTGAAATTATGCATATGATGCTGATTTTGAAATATGCTGTGGACTTTTAAAGTGCAATTGATTTTTAATTATGCAGTTTTGAAAACAAAAATGAATTTGTGCATGTATTTAAATTGTGCATTCATTTTTGAAAATAAAAATCCATCCCTTTTTGTGAACCGGGAGAAATCCCGCGATTTGCAAAAAGGGTAAAAAACTGATTCCAGCCGTTTGCTTTTAATGATGAACACTAAAAATAATTTTCTGCTTTTAATTATTTATTTATTTCTAACTTTTTCTTTTAATTGTTTTTGCAGGTAAAATTACATGAACAAACAGAGAAGCATTGGATAGAAGATTTAGAATTTAGGAAAAATTAGAATAGTTTTTATTTCATTTTAAACTTTGTAAAAATTATTATTGTAAATACGTTGTAAATAAATACAATATTTACACAACAATTGTACAATTCGAATAAAATGAATAAAAATTCCAATATTTTTGCCAATTAATTCTTTCCTTCTCTATAATTATTTATTTTATCGTTTATAATTCTTTAAATTATATAATAATTGAAAATAAATTTCAATTACTTAAATTCAGAATAATAAACAATTAAATAAACATCATTTGATCAATAAATTTTCTTCAATCTATTCCATTATTTATAATTCTCTAAATTATAATAACTGAAAAATAAATTTCAACTATTAAACTTAGGATAATAAATAATTAAATAACATTGTTGATCAATTAATGAACTTCCTTTCCAATATTTATTATATTATTTATAAATCTTTCAATTATATAATAACTGAAAATAAATTCCAATTATTAAATTTAAGATAATAAATAATTAATAAACATTGTTTTAACATTGATCAATTAATAAACTTAGCGTTCAAAAATAAACAGCTCTCGACTTGAAAAAGTTATGAATTTTAATCTGCTTTAAAAAATTGATAAAAATAGGTCAAAACCCTTGCAATGCAATGATGCAGATTGGAGATGGTATCTTAGGTCAAAATTTGGGGTACAACAGATTTGGAAATCATATCATCAACATATACTTCGATTTCTTTGTGCATCAGATCATGGAATAGGGTTGTCATAGCCCTCTGGTACGTTACACCAGCGTTCTTCAACCCGAAGGGAATCACTCTGTAACAGAATGTTCCCCAGGGTGTGATAAACGTTTTTTTTTCATGTCCTCTAGAGCCATTCTTATTTGATTATACCCGGAAAATCCTTCCATGAACGAGAATACCTTGAATTTTGTTGTGCTATCCACTAACATGTCGATGTGTGGTAATGGAAATCATCTTTTGGACTAGCTTTATTTAGATCTCTTTAATCTACGCACATGCGGACTTTTCCGTCTTTTTTTGGTACTGGGACAATATTGGCAATCCATTAAGGATACACTAACATCACAAGAAAACCAACATTAATCTGCTTTAGGACCTCCTCTTTGATCTTTATTGCCGTATCCGGGAGGGTTCTTCTCAACTTTTGTTTAACTGGAGGACACTCTGGCTTCAACGGTAAACGATGCTCGACAATGTCTGTATCTAGAAAAGGCATATCTTGATAAGACCAAGCAAAAATATCCACATATTCCTTCAACAGCTCAATCAACCCGCTCTTTACATCAGGATGCAACGATGCTCTAATCTTGACTTCCTTCGGATCTCCCTCTGAAACCAAATTAACCACTTCCAAAGGCTCTTTGTATGGTTGAATGGTATTTTCCTCGTGCTCAAGAAACCGTGAGACCTATTTCAGGATCTCATCATAAGCTTCTTCTTCAGCCCCAAACACATGACATTCAAAGTTTGGAGAGGGTGCAGGGTCATTGTATTCAACGGATTTTTTAATTAATCTGCACATATGATTTATGATTGCTTTTAGAAACTGACACACATGACAAGTGATCATGCAGATTAATTCTAAGTTATTATTTATTTTGAAAGTTTTTTTTTATTATTACCAATTCCCAAGAAAAAGGCAGAAAATAAAAGACATAATTTGGAAGCAAAGACAACTTTTATTAATGATCTTAACAGTTATAGCAAACAGATAAGCCCTATAACATCAATACTTCCACTTTGGGAAGAGTGAAAGTTTTTCAAAATAAAGAAACAAATTAGCAAAACAAATTACTTTGAAACATGTATGCAAGAAGGAACATCAATGGTGACCCAATTCTGAACTCGGACTTCATGCGTCACATAATTCGGTACTTCCTGCTCTGCTTAATCCTCTTCAACAACATTAATTCCAGAACCAATCGGATGGAGATAGCCTCTGCTGTGGAAAACATCTTGATAACTGTTCACAGAAGACTTTGACTTCAAACCTTAGCCTTTGCCACTCCTTGAGGAGAAACCCAAACCAGCTCTGTTTTTGTTCACAGGTGGATCCACAAGTCGTCCCCAAACTGCATTATGACCATTATGCACCACCTGCTGTGCATCCTTCAGGGAAACCACATAATTCTCATTCTTCCTTATGTTGTCAATTGATAGAGCTTGGAATTGGGTTCCAACAGCAGCCTCATCCGCTTATACAATACTAAAAGAGGATAGATGGGATATCAACAATGCCTGCTCCCCATTTATGATCACTACCTTCCCTTCACGCACAAATTTTAGCTTCTGATGCAGAGTTGAAGTGGCAGCCTCTGCTTCGTGTATCCATGGCCGTCCTAGCAAACAACTATATGCGGGAATAATGTCCATGACCTGGAAGGTTATCAGGAACAAATATGGTCCTATATGGATGGGCAAGTCCACTTCACCGATGACAGATTTCCTCAACCCATCAAAAGCCTTCACAATGATGCCACTCGGGCGCATAGGTGTTCCCTGATACTTTACCTTCATGAGAGTACTTCTCGGTATAACATTCAACACAAATTCGTTATTAATTAGCACATTGGACAATGAATCATTCTTGTAATTCATAAAAATGTGGAGGGCCAAGTTGTGATTCCTCCCTTCATCTGGTAACTCATCATCGCAGAAACTCAAGTTGTTACATGGCGTAATGTTTCCAATTACACAGCTGAACTATTCCAATGGCATGTCATTCTCTACAAAAGCTTGGTCTAGTACTGTCATTAGTGAATCTCTATGAGCGGAGGAATTCATCAATAAATCTAGGATGGATATCTTTGAAGGAGTCTGCAATAACTGGTCCACAATTTTGCAGTCGCTCATTTTAATTATCTTCAATATATCATCCACTTCTTTCTCCAATGCAGCTCCACTAGCCTCTCCTGCAGCCTTCTTAGGCTCATCGTTCTCAGCAATTTTCTTTCCAATAATAACATCTTTTTGAATAACTGGCACAAACACACGACCACTACGGGTCACCCTGCTGCTATCAGCTATATTTCTGACATCTGGCATTGGCTGGATGGGAACTTCCACCCTATCTTCCAAGATTGTAGCGTTGTATTTGTAAGGCACAACCTTATCTGATTTATAGGGAACAGGTCCTGGCAGACTAATTACCAATGGGGTAACAACTGGTTTTCTATGGTACTCCACCTCAAGGCGAGTGGGTGCACCAAAACAAGGTACAATGACGTTTACACCTTCCTCGACACAATCAGCCCTCAAAAGACCATTTCCGGCAAACAAATCTTTGTCTGAAGAGAAATACTCATTCGCGGAGGCATATTCTTCCTCTGACTCTTCTCCCATCAAACAAACTTCAACCATATCAATCTCGTGATAATCATTTCTTTGACATGTGATCTTGATAGTCCCATTGCATAACAGCAATTGAACACCCTCTCTCACAATAGAACATCCTCGGGGGTTTCGACAACGAACTATGCAAGATCCATATTGGTTTTCCACCTGATCAGTACTACAGCAGAAGGTAGCATGCAACTGTACGAGATCTTCATTCAAATACTCCACATCAAAAATTCTGAATTCACCAGGACATCCAGAAATCATATTCACTTCCTCTTCATACTCTGCCCTAGGCCTGATTATATGGATTAAACCGTCACCCATCATCTTCTGCAAATAATCCTTTATCTTCTCGCAACCCTGTATATTTATACTACAAACAACACAACCGTCATGGTCATGCGTATAATAACTGAATTCACAGAGGTCTGTATGCATTTTTACCAAATCCCCTCTAACCAGATTAATGTCAAAAATATGAAAGTCACTTGGACAAACGACCACCATATTCACAATACTCACTCCCCCGTGCTTGGGTAGAGGATCGTCTTTCACATTAGGTCCCATGTCTTTGAAAGATAAAATTCCGGACATCACCAACCTTTGCACTTCCGTCCTCAAAGGATAACAATTTTCAACACTATGCCCTGGTGCTCCCTGATGAAAGGCACACGTCTGGTCTGCTTTGTAATACCAAGGCAATTGAGATGGTATTACTGGAGGTGGTCGTGTGTGGACCAACTTCTTCTGGATCAATGTTGGTAGTAGCTCTGCATAACTCATGGGAATAGGATCATAGTTCTCCCTTCTCTAATTATTCCCCTGGTTCCCCTGCTTGGAGCGGCATTCATAACAGGAGTAACTGAAGAAAATTGTCGGTGACGCTGATAATTCCTTCTAGGAGCGTTCACCCTCCTCTCTTGTATGACAGCATCGGTATCCCCCTTCTTTCTTCTTTGTAAACCCATAAGATGGATTTTTCACACCTCCGGACCCTTCACCCTTTGTCAAACGGCCTTCTATTACTGCCTCTTCTAGGCGGACACCCATTCCTAACATCTCTGTAAAATCACTTGGGGCACTTGCTACCATTCTTTCGTAGTAGAAAGCGCTTAGCGTCTTCAGAAAAATTTTAGTCATTTCCTTCTCCTCCATAGGAGGAATCACTTGTGCAGCCACTTTGCGCCATCTCTGTGCATACTCTTTGAACGATTCTCTGTCTTTCTGAACCATGGCTCAAAGTTGGTCACGATCAGGCTCCATTTCCACATTGTACTTATATTGTTTTATGAATGCTTCTCCCAAATCATTAAAGGTATGGATGTTGGCGTTGTCTAAACTCATGTACCATTTCAACGCTGCATGGTCAGACTATCCTGGAAAAGTGAATCAGCAGATGCTGATCATCGGTGTGGGTAGACATTCTTCTTACATACATTACCAAGTGAGCACGAGGGCAAGTGTTTCCCTTGTACTTCTCAAACTCTGGGACCTTGAACTTAGCAGGCACTTTAACATTCGGGACCAAACACAACTCATTCACATTCTGCCCAAATAACTCTTTTCCCCTAAGATCCTTTATCTCTCTTTGCATTCTATCAAACTGCTCTTGGAAATCATCCATTCTGTCAAAAAGACCCAAGTCTTCACTCGGCAGAGGGAAAGGACGACACACATCTTCATTAACAATCGAAACCCGATTTATTGAAGGAGGTGCAGCAGGAACAGTATGCACCACAGGAGGTGCTGGAGTAACAACATTTGGCACCACTGGAGCATCTTGGGGGCCTAAATTGAAACCTTCAGGTAAAAAATTCTCTAGCATTCCCCACCGATAACCCTAAGGCATACGGTTTTGAACAACAGTCGGAGTAGCGGATACAGGAACAGTAGGAACTTCAGCATTTACCCTTGTTTGTTGTGGTTGAACACTCGGTGGCTGATTATGAACAACCACCAAAGCTTCCATCAGAGTATTCAAATTGGCCAAACCGGCCTTCAAAGCAGAAACTTCTTCGCGTAGCTCGCGATTCTCCTGTTCTAAGTTGTCCATCCTCTTTTTGAAATTATCCCGACTGTTGTAGTGATGAGTCATCTTGCTGAACGAAGTAAAAAGCTGGGTAAGGAACTTGGATATGCATAGTAAATGCAAAAAATATGTGCAATATGATGCGTGATATGCAATGCATATGATTAATTTTACTTTATCATTTAATATTTCAAGGGATTTAACGTTTATAGACATATTTCAAACATCAAAATAATAACGCATTTGAAATACTGAAAACATTTATTATAATAACTTCAAAATGGGTTACAAGCTTCAATGATCCCAAGTACAAGACGAAAATACAATCTAAAATCCTGAGAAAAGGAACTGATAGAGATCAATCTGTATGCTGGCGCTTCCCTGTGAGCTTGGCAATCTGAGCTCTCAACCTCTGGTTTTCTTCCACATGTCTGATGGCAACCTCCTTCCAATCATCTGAAACAAGAAGTGAACGACCAACACCTGTTTGAGGCTTAGGGGAAAATAAATCCTCTTGCCTCTCCATAGACTCTACTACTCGACTCTCAAGGATCTCGATCAAATCATCTTTCTCCTTCAAGTCTTCTCTATAGGAACTCTCTAAAGTCTAGAACTTATTCTTCCAAGCATCCCTTTCCTGTTGCATCCTAACCAAAGCAAGTTGCAGTTCCTCTAGATCATCCAACAAAGGAGGATTGGTCTTCATAAATAGATCAGGCATGGGTGTCTCCCGAGTATATGGCATCTTCAACTGAATGGCTCTCGATCGGGCCCACTGAAGATATGGCTCCAAAGAAACAGCACCCCTAGGTCCCAAATCCTTCCTACTCTTCTTATGAATGTGGAGCCAGGCCTTCGCCATCTGCTCCCTAGTTTCCCTGTGGTCTTCTCCTTCCTTCAGAAAGAAACTACTTAAATGAATACTGTTTGGTTTATCCCTCATCGGATAACCAAGTTGTCGCCGCGCAAGAACAGGGTTATAGTTAATTCCTCCCTTTGTACCAAGAAGAGGTACATTGGGGAAACTACCATGACTATCAATAATCTCCACATCCTGATAAGCTCGATGATACCAATCAATATCCGAGTGAGTAAGTGCAATGATCTTAGGATCCCAACGAGGTTCCTTGTTGACATCCCAAAAGGCATCAGACTGAGGCATATGAGAGATGAACCACCGATACAACAAAGGCGTGCAGCAGATAATCATTCCCCCGTGATAAGAATTCCGAAGATGAACAGAGTAATAAGCATCACCCAACGGTGTAGGGACCGGGTTTCCAATCATGAAAATCCTAATGGCGTTAATGTCGACAAACTTGTCCACATTAGGAAATAAGAATAATCCATAAGCCAGTAAAGCAAAGATGGCCTCAAAAGCAACCGTACTCTTCATTATGGCAAAGTAACGAGCTTTCTCCAATAAGAACTGAGCTGGTAATCCTCTAATCCCTCCTTTAATAGTCATATGGGCTTCCACCTCAGACTTCCCCAGATGAATTAAAGCAGCAATCTCATGTGGTTTTGGCTCACCCTCCAAACCAGTAAAAGGAACAAGATCAATAACGGGTAAATCCAATAGATAAGAATACTCCTCCAGTGTGGGCATCAACTGATAATCGGGAAAAGTAAAGCAGTGATACACTGGATCATAGAACTGGACCAAGGTAGAGAGAAAACCCTCCTTCATCTTCAGCTTCATGAGAAGAATAATGGATCCACACTTCTTCCAAAAGTCTGCAGAACACTCGATCTCTGGAATCAGACTTACCAACTCATCTATCTTGGGATCCTTGAAACTGTATTTCCCGGTCTTTCTCTTTCCAGAATCCATGGTTAAAAGTACTTGAGATGTTCACAAATAGTCAACCTTTAAATCCCATGAAATATTATCTTCAAAATATGCTTATGAGTGCATGGATGCATGATGCAACAATCACACACAAGATCACACATATAGGGTTCATAGCTTCAATGTCACGAGCATGAGGTTGAAGGTACTACCCATAAGGTGTTGGTCTAAAAAGTTATCACTTGCCGAACAAGGTTCTAGAGGTTCCCAGAGTCTACATCCTTCCTTCGGATATTACCAACTTCCTGATTAACTTGGTAATTAGTAATATTCTCAAGAAAGACTCGTCCGAGTGTTGTATAGTGTGACAAATATTTCCGGATTACTCCATCATAGCTTCCGCACTACACCTAAAAGGCCAAGATGGTTTTGGTATTCTATGGTCCTCAGTTTCAGCAGGCTCCCAGGTCAAAATCAGTACGTCTTCCCGATTACTCGGTAAATGACACTACAGTCAAAGGGGCCTCCACTGAGTGAGGGATCTCGTGCCTCCTTTTTTGGGATTACTCCCTCAAAGTTAACATGACTATACCGCCCGTCCTATCTTAAAGTTTTCCCAAGTCCGGGTATAGGACTTATGAGTAATCACCAAGCACTCTGAAAACCAGGAAAATCCAAACAAACATATATACAACATATAACACATAAACAACAATAGCACATATACATATATAAACAAAGATAGGCTTAACCCACTTAGGGATGGACCGGCAAGAGGTCAATCTTTCCCCAGTGAAGTCGCCATTTTTCTGTAGCGCTAGAAATGTTCAAGACTAAGTCATTGGATTGACTAGACTTTATACAAATCAAAATAAAAATCACCACCGCTCTTTATTGTTTCCAAAGGAATGGGAAAAGAGTGAATAACCCAAAAAGAGGGGGAAAGATTCAAGGTAAGGGGGTTGGTTATGCAAAGGGAAGGTATTAGCACCCTAAACATCTACGGTACTCCGCACGAGCCTCTTTGTAAAATATGTATAATTTGGCTATAAAATGTGTTATATACAAAATGGATGGTGGAGGTGAGAAAAGAAATATTCTTTTTTTATGATTTTTTCACCTTCCGCGGTTGCGAACCTTTAGTGCCTACGTACCACCTTTCGTGCAATAGGGGATAAGGGTACACGTAGTTCCTCTTTTAAAAATTTGAAACACAAGTGTGTTGGTTAATTTTTATGAGATAAGACATCATCGTCATTGTCCGTGTGAAAAACATACTTACTACCCACAATCATGAGAAAAGAGAATTTGCATCATCTCAAAGTGGAGGATATGGCTTGGATTTTAAAATCAACAATGCCTCACTCAACACCCAAGTGGAAAATATCTCTCTTCACTACATGTTGTAGAAGTATAGTTGTTTGCATCACTACAAGGATTGACAAGATCCTAATCTTTTAAGAAAAGTTTAAAGGTAAAAGCCAAAGTGGAAAAATGGTTTGGAATGAGATTGATTGACTTTTAGTCTTCTCACAAAAAGTGTCAAAGTATTATTAAATTGATTGTAGTTTATAGATGAAAATGTTTTGAAAATACATGGACCAAAGCCCAAGTTTATTATGAAAGTGTTTAAGTTTAGAAACAAGAAGAGTTTGAAAAGGAGGGAGAAGATTTTTGAAATTAAAGAAGATGGGAGGAGTAGAAGACGATATCCTAAAGCATAAGGTAAAAGCTAAGGATAAGAACCATCTAACCAAACAAGAAGCCAAAACTTGACATTATGAGCCGAGATAGAATTCCCATTCTTTGGAGTGAAACCAAGCAAGCAAAGATACTAGACCTCTTCAAATGTATTAAGTCTTTACAAAAATTGGACAGAGTAACGGCTGTATGCGGGTGAATTCCAGATTACAAAACAAAGAGTGTAATCACAAAAACCTATACACAAAAACAAACAAGCAACTCAATGTCTTGAGGTAAACCTCAAGAGCTCCAGACAAAATAATCAGATTAGATCACAAGGTCTCCAAGATAGGCCAAGGTTTCTAATCCGAAGTCCAAGAAAAAGTCCACTGCTCCATCATGCCAAGGATAGTAACCAAATAGTCCAAGTACCATTAAGATTTTTTTAGGGTTTATGTTGATTATTAAGTATCTTAAGAAAAGAAAAAGAAAAACTCAAGTGAGCAAAATAAAAAGGGCAAGAAAATAAATGATCAAATGAGAAAAGATAAAAATGGCATGAAATGAAAATGCTAAAAGATAAATAATAAATAAAGCATAAAAGAAATAAAAGTATGAAATAAAACAAGTTAATAATTAGTGGTTAGTTGGATGACCATCTTGAAACTTGCATTTGGAACTCATTAGAGGATTGGTAGAACCAAAGCCTCCACACAACAAGTTGCATTTGCTTTTTGTCAAGTATATCATCCATTTGGAATTCTCATAAGTACCATTTAATGATCAACGATGTTCAAGTGATCCGCGTTGACAAAAGGTGTTGTAGATCCATTAGAGGATTGGTAGAACCAAAGCCTCCACAAAATGAATCTCAAGGTTATTGGATCAAAGAGATCAAATTAACATACTTGGGCTTGCAATCATAAGTTTGGGCCACGAATGATCATTTATTCGAACCGGGACAAAATTTAGCGCTATGTTAAGCAATCGTAAGTGGACTTATATAGAAGTCGCACCTATTTTGAGGCCGATCAATAGCAATCTATGCACCATTTGTTTTGAGACATGATATAAAGATCATGCTCCAACAATATTTAGTGCAAGAAGAAGGGAATGAGATGAAGAGGAATTAGGGTAAAAAAGAAAACCACATTTGAATTAATATTTAATCAAACTATTATTAAAATCATTCATCTATTTTTGTGGAGTTAGACTCAACACCAAGGATCCAATGATGTTAATAAGGCCATGACCAAAAAATCAACCCAAGACAGCCTGAAAATATTCACAAAATAATATAATATTTAATATATATTAAAGGATGAAAAATGTTAAAATAAACGAAAAAATAATAATGGGGAAAATATCAATAATATTCAAATTAATCAAGAAATGAAAAATAAAACCATATAAAAATCAGAAATGGGTCCAAATATTTTTATAAAATTTTTGGGAATTTTTAAAAGTCTGAAACTATTTTTAAAAATTAAAATAAATGGGTAAAATAAACAAAAATGGTAAAAAATAGTAAATTCAGAAACAAAAATAAAGTAAAGTCACCAATATTTGTGACAATGTCCATTGGATCGTTTCATAATTTTTTCAAAATTAAAAAATGTGTAAAAGTATTTTTAAACATTTTAAACAAATCAAATAAGTGTAAAATTCATAAAAAATACCAAAACACAAAAAAAAATTGTGAAAAAATTAAAATCAGAAAGAGAATAATCAAAAATATTTTTCATAATTTTTTCAGATTTTTTGGACTAAAAATGAATTTTCTATGATTTTTTGAAATTTAAAACAATTAAAATATAAAAATCAGAAAAAAGAAAAAAAAAAGATGTGGACCATTGGATGAGAGTCAATACGCGTTAGTAATCAAAACTAAAGGATCTTGCGCGTTGTGCATATCATGGTCTTTACTGAATAATATACAAAATCATTAAATAAATCAAGATTTGAAAATAACAAATGCCACGCTTTCATTGGTTAGAAGATGACACGTTGGTCATCTTCAACCTCCAGCCCTTACGAATTGCAGGTCTCTCCAACTGTAAAATTAGAAGCTCAGACCTATGCCATTCGCTTCGTCTCTTCAAGACGAAGACAACCAAACCTTTGCGACAAATTTATATAAACTATCACTCAAGCAATTTGGAAAGAAAGTTTTGAAAGGGGATTTGAAAATTCATGGTCAAAACGTGCTTCCAGGTGAAAGTAAATGGTGCGACTAGAACCAGGGCAATGAGAGAAACACAATGATACCAAATTTTCGAAGAATTGATGAAGGAATCTACCTATTGAAGTTGAGTTGCAGAGCTCTGAAACTGGACTTCTATGGAGCAATGTAGGGCACGATTCTTGAATGTAATTATATGGTTAGGTTCAGGGAAGATCAAGGAAGGTGAATTGATGGAGAAAATGGATTGAAAAAGCCTTGAGAATAGGATTCGAAGTAGCTGAATTCTGAGTTGTGAAGCAAGTTTGGCAGGGTGATTCTGGCTATCTAAGCTTGGGAATTTGAATGGGGGATGACCCTCTATTTATAGGGAATCAAATGGAATGTTCAAGCGTGTGGAATGATGCAAATTGGAGGGAAATCGTGTGAACCTGATACACGAGCAAAATGTGATCTGATTTGCATCAAAACTCATCAAATCCTTGCGTTTCAAGGCTCTAATCCACTTTGGCAACATGGTTAAGCATGTTTAGATCACAAACATATGCTAATTTGATGTTTAAAGGCCAAAACATGGATTTCCAATTCTGACTCATGGTGAAACTTCAGCTCCAAGTTACCAAGTTCAATCCAATGGCATTTCCACCTCAAGGGGTCTTAGGGTAAGATTCTTGATGATTTGGAAAGATGATGTTACAAGATTTGTAATGGAAAAAGAATGGAATCAAATGAATGCTTGAGCTGAAAATTACATGGAGTCAAAGTTGAAGAAAAAGAGTTGACTTTCTATACTTAGAAATATATTAAATTCTTCTTTAAAAATGACCTTTAATCTCTTGCATCCAAACAATGCCTTGCACTTGGAATTTGCTCTTTACCAAAAAATATGGAATGAAGTAGACCTATTGAATGACATTTTTCAATTTGAACCAATCAAAATATCCAAAAATTGAGCAAGTTATGACTTGTTGAAGTTGGCCAAAAATCATGAAATGACCTATAATATTTTGCATTCTTAAGGCAACTTCCATCCATTTTCTCACTTTGCACATAAAAGAAGGCATGGAGTAAACATATTTAGGATCATCATGAAAAAATAATGGGCTCAAAATGCTAAAAATTGACCAAGTTATGACCATTTGAAGTCACATATGGAAAATTGGAGATTCATCTGGATGACTTGTAATCTTTCCTCTTCACCAAGTTTCTTCCACATGAAAAATTCTTGAAACTTTTGAAGTGATTTGTTGGTAACTCTTTGAAGAGAAGAATGCTTTTGGAATCACTCAAAAATACCAAAAAAGGAGCAAGATATGCCCCTTGAATTCCAAAACCCTAGCCTCTAGATCAAGAGAAAATTTGGTGGAACTTTGCCAAGTTTGAACAAACTTTGCCAATACTCTTCATACCAATTTCAAAACAACTTCATGGGTGATGTTTGAATCTCTCAAGCTTTGACTAGGGCATGGAAATAAACTCATGAACCCATGATGAAACTTGCTAGACCTCATTGCCTTTACCTACATTATTAGCAAGTAAGACAAACCAAAATTGCATTTTGTTAATTAGATAGAAAATCAAAGCAAAATATCCATGATCATAAGAGAAAACAAGTTAAGGTGCTTGGTAACTCCTCATAGAGAAAAGCTAAAGATAAGTAGAAGAACCAAAATCCCTAGTGTGATTTTGTGGTGATTGAAACAATATGGTATGATGAAGGGATCTTAGGGGCAAAAATTGGGGTATAACAAGGGGACAAGAGAAGTAATGCTGGTAACGACCATTTGAATGCCATGAATGTAAAACGTGACCTTGGCCAAAGTTAAGGGATCTTGTCCCTTTTTTTGCATTTTGAATGATATGTAACTGACCTTCGAATGCTCTCCTTCGTATGGGTTGATGGCCTCCTTCGAATGGCGCTGATGGCCTCCTTTGAGTGGCTCTGATTTATTTCCTTCAAATGGGTCTGATTCAGTATATTCAAATGGCTCTGATTCAGCTCCCTCGAATGGCTCTGATGGCCTCCTTCGAATGGACCTTTGCAAACTTCTTCGTATGGCTCTTCTGAGGCTCCTTCGAATAGACTCTTTGCTAGCTTCTTCGAATGGCTCTTCTGAGGCTTCTTCGAATGGCTCTGATGAAGCTCCTTCGAATGAACTCTTTGCAAGATTCTTAGAATGGCTCTTCTAAAGTTCCAATTGAAGGGCATTTGCTCTGATGTTTCAATCGAAGGAATCTCTGATGCTCCAAATCGATGAAAGCTCTAATGCTCCAAATAAAAGGAAGCTCTGATGCTCCAATCAAAGGAAGCTCTGATGCTCCAATCAAAGGAAGCTCTGATGCTCCAATCGAAGGAACCTTTAGGAATGCCAATCAAAGGATCCTGTTGCAAGGCTAATCGAAAGGCTTTGCTGAAATGCCAATCGAAGGATCCTGTTGCAAGGCCAATCGGAAGGCTTTGCTGAAATGCCAATCGAAGGGCATTTTGGAGATACCAATCGAAGGAAACTTGAAAACACTACTCACAAATTTTCCTTTTCCTTAGGCAAGGTTTTGTGACCAACCATGTAGGGAAAGAACTTAGAAAAAATGAGAGGGAAAGTTTTGGGGTATAACACACATGTTCTAAAGCATAATCATAACTCCTTCCAATGGATTCCAAACATATTCCTCTCTCCCAAAATAAGAGAACCATACCAAGATGTCAAGACATCATATGTGACATATCTCATTCAACAACCAATATATCCATTGAATCCAAACCTATAATGAGTACTAATAATTATGTCTAGTAGCCCAATGCAATCATAACTTCACGTGAGACATGTAATCTTCACAAGGTTTGCACCATTGTAGCTCCAAACCATAGACTAGTCTTTATCTCTATTGACATGCATTAGAAAATAATCATAAAAGGAAATCACATAATGTCCCTTACTGGATATTCTCATACTATAGAGTCAATTTTGATCCACACACATTATCAAAACTCTATGGGCATCCAAGATATCCCGTACATTCTTCATAAGTAAGCAAACCATACCATATTATCTGATACTCTTTCTTATCACACACTGGAAGTTGCTGGTGCCAGTAAATTCTTCATCACTTAAGACATGATCTGAAGTTGATCATCAAGATTAACAATCATAAGCCCGAGCATCCTCTAAGGACAACCATCAACCGGCATGATGTTACAACATAAAAATCTACCATGGTTAGCCAATATGTTTTTAAAACTAATGTTAGTCATCAATCTTTACACCATGAATCTTCAAACCAACTTCCTTTACTGAAGAAGCAAACACTCATTAGAAGCTGATCAACCTCGAGGGGCAAATCATGCAGTAACATGCATACTTCAAGAAAGTTCTTCTTGTAATCATAATGTTCAGATGTCTTGTCTAATTTTGATGTGTTAGATGCCATCCTTATGCACTTAAAAAGGAGATTTCCTCTAACAAGTATATTGTAGCAAGTAGAGTAATGCATGGTTATACCACAAACAGACTGTTTAGAATGTGTCTGCTTCTCCCGATCCTCCAGGCCTCAAAACTGGAGAAACTCATACCAAATGGTTTGGATGATACTCCAATCAATGCAAGCTTCCATCAACCTTTAATGACACACGCTACAATTGTGAGTTAGTCTTCCAGAAGAATAATATCATAAATCTTGTTGATACATCTCTATTGCACACAACTTATTGAATGTCTCTTCTACTACCAAAAAAAAGGGTTCCATGTTCTCATAGACTTGATATTAATATCAAGTTTGAGTAAACAACCTTCATCTTGATAATGAGAAACACTGAAAAATCATATGAGAAAAATAAATTCTCAACACAACTTTTCCAGACATTATATCTGACATTACTTCAAGGTCTTCTAATTCCAACTCAAAGACTTCTCCTTAATAGAAGCACATCATATACACCTTCAGTAGTACCACCTTTACTCCTTTAGAATTTTCAAATGCAACTTAGTCCAAAAGTGGTTATCTTTACATGTGTATGCTAAGAAAACATAGATCGAAAACATAGATCGATTTACATGTCTTTCTTCAATGATTTGTCACCTTTATGTCCGAATTTTGAACCAGGACATCACCATCTATCTGAAGAAGTGAAAAACACAAGAAGGTGGGGGTTGAATTGAAACTTAAAATCAAAAGAGTAAGGAACACGTTTATTTTTATACTGGTTCGTTTGATCTCAAACTACTCCCGTCCACCCGCCAAGGTGATTTCGCCTCTCCAACGAGGACTTAATTCACTAATCAAATCTGATTACAATTCTACTTTAATAACTGTTAAAGTCTTCTTGAGTCCAAAACCACAACGCAGTTTTCTCAAGGAATTTCACTAAATAGTTAATTGAATAAAAGTGTACAATGATGTTTCTAAATAAACAGTATCACAAACTTGTGATGTATTACACAGTTTAATATTGAATCATTTAAGATGAAGAATGAAAGCTACGTCGTTCATCATCTTGAAATCTTCTTCTTGTCAGCTTTAAATAGGCCTTGCAATAGTGAAATAAGAAGATACTTTTGGTATGTCCATAACACACGTTAATGAGCTTTCCAAATCAGGAGATCCTTGTCTGTTTGTAGCCGTTACTTATGATCTTACATTGAGAGATTGTAACTCTTCAGAGCTTCTTACATCAGAGGATGAGATCTTGCAGTGATGGATTTGTAACGCTTCAGAGCTTCTCACATCAGAGGATGGATATTACCGTTGAGAGTTCTTTACAGCTTGATCAGAATTTTGCACACCATAGTATCAGAGATTCTGTTTCGCAGCACTTGTGCATTCAGATGTTCAATCAGAACTTCTTCATATAAGCATGTCATGCATATTTGATGTGTCTGAATCCTTCATTGTCCTCTCAACTTCTGTGCTCGCATAATCAGAACTTCTGGTGATGTTCTGGCAAAACTTCCAGTTGCATCTGAACATCTTTTTAACATCAGAACATCCTGCATGTAAATATACTTTTATTAGCGAGCATATTTGTTCTTTATCTCACGTGTTTGTTATCATCAAAACTCTTACTGAGATGTAGAACCAAATTATGTTCTAACAATCTCCCCTTTTTGATGATGAAAAAAACTAGTATATTTTGATGGAATATAAAGAACAAAAATTAAAAGGAAGGATCCCCCTGAGTAGGGTACTCAACTAACAAGAAAATAAAATACTTCCCTGACGATCTTCTAATTATGAGTCAAAATATTATCCATTCTCCCCCTTTTTGTCAAGAATAAAAAAGTGGTAATGACTCTTATTGGATTGCTCTGACAGAAGTGCTTGAAACAGTGTGACATCCTCTTCTGGATACATCTGAGATTCTTTAGAGAGCTTCTGATGCTGTATTTCCATTCTTGTTTCAAATAGTTTCAGAGCCAGTCATCTTCTATTTCTGATTTCCTCTAAAACCTGTGAATCTTTTAAATTCCAGGCTTTAGAACATATGCTATATTTCCTCCATGTGTAGAGAGCATCCAGAGCCCAGGTGTTAATACTGGAGTTTCAACCTTGCTGTTAAAAATATATGCAACATAGATGATTTTGTCTTTTGGTACCCATATCTTTCTGGGTCCATGACTGTTAGAGTTTCCAAAATTCTCTTTGAATTTTGGCTTAGTATAAAACGCCTTACCAGCATGTTTTATATCATGTGTTTTCCCATCGGTGAAGTGATAATAGAGAGAAGTGTGTTTGATAACAAAATCCTTAACTTGTTTAGGTTGGGACTCTTTGCCTTTGTATCCTATACCTATTCTTCCATTCCCGCTGACTCCATAGATCATTGAAGCCATTTTTCTTCTATCTATGTTGTTAGCCAGAAACTTCTGAAAGTTGTAATCATACTCTTTGATGATCTCATCAGCATTACTGGGAGTCTTTGAGATTATTTCCTTCTGAGAGTTTTGCAAATCATTTTCTAATTTTGAAACTTTTTCTTTTAACTTATATTTTCTAATCTGAGACTCTCAGTCTTTTCAGAGTCAGACAAATTCCTTTTTCAAGTTCATGAATTTGACTCTGATTAGCTGATACCTTTCCGAGATTTCATTTCGACTTTCTGCAAGTTCAACTTTAGTGAAATTAATAGCAAAGTTAGGGAATACCTCTTCAGGGTCTGATTCTGAGTCTGAACCAGAAGCTTCAGTGTCTTCTGACACGTTTGCCATGAGAGCTATGTTTTCTCTTTCATCATCTAACTCTGAGTCAGCTTCAGAAGATTCAGAGACATCTAATAAGTTGTCCATTTGAGCTATATTGGCTTGTTCATCTTCTGATTTTGTTCCGTCTTCAGAAGATTCAGAGTCATCCCATGTTTCCATAAGACTTTTCTTCTTCTCCTTAACGAACTTCCTTTCATGTTTCTCCTTCTGAAGCCTTGGACAATCACTTGTGTAGTGATCTTGTTTATTGCATTCATAGTAGGTATTGATTCTGTTACTTTATTTTCTGTATCCAGAGGATTGTTTAGAGTCATTTCCTGTTCTTTTGGAATTTCTAAAATTCTTCTTCCTGTGCTTCCATAGCTGATTGATTCCTCTGGATAGAAAAAACAGTTCGTCTTCTTCTGACGAGGATTCTCCAAAGTTTTCTGCTTCTGCTTCTCCTTCTGCCTGGAAAATTTTGGTTTCATATTTGTTAGATTTCAGAGCGAGAGACTTACATTGCTTCTGAGACTCATCATCTTCTAACTCTATTTCATGGCTTCTAAGGGAGATGACAAGTTCTTCTAGAGATATTATGTTCAGATCTTTTTCCAGTTTGAGAGCCGTGACCATTGGTCTCCATTGTTTTAGTAAAATTCTGATGATCTTCTTTACATGATCAGCAGTTGAGTACCCTTTGTCCAACACCTTTAGCCCTGCCACAAGAGCTTAGAATCTAGAGAACATTGTTTCGATGGTTTCGTCTTCTTCCATTCTGAAGGCTTCATACTTCTAAATGAGTGCAAGGTCTTCGGTTTCATTTACTTGCATGTTGCCTTCATGCGTCATTCTTAGAGAATCAAACATGTTCTTAGTTATTTCTCTGTTTGTGATCTTCTCATACTCTGGATATGAGATGGCACTCAAGATAATCGTTCTGGCCTTATGATGATTTCTGAAGTCTTGCTTTTGATGATCTGTCATCCTTTTTCTATCAATCTTCTGACCACTTTCATCAACAGGATGTATGTATCCATCAGTTACCACATCCTAGAGGTCAGCTTCATAGGCTAAGAAAAAACTTCTGATCATATCCTTCCAATAGTTAAAATTTTCACCGTCAAATATTGGAGGGTTGTTGCTGATGTTTTGACTTGTTCCCATTATAGTGTTTTCCCCCTTGGATATTTATCTGACATGGTTAAGTGTTTGCACCTAGATCCAGGTGCTCTGATACCAATTGAAGAAGTGAAAAACACAAGAAGGGGGGGTTGAATTGAAACTTAAAATCAAAAGAGTAAGGAACACATTTATTTTTATACTGGTTCGTTTGATCTCAAACTACTCCCGTACATCCGCCAAGGTGATTTCGCCTCTCTCCAACGAGGACTTAATTCACTAATAAAATCTGATTACAATTCTACTTTAAGAACTGTTAAATTCTTCTTAATTCCAAAACCACAACCCAGTTTTCTCAAGGAATTTCACTAAACAGTTAATTGAATAAAAGTGTACAATGATGTTTCTAAATAAACAGTATCACAAACTTATGATGTATTACACAGTTTAATATTGAATCGTTTAAGATGAATAATGAAAGCTGCATCGTTCATCATCTTGAAATCTTCTTCTTGTCAGCTTTAAATAGGCCTTGCAATAGTGACATAAGAAGATACTTTTAGTATGTCAATAACACACGTTAATGAGCTTTCCAAATCAGGAGATCCTTGTCTGTTTGTAGACGTTACTTATGATCTTACATTGACAGATTGTAACTCTTCAGAGCTTCTTACATCAGAGGATGAGATCTTGCATTGATGGATTTGTAACGCTTCAGAGCTTCTCACATCAGAGGATGAATATTACCATTGAGAGTTATTTACAACTTGATCAGAATTTTGCATACCAGAGTATCAGAGATTCTGTTTCACAGCGCTGGTGCATTCATAACTTCTTCATATACGCATGTCATGCATATTTGATGTGTCTGAATCTTTCATTGTCCTCTCAACTTCTTTGCTCGCATAATCAGAATTTCTGGTGATGTTCTGGCAAAACTTCCAGTTGCATCAGAACATCTTTTTAACATCAGAACATCCTGCATGTAAATATACTTTTATTAGCGAGCATATTTGTTCTTTATCTCATGTGTTTGTTATCATCAAAACTCTTACTGGGATGTAGAACCAAATTATGTTCTAACAATCACCCCCTTTTGATGATGACAAAAAACTAGTATATTTCGATGGAATGTAAAGAACAAAAATCAAAAGGAAGGCTCCCCCTGAGTAGAGTACTCAGCTAACGAGAAAATAAAATACTTCCCTGACGATCTTCTGATTATGAGTCAAAATATTCTCCATTCTCCCCCTTTTTGTCAAGAATCAAAAAGTGGTAAGGACTCTTATTGGCTTGCTCTGACAGAAGTGCTTGGAACAGTGTGACATCCTCTTCTAGATACATCTGAGATTCTTTAGAGAGCTTCTGATGTTGTATTTCCATTCTTGTTTCAAATAGTTTCAGAGCCAGTAATCTTCTATTTTTGATTGCCTCTGAAACCTTTGAATCTTTAATATTCCAGGCTTTGGAACATATGCTATCTTTCCTCCATGTGTAGAGAGCATCCAGAATCCATGTGTTAATACTGGAGTTTCAACCTTGCTGTTAAAAATATCTGCAACATAGATGATTTTGTCTTTTGGTACCCATATCTTTATGGGTCCATGACTGTTAGAGTTTCCAAAATTCTGTTTGAATTTTGGTTTAGTATAAAACGCCTTACCATCATGTTTTATATCATGTGTTTGCCCAGTGGTGAAGTGAGAATAGAGAGAAGTGCGTTTGATAACCAAATCCTTAAAATTTTTAGGTTGGGACTCTTTGCCTTTGTATCCTATACCTATTCTGCCATTCCTGCTGACTCCGTAGATCATTGAAGCCATTTTTCTTCTATCTATGTTGTTAGCCAGAAACTTCTGAAAGCTGTGATCATACTCTTTGATGATCTCACCAGCATTACTGGGAGTCTCTGAGATTATTTCCTTCTGAGAATTTTGCAAATCTTTTTCTAATTTTGAAACTTTTCTTTTAACTCAGAGTTTTCTAATATGAGACTCTCAGTCTTTTCAGAGTCCGAGACAAGTTCCTTTTTCAGGTTCTTGAATTTGACTCTGATTTGCTGATACCTTCCCGGAATTTCATTTCGACTTTCTGCAAGTTCAGCTTTAGTGAAATTAAGAGCAAAGTTAGGGAATACCTCTTCAGTGTCTGATTCTGAGTCTGAACCAGAAGCTTCACTGTCTTCTGACACATTTGCCATGAGAGCTATGTTTTCTCTTTCATCATCTGACTCCGAGTCAGCTTCAGAAGATTCAGGGACATCTAATAAGTTTTCCGTTTGAGCTATATTGCCTTTTTCATCTTCTGATTTTGTTCCATCTTCAGAAGATTCAGAGTCATCCCATGTTGCCATAAGACTTTTCTTCTTCTCCTTAACGAACTTCCTTTTATGTTTCTCCTTCTGAAGCCTTGGACAATCACTTGTGTAGAGACCTTGTTTATTGCATTCATAGCATGCACTGATTCTGTTACTTGATGTTCTATATCGAGAGGATTGTTTAGAGTCATTTCCTGTTCTTCTGGAATTTCTAAAATTCTTCTTCCTGTGCTTCCATAGCCGATTGATTCTTCTGGATAGAAAGAACAGTTCGTCTTCTTCTGACGAGGATTCTCCAGAGTTTTCTGGTTCTGCTTCTGCTTCTGCCTGCAAAATTTTGGTTTCATATTTGTTAGATTTCAGAGCGAGAGACTTACATTTCTTCTGAGACTCGTCATCTTCTAACTCTATTTCATGGCTTCTGAGGGAGCTGACAAGTTATTCTAGAGATATTATGTTCAGATCTTTTGCCAGTTTGAGAGTCGTGACCATTGGTCTCCATTGTTTTGGTAAACTTCTGATGATCTTCATTACATGATCAGGAGTTGAGTACCCTTTTTCCAACACCTTTAGCCCTGCCACCAGAGTTTGGAATCAAGAGAACATTGTTTCAATGGTTTCGTCTTCTTCCATTCTGAAGGCTTCATACTTCTGAATGAGTGCAAGGCCTTTGGTTTCTTTTACTTGCATGTTGCCTTCATGCGTCATTCTTAGAGAATCAAACATGTTCTTAGTTGTTTCTCTGTTTGTGATCTTCTCAGACTCTGGATATGAGATGACACTTAAGAGAATCGTTATGGCCTTATGATAATTTCTGAAGTCTTGCTTTTGATGATTTGTCATCCTTTTTCTGTCAATCTTCTGACCGCTTTCATCAACAGGATTTATGTATCCATCAGTTACCACATCCCAGAGGTCAGCGTCATAGGCTAAGAAAAAACTTCTGATCATATCCTTCCAATAGTTAAAATTTTCACCATCAAATATTGGAGGGTTGCTGTTGATGTTCTGACTTGTTCCCATCATAGTGTTTTTCCCCCTTGGATCTTTATCTGACATGGTTAAGTGTTTGCACCCAGATCCAGGTGCCCTGATACCAATTGAAGAAGTCAAAAACACAAGAAGGGGGGTTAAATTGAAACTTAAAATAAAAAGAATAAGGAACACGTTTATTTTTATCCTGGTTCGTTTGATCTCAAACTACTCTGGTCCACCCGCCAAGGTGACTTCGCCTCTCTCCAATGAGGACTTAATTCACTAATCAAATCTGATTACAATTCTACTTTAACAACTGTTAAAGTCTTCTTGAGTCCAAAACCACAACCTGGTTTTCTCAAGGAGTTTCACTAAACAGTTAATTAAATAAAAGTGTACAATGATGTTTCTAAATAAACAATATCACAAACTTGTGATGTATTACATAATTTACTATTGAATCGTTGAAGATGAAGAATGAAAGCTGCGTCTTTCATCATCTTGAAATCTTCTCCTTGTCAGCTTTAAATAGGCCTTGCAATAGTGACATAAGAAGATACTTTTCGTATGTCCATAACACACATTAATGAGCTTTCCAAATCAGGAGATCCTTGTCTGTTTGTAGTCGTTACTTATGATCTTGCATTGAGAGATTGTAACTCTTCAGAGCTTCTTACATCAGAGGATGAGATCTTGCATTGATGGATTTGTAACGCTTCAGAGCTTCTCACATCAGAGGATGAATATTACCGTTGAGAGTTTATTACAGCTTGATCAGAATTTTGCACACTAGAGTATCCGAGATTCTGTTTCGCAACGCTGGTGCATTCAGAAGTTCAATCAGAACTTCTTCATATAAGCGTGTCATGCATATTTGATGCGTCTGAATCTTTCATTGTCCTCTCAACTTTTGTGCTCGCATAATCAGAACTTCTGGTGATGTTCTGGCAGAACTTCCAGTTGCATCAGAACATCTTTTTAACATCAGAACATCCTGCATGGAAACATACTTTTATTAGCGAGCATATTTCTTCTTTATATCATGTGTTTGTTATCATCAAAACTCTTACTGGGATGTAGAACCAAATTATGTTCTAACACTATCAACCATCAAAACTTCAAAATTATGGTTTAAACAATCTCCCAAGTAACACAACATTATTGGATAAATCTTCAGAGGGAACATGATACTAAATGTATTTCAAGAAAAGACCTTCTTGAGTCTGCAACACAAGAAATACCAGGAACTACTAGGGTGCTTACATCAAAGACAACTAGAGTGGAACACAAAACAAAAACTCCTTAACATCCTTCACGCACATCATAAGGCTTTTATGCACAAGCACTACAATCTAGGTGAAACCATACTAACATAGGTTTGAAAGTAAATTAAACACAAAACTCAGAAACCAGGATAGCTTACTCCCACAGCAATATGTTGTCACATAAAATCCACCCTTCGGCTTCAAGGGATCATCCAAACAACAATATGCATTTTTCAAGTTCATAAAATAGGCACGATGTCATAACATTTTGTAAGACATCATACACACATATACCACCATTAGTAGTTGCATTAGAAGCACTATAACTTTGGGAACAATACGATCTTAATCATCTTTAGGTGATCCTCCACCTCTTGCCTCTATCAAATAGCCTTCACACTCCATTATTCTGCCACAAGTTCTATTATTGTTACCCCTGAACATTCTTGTCATCGCCTCTGAATATGTCTTCTTCAGACCATCCCTATGCCGAGATCCTTTGCTGACAAAACCTCCTTTCTTGTCCACTTAATCTGAAAGTATCTTCCCCAAATCTCACCCAGAACATAACATGATGCCTGCTCTGATACCAATTGAAATTTTGGTATTCAGATTAAAGATGTCTTAAGAGATGTTGGGACAATTATCTCAAAACAAAAATACAATGAACAAGTGTATCTATAAATAGTGCAGTAAGTAAGCCACATGCATAATTGTTAACTCAGTTCGATGAATCAACACACCTACTCTGGAAGCTACCAATCCAGGAAGGGAATCCACTAAATAATATTAATTCAAAAAACATGTTATACTTATACCTAGAAATCACCATCTAGACATGAGACTCCTCGCACTTCCTTAACCTCACAAACACAGTGACCGAACCACAACTCAACGTATTTGAAAACAAACTTCACAGACACATAATCACTCTATACTTAAAATATTAAGAATGATTGATAAACAAGAAGGAAACATCCTTCAAAAAACATAATTCACTCTTGCTTAACAACTTATGAGTAATTAACAATAGTTACAACTCAACCAACAACAATTCTACTCTTTTATAAATATGATAATCGAGAGGCTCACAATTATCGATGGAATTCAAACCCTAAAGGCTTAGTAAACATTATAATCTATTCAATGCTAAAACAAGGTTTTTAACCTTCTATTTATAACAATCTTCTGGAATGGATTGGGCCTCAAGAACACAACCAATCAGCTCCTAAATCACTGCAGAATCATCTGCATAAAAATAGGTCTTCAACCATAACCTTCATACTTTGTCTCCATAATTAGAAAGTCAATATTCTTCTTGAATTAAATCTTGAATCTTCTAGACCATAAAATCAACGCCACATAAGATAGCATAATATTCCCAGAATATTCTACACCAGTTAAGTTTTAAACCGATCCAACACAGTCACGATGTCGAATGACTCTGCATAGGACATCTTGTATGACATGTTGTTTCAACTCAACATGTTTCTTCATAACATAGGTCTTCTTTTTCAACATATTTTTTCTAGCAATTTAACTCATCCTATTTAACATATTGCTTTATTTGTTTTACTAAAATTGATGCCAATCATAAAATTAGATAGCTAACACTATATTAATTAACAATGATGTTAAGATATAAATAATTAGAGACTTAGTTAGGAAGGATTAGAGATATTTGAGTCTAATTAAGAACCAAATATTAATTGTAGATAATCGAATTAGAATATTAAGGTTTAAAAACTAACATTTTACCATAAGGAAAATTGGGCCATTTTTCAATGATTATTTGATATTTCAATTTCATATAATATTATGGAAGTTTATATATAAATAATTAATTCAGAAAATATAATAGTATTAGTAAGGACAAATTAAAAATTTAACGAGAAGTAATAACAATTATGGAGCTAATGATCTTGATATTTATGAGAATTTTGATGTTTTGATGATGATAACACTAATGCTTGTTGAAGTCTTGGTGATATCTTTCCAAATCTTTGATGATGGTGATTAAATTGAATATAAATAAAGCTTAATAAATTATAAGGTTCTAGGTTTTAGAGAAGCGCATATGGAAAAGAAACTTAAAAGCTTTAAAGTTGTGAAAGAGATGTAGTGTGAAACTTGTATGGTCGTGTCTGTCTGAGTGGCTAGAGTTTTATGAAAATATGAGGGTAACTCCTAAGATACTAAGGTAACTCACACATGCACAAACACACCCCTAAAATGTTTCAAGGCCTCTCGTTATTTGATAAAATCACCTAAAAATAGTTTTAGGGCCTAACCAATTGATTATGGGAGTGTCTGATTGATTGAAAGAATTTTATCGACTAAATAATCAATTAGACCTAATGACCTAATCAATTGTTTTCATTAAGTTAGGTCTAAAATCAATTGTAAGAATATCTTAATGATTGGTAATGGATAAATATCAAAACCTTCTTTTTTTATCTTGGATAATCGATTATCTTAATAGTTTGCCCATGGATTGTGTTCTGTTGTGGAACCATAAACAAAGAATATTAAAGAAGTTACAATGCAATAAAGCTTCATATGCGATTCAGTGATGTTGTTTCTTGGACCGAAAGTTTGGATTGTGACGCATCTCAAATCAAAGTTGATGATCTTGAACTGGTGTCTCTAATGTTCGGTACGATGGATCAAAGAGGGGTGCATGCATGGTTAGGTCTCAAACACTCGAATTATTTAAGAGTTTAAGATAATCATAGTGAAAGTGGATATTAGAGATTATGTACTTGAAACCCTTTTGGAACAATATTTATAGCTTGGGCCCTATGCAGCAGGCGAGATGAGTGAAGCTATCGGCAGAAAACACAGAGCCGCCACCGAACTTTATTTATCCCGAAGGAAGGGGAAATATCGAGAAAACCACAAGAGAATGGATAAGATGGTCTTGCAACCAAGAGAAACGGTAAGGGAGTCGGTTATGTGAGGGGAAGGTATTATCACCCCTCACATCCGTTGTACTCAACGGGGTCTATTTTGTTTGCTTGTCTCTAAGGGTGTGTTTATCTACAACTATACTTGCTTAAGGGGAACGAAAGATATTTTTATTAGTGTGTTCGTGAGGGATTTGCGACCCTTTTCCTACGTATCCAGTGAAGGAATCAGAACACCGTAGTTCCTATATAAAATGTTGGTTTGTTGGTGTTTTTTAGTGGGCGATGTTAACACATGCATTCTAGCAATAGGCAAGGCCAGTATCGCGGTAGAACAAAGATAACATGCCCTTTGGGGAAAGTTTTGATTGGTTGAGTGTTTTGCGAGTTTTAAATGATTTTGAATAATGATTAAGTATTTTTTGATTTTTGATTTGTGAATGATATGTTTTAATCTTAATTACAAAAGAAAAGTCAAAGGGGAAAGTCTACCCTAATGTTGTCATGCATGGGTTCTAACCTAATGTCTAATTAGTTTGACACATAAACTGTTTTGTGCCTGATATGCGTCGACTCATAGAGACATGTGACGACTCATACTGATTTTTTATGGTTCTAACATTGCTCTGCTACATGTAGAAGTCAGTTCTCATCATATAATTGATAAAAATTAAAAGAAAACATGTGGTTAGCTTCAAGGGTATGATATCTACATTTATCTTTAAAAATGAATTGCTAATGATTCTTGAAATGAAAATCTCAAAGTCAAGAAGACTTACCTTGAAACTGAAATTTGAGTTATGAGTTTGAACATCTTTCAAGAGGCTGTGTTGATCAGAATGGCTTCAGTGATCCTCCAGGAAGTTTCTCATATCTTTAGTTTTGTATTGAGAGCTGCAAGGTTGTACAGGGGGTTAAAGTTTTGTTTTTCGGAATGAAGATCCTTTTTGTTGCTACTATTTTTTTGTTGATGCTGTTTTTATCTCTTTCTCACAATGTTTTTCTATCTTTCATTTAACAAAAATTCTCCTCTCTCAATATGGCTCTTGTATTTTTTCAATCTCACTCTTGTATCTCTCCTCCCTTTTCTCTCTGTTGTCTATTGATATCTACCTTTTTTTTCACACAAAAATCTTCCTCAATCTTGCTCTCCCCTCCTTTTTCTCTTTGCTGTCTATTGTTTATATATAAGCTGAGAGATGGGAATTATGGGGAAATATGATATGTTTTGAACAATTTTGTAAGCTGATTTGTTGCTTTTTTTCATTACAAATTTGGGTGACTCCTATTTTGTGCAATGTTTGGAATTAATTGGCAGCAGCTTTGACCGTTTTAGCAGACTGTTCTTTGCATGTTTTTGGACTGTATTGTTTTTTTTGCAATGTGATGCAGGTTTATGGAGTTGTATTGCATAATGGACAACATGGTTAGGTTTTTGCAGCAGAACCGACATCATTGTTTGGGCAGTTTTATGGGGCTAGTTGGTGCAAACTTTTGGCCTGTTATATTTGGGCAGTTTGGACTTGTAACGAGCCTGTTATATTTGGGCAGTTTGGACTTGTAATGAGAAATTCCTTTGTATGGTCTCAAATGGTCATGGCATGCATCCAAAAATAATTGCAAGATAATCAATAGTGGCTTGACTCTTGAATATAGTAACTTGTGATGTAAGGAATTGGTGACTTGTGAACCAAAGACATTATATGAAATACCACTTTCCATTATTTCCAATTTGCAATCCAAATCCAAGTTTTCTTTCTCTTCCAATTTCGAATATTCATGACAAATTCAAATCACTTTGAAAATGATAAATGCCCTCTTAGTTCAAAATTTAGTCCTTCAAGAAACTCCTTAAATAAAATTTTAATCCACATGAGAATAATTCCTTGGTTTCACCCCTTAAACCAGTTTATAAGAAATTGACTTGTAGAAGGAGATAAAGCTCAATGTGACCTTGAAGCAAAAATCCTAGTTTCCTAAAAACACTGTGAAACTTTAAAATTTCTCAACCACTAAACTCTTGGACCTCAGGTGTCTTTATTCAATGAAATGCATGACATGCAAATGAACTAGTGAAGATGATGTAGATGAAATGTGAAGCCTAAGCCAGACAAAAGTAAAACAGATAGTACAAATTTGGGGTATGAAAATGAGTGAGCCTCATCTTGTTAGGCATTTGGCTAAGCAAGAACAATTTCCCCCAAGACTCGCCGGGCACTCTGGATGTTGGAGAGATCTTATAGAAATCATGATCAACCTATAGGAATAGTTCGCCATGCATCAACAAGCATGCATTGATTCATTTTTTACCAAATAATAAGGGGGAACATGAGCATTAAATCTAGTCCCATCATTGAAACATTTCACTATTTTTATTTTGATGTGTGGCTTGAAAAGGTAGAGAGTAGCGTGATAATGGTTACTACACTTGAGTTTGATTGTGTCTTCTAAGGTGAAATTGGACTTTTGGTTTGCACATGTTTATTTCTTACAATCTGATCACTACAATTTCTTTAACATTTATATATGGGTATAATAAATTTGTTGGATTTTTGCAACCTTTTAGATTGAATTCCACTTATTTTCTTTAAGTTTTCCCTCTTTCGTAATAGAGTTTTTTTGGAGTAACCTTCATTACATATTAAATTATTTAAAGGTTCAATCTTAAGTATTCTCCTACGGTTTGTTTCTTTTGATTTCAAACTTTAGGGTACCTTATTCCAATTAAAACATTTTTCTTTGTTAAAATGAGCGATAACTCTATAACCATAGAGAGTGATTTAGGAGGTAGCACTTCTTATCCTTAAAAAGGGGAGTAGAATCTGAATCAAATTATTTTTCTTTTGAATCACATCTCCCAGATTGATGATTATGAACTGGATGAAATGTATAAAGACTCCGTTTTTGAAGGAGTTTCTTCTAGTGGTTCTTTTGAGGCTCTGCTTTCAGCGAAGGCCGACGGGCGTAACGATCCTATTGAGAGACCAATGTCTTCCCATGTCTTGCTGAGGGAGAAAAAGAAGCTACCCAACAAAGAATGGAATGTGTCAGCAAAATTGTCTGACTTTATCAAGGGATAACTGGTCTCGAGCCTAGCGAAGCTGAAATCACAAGTCATTTGAAGGGCTGGGAAAACCTTATGTTATATCTTGGATAAAATTCGTTGATCACTTTAAGGATGGTGAGGTTGAAAGGAAAAAAAAATCCTAGTTAAGCCAAGTAATGCAACTTTGAACATTTTTGCGAGTATAGCCGATGCTGCAATTATGTCAGTGACCCCTTGGATTATTGGTTCTTCTAGTAGACCAGAAAGAGAGGATATACACTCTTTCGAAGACTCCTTAATTCCTTTGCATGAGTTCATATTTATCAAGTTGGAGGTACGTTTTCCCTTTTTTGACTTCGAGGTAGCTGTGATGAACCGTCTAAAAGTTGTCCCCTCACTACTTGATCTTGTGAAATTGGCTTATACAAAATTGTTCCACTCTGCACCAAGTATAAATCTCGAAAACCTTCTCTTGAGATATTTTTTAACTCTTTTACACGGTCAGGACCTCTCGAGATGATTCTTGGGATCAAGGATTGATCTCTCTTCGTCACATTATCCCTTGGTTTAACCATTTTACCGTTAGGATAATTTCCTTTAATGTTTCATGCTAGTGAATCTTATTACTGATGACACTCACTTTTCATTAGGTTGATTATCGGCCCAATTCGATTCACTAATTCTTGAAGGGTGGGTTTTTGAAGTATTGGTCTCGGGTTCACATCTGTCGTTGCCTTTCTTCCTAATATACCAGGATAATTTTTCTATCCTTTAATTAGGTACAAATTAAGGAGTACTTGTGTTCTTGGTATGAAGTACTCTTGTTTAGGTGGTTCACACGTCTATAACAATTACTTACCCAACCACAACTGTGAATATTGTCCTGGGTACAACTCCCGAGGAAAAATAACTTGTTACTACAATTTCCTATCTTTCTATTCATGAACTTTCGCGACCCCCTTCTCATATCAACAAGAATCAAGGTAACTACATGTCTTCTCCTATAGAAATATTTTTTTCCAAATGGGATCATTTATCAAAGGATACAGAACTAGAGGCTCTTACTCCTTCCTTTCGGATCCTTGATATTATTCCCTCTCGGTTACCAAGAACCCAGAGGAATTTTATGCCTTTGTGGCCATTGAGGATCTGGCTTTTGTATAAAACTTGTCTGTAGCTGACAGTCAAGGTTTTTTTTTCTGCAGATGCTTCTCTCACCTTGTTCAGGGAAAGATATTTGGTTTTGATGGTAGTTTTTGTTCATAATGATGTTTTAAGTTCTGGAGACCTTGCTAGGAAGCATTATGAACTAAAGGAGAAGTGTGAAGCCCTGGAATAGGAGAACTTCAAGGTTAAGGAAGAATAAGGTTAAGCTGCAAAAAAAATTAAAACTTTGTTAACTATTCTCAAGAGAAGGTGTAGCAATACAATTTTATATTTTCTTTAACTTCTTATATATTGGGGTTAGGGTTTATTTTTTTGAGGGATACAAATATTGGAATAATGCTTTTGTAGTTATAGTGCAAGCATGCCATGTTTTTTAATAAGATCTGAAATCTCTTCAACAGAAGAAAGATTATTGGGCTAAAGTTTTGGAAGGTCTTGAGGAAGACCTTGCTACTAACTAGAGGAAATCTCAAGAGTCCCTTTAGCGGGTTATCGAATCCATGTACTAGGTTCATGATTAGATGTTGGATCAGGCCCAAGCATATTTCTGGGAATTTCCGTTATTGTCAACTAACAGAATCCCTTGCAAGTCATTAATAGAGAAGACATTGGAGATAACTTTGACGTTTGAGGATATTTTTTCTCCTATTTCTCTTCTTTTTCTTTGTTTCTGTAATATTTTGTCAGACTTTTGTACCTCGACTTCTAAATAGTACTTATTTATATAACTTTGAATGCTTGTGCTTTTAGTTTCATATTTTCTCATTTTGGTTGCACTTATCAGCTGACTATGAACCAAAGAGCGCCAAGGTTTGATTTTATCCCTTGTGTTAAGGCGCGAAAAATACCAGAGGGTAGGGAATGTTCGAAATACAACAAAATTGCCACCAAACTTTTTTTATCCCAAAGGAAAGGAAAAAATATAGTTTGATTGGTTGAATTTATTTTAGGTGGAGATAAGTACTTGAACATGATGCTCTACAACAGTATCTAAATACTCAAGGAAGGAAGAGGCCTACGCTCAATCACTCCTTTTTTCATCAAAAAGTTAATAGAAAAAATGTGAGGAGAATACGATCATGGTTCCTTAAAAAAAGACAAACATTCAAACAGTAAGTTCTACAACAATATTTGAATGCTCAAAGAGGGAAAATACCTATTCCAAATTAATCCCTTTTCATATTATGAAATAATGGACTAAACTCTTTTATTTTATTATGTTTTAATTATGAAGAAGAATACCCAAATAGTGATCTCTAAAATGATACTAGAGTATTCGGGGGAGGAAGAAGCCTACGCCCAATGTAACATCCTTCTAAACCCCGAAGAATAGTTACAGTTATTTTAATAAATAAATCAGAGTATATCACCAACAAGGGTGTCACATCTTCAAATAAATCATCATAACAATACATCCTACTCTATAACACGGGTTTTCAAAATAATTAACAAGATACTTCAACATTTAATTCTTAAAATTAATGCAGCGGAAATCATAGTTCAAATTCTCATAATGACACTTCATAAAATTTAAGCGTACTTCATAACTCTTCATCGTAAATAAAACAACTCGAGTACCACGTAGGGTGACTAAACATCTTAAGACAAAACAAATAACAGGAGTTCCAATCACTCAATACCAACCCTGATGGTACATATCAGAGCAAGACTCTCTTTATTATAAGGAAACCAAATAAACGCACCCCAAAGTTGTTCTCTAAGCTCTATTGCACTAATCATGATCATCTGTTTGTTACCCACGTGGAGGAAACATTTAAGCGGAAACAGTGAGTAAATAATAATCATTATATAGTACATAAGGAGTATACATAGCAAAATATGCACATAGGAAAGGTATCACACATCATCATATCTTCATGTTATACTCACGCCTTCAAAACATCATCAATTCGCAACAACATATTATCAAAACACCATTCATCAACATACATCGTGTAAATCACATCATTATGGAATGTCACTTATAATGAAATGCAATATCATAGACTCATGCATGTGGTACCAAATCTTCACTAATGACTCAGTCATTGTTATCTCTAAAGATCCCCACCAATAAGATCGATTCCCACATGGAACAAAAGCACTTCATAATTTTTAACTCAATCCATACTAAGAGATTGATTCCTTCATTGGACAATTGTCCTATCATCTTCATTGTAACGAAGTACTAAACTATGTCATGAATGTGTGATGTGCAACAACATAAAACAAACGACCACAGCTACTCAAAATGCATCATAATTCATGATTTTAACATAATATCATCTCAAGTAAACAACCATCATGATCATATCATCATATCATCATAATAACCAACACCATCATAACATTATAATAAACAAACCATCATCATAACATCATAATAAACAAATCATCTTCATAGTCCAACACAGGGAGCCTAACTTCATCCTAGCAAAAATATGGGGAAACACTTCTTTGATCTCATTATATTCCATCTAACTATAGTTCATTTTGTTAAATATCCAATGCTTCAAACGGGACCTCAAACCGAGTTCTGAAACTCAAGTTATGGCTCTTTTAAGAAAGTCCAAAACAACCAATCAATTATGCCTTCCTTCGCTTAGCGAGCTTGTCCATTGTCTGGTGAAGCAATGTGATACGGTGGGAGAACTTACTTGGGATTTGCGTTTGTGTTCGCAAATGTTTCGGTTTAGCAAGAGTCGCCACCGACTTTTAATTTTATCCTAAGGAAAGGTAAAAAAGCACAGGAAAGACCTTTGAGATGTTTTCGTGGGTTCGGGGGGTAGATTATGAAAAGGGAAGGTGCTAGCACCCTTTTCATCCATGGTTTTCCATGGGCTCTTAGTTACTTGTTTTAGATCACTTGCCTTTATTTTTCAATTGTTTGAAATGGTGCTTTGTGTGTGTGGTTTTGAAAATGTTTTGAAAAAGATGCCTTGTCTAGGCAACCTTTGTAACAATTCTTGTTTGAATGTTTTACAAAGGTGTTTGTCTTTTTGAAAAGATGTTTCAATGTTTTTTTGAAAGTTGTTTTAAAAGTTGTTTTGGAAGTTTGTGTTATGGAGTGTGTTTGAAAAATGGCAAGGATGTTTTGCAATTTTGATCAAGTAACTAAGAGCTATCTACCCTATTTTACTCAAAGATCTTTCTTATGCTTTTTAACCCTTTTAACAGTGTTATTTCACCATTGTATTTGGTGAACAACCTTGCGTTAGGATGTTGAACGGGACGGGCGCGGGACGTTTGTATAGTCATAGAAGGCAACATATGGGACGTTTTAGCAATGTCGTTTTAGGGACTAGATCGTTTACCGAAGGCAACATCGAGGGTCATCGAGGGACTACGATCTTTCATCGAGGGACTTTGCTGAAACACCCATGCTCGAGGGACATGACTATTTTCCGATAGGCAACAAGTGGAATTACCCTAAGGGTGCATGTGTGAAAAGTGTTTTATTTACATGCATTTGTCTTTGATTTTTTTGGTGGTCTATTTGTTGGTTTTATCTTGTCATACACACCTAGTTACTAGCATTTGTACAAAAGCAATAAAAAGTGCAAAAGATAAATCCAACACTATTACAACCATATTGAAAGGCAAGAAAAATGTAAAGGCAAAAACAAAAAATATAAAAAAAAACAAGGAAAATGAGCTTTTCGATCCAGGTAGCAGCACACTTCAATTTGCTTTCTACTGGCCTCCTTCGATTTGGGTAGGAGCAGCCTTCGATTTTCATTTTGTTGGCCTCCTTCGATTGGGGTCAGCAACAGTGAAGTCACGTCTTTCGATTAGGCTTTGGCAGGGGCGAGGTCCTGTCCTTCGATTGGGCTTTGGCACCAACAGGTCATGTACTTCGATTGGAGCTTGACACCAGCATGGGAGTGCCTTTCAATTAGGGGGTGGCATCAGCATGGGAGTGCCTTTCGACTGAGCCAGGACTTAGTGCAGGTGTGCCTCTGGCTGGGCCTGGAAGTCAGTGTGGAAACCAAAGGCTTCGTTTCATACTCCTGTCTCCTATTTCTATCATTTCAAGCATTAAATGACAACATGGCCTGAGGCCATGCTAGTAAACAGTTTAATAACTAAAGCTAGTTCAAGCAAACAGCAAGCAAAAACGAAAGGGTTTAGCTCTGAAAACATGTTAAAAGAGTGGAAACGAAAAGGACAGTAGTATGTACATGTTTCAAACGAACGTAAAGATTATTTACATGTTATGTCATGAAACGAAAAGTTCAAAGGTAAGAAACTTACCTTGCTTCTGGACTTGAATGGATGTGGGACTTTGAGTGGAGGTCAAAGGTTCTGGATTCGAAGGGAGGGGGCCAACAGTTGTGCTTGGACTGCTGGATTCGAAGGAAGGAAAGAAACAAGTCTTATGTTTCTTTCCAAACTGGATTCAAAGGATACTGAAGAATATTTGTTCTTCAGAATCGAAGGAAGCAAGTTCTGGATTTGTTCTCACAAGTGTTGAAGGGACTTGAGAGATTTGTTGTGTTTGAGAAACTTTTGGTGTTTTGAGAATTTATGCAGATTCGTTCGACTGGCCAGAAGATCCTCCTTAGCTTTTTATAAGTTCCTTTATTTATAGAGAAAAAGGATGGACATGTCTTCAACAGCCAGCCCTGCAAAAAATAATAAAATACTGACAGTACAAGTGGAGGGGGCCTGTTGGCAGCAGCAGCAGTTGGGTGCAGGAGATGTGACTGAGGCCTCTGACGTTGCTTGTGCTCAGACCAAATTCAGTTTGAAAGCTGCTTTTGTGATAAAGTACTCTCTGTTTGCAGAAAAAGTATGTAGCCTTTAACCCAGAACAGTAGTATCCAGAAGGTAAAGTTTAAAACCTTTGGATAAGCTTCTGACTATGTTAATATTTGGAAGCAACAGCCTGGAAAACGAGATTTAGTCTTGTGCAAGAGTGAGATCGAAGCACACCTGTTTGAAGGAGGCGTTTGCCTCAGTCGAAACTTGTGGTCGAAACAAGCTAACTCGAAGGAAGCATATTACCCAATCGAAAGCTCCTGCTTGAAGGAAGCATATTGCGCAATCGAAGCTCATGCTCGAAGGAAGCATATTGCCCAATCGAAGCCTGGGTCGAAGCAAACATATTTCCCAATCGAAAGTACGTGTTCGAAGGAGGTTTAGAGTTCAACATGAAGGACATATCCAAGTTGCATTCGAAGGAGGCTCTTGCTCCATTAAGGTTTTCATCCCGGCACACAGAAGGTGAATGCCCAAACGAAGACTTACCTTGCAAGGGGTATATGTGACCAGTAGGTCATGGCCTTCGATTGCAAGCATGCAGGCAGCAAAAGACACAAACGAAACCTGCAACAAGAAGTCACATGCCCAGGCGAAATAGGCATGCTAGCAGCCACTTTGAGAAATCGAAGGAAGCCAATAGTCAATCGAAGGATGATGATCGAAAGAGGCCTAAAGGCCAATCGAAGGATGCAAACCAAGCTTGTGTCGAAAGAGGCCAAAAGGCCAATCGAAGGAGCTGAATCGAAAAACACTTGTTTTTATCCAAATTTGCCAAAATATTAATTTTATCTGTTTTCTCCATTTTTGACAGTTTCCTTTTAATTCTGGTGTTGGAAAATTCCAAAGTACTTGTGCAAGCTTGAACCTTGAGAATCCTTGTGAGAAAGGCCTTGATAATTGAGAGGGCAAATTTTGGGGTACAACAGTTGTCCCTGTTCAATTTTATTAAACCTGAGGATATAGATTGGCTTTCGAGCCTTTCGTGATCCGATGGTGGAAGATAATTGAACACTAGAGTTCCCAAAAATTTGCACTCGTACGGTGTAGTATCAGCATTGTGATTTCGGGAATGGGCTTACAGATGCCATTTGGAGATTGTTGGTAGGAGGATGGGCTTATAGATGCCATCTGCAGGAGTGTCGATCGCATAAGATATTCCTTAGCGAGAACTTGCATACTTGTTGTTTGTAGAAGATTCCGCTGGGGAAGTCTAACTTTGTTGAGATTTAGGGACTGTCTCGTGCCCACTGGGAGTATACCGTTGAGGTTATAGATCTCGTCCACCCTATGACGTAGGGAAACATCTTCATCAAGATCTAGGAACTGTCTCGTGCTCAATGGAGTATACCGTTGAGGTTATAGAACTTGTCCATACTATGACGTAGAGAAACATCTTCATCAAGATCTAGGAACTGTCTCGTGCTCAATGGAGTATACCGTTGAGGTTATAGAACTTGTCCATACTATGACGGAGGAAAACATCAAGATCTCGGAACTGACTCGTGCTCACCGGGAGTATACCGTTGAGGTTATAGTACTCGTCCACACTATGACGTAGGGAAGCATCTTCATCAAGATCTAGGAACTATCTCGTGCTCAATGGAGTATACCGTTGAGGTTATAGAACTTGTCCACACTATGAAGGAGGAAAGGTAATGGATAGTTATTGGAGATGGGCTTAAAGATTCCATCCAAAAGTGATTGTTGAAATGTTTAAGCTGGTCGAGTAGATAGTTGTCCTGTCTGGTTTCAGGTATTAATCTCTGACATGGGAAAGAAAGATAGTTTTCCTGGCTTGTTACAGGTGTTAATCTTCAATCTCTTCATGTAGACAGTTTTCCTGGCTGGTTTCAGGTATTAATCAGTCGTCCACAGATAGTTTTCCTGGATTGCTACAGGTATTAATCTGGAACTTGAAAAGGTTGGCCGATGAGATAGTTGTCCTGGCTGGTTTCAGGTATTAATCTCTGACCTGAGAAAGAAAGATAGTTTTCCTGGCTTGCTACAGGTATTAATCTTCAATCTCTTCACGTAGACAGTTTTCCTGGCTGGTTTCAGGTATTAATCTACAATCAATCATCCACAGATAGTTTTCCTGGCTTGCTACAGGTATTAATCTGGAACTTGAAAAGGTTGGTCGACGAAATAGTTGTCCTGGCTGGTTTCAGGTTTTAATCTCTGACTTGAGAAAGAAAGATAGTTTTCCTGGCTTGCTACAGGTATTAATCTTCAATCTCTTCATGTAGACAATTTTCCTGGCTGGTTTCAGGTATTAATCTATAATCAATCATCCACAGATAGTTTTCCTGGCTTGCTACAGGTATTAATCTGGAACTTGAAAAGGTTGGTCGACGAAATAGTTGTCCTGGCTGGTTTCAGATATTAATCCCTGACCTGAGAAAGAAAGATAGTTTTCCTGGCTTGCTACAGGTATTAATCCTCAATCTCTTCATGTAGACAGTTTTCCTAGCTGGTTTCAGGTATTAATCTACAATCAGTCGTCCACAGATAGTTTTCCTGGCTTGCTACATGTATTAATCTGGAACTTGAAAAGGTTGGTCGATGAGATAGTTGTCCTGGATGGTTTCAGGTATTAATCTCTGACCTGAGAAAGAAAGATAGTTTTCCTGGCTTGCTACAGGTATTAATCTTCAATCTCTTCATGTATACAGTTTTCCTGGCTGGTTTCAGGTATTAATCTACAATCAATCATCCACAGATAGTTTTCCTGGCTTGCTACAGGTATTAATCTGGAACTTGAAAAGGTTGGTCGACGAAATAGTTGTCCTGGCTAGTTTCAGGTATTAATCTCTGACCTGAGAAAGAAAGATAGTTTTCCTGGCTTGCTACAGGTATTAATCTTCAATCTCTTCATGTAGACAGTTTTCCTGGATGGTTTCAGGTATTAATCTACAATCAATCGTCCACAGATAGTTTTCCTGGCTTGCTACAGGTATTAATCTGGAACTTGAAAAGGTTGGTCGACGAAATAGTTGTCCTGGCTGGTTTCAGATATTAATCTCTGACCTGAGAAAGAAAGATAGTTTTCCTGGCTTGCTACAGGTATTATTCCTCAATCTCTTCATGTAGACAGTTTTCCTGGTTGGTTTCAGGTATTACTCAGTCGTCCACAGATAGCTCTCCTGGCTTGCTACAGGTATTAATCTGGAACTTGAAAAGGTTGGTCGACGAGATAGTTGTCCTGGCTGGTTTCAGGTATTAATCTCTGACCTTAGAAAGAAAGATAGTTTTCCTCGCTTGCTACAGGTATTAATCTTCAATCTCTTCATGTAGACAGTTTTCCTTGCTAGTTTCAGGTATTAATCTACAATCAATCGTCCACAGATAGTTTTCCTGGCTTGCTACAGGTATTAATCTGGAACTTGAAAAGGTTGGTCGACAAAATAGTTGTCCTGGCTGGTTTCAGGTATTAATCTCTGACCTGAGAAAGAAAGATAGTTTTCCTGGCTTGCTACATGTAATAATCTTCAATCTCTTCATGTAGACATTTTTCCTGGCTGGTTTCAGGTATTAATCTACAATCAATCGTCCACAGATAGTTTTCCTGGCTTGCTAGAGGTATTAATCTGGAACTTGAAAAGGTTGGTCGACGAAACAGTTGTCCTGGCTGGTTTCAGATATTAATCTCTAACCTGAGAAAGAAAGATAGTTTTCCTGGTTTGCTACAGGTATTAATCCTCAATCTCTTCATGTAGACAGTTTTCCTGGCTGGTTTCAGGTATTAATCTACAATCAGTCGTCCACAGATAGTTTTCCTGGCTTGCTACAGGTATTAATCTGGAACTTGAAAAGGTTGGTCGATGAGATAGTTGTCCTGGCTGGTTTCAGGTATTAATCTCTGACCTGAGAAAGAAAGATAGTTTTCTTTGCTTGCTACAATTATTAATCTTCAATCTCTTCATGTATACAGTTTTCCTGGCTGGTTTCAGGTATTAATCTACAATCAATCGTCCACAGATAGTTTTCCTGGCTTGCTACAGGTATTAATCTGGAACTTGAAAAGGTTGGTCGACGAAATAGTTGTCCTGGCTGGTTTCAGGTTTTAATCTCTGACTTGAGAAAGAAAGATAGTTTTCCTGGCTTGCTACAGGTATTAATCTTCAATCTCTTCATGTAGACAATTTTCCTGGCTGGTTTCAGGTATTAATCTATAATCAATCGTCCACAGATAGTTTTCCTGGCTTGCTACAGGTATTAATCTGGAAATTGAAAAGGTTGGTCGACGAAATAGTTGTCCTGGCTGGTTTCAGATATTAATCTCTGACCTGAGAAAGAAAGATAGTTTTCCTGGCTTGTTACAGGTATTATTCCTCAATCTCTTCATGTAGACAGTTTTCCTGGCTGGTTTCAGGTATTAATCTACAATCAGTCATCCACAAATAGTTTTCCTGGCTTGCTACAGGTATTAATCTGGAACTTGAAAAGGTTGGTCGACGAGATAGTTGTCCTGGCTGGTTTCAGGTATTAATCTCTGACCTGAGAAAGAAAGATAGTTTTCCTGGCTTGTTACAAGTGTTAATCTTCAATCTCCTCATGTAGACAGTTTTCCTGGCTGGTTTCAGGTATTAATCTATAATCAGTCATCCACAGATAGTTTTCTTGGCTTGCTACAGGTATTAATCTGGAAATTGAAAAGGTTGGTCGACGAAATAGTTGTCCTGGCTGGTTTCAGGTATTAATCTCTTACCTGAGAAAGAAAGATAGTTTTCCTGGCTTGCTACAGGTATTAATCTTCAATCTCTTCATGTAGACAGTTTTCCTGGCTGGTTTCAGGTATTAATCTACAATCAATCGTCCACAGATAGTTTTCCTGGCTTTCTACAGGTATTAATCTGGAACTTGAAAAGGTTGGTCGACGAAATAGTTGTCCTGGCTGGTTTCAGGTATTAATCTCTGACCTGAGAAAGAAAGATAGTTTTCCTGGCTTGTTACAGGTGTTAATCTTCAATCTCCTCATGTAGACAGTTTTCCTGGCTGGTTTCAGGTATTAATCTACAATCAGTCGTCCACAGATAGTTTTCCTGGCTTACTACAGGTATTAATCTGGAACTTGAAAAGGTAGGCCGATGAGATAATTGTCCTGGCTGGTTTCAGGTATTAATCTCTGACCTGAGAAAGAAAGATAGTTTTCCTGGCTTGTTACAGGTGTTAATCTTGAATCTCCTCATGTAGACAGTTTTCCTGGCTGGTTTCAGGTATTATCTACAATTAGTCGTCCACAGATAGTTTTCCTGGCTTGCTACAGGTATTAATCTGGGACTTGAAAGGGTTGATGGTAGCCATCTGTTGATTGACCTTTTTTCTAAAAAAGGTAAAACGTTAGTTGTATGCAATGTCATGATGCATGAAATGCATAATGTCATGATGTTATCAATAGTAAATGAGATTGTGTTGTATGGACTTAACATGTATGTATGAAATGTGAAATGTTAATGAATGTATTTTTGTCTGGGAAAATAAATCCTTGACAAAAGCTGGGGAGTCATTAAATCCTGGACTGTTGTTGAAGAGTATGTGTGTCTTCAAACTTTGCTTAGAATATTTCCAATGGATTCCTGTTTTGTTGTTTGAGGAGAACTCCGCTGGGGGAAGTTGAAAACTCTATGGTGAGTATGATCCATGCTTGGATAAAAAGGTTCAAGAGTCTTAGTCGTCTGTTGCTCTACTGTGGAGTCGAAGTTGAACTGATATCTGGTCGGGTCCAGGTTTCGTAGTAACTTGTTGGGGATTATAGAGTAGTCTACTGGGGAAGAGGAGTTGTGCTCACTTGACTTGTAGAAGTCGGATAGGCAAACTCAAGCTGGGGAATCCTGGTGTTATTGGGGAAATAAACCTTGTCATCAGTCTGCTAGATAGGTGACATATTCGTTGGGGGAAGTCGTCGAGAATTCTTGAGGTTGATTCAGCTGGGGAAAGGTTTTCAGAGATTAAACCCTTGCTGGGGAATCATCCTATGAGAAGGATTTTGGGGAGATTCGTCATTGCCCCTAGTAGCAAGTGTTTGTGACATTTCCAGAAAATGTTTAATCGTACGTAACCCTTCACTGAGATTTGACGTTTAATGCCCCAAGTGATGGAGATGGAGGCCTGCCCCTGTTTACTCTGCAATTCTTGAGAGATTTCTTGGAATCTTGGCTGGACTGCCCCAGGTGTGCTGGATAGTGACATGTCATTCCCCCTTGTTGATAGGAGATTTTTCAATGGAAGTGTCATCCTTTTTGAAGTGATTTTGTTCACTGAGAGAGCTTTCGTTCTTCGGACATTCATTGTGTGAATTTCTCCGCTGTCAAACAAATAGCCAAACGCAAACAGTGATATTCAAGTAATGCAAAGTTTATGCTTGTCTCGAAGTTTTTGAAAAATGCGTTTTTTAGCAGAAAACTTTTTATAAGACAAATTCAACACAAGATTTAGGGCTAAGCCTTACAGGAGTCAGGATACCTTTTGTAACAGTATGCTTTCGAACTAACCCATGCTTCAATTAGGACTTTTGAAGGGTGGTAACGTGGCTTGGTTCACGGTTTAAGAAACAAAGGATAAAGGCTCAAAGTATATTTGTACCCACCCGCTCTTCGTGATGTTCTTCAATCCTAAACTCAGTTAATTGTGCGTCAAACTCTATTCGAATTTAGAACGACGTTTTGGTGATGGTTCACACAAGTTGGATTTTGGAAGGCAGTCATTTACTTTGAAACATTTTTCATGTTGTTGAGGATTTGTAGCGACCTCGTTCTTTTGATTTGTTGTCCCTAACTTTTGCATGACTATTCCTGTTTTCGTGATTACAGTCAGCGGGATGCCCCAGCTTTCTTAAGCCTCCTTTATAGGTTTTGGCTTAGTGGGCTTTTCTCTTTTGAGAGATTGACCGCCTATGAGATAAGGAACCATCACTGTCTTTTGATTCCAGAGGAATGCTTTTGATGTCGTTCGTTGTATTATGAACTGAGAGTTTTGCGACTTCAATGCGCATCTTTCTTTTTGAATTAACTGAGAGACTACCCTGCCCCAGGTTTAAATTAAAGGTTTCAATTTGTGTTTAAAACAGAAAACTTCTACTTCTTTGGCTCAAAGGGGTTGACTAGGGATTATCTTCCTTATAACTCCAGTGTTTAGGATTTGAAAGAAACGCCTGTATATCGTCAGCAAGGTCTGTCCAAAAGCACACTGTATGAGATTATGGCATTGTTTCGTCATCCTCCCTCTAAAGGCTTGTAAATTTTAGCAAGAGTTGAATGTCATAAAGTAAGTAGAAAGCATAGTTTAAGTATAGTGAAAACAAATGGATGAATTCAAGACAAACATATGCAATGCATTAATGAAACAGAGTTCGACATTAATAGATAATTGTTTGAATAACAAAAGAAATTACAACTTGAAAATTCAAAAGGAACAAAAGTCTCTTGGTTCTAACTTTGTCATTTCAGGTGGAGAACCCTTGGCAGAAGAATTTATTCTGGCCAACTTGTGTGAACTCCAGCATTCCTTCGTCGATCAGGTTTTGAATCTTGTACTTCAGCGCCCAACAATTGTTTGTATCATGTCCAGGACTATCAGAATGATAGGCACACCTGGCATCTGGATTGTAGCTGGGAGAAAAAGTTTTAGGGTTCGGATGAGGGTTTATCACCGTAATCAGATTCATCTTTAACATGTGATGCAATGCTTGTGACAATGGCATGTTGATTTGGGTGAATTGCCTTTGAAGTCTTTCCCCCTTTGGCTGATTATCCGGTTGAGGTTGACGAAGTCGTTGTTGGGCTCGTGATGTGGAAGCAAAGTGAGAAGGTTTTCTCTCCTTTAAACCGGTTTCTTGTCTCATGGGAAGCTGGGCAAGGCCTTGATTTCCGATCCTGATTGTTTGCCCCATACGGTTGCAACCGTCTTAATGAAATTGATTGATAATGGTTTCCAACTCTTCTTGTCTTCGGGCTAGGCCTTGGATAAGAGCCATATGCCCTAGCATTTGGGTTCTCATTGCTTCAACCTCAGTTTGCAGTTGTTCCAACTGTTTGTCCTTATTGTCTTCTGAATTTTTCTCGGCCAGGCTCCTAGCGAGGAGTACTTTCAACTCTTCCTGCCCCTTGGATAGGTTCAAGAACATCTCTTGAAGTTGAGCGTTTTAAGCCTGGATGTCCTTGATAGTCTGCTCTAGAGCCATCTCTACTGAAATAAACAGTAGGAAGATAAGGAGACCTGTAAGGGAAAACCTGTCATGATACAATGCATGATATGTGGATGCATGTTTTCAAGAATCTCTCGGGGTAAACACAAAATGTTAGAGGTTGAACTTTGATCGACATCTTTGATTGGAGAACTTTGTATCGGTGGATGTCTTTCCACGAGAATCAAGCTCACCATGTCAAGTGGGTCATAGCCCCTGATTCAAGTTGTTGCACTTGATCTTTGACGGTGTTTGTTTAGAGGAAAATGAAACCTCTTACTCTTTGGTAGACGTCTGGTTCAACGTGACCCTGCATCAAAAGACCCTCAAGATCCTTGAAATGATTATGGTAAAAAATGCTATGGTATGATGTCATGATGTTATGTACATGTATGCAAAAGTAAGCAAGTGTATATACATGTAATCATATTCACACAAAGCAGACAAGTCCTTAGGTTTAGGCTTGCATGGGGTTTGTAGGTAAGTACCCTCTTGAAGTTAGTTGGCTCAACCTGTCCTATAAATAGTAATCGGGTTCTAAGGAGCTCAATATCACTGGATTATTTTCTGTGTTCATTGTTTTGGTTTAGCCACTTAACTGGCGACCAAAATATTCCAAGAAAACAATCCTCAATGAGTGTAGTATCGAGTATCTACCAACTTCAGACTGCACCAAAGTCGATCATCTCACTACCCCTAAAAAGGCCAAGATGGTCAAGTAAGGTTCTAAGAGTTCGTTAGTGCTTCATGACATCACTCAGCGGCCCCGTATTCTCCTTGACTACTCAAGGGCTACCGGTACCCACAAATATGTCACACTAACATAGCTACTTATTCAACCATG
The DNA here is from genome assembly GCA_948472305.1 of Vicia faba. Lineage (NCBI taxonomy): Eukaryota > Viridiplantae > Streptophyta > Magnoliopsida > Fabales > Fabaceae > Vicia > Vicia faba. Next base: position 728,558,243 of record OX451741.1, on the reverse strand, counting down.
TCGGTATACCCCGCATGTAACACCCCTTCTACATACCCCAATTAAAGGTAAAGATTAAAATCAGAGAAATAAAATTGCACGGAAGGGATGCCACAACACACATCACATTCCAACGTTTTTAAGGAAAAACGGACAGGGTATGTTTGAAAGTATAAGCATTCCAACACAAAACAAACATACCATAAATATTTACTTCATTCTCTCGTGCAAACGTAACAGAGTTTTATAATTTCACATCATCTCCATTTATGGAGGAATCAAAACATAATTCAAGGCACCAAGCCATCATAATTCACATAAGCATATGTTATCAAGTCTCACATATACAAAACATCATATACACAAATAAGGATTATATACATCATAATCCAAATACAAAATAATCGAGTTCGACACTAAATAAATTCCCCCCCCCCCCCCCATGTGTTACTACAAGAGCATCGACTCGACTCTAAACAAAATAAAACAGATTGCAATCCAATGCCTCCGTTAGCTAGCGCCTCGCGCTACCGTCCTCGGTACCTGCACAATGCCATCAAAAGTATTGGCCAACAAAAGGGTAAGAATTCCAATAGTCATATAACATGTAATTTTAAGTAAATGAAATGGCAATAAATAAAGAAATACATAATGATCATGTTCATTTTATCACCTGTATTATCCTTACTCAAGGAATCCATTTCCAACACATTAACCATGTAAACCGATTATCCGAATACTCACATCCTTGGCACATAATCATAATTCAAACAACAACAGTATTGGCACATAATCAAAAACATCAATACACATACATATCATGCACAATTATACATGTGACTCACAACACGACTCAACGTATACAAATGCGGTACCGACTCGTGGACCCAAGGTTCCACCACCTATGTTTCCATTCCGGATCAAGGTCACTACGTCTTTTCCCACAATAGGGTCACCGTCTAGATATTGTGGACCCAATGTTCCACCACCTATGTTTCCCTTCCGGATCAAGGTCACTACGTCTTTTCCCACAATAGGGTCACCGTCTAGATATTGTGGACCCAATGTTCCACCGTCTCTGTTTCAAGACCACCATGCCATGCAATGTACAATATAACCAATGCATGCAATTAAGACTCACAACAATCTTAACATACACATGCCATCAAATCCAACCAATGGAACATCAACTATTGTACATGCATGCATACATATAATTTATCAATATCAACGTCAAGTAAAATGTATACAAACGAGATTACTTACTCAACCAAAACATAAACCATCGACTATCAAAAATTCCAAATCGGAAAGTATATTTCAACATAAAGTCATTATCAATGAACCGACATTATTCTCAATGTTCTCATCGCGATCGAGTCACCGGAATGTAACTCGAACGGTTAGATTCGGGATTAAACTCAACTTATCTCATTTGCACTAAAATCGGGTCGATTCTTAAAAGTCGAAATTTCGCAAGACGAACTTCACTACGTCAAGCTACACGTCGGATTACGCTAGCACGTCAATTTTCTTTGGATTCGGAGCAACTTGCTCCGTCGACGAATCTACCGAAATCGGAACACAAACGGGTTCTAAAGGAAGTGCAAAAAATTAGAATTTTGGAGGCTACAGACGCATCAACACGGGCACCCGTGTGCTGCAACACGGCCCGTGTTGAGAGGCCACCAGAACGAGCCAAGAAAATGCCAAGTCAGAACAGCAACACGGGCACCCGTGTGCTGCAACACGGCCCGTGTTGTGAGACCTGCGTGAAAACTCCTCTCTTTTGAGTTTTTCTCATTCAACTACCATGGTTTTCTTTCCCATTTTAATACTCTTAATTTCCACAAGCTAGCACTTAATACACCCACAAACCATATTCCTAATCCAACTTTTCTAAACCATTCTAACAATCAACCAACAAAACCCTAAAAACTCAACTATCAATTTTTACCCCTAAATCCAAAATATATCATACAAAAACCTAACAATATGAGATGGAGAATCAAACCCCTTACCTTGGTGTGGGTTTTTTTGAAACAAGATGATGGAGATGTTGCAACTCCAAGCCTAGCTCTCTTTCTCCTCTTCTCCTCTTTTCTTTCTTCTTTCTCCCCTTTTCTTTCTTCTCTTACTAACTCTCCTTTTCTATTTTATAAAACTCTCTTTCTACTACTAACTTTCCTCCCTCTATCTTTCTAAAATTTTAATTTGGCCCCAACAATTATTTAATTCAAATTATAATATATAACCCTATTAAACAATATTACATTAAATAATATTTATTCTATATAAACCTAATCATGCCAATTAATCAAACAAGGTCAAATATTACTACACACCAAATTAATATTACTCAAAATAGTATTTTATCATTATGAATATTTTTATTTCAATTAACCGAATTAACATTTAATCAAAAACGGGGTGTTACAACTCTCCCCCACTTAAAATATTTTCGGCCTCGAAAATTTTGACCAAAACGAACAAATCGGGACATGCCTACGCATTCGTCCACCCAATCCTTGCGTTAATTAAACAACATACAAAATACACCTAACACAAGGGCATCTCCCTAGCCATAACGTTTAGACAAGAACAACCATGCCGAGATGCGAAGCCGACACAATGCACTCGACAATCAGCTAACACCCAACAACTAAACAAGTCGCAGACACACCGGTTCGCTCGAGAACTAAACAAACAAGATCGGTACCATCCTAACGTCTCAACCATAGAATTAGTCATACACTCGAACCGACGCCTCGGAAACGAGTCACCAAAGGTAGGAACATAAAGTCCTACGACACAACACCGATACCATCGCTAAAACAAAAACAACAAAATGGTTATACAAACCAAAACTGAAACAATCAGAAAGGGTAAAACCACGCGTGCTACGCAAACACGAAAAGATGCCATCATTCACGCATAAGTACGAACTCGAGAATTACACTTGCAGTTATCGCTCTCATTCCAGAAAATCACAAGGTCACATCGTCCTTGTAGATTACCAACGTACCACCCTTGAACAATACCAAGTTACCCAAACATAACTGAACTGCGACACACCACTCATCCTAGGACGTATACTGACGACTTGCGACTATAACTCACTAGCCCAAATCCAACAATCCCGCATACTCGCTAAAACTCAATGCTCGATACCTAAACCATGCTGTGTCACTTTATGCATAAGATGCCAACCGTAAAACAACTTGGTTAATCCTCAACTTCCCAATCACCCAAAATGGATACGTTCAAAGCGTACACCCATCAAGGCACCCCGCAACATCAGCTTCATCAACTCGAAGAATCACTCTTTCATTCTCGATTGATCAACGCCCGTTGATCCTCTGAAATACACGACATAGTTTGACCTCTTCAAATACTGCCTAAATATTTCACTTGTGAAACTTCGATGTATACACTTGACTTCCACGAAGTCTTCCCTTATAACAATTCAATTCCCAAAGTTTAATTACGTAATCACCATCCTCGCATCGTCGCAACGATTAATACACTGGTTTCTCATTCGAAACATCTCTCATATCTTTCAATCTTCTAAAGTGGTAATCCAAACCAAAACACTCTCTCAAGAACTCTACTCATCAATTTCGTCTCATACTCCTGAAATTGCAACATAGTTTGGACTTAGAACCATAACATCAATTTCGATGGAATCCAACATGAACACCGTCGTAACCGACTTCAGTCACAAATAGAACATCTTCCTCTATAAAACATCAATCATCTTTAAGTACCTGTGGTTACCAAACCATCACCAAATTCCTTACCGTCAAGACTTATTTTAGTCGTGATCTAATAATCCACCGCGACCATTAGTATCCGGCGAAATCCATATGGTAGTAGTGAACGAATCCTTAATAACCTTCTGAGTTTAATCTCAACAAGCGTCTCAAAACAAACATGCAACATTCTTTCGAAATAATAAATCTCAAATAAGATATTCTTGGGTTATCCTCAATATCAACTTAATAAACTCAACAACAGACGAAGTCTCTTTATAGATCATACTCAACTTGAATTGTCTTCAACAATTCCAATCTCCTTGTCGTTAACATCTGTACTTATAAGGTTCCAATGAGCATAACTGCATCAAACTCTAACTCCCGCATCCGATAATTTTCCATAAGAAAAATCAAATCATTCCAAGGTAGTAATACACTTTTCCAACTCTATGTCGAAATACACCTTACGTCCAAAACAAAATATCACAACACGTCGCACCAGGTTCTTCAGTACAAAACAAAACCAAAATCAAGGCATTCGCTAAACTTTTCACCGGATAAAACAAATTCGCTTCCCATTGCGAAGTCCAATTAGTGACTCAACCATTTCGGGTCAAAATACTCACGATCAATACCAACTCATAAAAAAATTATCTTCCATCAAACTCACAAAGTTAACCATCCAAAACAAAAGAACTTCTAAAATATGAATTAGCCCCTTAAAGTCTTCGACAAGACACAAAATAAATCTTCGCGGAACTGTCTAAAATATTGCCGTCTAAGTTGCTTACTTAAGACACTCACGTCCAACAGTTCCAAAACTCCTTCTTTAGAGGACTCAACATGCACCAATCTAACTCCACTACTGATAACGCAACACTCGGATGCTTGCCACAATCCCTTAACTTGATGTAAACCAAATAATATCCATGAACACGAAACAACTCTTCAGCTACTCATGAGAGTACTGTTGGAACATTTCAAAATCTTACCTGACGCATTAGTCACACTAATGACATCAGCTTATACTCGCCCGGACCATACACTATATTGAAAAGCATTGCCTGAACATCCTCAACCCTCACACTAACCCATAGGCAGCCAGACTTCAAAACGATCTCACTAAACACATAAACTCCAAATAACTGCTTTACTTAAATATCAATCCTCTGAAGCAGACACTCGTCCTCAACATCCGCTTCATTCCTTGACTACAAACGACACACCAACTTAGGTAACCTTTGCTCTTCTCGAACAACACAATCGGTGCGCTCCACGGCGAACCACTCAAACAAACAAACTCTACTAAAACCAATATTCAAGTTGACTCTTCAACTCTAATTCAGAAACAAACATCCCTTAAGGATACTTCAAATCCCAACTAGTTCCAGAAACTAAATCCATCAAAACTTCACCTCGCACTACAGCGGTAATTCACTCACATTTCCACAAAAGGTTTCGGAAGAATCACAACAAGAAGCTCGCTTGCCAAAAATCTTATTTCTCACCAAAATCCAAATTCGTCCACAACTCAAGTAACCATGCACTGCCTTGTGCCAACTCATCTGCTTCACACACTATTAAGTTGGCAAGACAAGTTTATCCCAAACAACACAATTCCCGACTACCATCAACAAGAGATTAAGGATGATCAGTCCCTCAATTTGTCAATAGACAGTCGACAATCATGAGGTGGCATTAACCATCGTCACCAAACCACAACAGCATCTTCCATCTTACCCCTCAAGCTACTTAAACATAACCATGCTTGAAGCATCAACTGCTCGGCAATACTTACATCTTACAATCGGTGATATACTGAACCAACCTCTTGCACAAAACTTCAGAGAAGAAACTTCTCCCCCACTTAATTCACACGTACCTCTGCAGACAACGAAAAGGAAACAATCAAGTACCGACAATGTTTCACACACATGTCTCGTACCAAAAGGGATTAAACACATAAACAACCTGGCCGATAGACCGACCTGCTCTGATACCAATATTGTAACACCCCTTCTACATACCCCAATTAAAGGTAAAGATTAAAATCAGAGAAATAAAATTGCACGGAAGGGATGCCACAACACACATCACATTCCAAAGTTTTTAAGGAAAAACGGACAGGGTATGTTTGAAAGTATAAGCATTCCAACACAAAACAAACATACCATAAATATTTACTTCATTCTCTCGTGCAAACGCAACATAGTTTTATAATTTCACATCATCTCCATTTATGGAGGAATCAAAACATAATTCAAGGCACCAAGCCATCATAATTCACATAAGCATATGTTATCAAGTCTCACATATACAAAACATCATATACACAAATAAGGATTATATACATCATAATCCAAATACAAAATAATCGAGTTCGACACTAAATAAATCCCCCCCCCATGTGTTACTACCAGAGCATCGACTCGACTCTAAACAAAATAAAACAGATTGCAATCCAATGCATCCGTTAGCTAGCGCCTCGCGCTACCGTCCTCGGTACCTGCACAATGCCATCAAAAGCATTGGCCAACAAAAGGGTAACAATTCCAATAGTCATATAACATGTAATTTTAAGTAAATGAAATGGCAATAAATAAAGCAATACATAATGATCATGTTCATTTTATCACCTGTATTATCCTTACTCAAGGAATCCATTTCCAACACATTAACCATGTAAACCGATTATCCGAATACTCACATCCTTGGCACATAATCATAATTCAAACAACAACAGTATTGGCACATAATCAAAAACATCAATACACATACATATCATGCACAATTATACATGTGACTCACAACACGACTCAACGTATACAAATGCGGTACCGACTCGTGGACCCAAGGTTCCACCACCTATGTTTCCATTCCGGATCAAGGTCACTACGTCTTTTCCCACAATAGGGTCACCGTCTAGATATTGTGGACCCAATGTTCCACCACCTATGTTTCCCTTCCGGATCAAGGTCACTACGTCTTTTCCCACAATAGGGTCACCGTCTAGATATTGTGGACCCAATGTTCCACCGTCTCTGTTTCAAGACCACCATGCCATGCAATGTACAATATAACCAATGCATGCAATTAAGACTCACAACAATCTTAACATACACATGCCATAAAGTCCAACCAATGGAACATCAACTATTGTACATGCATGCATACATATAATTTATCAATCTCAACGTCAAGTAAAATGTATACAAACGATATTACTTACTCAACCAAAACATAAACCATCGACTATCAACAATTCCAAATCGGAAAGTATATTTCAACATAAAGTCATTATCAATGAACCAACATTATTCTCAATGTTCTCATCGCGATCGAGTCACCGGAATGTAACTCGAACGGTTAGATTCGGGATTAAACTCAACTTATCTCATTTGCACTAAAATCGGGTCGATTCTTAAAAGTCGAAATTTCGCAAGACGAACTTCACTATGTTAAGCTACACGTCAGATTATGCTAGCACGTCAATTTTCTTTGGATTCGGAGCAACTTGCTCCGTCGACGAATCTACCGAAATCGGAACACAAACGGGTTCTAAAGGAAGTGCGAAAATTAGAATTTTGGAGGCTACAGACGCATCAACACGGGCACCCGTGTGCTGCAACACGGCCCGTGTTGAGAGGCCACCAGAACGAGCCAAGAAAATGCCAAGTCAGAACAGCAACACGGGCACCCGTGTGCTGCAACACGGCCCGTGTTGTGAGGCCTGCGTGAAAACTCCTCTCTTTTGAGTTTTTCTCATTCAACTACCATGGTTTTCTTTCCCATTTCAATACTCTTAATTTCCACAAGCTAGCACTTAATACACCCACAAACCATACTCCTAATCCAACTTTTCTAAACCATTCTAACAATCAACCAACAAAACCCTAAAAAATCAACTATCAATTTTTACCCCTAAATCCAAAATATATCATACAAAAACCTAACAATATGAGATGGAGAATCAAACCCCTTACCTTGGTGTGGGTTTTTTTGAAACAAGATGATGGAGATGTTGCAACTCCAAGCCTTGCTCTCTTTCTCCTCTTCTCCTCTTTTCTTTCTTCTTTCTCCCCTTTTCTTTCTTCTCTTACTAACTCTCCTTTTCTATTTTATAAAACTCTCTTTCTACTACTAACTTTCCTCCCTCTATCTTTCTAAAATTGTAATTTCGCCCCAACAATTATTTAATTCAAATTATAATATATAACCCTATTAAACAATATTACATTAAATAATATTTATTCTATATAAACCTAATCATGTCAATTAATCAAACAAGGTCAAATATTACTACACACCAAATTAATATTACTCAAAATAGTATTTTATCATTATGAATATTTTTATTTCAAATAACCGAATTAACATTTAATCAAAAACGGGGTGTTACACCGCACAGTTCCCTCACAGTTTATTGCTATTTACCTAAAAAGGTGCCCCCAAATCCGGGTGTAGGATCTAAAACAAACCCAAGCAAGGAACCCAAAAAGTAAAGCAATCAAAGCAATCAAAGCAAACATGTAAAGGTGATCTAAAACCCTAAGGTAACCTCACTTTTAGAGTATTCCCCAGCAGAGTCGCCAGTTCTGTGATACGGTGTGAGAACTAACTTGGGATTTGCGTTTGTGTTCGCAAATGTTTCCGTTTAGCAAGAGTCGCCACCGACTATTTATTTTATCCTAAGGAAATGTCAAAAAGCACAGGAAAGACCTTTGATATGTTTTCGTGGGTTCGGGGGTAGATTATGAAAAGGGAAGGTGCTAGCACCCTTTTCATCCATGGTTTACCATGGGCTCTTAGTTACTTGTTTTAGATCACTTGCCTTTATTTTTCAATTGCTTGAAATGCTGCTTTGTGTGTGTGGTTTTGAAAATGTTTTGAAAAAGATGCATTGTCTAGGCAACCTTTGTAACAATTCTTGTTTGAATGTTTTACAAAGGTGTTTGTCTTTTTGAAAAGATGTTTCAATGTTTTTTTGAAAGTTGTTTTGAAAGTTGTTTTGGAAGTTTGTGTTGTGGAGTGTGTTTGAAAAATGGCAAGGATGTTTTGCAAGTTTGATCAAGTAACTAAGAGCTATCTACCCTATTTTACTCAAAGATCTTTCTTATGCTTTTTAACCCTTTTAACAGTGTTATTTCACCATTGTATTTGGTGAACAACCTTGCGTTAGGATGTTGAACGGGACGGGCGCGATACGTTTGTATAGTCATAGAAGGCAACATATGGGACGTTTTAGCAATGTCGTTTTAGGGACTAGATCGTTTACCGAAGGCAACATCGAGGGTCATCGAGGGACTACGATCTTTCATCGAGGGTCTTTGCTAAAATGCCCATGCTCGAGGGACATGACTATTTTCCGATAGGCAACAAGTGGAATTACCCTAAGGGTGCATGTGTGAAAAGTGTTTTATTTACATGCATTTGTCTTTGATTTTTTTGGTGGTCTATTTGTTGGTTTTATCTTGTCATACACACCTAGTTACTAGCATTTGTACAAAAGCAATAAAAAGTGCAAAAGATAAATCCTACACTATTACAACCATATTGAAAGGCAAGAAAAATGTAAAGGCAAAAACAAAAAATATAAAAAAAACACGAAAAATGAGCTTTTCGATCCAGGCAGCAGCACACTTTGATTTTTCATTCTACTGGCCTCCTTCGATTTGGGCAGGAGCAGCCTTCGATTTGCATTCTGTTGGCCTCCTTCGATTGGGGTCAGCAACAGTGAAGTCACGTCTTTCGATTAGGCTTTGGCCGGGGTGAGGTCCTGTCCTTTGATTGGGCTTTGGCACCAGTCAGGTCATGTATTTCGGTTGGAGGCTGGCACCAGCATGGGAGTGCCTTTCGATTAGGGGGTGGCATCAGTATGGGAGTGCCTTTCGACTGAGCCTGAACTTAGTGCAAGTGTGCCTCTGGCTGGGCCTGGAAGTCAGTGTGGAAACTAAAGGCTTCGTTTCATACTCCTGTCTCCTGTTTCTTTCATTTCAAGCATTAAATGACAACATGGCCTGAGGCCATGCTAGTAAACAGTTTAATAACTAAAGCTAGTTCAGGAAAACAGCAAGCAAAAACGAAAGGGTTTAGCTCTGAGAACATGTTAAAAGAGTGGAAACAAAAAGGACAGTAGTATGTACATGTTTCAAACGAACGTAAAGATTATTTACATGTTATGTCATGAAACGAAAAGTTCAAAGGTAAGAAACTTACCTTGCTTCTGGACTTGAATGGATGTGGGACTTTGAGTGGAGGTCCAAGGTTCTGGATTCAAAGGGAGGGGGCCAACAGCTGTGCTTGGACTGCTGGATTCGAAGGAAGGAAAGAAACAAGTCTTATGTTTCATTCCAAACTGGATTCAAAGGATACTGAAGAATATTTGTTCTTCAGAATCGAAGGAAGCAAGTTTGTGATTTGTTCTCACAAGTGTTGAAGGGACTTGAGAGATTTGTTGTGTTTGAGAAACTTTTGGTGTTTTGAGAATTTCTGCAGATTCGTTCGACTAGCAAGAAGATCCTCCTTAGCTTTGCATAAGTTCCTGTATTTATAGAGAAAAAGGATGGACATGTCTTCAACAGCTAGCCTTGCAAAAAATAATAAAATACTGTAACGTGACAGTACAAGTGGGGGGGGGCCTGTTGGCAGCAACAGTAGTTGGGTGCATGAGATGTGATTGAGGCCTCTGACGTTGCTTGTGCTCAGACCAAATTCAGTTTGAAAGCTGCTTTTGTGATAAAGTACTCTCTGTTTGCAGAAAAAGTATGTAGCCTTTAACCCAGAACAGTAGTATCCAGAAGGTAAAGTTTAAAACCTTTGGACAAGCTTCTGACTATGTTAAGATTTGGAAGCAACAGCCTGGCAAACTAGATTTGGTCTTGTGCAAGAGTGAGATCGAAGCACACCTGTTTGAAGGAGGCGTTTGCCTCAGTCGAAGCTTGTGGTCGAAACAAGCTAACTCAAAGGAAGCATATTACCCAATCGAAAGCTCCTGCTCGAAGGAAGCATATTGCCCAATCGAAGCTCATGCTCGAAGGAAGCATATTGCCCAATCGAAGCCTGGGTCAAAGAAAACATATTTCCCAATCGAAAGTCCGTGTTCGAAGGAGGTTTAGAGTTCAACATGAAGGACATATCCAAGTAGCATTCGAAGGAGGCTCTTGCTCCATTGAGGTTTTCATCCAGGCACACAGAAGGTGAGTGCCCAAACGAAGACTTGCCTTGCAGGGGGTATATGTGACCAGTAGGTCATGGCCTTCGATTGCAAGCATGCAGGCAGCAAAAGACACAAACGAAACCTGCAACAGGAAGTCACATGCCTAGGTGAAATAGGCACGCTAGCAGCCACTTTGAGCAATCGAAGGAAGCCAAGAGTAAATCGAAGGATGCTGATCGAAAGAGGCCTAAAGGGCAATCGAAGGATGCAAACCAAGCTTGTGTCGAAAGAGGCCAAAAGGCCAATCGAAGGAGCTGAATCGAAAAACACTTGTTTTTATCCAAATTTGCCAAAATATTAATTTTATCTGTTTTATCCATTTTTGACATTTTCCTTTTAATTCTGGTGCTGGAAAATTCCAAAGTACTTGTGCAAGCTTGAAACTTGAGAATCCTTGTTAGAAAGGCCTTGATAATTGAGAGGGCAAATTTTGGGGTACAATAGTTACCCCTGTTCAATTTTCTTAAACCTGAGGATATAGATTGGCTTTCGAGCCTTTCGTGATCCGAAGGTGGAAGATAATTGAACACTAGAGTACCCAAAAATTTGCACTCGTACGGTGTAGTATCAGCATTGTGATGTCGGGAATGGGATTACAGATTCCATTTGGAGATTGTTGGTAGGAGGGTGGGCTTATAGATGCCATCTGCAGGAGTGTCGATCGCATAAGAGATTCCTTAGCGAAAACTTGCATACTTGTTGTTTGTAGAAGATTTCGCTGGGGAAGTCTAACTTTGTTGAGATTTAGGGACTGTCTCGTGCCCACCGGGAGTATACCGCTGAGGTTATAGAACTCGTCCACCCTATGACGTAGGGAAACATCTTCATCAAGATCTAGGAACTATCTCGTGCTCAATGGAGTATACCGTTGAGGTTATAGAACTTGTCCATACTATGAGGTAGAGAAACATCTTTATCAATATATAGGAACTGTCTCGTGCTCAATGGAGTATACCGTTGAGGTTATAGAACTTGTCCACACTATGACGGTGGAAAACATCAAGATCTAGGAACTGACTCGTGCTCACCGGGAGTATACCGTTGAGGTTATAGTACTCGTCCACACTATGACATAGGGAAGCATCTTCATCAAGATCTAGGAACTATCTCGTGCTCAATGGAGTATACCGTTGAGGTTATAGAACTTGTCCACACTATGACGGAGGAAAGGTAATGGATAGTTGTTGGAGATAGGCTTAAAGATGCCATCCAAAAGTGATTGTTGAAATGTTTGAGATGGTCGAGTAGATAGTTGTCATGTCTGGTTTCAGGTATTAATCTCTGACCTGGGAAAGAAAGATAGTTTTCCTGGCTTGTTACAGTTGTTAATCTTCAATCTCTTCATGTAGACAGTTTTCCTGGCTGGTTTCAGGTATTAATCAGTCTTCCACAGATAGTTTTCCTAGCTTGCTACAGGTATTAATCTGGAACTTGAAAAGGTTGGTCGATGAGATAGTTGTCCTGGCTGGTTTCAGGTATTAATCTCTGACCTGAGAAAGAAAGATAGTTTTCCTGGCTTGCTACAGGTATTAATCTTCAATCTCTTCATGTAGACAGTTTTCCTGGCTGGTTTTAGGTATTAATCTACAATCAATCGTCCACAGATAGTTTTCCTAGCTTGCTACAGGTATTAATCTGGAACTTGAAAAGCTTGGTCGACGAAATAGTTGTCCTTGCTGCTTTCAGGTATTAATCTCTGACCTGAGAAAGAAAGATAGTTTTCCTGGCTTGCTATAGGTATTAATCTTCAATCTCTTCATGTAGACAATTTTCCTGGCTGGTTTCAGGTATTAATCTACAATCAATCGTCCACAGGTAAGTTTCCTGGCTTGCTATAGGTATTAATCTGGAACTTGAAAAGGTTGGTCGACGAAATAGTTGTCCTGGCTGGTTTCAGGTATTAATCTCTGACCTGAGAAAGAAAGATAGTTTTCCTGGCTTGCTACAGGTATTAATCCTCAATCTCTTCATGTAGACAGTTTTCCTGGCTGGTTTCAAGTATTAATCTACAATCAGTCGTCCACAAATAGTTTTCCTGGCTTGCTACAGGTATTAATCTGGAACTTGAAAAGGTTGGTCGACGAGATAGTTGTCCTGGCTGGTTTCAGGTATTAATCTCTGACCTAAGAAAGAAAGATAGTTTTCGTGGCTTGTTATAGGTGTTAATCTTCAATCTCCTCATGTAGAAAGTTTTCCTGGCTGGTTTCAGGTATTAATCTACAATGAATCGTCCACAGATAGTTTTCCTGGCTTACTACAGGTATTAATCTGGAACTTGAAAAGGTTGGTCGACGAAATAGTTATCCTGGCTGGATTCAGGTATTAATCTCTTACCTGAGAAAGAAAGATAGTTTTCCTGGCTTGCTACATGTATTAATCTTCAATCTCTTCATGTAGACAGTTTTCCTGGCTTGTTTCAGGTATTAATTTACAATCAATCGTCCACAGATAGTGGCTTGCTACAGGTATTAATCTGGAACTTGAAAAGTTTGGTCGACGAAATAGTTGTCCTGGCTGGTTTGAGGTATTAATCTCTGACCTGAGAAAGAAAGATAGTTTTCCTGGCTTGCTAAAGGTATTAATCTCCAATCTCTTCATGTAGACAGTTTTCCTGGCTGGTTTCATTTATTAATCTACAATCAGTCGTCCACAGATAGTTTTCCTGGCTTGCTACAAGTATTAATCTGGAACTTGAAAAGGTTGATGGTAGCCATCTGTTGATTGACCTTTTTCTGAAAAAGGTAAAATGTTAGTTGTATGCAATGTCATGATGCATGAAATGCATAATGTCATGATGTTCTCAAAAGTAAATGAGATTGTGTTGTATGCACTTATCATGTATGTATGAAATGTGAAATGTTAATGAATGTATTTTTGTCTGGGAAAATAAATCCTTGACAAAAGCTGGGGAGTCATTAAATCCTGGACTGTTGTTGAAGAGTATGTGTGTCTTCAAACATTGCTTAGAATATTTCCAATGGATTCCTGTTTTGTTGTTTGAGGAGAACTCCGCTGGGGGAAGTTGAAAACTCTGTGGGGAGTATGATCCATGCTTGGAGAAAAAGGTTCAGGAGTCTTAGTCGTCCGTTGCTCTACTGGGGAGTCGAAGTTGAACTGATATCTGGTCGGGTCCAGGTTTCGCAGTAACTTGCTGGGGATTGTAGAGTAGTCTATTGGGGAAGAGGAGTTGTGGTCCTTTGATTTGTAGTAGTCGGATAGGCAAACTCAAGCTGGGGAATCCTAGTGTTGTTGGGGAAATAAACCCTATCGTCAGTCTGCTAGAGAGGTGACATATTCGTTGGGGGATGTCCTCGAGGATTCTTGAGGTTGATTCAGCTGGGGAAAGGTATTCAGAGATTAAACCCTTGCTGGGGAATCATCCTATGAGAAGGATTTTGGGGAGATTCGTCATTTCCCCTAGTAGCAAGTGTTTGTGACATTGCCAGAAAATGTTTAATTGTACGTAACCCTTCACTGAGATTTGACGTTTAATGCCCCAAGTGATGGAGATGGAGGCCTGCCCCTGTTTACTCTGCAATTCTTGAGAGATTTCTTGGAGTCTTGATTGGACTTCCCAAGGTGTGCTGGATAGTGACATGTCATTCCCCCTTGTTGATAGGAGATTTGTCAATGGAAGTGTCATCCTTTTTGAAGTGATTTTGTTCACTGAGAGAGCTTTCGTTCATCGGACATTCATTGTGTGAATTTCTCCGCTGTCAAACAAATAGCCAAACGCAAACAGTGATATTCAAGTAATGCAAAGTTTATGCTTGTCTCGAAGTTTTTGAAAAATGCGTTTTTAGCAGAAAACTTTTTATAAGACAAATTCAACACAAGATTTAGGGCTAAGCCTTACAGGAGTCAGGATACCTTTTGTAACAGTATGCTTTCGAACTAACCCATGCTTAAATTAGGACTTTTGAAGGGTTGTAACGTGGCTTGTTTCACGGTTTAAGAAACAAAGGATAAAGGCTCAAAGTATATTTGTACCCACCCGCTCTTCGTGATGTTCTTCAATCCTAAACTCAGTTAATTGTGCGTCAAACTCTATTCGAATTTAGAACAACATTTTGGTGATGGTTCACACAAGTTGGATTTTGGAAGGAAGTCATTTTTTTGCAACATTTTTCATGTTGTTGAGGATTTGTAGCGACCTCATTCTTTTGATTTGTTCTCCCTAACTTTTGCATGACTGTTCCTATTTTCGAGATTACAGTCAGCGTGATGCCCCAGCTTTCTTAAGCCTCCTTTATAGGTTTTGGCTCAGTGGGCTTTTCTCTTTTGAGAGATTGACTGCCTATGAGATAAGGAACCATCGCTGTCTTTTGATTCCAAAGAAATGCTTTTGATGTCGTTCGTTGTATTATGAACTGAGTTGTGCGACTTCAATGCGCATCTTTTTTTTTTAATTAACTGAGAGACTACCCTGCCCCAGGTTTAAATTAAAGGTTTCAATTTGTGTTTAAAACAGAAAACTTCTACTTCTTTGGCTCAAAGGGGTTGACTAGGGATTATCTTCCTTATAACTCCAGTGTTTAGGATTTGAAAGAAACGCCTGTATATCGTCAGCAAGGTTTGTCCAAAAGCATACTGTATGAGATTATGGCATTGTTTCGTCATCCTCCCTCTAAAGGCTTGTAACTTTGAGCAAGAGTTGAATGTCATAAAGTAAGTAGAAAGCATAGTTTAAGTATAATGAAAACAAATGGATGAATTCAAGACAAACATATGCAATGCATTAATGAAACAGAGTTCGACATTAATAGATAATTGTTTGAATAACAAAAGAAATTACAACTTGAAAATTCAAAAGAAACAAAAGTCTCTTGGTTCGAACTTTGTCATTTCGGGTGGAGAACCCTTGGCTGAAGAATTTAGTCTGGCCATCTTGTGTGAACTCCAGCATTCTTTTGTCGATCAGGTTTTGAATCTTGTACTTCAGCGCCCAACAATCGTTTGTATCATGTCCAGGACTATCAAAATGATAGGCACACCTGGCATCTGGATTGTAGTTGGGAGAAAAAGTTTTAGGGTTCGGATGAGGGTTTATCACCGTAATCAGATTCATCTTGAACATGTGATGCAATGCTTGTGACAATAGCATGTTGATTTGGGTGAATTGCCTTTGAAGTCTTTCCCCCTTTGGCTAATTATCCGATTGAGGTTGACAAAGTCGTTGTTGGGCTCGTGATGTGGAAGCAAAGTGAGAAGGTCTTCTCTCCTTTAAACCAGTTTCTTGTCTCATGGGAAGCTGAGCAAGGCCTTGATTTCCGATCCTGATTGTTTGCCCCATACGGTTGCAACCGTCTTGACGAAATTGATTGATAATGGTTCCCAACTCTTCTTGTCTTCGGGCTAGGCCTTGGATAAGAGCCATCTGCCCTAGCATTTGGGTTCTCATTGCTTCAACCTCAGTTTGCAATTGTTCCAACTGTTTGTCCTTATTGTCTTCTGAATTTTTCTCGGCGAGGCTCCTAGCGAGGAGTACTTTCAACTCTTCCTTCCCCTTGGATAGGTTCAAGAACATCTCTTGAAGTTGAGCGTTTTGAGCCTGCATGTCCTTGATAGTCTTCTCTAGAGCCATCTCTACTGAAATAAACAGTAGGAAGATAAGGAGACCTGTAAGGGAAAACCTGTCATGATACAATGCATGATATGTGGATGCATGTTTTCAAGAATCTCTCGGGGTAAACACAAAATGTTAGAGGTTGAACTTTAATCGACATCTTTGATTAGAGAACTTTGTATCGGTGGATGTCTTTCCATGAGAATCAAGCTCACCATGTCAAGTGGGTCATAGCCCCTGATTCAAGTTGTTGCACTTGATCTTTGACGGCGTTTGTTTAGAGGAAATGAATCTTCTTACTCTTTGGTAGACGTCTGGTTCAACGTGACCCTGCATCAAAAGACCCTCAAGATCCTTGAAATGATTATGGTAAAAAATGATATGGTATGATGTCATGATGTTATGTACATGTATGCAAAAGTAAGCAAGTGTATATACAGGTAATCATATTCATACAAAGCAGACAAGTCCTTAGGTTTAGGCTTGCATGGGGTTTGTAGGTAAGTACCCTCTTGAAGTTAGTTGGCTCAACATGTCCTATAAATAGTAATCGGGTTCTAAGGAGCTCAATATCACTGGATTATTTTCTGTGTTCATTGTTTTGGTTTAGCCACTTAACTGGCGACCAAAATA
This sequence comes from Vicia faba, assembly GCA_948472305.1. Taxonomy (NCBI): domain Eukaryota; kingdom Viridiplantae; phylum Streptophyta; class Magnoliopsida; order Fabales; family Fabaceae; genus Vicia; species Vicia faba. The sequence continues at coordinate 728,541,094 of OX451741.1, read as the reverse complement.
TTCCAATAAAACAATCCTCAATGAGTGTAGTATCGAGTATCTACCAACTTCGAACTGCACCAAAGTCGGTCATCTCACTACCCCTAAAAAGGCCAAGATGGTCAAGTAAGGTTCTAAGAGTTCGTTAGTGCTTCATGACATCACTCAGCGGCCCCGTATTCTCCTTGACTACTCAAGGGCTACCGGTACCCACAAATATGTCACACTAACATAGCTACTGCTTCAACCATGTCGGTATACCCCGCACAGTTCCCTCACAGTTTATTGCTATTTACCTAAAAAGGTGCCCCCAAATCCGGGTGTAGGATCTAAAACAAACCCAAGCAAGGAACCCAAAAAGTAAAGCAATCAAATCAATCAAAGCAAACATATAAAGGTGATTTAAAACCCTAAGGTAACCCCACTTTTAGAGTATTCCCCAGCAGAGTCGCCAGTTCTGTGATACGGCGTGAGAACTGACTTGGGATTTGCGTTTGTGTTCGCAAATGTTTCCGTTTAGCAAGAGTCGCCACCAACTTTTTATTTTATCCTAAGGAAAGGTCAAAAAGCACAAGAAAGACCTTTGATATGTTTTCGTGGGTTTGGGGGGTAGATTATGAAAAGGGAAGGTGCTAGCACCCTTTTCATCCATGGTTTTCCATGGGCTCTTAGTTACTTGTTTTAGATCACTTGCCTTTATTTTTCAATTGCTTGAAATGCTACTTTGTGTGTGTGGTTTTGAAAATGTTTTGAAAAAGATGCCTTTTCTAGGCAACCTTTGTAACAATTCTTGTTTGAATGTTTTACAAAGGTGTTTGTCTTTTTGAAAAGATGTTTCAATGTTTTTTTGAAAGTTGTTTTGGAAGTTTGTGTTGTGGAGTGTGTTTGAAAAATGGCAAGGATGTTTTGCAAATTTGATCAAGTAACTAAGAGCTATCTACCCTATTTTACTCAAAGATCTTTCTTATGCTTTTTAACCCTTTTAACAGTGTTATTTCACCATTGTATTTGGTGAACAACCTTGCGTTAGGATGTTGAACGGGATGGGTGCGGGACGTTTGTATAGTCATAGAAGGCAACATATGGGACGTTTTAGCAATGTCATTTTAGGGACTAGATCGTTTACTGAAGGCAACATCGAGGGTCATCGAGGGACTATGATCTTTCATCGAGGGTCTTTGCTAAAATGCCCATGCTCGAGGGACATGACTATTTTCCGATAGGCAACAAGTGGAATTACCCTAAGGGTGCATGTGTGAAAAGTGTTTTATTTACATGCATTTGTCTTTGATTTTTTTGGTGGTCTATTTGTTGGTTTTATCTTGTCATACACACCTAGTTACTAGCATTTGTACAAAAGCAATAAAAAGTGCAAAAGATAAATCCTACAGTATTACAACCATATTGAAAGGCAAGAAAAATGTAAAGGCAAAAACAAAATATATAAAAAAACAAGGAAAATGAGCTTTTCGATCCAGGCAACAGCATACTTCGATTTGCATTCTACTGGCCTCCTTCGATTTGGGCAGGAGCAGCCTTCGATTTGCATTCCGTTGGCCTCCTTCGATTGGGGTCAGCAACAGTGAAGTCACTTCTTTCGATTAGGCTTTGGCAGGGGCGAGGTCCTGTCCTTCGGTTGGGCTTTGGCACCAGTCAGGTCATGTACTTTGATTGGAGGCTGGCACCAGCATGGGAGTGCCTTTCGACTGAGCCTGGACTTAGTGCAAGTGTGCCTCTGGCTAGGCCTAGAAGTCAGTGTGGAAACCAAAGGCTTCGTTTCATACTCCTGTCTCCTGTTTCTTTCATTTCAAGCATTAAATGACAACATGGCCTGAGGCCATGCTAGTAAACAGTTTAATAACTAAAGCTAGTTCAGGAAAACAGCAAGCAAAAACGAAAGGGTTTAGCTCTGAAAACATGTTAAAAGAGTGGAAACGAAAAGGACAGTAGTATGTGCATGTTTCAAATGAACGTAAAGATTATTTACATGTTATGTCATGAAACGAAAAGTTCAAAGGTAAGAAACTTACCTTGCTTCTGGACTTGAATGGATGTGGGACTTTAAGTGGAGGTCCAAGGTTTTGGATTCGAAGTGAGGGGGCCAACAGCTGTGCTTAGACTGCTGGATTCGAAGGAAGGAAAGAAACAAGTCTTATGTTTCTTTCCAAACTGGATTCAAAGGATACTGAAGAATATTTGTTCTTCAGAATCGAAGGAAGCAAGTTCTGGATTTGTTCTCACAAGTGTTGAAGGGACTTGAGATATTTGTTGTGTTTGAGAAACTTTTGGTGTTTTGAGAATTTCTGCAGATTCGTTCGACTGGCCAGAAGATCCTCTTTAGCTTTGCATAAGTTCCTGTATTTATAGAGAAAAAGGATGGACATGTCTTCAACAACCACCCATGCAAAAAATAATAAAATACTGACAGTACAAGTGGGGGGGGGGGGGGGGGGGGGGCTGTTGGCAGCAGCAGCAGTTGGGTGCAGGAGATGTGACTGAGGCCTCTGACGTCGCTTGTGCTCAGACCAAATTCAGTTTGAAAGCTGCTTTTGTGATAAAGTACTCTCTGTTTGCAGAAAAAGTATGTAACCTTTAACCCATAACAGTAGTATCCAGAAGGTAAAGTTTAAAACCTTTGGACAAGCTTTTGACTATGTTAATATTTGGAAGCAACAACCTGGCAAACGAGATTTGTTCTTGTGCAAGAGTGAGATCGAAGCACACCTGTTTGAAGGAGGCGTTTGCCTCAGTCGAAGCTTGTGGTCGAAACAAGCTAACTCGAAGGAAGCATATTACCCAATCGAAAGCTCCTGCTCGAAGGAAGCATATTGCCCAATCGAAGCTCATGCTCGAAGGAAGCATATTGCCCAATCGAAGCTTGGGTCGAAGCAAACATATTTCACAATCAAAAGTCCGTGTTCGAAGGAGGTTTAGAGTTCAACATGAAGGACATATCCAAGTTGCATTCGAAGGAGGCTCTTGCTCCATTGAGGTTTTCATCCAAGCACACAGAAGGTGAGTGCCCAAACGAAGACTTGCCTTGCAGGGGGTATATGTGACCAGCAGGTCATGGCCTTCGATTGCAAGCATGCAGGCAGCAAAAGACACAAATGAAACCTGCAACAAGAAGTCACATGCCCAGGCGAAATAGGCACGCTAGCAGCCACTTTGAGCAATCGAAGGAAGCCAAGAGTAAATCGAAGGATGCTGATCGAAAGAGGCCTAAAGGCCAATCGAAGGATGCAAACCAAGCTTGTGTCGAAAGAGGCCAAAAGGCCAATCGAAGGAGCTGAATCGAAAAACACTTGTTTTTATCCAAATTTGCCAAAATATTAATTTTATCTGTTTTCTCCATTTTTGACAGTTTCCTTTTAATTCTGGTGCTGGAAAATTCCAAAGTACTTGTGCAAGCTTGAACCTTGAGAATTCTTGTGAGAAAGGCCTTGATAATTGAGAGGGCAAATTTTGGGGTACAACAAGCACCATTCGCGTTCTCTTTGCCTGGAGACACTAGAAGCGGCGCACTTCAGAAACTATCTTCTATTATGCCATCCCTCATCACATATTTCTCCTGGCGACGACCTAGAGAAACTCCATCGCTCAGCGACAAAACCTTCATCGCATGACGAGCTGCGCGAACAAGGTTTTCCTGTTGCAATTTCCTGCATAAATCGGTCCAATTTTCCTATGATTTTATCACACTATAGGTCCTAAAGAATCATATAATCACAAGGTTTTATCATCTATCAGCATACTATGATACTTCACTACCTATACATCAGTTATAAGTCATCATTCATCACCAATTCAACAATTCCTCATCAATCACCATCAATTCCTCTTCTACCATAACCTAAGGCAATTCTACCATCATCTAAACCTTAAATAAAATATAATAAGAATTATAAAACTCCTCTTAACTTAATATTTGTTGCTCATTTCTGATTCCTCCCCGTGCTCTACCGAAATCCATATCCTCTTCTTGCCTCTTTGTACCCTAGGTCTCTATATCCCTAGCGCTCTTCCAATTCTATCGTATAAAATGATCGTATAAAATCCAAAACCTTCTATGTATACCAAACTTTCCCTCTTAGACCCCTAATAGTGAACTTCCCATCATACCCTAAATTATCCTTCACTAATGACCACAATGCCCTTATTTTCTCTACATCATATATTATTTTACTTATTTTAATCCAAATAATTCTATATAATCATTATTAAATCTAAATAATTCTTAATAATTATTTACCATCTAAACCTTCTTATTATCCCATCCTACACCACACAAATCATCATCTTAAACATCTTATTCATTAAGTTATCACTATTGCATCACAGATGCATCACGAATACACATCATATACCGTCACAAGGACTAACACAAAGCACCAAAACATCATATATACCAAACATTTCACAGAGACTCATATACTCACGCTAAATTAATTAAGTAATAATTAATCTATAATTTGGGGTGTTACAACCCCCCTCCACTTAAAAGAATTTTCACCCTAAAAAATTACCTAACGAAAACAAGATCGGATAAGAGTCTCTCATCTGATCCTCGCGTTCCCAAGTTTTACTCTCACCAGCTGGTCCACCCCACATTACCTTCACTAAGGCGATAAACTTGACTCATAATTACTTTACTTTGCAACCTTGCAATTGTAATGGTAATGCCTCAACAATTAAGCTATCTCTCACCTGTGCATCATCCATTTAAATCACATGCGACGGGTCTGAAATATACTTTCTCAACTGAGACACATGAAACACATCATGAAGATTCGCGAGTGATGATGGAAAAGTAATCTTATAAGCCACCTCACCTATCTTTTCTGATATCTGATACGGGCCAACGAAACACAGCATAAGCTTTCTCGACTTAAAAGCTCTACCAAAACCAGCCACCAGATTAACCCTCAAAAATACTGGATCATCTTTTTGAAATTCTATATCCTTCCTCCTCTTATCATGATAACACTTATGACAACTCTGAGAAGCCTTCATCTTCTCTTGAATCATATTTATCTTCCCAGTTGTCTCTTGTAGAACCTAAGGTCTGAGTACATCACTCTCGCTTGACTCATACCAACACAATGGAGTTCTACACCTCCTACCATACATCACTTCATACGGTGCCATCCCAATACTAGAATGGAAACTATTATTTTAAGTAAGCTCAATCAATGGCAAGTGATTTTCCCAAGAACCTCCTTGTTACAACATACAAGCCCTCAGCAAATCATCCAAAGACTAGATTGTCCTCTCTGTCTGACCATCTGTCTGCGGATGATATGCCGAACTCAACTTCAACTTAGTACCAAAAGCATTATGCAAAACTATCCAAAATTTTGATGTAAACCTCAGATCTCTATCTGACACGATACTTGAAGGTATTCCGTGAAAATTCACAATTTCATCAATATACAATCTAGTCAGCTTCTCAATAGGACGATTAATCTTCGTTGATAAGAAATCTGTCGACTTATCCAATCTATCCACTATCACCCAAATTGAATCATTGCCCTTAGCAGTAACCGACAAACCCGACAAAAAATCCATAGAAACATTGTCCCACTTCCATTTTGGAACACTCAACATTTTCCTAAGACACATAGGCTTCTCATGCAAAACCTTCGACTTTTGACAAGTCAACCAGAGATAAACAAATTTATAAACTTCCTTCTTCATACTAGGCCATTAGAATGCTTCTTCAAGTCCTGATACATCTTTGTAGCACCGGGATAAATACTCAACCCACTTCTATGTCATTCCTCAAGAATACTCTTCTTAAGCTCAGGAACATCTGTAACACATACCCTATCACCAAACCTCATTACACCATTCTCATCAATTTTTAATTTATCTCCTTTACCTTGGTTAATCAAATTCAATTGGACGAATAACCTCAAATTAAACTTCTGACCTTCACGGGTTTCATCCATAATACCCCTAGTCTGCTTTAACATTCCTGACCTTACACTATTAGGAGTCTCTTCACACACCAAGCTCATATATATGAATTGTTCAATCATCTTTAACTCTCAAACCATAAGTATTGACATATGAAGCTACTTCCTACTTAATGCATCAGAAAATATATTTGCTTTACCAAGATGGTAATTCAAATCAATGTCATAATCCTTCAACAAATCAAGTCATCTTCTCTGTGTCATACTCAAATCCTTCTGGTAGAACAAGTATTTTTGACTTTTATGATCACTAAACATATTGAATTTAGAACTTAAAAGATAACGTCTCCATATCTTCAATATAAACACCACTGCTGCTAACTCTAAGTCGTGCGTAGGATAATTCCTTTTATGAACTCTGAGTTATATAGAAGCATAAGCAACAACTAGTCCATTATGCATTAGCACACAACCAAGTCCCATATTAGACACATCGCAATACATAACAAAAGACTCACTTGGAATAGGAAATATCCACACCGAAGTGGTCGTCAACCTGTTCTTTAATTCTGCAATGCTTTCTTCGCACACCATATCCCACACATAAGCTTGACCCTTTCAAGTTAAAAAATTCAACGACAAAACAAACTTATAAAATCCTTCGATGAACCTTGAATAATATCCTGCCAACCCAATAAAACTTTGAACCTCCGTTGTAGACTTCAGAGCCTCCCATTGCAATACAACATCAACTTTAGAAGGATCCACATTAATTCCACCACTAGAAATCACATGACCAAGAAAAATAATTTCCTTTAGCCAAAATTCACACTTTGACAACTTTGCATACAATTTCTTTTCCTTTAACACTTGAACCACCATTCGCAAATGCTCAACATGCTCTTCTTTCATCTTAGAATAGATCAAAATATTATCAATAAAGACCACAACAAACTTATCCAAGTAGGAAAGAAATTTTGTATTCATATACTCCATTAAAACACCTGGCGCATTGGATGCACCGAACGATATCAGTGTGTATTCATAATGACCATACCTTGTTTAGAAAGTTGTCTTTGGAATATCATTTGGTTTAACTTGAATCTAATTATAACCAGACCTCAAATCAATCTTGCTGAAAACACACGCATCTACTAACTGATCCATCAAATCGTTGATCCTCAAAAGTAGATACTTATTCTTAATCGTCACTTTGTTCATATGTCTGTAGTCTACAAACAACCTCATACTTCCATCTTTCATCTTAACTGGAACACAAGAGTACCCCACGGTGAAACACTTGGTCGAATAAACTTCTTCACGAGCATTTCTTCCAATTGTTTCTTCAACTCGCTTAATTCTGAAGCTGACATTCTATAAGGATCCATCGACACCAGACTTGTGTCTAGCACCAAATCTATAGAAAATTCCACTTCACATTCAGGAGGTAAATTACTGATGTCTTCTGGAAACACCTCTAGAAAATTATAGAAAACATGTAATTCCATATCTGTATATTTTCCATTAACTTGCAAAAATGAAAAAAATTGAAAACATCAAGGCTTCATCTTCTAAAAGCTCATTCACTTGCCTAGCGGTCAACAACATAAATTCTCCATTATCACCAAACTTAGGGAAACTCAAAGTATTATTATAACAATTGATATGAACATAGTTGAACTCCAACCAGTTCATCCCAAGGATATCATTGATTTGGTGTAAGGGATGACACACCAAATCCATCACAAAACTATTTCCATAAATAGTCAAAGGACACCTTAAACAAACATAAGTAGTAGTAGCAGAACCACTAGTAGGATTATCTATCACCATACTATCATTTATATTGGACAATTTTAATTCAAACTTAGGAGAAAATTCAAGCGAAACAAATGAATGAGTAGCACTAGTATCAATAATAACAACTAATTAAACATCGTTAATAAAGAAAGTCCCTCGAATCAAGTTGTTCTTCTTAGAGTCCTCCGACTCACTCAGAGTGAACACTATACCATTTGGTGTGGGAAGTAGCATCCTTCCTTGGTTTCTGACACTGGGTACATACACGACGCTACTCTCCACAACTGAAATAAGTCGGACCATCGTTCTTGCATTCAAGAGCACGATGACCGGACATACCACACTTGTAAAACCTAAGCACCTTATTCTCACATTCGTTGGATCAGTGACCTTGTTCACCATACCTATAGCACATGGTAAAAGCGGGAGCCCCTCTCCCACTTGTCTTCTTCCCATCATAAGCCTTCTCTTTCCCTTTATCTACTGGCAAATCATAAGGCTTCTTACGATCTTGATATTGATTTCATATTTTCTCATTCAAACTCTAGTAGTGAGCTGAATGAGCTTTGCTATCCTCTTCATAGATTCTACAATTGTTCACCAACTTTGAAAATACACGGATCTACTGATACCCAATCCCCCTCTTGATCTCCGGATGCAAACCATTCTCAAACTTGATACAATTTGAGAACTCAGCAGTTGCCACAATGTATTATGGATAAAAATTTGCTAGTTCCACAAAATTCGAAGCATACTCTATCACAAACAAACTTCCTTGTTTAAACTCTAGAAACTCAACCACTTTCTTCTGGATCCTAACCCCGATGTAACATATCATAGAAATAATCTCTTTATTCTACAGAAAGCAAATAAACACACTCCGAAGCGATTCTCTAAGCTTCATTGCACTAATCCTAATCACATGCGCAATACCCACGTGGAGGCAACATTCAAGAAGAAAGGGTGAGTAAATCATAATCATTATATAAGACATAATGAGTAGACACAGAAAAATATGAACATATTAAAGTTATCACACATCATCATATCTTCATGTTATACTCACGCCTTTGCATCATCATAAATTCACAACAACATATTATCAAAACACCATGGATCAACATAAATCGTGTAAATCACATCATTATGCAATGTCACTTATAATGAAATGCAAGATCATAGACTCCTTCATGTGGTACCAAATCTTCACTAATGACTCGGTCATTGCTATCTCTAAAGATCCCCACCAATAGGATCGATTCGCGCTTGGAACTAGAGCAATTCATAAATTTGCACTAAATCCACAATATGGGATTAGTGCCTTCATTGTACAGTTTTCCTATCATCTTCATTGTACTGAAGTCCTAATGACGTCACTGGATTATAGTGCTAAACTATGCCATGAATGTATGATGTGCAACAACATAAAACAAATGACCATGGCTAATCAAAATGCATCATCATTCATTTCATCACATAATCATCATATCATATCAATTAAACAATCATCATCATTGTATCATCATATTATCAAAATAAACAAAGAATTATCATAACATCATAATAAACAAAGCATCATCATAACATCATAATAAACAAAGCATCTTTATAATCTAACATGGGGAGCCTTACTTCATCATAGCTTAGATATTGGGGAAACACTTATTTTATCTCATTATATTCCTTCTAACTATTATTTATTGCATTAGCTATCCAACGCTTTGAATAAAAACTCAAACCAAATCCTGAAACTCAAGTTATGGCTCTTTTAAGAAAGTCTAAAACAACCAATCAATTCTGCCTTCCTTCGCCCGACGACGCTTGTTCATCGCCTGACGAAGCATCTTACGTGTCCACTTCACCTGGAAATGCTATAGGAGATGAAATCCATAAAGTATCTTCTACTTTGTCATCCATCATCACTTATTTCTCTTGGAGATGGCCTAGCGAAACTCCATCGCCTGACGACAAAACCTTATCACCCGACAATGCTGCACGAACATGGTTTTATCATCTATCAACATAATATGATACTACACTAACTATACATTAATAATAAGTCATTATTCATCACCAATTCCCCAATTCCTCATCAATCATCATCAATTCCTCATCTACCAAAACCTAAGGCAATTTGACTATCATCTAAACCTTAAATCAAATATAATAACAATGATAAAACTCCTATTATCTTAATATCTACTTCTCGTTTTTTATTCCTCCTCGTGCTCTACCGAAATCCCTACCCAACCACTCCCTTTTTACTCCCAATTTATTATGAAAAATCTTTGAAAACATAATAAAAAACTTAAAGTTAGATCAAGTGTTTAATTGATTATGAAAATATTTGAATGAAATGATAAAAACACTTAATGTTAGGTCAAGTGTTGCAATGCATTTAATTGGATTTATTTGAAAAAATACATGATGTTGGATCAAGATTTCTTTAATTTTATATTTTTATGAAATAATTGATTTTATTAAGTAATCTTTTTAATTATACTAATTAATAACTAAGATCTAAAATTAATATTAATGCTATTATTTACAAATTGGCTAAAACAAATAATGACTAAAATCATAAGTTATTAGTAATAAAACATAAACATAAAAGTAAAAATAAAATAATGAAAAATAAAAGAAAATGGGATTAAAAAAACAATAAAAGAAACCAATCAGCCCTATAGGAGGGCGCTACAAGCAAGCAATAAGGGGTGAGAGTATCACACGTGAATGTCGAAATAGCTGTGAGCCCAGTCAATGAGTCAAATAACCTGACTTATTTAGAGACCGTTATGAAGAAGCATTTTCACTTGATGATAATTCTCTCTCTCATTTAAAGACATTAGCTAGCACTAATACTGAAGAGGATTATGTTCGTGTGGATTGAGTAAAGGCACTATTCCTCATTAAATCTTGTGATCACTCCTTCGATTCTGCATATAAGGTTTTAATACTTAGGTGGGATTTTTAGCTTACAACCCACACAAGTGGTTCTATAAATAGAACCCTTGTGTAGAAGAATTTTCACTTGATAATAATTCTCTCTTACTTAAAGACATCAACTAGCACTAAGACTGAAGATGATTATGTTCGTGTGGACTGAGTAAAGTCACTGTTCCTCATTAACACTCGTGATCACTCCTTCAATTTTGCATCAAAGGTCTTAATCGCCACAAGATGTAACATGTTCTATCACTGATCATACCCATTAGTGAAATTATGGCACTTAGAACACATGCTAACACTAATGACCCAACATCAATACACAATGTCAAGACAAATAATGTGACATCTATTTATAATACAGAATAATACCAAACTGGAAAGTAAATTACAAAATTATAAACAACACAATAAATTGTTAACCCAATTTAGTGCAACATTACCTACTCTGAGGGCTAGCAAGCCAAGGAGGAAACTCACTATGATAGCACTATTTTAAAGCCTAAACAAACCCAGTTTAACACTTCTAGCGTAATCACTACCTTGTGAAACTTTTACCTAGAAATCACCATCTAGATACTAGACCCCCCTATCACTTCAATCACCGTAGGTATGCCTACAACCACAAACGCTCTGACTAGATTAGAAACAACCTAGAAGTTTACACTTTAAGTAAGAAATACTCAACTGCTTGCTTAAAATATCATGAGTGAGAACAATACTTAGTCTTGCTTAAAAACTTTGAATAAGAAGAATAACTTGATAATCCATCAAGTAACAATAACTTGATAAACTATCAAGTAATAAACTGTCTACCACACTATATCAAAAGATACGTGGATGACTTACAAAGAACACACGACACTCTCAAAACCTAAGACTTATACTTCCCCTAATTTTACAATTGTGAAAGTTATATTACATTATGTTAGGTTTACTATTTAAATACTCCTTGTTGTGCCCCAATTTTTCCCCCTAAGATTCCTCTATCATCTCATACCATCACAATGCAATAAGATCACACACTAGGGTTTGGCTCTTCTCCTTATCTTTAGCTTTGCTCATGGGGAATAACAAGCACCTTGACTTGTATTTTGTGATCATCTATGTCTTGTATTGATTAACTTTTAACTAATAAATACAATGAATATTTGCTCTAATTGTTGATATCATAGGTGAAAGCACAACCTACTCCATGAAGTTGCTCTACAAGTTCATGAGCTTATTCCCATGCCTTCTTCAAACAAAGTTTAATTGATATTCAAGCCCCATAATTGAAGATACCTTTAAGTAATATCATTGACAAAGTCTATTATGATCCATCATGCCTCATGTTGTCAAAGATAGTCCAAAAATTTAAGGGTTGATGTAAGAAGTTTGACCTAATTGGATAAGTATTTGATTTCTTGATCACAAGTGCACATCTCCCTAAATTCTCAATATTTGGAAGTGGTTATGGATGCTATAGTTCCTCATTATCATCCTCAATAACTTCTATTTACATGACAAAAGTATTTGTGCAAGAAGGTTTCTCAAAATTGAAAAGGTTTTCCAAGGCACTTTGTTGCTCTAGGAGCTAGGTTTTTTTAGGTCCAAAGGGCTATATCTTGCTCATTTTTTGGTATTTTTAAGTGATTCCAAATATATGATTATCTTTAAAGGTTTACTAACAAATCACTTCAAAAGTTTCAAGAAAATTTTGTGTGGAAGATACCTAATGATAAAGAAAGATTACAAGTCCTCTAGATAAACCATCAAAATCTCTTATATGAATTCAAAAGATCATAAATTTTTATCTCCTTGAGCCCATTAATTTTACACAATGATCTTGGGGATTTGAACTTCAACTCTACTTTTATGTGCAAAGTTTGAAAATGGGTGGAAGATGCCCTAAGGGTGCAAAAGATTATAGGTCATTTTATGATATTTTGCCAACTTCAACAAGTCATAACTTTCTCATTTTTTGGAGATTTTAAATGGTTCAAGTCTCAAAATTTAATTCAAGAGATCTACTTCATGAAATATTTTTTGGTCAAGAGAAAATTTCAAAAGGAAGCCCATGTTTGGATGCAAGACATTATAACTCATTTTTTGAAGAAAAACTTAGAATTTTTCTAAGTACAAAAGTCAACCTCTTTTTCTCAACTTTGACTCATCATAATATTCAGCTCAAGCATCCATTTGATTCCATTCTTTGCACATTATAAAGCCTATGATCTCATCTTTCTAAATCCTCAAGTATCATGTCCTGAGACTCCTTGAGTTGAGAATTCCATTGATTAAGAAAAATGGAAAAGTTCACATGTGCGTAGATTACAGAGATGTAAATAAAGCTAGTCCAAAAGATGATTTTCCATTGCCACATATTGATATGTTGGTTGATAGTACAAAAATTCAAATTATTCTCGTTCATGGACAGATTTTTTGGATATAATCAAATAAGACTGGCTCTTGAGGACATGGAAAAAACAACGTTTATCACACCCTGGGGAACATTCTGTTATAGAGTGATGCCCTTTAGGTTGAAGAAAGCTGGTGCAACGTACGAGAGGTTTATGATAACCTTATTCCATAATATGATGCACAAGGAAATTGAGGTATATGTTGATGATATGATTGTTAAATCCCAGACTGAAGAAGGGTATATAGATGATTTTTTAAAATTGTTTCAGCGTTTGAGGAAGTATCGTCTTTGGGTGAATCCAAATAAATGCACCTTCAATGTATGATCAGGGATATTGTTAGGTTTCATAGTCAACCAAAAAGGAATTGAAGTTGATCCTGATAAAGTCAAAGAAATTCAAGAAATGGCTGCACCATGGACTGAAAAGCAAGTTAGAGACTTCCTTGGACGTATGAATTACATTTCCAGATTCATTTCCCATATGAATACAACGTGTTAACTCATCTTTAAGTTGTGAAATAAAGATCAATGTTGTGTATAGAAAAATGATTTCCAAATGAAATTTGAAAGTATTAAAGATTATCTGCTTGAACATCCTATCTTGCATCCCCCTATTGAAGGAATACCATTGATCATGTATCTGATAGTGTTAGATAACTCTATGGTGTTGTGACTAGATTTTAAATCAAGAGTCGCCACTATTAGTTTTTATCCTGGGGAAGGGAATCTAATAGGAAACCCTAATTCACAGATAGAGATTCTAGGTTTCGTACTCGCTTCTAGGTGAAAGGAAGGTGTTAGGAACCTTTCATCTACCTTGTTCACAAGGATACTAGTTTTTAGGTTTAGGTTTCAAGTTAAATAGTGTTTTAAATTTTAATTAGGAGGACTCGCCACGATTTTTGATTGTATGCCTATGTATCCTCTTATGAGGAATCAGAGCCCTAATTCATATTTCGTATGGGGTTAGTGTTTTTTAGGGGTTGGAAATGTATTTTGACTCACCTCGCATTTGGCCGATTGTAGTGATTGCAGAGATTTTGGCTAAATACGCGATTAGTCAAAATCCGTTTGAAACCCTTTTGCAAAAAACAGTTGTTTAGATTAGTTTGTTTACAATAAGTAGTTTGAGATTGGTTAGTATTTTTTAATCGTATTAATTTCAAAATATCTTATTAATGCCTGATTAAAAAATATTTAATGTAAATAATATAAGAAAATATATATATATGAATGAGTTTTTGAATAAAAATAGTTTGGATGATAATATAATATTTACATATAATATAAAAATTGATATTATATAATAATAACAATTATTATAAAAAAAAGAATTAATTATAATAATAATAATAATTAAAAATAGGTAAAAATATAATGTAAAATAAATAACGTAAAAAATTTAATAATTTAACTTGAATCAGGGGGGGTGCATTTTCTATTACATAGTAAAACTAGGTGGGTGCTAAAAAGAAATCTGGGCTGGCCCAAATATGAATTCAGAAGGGGGGGTGATATGTTCTTATGTTTAGTAATTAGAAAAAAGGGTGTGTGAGAAACTATTGGGCTTAGGCCCACTATACGTTTGGAGAGGGACTGGTTTGATTATATGGGTGAGGGAGCATGAAGCTTACCATGGGACTTGGCCTACGGCCGTCTAATAAGGATCTAATGAATATTAACGGGGGAGCATATTAGTTATTGTAAGCTAGCACACAGGGTATTGAAACGGTTTATAACATTTTGTAAATTTTCATTTTCATTGTTTATAGCACAACACACGTTCATCATCCTCTCTCTCGCACTAAACTCTTCTTCTTTCCCCCTTCTAACCTAACACCACCCATAACAGCGTTGTAACCCTAATCCCCCTACCCACTATAAATCAAACCCAATAGCAACAATAAAAAAAAGCTAAGAGAGATTACCCCTTTTGTGATTTGTTCTTCGAACTTTCGTTCGATTCATGTTTGATCCCTTCTTTCTCTCTTTTGCAGGTAGTGGTATGAGGGTTGATGGTATACGGTAGCTAGAGGCGCGACGAAGATGATAATGATTAGGGTTTCGGATATCGAAACCCCAATTTCCACTTGTTCTTCTTCAACCATAATTTGGTATTTGTTCTTCGTCAACAATGTCTCTGTGTTCCTCTGTATTCGCCTCCCTGTCTTTGAATTTCCTCGAATTTCAAGCCTCTCCGGTCTAGGTTCTTCTTCGCATTTTTTCCACAGTAATCGCCTCCCCTAATATGTTCTCCTTCAACTTATTTATAGGCTTTTAGTATTTAGGGTTGTGTTTAGAATTGCTGTTAGGAATTGCTTAGCACAAATTTTAGGAAATTAGGATCAATTAGGGATTTAGTTGATTTTGTATTGAATGTAAATTTTGGATTCGATTTGTTAAGGATTTCTGAGATTTGATTAAATTCATTGTAATAGAGATTTATTTTGATATTTTATTTTCCGTTAATTTTTTATTTTATTGATCCAATGCTTGATTTGTTGTACTGTAAATTAGTTTTTTGGGCTTCGATAAATTTTGGTTCAGTTTTAGTTTTGGATTTTGGTTGAATATTAATCTCTACAGTAGCTGTAATTAACCCAAAACATGCGCTATTTTTTGGTAAATTGGAACAGTATCTGTTTGTGGAATAAATCATGCATTAATTTAGGCCATGATTGAAACAGCGGTTGTTAGTACAATATATGATTGGGTTTGGCGCAAGGAATTGAATTCAGCTTGCACTAATATTTTACGCAGCCCAGCAGCACTGTATTTTCTCACAGCAAAAATGTTTTTCTGTTACAAACACCTAGGCCTAAACGACTTTTTTTTTCAAAATCCATCAAAAGAAAATCATGATAAACAAATTATATAAAAAATAATGTTTAACAAAAACAATATTGTAACAAAGAATTTAACAGTAAAAAAATACATTACGTTCTTTTATCAAAAAAGTACATTTTATTTATTTATTTATTTATTTCAAATAATAACAATAAACAGTTTTCTTTGAATAATAATAAGACTTCTTTTTTTTCAAAAACAACAGATGGGCCATAAAGAACTTAATGGGCTTAATTTAATTTCAACCTCTCTTTCACTAACAACTATTTAATAATTTAGAACTTTATAGTTACTCGAATAATTTTTATTTTCGAATCGCATGGGCCATTGGCCATCATGCCTCGCGAACGAGTTTATGAGTCTTTCTGATTTAGAAAGCCCCATTTTCCCGAATTAAAATATACCCCCTGATCGTCCTGGATAAAGATGGACCATCAGATACTATTGTACCATATTTAATTAAACATTCTTTCTATTTTAATCTTAAAAATTAACATCATCGAGGTAGGGAAAATTTGGGTTACGACAGCTGCCCCTATTCAATTATCTTCCAATCGAATAGAGTGAGAGTACTCTAGTCTTGCGCATTTTCATTGGGAGTTTATTGAATACTTGGAATACCCAAAATTTGTCCGACCAATCATAAGGTTATGCTGATATATCATACCCTCACGAGTTTTGAGGAAATAGGCAAAGCTGATGATATATCGCTTACCAAGGTTTGATGATGAGGCAAATATTCTTGAGCTTGAAAGAGTGTAATATCGTATGCCTTGGTTTGCTTTTGCTTATTCATCCATTTGGAGGGATGAATAAATCAATTGATGATGCATGGCTGCTTGGAGACTGAGGCCATGGGTTATGTTCGTGAATCATTGCATGACGTCTTAGGCGATAAGCTAGATCTTGGTTTCTTTTGAGCATCACTGCATGACGTCTTAGGCGATGGTTTGTGTTGCAGAATAAAGAAGCACATTGTTCCACGACGTCTTAGGCAATGACCCATATTACGGAACAAGTAACCGCACTGCTGCATGATGTCTTAGGCAATGGGTTATGTTGCATAGTTGGCCGAGGTCTTGGGAAATGAACTAGGTTTTGTTTTTTGAAAATCGATGCATGTCGTCATAGGCGATGATCTGTGTTGCAGAATAAAGAAGCACATTGCTGCACGACGTCTTAGGAAATGGTCTTTATTACGTAACAAGGAACCATATTACTGCATCATGTCTTAGTCAATGGGTTATGTTGCATTGATGCCCGAGGTCTTAGGAAATGAACTAGGTTTCAGTTTCGAGCATTGTTGCATCTTGTCTTAGGCGATGGTCTGGGTTGGGGAATAAAGAAACACATTTATGCACTAAATCTTAGGAAATTGTCTTTATTACAGAATAACAAACCACACTGTGCATGATGTCCTAGGAAATGGGTTATGTTGCATTGATGCCCGAGGTCTTAAGAAATGAACTAGGTTTTGTTTTCGAACATTGCTGCATGTCGTCTTAGGCGATGCTTGGGTTGTAGAATAAATAAGCACATTGCTTCATGACGTCTTAGGAAATGGTCTATATTACCAAACAAGGAACTACATTGTTGCATGATGTCTTAGGAAGTGGGTTAGATGAGGAGAATTCACTGTTGTGTGGAGTTTTAAGAAATGTAACGAGCTTCGTACATTACTGCATGGAGACTTAGGTAATGAAGTACTTTGTAAGGAACTCATCATTGCATGGAGACTTCGGTGATGGGCTGAATGCATCACGGCATGGAGACTTAGGTGACAGGTTGAATCGTAGGAGAAGTGTTTTGTTGATTGACCCTTAGATAGCTAAGTCGCAGGTGATATTGTTTGTTTGTTGTGTGATATGAAACCCTGAGCATATGTGTATTTAATGTATGTTTATGTATGATGTTTGATATTGATATGGAACCCTGAGTATATGCATATTGTGTGCAAAAATGTATAGTGTATGTATGCTTTCGATATGCAAAATGTATGTATGAAATGTGTGTAAAATGCGTGTATGCCTTGAAATGTTATGAAGACTATTTATGGTATTATCCCCTTTAAACCATTGGTTTTGAGTTACCAATTCCCTGGCGTTATATGTTGTGTTGTCGTAGCATTTGTTGAAATTGATTTGAATACGGTGAAAACTTAGGTGTAAACGTATGTGCAGACCTTGTGTTGTAGGTGCAGGCGTAGGTGTAAACGTATGTATTTGATGTAGACTTTTTGTCCTGTGAGCGTAGACATTGGCATAGACATGTGTAAAGACTCTTGTGTTGCAAGTTCAGGAATAAGCGCAAACATGCGTATGGACATGGACGTGGATTTCTTTTTTGATGCTTTTCTAACCAAAATGCTTTTTTGATGTTTTGTCAAATGCTTTTATTTGTTAATTCCCCCGAAACGATTTCAAGACAATATTCACAAACAATAATCGTAGTATTTTGCAAACAAGTCTGAGAAAAGAAAAAATGCAACGTGAAAGATGCAAAGAAAGCAAACATTTTATTGATATTCCTATGAATAGGCGAGAGTGCAAAATGCAATTCCTAAAAAAAGGTAATTATAAAAAGTTTTAAAACTGTAAATGGAAATAAAAAAAGGATAATTGTTGTTGATGTTCCCCAATATCCTTTTGATAGCCCTTATCTCCTTTGCTTATGAGTTGTATGATTCTGATCCATCTCTCCCTTCATAGTTCGTAGTCGCAGTTCTTTGATTGTAGTCTTTTTGTTCTTTATTTCTTTGTATGAAATCCCTAATTTTTTCCTGGATTGCCCTTTCGGGTTTTCAATCCACCTGGATAGTTTTTTGTTTATATGCCCCTAATTTTTGCTTGGATCGCCCTTTATGGATCGCCCTTTACTGGGATCGCCCTTCATGTATAAGGTGTAAGATTAAGATTGCGCCTAAGAGGGGGGGTGAATTAGGTGGTGGTCGATTTTTGACTTATTTTATACTTTCTGGTTTTGATTTAGTGCTTTGAAAACTGTAAAGTGCAGAAAGTAAAGAGACACGGAGAATTATCCTGGTTCCTTCCACACCCCGGAAGTACGTCCAGTCCCCTTGCAAACACGCAAGAGATTTTACTATATTGTTAGAACTTTTACAAGACTCTTCCTAGTCTTATCCACTAAAGAACCTAACAAATAACCAAGAACACCCTCTTGGATTTCCAATAAGTCTAATGAGAACAATCCTCTCAAAAGATACCTCTTGTTTCCAATAATGGACAACAAGGAACAAAAGTAATCTAATACTTAATTCCAACAATCCTGGAAATAAGTTACACTTTGTATGTTTTTATGAAGTATGATTTCTTGAAAGATGTTGATCACATAGAGTGACTTCTTTGAAGTTTCTTCTTTCTTCTCTTGTAAGCAATTCAAACTGTAACACAATGGTTAGATAATGCTCAAAGATTTCTGTTCTTTATATGTGTGAAAGTGCAGAAAATCTTTGTTCTTAAAAGTTAAGAAATATGAAGTTTGAATATTTTACAAAGTTCAGATTTTATTGCAAGAGAAGAGTTGTTTTTGATTTGAAATATTTTGTAATATATAGTAATCAAGATACCTTTCCAAAAGGACACTTTTCTGTTTGTAAAACTTGACAAGATGCAATGTTTGATCATGCAACTATTGGAGAAAAGGTATGAAGGATATCTTGAAACCAGTTCAGATTTTTCAAAATTTTCAATGTGCAAATCGATTAACATAACATGCAAATCGATTGCACGTGTTTGTAACGTTCAGAATTTCAAAAAATTTGAAGTGTAAATCGATTAGCATGTTGTGTCAATCGATTTACAAGTGTTAAAAAATCAGTTTGTTCTGTGATCAATCGATTTACACAACCTGTAAATCGATTGCTGGCAGGAGCAAACAGTTTTTTGAAAAAACATGTGTAAATCGATTTACACAAGATGTTAATCGATTTACAGCAGAGAAAAACTTAAAAAATGTTTTGAAATATAATTGAAGTGATGTGGCAAGTGTGTATATCATTTTTGAGCATTTCTAATCAATGTAGTTTAATTGAGAATTGATATACTTGATTGCTTGCCAAGTTCCTTGAAGCTTTGAGTGAATGATGCTTTAAGTTGATTTCCACTTCTTTTCCTTCTTTCCATAATGCTTGTTTGTCTTTCATCAAACTAGCTTGTTTGTCTTTCATCAAAACTAAAGTTGAGTTGAGGCTTGAGATTACATTCTCCCCCTTTTTGATGATGACAAACCATTTTCCTTTATGTGTTGATCAGAATTTTAGCAGAATGTGTTTTCTCCCCCTGAGAAGATTTCTCCCCCTATGGAGAAAAAGATTTGAAAGCTTGCTCTGTAGAGACAATGAAAACAAACAACCATAAAGTGCTATTACATCCTTCTCCCCCTTTGACATTATCAAAAAGAAGGGAAAGATGCAACAAGAAATTATACCAGAAAGAAATGTATAGGAACATGAATGAAAAACACAAAACTTTCAAAATTATCGAACAAAGTTTTAAAACACAATACATAAAATGAACAAAATAAAACAAGACAAAATCCATAATGATACTTATAATAAGAATTTAATAACATTGATCAAGAACATTTTAGAAAGGTCCTTGATATGGAAATTGTTGTTGAAGAGGTGGTTCGGTGTATTGAGGAGGCGGAGGAGCAGGATTGGTTGGGTCGTATGGAGGGATATGAAGATGTGAATAAAGATATGAAAATTGTTGGTTCACATCATTCTGAAAAGCATCTATTCGAGATGAGGTAGAGTCATTTATCTCAGTCCATCGAGCATTGATGTTAGAATTGAGAGAAGCAAACTTTTGCGTCATGAAATCCATAACATCTTGATTTGTTGGACCAGAAGACGCAGCAGGAGGAGGAACTTCATGGTCTTCTTCATCTGCATTATTACCTTCATCGCCGACAACATCTTCTCCAATGTAAGTGATGGTTTTTGCTTCAGCATTGAAATGAACACCCATCCTTGAATCAACATTTTTGATGGAGATCCTAGTGGTGATTGGATCCATTTCAATCCGCTCAAATCCAGTGAAATCTATATCAAAAGTTGCCATAATCCTTGTAATGAAATATGCATATGGTAGAAAGGTGGCCCTTGCGGCAACTTTTAGCATATGCACCACAATCAATTTTGCCCAATTAACCGGGATTCCATTTTTCCTTGCATAGATGATTTGCAATTCTAGGTCGGTCACTGTACAATGATTCCCTGCTCTAGGAAACAGAATATACACCAGAAAATAGTGAAACAACCTATCATCAATATGGAAATTTCCAGCACTCCATGTGTCCCTAGCTGGAGTAACCCCACCAAGACTTCGAATCCGCTTGGCACGGTATTCAGATTATGATAATCTTCCAATGCTATAGAAAAATTCTCGCTTCTGATAGTTTTCCCAAGCAGCATCTTCTGGATCATAGAGGGTACTTCCAGAATATGGAATGTTCAAAATTCTGCCAATAGTTTTGGAATACAGAGGGATTCTTTTTCCAAGGACATATGTATAACATTTGTTGTTGTCATAGCACATATTGCTGTAGAAAATTCTAACCAGATCCGGGTAATAGAAACCATGTGAAGATATTAATGGTTCTAAACCATAAGCAATGAAATCTCTTTGAAACGAGAAGCATTCATCTGGAA
Source organism: Vicia faba (assembly GCA_948472305.1). NCBI lineage: Eukaryota > Viridiplantae > Streptophyta > Magnoliopsida > Fabales > Fabaceae > Vicia > Vicia faba. Next base: position 728,519,526 of record OX451741.1, on the reverse strand, counting down.
AAGTAGATAACATACCAAACTTTGGAGTAGAGATGATTTTCTTTTGAAAATGCTTGAGAAATCTGTCCCGTTGTGGATCCGAGAGGTACTCGAGCACAGAGTTTTCAGATGTTGACGAAGCTTGCTTCTTTCCTTTCTCTGAGGCAGAGGCTTTTCTCTTGGGAGCCATGGATCTTGTTAGGGTTTTGAAAAGAGAGATATAGAGTTCTTTGTTATGTGAGAGAGAGTGTTGGTGTTATGAGATAGTTTTGGTGAGTTTAAATAATATAGAGAGTAAGTGAGGTCTTTATGAGGTTTTAATTTGGTGATTTGGTCAAGGTTTCATTGATTGGGCAATAGTAAGATGGGAGGTTGAGAGACAATGAATGTTTGACCAATATATTAAAAGCTCATACAAGTATCACATGTTAAACAATAAATTTCATAGAGAAAATACACAGAAAATGCTTCAGATTCTGTGGTAAATCGATTTGCCCCTTGGTTAAATCGATTTACACAGAACATTTTCATAAAAAATAATTTTCGTTCAGTGGTAAATCGATTTACATATTGTGTAAATCGATTTACACAAAAGATTTTATTAAAAGAAATGATTTGCTTCAGTAGTAAATCGATTGACATATGGTGTAAATCGATTTACACAAAAGATTTTATTAAAAGAAATGATTTGCTTCAGTAGTAAATCGATTGACATATGGTGTAAATCGATTTACTTAAAGAAAAAATTTAAAACATCATTATTTTTAACATTTGAAACAATGTCTAACCACATATATATGTACATTAAGGTATAGTTAAGGATTGAGTGCACCTTAAATATCTTGTTCATCGAGGATTCCAAGTTCACGACGAATTTTGAAAAATGCATCCTTTGCAAGTGGTTTTGTGAAGATGTCCGCGAGTTGATTTTGAGTATCCACGAATGTGATCTCGACATCTCCTTTGAGTACATGGTCTCAGATGAAATGATGTCTGATGTCAATATGTTTCGTCCGGGAATGCATAACTGGATTTTTTGTAATATTGATCGCGCTTGTGTTATCACATCGAAGAGGAATGCATCCAAGGTTTACTCCATAGTCAAGTAATTGTTGTTTTAGCCAAAGAATTTGAGCGCATCCACTTCCAGCCGCAATGTATTCTGCTTCGGCAGTGCTGAGAGCTATGCTTGCTTGCTTTTTGCATGACCATGAAACCAAGGCATTTCCAAGAATGTGACATGTTCCACTAGTACTTTTGCGATCAGTTTTGCAACCTGCATAGTCAGCATCAGAATAACCAACTAGATTGCACATACTACCTTTTGGATACCATAATCCGACGTTCGTTGTTCCTTTGAGATATTTTATTATGCGCTTGACTGCTGCAAGGTGAGACTCTTTAGGATTGGCTTGATATCTTGCACATAGGCAAACGCTGAACATAATGTCAGGTCTACTTGCTGTTAAATAAAGGAGTGAGCCAATCATTCCACGATACTTAGTTATGTCAATAGAATTCCCTGATTCATCTGGATCAAGATAGGTGCCGGATCCCATAGGAATTGCACTTTCTTTGCTACTATCCATCTCAAACTTCTTTATAAGGTCTTTGCAATATTTTGATTGGTTTACGAAAATACCATGTTTGAGTTGCTTAATTTGAAGACCAAGAAAGAAATTCAATCTTCCCATCATAGACATTTCAAACTCTCCTTGCATCATAGACGAAAATTCCTTGCACATATTTTGGTTAGTTGAACCGAAAACAATATCATCTACATAGATTTGTACAAGTAAGGTATGATGATTAACATTTTTTATGAAGAGAGTGGTATCAACTTTACCCTTTACAAACCCTTTTTCACATAGGAATGCGCTTAGTCTATCATACCAAGCCCTTGGTGCTTGCTTCAGCCCATAGAGAGCTTTCTTCAGTTTGAAGACATGATTAGGATGTTTGAAGTATTCAAATCCGGGAGGTTGCTTTACATAGACTTCTTCATTTATGAATCCGTTGAGAAATGCGCTTTTTACATCCATTTGAAAAAGTTCAAAGTCCAATGAGCATGCATATGCAAGTAATAGTCTTATTGCTTCCAAACGTGCTACCGGAGCAAAAGTTTCTTCAAAATCAATTCCTTCCTCTTGGTTGTATCCTTGAGCAACTAGTCTTGCCTTGTTTCGAGTGATTATTCCATTTTCATCCATCTTGTTTTTGAAAACCCATTTGGTTCCAATGATACATTTATTTCCTGGATTAGGAACAAGTTCCCAAACTTCGTTCCGCTCGAATTGGTTTAACTCCTCTTGCATGGCAAGGATCCATTGATCATCTTCTAGTGCTTGAGCCACTTTAGAAGGTTCAACTTGAGATACAAACGCCATATTTAAGCATGCAATTTTCATCTTCTTCCGGATTGTCTTTTTTACCACTTCTTTTGAATCAATTTTTAAGGCAATGTTTTTGGACTTCCTTTCTAGATTCTCATGTTTTTCAAGTCTACTGAGTTCCGTTTCGTATTCTTGAAGTTTGCCGAATAATGTAGCGGAAGTCATTGCGGAGAGACTCTTCTTTTCCGAGATTGCCGTTACCTTTGGTTGCCATTCCCTAGTCAATGATCTAAGGATTTTCAAGTTGAGTTCATCATTTGACAGGGTTTTACCAAGAGCAATTAAGTGATTTGTCAAATGCACAAATCTCTTTTGTAAGTCAAGAATGGATTCTCCGGGCTGCATTCGAAATAGTTCATATTCTTGACTCAAGGTATTTAGCCTTGATCTTTTTACTTCAGCCGTTCCTTCATGAGTTTGAACCAAGGTATCCCAAATTTCCTTTGCTGTTTTGCAGTTTGAGACACGGAAAAATTCGTCCATACTGAGTGCACCTTGAAGAAGGTTTATTGCCTTTTTGTCATAGAGAACTTTCTTTTTATCATCGTCGTCCCATGCAGTTTTGGGCTTTGCAGACCCAACGCCATTGATTACCGTTATCGGGATAAATGGACCATTTTCAACAGCATCCCATACTTCCTCTCCTTGTGCTTCTAAATGCGCCTTCATGCGTATTTTCCAAAAGTCAAAATATTCACCACAGAATAGAGGAGGCTTGTTGTTACTACCACCATCTCTGAAAACTGGTTGATGATTTGCGGAAGCCATTCTGGATCTCTAGGAGCAGGTTACCTATAACCTGCTCTGATACCAATTGTAAGATTAAGATTGCGCCTAAGAGGGGGGGTGAATTAGGTGGTGGTCGATTTTTGACTTATTTTATACTTTCTGGTTTTGATTTAGTGCTTTGAAAACTGTAAAGTGCAGAAAGTAAAGAGACACGGAGAATTATCCTGGTTCCTTCCACACCCCGGAAGTACGTCCAGTCCCCTTGCAAACACGCAAGAGATTTTACTATATTGTTAGAACTTTTACAAGACTCTTCCTAGTCTTATCCACTAAAGAACCTAACAAATAACCAAGAACACCCTCTTGGATTTCCAATAAGTCTAATGAGAACAATCCTCTCAAAAGATACCTCTTGTTTCCAATAATGGACAACAAGGAACAAAAGTAATCTAATACTTAATTCCAACAATCCTGGAAATAAGTTACACTTTGTATGTTTTTATGAAGTATGATTTCTTGAAAGATGTTGATCACATAGAGTGACTTCTTTGAAGTTTCTTCTTTCTTCTCTTGTAAGCAATTCAAACTGTAACACACTGGTTAGATAATGCTCAAAGATTTCTGTTCTTTATATGTGTGAAAGTGCAGAAAATCTTTGTTCTTAAAAGTTAAGAAATATGAAGTTTGAATATTTTACAAAGTTCAGATTTTATTGCAAGAGAAGAGTTGTTTTTGATTTGAAATATTTTGTAATATATAGTAATCAAGATACCTTTCCAAAAGGACACTTTTCTGTTTGTAAAACTTGACAAGATGCAATGTTTGATCATGCAACTATTGGAGAAAAGGTATGAAGGATATCTTGAAACCAGTTCAGATTTTTCAAAATTTTCAATGTGCAAATCGATTAACATAACATGCAAATCGATTGCACGTGTTTGTAACGTTCAGAATTTCAAAAAATTTGAAGTGTAAATCGATTAGCATGTTGTGTCAATCGATTTACAAGTGTTAAAAAATCAGTTTGTTCTGTGATCAATCGATTTACACAACCTGTAAATCGATTGCTGGCAGGAGCAAACAGTTTTTTGAAAAAACATGTGTAAATCGATTTACACAAGATGTTAATCGATTTACAGCAGAGAAAAACTTAAAAAATGTTTTTAAATATAATTGAAGTGATGTGGCAAGTGTGTATATCATTTTTGAGCATTTCTAATCAATGTAGTTTAATTGAGAATTGATATACTTGATTGCTTGCCAAGTTCCTTGAAGCTTTGAGTGAATGATGCTTTAAGTTGATTTCCACTTCTTTTCCTTCTTTCCATAATGCTTGTTTGTCTTTCATCAAACTAGCTTGTTTGTCTTTCATCAAAACTAAAGTTGAGTTGAGGCTTGAGATTACATAAGGTTTGAGCTTAGCGAGATTTTTATACATAATATTTTTTGACTGCATCTGAGTTTGCCAGATGTGGTAGTTCTTCTCCATCCGTTGTTGTGAGGATGAGACCACCACCGGAGAATGTTGTTTTCACTACTTATGGACCTTCATAGTTGGGTATCCATAAACCATGTGAATCGAGTCGAGGTTGCAGAATCTTCTTGAGTACTAAATCCCCTTCTTTGAATATTTAAAGCCAAACTTTCTTGTTGAAGGCTCTTTTCAATCATTTCTGATGCAATTGACTATGGCGTAGAGCTGTAAAGCATTTTTAATAAGGTTGAGCTGATCGAGCCGTGTCTGAACCCATTATGCTTCTTGCTTCTCCATGCACCTGAGTAGTACCAGGTCGTAGTTTCTTTTGTATAACACACCGTTACTTAGAAAGTAGTTTGAGGATAACCTTGGTAGAGTTTGCTTTTCGATGATAGAGGAATTTTATGGATATTCCTGCTTTTCCTGGTACTTCTTGATGTTGTAGAACCAAAGCTTGTTATTTGGTCCTTCTATAATAGCAAGGCAGTGTGCGGGCTCTTCAAAGAGTATGATTATGATGCGTGGTCCGTGGTTTGGCCAGGTTACTTTGAACATAGCTGAGAGAGTTTCCAGGGCGTCTGTCGTCTGATTTTCTTCTTGTGGGATGTGGCTGAAAGTGATTTATGTGAATTCTATAGCCAACTTTAAAACACGATCCGGATATGGAATTCATTTTGGGTGTTTAGCATCCCATGCGCCGTTGGCTTGGTATATGACTAGTGCAGAGTCCCCCAAATACATCGAGGTGCTTTATTCTTAGATGAAAGGAAACTTTCAGTCCTAGCATACAAGCTTTGTACTCGATGATGTTATTGGTGCAGTCAAAACACAATCTTGTGGTATAGGGCTTGTGATAATTCTTTGGAGAATTCAAAACTTCCCCTATATCGTTCCCTAGTGCATTTAAATCTCCGTCGAACATAAGTGTCCAGCATGCCCCTGGCTCGGGTCCTTTGTCAGGTCTTGGTATTTCGTAGTCACCTAATTTTGCCTAACTGGCGAGAAACCTTCTTTGAGAGGTAGTTTGTACACCACAATGTTTATATATAACCTTGACATGTTTTTGTAGGACCTGGAAGATGTATCCCCGTGCTCATGCAATAACTTGATCATCTTTTCTTTGTTTCTCTGCACTAATATTTCCCCTAGCTTGATTCCTTTTGGATCTTCCCCTATGCCCAAATTAATGTTCTCTTGATACCGTTGTATGTTGTCAGCCTTTCATTCTTTTTCCCTCGCCATTTCTTCAGGAAGATCAAGATCTTCATCATCTTCCTCTTCGGCTTGGTTGATAGGTGCATCAAAATTATACCGGGTCGCAGCAATAAAATTATCGGTGGTTTCGGGCATGGATTTGCATCGTTATCATGTTTTGGTGTAGATTTTAGTATGTCAACTTTTGAAAATGCTTATACAGAGAAAGTATTTCCATTTTTAAATTTGAGAGATAAATGAAAGAGCAAGACAAGGATCTTAATTGAAAACAACATATAAATTTTATTAATTATAAATATTGTCTGAAACAGAATGGTGGAATCCTTACAAGCGACCCCTATGCCTCAGGCTTGACACTTTCAAAAACAAGAAAAATTACTTAGGAAAGAAAAAGATCTCGGGAATCTCCACGAAAATCCATCTTTTGAGTTCTTCTCTTGGGGCGCATTCTCTAATGAAGTCAGTTGCCCTTTTGGTATTGACTCTGTTGGATATCATTACCACATGCCCGCCGTGCTCTGTCCCCTTGTTGAAAAAAGTCTATTGGATTGGAGGAAATCGTGCTTTACCCTTCAGAGTAGCTATATATTTCTCTTCAAGGTATGGTTCGAATTGGAAAATCCCCTGGTCCACTTGCTTTTGTAGAGTTCTCTCAAAGGCTTCATTAAGTTCCATCGGGAACCCCCATTCGAACAAATATTCCTTCAGTAAGTCGGTTGGGGTTTTTTCTTGTCTGGTTTCCCCAAAGTCAGTGACTATTTCAATCGCATTTATTGTCGGTCCTCCATGCGGAGGCATAATTTTTGATTTGATGTTAGGTTTCTTAAAAGTGATGTCTTGAGATTCTAACAAGTCCTGCACTTTATGTTTAGATTCCTAACATTTTCTAAGGTGTGCCCCGGAGAGTTAGCATGGTATTCACATCTGGCGTCGGCATTGTACCTTCGCGAGAGTGGCCCGACTGGAGGAGCTAGAGGCTTAATTTCCACCAAGGATGCCTTAACCAAGTGTTGTGATAATTGGCTCGGTGGCATGGGGAGTGGATCAAAATTTCTTTGGAGCATTCCAAATCTGCCTTGTTGCTGTCCTTGTGGGATTATTAATGGTTGTTGTTCCCTTGGTTGTGAGGCTACGACATTAATTTCTCCCTCTTTTCCGTTGGGGAAGTTTGAAGCAGGCCTTCTTGAATCGTAAAGAGCATTTGATGGTCCCCCATATATTTTCCCACTTTTTATTCTAGTCTCGATTCTTTCTCCAATAGTCACTAGATCTGATAACCCCAAAGAAATACTTCCAACCATCTTCTCATAATACAACCCTTCCAAAGTTCCCATAATCTTGTCTACTAATTCCTTCTCTAATAGTTATGGTTGCAAACGGGATGCCATCTCCCTCCATCTCTGAGCATATCCTTTAAAGGACTCTTCTTTCTTCTGGGATAGATTCTGGAGTTGCATGTGGGTAGGAGCCATGTCCAGGTTATATTTGTAATGCTTTAATAAAGCATTAGCAAGATCTGCCCGGGTTCGAATATGTGTTCGCTCCAATTTCCTATACCAGTCTAAAGATGCCCCACTTAAGTTATCTTGAAAACAATGAATCATCAGCTTCTGATCATGGGCATGGGCATGCGTCTTCCTGCAATAGATGCGAATATGATTTCTCGGGCATGTGAGTCCCTTGTATTTCCCAAAGTCAGACACTTTGAATTTTGGAGGAATTACCACATCAGGAACTATGCCCATTTCGAGAGCGTCTACTTCGAAGGCATCAAAACCCTCTTCAGCTTTTAACCTTTCATCCAGAACTTTATACTGATTCATTACTTGTGGTTTATCAACAGTATGAGTACCGGTCATCTTTAAGGTTTCTTGTTTGGAATCCTCTGGGTTATGGTCTCCATATTGTAGGTCCAGGTAGTTGTCTGCATTGTTAATTGGAATTTGTAAGGTATGTGATGCCCCTGCTTTTGGTGGTGGTAGGACAAACCCTTCAATTTCAGCTTCTCTGGTCTCCTGTTGGGCCATGACGAACTTTTGGGGTCCTTCTACTGGCTCTTTTCTTAGTTGGTGACCGCTTGATGCACCAATCATTTTGGATACTTCTTTGAAAGCTACCCTGGGAATCTGGTCTTGCCTGTCAATGATGTTATTCAAAGCTAGGAGAACTTGACTCAGACCTCCCTTCATTGAACTTACATCACCCTTTACATGGTCGAGATCCTCTTTGAATACAGCTTGAGTTTTCTCGATTTTCTCCATTTCTTTTTGTAGGTAGGCCCTTGTTTTATATGGAGGCCAAGGAGGTGGTAATCTTCTTCTACCAATGGTTTATCTGGAGATATTTTGAAAAAGATGAGATTTGATATGATATGCGGGTGTTTATGAATGCATGCATGCGTATGATTGTGAGCATGTAATGGTTACTTGTTTTAAATGTCTTATTCATTTGGGTACATGCTTAGATTTTACTTATTATTATTATTATTTTATTTGGCAGCTAGCTTTAAAATAGATACGACCAGGGGATATGGAAATGAAATGCCTTTATTGAAAGTAACATAATCCAGATATTGAAAAATATTACAATCTTAAACCAAGATTTGCTTGCGTGAAATTGAGCCAAGGGAAATAAGTCTTGTAGGTGCGTTTTCGGACGTCTGCTCTTGAAATCATCCCCCATTGCTGGATAAAGCATGAGAAAGTCTTCAGCACATTATTTCCCTTTTTTGGCTTTGATTTCAGACATGTTTGGCACATTGACGCAGACAAGTTGTTTCCTTTGGTATCCATTTTTAAAGACAGTTACCGAGATCTTGATTTTACTATTATTGTTTTGTACCCTGTGACAAATATATGAAATGTATGACGAATATATGAAATGTATGAATGGATAGATGTAGGGTTGAGTGATAGGGTTTTGTGACAGGTACCCTTCGATGGTAGGTTCCATAATTTTGACCTACGGTTAGTCTACCCTCCCAGAAGGTGGTTTCCTTAAGGGTATCATGAATAACACCAGACGGAAAAGGCACAAGGGCCTCCCTTAGGTGGAGCCTCTTTACGGGCCGAGACTTTCGTCTCAAAGTCGTGAAAGGTCTCGTCATGGGATTTTAGGTTAAGGTTGTTACATAGAGTCATAGGTGGCCTTCCAAATTCCTAATCGTCAAGAGGGTATCTCTCGATAAGTATTCCTTTTTGGCAAGTTCACCGACTATAGGCGTAGTCATCACATAAACTCGCAGGGATGATGTACCCCTTAAGCTAATAGACGAACCTTCTTTCTAAGGGTTATATTGAAAATATTTTTCAGATAACAGTCCCGCCACGTAGTAAATATGTAATGATGAGAGAAAATGATAATAAATAAATAAATGCGATAAAAATATAAATGCAATAAATAAATAAATAAATAAATAAATACCCCAAAGTAGACCTAAAACCTAGGGTTAAGTATCCCCAACAGAGTCGCCAGCTGTTGCGACTAGATTTTAAATCAAGAGTCGCCACTCTTAGTTTTTATCTTAGGGAAGGGCATCTAATAGGAAACCTTAATTCTTAGATAGAGATTCTAGGTTCCAGACACGTTTCTAGACGAAAAGAAGGTGTTAGGCACTTTTCATTTACCTTGTTCACAAGGATACTAGGTTTTAGGTTTAGATTTCGGATTAAACAGGATTTTAAATTTTAATTAGGAAGACTCGCCATGATTTTTGATCGTATGCCTACGTATCCTCTTATGAGGAATCAGAGTCCCAATTTGTAGTTCATATGGGGTTGGTATTTTTTAGGGGTTGCAAATGTATTTTGAATCACATCGCATTTGATCGGTTATAGTGATTCTGGAGACTTTGGCTAAATGCGCGATTAGTCAAAATCCGTTTGAAACCCTTTTGCAAAAAACAATTGTTTAGATTAGTTTGTTCGCGAAAAATAGTTTGAGATTGGTTAGTATTTTTTAATCGTATTAATTGTAAAATATCTTATTAATTCCTGATTAAAAAATATTTAATGTAAATAATATAAGAAAATATATATGAATGAGTTTTTGAATAAAAATAGTTTGAATGATAATATAATATTTACATATAATATAAAAATTGATATTATATAATAATAATTATTATTATAAGAAAAAGAAATAATTATAATAATTAGAATTAAAAATAGGTAAAAATATAATGTAAAAGAAATAACATTAAAAATTAATCAATTTAATTTGAATCAAGGGGGTGCATTTTCAGTTACATAGTAAAACTAAGGGGTGCTAAAATGAAATCTAGGCTGGCCTAAATATGAGTTCAGCAGGGAGGTGTGATTTGTTCTTGTGTTTAGTAATGAGAAAATGGGTATTTGAGAAGCTATTGGGCTTAGGCCCACTGTACGTTTGGAGAGGGGCCGGTTTGATTATGTGGGTGAGGGAGCATGAAGCTTACCATAGGACTTGGCCTACGACCGTCCAATAAGGATCTAATGAGTAGTAACGAGGGAGCATATTAGTTATGGTAAGCTATCACACATGGTATTGAAACGGGTTATAACATTTTGTTAATTTTCATTTTCATTGTTTACAACACAACACAGGTTCATCTTCCTCTCTCTTGCGCTAAACCCTTCTTTTTTTCCCTTTCGAACCCTAACACCAACCACAGCGGTGTCGTAACCCTAATCCCTCTACCCACTGTAAATCGAACCCAATAGCAACAATCAAAAAAAAGCTAAGAGAGATTACGCCTTTTGCAATTTGTACTTTGAGCTTTCGTTTGATTGATGTTTGATCCCTTCTTTTTCTCTTTTGCAGGTAGTGTTTTTAGGGTTGATGGTATACCGCTGCTGGAGGCACGGCGGAGACGATAACGATTACGGTTTGGATATCGAAACCCCAATCACCCCTTGTTCTTCTTCAACAATAATTTGGTATTTGTTCTTTTTCAACTGTGTCTCTGTATTCCTCTATATTCACCTCCATGTCTTCGAATTTCCTCGGATTTCAAGCCTCTCCGTCTTGGTTCTTCTTTGCGTTTTTTCCACAGTAACTGCCTCCCCTAATATGTTATCCTTCTAAATATTTATAGGATTTTAGTATTTAGGGTTGTGTTTAGAATTGTTGTTACGAATTTATTATCACAAATTTTAGAAAATTAGGATCAATTAGGGATTTAGTTGATTCAGTATTGAATGTAAATTTCAGATTCGATTTGTTAATGATTTCTACAAATTTGATTTTATTCATTATAATAGAGATTGATTTTGATATTTAATTTTCCGTTAAATTTTGGATTTTATTGATTCAATGCTTGATTTGTTGTACTTTAAATTAGTTTTTTGGGCTTGGATAAAATTTGGTTTAGTTTTAGTTTTGAATTTTGGTTGAATATTAATCTCTATAGTAGATGTAATGAACCCAAAACATGCGCTAATTTTTGGTAAATTGGAACAATATCTGTTTACGGAATAAAGCATACGTTAATTTAGGCCATGATTAAAACAGTGGTTGTTAGTGCAATATCTGATTGGGCTTGGCGCAAGGAACTGAATTGGGCTTGCACTAATATTTTAGTCAGCCCAACAACATTGTATTTTCTCATAGCAAAAACGTTTTTTTGTTACAAACACTTGGGCCTAAACGGATTTTTTTTCAAAATCCATCAAAAGAATATCTTGATAAACAAATTATATAAAAAATAATGTTTAACAAAAACAATATTGTAACAAAGAATTTAACAGTAAAAAATACATTACGTTCTTTTATCAAAGAAGAACGTTTTTGTTTATTTATTTATTTAAAACAATAACAATAAACAATTTTCTTTTAATAATAATAAGACTTTTTTTTTTCAAAAACAACAGATGGGCCATAAATACCTTAATGTGCTTAATTTAATTTTAACCTCTCTTTTGCTAACAGCTATTTAATAATTTAGAACTTTATACTTACTCGAATAATTTTTATTTTCGAATCGCATGGGCCATTGGCCAACATGCTTCGTGAACGAGTTTATGAGTCTTTCTGATTTAGAAATCCCCATTTCCCGAATTAAAACACACCCCTTGATCGTATTGGATAAAGATGGGCCATGAATTACTGTTGTTCCATTTTTAATTAAACATTCTTTCTATTTTAATTTTAAAAATTAAAATCATCGAGGTAGGGAAAATTTGGGGTACGACATATGGGTTGTATTTTGGGACAACAAGACGAAACAGGAAAGAAGGAATATGTCATTTATTATCTCAGCAAGAACTTTAATGACTGTTGTGATCGGTGGAAAAAGAACTGACTTTTTAATGCTGGTTCGTGAAATGTCACGGAAGCAATAGTCGCCATCGTCTTTTATTTTCTCCAACATGGATAGGACAAAAGCACAGCAAAATTCCTTATGAGAATAGTTCTCGGTTCGGGAGGTAGATTTATAGAAAGGGAAGGTGTTAGCACCCTTTCTATCCATGGTTATCCATGGGCTCTTAGATACTTGCTCTTATGTTTTCAAAATGTTTGCTTTTCAAAATGTGAGTGGGTTTGAAAAAAAGTTTCTTTGAAAGATTTCTGAATAACTCTTGTATCTGTCCTCAAGAGTGTTTGAAAAATTCATTTTGAAAGCTTTTGAAAGTGTAAGATGTGAAAAGTATTTGTTTGTTTTTTAGAGAGCAAGTATCTATGAGTCATCTACCTACCCTAAGGAATTAGGATGTGTAAAAGTCCTTAAGGTAGTGCCATCCCACCATTGAGAGGTAGGTAGCACCACCGTTGGAGGTGTTCGGGTCAATTCGTTTGTAGGGACAGTGTGGTCACCAGAGCAACAGTAAGACACCTTAGAAGCTACCCTAATGTCCTAGATCATTTTATCCGAGGCAACCGTTTCAAGGCGACTGGATCTTAGACATCAGAGCGACCGCTAAAACTTCCTATACTCGACGACCGCGTTTCGAAGGTAAGGCAACGAGTGAGGCGTACCCTAGAAGTGGTGTGTGAATTGTGTGTTGTTTTCATGTTATGTTTTATCTTTGATCATGGCATTGTGAGCTACGCGTTGTTTTTAATTATCATACATTCTTTCATGCGAGTTTAGCAGTTAGGAGTGCGGAAAATTAAAAGACGGAAATATAAAAGCTATGCTATTACAAGGCGCAGGTCTATACATCGCCAAATTACAAAGACCCGTTTTTGATAAAATGTGGAAAGTAAAAAATGCGGTAAACCTAATTACTATTACATCCGGAAAGCAGTTACATAATGATCAATAAGAAAATAATGCGCGAAAAGAATTAAAATGAACGTCCGAGGGTTTTGACCCTTTGCTTGAAATTAAATTGAAATTGAATACTAATTAATTATTTAATTAAAGAAAAGAAAATGTTTTTTATGTTTTTTGGTATTTAATATGGAAATAAATAAAAAAAAGGAATTAAAATTAAAGTTATTGAAACCCTAGTTCTAAATTATTTTAATTATTAATAAAACGTCAAAGTTGACCTAATTTAGACTAATTAATTAATTTACACGTTATTTACAAAAATAATAATAATAATAAATAAATGATGAAAATAATTAATTAAGAAAAAGATAAAAAAATGTCAAAACCTGATTCTATATGATTTTTATTTAAGAAAAAAGGTTGAATTTTAACCTAAATTAAACTAAAGTTAATTGTTAGAGTTTATTTACAAAAAATATGTTAGTGATGAATTTAATAATAATTAAAAATAAAACATTTTTTAGTTTCTGATTTTTTTATGTAAAATTAATTTTAGTGAATTAATAAGAATTATAAAAAAACAATTGAAAGAAAATTAAAAGAAAGAAAAGAAAATTAAATTGCAAACCAAGGGGGGTGTCAGGCCCATGTGGAGGTTTTTTGGAAGTAATTCAGGCCCATTGAAGCAAAGTGACGTTTGACTTTCAGAATTGTGCACACGTTCATTGACCGAGCCATACCCTGGACTTCATTCTGTGGCCATCAGATTGATCATCATAAATGCGTGGCAGGCTTAGGCGTGAGGATGCATGGTAGGATATTGAACAACCGCTGCATGTGAAAGCATTAAGACAAAAATCAAGAATTATATGGAGGACTTGGGAATCAAACCCAGGTCCCAGCACTCACCAAGTCATGTCCCTTGCCAATTGAGCTATTGCGCGCGTTTGTCATATGAATGGGAAACAATTATTATATAAAAAACAAATATTATGGTATCAAACAAAGCAAAAACGCGCCAGATTTTAATGTCCCAACCACAGGATACCACCTATGCTTCTTCTTCGTTTGTACCTGTAAACATGAATAAGATAGCGGGGGTTTTAAACCCCCACTAAGTGCAATAGTGAAAAATAGCGATTACGCCCACAGATCATATAAATTAAGCGCGAGTATCTCAATGAATCAGGCTTGTTGCAACGAGTTCGTCTATACTGGTCTTGGGGTCCAATTTTTCCTGATACCTAAAGCCCTAATTTGGAGCTTCAAAAACCCTAGGTTTCGTCCATGGTGAATTTCAATCCAGGCAACGTTAGTTCAATTAAATTGTACCAATCGCTTCAGAAGATGCCTATTAGTGTAAATCAAACAAGAAAGATGGTTAAAAGCACATGAATGATGATATGTCAAATAGGAAAATAAAGCAAACCGTGTGACTTCGTGGGGATGATTCTTTGCGCGTTTGGACTAGTTCTTGATTGTAATAGCTTCCTAGCAATGTCAGTAATACAATGGAAACGATCTTTGGCCTTGAATTGTCCTGCAAGTATGCTTTCAGTTTTCAAGTTTCTCTTGAAAATTTGCAAAGTGATTCTGGCGTATGAGCAGCTTTTTCGTGTCTCTATGAGTAGGGTTTGGTTATGCATAAGTATGTGATCAGAATTAGGTCAAAACCTTGGCCCAAAAGTCCATGAGTTATGACTTGAATCTTTGATTTTCAATCATGAAATTTCAATCTTTTTTTCAATGAAACCTTGCCAATTATGGAAGATCTTGTCCCCTTGGATGAGAAACGACTTTTCCAGCTTGCCCTAGTTTGATTTGCTGCACAAAAAGATCTAAAAAGCATATCTTTGAATTTTCCCATAATTAAAACTAATTAAATGAATTAATATAAATATAAATTCAATTAATTAATTAAAAATAATAAAATAAGTTATTTTGAGCTCATTGGGTCGTGCATAGGCTTTGGGTAATGATTCAAGAAAGAATTTGAGGCCCATTAGCAAATTTGAAGCTTTTTAGGCAAAGTTGACTTTTGAAAGTTCCCAAAAATTTCCCAACTTCTCCAATGCATATCTTGCTCAATTTTGAAGCTATGAACATGTTCTTGGACATTTTGGAAAGGTCTTGAAGTCCTCTAACCAATGACTTTGGTCCCATGTTATTTTGATTTACCAATCTCAAGTTATGGTCTTTGACTTAAAGTGCCTTTTTGTTGACTTTTGAAAATGACCTATAATGTTGAAATTGATAACTTTTTGTGAGAGCATTTCTTGGACTTGGAGTGTGAAGATGAATTGTAGAAAATGTCATCCCCTTCAAAATGAGCATTGGATGGGATTTTTCTGATAAACCATGAAGAAGTTATGCCTTGGTCAATTTGCAGTTGACTTTTCAGCTGTCCAAAAATAGAAACTTTTGCATCTTGAGACTTTTTGAGCCATGCTTGTGGAATCATGATCAAGAATTGATCAAATGATGATTGTGGCTTCAAAATAAGATGTTGACCAAAAATTTTGACTTTTGACTGTCAAATGACCATTTTGCCCCTGCAGTTGCCTATAGAGCAATTAGGGTTTTTGACTGTGCAATTTGATGCTGTGAGTCTTGAAACTTGACACGTGGATGCTTGACAATGTATATAGGCATATGGGACTTGATTAGACCCTTGAAAACCTCAATTTCTTTGCCAGAACCAAAACCCTAATTTTGACTGTGTTAGGAGGCAATTGGACTGTGCAACCCTTGAGAGATTTTGAAACTTGATCTTGACAAATCTTGAAGAATATGGGAGGGCAAATTTTGGGGTGCAACAGTTGCCCCTGTTCAATATTCTTAAACCTGAGGATGTAGATTGGCTGGCATGCCTTTCATAATCCGAGGGTAGAAGATGATTGAACACTAGAGTGCCCAGAAATTTGCACTCACATAGTAGAGTATCAGCAGTGTGATAGCGGGAATGGGCTTACAGATGCCATTTGGAGAGATGGTGGATAGGAGGATGGGCTTATAGATGCCATCTAGAGCTGTAACAGAATCTTGTCGGGAATGGGCTTTTAGATGCCATTTGGAGACTGTTGATATGTGGATGGGCTTATAGATGCCATCTAGGTGTCGATCGCGTAAGAGATTCCTTAGCGAGAACTTGCGTACCTGAGAAAGAAAGATAATTACCTGGCCTGTTACAGGGGTTGATCTTCAAACTCTTTATATAGATGTGCCCTGGCTGGATACAGGTATCGAATCTCTAAATTCTTCATGCAGATGTGCCCTGGCTAGATACAGGTATCGAGTCTACAATCAGTTACTCACAGATATGCCCTGGCTAGATACAGGAATCGAATCTGGAATTAGTCGTCAACAGATACACCCTGGCTAGATACAGGAATCGGATCTTCAAACTCTTCAGACGTGCCCTGGCTGGATACAGGAATCGAGTCCGGAATAGTCGTCAATAGATACACCCTGGCTGGATACAGGAATCGGATCTTCAAACTCTTCAGACGTGCCCTGGCTAGATACAGGAATCGAGTCCGGAATAGTCGTCAACAGATACACCCTGGCTGGATACAGGAATCGGATCTTCAAACTCTTCAGACGTGCCCTGGCTGGATACAGGAATCGAGTCTGGAATAGTCGTCAACAGATACACCCTGGCTGGATACAGGAATCGGATCCTCAAACTCTTCAGACGTGCCCTGGATGGATACAGGAATCGAGTCTAGAATAGTCGTCAACAGATACACCCTGGCTGGATACAGGAATCGGATCTTCAAACTCTTCAGACGTGCCCTGGCTGGATACAGGAATCGAGTCTGGAAAATAGTCGCTCACAGATATGCCCTGGCTAGCTACAGGTATCGAATCTGGAATTGCGACAGTTGATATTAGTCATCTTTGTATTGACTTTTGTCCTGAAAAGACAAAACGTGAGTTGTATGCGATGTCATGATGTATGAAATGCGTGATGTTCTCAAAATAAATGAGATTGTATGTTCATGATGCTTATGTGCATGCTATAATGTATGGAGATATGATGTTTATGAATGTATTTTTGTCTAGGAAAGTAAATCCTTGATGGGTGCCGGGACGTCAAATCCTGGGCTGCTGTGGAAGAGTAGAGCTTTTTTTGTTTCCGCTGGGGATGATGGTCGGAGAATACACTGGTAGTTGAGGATGACTCCGTTGGGGAATAAACTTGGCGAATGGATTACTCTGCGGGGAGTGAACTCTGTGGGAAAAGAGAGATACTTTGCTGAGGTTGATGATAACTCCGCTGGGGATACCGTTGATGTGTTATGTTGGAAGATTTGATAAACTCCGCTGGGGGATAGGAAGAACTTTGTCGAGGACAATCTTTCCGTGGAAATTGGCTGAGGATAACCTAGTTATAAGCTCTGGTGGAGCATAATCTTTTGAATAAAGCCGGGGAGATGCGCTCGCACTCCGCAAGTGATAAGCTTCCAGAATCTACTGGGAATAAGCTTCCTGAATCTACTGGGGAGATTGATTGAACTCTCCTGGGGAAACTTTAGACTGTACTGGGGAAGTGGCTCCACTAGATGTCCGGTATTCCGCCGGGGAACAATCTTAGATCAAGATTTCCGGGGAAGCTTGCTAGGAATGTCTATATACTCCGTTGGGGAATGTTGAGATCTTCAGGGGATAATCTAACTTCCTTGAGGTTTACAGTAGATTAACTCTGCTTGGGGAGTGTGCTGCTGACTTGCTAGGGATACTGTGCCTTTTCAGGGCTGACAGGAGACCAACTGCTTGGGAGAGAATTGTTGAGTCTTATTTTACTCTGCGGGGAGTGGAGGTATCTGGGTTACATTCTTCAGCCGAACTTACCTTAGTACCTTGGTGGACAGAGCAACTAGATCGCTTAGACAACTCATTATTTCCCCTGTTTCTGATGTTACCTGTAATTAATCCTTTGTTTCGTATGCAAGTATTTATGAGTTAGCAATTAGTGTCAAATGCATATATCACAATTGAACATTGGACGTTCTTCACAAAACAAAACAGAAAAAGGGAAAAAAACAATTGGCAATTGGTCTGAAAAGTGAATTTGTATTGATTTTTGAATTTTCGTGTAAATAGGCGTTTATGTACAAGAGGCTGACGTCCTAGTAAGAGAACACCGCCGAACAACAGAGTTTATACAATTTTGTGAAAAAGGAAAACAAAACAGCTATGTGAAAAGAATAATCCCACTGGGTTCCAACTCTGCTATCGCCTTTATATCTTCGAGCGTCTCATCACTTTGCTGCTTAGTTGACGATGAAGCTGACTGATCGATGCCGTCTAAACATGGTGTTGATACCGGATTCTGGATGCAAGGTGATCCAATGAGACATAGTATTACGCTTTAATCCCTAACTTTTGCTTGGACCGCCCTTTCGGGTTTTCAGTCCACCGGGATACCCATTTTTTCCCAAGCCACCTTTTCAGGTTTTCGACTTGCCGGGTGTACATATTTTTTCATTTCATCCCTTATTTTTGCCCGAACCCTTTTGGTTCTCCGGGAAGACCTAATTTTTGCCTAGGTGTGTCAACCTAGCGGGTCTTTTATCATGCGTAGTATCTTTTTACTATGTCTGCATTGGCGGGGTGAGGAAGGTCGTCACCATCCATGGTGGTTAAAATCATGGCTCCTCCTGAGAAGACATGTTTAACCACAAATGGCCCTTCGTACGTAGGGGTCCATTTTCCCCTAGGATCACTTTGAGGAAGAATGATGCGCTTGATTACCAGATCCCCAACTTGATACTCTTGTGGTCTGACTTTCTTGTTAAATGCCATGATCATCCGTTTTTGGCACGTTTGACCATGACAAATAGCAGTGAGTCTCTTTTCTTCAATCAGGTTTAATTGATTAAGTCGAGTTTGGATCCAGTCATCTTCGCTCAAATCTGCATCCTTCATTATCCGGAGAGAGGGTATCTGGACTTCAATCAGCAAGACTGCCTCCATGCCATAGACCAAGGAAAAAGGAGTTGCCCCGGTTGACGTTCTCGCTGAGGTACAGTACCCATGAAGAGCGAATGGTAACATCTCGTGCCAATCTTTATAGGTCTCTGTCATCTTCTGCACAATCTTCTTGATATTCTTATTTGCTGCTTCGACAGCCCCATTCATCTTCGTCCGGTAAGGAGAAGAGTTATGGTGTTGTATCTTGAATTGCTCGCAGAGCTCAGTGATCATCTTGTTATTGAGATTGGTACCTTTGTCCGTAATGATCCTTTCTGGGACGCCGTATCAACAGATCAGATTGTGCCGAATGAACCGTGCCACGACATTCTTGGTTACGGTGGCATAAGAAGCTGCTTCAACCCAGTTCGTAAAGTAATCAATCACTACCAGGATGAAGTGATGCCCGTTGGATGTCGTAGGTTTAATCTCTCCGATCATATCAATGCCCCACATTGCAAAAGGCCAAGGTGCAGTCAAGACATTCAGAGGGACTGGAGGAACATGCACCTTATCTGAATAAATCTTGCACTTATGACATGTCCGAGAATGTTGGTAACAGTCGGCTTCCATTGTGGACCAGAAATATCCTGCCCGAAGGATTTTCTTTTCCATAGTGTGTCCACTGGAGTGCGTTCCGAAGGTACCTTCATGCAGCTCTGCCATGATTCTTTCTGCTTCAGTCTTATCCACACAACGTAGTAAGGTTGAATCATGATTCCGCTTGTAGAGAATGTCGTTGCTGAGGAAGAACTTTGCTGCGAACCTTCTCAGAAACTTCTTGTCGTTGACAGATGCGCCCTCGGGGTATTCTTGAGCTTCCAGATACCTCTTCACCTCATGGTACCAGGATTTTTCAGTTACATCTTCATCCTCGAGATCACAGCAATATGCAGGTTCATCCAGTTTCCAGATAATGATCTGGGGAGCCTCGTTATCCCATTTGACTTTGAACATGGAAGATACCGTAGCTAGCGCGTCCGCCAACTGATTCTCCTCTCTTGGGAAGTGTTCAAAAGTTATCTCTGTGAAATGGGGGATCAATGTCAGCACACACTCTTTATAAGGAATAAGGTTTGGGTGTTTCGTATCCCACTCGCCTTTGATCTGATTGATCACGAGAGCGGAATCTCCGAAGACACTCAGAAACTTGATCCTTAAGTCAATCGCAGCTTGAAGACCCATGATGCATGCCTCATACTCTGCCATGTTGTTGGTGCAGTTGAAACATAGCCGGGCACTGAGTGGAGTATGAGTGCCTTGAGGGGATATGATCACAGCGCCGATACCTTTACCCAAAGCGTTGGAGGCTCCGTCAAAGTGCATAGACCATCGGGATCCTTCCTCAGGTCCTTCATCCGGTCCAGGTACTTCACAATCAGTCACTACCATGATGTTCTCGTCGGGAAACTCGAAGTTCATAGATTGGTAGTCGTCCATTGCCTGGTGTGCCAAATGGTCTGCCAATACACTTCCCTTGATAGCTTTCTGAGTTGTGTACTGGATGTCGTATTCTGTCAAGATCATTTACCATCTTGCTATTCTTCCAGACAGAGCAGGCTTTTCGAATATGTACTTTATTGGATCCATTTTTGAAATCAATAGAGTAGTGTGAGTCAACATATACTGTCTCAGCCCGCGAGCAGCCCATACCAAAGCGCAGCAAGTTTTCTCGTGTAGTGAGTATCGGGTCTCACAGTCGGTAAACTTTTTGCTAAGGTAATAAATGGCGTGCTCTTTTCGGCCAGACTCGTCATGCTGCCCCAGCACACACCCCATTGAGTTGTCATGTACTGTCAGGTATAGTATTAGAGGTCTCCCTTCAACCGGTGGCATAAGAATGGGTGGTTCCTGGAGATACTCTTTGATTCTGTCGAAAGTGGCCTGACATTCATCGTTCCAACGTACTACTTGATCTTTCTTCAGCAGCTTGAAGATTGGTTCACAGGTAGCAGTTAGATGCGAGATGAATCGGGAAATGTAGTTCAGACGTCCTAGAAAGCCTCTGACTTCTTTTTCTGTCTTGGGAACTGGCATCTCTGGTATGGCTTTTACCTTGGCAGGGTCCACTTGAATACCTTTGTCGCTCACGACGAAGCCTAGAAACTTTCCAGATCTTACCCCAAATGTGCACTTGTTCGGGTTCAACCTCAGCTTGTACAACTTCAGACGGTCAAACAGCTTCTGTAAATGGTCAAGGTGTTCCTCCTCGGTTTGGGACCTTGCGATCATATCATCGACATATACTTCTATCTCATGATGGATCATGTCATGAAACAAAGCAACCATGGCACGTTGGTAGGTTGCCCCAGCATTTTTCAACCCAAAAGGCATGACCTTGTAGCAGAAGGTGCCCCACTGAGTGACAAAGGTAGTCTTTTCCATATCTTCAGGAGCCATCTTGATCTGATTATAACCTGAAAAACCATCCATGAAGGAGAACACCTTGTGCTGAGCAGTATTGTCAACCAGAACGTCGATGTGAGGCAGGGGGAAGTCATCCTTGGGGCTTGCCCTGTTCAAATCCCTGTAATCAACACACATTCAGACCTTACCATCTTTCTTCGGTACCAGAACCACGTTGGCAACCCACTGAGGGTACGAAGTTACTGCTAGAAACCCGGCATCAAATTGCTTCATAACCTCAGCTTTGATCTTTTCTGACATCTCTGGACGCATACAGTGGACCTTTTGTTTAACTGGAGGGCAGTCTTCCTTGGTAGGCAGGTGATGAACTACAATGTCGGTAACCAACCCAGGCATGTCTTCGTAGGACCAGGCGAAGATTTCCACATAGTCATGCAGCATCTGGATCAACCGTTATTTCACACTGAGCTCTACATTGGCACCAATCTTGACTTCCTTTCTGTCTGTCTCAGTACCCAGATTTACCGTTTCCACTGGCTCTTCATGTGGCTGAATGGCCCTCTCCTCCTGGAGTAACAGTCTTGCAAGCTCACCAGGCACTTCGCAATCATCTTCACCTTCGTCTTCGGCTAAGTTGATCGGATTTTCGAAGTCATAACTGGCAGTAGCAGAGTCGTTACCAGTGAGATCCAGAGTGGATTGAAACCTGTATAGGTGAGTGTGTGTAAATATAGCTGTTTTGCAATATATAAAGACAGAAAGAAAGGGAGCACAAGATTTGAAATGCGAAAAACGTCCAATGTTTTTATTCATGATATATGGAAATGACAAGTAATAAGCCCTCACAAATGAAGCCACGCTGCCCCGGGTAAGACACCGGGCCATAAAGTTTCAATTTATTGTTCATTACAAATTTAAAAAACAAAGGAATTCATTACTGAGTAACAAAAGTAACAGGTATGTAGTCTTTTGCAGTCCAATTATTCAGTCCACCGTCGGTCGTCGGGTAAATCCAGCTATCAAACTCTAATTCCTCCGTATCTCCTTCAATAGCATTCACTCCCGGGTTGGTGATGAACACGGGAGGTCTTCCGATCCTTGCTTTGCGTACAGCCCTCTGAGCCTCTGCAGTGAAACCCAGCCCAAACTTGTCAGTCTTAGGAGTAAAATCAGGGAGCCTGCCCCAGTTTGCACATTCACCTTTTTCAATCACAGCTCGGGCGTCCTTCAAGGAAGCCATCTTCAAAGGAGAGTCTTATTTAATTACTGTCTCAGCTGACGCCAATGTTGGAGGCACCTCTTCAAAATGTTGAAAGGGGGTTTCAATGAACTCCTCGTCCATCTCTATATACCGGAACGATTTCAGGTGACTAACCATGTATTCCTCTTCCCCCTGTATTGTAACAATCTTCCCTCTGACAGGGTATTTAAGCTTCTGGTGTAGAGTGGAGGTCACAGCCCCAACTTTGTGGATCCAAGGACGACCCAGCAAACAAGAATAGGATGGACGAATTTCCATCACATAGAACATTGAGTCAAAGACTTGAGAACCAACCCAGATTGGGATATCCACTTCACCATGTACCATCCTCTTCGACCCGTCAAAGGCTCGGACCACGATGTTACTAGGCTTCAACTCCAAACCCTCACAATCCAACCTGTCTAAGGCCTTCTTGGGCAGTACGTTCAGTGAAGAACCGGTGTCAACCAACACGTGTGCAAGAGTAGTGCCCCTGCATTCAATGGAGACATGCAGGGCATCATTATGGTTCCTCCCCTTAGCCGTCAGATCGGCATCAGAGAAACCCAACCCATTGTCAGCGGTCAGGTTAGCCATGCAATCAGTAAATTGATCGGCAGATGTCTCTTGTTGCACGTGGGCCGTCTTTAGGAAGGAAATCAGGGCCTTGGCGTGGGCCTCTGAGCACAACAACAATGATAACATAGAGATCTTGGAGGGGGTATGCCTCAGCTGCTCAACGACGTTGAAGTCACTTTTCTTGATGATCTTGAGAATTTCCTCCATCTCTTGCCGGGAGGCTTCAACATTAACAATTTTTGGTGCCTCCATCTGGACAGGCATATCAGCAATCCCTTTGCCCCGAGTGTCAGATGACTCGGCAGCAGGCGTAGAAACTTGAACAGGTGCATTTGTAGGCGTAATGATAAGAGGTCTTCGGATAACTGGTGGCGCAATGTCAGGCGAGAAGAGCCTGCCACTGCGAGTAACTTTAGCGTGACCGGTGATGTTACTGATACCGGTACTAGTGTTGAACTTCTGCTTCACTCCAAGCACATACACATCTGCCCCATAGTGCCATGGGACAGCCTTGTCAGATTTATAGGGGAGGGGCCCCGGAACAGTAATAATGATGGGTGTAACAGACATGATTTTGACTGGCTTCCTCGGGGGGGGGGGGGGGGGGGGGGGCTTGGTAGGATTGTTAAAAATGGTAACAACAGATACTTCTTCAGTAAGAACAACAGGAACAACGGTCTTCTTGAACAAGATTTCTTTGCTGTCCATCAGGTTTTGGACGCCTAACTTCAGCAATGGACAACCAGCAGGGGAAACAGCACACAGAAGGCACCCCTTGCTACAACCCGGAAATAAACCGGCTAGCAACAGGTTCCTCTTGACAGTCAATAAAGGGGTAGCAACATCATCCACAGAAGCTGCATACAGGTCTTCCTCAATAGCATTTACTCCATGCTGGGGCATAGGAGCGGTCACAACATTTGGCCTTTCTGGTGCCTCGAACTGTATTTCCTTGGCATCGATAAGGTCCTGAACCTTATTCCTCAGGGCCCAGCAATCATCAGTAGAATGCCCCGTGCTATCAGAGTGATAAGCACAGCGGGCGTTGGGATTGTACTTCGGAGAGGTTGTGTTTACCACCTTCGGAGCTTCTCTGACGGTTACCAAGTTGGTTGATAGCAATTTCCGCAAGATCTGTGACAAGGTCATACTAAGCCGAGTAAAATCTCTTCTGGGTCTCTCGCCCCTTGGTTGGTCAAGTTGTCGAGGAGCGGCAGCAGGCTTTGCAATTACCACCGCGTTGACAGCTTGGCGGCGTTCTGGTTTATTTTGCCTCCTGGGGCCATACACAGCATTGGCTTCCTTTTTAAAAGGCTTCTTCTCAGAACTTGAGGACGCACCTTTCTGTACCTTCCCTGATTTCATCCCAGCTTCTATCCTCTCCCCAGTCAGAATGAGGTATGTGAAACCTGCAGAAGAATTACCAATGAGATGGTTGAAGAATGGCCCGGATAGGGTCCCTAAGAACATGTCCACAAGTTCATGGTCGGTTAACGGCGGCTGCACCCTGCCAGCCAGGTCCCTCCATTTCTGCGCATACTCTTTAAAACCTTCTCCCGATCCTAGCGACATACCCTGGAGTTGGGTACGTGTAGGAGCGAGGTCGGCATTATACTGATACTGCTTGTAAAAAGCAGTAGCCAAGTCCTCCCAGTTACGAACCTTGGTTCCATCCAGCTGATAGAACCATTCGAGATGAGTCCCTGGAAGACTCTCCTGGAAGAAATGGATCCATAAGTTCTTGTCCACAGTATACGGCTGGATCTTCCGCACATAAGATTTGAGATGTAGCTTAGGGTAGGACGCCCCGTCATACTTTGCGAAAGATGGTGCTTTGAACTTGTGTGGGATCACCACACCAGAAGATAGACCCAGGTCTCCAAAATCCAACCCAGGCACTTGTTGAATTTCCATGGCATTCAGACGATCCTCTAACTTCTTGTACTTGTCTTCAGCTGGAGGGTACTGCTCTTCATTGAATTCGGTCTCGTTGTCAGAGACCACAGGACTAGGAACCCTTCCCCCTTGGGGACTGCCTTTCCCTACAGAAGAACCAGCTTGATCAACCTCATTCTGCAGTGTGTTACCAAACCTCCGGCCAGTGTTGAATAGTACAGTTCTCTTCTTCTTCTTCTTGACCAGCAGAGCCTTCAATTCCTCTTGACCTTGGGCTAAACTCATGATCAGCTCTTGGAACTGGGCGTTCTGAGCCTGGAGGGCCTTGATGGATTGCTCGGTAGATGATTCAGGATTCATGATGGCTGCTGAAATAAACAGCGAAGAACATTAAGCAACCTGAAAAGAAGAGTACATGTGATGCATATGATGAATGGGATGCATATGATTTATGTTTTCAAAGACAATCGGGATTCAACTTTGTAAACAAAAAGGAATACACTTTATTAGTTTCAACTTTGAAATTTAGATTGTTTAACAGATTTCCCTTAGGCGTTACATAAAAATGGAAATACTGAAAAGGGAAATAAAAACTGTAAAAGAACATCCAAAGCTCATCAGTGATCCCATGGTCTCCTCTTCTCAGTACGGATGTATTCATTCAAGGCCCGCTCGTTCTCCAATTGCTTTGTCAGCTTCTGGATCTTCAATTCCTACTCATTGAACTTTTCCCGATAAGAGTCCCGTTCTTCTTGTAGTTGCGCCCAAGACTTCTTTAGTGTATCAACATCAGTAGGTATCTGAGGAGGGAGAACAGTTGGAGGAGCCCCATCTCTATCAGTATATTCAAGAATCATTGGTCTGACAGCTTCGTATGGCATACCTAAATTCTGAGCACGGATGCGGACCCATCTGTAGTAGGATTCCATAGGTAGAGAAGTCTTTGGTCCCAACTCATGTGGGTCAGCTTTGTGAATTCTGTCCCAAGCCTTGATGAACCTACGACGCAGCTCGTCACTATCCACCTGAAACTCAAAACTGATGTGAGGCACCAACATCTCATGAGGCCCTGCTCTTCTGGCTCTTCCAAACTGACGGAGAGCTAGACATGGATTATAAGAGATTCCTCCTTGGGTACCAATCAAAGGAACATTAGGATATTCTCCGCAACGATCAATAACAGCTACCTCATCCAAACCCCTGAGAGTCCAAATGATGTCATTATCAGTGAGAGACATTAACCTATGAGCCCAACCTCTTCCTTCCTTGTTCTTCAGCATGAACTTAGGGAGGTGCGAAATAAACCACCTCACCAACAAAGGGATACAACACCACAGAGTTCCTCGTCTTCGGGCAGTACGAGCATAGAGTTGTTGTAGGATATCACCCAAGAGAGTGGGCACAGGGTTCTGCGACATGAAGATCCTTATGGCAGTAACGTTAATGAAGTTATCAGGATTAGGAAACAAGACTAGGCCGTAGATTAAGAGAGCCAGAATATCTTCATACGCCCTGAAGTCCAGGTCATTCCAGAAACTGTTAGCTTTACCGATCAGAAACTTGGCCAAGAAACCCTTAACTCTGCTTCTAGTCACCCAATTGTTCATTACTTCCTTGTTGGTCAAGGGAAGGGCTGCAGCAATCTCCTCAAGCCTAAGAGTATTTTCCCAACCAGTGAAGGGAATCTGATCCAAGATAGGGATACCAAGCAAATCAGAGAATTCTTCCAAGGTAGGGACCAGCTGGAAGTCTTGAAAGGTGAAGCAGTTATACAAGGGATCATAAAACTGGGTCAAGACACTCATCAGTTGTTAGTCCCACTTTGCAGTGACTAAACCGAGAAGAGAACCATGCCTCTGGATGAAGGAAGTGGTGTTTGGAATTCTGCTAACCAATTCTTCAAGCAACTCAGGTGGGTGAATAAAATTGAACCGGATAGTGTTCCTTCGCATAGGCATCATGATGTCCTACAAAACAGAGCAAAGATGAAACCCTCTTGTCTTTGAAATGGTCAGTCCTTATGCAGGATGCATGCAATGTTTATGATGGTATGATGTCATGATAAAGCACACCACAAATATTCACAAAGGAAAACATGATAAGGCACACAAGTCACACAAGACAGCCCTTAGAGTTTAGGCCAGCATGGGGTCTAGGTATTACCCTCTTTCAGTTTGTTGGTTCAGACCTGTCCTATCAAAAGTAACCGGGTTCTAGAGGATCCCAATATCATTGACTACCCTCAATCGGTCATAACTCCAGCGTCGCAATCTTTTCTTGCGGCCAGAACCATCGCGAGAGTTTAGCCTCAATGGGTGTAGCATACTGCTACTGTTCTATTGGCCAAGTTGGGTCATTTAAGGTTCTAAGGTCGGTTGGTGCTTAATGACTCCTCAGAAGACCCATATTCTCCTTGTTGCGACACAAGGGATATCGGTACAGACCAAGGCGCCACACCAACGTAGCCACTGCTTCACCCGTGTCGGTCTAGGCCGGACAGGTCCCTCACAGCTTATGCTACCTAACAGGGTATCCCCAGATCCGGGTTAGGATCTATGAAACTCCAAGACAATGCCCATAATAATAAAGCAAACAAAACACAACAATTGAAAACAAAAGTATGAGCTATCCTAAGGTACACCTCACTTTAAATATCCCCAGCAGAGTCGCCAGTTCTGTGATCAGTGGAAAAAGAACTAACTGTTTAACGTTGGTTCGCGAAATGTCGCGGAAGCAAGAGTCGCCACCATCTTTTATTTTCTCCAACATGGATAGGACAAAAGCACAGCAAAATTCCTTATGAGAATAGTTCTCGGTTCGGGAGGTAGATTTATAGAAAGGGAAGGTGTTAGCACCCTTTCTATCCATGGTTATCCATGGGCTCTTAGATACTTGCTTTTATGTTTTCAAAATGTTTGCTTTTCAAAATGTGAGTGGGTTTGAAAAAAAGTTTCTTTGAAAGATTTCTGAATAACTCTTGTATCTGTCCTCAAGAGTGTTTGAAAAATTCATTTTGAAAGCTTTTGAAAGTGTAAGATGTGAAAAGTATTTGTTTGTTTTTTAGAGAGCAAGTATCTATGAGTCATCTACCTACCCTAAGGAATTAGGCTGTGTAAAAGTCCTTAAGGTAGTGCCATCCCACCATTGAGAGGTACGTAGCACTACCGTTGGAGGTGTTCGGGTCAATTCGTTTGTAGGGACAGTGTGGTCACCAGAGCAACAGTAAGACACCTTAGAAGCTACCCTAATGTCTTAGATCCTTTTATCCGAGGCAACCGTTTCGAGGCGACTGGATCTTAGACATCAGAGCGACCGCTAAAACATCCTATACTCGACGACCGCGTTTCGAAGGTAAGGCAACGAGTGAGGCGTACCCTAGAAGTGGTGTGTGAATTGTGTGTTGTTTTCATGTTATGTTTTATCTTTGATCATGGCATTGTGAGCTACGCGTTGTTTTTAATTATCATACATTCTTTCATGCGAGTTTAGCAGTTAGGAGTGCGGAAAATTAAAAGACGGAAATATAAAAGCTATGCTATTACAAGGCGCGGGTCTATACATCGCCAAATTACAAAGACCCGTTTTTAATAAAATGCGGAAAGTAAAAAATGCGGTAAACCTAATTACTATTACATCCGGAAAGCAGTTACATAATGATCAATAAGAAAATAATGCGCGAAAAGAATTAAAATGAACGTCCGAGGGTTTTGACCCTTTGCTTGAAATTAAATTGAAATTGAATACTAATTAATTATTTAATTAAAGAAAAGAAAATGTTTTTTTATGTTTTTTGGTATTTAATATGGAAATAAAGAAAAAAAGGAATTAAAATTAAAGTTATTGAAACCCTAGTTCTAAATTATTTTAATTATTAATAAAACGTCAAAGTTGACCTAATTTAGACTAATTAATTAATTTACAAGTTATTTACAAAAATAATAATAATAATAATAAATAAATGATGAAAATAATTAATTAAGAAAAAGATAAAAAATGTCAAAACCTGATTCTATATGATTTTTATTTAAGAAAAAAGGTTGAATTTTAACCTAAATTAAACTAAAGTTAATTGTTAGAGTTTATTTACAAAAAATATGTTAGTGATGAATTTAATAATAATTAAAAATAAAACATTTTTTAGTTTCTGATTTTTTTATGGAAAATTAATTTTAGTGAATTAATAAGAATTATAAAAAAACAATTGAAAGAAAATTAAAAGAAAGAAAAGAAAATTAAATTGCAAACCAAGGGGGGTGTCAGGCCCATGTGGAGGTTTTTTGGAAGTAATTCAGGCCCATTGAAGCAAAGTCACATTTGACTTTCAGAATTATGCACACGTTCATTGACCGAGCCATACCCTGTACTTCATTCTGTGGCCTTCAGATTGATCATCATAAATGCGTGGCAGGCTTAGGCGTGAGAATGCATGGTAGGATATTGAACAACCGCTGCATGTGAAAGCATTAAGATAAAAATCAAGAATTATATGGAGGGACTTGGGAATCGAACCCAGGTCCCGGCACTCACCAAGCCACGTCCCTTGCCAATTGAGCTATTGCGTGCGTTTGTCATATGAATTGGAAACAATTATTATATAAAAAAACAAATATTATGGTATCAAACAAAGCAAAAACGCGCCAGATTTGAATGTCCCAACCACAGGATACCACCTATGCATCTTCTTCGTTTGTACCTGTAAACATGAATAAGATAGTGGGACTTTTAAACCCCCACTAAGTGCAATAGTGAAAAATAGCGATTACGCCCACAGATCATATAAATTAAGCGCGAGTATCTCAATGAATCAGGCTTGTTGCAACGAGTTCGTCTATACTGGTCTTGGGGTCCAATTTTTCCTGATACCTAAAGCCCTAATTTGGAGCTTCAGAAACCCTAGGTTTCGTCCATGGTGAATTTCGATCCAGGCAATGTTAGTTCAATTAATTTGTACCAATCGCTTCAGAAGATGCCTATTAGTGTAAATCAAACAAGAAAGATGGTTAAAAGCGCATGAATGATGATATGTCAAATAGGAAAACAAAGCAAACTGTGTGACTTCGTGGGGATGATTCTATGCTTTCAGTTTTCAAGTTTCTCTTGAAAATTTGCAAAGTGATTCTGGCGTATGAGCAACTTTTTCGTGTCTGTATGAGTAGGGTTTGGTTATGCATAAGTATGTGATCAGAATTAGGTCAAAACCTTGGCCCAAAAGTCCATGAGTTATGACTTGAATCTTTGATTTTCAATCATGAAATTTCAATCTTTTTTTCAATGAAACCTTGCCAATTATGGAAGATCTTGTCCCCTTGGATGAGAAACGACTTTGCCAGCTTGCCCTAGTTTGATTTGCTGCACAAAAAGATCTAAAAAGCATATCTTTGAATTTTCCCATAATTAAAACTAATTAAAAGAATTAATATAAATATAAATTCAATTAATTAATTAAAAATAAGAAAATAAGTTATTTTGAGCTCATTGGGTCGTGCATAGGCTTTGGGTAATGATTCAAGAAAGAATTTGAGGCCCATTAGCAAATTTGAAGCTTTTTAGGCAAAGTTGACTTTTGAAAGTTCTCAAAAATTTCCCAACTTATCCAATGCATATCTTGCAATTTTGAAGCTATAAACATGTTCTTGGACATTTTGGAAAGGTCTTGAAGTCCTCTAACCAATGTCTTTGGTCCCATGTTATTTTGATTTACCAATCTCAAGTTATGGTCTTTGACTTAAAGTGCCTTTTTGTTGACTTTTGAAAATGACCTATAATGTTGAAATTGATAACTTTTTGTGAGAGCATTTCTTGGACTTGGAGTGTGAAGATGAATTGTAGGAAATGTCATCCCCTTCAAAATGAGCATTAGATGGGATTTTTATGAAAAACCATGAAGAAGTTATGCCTTGGTCAATTTGCAGTTGACTTTTCAGCTGTCCAAAAATAGAAACTTTTGCATCTTGAGACTTTTTGAGCCATGCTTGTGGAATCATGATCAAGAATTGATCAAATGATGATTGTGGCTTCAAAATAATATGTTGACCAAAAATTTTGACTTTTGACCGTCAAATGACCATTTTGCCCCTGTAGTTGCCTGTAGAGCAATTAGGGTTTTTGACTGTGCAATTTGATGTTGTGAGTCTTGAAACTTGACACATGGATGCTTGACAATGTATATAGGCATATGGGACTTGATTAAACCCTTGAAAACCTCAATTTCTTTTCCAGAACCAAAACCCTAATTTTGACTGTGTTAGGAGGTAATTGGACTGTGCAACCCTTGAGAGATTTTGAAACTTGATCTTGACAAATCTTGAAGAATATGGGAGGGAAAATTTTGGGGTGCAACAACTGTGAGTCACGATATTCTATGCTGGAAAAGACATGTTGTGCTCTGGCCTAGGCGGAAAAGCGGTTACGGCAATATGGATCTAATTAAGTATATTTTTGAAAATCCTACTCTTACTGGAAGATGTTGTTGTCTGAATATGTTATTGAATACCGTACTCAGAAGGCTATAAAAAGCAGTGTATTCGTAGATTATCTGGCTCACCAACCGATTAATGATTATCAGTCTGTTATATATGATTTCCCTTATGAGGATGTTATGTTTTTGAAAGCAAAAGATTATGATGAACCTTATCCCGGGGAAGTTCCTGATCCTAAATCCCAGTGGGGCATGGTATTTGATGGAGCTGTGAATGCTTAAAGAAAAGGAATTGGTGCTGTGATTATCCCTCCTCATGGATCACATATTCCTTTTACTGCAAGGTTGACATTTGATTGTACTAATAATATGGCAGAGTGTGAGGCTTGTATCATGGGTCTCGAGGAGGCCATTGATCTCATAATCAAAGTTCTAGATGTGTATGGCGATTCAGCTTTGGTAGCAAATATGATTAAAGGGGAATGGGATACTCGTTACCCTGGGTTGATCCCTTACAAATATTATGCTAGAAGATTATTACCCTTCTTTAACAAAGTTGAATTCCACCATATTCATAGAGATGAAAATCAGATGGCGGTTGCTTTGGAAACTATGGCTTCTATGTATCGAGTGAATACTTGGAATCATGTGCCTCGTATCATAGTGTGATGTTTGGATAGATCGGGTCATGTGTTTGCAGCAGAGGGAGTAGCAGATGAAAAATGGTATTATGATATCAAGCATTTTCTCAAGACTCACGAATACCCGCCTGGTGCGTTAAATAAAGACAAAAAGACATTGAGAAAGTTGGCAAGTAGATTTTTCCTTAATGAAGATGTGCTATACAAAATAAATTATGACATGGTCTTGCTCAGATGCATGGATAGACACGAAGCTGACATGATGTTGCATGAAATCCATGAAGGTTCCTTTAGTACTCATGCCAATGGACATTCGATGGCAAAGAAGATGCTTAGGGAAGGATATTATTGGATGACATTGGAATCTGGCTGTTACAAATTTGCAAAGAAGTTCCATAAATTCCATATTTATGTTGACAAAATCCATGTGCCTCCAACGCTTCTCAATGTTATTTCTTCCCCGTTCGCTTTCTCTATGTGGGGTATTGGCATGATTGGAATAATTGAACCAAATGCGTCGAATGGACATCATTTCATTTTAGTGGAAATTGACTACTTCACCAAATGTGTGGAAGCAGCTTTATATGCTAATGTTACCAAGCAGGTGGTAGTGCGCTTTATCAAGAACAATATCATATGTCGGTATGGTGTTCAAAGCAGGATTATCACCGACAACGAATCAAATCTAAATAATAATATGATGAGAGAACTTTGTGAAGAATTCAAGATTGTCCATCATAATTCATCTCCCTATAGGCCAAAGATGAATGGGGTTGTTGAAGCTACTAATAAGAACATTAAGAAGATCATCCATAAAATGGTTGTTACCTATAAAGATTGGCATGTGATTCTCCCTTTTTCTTTGCATGGATATCGAACATATGTCCGCAATTAAATAGGGGCAGCCCCATTCTCCCTCGTGTATGGAATTGAAGCAGTGCTCCCTCTTGAGGTTGAGATCCCCTCTTTACATGTGATGATGGAAACCAAGTTGTCAGAGGCTGAATGGGTCAAGAACGTGTTTGATCAGTTAAATTCTATTGAAGAGAAGATAATTATGGCTTTGTGTCATGGTCAGTTATAGCAGAAGATAATGAAGAAAGATTTTAATAAAAAGGTCAAGCCTCATGAATTCAGAGAAGGTAACTTGGTGCCCAGGAAGATCATGTAATTTAATGCTGATTCTAGGGGCAAGTGGACTCCCAATTTTTAAGGCCCATGTGTTGTCAAGAAAGCCTTCTCTAGAGGTGCATTGATTCTTGAAACTATGGATGGCGAGGAGTTCCCACGTCCCGTGAATGGTGATGCAGTCAAGAAATACTTCGCCTAAAGAAATAAAAGAATAGCTCGCTAAGTCGAAAACCCAAAGGGGAAGCTTAGGCAAAAAGGAGCATCTCAGTGGGCCGAAAACCCGAAAGGGTAGTCTTTGAAAAAATTAAATATATAAACAGAATAATTTTCCCACTAGGTTGAAAACCCGGAAGGGCATTCTAGGCAAAAGATAGGGATTTCTTGGCAAGTAACTGCATAAGCCAAGACTTGATCATTGAAGCAACAATCTTCTTGGACTCTCATCATACTTCAACAGAAGTCACAACTCATGAATTCAAACTTGTTAGGGAGAATAGTGGTCATTGTATTTCAATATATCTTTTCCAATGTATTATCATTTTCCAAACTTTGTAAGTATCTATGGAGTCTCTCCATTCGCGGACTACTATCCTATTAATAAAGTTTGAGCATTTATCCAATTCTTTTCAATTCTTATTTTATTCAGCTTACAATGACTTCATTTATTATTGATGGTAATTTTCAAAGCAAATAGATTAAATAACAAAATTGTTTTTTTTAAAGAATTTACAAATAACTTCTTGCTTTAGATTTTGTGACTCAAGGAAAACCAAAATAGTGACCCCAAGGATGGAAAAACTCTAAAATTTTGGAAGTATGTGTTCCCCAAGAAGGCTCTCCCAGGGCATTTTTGTTGGTATGAGTATGATTTTCTTGTGTTCCTCAGATAATTGAAGATGATGCCAATTGATGTATGACGCGGTGTTGGGTTTGTGATCCCGTTTTCCCCAGTCAAGTCTTGGTGCATTTTTTGGGTCTACATGGTATGAAGTCTCTACCCCAATTCCCTAGTAAGGTCTTCGCTCACATGATGAAAGTCTTTTCCCCCTTTGTATGCTGAGATGAAATCTTTTGCAAAACATCGCCCTTAGCAGTGCGAGCATCATTGTTTTTGTTTGTTTCATAAGAAACCAGACAAGGGCAATATCTTTTCTAAGTGTTGAAACAATTGTCAACTTTTTGGGTTTTTTTCTCCCGCCAAGTGTTGGGTTTGATTTAAAATCCCCATAAGTTTGATTTCTTGCTGTAATGTTTGACTTCTTGAGTCCCCAAGTAAAGTCGAGATAACAGGTTTCTCTGAAAATTACTATCCCCACGAGGTTTTATAATTTCTCCCCAGAGAAGTTGGTCTAATCATCACTCTCAATACTAAAGAATGTATTTTGGGTTTCTCTCGATGATATGGTTTTCATCTGCTTTATTGAAATCAGTATTGCAATTCTTCAGTAGAAATGCAGACCTTGAAACATTTGTTCACCCCATTGAAGTTTGTGTGATATTCCCCGGTGAAGCCTGGAGGAGGACGTTATATCCATATATCTGTGCTGATTTATTATTATGATTTGACTATTTTCGGATTATGTTCCTTCCCAGTGGAGTTAAGCCATGAAATAGGAATTTGTTTCCTCAGTTGGTGCTTGCTTTCTTATAAAGTTTTCATCCTGGATGTGATTTAACCAAGTTTTGACTGTACCCAAGTTGGTTTTGTCTGGTTATCCCCAGTGTTATATGTTTGTTTTGTCAACATATACATAATAACATTCATACATTCATGCATATATCATGCATAGTTGAATTTAGAAAATCATTGCTCATTTGCATTCATTAGTATTTTGTTTGCGTATTACCCTGTTTTAGAGAGTTGTGTTATCCTCTCTCCAATAGAGTGTTAACCTTAAGGAAAAAAATGTATATTCTTTCAATTTCCCCCACTAAGTTATCCATCATGGATGATTTTTGCTTTAGCCTCCCTGTACAACTCTTTATCTGGATATAAAGTGGTTCCCTCTTGAATTTATTTCTCATAAGGTGTTACTTTGGTTGACTGATTCATTCTGGTTTATTTATGGATTAAATATTTGGTCCCCGACAATATTATTATTTTGATTTCGGCAAGCTTTAAGCCCTAGTTTGAGAATGTGCATTTATTTTGCACGTGAAGATTTTATATCCTCAATAGGAATATATTGGCATTTCCCCAAGAAGTTATATTTCTTTCCCCCGTAAGTCATTATTGCAATTCATTCTCATAATAACAAGTGGCAAGTCACTTTATTTGAGAAACCTGTACTCCCCCAATAAGTATGACAATTCCCAGAGAAGATTCAGATTTGTTACTCCAATGAATGGTAGCCTTGTCTTTATGGAAGGTAGTTTGTTGTCGAGATTTGTTACTTTAATGAATGGTAGCCTTTGTCATTATGGAAGGTAATTTGTTGTTGATATTTGTTACTCTAATGAATAGTAGCCTTGTCATTATGGAAGGTAGTTCGTTGTTGAGATTTGTTACTCCAATGAATGGTAGCCTTGTCTTTATGGAAGGTAGTTTGTTGTTGAGATTTGTTACTCCAATGAATGGTAGCCTTATCATTATGGAAGGTAGTTCATTGCTGAGATTTGTTACTCCAATAAATTGTAGCCTTGCATTATGGAAGGTAGTTCATTTTTAAGATTTGTTACTTCAATGAATGGTAAGCTTGTCATTATGGAAGGTAGTTTGTTGTTGAGATTTGTTACTCCAATGAATGGTAGCCTTGTCATTATGGAAGGTAGTTTGTTGTTGAGATATTTTTTGATGAATGGTAGTATCGTCATTATGGGAGATAGTTCACTGTTGATATTCGCATTACTCTGAAGAAGTTCATTTGTTTCCAGTCGTGAGTTCTGGTGATGATCATTATTACCACCCTAATATTGGAATCTACCGGTATCATCTTACAACTTCTTTCCCTGGTGGGTCGACGTTACTTTTTTTCTATATCCTAAGTGAGTGGAAAGTCCACAGTCATCTATTGATCACTTTCATCCTTTACCTAAAAAAATCCAAACATGACTGAATAAACTACAGAAAGGAAGAAGAATAAAGAAAAAATGGAAACAAAAGGAAAACTACCGACTCTATAAAAAAATTAGAAGACCCATTTTTTTGAATTTTTCTATTTTTTTATAACAGATAGCATACAGTAGTTATCCAACACAACCTTATGATTCAATGAAATTGACCCAATCTTCATCAATATCGGAGTCTTAATCAAGTACTTGATCATTCTTTTGTTGAGGAACTTCATCTTTTTAACATATGTTTTCACTTTTCTAGATGTTCCAGTAGATGTTCCAACATTTATTACAATTTTGGACACTACTTTATTTGAACCAGAACCCACTTCATTCTTGGTTTTTAGAAAAAGAGCCTTCTTTGCATCAACAATTTTGGAAGATTTTCTCATGTTGAATCGCAACTTGTGAGGATGGTGAGGCAGTAAGTGTAACATGTAACACCCCAAAAATAGTTAGATTATTTTATATAATTAATTAATTGATTTATAATGAGTATTTGTGAATATATGTGATGTTTGGTGAATACGATGACTGATGTGATGCTATGTATGGTATAGTAGGGATTAAGTGATATTTGGTGTTTTAATAATTTTAGATAATTAGAGTAATTATTTAGAATTATTTTAATTAGTAAAATTTGATAATATGATGTGTAGAAATAATATGGATGAGGTAGTAATTGGTGAAGTGATAAGTGAGAGTAATATAGGAAGACCATAGAAAGGGTCCTAGGGGTAAGTTTGACATAAGGGAAATTTGGATTTTAGAACGGTCATTTTGTTCTATTGCATTTGGAGAAGAGGCAAACAGTAAAATTAGGGTATTGAGGAACACTGAGGAATTCTGTAGAAATGCGATGAGAAGATCATTGCTAGATATAATATAGAATAAGGGGGTTATCCTCGTTATTATGATTGATACAGGGTTTAGATGTATGTAGGTTGTTTGGGGTTTTGTGATGAATTGATAACATGATGATTGTGATGAGTCTTTGATGAAATTGTGAATTATAGATGCTAATAATGCCATGATTTGATGTATGTAATATGTACTAAGAAGTGTTGTTGTTATATAATGAGAATATGTGAATTGAATGAGTTATGGGTCTGTTTGGGTGTGAAATTGTATGGAAATTAGGGCTGGTGTAGTGTAGAAAACGCATAGGGAATTTCATGTTTGTGTTGCATCATCAGGCAAGTCTTAAGCTTCGCCGGGTGAGGGAGCTTCACCCAAGCTACACCAGGAAAACATCAGGAAAAGGGAAGGGGTGAAAAATAGAGCCCTTGGAATATTTTATGGGAGAAGTGGACTTGCTCTTGCTTTTTCGGGCGAACCAGTGCCGAGATGAGCTCGTCGGGCGAGTGAACAACTTCGTCGGGCGAAGCAGGAAAAAGAAAAATGAATTCTCCTAGAATTTGGTATGGGGAAGGGCGTCTTACCCTAGTCTCGTAGGGCGAGCCTCGGGTGAGAAAGTTACCTCGTCAGGCGAGCCTCAGGCAAGAGACAAATGGTAGAATCTTGAAAGTGTCATAACTTAAGTTTCCGGACTCCGTTTGACGCTCTTTTTAAAGCGTTGGATAGCTAAAGAGATGAACAATAATTATGTGGAATATAATGATTTGAAGGATGTATATTTGAAATACATTTCTAGGATTAAAATAGACATTTAATGATGATCTGTTATAATATTATGATGAATTGATGTGATAATGTGATTGATGCAACATGATGTATGCTTTTATGATGTTATGATGATGCTTTGTGTATTTCTATGTATGTGATGATGTTATGATGAATTCTTGAATGATGATGTGTTTTGACTAGCAGCGGTCATGTTCTATTTTGTTGTTGTGCATCATGCATTTATGGCATATACTAGGACTTCCGTCCAATGATGTTGTTAAGACGATTGGTCCAATGATGATGATATGAAGTTAGTCCAGTGATTGCCTCTATCCCATAGTGTAGATTGAGTGAAATATTATTATGTGCTCGGGTTCCTAGACAGAGTTAATCCTATTGGTGGGGATCTTTGGAAAAATGATGACTGAGTCATCAATGATGTTTTGGTACCACATTCATGATTCAATGACGTTGCATTGTAATGGGCTTAAGCCCACTGATATTCGCGCCCCCTTTGTAACTAATTACTAAACTCAAAAACACCTCACACCCCCCCCCCCCCCAGGAGAGGCCTCACACTGGGCCTAATTTCCGTTATTAATTACACCCCCCCCCCCTTACTTTACTACACAACTAAGCTTGCACCCCCCTGAGTCTATTTTGTTTTATTTATTTATTTTTTATAATTTAATTATCATTTCTATTTTATAAATATATATATTTTATTTAATTATAATAATAATTATTATGATCAAATAATGAATTGTTTATTATTATTATTATTATTATTATTATTATTAATTTATAATTTTATTATTATTATATAATGCTATAATTACTCAATTTTGACTATTATAGGTATCATTTTTATTGTACTTATTTTTTATAATTATGTTTATTCTTATATGTTATTCTTTAAATATTATTATATTATCAGATAATTTATTCTTATATTAAAATCGCATAT
Organism: Vicia faba; assembly: GCA_948472305.1. Taxonomy (NCBI): domain Eukaryota; kingdom Viridiplantae; phylum Streptophyta; class Magnoliopsida; order Fabales; family Fabaceae; genus Vicia; species Vicia faba. The sequence continues at coordinate 728,480,643 of OX451741.1, read as the reverse complement.
ATTACTTTTTATATTATCTGCATTAAACTATTTTCTAAGCGTGCATTAATCAAGACATTTTGCAATTAATATAGTAAAAAACACAAACGAATATCAAACTATTGTTCGCAATAGACTAAGCTAATTAACAATTCTTTTTCGCAAATGGGTTTCGAACTAATTTTGGCTTACTACGTACTCAGTCAAAATTTCCGCAATCACTACTCCCGACCCAGTGCGAAGTGATTCAAAGTATGTTCGTAAACCCCTAAAAAACACCAACTCATACGAATTACAAATTGGGACTCGGATTTCTCATAAGATAATACGTAGGCATACGATCAAAAATCGTAGCAAGTTCCCCTATAAATAATTAAACACTTCCTCCTAATTAAAACTTAAAACCCTATCTACCCTAAACCTAGAGCTTAGTATCCTTGTGAACAAGGTGGATGAAAGGTTCCTAACACCTTCCTTTCGTCTAATTGAGTATGTAGCCTAGAATATCTATCCGCGAATTAGGGTTTTTTGTTAGGTTCCCTTACCTAGGATAAAAACTAATAGTGGAGACTCTTGATTAAAAAACCAGTTGCTACAGCTGGCGACTCTGCTGGGGACTCTCCTTAAACCTTAGGTTTTAGGTCTCTTTTGGGTTTTCATTTTTGTTTATTTGCATTTTATATTTTCTTATTTGTTTTTATTTATTATTATATATTTTCTATGTGGCGGGTTTTATCTCAAAAAATCAAAAAAAAATATATTTCCAATAAACCTAAAAAAGAAGGTCCGTCTATTACCTTATGGGGTATATCATCCCTGCGAGTTTATGTGACGACTTCGCCTAGAGTCGGTGAACTTACGAAAAAGGAATACTTATCGAGAGATATCATCTTGACGAGTAGGACTTTGGAAGGTCACACATGACTCTTTGTAACGACCTTAACCCAAAATCTCATAACGAGACCTTTCACGACTTGGAGACGAAAGTTTGAGTCCGTAAAGAGGCTCTACCTAAGGGAGGCCCTTGTGCCTTATCCCTCTGGTATTATTCATGATACCCTTAAGGAAATTGCCTTCTGGGAGGGTAGACTAACCACAGGTCAAAATTAAGGATCCTACCTTCTAAGGGTACTTATCACAAAATCTCGTTACTCACCTATACATTCATTGCATTCATGTATATCTCATGTTCATCATTTGTTCCTTTTATCTATCTTATTCACAGGGTACAAAATAAGAGATAACAAAATCAAGATTTTTGGTGACTATCTTAAAAATGGATGCCAAAGGGAAACAACTTTTCCGCGTCAATGCTTGCAAGCATGACCTTTCTGAAATCAAAATGATAAAAGGAAAATTGTCCGAAAGAGCTCTAAAGATGTACACTCGCCGTTATGGGGATACCCTTGATTTGACTAAAGTAGAAGTACAGATGGATGCAGTCTCTGCCCTAATTCAATTTTATGACCCTCCATTAAGATTTTTCACTTTCCAAGAATTCCAGCTAGCACCGGCTCTAGAAGAATTTGACAGAATCCAAAATTTCTCCAAAGAATAGGCTTATGTGGGTATTGGGAAAACTATCAAAGTCAAAGCTTTGGCAAAAGGCGTCGGGATCCCCTATCCTGAGTCGATGCAGAATTACCGAAAAGAAGGTCTGATACAAGGAATCAAAAGGATATACCTGGAAACTAAGGCACTAGAGTTTGCTAATTATAAGGAGTGAGAGTATTATGTTGACTGTTTAGTACTGTTGGTATTTGGTATAATCTTAATTCCTCGGATTGTGGACTATATTGACCCCGCAACCATTAGCATATTTTGGGGAGCAAAAGTATTTAATAAGGATCCTACTCCCACATTGCTTGCCGATATTTATTACACTTTGCATATGATGTATGAAAAAAGAAGAGGTACGTTGAGTTGTTGTATCCCGCTTCTATATACTTGGTTCATGACTCACCTCTACAAGGAAGATTATATGATCCCAGAACTGACTAGTTGTGGGTGTCCACAGAAGTTAAGGTCTCTAACTACAAATTCAATATTATGGTATGCAAGAAAGTTAGATATTAGTGACATCACTATTAGTTGTGGGGATTTTCCTAACATCCCCTTGATTGGATCGCGAGGCTGTATTAACTATAATCCTACTCTAGCCCTACGACATCTAGGGTATCCTTTGGAGGACAAACCTTCAGACGAACAAATCCGACCATTTATCATCCACAATATGGGTATAGAAGATCAAGGGTTTCTCAACAAAGTTATCCGGGCTTCTAATAGGGTTAACAAAAGGAAGGCTAAAAGAAAGAATGCCATAACAAGAGAACCCTACACCAAAAGGGTCCAGGATAGGGCACAAAGTATCAAGCTGCCATTCGAGAAGGATCCAGAGTACCAGTCAGAGGTCCCAGAGATAACACCTATATCTTTGGAAGAAGTTGACAATCTGAAAAATGCATTAAAACAAGCTCAAAGAGAGAAAGAAGCGTTGGAAGTCGACCTCCTTAATCTGACCAAAGAAAAGAAACAGATGTAGCTTATACTTGAGTCAAAGGACGAGCAAATTGATAAAAGTCAAAAGGAATTGGAGAAATAAAGTGTCAAACGAAAGAGTACAACTGAAGGGTTGTTAAGTGCAACGTTCAACCTAGATTCCCATAACCAAAGGTTAGAAGAGGCCGCTGCTGAAATCGGGAGGTTGACTAGGTGGTATGAAAAGGCGACGCATGATAAAAAAAGTGTTAGAGGAAAGTTTGAGAGCCCAAATTCAAAGTCTGGAACATGTTTCCTTAGATCAAGAGGAGAAAATAAAATACCTCACCACGGAACTCCAAGACAGTTACAAATCAGAGGTCAAGGCACGCCTTGAGAGGATAGAAGCAGAGAAACTTTTGACTCAGAGGACTCGAGAATATGAACATGTATGTTTAGAGCTGCAGGGTCTTCAAAAGGCTTCTTAGCTAATAATCTCATAGAGGACATCCCTCTAATTTTAAGGGATGCAGAGAATGTGATGGTTGCTCTTCCGAAGGACGTCAAAGACTTTGTACAGCTCTGTCGGGCAATGGTTGAGGTCTTCAGAGCACACATCCGCAGGTGCGCTTAGGAGATTTAGTTCTTTTTTATTATGTTTACGCAAACAATTTCAATTTCAGTTTGTAATATTTTTCAATATCTGAATTATGTTACTCTTAATAAAGGAGTTTTTTTCCCTATCTCGAAGGCGTATCTGTTTCTAAGCTGGTCACCAAATAAAATAATAAGTGGATACAAATACGTACCCTAATGAATAAGACAGTTAAAATAAAAATCATTTCATAATCATACATCCTCGTCTGTACGCATGCATTTATAAAACATTCGTATGTCATTTTAAAGGAAAAAACTCATCCGCTTTGAAAATCTCTCCAGTTAATCCATTGGTAAAAGAAGACCTCCACATCCTTGGCCCCCATATCAAACAAGGGCCCATCAACAGAAAAGAATGGAACAAATCGAGGAGACTCAAGCTATGTTCAAAGATGATCTTGATTAGGTGAAGGGTGATGTAAGCTCTATGAAAGAAGATTTGAGCCAGGTTCTTCTAGCTTTGAAGAACATTATCGACAAGCAGGATCAAATCCCCAAGGTAGCCTTTGAAGAGGTAGCCCAAACCGTTGGTGCATCAAGCGGTCACCAAATGAGGAAAGAGCCAGAAGCAGGACTCTAAAAGTCCTCCATGGCCCAGCAAGAGGTCGATAATGAAGGATTCATCCTGCCACCATCGAAAGTAGGGGAATCACATACCCTACAAACTCCAACTAATAATGTAGATAATTACTTGGACTTACAATACGGCGATCAGGACCCCGAGGATTCTCCCCAGGAACCCTTGAAGAAAACCATTGCTCAGGCTGCGGACAACCCACTGGTAATGAATCAGTATAAAGCCTTGGAAGAAAGACCGAAGGTTGTGTAGGGCTTCGACACTTTCGAAGTAGACGCTCTGGAAATGGGTTTAGTCCCTGATGTGGTGATACCATTAAAATTCAAAGTACACGACTTTAGAAAATACAAAGGGCTCACTTGTCCAAGGAATCACCTTCATATGTACTGAAGAAAGATGCATGCCCACGCACATGATCAGAAACTGATGATTCACTATTTCCAAGACAGTCTAAGGGGCACATCTTTGGACTGGTACATGATGTTAGAGCTAACACACATACGAACTTGGGTGGATCTCACTAATGCTTTCTTGAAGGATTACAAGTATAACTTGGACATGGCGCCTACAACTCCGAAACATGTCCCAAAAGAAGGAAGAGCCTTCAAAGAGTACCCTCGAAGGTGGAGGGAAATGGAATCGCGTGTGCAACCTCCACTACTGGAAAAGGAGCTCGTAGATATCTTCATGGGAACCATAGAAGGGCTTTATTATGATAAAATGGTGGGAAGCGTCACGTCAGGATTTTCAGACTTAGTGACTATCGGTGAAAGAATCGAAACTAGTTTGAAGAGCGGAAAGATATCAGGTGGATCGTCAAGCACCCCTTACAATTCGAAAAGACAAGCTCTAAAATTTCCATGAAAGAAAGAGGGAGAAGTCAATGTTGTGTCCTCACAACAAAGGACAACACAACCATTGGTGATTCTGCAAGGACAAAGGAAAGACAGGTTTAAAAGGCCGCCTAGAAATTTTGATACACTACCCATGCCACCAAGCCAATTATTACAACACTTGGTAAAGGCATCCCTGGTGGAAATCAAGCCTTTAGCACCTCCGGTCGGGCTACTCCCGCAAAGATACAATGCCGACGCTAGGTGTGAGTATCATGCAAATTCTCTCGGGCATACCATAGACCAATGTTGGGCCTTCAAGCATAAGGTTTAGGATTTGCTAGAGTCTCAGGGAATTACCTTCATCAAGCCTAATATCAAGTCAAACCACATGCCTCCGCATGGTGGACCGACAATAAATGCAATCGAGGTGGTCACCGACTTTGGGGAAACCATAAAGAAAAAAACCCCTATGAACTTGTTGAAGGAACATTTATTCGAATGTGGGTTCCTGCTAGAGCACGTTAAAGCTTTTGAAAAAACTTTGGAAAGTTTGGTGAATCAGGGGATAGTCTAATTCGGACTATACCCTGAAGGAAAATATGTAGCCATAATCGAAGGGAAAAAGCCACTGGTAATTCCTTGCCAAGCTCCAAGCACTACCAAGAAAACTCTAGTCATTCCATGGGGAGAATCAGCAGAGGTCACCAGATGGGTACCTAAGAAGACCCTCTTAATACCTACTACTCCAAAAGCTACAATGGTAATTAAGGGACCATCACCTATCCCTTACGAGAACTATAAAGTTGTACCTTAGAGTTATGATTCAGCTGTATACATCAATGGAGTAAAGCAGGAGACGGGCCATCCACAAGTTAAGGACCTGCAATTTTAAACATAGCAGGAACAAGAGGTATGACCCTAAGTGGGCGAATCTACGGAGCCGAATCATTAAAAAAGACAGATTTGAAAGTCAGAAATAATTCAAAGTATTTATAAGAATTGATTTCATATTTTTTGAGTCAGAAATGAATTTTTTATGAATTTTTGAAGTTTAAATCAATGAAAATATAAAAATCAGAAGAAAAAAATTAATTCAAAAAGATATAGACCATTGGATCAATGTCAAAACGCGTTAGCAATAAAATTCAAGAGATCTGGCGCGCTGTGCATATCATGGTTGTTACTGAATAAACCACTGGATCAACTATTTCAAACAGATTTGAAAAATGTGTGGAAAATTCTCATTGGTTTAAGACACCAGCATGGTCGTCTTTAACCTCCAGCCAACCTCAAAACCAGGTTCCTTAAACTGTAAAATTAGCAATCCAGACTGGTACCATTAGATTTGTCTCTTCAAGACGATTCTAATGGTGCCATCGCGCCAAATTTATATAAGCTGAGCAAGGCTTAAATTTATAAAATGAAGAAATAATAGAGAGCACGAAATTCTGGAATATCTCAGTCAAATCTCAATGAAATTGCAAGTTATAAAAAGCACGAGAATCAGAAGGATGCAGACAATATATTAATCTTTTATTTGGGTCGATTTGACCCAGGAATCTACCTGAACGAAGTAGCACAAAGTGGCTTTGAAACTGGACTTTTATAGATCAATATATGTTACAATTCTTGAAGGTAAGAGTGTGGTTAGCTTCAGAGAAGTTCATTGAAGCTAACTAAATGGAGATTTTGGTGTTTTGAAGTGAGAAAGCAAGAAATCATAAATTCAAATTCAGAGTTCGTGTGGGATATGAACAGGGGTCAATTGGCTATCAAAAGCTTATGAAAATGAGTGAGATATAACCTTATATTTATAGGGAAGCAAATGGGAAGTTCAAGTGTGTGGAATGATGAAGTTTGGAGGGAATTCGTGTGAAGTTGCAAGCATGAAAAGTGTAACTCGTATTTTGTTCAAAACTCAACCAAAACTTGCTTTTCAAGGTGCTATTCACTTCTGGAAGATTTTTAAAGATGATTAGAAGTAAAATCGCGCAAAAATTTAGTGATTAGAAGCTAAATTTTGCATTTAAAATTCTGACTTGGAGGAAAAAGTCTGTTTCAAGGTACCAACTTTGAATCAATGGCATTCACAACTCAAGGAGTCTTAGGGCATGATTCTTGAAGCAATTGAAAGATAAGGTCAAATTTTACAATGTGCAAAGAATGGGATCAAATGGATACTCGGGCTAGGAGTTGTGATGAATCAAAGTTGAGAAAAAGATGATAAATTATTTTACTTAGAAAAATTCTATGTTTTTCTCAAACAAATTTCTTATAATGTTTTGACTCCAAACAAGGACTTTCTTAAAAATTGAGCTTTGATCATTTATTCTAGCTTGAAGTGGAATCCTTAAAGATTATTGTGAAACTTTTTTCACTCAAAAACTCCAAGTAATGAACAAGTTATGATCCTTTGAAATTGGTGAACATCCATGAGGTGACCTATAATCTTTTGCATTCTTTGGGCATCTTCCATCCAATTTCAAGCTTTGAACATAAAATAAGAGTTGAATTTGACATCCTTAAGATCATTGTGGAAAAATAATGGGCTTAATGATATAATTTTTTTTCAAGTTATGACTTTTTGATGTCACATAAGAGAATTTGATGGCATATCTAGAGGACATGTAATCTTTCTCCATCATTAGGCACCTTTCACATAAAATTTTCTCGAAAATTTTGAAGTGATTGGTTGATAACTCTTTAAAGAGAAGCATGTATTAGGAATCACTCAAAAATACCAATATATGAGAAAGATATAGCCCTTATAAGTTCAAAACCCTAGCTCCTAGAGCACCAAAATGACTTGGAAAACCCTTTCAATTTGGACAATCTGCCTTGTACAATAACACTTTCCATGTGAATATACGTTGTTTTGGATTATAATAATAACCCATAGAAATAAAAACCACCTCCAAATATTAAGAGTTGATAGAGTTATGCACTTGTGATCAAGAAATCAAGAACATGTCCAATTAGGTCAAACTTCTTCAATCAACTCTTGCATCTTTTGATTATCTTTGACAAATTGAGGCATGATGAATCATAGTAGACCTTGTCATGATATTACTTTAAAGCATCTTCAATAATTAAGCTTTAATCTCAATGAAGCTTTGTTTAATAAGGCATGGAAATAAACTCATGAACCTCTGAATCAACTTGATTAAATGTGTTGTGCCCTTAACTATAATATCATAAATTAGAGCAAACATTCATTGTATTTATTAGTTAACCCTCTTGGTGGCGCTAATCCTCCTGGTAGTGTTAATCCCTCTGGTGGTACTTGTAACACCCCGAATTCTAAATTAATTAATTAATTTAGTGTGAATTTAGGAGTCTTGGTGAAGTATTTGATATATGTGATGTTTGGTGTTTTATATGAGTAATTGTGATGTTCTTTGATGTTTCAATGAATATGAGGTATGCCATGATGAGTTGAGATGAATATGATGTTTAACATGATGGTTATGTGATGTTCATGTGTGTCAAGGAGATTATTGAGAATTAAGAGGATTTTTGGATAATTTAGAACTATTAGAATAATTAAGTGGGATTATTTTAATTAGTAAATAGAAAAACATTAGTATTAAGAGATGATAAGGGCGGAATAGTAATTTGGGAAAAATAAGTAAGGACAATAGTGGAATTCCAATATTATGGGTACAAAGGTTATGTTTTCTATAAGGAATGTTTAAGAGTTTTGAACGATCATTCTGTGCAATCATAAGATTTGGAGGAAGCGGTGAAAAAAGGAGGAAAAGTTATGGCACAGAGAGGCAAGAGGAATTTATTTTCTGCTAAAATCTAAGGTAAGGAATGTTTATCATTATTAATATGATTGATCTAAGGCATAGACAAATGTATAATTGTGTTAGGTTTTGGTTAATGGTGGTCGTGTGATGTTTCATGATGAATTGGTAGAATTGTGATATTTATTTACAATGATTTATTGCATAGGAAGTATGGTATTTTGGGATGTTGTCTGTTGTACCCCAAAATTTGCCCTCCCATATTTCTCAATATATTTCAAGTGAGATCCTCAAATTGCTTAAGGAAGTCCAAGGGTTGACCAGACAAGCTCTCTCCTAAGGCAGTCTACCTCAAATTAGGGTTTCAGGTTGCATTAAGATGCTTGAGTCCAAGGGATCCCAAATTCTCACCATTGTACCAATATGTTCTCAAGATCATCCATGTCAAGTTACAAGCCTTGCAGAGGAAGTTTGCTCAGTCAATTGCTCAAAGGGTTGAAAATCGACTATGCTAGGGCAAAAGTCAATTGTGGCCCACATACAGTCAAACTTCAAGATTTTTGGTCAACATCCTCATTTTAAACTATTATTCATCATTTGATCAAGGGTTGATCAAGATTCATCACGGATTGCTCACAACTCATCAAAACCCAAAAGTTGCTAAATTAGGGTTTTGTAGGAAAAGTCAACTCAACTTTGACCAAGCATAACTTTCTCATACTTTATGATAAATGACTCACCCAAAGCTCAATTTGAAGATGATGCAATTATCTACCATCCATATTCATCTCCAAAGTTAAAAATATGCACTCACAAGAAGTTATAAATTTGGACATTATAGGTCATTTTGAAAAGTCAACAAAAACACCTTTTTTGTAAAAGCTTCATACATGAACATGGAATACCAAATTGAGATGATACCAAAAGGGTTGCTTAGAGTACATCTCAAGCTTTCTAGAAAGTCCAAGAACACATTCAAAGAGTCAAAATTGAGGAAGTTATGCATTGGTGAAGTTGACCCATTTTGCAAAATTGTCAAAAGTCAATTATGCCTAATATTGCAAATTTTGCTAAATGGGCCTAACTTTTTGCACTTGTTTTGAGTTGGTAGCATGGTCCACGAGTCCTAGCTATTTCCACTTGTCATTATCTCATTTTTATTATTTATTTTTATTTTTATTTGAATTAAATCAATTTAAATCAAAACAAATCATGGAAAAATCCAAAACATTGAAATCTCAAGATTTTGTACATGTTTAGGTACTATATCCAGTAGGCAAGTGATGGAATTCGTGGAAAGCCTTTGAATGCACAAAAAGATTGAATTTGGCTTATTTTTGGAAGGGTTTTTAAGTGAATCAAATCAAGATCAAAATCAATAATGGAGAAAGATTGAGATCATGTTTTGAACCCTAATCCAATCCTTGATATATATTGAACGTTTGAAGACCTAAAACAAGGCTAGAGAGAGGCGCAAGAACAAGAACAAAACTTGAAAAAAATCATAAAAAGTGCTGAGTCGAATTCATACTTCCAGGAAATTACAAGGCTTCCTAATCATCCCATTCACTTCCCTGGAGTGCAAGCAAGCAGTACCAATCAAAAACAAGTGTGCTAGTGCCCAGAATTCGCCCCCACGACTCCCACGGTTTTCCATGATTTAACGGAATCTTTTTATTCTTGCATATTCATCACGTTATAATCACATATTCTTGTTCACCATCACATTTGCAAGCTATCTGGAACATTTAATTGCATTTTTATGAACTGTATGATATTTCACCATTGCTAGGTTTTTTGGTTCGATTTGGGATCTTTGCAAACAGGTGAAATTGGGCCATGAAAGGGGTACCATCGTGCTCAGCAGGTCCAGACGAATTGATTCATGGCCTTAGAATTAATTTATCTTGCTTGTGTTTAATTTTGAGAAATTGCAGGGGTTGTAGCGACGGATGTTGTCCGTAGGTAAAGGTCTACGCACCTTTTATCCACGGAGAGAGGACAGGGATGAAGGCGTGGCACATTCCCATTCGTCCATTTAAAATTTAGCACGCAGGGAACTAATAAAGTTGTGTTATTTATATAATATTTGTTTATTTCTTTACATACAACTAATACGCGCAGCACAGTTGTTAGTGGAACGTTTGGAAAGTGCTTTAGGGCTTGGGTTCGAATCCCAGGTTCCCCCCAATTATTTCATATATTTTGTCTTTCCATGATCCAGCGTGAACACAAGGCCAAGGACCACCATAGTCCATCATCATCCCATCAGCCATGTGTCCAAAAGACAAGATCTGAAGGCTATCAAACGATGATCCACTAAAGGCGTTGGTCAACACGTAGCATTGGATCCAGCAAGTCAACAATGGATCAATTCTTCTTGGGCCAGATTTCTATCCACACTCCCTCAATTTACTCTTTCAAGGCCCAACTTTCTTTTCTCTAATGTTTATATTTCTTCTAATTTATTTATTTATTTACTAACAAATTAATTATTCTTTTTATCAAAAAAATCACAAAAAAATATTTTCATCCAATTAGATTTAGGTTTATTTTTTTTCTTATCAAAAAAATTAATTAATTTAATTAGGTTATTTAACTTTAGGTAACTTTAATTATTTTGTAAATAAATTAAAAACAATTAGAAATTAGGGTTTTGTCTAAATTAAATTTTATTTTCTTTTTCTTAAAAATAACCAAAAACACAAAATTAGGTTAAATAATTATTTTCTTTAATTAATTTAATTACTAATTATTTTTGTATTTAATTTAAAAAACCATATTCATTTTCTTAAATATTAAAAACAACAAAAACAATTTTTCTTTCAATTAGGTTAGACGGGGTCAAAACCCTAGTTCGCTCTCGTTCTAAATTTCATCGCGCGCAGTTTTTTATTATTTTTACCATATTGATGTAATTGCTCACAAGTTGTAATAGATTAATTAGGATCTTTTACTTTCATTTATCGTTTTTTTTTCAAGGGTTGTTTTTGGCTATGTAAATACCCGAAGCCTTGTAATAGCGTAGCTTACTTTCCGCACTTTAAATTCCGCAAAATATTAAACTGTTAGATGTATGATATTAGGGATGCATGACAAGAATGTATGTAAAACTTTAAAACAGTTAGCAAACCCTAAATGTGCAAAGATAATAAACTGAAATTGAATCACTCGCACATACGCACTCCTAGGGTATACTCCCACTTCGGTTGCCTTCGTTAAACGGTCATTAAGTATAGGATATTTTAGTGGTCGCCCTTTTGTCTCAAAGATCAAAGTTTCCTCGGAAAGATTGCATCGGATATTGTTACCTCGAATAATTGATCTAAGACATTAGGGTTATTACTAAGACGTCCTAACATTGCTTTAGTGATCGTACGCCCCTTTCGAATGGACCCTCAAAACTCCGACGACGATGCTACCTACTCACTAATAGTGGGATAGTGCTTTCTAAAGGAAAAAAACATATAACAATTATTTTTTCAAGTAGGTAGATTAGTTCTTAACTACTTGCTCAAACCAAAACAAACTTTTCCACACTTACACTCCTTTTCAAACAAAGTTTTCAAAAACACTTCGTAACACTCTTGAAGACAGAAGCAAGGGTTAAATCGAAGTCAAAATAAAAACTTTTCAAATCACACAAACACAAAGAAGCAATTTTGAAAATGATGAGCAAGTACCTAAGAGCCCATAGATAACTACGGATAAAAAGGGTGATAATACCTTCCCTTTCTATAATCTACCCCTCGTACTCAGAAAATCTCGAAAAAGAAATTTTTCTGTGCTTTTTTCCTTTCCTTGTTGGATAAAATAAAAGTCGGTGGCGACTCTTGCTTACCGTGACATTTTGCAAACACAAACGCAAACCAGCATTTCAAAATAGTCTCGGTTCTGGCCACCGTATCATAGAACTGGCCACTCTGCTGGGGAAGTCATAAGTGGGATATACCTTAGGATTAGTTCATCATATTGCTTCTATTGTATGATTTTATTGCTTTATCTTCGTGGGCTTTGTATCGGAGTTACTATAGATCCTAACCCGGATCTAGGGAACAACTGTTAGGTAAGTAGCAATAAACTGTGATGGAACTGTACATCGTAGACCGATACGGTTGAAGCAGTACCTACATTGATGTGGCACATTAGTTGGTACCGGTATCCCTTATGGAGGAACAAGGAGAATACGGGGCTGCTATATGGGTCGTTAAGCATCAACTGACCTTAGAACCTATAATTGACCAACTTGGCCATAGGAAGTAGTGAGATAGACGGTCTCGGTGTAGAGCTGGGAACTAGTTGATACTCGATACTACACTCATTGAGACCATACTCTCGAGATAGTTCCGGCTGCAAGAAAAGATTGTGTGAGCTGAAACCATGACCGATGGAGGATGGTCAGTGATATTGAGAACCTCTAGAACCTGGTTACTATTATTAGGACAGGTTGAACCAACTGAACTTCAAGAGGGTAGTACCTAGACTCCATGCAAGCCTGAGACTTAAGGGCTCTTGTGTGACTTATTTACTTTTACCATGTTTGTTTCCTGTTATACCTGTTGTGTGTTTTATCATGACATCATGCATCATGACATATCATGCATATTTCATTAGACTAACCATTTCAAAGACCGAGAGGATTCATCTTTGTTTTGTTTTGCAGATTATGGCTTCTATGTGCAGAAATACCATTCGAGTCAACTTCGTGCAAATCCCTGCTCAGCTCAGAGAGTTGGTTTCAAAAGATCCCGATACTTCTTCATTTGTTAGAAGACATGGTCATCTCCTTATCCTGGTCACTTCAAAGTTGGATGAGCAAATGATGAGTGTGTTGTTCCAGTTCTTTGATCTGTTGCATCATGTTTCACCTTCCGGGATTATCAGCTAGTCCCTACTTTGGAAGAGTTTTCTGATTTATTAGGCATATCTATCCTCGAGCAGACACCCATCACAGGTTTGGAGGAGGTTCCTAAGCCAGAGGATATTGCTTCAGCCCTACATCTAAAAAGGCTTGATGTAGTGTCCAACTGGGAGACACAGAGTGGGGTTAAAGGTTTCTTGGTTAAGTTTCTAATGGATCAAGCTCAACAGTTCTGGGATAACTTGGATTTTCAAGCATTTTAAGACATCTTGGCTCTCCTCATATACGGCTTGGTTCTCTTCCCAAATCCAGATTCATGCATAGATGTGAATGCAGTCAAGATCTTCATGTCTCGTAACCCGGTGCCTACTCTCTTGGGTGATATTTTTCATGCCCTTTATACTCGTACTGTGAGAAGAAGGGGAACTCTCATTTGTTGTACACCGCTGTTGGCGAGGTGGTTTATTTCGCACCTCCCCAAGTCTGTATTGAAGAATGAGGAAGGTGTAGGTTGGGCTTACAGGATCATGTCCCTTGCTCATACGGACATCCTTTGGAGTTCTAAGGATATGGAAAGAGTAGCTTTCATTGATCGATGTGGGGAATACCCTAATGTCCCGTTGCTTGGAATTCGAGGGAGAATAACCTATAATCCTTGTTTGGCTTTACGACAGTTTGGACGAGCTCGGAGAGACGGTCCTCATGAGCTGTTGTTTACAGATATTGTCTTTGACTACAAGGGGGACGTTGATGGGCATCGCCGCAAGTTTATACGAGCTTGGGGCATGGTGAACAGGTCTGACCCACATGAACTAGGACTGAAGACTTCTCTCCCAATGCAACCTTATCTCTAGTGGGTTCGAACCCGTGCTCAAAAGCTAGAAATGCCATATGGATCTGTTTTGCCAGTGATTGTAGAGCATACTAATGAAGAAGGCGTTCCTTATACAGTCCTCCATCCCTATATGCCTACTGATCTTGGGGCATTGAAGAGATCTTGGATCCAGTTAAAGTAAGAAAGGGATACCTACAGGGAGAAGTATCATGAGCAGGAAAGGAAGATCTTGAAGCTCACGAGGCAGCTTGAGAATGAAAGGACTATCAATGATTATGTCAGCACGAAGGGAAAACGACCATGGGATTTATGATGTCTTTTATTGTTTCTAGTTTAGATTTTCTTTTCAGTTTATTTCTTTTGTAACGCCTTGAAGGCATTGTTAAACATTGTTACAAGTTTAATCTAATAAAGTTTGTTCTATTTTTTGGTTTACAAATTTTCATCTCCCAAATTTTTTGAAATCATTTCATATGCATTCCATTACCATGCACCTCATTACAGGTACCATTACAGGTTTCTTATCTTCTTCACTGTTTATTTTAGCACAGAATGTCTTGTGAAACACATGCCGATCAAGCTATTAAGGCTCTTCAAGCTCAGAATGCTCAGTTCCAGGAGATGTTCTTGAACTTGGCCAAAGGACAACAGGATTTGAAGACTCTCATCTTAAAGGAAAAGAAGAATAAGAAGAAGAAGAAGGTGGTTCTTCTGAATATGGGTCACAGATTTGGGAATAGGTTGCGACAGGAAGCTGATCTGTCTCATTCATCTGGAGGAGGAGAGAATCAAGAGGAAAGAAAGGGTCCTAGCATTGTGGTCTCTAATAATGACACTGATTTTGATGACGAACAGTACCCTCCTGCTGAGGATAGGTACAAACAACTTGAAGACCGTCTGAGTGCTATGGAGATTCAGAAGGTCCCCGGTTTAGACTTCGGAGATTTGGGAATAACATCTGGACTGGTGATTCCTCACAAGTTTAAAGCTCTGGTCTTTCCTAAGTACGATGGAGTGTCCTTTCCAAAACTCCATCTCCGCTCGTATGTCAGGAAAATTCAACCCTACACTGTTGACAGAAATCTCTGGGTTCATTTCTTTCAAGATAGTCTGTCAGGGACTCAGCTTGAATGGTTCTATCAATTGGAGGGAGATAATGTCTGCAACTGGGAGGACCTTGCTGCTGCTTTTTACAAGCAATACCAGTATAATGCCGACCTCGCTCCCACGCGTACTCAGCTTTAGAGTATGTCCATGGGTGCGAGCGAAGGTTTTAAGGACTATGCTCAGAAGTGGAGAGATTTGGCTGGAAGAGTAAAACCCCCTCTGTCTGATAGGGAGTTGGTAGATATGTTTCTTGGGACTTTGTCTGGTTCGTATTTCAATCATTTGATTGGTAGTTCATCGGCTGGGTTCACTGAATTGATTATGACTGGGGAAAGGGTAGAAGCTGGAATCAAAAGTGGCAAGATACAGAAAGGTGCTTCATCGAGTACAGAAAAGAAGCCTTTCATGAAAGAAGCTAGTGCAGTTTACAGCTCGAGGAGCCAAAACCGACCTGAGCGCCGCCAAGCAGTGAATGCGGTAGTAATATCAAGACCCGTTGTTGCCTCACAATGCAACAATCAGCAAAGAGTAGAGAGATCGCAAAGACAATATACTCGGCTTAGTATGACCTTGTCTCAAATTCTGCCGCAATTGTTGAAGACCAACCTGGTAACTCTGAGGGAAGCCGCAAAGAATCCTAGTACCACATCTCCGCTGTATAATCTGAACACCCGCTGTGCCTATCATTCTGATAGCCCAGGGCATGATACAAACAACTGCTGGGCCTTGAGGAATAAGGTGCAAGATTTGATTGAAGCTAAAGAAATTGAGTTTGATGCACCGGAAAAGCCTAATGTCATGACTGCTCCTATGCCCAAGCATGGAGTAAATGCTGTGAACGATGATTCATTTGTGACCTTTGTGGAATACATTTCTACTCCATTGATGACAGTGAAGAAGAACCTATTATCAGTCGGTTTATTTCGGGTTGTAGAGAAGGTTGCCACCTATGTTCCATCCTACCTGCTGGTTGCCATTTATTGAAGTTAGGTGTTCAGCGCCTGATGGATGACAAAGAGATCTTGTTCGAGAAAACATTGGTTATGTTGACTCCCGTTGAATATGTTTCCATAATAACCATTTTCGCCAATCCTTCCAAGGCTTCCTCGAGAAAGCCTGTTAGGATTACATCTGTTCCGAGAGTTGCTCCATTAATCATTATTATTCCTGGTTCTATCCCTTACACTTAGGATAAGGCTGTCCCGTGGCACTATAGGGCCGATGTGTATTATCATGGGATCAAACAAGACTTGAAGGTTGAAGAGGTTGATACTGATTTCAGCAATATTGTCGGGTCTAGCAAGGTCACCTGAAGCGGAAGACTCTTCTCTCCTGAGATTTCTCCTCCGACTGTTCAAAAGTTTGTTGCCATTCCATCCGCCAGTACGTCAGCAACTGTTCTGATTCTTACTCCGGTTATCACCCTTGTCGCCGAGTCATCTGACACTCGGGGCAAAGAAGTTACAGGTGGGCCTGCCTGGATGGAGGCGCCTAAGAAGATTATTGTTGAAACCTCTAGGAAGGAGATAGAGGAAATTTTGAAGATCATCAAGAAAAGTGACTAGAACGTAGTCGAACAGCTGGGGCAAACCTCGTCGAAGATCTCCATGTTATCCTTATTGTTATGCTCAGAACCCCATGCAAAGGCTTTAATTGATTTCCTTAAAATTGCGTATGTGCCACAGGAAACATCTGTTGATCAATTCAAAGACTGTGTGGCTAGTTTAACCTCTGACAACGGGTTGGGTTTCTCCGACAGAGATCTGACTGCCAAAGGAAGGAATCACAATGATGCTCTGCACGTCACGATCGAGTGCAGGGGCACTACTCTGGCCCACGTATTGGTGGATACTTGGTCCTCATTAAATGTTTTACCCAAGAAAGAATTAGACCGGCTAAACTGTGAAGGGTTGGTTCTGAAGCCAAGTAATATTGTGGTTAAGGCCTTTGACGGGTCCAAAAGGATGGTACATGGAGAGGTGGATGTCCCTGTTAAGGTTGGTTCCCAGACTTTTGCGTATATGTTCTATGTGATGGACATTCGACCTTCTTATTCTTGCTTGCTAGGTAGCCCATGGATTCATAAGGCTGGGGTAGTAACTTTTACGCTCCATCAGATGTTGAAATATCCAATGAAGGGGAAGATTGTTACAGTACGAGGGGAAGAGGAGTACATGGTGAGTCATCTTAACTCCTTCCGATATGTGGAGATGGATGGAGAGTTTACTGAAACCCCGTGTCAGAACTTTGAAGAGGTCCCCCAAACTCTGGCGTCGACTGAAGTTGTTGTTGAGGAACCTCCAATGAAGATGGCTTCCCTCAAGGAAGCAAGGGCTATTATTGAAAAAGGTGGGTGTGCGAATTGGGGCCAACTCCCTGACTTTGCACACAAGACTAACAAGTTTGGTTTGGTTTTTACTGCAGGAGCTCAAAGGGTTGTTCGACGTGCACGGATTGGAAGACCTCCCCTGCGTATCAGTATTCCGAGAGTGAATGAAATTGAAGATGATGAAGAAGAGTCAGATTTCGACAGTTGGATTTACCCGACTACCAACGGTGGCTTGAACAATTGTACGGAGAAGGACTTCGTGCCCGTTTATTTTATTACACAGTAATAGGCTTTTGTTTTGAGACTTGTAACAGACAATTTGAAACTTTTACAGCCCGGTGCCTTGCCCGAGACACCGTGGCTTTGTTTGTGAGAGCTTATTATGTGTCATTTCCATATATCATCAATAAAGCATTGGACATTTTTTCTTGCATTACAAATTTTGCGCTTCTTATTTTTCTTTTCTATCTTGCACTTTATCAAAACCGCTATTTGTCTTACACACACTCACATATCATAAAGGTCCACATCCACTCTGGATCCCACTGATAAGGACTCTGCTACTGCCAGTTATGACTTTGAAAATACGATCAACCAAGCTGAGGACGAAGGTGAGGATGATTGTGAAGTACTTGGAGAACTTGCTAGACTATTGCTACAGGAAGAGAGGGCCATACAGCCGCATGAAGAGCTAGTGGAAACAATAAATATGGGTACAGAAGAAGACAAGAAAGAGGTCAAGATTGGTGCAAATATGGAGCCTAGTGTTAAGCAACGGTTGATACAGATGCTGCATGACTATGTTGAGATCTTTGCTTGGTCTTATGAAGATATGCCTGGGTTGGATACCGATATTCTGGTTCACCGCTTGCCAACTAAAGAAGATTGTCCTTCGGTAAAACAGAAAGTTCACCGTATGCGCCCCGAGATGTCTGAGAAAATCAAAGCTGAGGTCATGAAACAGTTTGACGCTGGATTTCTAGCAGTTACTTCTTACCCACAGTGGGTTGCCAACATGGTTCTGGTGCCGAAGAAAGATGATAAGGTGCGAATGTGTGTAGACTATAGAGATTTGAATAGGGAGAGCCCCGAGGATGATTTCCCTCTTCCTCACATCGACGTTCTGGTTGACAACACCGCACAGCATAAGGTCTTCTCCTTTATGGATGGTTTTTCTGGTTACAATCAGATTAAGATGGCTCCCGAGGACATGGAAGATACGACTTTCGTTACACAGTGGGGCACCTTTTGCTACAAGGTAATGCCTTTTGGGGTGAAGAATACTGGGGCAACTTATCAGCGCGCCATGGTCGCTTTTTTCCACGACATGATTCATCATGAGATTGGGGTTTACGTTGATGATATGATTGCAAGGTCCCAGACTGAAGAAGAACATCTTGACCATCTCCAGAAACTGTTCGACAGGTTGAAGATGTACAAGCTAAGGTTAAACCCGAACAAGTGCACCTTCGGGGTAAGATCTGGTAAGCTGTTGGGTTTTGTTGTTAGTGATAAAGGTATTCAGGTGGATCCTGCAAAGGTGAAGGCTATACAGGAAATGCCAGCTCCCCGAACAAAAAAAGAAGTCAGAGGCTTTTTGGGACGACTGAACTACATTTCCCGATTCATTTCGCATTTGACTGCTACTTGTGAGCCAATCTTCAAGATGTTGAAGAAAGATCAAGTGGTAAGATGGAACGATGAATGTCAGACCACTTTCGAAAGGATCAAGGAGTATCTCCAAGATCCACCTATCCTGATGCCTCCAGTTGAAGGAAGACCTTTGATCTTATACTTTACAGTACTGGATAATTCAATGGGGTGCGTGTTGGGGCAGCATGACGAGTCTGGCCAAAAAGAGCATTCTATTTACTACGTTAGCAAAAAGTTTACCGACTGTGAGACCCGATACTCACTGCTTGAGAAAACTTGTTGCGCTTTGGCATAGGCTGCTAGCCGGCTGAGACAGTATATACTGACTTACACAACCTTATTGATATTAAAGATGGATTTAATCAAGTATATCTTCGAGAAGCCTGCCTTGTCCAGAAGAATAGCAAGATGGAAGATGATCTTAATCGAGTATGACATCCAGTACACCACCCAAAAGGCAATCAAGGGGAGTGTGTTGGCGGATCATTTGGTGCATCAGTCCATGGATGATTACCAGTCTATGAATTTCGAGTTTCCGGATGAGAACATCATGTTGGTGACCGACTGTGAAATACCTGGATCGGATGAAGGACCTGAGGAAGGATCCCGATGGTCTATGTATTTTGAAGTAGCTTCAAACGCGTCGAGTAATGGCATTGGCACCGTGATCATATCTTCTGAAGGATGTCATACTCCGTTTACCGCCCGATTATGTTTTAACTGCACCAACAACATGGCGGAGTATGAAGCGTGCATCATGGGCCTTCGAGCAGCTATTGACCTAAGGATTAAGTTCTTAAGTGTATTCGGAGATTCCGCTCTCGTGATCAGTCAGATCAAAGGCGAGTGGGATACGAAGCACCCAAATCTTATTACTTACAAAGAGTATGTACTGACATTGCTCCCACACTTTGAGGAGATAACCTTTGAACACTTCCCAAGAGAGGAGAATCAGTTAGCGGATGCTCTAGATACCATGTCTTATATGTTCATGGTCAAGAGGGACAATGAAGCTCCCCGGATTACCATTGAGAGGTTGGACGAACCCGCACATTACTGTGACATCGAGACTGAAGAGGTAGAGGATAAACCATGGTTTCACAAGGTAAAGAGGTTTCTTGAGGCTCAAGAGTACCCCGAGGGTGCATCTGTTAATGATAAAAAGTTATTGAGAAGGATCGCTACGAAGTTCTTCATTAGTAATGATATCCTTTACAAGTGTAACCATGACTCAACCTTATTGCGATGTGTGGAAAAGAGCGAAGCAGAAAAGATTATGGCAGAGTTACATGAAGGTACCTTTGGGACTCACTCTAGTGGACATACTATGGCAAAGAATATCCTAGGGGCAGGATATTATTGGTCTACTATGGAAGCCGATTGTTATTAGCATTCTCAGACCTGTCATAAGTGCCAAGTCTATGCTGATAAGGTAGGGCATCAATATGATTGGCGAGATCAGACCTACTACGTCCAACGGGCATCGTTTCATCCTGGTAGCTATTGATTACTTTACAAAGTGGGTTAAGGCAGCTTCCTTTGCTATAGTAACCAAGAACGTCGTAGTGCAGTTTATCCGGCATAATTTGATCTGTCGATATGGTGTACCAGAGAGGATCATTACTGATAATGGTATAAATCTCAACAATACGATGATCACTGAGCTCTGTAAGCAGTTTAAGATACAGCATCATAACTCTTCTCCTTACCGACCGAAGATTAATGGGGCTGTTGAAGCGGCTAATAAGAACATCAAGAAAATTATTCAGAAGATGACGGTGACATACAACGACTGGCATGAGATGTTACCATTCGCTCTTTATGGGTACCGTACCTCAGCACGGACGTCAACAGGGGCAACGCCCTATTCCTTGGTATATGGCATGGAAGCGGTCTTACCCATTGAAGTTCAGATACCCTCTCTTCGGATTATGAAGGATGCATGATTGAGCGAAGATGACTAGATCCAAACCTGGCTTGATCAGCTGAATCTAATTGACGAGAAGAGGCTTACTGCTATTTGTCATGGTCAGACGTATCAAAAGCGGATGATTAAGGCATTTAACAAAAAAGTCAGACGACAAGAATATCAAGTCGGGGATCTGGTGATCAAACGCATCATATTGCCACAAGGTGATCCCAGGGGAAAATGGACCCCTAAGTATGAAGGGTCATTTGTGGTTAAGAACATTTTCTTGGGAGGAGCTATAATTCTAACAACCATGGATGGTGACGACCTTCCTTACCCCGTCAATGCAGACATAGTGAAAAAATACTATGCATCATCAAAGACCCACTAGGTTGACTGGACTAGGAAAAAATAAGGGCTTCCCGGCGAACCAAAAGGGTTCGGGTAAAAGTAAGGGATGAAAATGAAAAATTGTGTACACCCAGCAAGTCGAAAACCTGAAAAGGCGTCTTGGGAAAAAAAGGGTATCCCGGTGGATCGAAAACTTAAAAGGGCGGTTGTTGTACCCCAAAATTTGCCCTCCCATATTCTTCAAAGTTTGTCAAGATCAATCTTCAAATGGATCAAGGGGTTGCCCAGTCTAAACATCCTCCTAAGCCAGTCAAATTAGGGTTTTGGTTCCTTGAGTGAATTTGAGGTTTTCAAGGGCTCAATCAAGTCATATATGCCTATATACATCGCCAAGCATCTACACACCAAGTCTCAAGACTCACCATGCCAGTTTGCACAGTCAAAAGCTCCATTTGATCCACAATCAACTGCAGGGGTAAAATGGTCATTTTGCAGTCAAAAGTCAAACTTTTTGGTCAACATCTTATTTTGACTCCACCATCATCATTTGATCAAGCCTTGATCATGATTCCACAAGAATGGCTCAAATATCATCAAGATGCAAAAGGTTACTATTTTTGGACAGCTGAAAAGTCAACTGTAACTTGGCCAAGGTATAACTTTTTCATGGTTCATCAGAAAAATCCCATCCAATGCTCATTTTGAAGGGGATGACATTTCCTACAACTCATCTTCACATCCCAAGTCCAAGAAATGCTCTCACAAAAAGTTATCAATTTCTACATTATAGGTCACTTTCAAAAGTCAACAAAAATGCACTTTAAGTCAAAGACCATAACTTGAGATTGGTAAATAAAAATGACATGGGACCAAAGGCATTGGTTAGAGGACTTCAAGACCTTTCCAAAATATCCAAGAACATGTTCATATGATCAAAATTGAGCAAGATATGCAATGGAGAAGTTGGGAAATTTTTGGGAATTTGCAAAAGTCAACTTTGCCTAAAACACCTTGTTTTTGCTAATGGGCCCCAAATTCCTTCTTGAATCTTTGCCCAAGGCCTATGCATGACCCATTGAGATTAATTTGAATTATTTCCTTATTTTTATTAATTATTTGGATTTTTAATTGATTAATAATTTATTTAATTAATTTAATCGTAGGAAAATACCAAGATATGTTTTTTCAAATCTTTTGTGAAGCAAATAAGATCAGGGCAAGCTGTCAATTTCGTTTTCCAATCAAAGAGACAAAATCATCCAATTTTGGCAAGTTTTATCAATCAAAAGAGTTGAAAAAGATTTGATTGAAATCAAATATTGAAAACATGAATACAATGGATTCATGGCCAAGATTGTAACCTAAAATCATTCTACTACATATACTGAAGTAAACCCTAAAGCCTTGGACGTGCAAAACTGCTGCAAGAACCATAGCCAAATTCCAAAAAATTCAAAGAAATCTTGAAACTGTTTTTCATATTGCAGACCAATCCAAAGCCTTAGAATGATTCCAATACATTGCTGGGACACTCAGGAACGCATAGGAATCACAAACAAGCCTTAACACTCCAAGAACACGCCAGAACAAGTCACACGGTTTGGATATATTTTCATAATCGTAAATCATAATTCATGCATCATTAATGAGTTTTTTTATGTGTATTGCATTGCTAACACCTTTCTGAAGGTGATGATATAGGTTAATTGTATTATGGTGCCCTGAAACGTAAACCACCATTGTTGAATCCTAGGGTTTTCAAGCTCTCGAATTAGGGCTTTACAGCATAAGCAAAATTAGACCTCAAGACGCACATGGTTGAAACCGTCTGAATGAGACGAAGACATTGAAACCCTCGTGCCATATTTATATAATGCACAGACCTAATCGCTATTTTTGGCATTTGCACTTTGTGGGGGTTAAAAACCCCCCGCTAACTGCTTTTGTTTTATAGGGAAAAGAGGAAGAAGACGATTACGTGTGGATGTGTGATTGGTTGGTTTGAATAATAGCGCGCGTTCCATTTATTTCCCAACATAATTATTGTTTTCATACATTAATTTCATTGTCCATTATTATAACAAAAGCGTGTAGTTGGCTTAGTGGAAGAGGACATGTCTGGCAATTAATGGGACTTGGGTTCGATTCCCAGGTCCACCCCATATTTATTTCTTGTTTTTCATAATATAATCATACGCAAGCACTTAGAAGCAGTCCACCATGTGTCTTCAATGATCAGCGCGCCAGGTGTTCCCAATCAACAATCCAATGGTCAGGATGAAAGAATACTATGCTCCTGGTCAATCCACGCTCTAGGCCATCCAGAAAGTCAACGCAGGCTTGGCTTATTGGGCCTCAAATTTCCAGGCCATACCTCCATTATTGGGTCAACACCCCCATTGGTTTCTATTTCTTTTTTTTATTTTCTTTCTCTTTATTTTCTTCTCATAATTATTATTACCGTTATTTAATTAATTCCTAAATTATTTTTCATCATAAAAATCAGAAACCTAGATATTATTTATATTATTATTTATTATTATTATTATTTTATAAATAAACTGTAATTAATTAAAGTAGTTAAATTAGGTCAATTTTAATCTTTTTTTCATAAATAAATAAAAATTATGTAGAATTAGGGTTTGACAATTTTCAATCATGTTTTCTTATTATCATTATTCTTATTTATTAACTATTATTTTTGTAAATAAATATTAACCAAACTGAATTAGTTAAATTAGGTTACTTTAATTTTTTTTCATAATAAATAAAATAAACTTAGAATTAGGTTTTAACTTTTAATTTTAATTCCTTTTGTTTTATTTTCATTAAAATATTAAAAAAACACAAAAACATTTTTTCCTTTAATTAATTAATTAATTAGGTTTAGGTTTAATATTTAATTTTAATTGCAAAAAAGGACAAAACTTAAATTCTTTTCTCAAAAAGGGTCAAAACCCTAAGGACGTCCCGATTAAATTTCTATTCGCACATTATCATTATTTTGATTATTATGTATCTGCTCAAAGGATGTAATAGTAATTAGGATTTACCGCTTTCTTTACTTTCCGTATTTATTTTCCAAAACGGGTTTTTGTTTTTTGGCGATGTATAGACCCGTGCCTTGTAATAGCGTAGATTCATATTTCCGCACTTTACTTTCCGCACTCTTAACTGTTAAAAAAGGCATGAAAGATTTGTATGAAAATTAAAAACAACTCGTAGATCACAAAAAATGCATGTTCAAAGATAAATATAAACTGAAACAACACAAATGCACATGCCACTCCTAGGGTACGCCTCACTGGTTGCCTCGAACGTGGTCGTCAAGTATAGGGTGTTTTAGAGGTCGCCCTCCTGTCTAAGATCCAGTTGCCTCGAAACGGTTGCCTCGGATAAAAAGGATCTAGGACATTAGGGTTACTTCTAAGGTGTCCTACTATTGCTTCGGTGACCACACTTTGTCCCTAATAATCGAATTAACCTGAATACCTCCAACGACGGTGCTACCTACTTCTCAATAGTGGGATAGCACTGTTTAAAGGACTCTTACACAGCCTAATTCCTTAGGGTAGGTAGATCTCATGGGTACTTGCTCTTTTCAAAATAAACAAAAAACATCTTTTCGCACCTACACTTTCAAAAAGTTTTCAAACAAATTTTTCATACACTCTTGAGGACAGATACAAGAGTTACCTAGAAATTTTTCAAACGAAACTTTTTCAAAACCCACACACACTTGAAAAGCAAACAAATTTTTGAAAACATAAGAGCAAGTACCTAAGAGCCCGTGGATAACCACAGATAGAAAGGGTGCTAACACCTTCCCTTTCTATAAATCTACCTCCTGAACCGAGAGACATCTCGAATAAGGAATTTTGATATGCTTTTGTCCTTTCCATGTTGGAGAACATAAAAGACGGTGGCGACTCTTGCTTACCGCGACATTTTGCGAACCAGCATTTCAAAACAGTCAGTTCTATTTCCACCGATCACAGAACTGGCGACTCTGCTGGGGACATTATAAAAGTGAGGTGTACCTTAGGAATTAGATCACTCTTATGTTTTCAGTTGCTTGCTTTGTTTGCTTTAAATATTGTGGGCCTGTTTTAGGAGTTTCATAGATCCTAACCCGGATCTGGGGGATACCTTTTAGAAAGTAGCAACAAACTGTGAGGGAACTGTGCGGGGTATACCGACACGGTTGAAGCAGTTTTCTACGTTGTTGTGGCACTTTGGTGAGTACCGGTAACCCTTGAGTCAAGTCAAGGAGAGTACGGGGCTGCCGCATGGTGTCGTGAAGCATCAACTGACCTTAGGAACCTTACTTGACCATCCTGGCCTCTTTAGGGGTAGTGAGATGATCGAATTTGGTGCAGTCCAAAGTTTGTAGATACTCGATAATACACTCATTGAGGGTTGTTTTCTTGGAATATTTTGATCTCCAGTTCAGTGGCTAAATCAAAACAATGAACATAGAAAACAATCCAATGATATTGAGCTCCTTAGAACCAGGTTACTTTTGATAGGACAGGTTTTGAGCCCACCAACTTCAAGAGGGTAGTACCTAAACTTCATGCTGGCCTAAACTCTAAGGGTTGTCTTGTGTGACTTGTGTGCCTTCAAACTTGAAATACTTGCCCATACTTGTTATCTGACAACATTGGGCTACTTGCAGGTTTTGTTTATAGTCCTTAAACTGGACTTATTACAGGGCTTACTTACACCTCACACCTTTGCATCCACGTGCATAACATCATACCATTATACCATTGCATACATCCTGCATAAGGACTAATCCATTTCAAGGATCCCAAGGGCTTGTGATGCAGGTCATGATGAATCAAAATGTCTAGCAAGGGGAAAAGAGGATTTATTTTCCTCTAGCCAAGGCTGTGTGGAGATCAAACACGATAGCTCGAGTCAGGGGCTATGACCCACTCGATATGGTGAGCCTTGACTCTTGAAGAAGGATTCTCAACAACATGAAGTTCCTTCAATCAAGCTACTGGATTCAAACTCTAACAAGTTTTCTTGTTTACCCCGCGAGATCCTTGAAAACATTGCATGCATACATACACATCATTGCATAACAGGTACCCTTGTTACAGGTCGCTTACCTCCTTCGCTGTTTATTTCAGCAATGGCTTCCCAACGAGACAATCAGGAGCTTCATGCTCAAGAGACTCGGTTCCGGGAGATCCTCCTAAATCTATCCAAGGGGCAGGAAGAGCTGAGAACACTCCTCATGGGGACTTTGGTCAGGAACAGTCCAGAAGACAATAAGGATGAACGGCTGAAACATCTGCAAGCTGAGGTGGATACAATGAGAACCCAGATGCTGGGGCATATGGCTCTCATTCAAGACTTAGCTCAAAGACAAGAAGAGCTCAGGGTTCTCGTCAACCAACTGCTTCCGGATAACCAGCTGGGGAAAACATCTAAGGTTGAAGAGCCAGTCATCATTAAATTCCCTTTGAGACAAAAATACAAGGGAAAAGCTCCTCAACTTGCTTCAGGGTCACAAATTCAGCATCAACCTCACCAGTTTCAGCAAGACAGTATGAAGCAAGTAGTCAGGGTTGGAGACCAAACCGGTAATCAGCCCCCAAGAAGTCAAAGGTTTGGTTTGATGAATAGACCTCTCCGAACTGCTACTACTTCACAGGTCCAACAACGACCTCACCAAGAACAACGGGTTGATCAGAGCAAGCCAGACAAGCCTAAGAGGCAATTCACCCAGCTCAACATGTCACTGTTTCAAGCCTTACAACGCCTGTTGAGATTAAATCTGATCACATTAAGGGACCCTCCTAAGAATCTCACCTTTGAGGAATAAGGTTCAGGACCTTATTGATGCTAATGAAATACAGTTCGAGGCGCCCGAAAGGCCCAATGTTGTGACTGCTCCCATTCCCCAGCATGGAGTGAATGCTGTGGAAGAAGACCGGTAAGTAGCCTCCGTGGAAGAAATTGTTACTCCGTTACTAACCGTCAAAAGGAACTTGTTGCTATCCGGTTTGTTTCCGGGATGTAGTAAAGGTTGCCATCTATGTGCTGTTTCCCCTGTTGGTTGTCTTTTGTTGAAGTCAGGCGTCCAAAACCTGATGGATAACAAAGAGATCTTGTTCGAGAAGGTTGTTGTTCCTGTTACCCCTGCTGAAGAAGTTTCTATTGTCACTATTTTTAACAACCCTCCTGAGGCTCCCTCAAAGAAGCCTGTCAAAATCATGTCTACTTAGTAGATTGCTCCTATCATTATCACGGTTTCGGGGCCCATCCCCTATAAATCTGACAAAGCTGTCCTGTGGCACTATGGGGCAGATGTTTCTGTGCTTGGAGTAAAGCAAGAGTTTGAGGCTAGTACCGGTGTCAGCAACATCACCGGGCCTGCCAAAGTCACTCGTAGTGGTAGGCTCTTCTCACCAGATATTGCGCCACCAGCTATTCAGAGACCTCTTGTCATCACATCTGCCAGTGTGCCTGTTTCCCCTCCTGATCAAGTTTCTACCCCTGCTGCCGAGTCATCTGACGCTCGGGGAAAAGGGATTGCTACTGATGTGCATGCCCAGACGGAGGCACCGAAGACCTTCAATGTTGAAGCTTCCAAGCAAGAGATGGAAGAGATTCTCAAAATTATCAAGAAGAGTGATTTCAATGTAGTTGAGCTGCTGGGGCACACCCCCTCTAAGATCTCTATGCTATCACTATTGTTGTGTTCAGAGGCCCATGCCAAGGCCCTGATTTCCTTCCTGAAGACGGCCCATGTGCCACAAGAAACGTCTGCTGATCAATTTACCGAGTGTGTGGCCAACTTGACTGCTGATAATGGGTTGGGTTTCTCTGACGCAGATCTGACCACCAAAGGAAAGAACCATAACGATGCCCTGCATGTCTCCATTGAATGCATGGGCACTACTCTTGCCCATGTGTTGGTAGACACCGGTTCTTCGTTGAACGTATTACCCAAGAAGGCCCTAGACAGGTTGGATTGTAAGGGTTTAGAGCTCAAGCCTAGTAACATTGTGGTCCGGGCCTTTGACGGGTCGAAGAGGATGGTACATGGTGAAGTTGACATTCCAATCAGGGTTGGTTCTCAAGTTTTTTATTCTACTTTCTATGTGATGGACATCCGACCGTCCTATTCTTGTTTGCTGGGTCGTCCATGGATCCACAAGGCTGGAGCTGTGACCTCCACGTTGCATCAGAAACTTAAGTACCCGGTCAGAGGGAAGATAGTTACAGTGCAGGGGGAGGAAGATTATATGGTCAGCCATCTTAACTTGTTCCGGTACATAGAGATGGATGGGGAGTTCATCGAGACCCCCTTTCAACACTTTGAAGAGGTGCCTCAGACATTGGCAGCAGCAGAGACTGTAACTGGAGATAATTCTCCTTTGAAGATGGCTTCCTTGAAGGATGCCTGGGATGTGGTTGAGAAGGGTGAGTGTGCAAACTGGGGCAGACTTCCTGATTTCACTCCGAAGACTGACAAGTTCGGCTTGGGTTTCACTGCAGAGGCTCAGAGGGTTGTGCGTAAGGCAAGGATTGGAAGACCTCATGTATTCATCACTAACCCAGGAGTAAACGCTATTGAAGACGAGGCGGAAGAATCTGAATTCGACAGCTGGATTTACCCAACGACCAACGATGGACTAAGCAACTGGACTGCCAAAGACTACATACCTATTACTTTTGTCACTCAGTAATGAACTCCTTTGTTTTAAATTTGTAACGAACAATAATTTGAAACTCTATGGCCCGGTGTCTTACCCGGGGCACCGTGGCTTCATTTGTGAGGGCTTATTACTTGTCATTTTCATATATCATGAATAAAAGCATTGGACGTTTTTTCGCATTTCAAATCTTGAGCTCCCTTTCTTTCTTTATATATTGCAAAACAGCTATATTTACACACACTCACCTATACAGGTTCCAATCCACTCTGGATCTCACTGGTAACGACTCTGCTACTTCCAGTTATGACTTTGAAAATCCGATCAACTTAGCCGAAGACGAAGGTGAAGATGATTGCGAAGTGCCTGGTGAGCTTGCAAGACTGTTGCTCCAGGAAGAGAGGGCAATTCAGCCACATGAAGAGCCAGTGGAAACAGTAAATCTGGGTACTGAGACAGACAAAAAGGAAGTCAAGATTGGTGCCAATCTGGAGGCTAGTGTGAAACAACGGTTGATTCAGATGCTGCATGACTATGTGGAAATCTTTGCCTGGTCTTACGAAGACATGCCCGGGTTGGATACCGACATTGTGGTTCATCACTTGCCTACCAAGGAAGAATTCCCTCCGGTAAAACAGAAGGTCCACCGTATGCGTCCAGAGATGTCCGAGAAAATCAAGGCTGAGGTTATGAAACAATTTGATGCCGGGTTTCTAGCAGTGACTTCTTACCCTCAGTGGGTTGCTAACGTGGTTCCAGTGCCGAAGAAGGATGGTAAGGTCCGAATGTGTGTTGACTACAGGGATTTGAACAGGGCAAGCCCCAAGGATGATTTCCCTCTGCCCCACATCGACGTTCTGGTTGACAATACTGCTCAGCACAAGGTGTTGTCCTTCATGGACGGCTTCTCCGGTTATAATCAGATCAAGATGGCTCCTGAAGACATGGAGAAGACCACTTTTGTTACTCAGTGGGGCACCTTTTGCTACAAGGTCATGCCTTTTGGGTTGAAAAATGCTGGGGCAACCTACCAACGTGCCATGGTTGCTCTGTTTCATGACATGATCCATCTTGAGATCGAAGTATATGTCGACGATATGATTGCAAGGTCCCAAACTGAGGAGGAACACCTTGACCATCTACAGAAGTTGTTTGACCGTCTGAAGTTGTACAAGCTGAGGTTGAACCCAAACAAGTGCACCTTTGGGGTGAGATCTGGAAAACTACTAGGTTTCATCGTGAGCGACAAAGGTATTCAAGTGGACCCTGCCAAGGTGAAAGCCATACAAGAGATTCCAGCTCCCAAGACAGAGAAAGAAGTCAGAGGCTTTCTAGGACGGCTGAACTACATTGCCCGATTCATCTCGCACCTAACTGCTACCTGTGAACCAATCTTCAAACTACTGAAGAAAGATCAATTAGTACGTTGGAATGATGAATGTCAGGCCGCTTTCGACAGAATCAAAGAGTATCTCCAAGAACCACCCATTCTTATGTCGTCGGTTGAAGGGAGACCTCTAATATTATACTTGACAGTACTTGACAGCTCAATGGGGTGTGTGCTGGGGCAGCATGATGAGTCTGGCCGAAAAGAGCACACTATTTATTACCTTAGCAAAAAGTTTACCGACTGTGAGACCCGATACTCACTGCTCGAGAAAACTTGTTGCGCTTTGGTATGGGCTGCTCTCCGGCTGAGACAGTATATGTTGACTCACACTACTCTGTTGATCTCAAAAATGAATCCAATAAAGTACATATTCGAAAAGCCTGCCTTGTCCGGAAGAATATCAAGATGGAAGATGATCTTGACAGAATACGACATCCAGTACATGACTCAGAAAGAAATCAAGGGAAGTGTATTGGGAGACCATTTGGCACACCAGGCAGTGGATGATTACCAGTCGATGAACTTTGAATTTCCAGACGAGAATATCATGGTAGTCACTGATTGTGAAGTACCTGGACCGGATGAAGGACCTGAGGAAGGATCCCGATGGTCTATGCACTTTGACGGAGCCTCAAACGCTTTGGGTAACGGTATTGGCGCCGTGATTATATCCCCTAAAGGCACTCATACTCCACTTATTGCCCGGCTATGTTTCAACTGCACCAATAACATGGCGGAGTATGAGGCATGCATCATGGGTCTTCAAGCTGCAATTGACCTAAGGATCAAGTTTCTGAGTGTCTTCGGAGATTCCGCTCACGTGATCAGTCAGATCAAAGGCGAGTGGGATACGAAACACCCAAATCTTATTCCTTACAAAGAATATGTGTTGACGTTGATCCCCCACTTCGAACAAATAACCTTTGAACACTTCCCAAGAGAGGAGAATAAGTTGGCGGACGCGCTAGCTACGATGTCTTCTATGTTCAAGGTCAAATGGGACAACGAGGCTCCCCGGATCATTATCTGGAAATTGGATGAACCTGCACATTGCTGTGATCTTGAGGCTGAAGAGGTAACTGAAAAACCATGGTATCATGAAGTGAAGAGGTACTTGGAGGCTCAAGAATACCCCGAGGGTGCATCTGTCAATGACAAAAAGTTCCTGAGAAGGTTCGCTGCAAAGTTCTTCCTCAGCAACGACATTCTTTACAAGCGAAACCATGATTCAACTTTACTGCGTTGTTTGGATAAGACTGAAGCAGAAAAGATCATGGCAGAACTACATGAAGGTACCTTCGGAACACACTCCGGTGGACACACCATGGCAAAGAAGATCCTTCGGGCAGGATATTTCTGGTCCACAATGGAAGCCAACTATTACCAACATTCTCGGACATGTCACAAGTGCCAGATTTATGTAGATAAGGTGCACATTCCTCCAGTTCCTCTGCATGTCTTGACAACACCTTGGCCTTTTGCAATGTGGGGCATTGATATGATCAGCGAGATCAGACCTACGGAATCCAACGGGCATCGCTTCATCCTGGTAGCAATTGATTACTTCACAAAGTGGGTTGAAGCAGTTTCCTACGCTACGGTAACCAAGAACGTCGTGGCACGGTTCATTCGGCACAACCTGATATGTCGATACGGTGTACCAGAGAGGATCATTACGGCCAATGGTACCAATCTTAACAACAAGATGATCACTGAGCTCTGCGAGCAATTCAAGATACAGCACCACAACTCTTCTCCCTACTGGCCGAAGATGAATGGGGCTGTAGAAGCGGCGAATAAGAATATCAAGAAGATTGTGCAGAAGATGACAGTGACCTACAAAGATTGGCATGAGATGTTACCGTTCGCTCTTCATGGGTACCGTACCTCAGCATGGACGTCAACAGGGGCAACACCCTTTTCCTTGGTCTATGGCATGGAGGCAGTCTTGCCTATTGAAGACCAGATACCCTCTCTCCGGATAATGAAGGATGCAGGTTTGAGCGAAGATGACTGGATCCAGACTCAACTTGATCAATTAAATCTAATCGACGAAAAGAGACTCACTGCTATTTGTCATGGTCAGGCGTACCAAAATGGATGATCAGGGCATTTAACAAGAAAGTCAGACCACAAGAGTATCAAGTCGGAGACCTAGTAATCGAGTGCATCATCCTTCCTCAAAGTGATCCCAGGGGCAAATGGACCCCTACGTACGAAGGGCCATTTGTGGTTAAACATATCTTTTCATGAGGAGCTATGATTCTGACCACCATGGATGGTGACGACCTTCCTCACCACGCCAATGCAGACATAGTAAAAAGATACTACGCATGAATAAAAGACCTGCTAGGTTGACACACCTAGGAAAAAATAAGGGCTTCCCAGCGAACCAAAAGGGTTCGGGAAAAAATAAGGGATGAAATGAAAAAAATATGTACACCCGGCAAGTCGAAAACCTGAAAAGGTGGCTTGGGCAAAAATTGGTATCCCGATGGACTGAAAACCCGAAAGGGCGGTCCAGGAAAAAGTTAGGGATTAAAGCGTAATACTATGTCTCATTGGATCACCTTGCATCCAGAATTCGGTATCAACTATCAGGTTCAGACGGCATCGATCAATCAGCTTCATCTTCAACTGAGCAGCAAAGTGATAAGACGCTTGAAGACATAAAGGCGATAGCAGAGTTGGAATCCAGTGGGATTTTTCACATAGCTGTTTTGTTGTCCTTTTCAAAATTGTATAAACTCTATGTTGTTCGGCGGTGTTCTCTTACCAGGACGTCAGCCTCTTGTACATAAACGCCTATTTACAGGCAAATTCCAAAAATCAATACAAATCCACTTTTTCAGACAAATTGCCAATTGTTTTTCCTTTTTCTGTTTTATCTTGCGAAGAACGCCCAATGTTCATTTTTTATATATGCATTTGACATTAATTGCTAATTCATAAATACTTGCATGCGAAATAAAGGATTAATTACAGGTGACATCAGAAACAGGGGCAATAATGAGTTGTCTAAGCGATCTAGTTGCTCTGTCCACCAAGGTACCAAGGTAGGTTCGGCTGAAGAATGTAACCCAGATACCTTCAATTCCCCATAGAGTAAGGCAAGAACCAACAATACCTCTCCCCAAGCAGAGTTGGTCTCCCATCAGCCCCGAGAAGGCACAGATCTCCAGCAAGTCAGCAATACTCTCCCCAAGCAGAGTTAGGCTACTGATAGCCCTAAGGAAGTTGGGTACCCCCAGAAAATCTCAATATTCCCCAGCGGAGTATACAGATGTTCCTAAGCAAGCATCCCCGACAGTCTTGATCTAAGATTGTTCCCCGACGGAATACCGGATACCCTAGTGGAGCCACTTCCCCAGTACCGTTCAAAAGTTTCCCCAGGAGAGTTGAATCAATCTCCCCAGTAGATTTTGGAAGCTTATCCCCAGTAGATTCTGGAAGCTTATCCACCGGCAGAGTACGAACGCATCTCCCCCGCTTTATTCAAAGGTTATTCCCCACCAGGGCTTATAACTGGGTTATCCTCAGCTAATTGCCGTGGAAAGATCGTCCTCGGCGAAGTTCTTCCTATCCCCGACGGAGTTCATCAATTCCCCAACATAACCTATCAACGGTATCCCCAGCGGAGTTATCACCAAACCTCAGCGAAGTATCTCTTCCCATAGAGTATTCCCCGCAGAGTAATCTCTCCAACAAGTTTATTCCCCAATGGAGTCATCTTCTCCTACCGGTTTATTCTTGCAACCATCATCCCCAACGGAAACGAAGAACTCTACTCTTCAAACAGCAGCCCAGGATTCAACAAACTCCCGGCACACGTCAAGGATTTATTTTCCTAGACGAAAATATATTCATAAACATCACATTGTCATACACCATGACGCATGCATATACGCATCATAACACGCAATCTCATGACACCATGCATCTCATACATCATGACATTGCATACAACTAATGTTTTGCCTTTTCAGGAAAAGGTCAATCCAAAGCTGATTACTATCAACTGTCCCAGTTCCAGATTTGATTCTTGTATCCAGCCAGGGCATATCTGTGAGTAGATTCGATTCCTGTATCCAGCCAGGGCATGTCTGCATGAAGAGTTTAGAGATTTGATTCCTGTATCCAGCCAGGGCATATCTGTAGACGACTAATGTTGTACCCCAAAATTTGCCCTCCCATATTCTCCAAGATTTGGCAAAATCAAGCTTCAAAATCTCTCAAGGGTTGCACAGTCCAATTGCCTCCTAACAACAGTCAAAATTAGAGTTTTGGTTCTTGCAAAGAAACTGAGTTTTCCAAGGGTCCAATCAAGTCCCATATTCCTACAAACATTGTCAAGCATTCATATGTCAAGTTTCAAGACTCACAGCATCAAGTTGCACAGTCAAAAACCCTAATTGCTCCACAGTCAACTGCAGGGGCAAAATGGTCATTTGACAGTCAAAAGTCAAAAATTTTGGTCAACATCTTATTTTGAAGCCACAAACATCATTTGATCAATTCTTGATCATGATTCTCAAAGCATGGCTCAAAAAGTCTCAAGATGCAAGAGTTTATATTTTTGGACAGTTGAAAAAGTCAACTGTAACTTGACCAAGGCATAACTTCTTCATGTTTTATCAGAAAAATCCCATCCAAAGCTCATTTTGAAGAGGATGACATTTCCTACAACTCATCTTCACACTCCAAGTCCAAGAAATGCTCTCACAAAAAGTTATCAATTTCAACATTATAGGTCATTTTCAAAAGTCAACAAAATGGCACTTTAAGTCAAAGACCATAACTTGAGATTGGTAAATCAAAATGACATGGGACCAAAGGCATTGGTTAGAGGACTTCACGACCTTTCCAAAATGTCCAAGAACATGATCATAGCTTCAAAATTGAGCAAGATATGCCTTGGAGAAGTTGGGAAATATTTGGGATTTTTGAAAAGTCAACTTTGCTTCAAAAGCTTCAAAAATGCTAATGGGCCTCAAATTCTTCCTTGAATCATTACCCAAAGCATATGCACGACCCATTGAGCTCAAAGGGATTTATTTTCTTATTTTTAATTAATTAATTGAATTTTTAATCTTATTAATTCATTTAATTAGATTTAATTATGAGAAAAATATCAAATAATGGTTTTAAATCTTTTTTGTGCAGCAAATATATTCATTATATGCAAGAGATTTCGTGCATCATCTCAAGGGGACAAGATCATCCATATTTGGCAAGATTGGCATGGAAAAAAGATATGAAAAAAACAAATATTGAAATCATCAATTCATGGACCTTGGGCTTGTTTTTTTGACCTAATCACGTTCAGATACAAAGGCATAGTGAGACCTAATGCAAGGATACACGAAAAACGGCTCAGGAGGCCATAACCAATTTGCAAAATTTCATCAAAAACTTGGAAACTGAAATCCTAGTTACTGCACGTTTCAAAGCCTAAAATCTATTCCAACACATTGCCGGACCATCCAGGAAGCTTTTGCAATCAAGAATCAATCAAAACGTGCCA
The DNA here is from genome assembly GCA_948472305.1 of Vicia faba. Taxonomy (NCBI): domain Eukaryota; kingdom Viridiplantae; phylum Streptophyta; class Magnoliopsida; order Fabales; family Fabaceae; genus Vicia; species Vicia faba. The sequence continues at coordinate 728,444,732 of OX451741.1, read as the reverse complement.
AGAATCATAGAACACAGGCCATACGGTTTGCCATATTTTCTTGAATTCCATATCATGATTCATGCGCATTTGATGCATATTTTTGGTTGTTTTGCATTCACAGGAACATTCTGAAGCTAATGATATGATTCAATTGTATTATGAGGCCTTGTATCGTGATTTGCCATTAACGTTTTTTAGGGTTTCAGAGCTCAAAAATTGGGGCTTTACATATGCTGTAAAATTGGACTATCAAACCAGTATAGACAGAATCGTTGCATCAAGACGAATCAAAAGAACTCCTCGCGCTTAATTTATATTACCCATAGGGCTATTCGCTATAATCCACTGTGCTATTTAGTGGGGGTTTAAAACCCCCGCTATTCATTCCTTTTTGTTTCAGGCAAACGAAGAAGAAAGCTAACGTGTCATCCTATGGTTGGGGCATTCAAAATCTGGCGCGTTTTTCTTGTTCATATCACTAATCATTGTTTTTTATTATATTATTTGTGTTCCACTAACATTACAAACGCGCGCATTAGCTCAGTTGGTGGGTGAGTTGTCTTGCAGGTATTGGGACCTGGGTTCGATTCCCAGGTCCCCCCATATGTTCAATAATTTTTGTCTTAACATATTCCCATGCATTTTCCACCCAACGTTCTACCATGCACGCTCATGCATGTGCCTGCCAAGTGGACTTGAGATCAATCTAGTGGCCTCAGAAGGAACTCCATGATGCACGCCAGTCAATGAACGTGCACTCTATCTTGGAAAGTCAAACAGGGCTTTGATTCAATGGGCCAAATTTCTCAAATCATACCTCCCTTTGGGTCTGAATACCCCCCATGGTTTGCATATTTTTAATTTTTATTTGATTTTCTTTTCTAATTCTTTTTAATGTTTAATTATTCCTTTTTTACCATAAAATAATTTTCACAATAAATCAAAAACTAAAAAATGTTTATTTTTTATTAATATTAAATTCACCCTTAAGATATTTTTTTGTAAATAAACTCTAACAATTAATTAGATTAATTTAGGTTTTAATTTTGACACTTTTCTTAATAAATAAAATACATAGAATTAGGTTTTGACATTTTATTCTTTTTCTTAATTAAATCATTTTTCTCATTATTTATTATTCTTATTAATTATTATTTTTGTAAATAAATATGTAAATAATTAATTAGCATAAATTAGGTTAACTTTTAATATTTTCTTTAACAATTAAAAATAATTTAGAACTAGGATTTCACTAACTTTAATTTTAATTCTTTTCTTTATTTTCATAAATACAAAAAACATAAAAAAACAATTTCTTTTTTTAATCAAATAATAATTAGACTTTAATTTCAATTTAATTTCAAAAGGGTCAAAACCCTCGGACGTTCTACTTTTGTTCTTTCGCACGTTATTCTTTTTCTTTTCGAATATTATGTAACTGCTCAAGGCTTGTAATAATAATTAGGTCTTTTACTTTCCGCATTTTTATCAAACGGGTCTTTGTAATTTGGCGATGTATAGACCCGCGCCTTGTAATAGCGTAGGATTTATCTTTCCGCATTTAAATTTCCGCACTCTTAAACTGCTAAAATTGCATGAAAGAATGAATGGCTAATTAAAAAAAAGCGTAGCTCACAATGATGCATGATCAAAGATAAACTTAACATGAAAATAACACACAAATTCACACACCACTTCTAGGGTACGCCTCACTGTTACCTTACCTTCAAAACATGGTCGTCGAGTATAGGACGTTTTAGTAAGTCCTTATGTCCATGATCCAGTTGCCTCGAAACGGTTGCCTCGATTTTAAAAGGATCAAGGGAATAAGGGTAGCTGCTAAGGTGTCCTACTATACTCTGGTGACAACACTGTCCCTACAAACGAATTGACCCGAACACCTCCTGCGGTGGTGTTACCTACCTCTCAATGGTGGGATGGCACTATCTTAAGGACATTTACACAGCCTAATTCCTTAGGGTAGGTAGATGACTCATAGATACTTGCTCTCTCTAAAAAACAAATCAAAACTCTTTTCACACTGACACTTTTCAAAAAGCTTTCAAAACAATTTTTCAAACCCACTCACAATTGAAAAGCAAACACTTTTGAAAACACAATGAGCAAGTATCTAAGAGCCCATGGATAACCATGGATAGAAAGGGTTCTAACACCTTCCCTTTCTATAAATCTACCTCCCGAACCAAGAAACTATCTCATAAGGAATTTTGTTGTGCTTTTGTCCTGTCCATGTTTGGAGAAAATAAAAGACGGTGGCGACTCTTGCTTCCGCGACATTTCGCGAACCAGCGTTAAACAGTCAGTTCTAAATCCACCGATCACAGAACTGGCGACTCTGCTGAGGACTCTTATAAAGTGAGGTGTACCTTAGGACTAAGATCACTTGTGTTTTCAATTGTCTGAATTGTTTGCTTTATTATTATGGGAACTGTCTTGGGAGTTCTATAGATCCTAACCCAGATCTGGGGATACCTTCTTAGAAAGTAGCAACAAGGCTGTGAGGGAACTGTGCGGGGTATACCGACATGGTTGAAGCAGTCTGCTACATTGATGTGGCACTTTGGTAAGTACCGGTAACCCTTGAGTCCAGTCAAGGAGAGTACGGGGCCGCCGCGTGGTGTCGTGAAGCATCAACTGACCTTAGGAACCTTAATTAAACCATCTTGGCCTCTTTAGGGTAGTGAGATAACTGACTTTGGTGCAGTCCGAGGTTGGTTGATACTCGATACTACACTCAATTAAGGGTTGTTTTCTTGGAATATTTCGGTCGCCAGTTCAGTGGCTAAATCGAAACGATGAACAATGAAAGCAATCCAATGATATTGGGACCCTTAGAACCCGGTTACTTCTGATAGGACAGGTTTTGAGCCCGCCAACTTCAAGAGGGTAATACCCAGACCCCATGCTGGCCTAAACTCTAAGGGTTGTGGTGTGACTTGTGTGCTTTACCATGTTTGCTTTTTGTGAATACTTGTGGTGTGTTTTTATCATAGCATCATAACATCATACAGCATCATATGCATTGACTAACCATTTCAGGGGTTCGAATCTTCATCTTTGTTCTTGTTTTGTAGGACATGGAAACTATCCGCAGAAAGACAATTCAGATCAACCTTGTAAGGATCCCTCCTCAGCTTAAGGAACTTATATCCAGGATTCCCGAGAGCTCTTCTTTCAGTGAAAGGCATGGAAGACTCATCAGCTTGGTCAACACCAACATTGAGGAAGATATGATAAAGGTCCTCTTCCAGTTCTTTGACCTTCTGCACCACTGCTTTACTTTCCTGGATTATCAACTGGTGCCTACATTAGAAGAGTTCTCCCGGCTTCTGAAGATCCCTATCCTTAGTCAACTACCCTACAACGGTACGGAAAAGGAACCCAAGCTTGAAGAGATTGCTAAAGCCTTACACCTACAACCATCTGACATCAAGGGACATTGGGAAGTTAGAAGTGGTATCAAAGGGTTCTTGGCCAGATTTCTATTTGAGAAGGCCCAAGAATGTTGGAACTCCCTTGACCTACAAGCCTTTGAAGAAGTTGTGGCCCTCCTTGTCTATGGACTGGTGTTGTTCCCGAATCCCGATCAGCTTGTAGATATCAGTGCTGTCCAGATCTTCATGTCCAGGAATCCTATACCTACGTTGCTTGGAGACATCCTTCACTCATGTTACACTCGAACCACGAGAAAAAGAGGTGTTCTCATGTGCTGCACTCCTCTCCTGGGAAGGTGGTTTATTTCGCACCTTCCACAATCAGTTTTGAAGAACGAGCGGGGTCTGAGATGGTCACAACGATTAATGACTCTTACACATGCAGATATACATTGGTGTTCTCGGTCCAGAGAAGATGTCACTATCATTGATTGTTGCGGGGAGTTTCCCAATGTTCCTTTACTTGGAATCAGAGGAGGTATTACTTACAACCCGTGTCTGGCTTGGAGACAGTTTGGATATGCTCGGAGGGATGGCCCTCATGAAATGTTAATTCCTGACATAGTTTTTGACTTCGACAACGATGCACAAGGACTTCGCCAGAGATTTATCAGAGCTTGGAGGATGCCCAACAAGATAGACAGCAAGACACTGGGGCATAGAAACTCCATCCCGTTGGAGCCTTATCTCAAGTGGGTACGAGCCCTCTGCCAGAGGTTAGTGATGCCATATCCTCATGTTCTCCCTGTGATCAAAGAGCCAGTATTGGAAGGAGAGGTGTCCTACACCATTCAACATCCTGATATGCCTACATCCTGGGAAGAAATGCAGAAGAGATGGATCCAGCTTAAGGAAGAACGGAATTCTCTTGAGTCCAGCCTACATGCTAGTGAGAAGAAGGTCTTGGAGCTCACCCGCCTACTGCACGAGGAAAAGACTCTCAACACTTACATTGCTCCAAAGAGGATGCATAGTGTCTTCTGGGACTGATTTGATTTTGTAATATTTTGCCCATGAGGCCTTGATGTACTGAACAATTATTTCTTAATGATAACGTGTGTTCCTTTTTGTCTACAACAAATTTGAACTTTCGAACCCTTGAATGCATTGCATAAACACATATCATGCATCATGTGCATAGCAGGTACTCTTCTTTTCAGGTTGCTTAATGTTCTTCGCTGTTTATTTCAGCATCATGAACCCTGAATCATCTACCGAGCAGTCCATCAAGGCCCTTCAGGCTCAGAACGCCCAATTCCAAGAGCTGATCATGAGTTTAGCCCAGGGACAGGAAGAATTGAAGGCTCTGCTGGTCAAGAAGAAGAAGAAGAGAACTGTACTGTTCAATACGGGCCGGAGGTTTGGTAACACACTGCAGAATGAGGTTGATCAAGCTGGTTCTTCTGTGGGAAAAGGCAGCCCCCAGGGGGGAAGAGTGCCTAGTCCGGTGGTCTCTGACAACGAGACTGATTTTAATGAGGAGCAGTATCCTCCAGCTGAAGACAAGTACAAGCAGTTGGAAGACCGTCTGAATGCCATGGAAATTCAACAAGATCCTGGTTTGGATTTCGGAGACTTGGGTCTATCTTTGGGTGTGGTGGTCCCACACAAGTTCAAAGCACCATCTTTTGCAAAGTATGACGGGGCGTCCTGCCCTAAGCTACATCTCAGATCTTATGTGCGGAAGATCCAACCATACACTGTGGACAAGAACTTGTGGATCCATTTCTTCCAGGAGAGTCTTTCAGGGACTCATCTCGAATGGTTCTATCATCTGGATGGAACCAAGGTTCGTAACTGGGAGGATTTGGCTACTGCTTTTTACAAGCAGTATCAGTATAATGCCGACCTCGCTCCTACACGTACCCAACTCCAGGGTATGTCGCTAGGATCGGGAGAAGGTTTTAAAGAGTATGCGCAGAAGTGGAGGGACCTGGCTGGCAGGGTGCAGCCACCGTTAACCGACCGTGAATTAGTGGACATGTTCTTGGGGACCCTATCCGGGCCGTTCTTCAATCATCTCATTGGCAATTCGTCTGCGGGGTTTACAGATCTCATTCTGACTGGGGAAAGGATAGAGGCTGGTATGAAATCAGGGAAAATTCAGAAGGGTGCGTCCTCAAGTTCTGAGAAGAAACCTTTTAAAAAGGAAGCCAGTGCTGTGTATGGACCTAGGAGGCAAAACAAACCAGAACGCTGCCAAGCTGTCAACGCGGTGGTGATTGCAAAGCCTGCTGCCGCTCCTCGGCAACTTAACCAACCAAGGGCTGAGAGACCCAGAAGAGAATTCACTCGGCTTAGTATGACCTTGTCGCAGATCTTGCCGCAACTGCTGTCAACCAACTTGGTAACCATTAGAGAAGCTCCGAAGGTGGTGAACACAACCTCCCCCAAATATAATCTCAATGCCCGCTGTGCTTATCACTCCGATAGCCCGAGGCATTCTACTGATGATTGCTGGGCCCTGAGAAATAAGGTTCAGGACCTTATTGATGCCAAAGAAGTTCAGTTCGAGGCGCCCGAGAAGCCTAATGTGGTAACAGCTCCCCTACCTGACCATGGTGTGAATGCTATCAGGGATGGTGACGAAGTGGAAGAATCTGAGTTCAACAGCTAGATTTGCCCGACGACTGACGGTGGACTGAACAATTGGACCGCGAAAGACTACATACCTGTTACTTTTGTTACGCAGTAATGAATTCCTTTGTTTTCATTTGTAATGAACAATAAATTGAAACTTTATGGCTCGGTGTCTCACCCGGGGCACCGTGGCTTCATTTGTGAGGGCTTATTAACTGTCATTTCCATATATCATGAATAAAGGCATTGGACGTTTTTTCGCATTTCAAATCTTGTGCTCCCTTTCTTCCTTTCCTTCTTTTATATATTGCAAAACAGCTGTATTTACACACACTCACTCATACAGGTTTCAATCCACTCTGGATCTCACTGGTAACGACTCTGCTACTGCCAGTTATGACTTCGAAAATCTGATCAACTTAGCCGAAGATGAAGGTGAAGATGATTGCGAAGTTCCTGGCGAGCTTGCAAGACTGTTACTCCAGGAAGAGAGGGCCATTCAACCACATGAAGAGCAAGTGGAAACGGTAAATCTGGGTACTGAGACAGATATAAAGGAAGTCAAGATTGGTGCTAATCTAAAGCTCAGCGTGAGACAACGGTTGATTCAGATGTTGCATGATTATGTGGAAATCTTTGCCTGGTCTTACGAAGGCATGCCTGGGTTGGATACCGACATTGTGGTCCATCACCTGCCTACCAAGGAAGACTGCCCACCGGTTAAACAAAAGGTCCGCCGTATGCGTCTAGAGATGTCCGAGAAGATCAAAGCTGAGGTTATGAAACAATTCGATGTCGGGTTTCTAGCAGTGACTTCTTACCCTCAGTGGGTTGCCAATGTGGTGCCGGTGTCGAAGAAGGATGGTAAGGTCAGAATGTGTGTCTATTACAGGGATCTGAACAGGGCAAGCCCCAAGGATGACTTCCCTCTGCCTCACATTGACGTTCTGGTTGACAATACTGCTCAGCATAAGGTGTTCTCCTTAATGGATGGTTTTTCACGTTATAATCAGATCAAGATGGCTCCCGAAGACATGGAAAAGACTACCTTTGTTACTCAGTGGGGTACCTTCTGCTACAAGGTCATGCCATTCGGGTTGAAAAATGATGGGGCAACCTACCAACATGCCATGGTTGCTTTATTTCATGACATGATCCATCATGAGATTGAAGTTTATGTCGATGATATGATTGCAAGGTCCCAAACTGAGGAGGAACACCTCGACCATCTGCAGAAATTGTTTGACCGTCTGAAATTGTACAAGCTGAGGTTGAACCCGAACAAGTGCATCTTCGGGGTGAGATCCGGAAAGTTGCTAGGCTTCGTTGTGAGCGACAAAGGTATTCAAGTGGACCCTGCCAAGGTGAAAGCCATACAAGAGATTCCAGTTCCTAAGACAAAGAAAGAAGTCAGAGGCTTTCTAGGACGTCTGAATTACATTGCCCGATTCATCTCGCATCTAACTGCTACCTGTGAACCAATCTTCAAGCTGCTGAAGAAAGATCAGGTAGTACGTTGGAATGATGAATGTCAGGCCGCTTTTGACAGAATCAAAGAGTATCTCCAAGAACCACCCATCCTTATGCCACCGGTTGAAGGGAGACCTCTAATACTATACCTGACAGTACTTGACAGCTCAATGGGGTGTGTGTTGGGGCAGCATGACGAGTCTGGCCGAAAAGAGCACGCCATTTATTACCTTAGCAAAAAGTTTACCGACTGTGAGACCCGATACTCACTGCTCGAGAAGACTTGCTGCGCTTTGGTATGGGTTGCTCGCCGGCTGAGACAGTATATGCTGACTCACACTACTCTATTGATTTCAAAGATGGATCCAATAAAGTACATATTCGAAAAGCCTGCTCTGTCTGGGAGAATAGCAAGATGGCAAATGATCTTGACGGAATACGACATCCAGTACACGACTCAGAAAGCCATCAAAGGAAGTGTATTGGAAGACCACTTGGCACACCAGGCAGTAGACGACTACCAGTCAATGAACTTCGAGTTTCCAGACGAGAGCATCATAATAGTGACGAATTGTGAAGTACCTGGACCGGATGAAGGACCTGAGAAAGGATCCCGATGGTCTATGCACTTTGACGGAGCCTCCAACACTTTGGGTAACGGTATCGGCGCTATGATCATATCCCCTCAAGGCACTCATACTCCACTTACTGCCCGGCTGTGTTTCAACTGCACCAACAACATGGCGGAGTATGAGGCTTGTATCATGGGTCTTCAAGCTGCGATTGACTTAAGGATCAAGTTTCTGAGTGTCTTCAGAGATTCTGCTCTCGTGATCAATCAGATCAAAGGCGAGTGGGATACGAAACACCCAAACCTTATTCCTTACAGAGAATGTGTGTTGACATTGATCCCTCATTTCACAGATATCACTTTTGAACACTTTCCAAGAGAGGAGAATCAGTTGGCGGACGCGTTAGCTACAATGTCTTCTATGTTCAAAGTCAAATGGGACAATGAGGCTCCCCGGATCATCATCTGGAAACTGGACGAGCCGGCATATTGTTGTGATCTTGAGGCTGAGATAGTAACTGAAAAACCCTGGTATCATGAGGTGAAGAGGTACTTGGAAGCTCAAGAATACCCTGAAGGTGCATCCATCAATGACAAAAAGTTTTTGAGAAGATTCGTAGCAAAGTTCTTTCTCAGCAACAGCATTCTATACAAGCGAAACCATGATTCGACCTTACTGCGTTGTGTGGATAAGACTGAAGCAGAAAGGATCATGGCAGAGTTGCATGAAGGTACCTTCGGAATGCATTCCAGTGGACACACCATGGCAAAGAAAATCCTTCGGGTAGGATATTTCTGGTCCACAATGGAAGCCGACTGTTACCAACATTCTCGGACATGTCATAAGTGCCAGATATATGCAGACAAGGTGCACGTTCCTCCAGTTCCTCTGAATGTCTTGACTGCACCTTGGCCTTTTGTAATGTGGGGCATTGATATGATCGGCGAGATTAATCCTACGGCATCCAACGGGCATCGCTTCATCCTGGTAGCGATTGATTACTTTACAAAGTGGGTTGAAGCAGCTTCCTACGCTACGGTAACCAAGAACGTCGTGGCACGGTTCATTCGGCATAACCTGATCTGTCGATACGGCGTCCCGGAAAGGATCATTACGGACAATGGTACCAATCTTAATAACAAGATGATCACTGAGCTCTGCGAGCAATTCAAGATACAGCACCACAACTCTTCTCCATACCGGCCGAAGATGAATGGGGCTGTAGAAGCAGCTAATAATAATATCAAAAAGATTGTGCAGAAGATGACGGTGACCTACAAAGATTGGCACGAGATGTTACCGTTTGCTCTTCATGGGTACCGTACCTTAGCAAGAACGTCAACCGGGTCAACTCCTTTTTCCTTTGTCTATGGCATGGAGGCAGTCTTGCCGATTGAAGTCCAGATACCCTCTCTCTGGATAATGAAGGATGCAGATCTGAGCGAAGATGACTGGATCCAGACACGACTTGATCAGTTAAACCTAATTGACGAAAAGAGACTCATTGCTATTTGTCATGGTCAAACATACCAAAAACGGATGATCAGGGCATTTAACAAGAAAGTCAGACCACAAGAGTATCAAGTTGGGGATCTGGTAGTCAAACGCATCATCCTTCCTCAAAGTGATCCCAGGGGCAAATGGAACCCTACGTACGAAGGGCCATTTGTGGTTAAACATGTGTTCTCAGGAGGAGCCATGATCCTAACCACCATGGATGGTGATGACCTTCCTCACCCCGTCAATGCAGACATAGTAAAAAGATACTACGCATGATAAAAGACCCGCTAGGTTGACATACCTAGGCAAAAATTAGGGCTTCCCGGCGAACCAAAAGGGTTCGGGCAAAATGAGGGATGAAATGAAAAAATCTGTACACCCGGCAAGTCGAAAACCTGAAAAGGTGGCTTGGGCAAAAATGGGTATCCCGGTGGACTGAAAACCCGAAAGGGCGGTCCAGGCAAAAGTTAGGGATTAAAGCGTAATATTATGTCTCATTGGATCACCTTGCATCCAGAATCCGGTATCAACTATCAAGTTCAGACGGCATAGATCGATCAGCTTCATCTTCAACTGAGCAGCCAAGTGATGAGACGCTCGAAGATATAAAGGCGATAGCAGAGTTGAAACCCAGTGGGATTATTCTTTTCACACAGCTATTTTGTTTTCTTTGTACAAATTGTATAAACTCTGTTGTCCGGCGGCGTTCTCTTACTAGGACGTCAGCCTCTTGTACATAAACGCTTATTTACAGGAAAATCCAAAAATCAATACAAATTCACTTTTCAGATCAATTGCCGATTGTTTTTCCTTTTCCTGTTTTGTTTTGCGAAGAACGTCCAATGTTCAATTTTTGATATATGCATTTGACACTAATTGCTAACTCATAAATATTTGCATACAAAACAAAGGATTAATTACAGGTAACATCAGAAACAGGGGCAATAATGAGTTGTTTGAGCAATCTAATTGCTCCGTCCACCAAGGTACCGAGGTAAGTTCGGCTGAAGAATGTAACCCAGATACCTTCATTCCCCAGTGAAGTCACCAAGATTCAACAATTCTCCTCAAGCAGTTGGTCTCCCAATCCGCCCTACAAGGCACAGTATCTCCAGCAGGTCAGCAATTTACTCCCCAAGCAAAGTTAGCCTACTATCAGCATCAAGGAAGTTGGATTATCCCCCGAAGATCTCAATATTCCCCAGCAGTATATGGACACTCCTGACAAGCATCCCCGGCAATCTTGATCTAAGATTGTTCCCCGGCGGCATATCAGACATCCGGTGGAGCCATTCCCCAGTCCAATCTGAAAAGTTTCCCCAGAAGAGTTCAATACATCTCCCCAGCAGGAAGCTTATCCCCAGTAGATTCTGGAAGCTCGTCACCTGCAGTGCACGAACGCATCTCCCCGGCTTTATTCAAGGTTATTTCCCTACCAGGATATAACTGGGTTATCCTCAGCCATAACCATGGAAAGATCGTCCTCAGCGAAGTCTTCCTTTCCCCAGCGGAGTTTATCAAATCTTCCAACATAGCTCAACAATGGTATCCCCAGCGGAGTTATCATCAACATCTCAACAAAGAACCTCTCTTTCCCCACAGAGTTCACTCCCCGCAGAGTAATCTATTCGCCAAGTTTATTCACTAACGGAGTCATCTTCTCCTACCGGTATTCTTGCAATCATCCTATCCCCAGTGGAAACAAAGGAGCTCTATTCTTCAACATCGGCCCAGGATTCAACAAACTCCCGGCATTCGTCAAGGATTTATTTTCCTAGACGAAAAACACATACATTCATCACATCTTCATACATTATAGCATGCATACACGCATCATGAACCTACAATCTCACTTATTCTGAGAACATCACGCATGTCATACATCATGACATTGCATACAACTAACATTTTGTCTTTTCAGGACAAAAGATTAGTACAAAGATAATTACTATCAACTGTCGTGATTCCAGATCCAATTCCTGTATCCAGCCAGGGTGTATCTGTTGACGACTATTTCTGGACTCGATTCCTGTAACCAGCCAGGGTACGTCTGAAGAGTTTGAGGATCCGATTCCTGTATCCAGCCAGGGTGTATCTATCGACGACTATTTCCGGACTCGATTCCTGTAACCAGCCAGGGTACGTCTGAAGAGTTTGAAGATCTGATTCCTTTATCCAGCCAGGGTGTATCTGTGGACGACTATTTCCGGACTCGATTCCTGTAACCAGCCAGGGTGTATCTGTTGACGACTATTTCTAGAATCGATTCCTGTAACCAGCCAGGGTTCGTCTGAAGAGTTTGAGGATCCGATTCCTGTATCTTGCCAGGGTGTATCTGTTGACGACTATTTCCGGACTCGATTCCTGTAACCAGCCGGGGTACGTCTGAAGAGTTTGAAGATCCGATTCCTGTATCCAGCCAGGGTGTATCTGTTGACGACTATTTCCGGACTCGATTCCTGTAACCAGCCAGGGTACGTCTGAAGAGTTTGAAGATCTGATTCCTGTATCCAGCCAGGGTGTATCTGTTGACGACTTTTTCCATATTCGATTCCTGTATCTAGCCAGGGCACATCTGTGAGTAACCGATTGTAGACTCGGTACCTGTATCCGACCAGGGCACATCTACATGAGGGATTTAAAGATTCGATACCTGTATCCAGTCAGGGCACATCTACACGAAGAGTTTGAAGATCAACCCCTGTAACAGGCCAGGTAACTATTTTTCTTTCTCAGGTACGCAAGTTCTCGCTAAGGAATCTCTTACGCGATCGACACCCGATGGCATCTATAAGCCCATCTCCACAACTACCAACAATCTCCAAATGGCATCTATAAGCCCATTCCCGACAAGGTACTGTCATACTTCCAAATGGCATCTATAAGCCCATCCTCCTATCCATCAGTCTCCAAATGGCATCTGTAAGCCCATTCCTGGCATCACAACGCTGACGCTCTACTATGTGAGTGCAAATTTCTAGGCACTCTAGTGTTCAATCATCTTCCACCTTTGGATTACGAAAGGCACGCCAGCCAATCTACATCCTCAGGTCTAAGAAGATTGAACAGGGGCAACTGTTGTACCCCAAAATTTTCCCTCCCATATTCTCCAAGATTTGGCAAAATCAAGCTTCAAAATCTCTCAAGGGTTGCAAAGTCCAATTGCCTCCTAACAACAGTCAAAATTAGGGTTTTGGTTCTTGCAAAGAAATTGAGTTTTCCAAGGGTCCAATCAAGTCCCATATGCCTACAAACATTGTCAAGCATTCATATGTCAAGTTTCAAGACTCACAGCATCAAGTTGCACAGTCAAAAACCCTAATTGCTCCACAGTCAACTGCAGGGGTAAAATGGTCATTTGACAGTCAAAAGTCAAAATTTTTGGTCAACATCTTATTTTGAAGCCACAAACATCATTTGATCAATTCTTGATCATGATTCTCAAAGCATGGCTCAAAAAGTCTCAAGATGCAAGAGTTTCTATTTTTGGACAGGTGAAAAAGTCAACTGTAACTTGACCAAGGCATAACTTCTTCATGGTTTATCATAAAAATCCCATCCAAAGCTCATTTTGAAGAGGATGACATTTCCTACAACTCATCTTCACACTCCAAGTCCAAGAAATGCTCTCACAAAAAGTTATCAATTTCAACATTATAGGTCATTTTCAAAAGTCAACAAAAAGGCACTTTAAGTCAAAGACCATAACTTGATATTGGTAAATCAAAATGACATGGGACCAAAGGCATTGGTTAGAGGACTTCAAGACCTTTCCAAAATGACAAAGAACATGATCATAGCTTCAAAATTGAGCAAGATATGCCTTGGAGAAGTTGGGTAATTTTTGGGAATTTTGAAAAGTCAACTTTGCTTCAAAAGCTTCAAAAATGCTAATGGGCCTCAAATTCTTCCTTGAATCATTACCCAAAGCATATGCACGACCCATTGAGCTCAAATGGATTTATTTTCTTATTTTTAATTAATTAATTGAATTTTTAATCTTATTAATTCATTTAATTAGATTTAATTATGAGAAAAATATCAAATAATGGTTTTAAACCTTTTTTGTGCAGCAAATATATTCATTATATGCAAGAGATTTCGTGCATCATCTCAAGGGGACAAGATCATCCATATTTGGCAAGATTGGCATGGAAAAAAGATTGAAAAAGATATGAAAAAATCAAATATTGAAATCATCAATTCATGGACCTTGGGCTTGTTTTTTTGACCTAATCACGTTCAGATACAAAGGCATAGTGAGACCTAATGCAAGGATACACGAAAAACTCCTCAGGAGGCCATAACCAATTTGCAAAATTTCATCAAAAACTTGGAAACTGAAATCCTAGTTACTGCACGTTTCAAAGCTTAAAATCTATTCCAACACATTGCTGGACCATCCAGGAAGCTTTTGCAATCAAGAATCAATCAAAACGTGCCAAGAATCGTAGAACACAGGCCATACGGTTTGCCATATTTTCTTGAATTCCATATCATGATTCATGCGCATTTGATGCATATTTTTGGTTGTTTTGCATTCACAGGAACATTCTGAAGCTAATGATATGATTCAATTGTATTATAAGGCCCTGTATCGTGATTTGCCATTAACATTTTTTAGGGTTTCAGAGCTCAAAAATTGGGGCTTTACATATGCTGTAAAATTGGACTATCAAACCAATATAGACAGAATCGTTGCATCAAGACGAATCAAAAGAACTCCTCGCGCTTAATTTATGTTACCCATAGCGCTATTCGCTATTATCCACTGTGCTATTTAGTGGGGGTTTAAAAACCCCGCTATTCATTCCTTTTTGTTTCAGGCAAACGAAGAAGAAAGCTAGCGTGTCATCCTATGGTTGGGGCATTCAAAATCTGGCGCGTTTTTCTTGTTCATATCACTAATCATTGTTTTTTATTATATTATTTGTGTTCCACTAACATTACAAACGCGCGCATTAGTTCAGTTGGTGGGTGAGTTGTCTTGCAGGTATTGGGACCTGGGTTCGATTCCCAGGTCCCCCCATATGTTCAATAATTTTTGTCTTAACATATTCCCATGCAGTTTCCACCCAACGTTCTACCATGCACGCTCATGCCTGTGCCTGCCAAGTGGACTTGAGATCAATCTAGTGGCCTCAGAAGGAACTCCATGATACACGCCAGTCAATGAACGTGCACTCTATCCTGGAAAGTCAAACAGGGCTTTGATTCAATGGGCCAAATTTCTCAAATCATACCTCCCTTTGGGTCTGAATACCCCCCATGGTTTGCATATTTTTAATTTTTATTTGATTTTCTTTTCTAATTCTTTTTAATGTTTTAATTATTCCTTTTTTACCATAAAATAATTTTCACAATAATAAATCAGAAACTAAAAAATATTTATTTTTTATTAATATTAAATTCACCCTTAAGATATTTTTTTGTAAATAAACTCTAACAATTAATTAGATTAATTTAGGTTTTAATTTTGACACTTTTCTTAATAAATAAAATACATAGAATTAGGTTTTGACATTTTATTCTTTTTCTTAATTAAATCATTTTTCTCATTATTTATTATTCTTATTAATTATTATTTTTGTAAATAAATATGTAAATAATTAATTAGCATAAATTAGGTTAACTTTTAATATTTTCTTTAACAATTAAAAATAATTTAGAACTAGGATTTCATTAACTTTAATTTTAATTCTTTTCTTTATTTTCATAAATACAAAAAACATAAAAAATAATTTCTTTTTTTAATCAAATAATAATTAGACTTTAATTTCAATTTAATTTCAAAAGGGTCAAAACCCTCGGACGTTCTACTTTTGTTCTTTCACACGTTATTCTTTTTCTTTTCGAATATTATGTAACTGCTCAAGGCTTGTAATAATAATTAGGTCTTTTACTTTCCGCATTTTTATCAAACGGGTCTTTGTAATTTGGCGATGTATAGACCCGCGCCTTGTAATAGCGTAGGATTTATCTTTCCGCATTTAAATTTCCGCACTCTTAAACTGCTAAAATTGCATGAAAGAATGAATGGCTAATTAAAAACAAGCGTAGCTCACAATGATGCATGATCAAAGATAAACTTAACATGAAAATAACACACAAATTCACACACCACTTCTAGGGTACGCCTCATTGTTGCCTTACCTTCGAAACGTGGTCGTCGAGTATAGGACGTTTTAGTAAGTCCTTATGTCCATGATCCAGTTGCCTCAATTTTAAAAGGATCAAGGGCATAAGGGTAGCTTCTAAGGTGTCCTACTATTGCTCTGGTGACCACAATGTCCCTACAAACGAATTGACTCGAACACCTCCTATAGTGGTGCTACCTACCTCTCAATGGTGGGATGGCACTATCTTAAGGACATTTACACAGCCTAATTCCTTAGGGTAGGTAGATGACTCATAGATACTTGCTCTCTCTAAAAAACAAATCAAAACTCTTTTCACACTGACACTTTTCAAAAAGCTTTCAAAACAATTTTTTAAACACTCTTGAGGACTGATACAAGAGTTATTCCGAAATTTTCAAAGAAACTTTTTCAAACCCACTCACAATTGAAAAGCAAACACTTTTGAAAACACAATGAGAAAGTATATAAGAGCCCATGGATAACAATGGATAGAAAGGGTGCTAACACCTTCCCTTTCTATAAATCTACCTCCCGAACCAAGAAACTATCTCATAAGGAATTTTGTTGTGCTTTTGTCCTGTCCATGTTTGGAGAAAATAAAAGACGGTGGCGACTCTTGCTTCTGCAACATTTCGCGAACCAGCGTTAAACAGTCAGTTCTAAATCCACCGATCACAACTAATTCGAGATTCGATTCCTGTATCCAGCCAGGGCATATCTGTGAGTAGATTCGATTCCTGTATCCAGCCAGGGCATGTCTGCATGAAGAGTTTAGAGATTCGATTCCTGTATCCAGCCAGGGCATATCTGTAGACGACTAATTCCAGATTCGATTCCTGTATCCAGCCAGGGCATATCTGTAAGTAGATTCGATTCCTGTATCCAGCCAGGGCATATCTGCATGAAGAGTTTATAGATTCGATACCTGTATCCAGCCAGGGCATATATGTAGACGACTAATTCTTGATTCGATTCCTGTATCCAGCCAGGGCATATCTGTGAGTAGATTCGATTCCTGTATCCAGCCAGGGCATATCTGCATGAAGAGTTTAGAGATTCGATACCTGTATCCATCCAGGGCATATCTGTAGACGACTAATTCCAGATTCGATTCCTGTATCCAGCCAGGGCATATCTGTGAGTAGATTCGATTCCTGTATCCAACCAGGGCATATCTGCATGAAGAGTTTAGAGATTCGATTCTTGTATCCAGCCAGGGCATATCTGCATGAAGAGTTTAGAGATTCGATTCCTGTATCCAGCCAGGGCATATCTGTAGACGAAGAATTCCAGATTCGACACCTGTATCTAGCCAGGGCATATCTATGAGTAATTTGATTCGATGCCTGTATCCATCCAGGGCATATCTGCATGAAGAGTTTGAAGATCAACCCCTGTAACAGGCCAGGTAATTATCTTTCTTTCTCAGGTACGCAAGTTCTCGCTAAGGAATCTCTTATGCGATCGACAATCTCCCGATGGCATCTTTAAGCCCATCTCCACAACTATCCATTACACTTCCAAAACGCATCTATAAGCTCATTCCCGACAAGGTTCTGTCACACTTCCAGATGGCATATATAAGCCCATCCTCCTATCCATCATCTCTCCAAATGGCATCTATAAGCCCATTCCCGCCATCACACTGCTGATACTCTACTATGCGAGTGCAAATTTCTTGGCACTCTAGTGTTCAATCATCTTCCACCTTCGGATCACGAAAGGCACGCAAGCCAATCTACATCCTCAGGTCTAAGAAGATTGAACAGGGGCAACTGTTGTACCCCAAAATTTGCCCTCCCATATTCTTCAAAGTTTGTCAAGGTCAATCTTCAAATGGATCAAGGGGTTACCCAGTCTAAACATCCTCCTAAGCCAGTCAAATTAGGGTTTTGGTTCCTTCAGTGAATTTGAGGTTTTCAAGGGCTCAATCAATTCATATATGCCTATATACATTGCCAAGCATCTACACACCAAGTCTCAAGACTCACCATGCCAGTTTGCACAGTCAAAAGCTCCATTTGATCCACAATCAACTGCAGGGGTAAAATGGTCATTTTGCAGTCAAAAGTCAAATTTTTTGGTCAACATCTTATTTTGAGTCCACCATCATCATTTGATCAAGCCTTGATCATGATTCCACAAGAATGGCTCAAATATCATCAAGATGCAAAAGGTTACTATTTTTGGACAGCTGAAAAGTCAACTGTAACTTGACCAAGGAATAACGTTTTCATGGTTCATCAGAAAAATCCCATACAATGCTAATTTTGAAGGGGATGACATTTCCTACAACTCATCTTCACATCCCAAGTCCAAGAAATGCTCTCACAAAAAGTTATCAATTTCTACATTATATGTCACTTTCAAAAGTCAACAAAAATGCACTTTAAGTCAAAGACCATAACTTGAGATTGGTAAATCAAAATTACATGGGACCAAAGGCATTAGTTAGAGGACTTCAAGACCTTTCCAAAATATCCAAGAACATGTTCATATGATCAAAATTGAGCAAGATATGCATTGGAGAAGTTGGGAAATTTTTGTGAATTTGCAAAAGTCAACTTTGCCTAAAACACCTTGTTTTTGCTAATGGGCCCCAAATTCCTTCTTGAATATTTGCCCAAGGCCTATGCACGACCCATTGAGATTAATTTGAATTATTTCCTTATTTTTATTAATTATTTGGATTTTTAATTGATTAATAATTCATTTAATTAATTTAATTGTAGGAAAATACCAAGATATGTTTTTTCAAATCTTTTGTGAAGCAAATAAGATCAGGGCAAGCTGTCAATTTCGTTTGCCAATCAAAGAGACAAAATCATCCAATTTTGGCAAGTTTTATCAATCAAAAAAGTTGAAAAAGATTTGATTGAAATCAAATATTGAAAACATGAATACAATGGATTCATGGCCAAGATTGTAACCTAAAATCATTCTACTACATATACTGAATTAAACCCTAAAGCCTTGGACGTGCAAAACTGCTGCAAGAACCATAGCCAAATTCCAAAAAATTCAAAGAAAGCTTGAAACTGTTTTTCATATTGCAGACTAATCCAAAGCCTTAGAACGATTCCAATACATTGCTGGGACACTCAGAAACGCATAGCAATCACAAACAAGCCTTAACACTCCAAGAACACGCCAGAACAACTCACACGGTTTGGATATATTTTCATAATCGTAAATCATAATTCATGCATCATTAATGAGTTTTTTTATGTGTATTACATTGCTAACACCTTTCTGAAGCTGATGATATAGGTTAATTGTATTATGGTGCCCTAAAACGTAAACCACCATTGTTGAATCCTAGGGTTTTCAAGCTCTCGAATTAGGGCTTTACAACATAAGAAAAATTAGACCTCAAGACGCACATGGTTGAAACCATCTGAATGAGACGAAGACATTGAAACCCTCGCGCCATATTTATATAATGCACAGACCTAATCGCTATTTTTGGCATTTGCACTTTGTGGGGGTTAAAAACCCCCGCTAACTGCTTTTGTTTTACAGGGAAAAAAGGAAGAAGACGATTACGTGTGGATGTGTGATTGGATGGTTTGAATAATAGCGCGCGTTCCATTTATTTCCCAGCATAATTATTGTTTTCATACATTAATTTCATTGTCCATTATTATAACAAAAGCGTGCAATTGGCTTCGTGGAAGAGGACGTGTCTGGAAATTAATGAGACCTGGGTTCGATTCCCAGGTCCACCCTATATTTATTTCTTGTTTTGCATAATATAATCATACGCATGCACTTAGAAGCAGTCCACCATGTGTCTTCAATGATCAGCGCGCCAGGTGTTCCCAATCAACAATCCAATGGTCAGGATGAAAGAATACTATGCTCCTGGTCAATCCACGCTCTAGGCCATCCAGAAAGTCAACGCAGGCTTGGCTTATTGGGCCTCAAATTTCCAGGCCATACCTCCATTATTGGGTCAACACCCCCACTGGTATCTATTTCTTTTTTTTATTTTCTTTCTCTTTATTTTCTTCTCATAATTATTATTACCGTTATTTAATTAATTCCTAAATTATTTTTCATCATAAAAATCAGAAACCTAGATATTATTTATATTATTATTTATTATTATTATTATTTTATAAATAAATTGTAATTAATTAAAGTAGTTAAATTAGGTCAATTTTAATCTTTTTTTCATAAATAAATAAAAATTATGTAGAATTAGGGTTTGACAATTTTCAATCATGTTTTCTTATTATCATTATTCTTATTTATTAACTATTATTTTTGTAAATAAATATTAACCAAAGTGAATTAGTTAAATTAGGTTATTTTAATTTTTTTTCATAATAAATAAAATAAACTTAGAATTAGGTTTTAACTTTTAATTTTAATTCCTTTTGTTTTATTTTCATTAAAATATTAAAAAAACACAAACATTTTTTCCTTTAATTAATTAATTAATTAGGTTTAGGTTTAATATTTAATTTTAATTGCAAAAAAGGACAAAACTTAAATTCTTTTCTCAAAAAGGGTCAAAACCCTAAGGACGTCCCGATTAAATTTCTATTCGCACATTATCATTATTTTGATTATTATGTATCTGCTCAAAGGATGTAATAGTAATTAGGATTTACCGCTTTCTTTACTTTCCGCATTTATTTTCCAAAACGGGTTTTTGTTTTTTGGCGATGTATAGACCCGCGCCTTGTAATAGCGTAGATTCATATTTCCGCACTTTACTTTCCGCACTCTTAACTGTTAAAAAAGGCATGAAAGATTTGTATGAAAATTAAAAACAACTCATAGATCACCAAAATGCATGTTCAAAGATAAATGTAAACTGAAACAACACACATGCACATGCCACTCCTAGGGTACGCCTCACTGGTTGCCTCGAACGTGGTCGTCAAGTATAGGGTGTTTTAGAGGTCGCCCTCCTGTCTAAGATCCAGTTGCCTCGAAACGGTTGCCTCGGATAAAAAGGATCTAGGACATTAGGGTTACTTCTAAGGTGTCCTACTATTGCTTTGGTGACCACACTTTGTCCCTAATAATCGAATTGACCCGAATACCTCCAACGACGGTGCTACCTACTTCTCAATAGTGGGATAGCACTGTTTAAAGGACTCTTACACAGCCTAATTCCTTAGGGTAGGTAGATCTCATGGGTACTTGCTCTTTTCAAAACAAACAATAAACATCTTTTCGCACCTACACTTTCAAAAAGTTTTCAGACAAATTTTTCATACACTCTTGAGGACAGATACAAGAGTTACCTAGAAATTTTTCAAACGAAACTTTTTCAAAACCCACACACACTTGAAAAGCAAACAAATTTTTGAAAACATAAGAGCAAGTACCTAAGAGCCCGTGGATAACCACAGATAGAAAGGGTGCTAACACCTTCCCTTTCTATAAATCTACCTCCCGAACCGAGAGACATCTCGAATAAGGACTTTTGCTGTGCTTTTGTCCTTTCCATGTTGGAGAACATAAAAGACGGTGGCGACTCTTGCTTACCGTGACATTTCGCGAACGAGCATTTCAAAACAGTCAGTTCTATTTCCACCAATCACAGCGGTCCAGGCAAAAATTAGGGATCAAAGTGTAACACTATGTCTCATCGAATCATCTTGCAACCAGACTTCGGTATCGACTATCAAGCTCGGACGGCGCCAATCAATCTGATCTACCTTCAACCATGTAGAAAAGTGATGAGACGCTCAAAGACATAGGGGAAATAGCAGAGTTGGAACTCAGTGGGATTGTTCACATAGCTGTTTTTCTTTATTTTCCACAAATTGTATAATTTTTGTTTGTTCGGCGGCATTCTCTTACTAGGACGCCAGCCTCTTTTACAAAATCGCTTATTTACAGGCCACACTTCAAAATCAATACGATTCATTTTCACAAAGAAATTTCAAATTGCTTTTCTTTTTCTGTTTTGTTTTGCAAGAACGTCCAATGGTTCATTTTTGATATATGCATTTGACAATAATCGCTACTCATATATATTTACATGCGAAACAAAAGACGATTACTCGTAATTCCAGAAACAGGGGAAAACAAGAAATGTCTGAGCCTCATAGTTATTCTATTCACTAGGTACAAAGATAGACCTAGCTGAAGAATATCACTAAAAATGCATACACTCCCCGCAGAGTAGGAAATACTAGAATACAATATTATCAACTCTCCCCATCTGAGGTTCGCAATCGCAAGTGAGTCGGTAAGATTCTCCCCAAGAAGAGTTCATCCTTCACCAACAAGGGAAGATTATCCCCGGTGGAGTTTATTTCTTCCACAAGCAGAAACTTTATCCCTGACATAGTTTATCATCACCAGCATCGGTAATTCATCCCTAGCCGAGGTTGTCCCTCCAAATCAACAGATCTTCTAGCAGATTATCTCTTCCCCACACAGTCGGTATTCACCAGCAGGATTATTCTCCTAATCATCTTTGATCGTTATCCCCAACTAGAGAATATCATAAAAACATTATACATCCATACATCATGACACATGCATATACGCATCATACAACACAATCTCATTTATTTTGAGAACATCATTGCTCGATACATGTCATGCACCATGACATTACATACGACTAACCCTTTACCTTTCATGGAAAGATACAATCAAATTCTCACAAAGTTCATGCTATGAAGCCCGGGTACGACCGGATAGTATCTTGATTATCTCTATCATATTATGAAGCCCGGAGAACGACCGGATAACAGTATCAAAATACCGTGAAGCCTGGATTACGACGAGATAGTGGTATCCCTTAAAACCAAACTATGAAGCCCGTATTCGACTGGATAATATTTCAATCCCTAACAAGTTACTGTGAAGCCTGGATTATGATCAGATAGCAGTACGAGATGCCATGAAGCCTGGATCCGACCAAATAGTGGCATATCATAAACACAATTTGTGAAGCCCGGATTACGACCGGATAACAGCTCAACAAGTTATTGTGAAGCCTGGATTATGACCAGATAGCAATACAAGACCATGAAACCTGGATTACGACTAGATAATGGTAAAAGACGTTGTGATGCCTGGATTACGACCAGATTGCAACCAAGAATACTACGAAGCCTGGATTACGAACAGATAGTGGTATATCTTTAATACAATTTATGAAGCCTGGATTCGACCAAATAATATCTTAATTTCTCCGAACACCATGAAGCCTAGATTCGACCAGATAATGATATAGTACATCGTGAAGCCTAGATTACGACCAGATAGCGGTAAAAGACACTGAAGCCTGGATTACGACCAGATAACAGTGAGGGACACTATGAAGCTTGGATTTCGACCAAATAGAAGTTCATTTGGCCAATTACTATGAAGCCCGGAATCGACCGGATATTAGTAGGCCTTTAAATCAAATGGAAGCCCGGATGCGATTGGATAACCACTTGATTTCTTCTGAAGCATGGATATCGAACAGATAAGAAGTGAGGTATTGTGAAGACTGGATTCGACCAGATAATAGTAGAAGACACCATGAAGCCTAGATTCGACCAGATAATGGTATGAAACATCGTGAAGCCTGGATTACGACCAGATAGCGGTACAGGACATTGCGAAGCTTAGATTTCGAGCAAATAACAATTTTACCTGCACAATTACTAAGAAGCCCGGAGTCGACCGGATATTAGTGTGCCCTAAATTCAGGTTAAAGCCCGGATGCGACCGGATAACAACTGAATTCCTTCTGAAGCCTGGATTACGACGAAATAAGAATTGAGAAATTGCGAAGCCTGGATTACAACCGGATAGCAAGTTTAATCTTATCTCCCCAGTAATTCACTGTAAATCCTGGATTACGACCAGATAACAGTCGATCTTATCACTATAAAGCCTGGATCACGACCAGATATTAGTTCATTTTCACCTCTGAAACCAAGAGACGATTCCTCAGTAGAATAACAGACGACTGAAGCTCCTAAAATTCTAATTTTCTCAAGACAGAGAACAACATTCCCCAGCGAAATCTTCCTCAACAACAGGTATACAAGCTCTGGCTAAGCAATCTCTTATGTGATTGACACTTCTTCTAATGGCATCTTTAAGCCCATCTTTCATCATCAGCTTTAAAATGGCATCTATAAGCCCATTCCCGACATCACAAGACCAGTACCACTTCATGCGAGTGCAAATTTCTGGGCACTCTAGTATTCAATCATCTTCCACCTTCGGATCACAAAAGGCAGACAAGCCAATCTATATCCTCAGCTTTAAGAAGATTGAACAGGGGCAGCTGTTGTACCCCAAAATTTTCCCTCCCATATTTCTCAATACATTTCAAGTGAGATCCTCAAATTGCTCAAGGAAGTCCAAGGGTTTACCAGACAAGCTCTCTCATAAGGCAGTCTACCTCAAATTAGGGTTTCATGTTGCATCAAGATACTTGAGTCCAATGGATCCCAAATGCTCATCATTTTCCCAATATGTTCTCAAGATCATCCATGTCAAGTTTCAAGCCTTACAGAGGAAGTTTGCTCAGTCAATTGCTCAAAGGGTTAAAAATCGATTATGCTAGGGCAAAAGTCAACTATGGCCCACATATAGTCAAACTTCAATATTTTTGGTAAACATCCTCATTTTTAAGTATTATTCATCATTTTATCAAGAGTTGATCATGATTCATCAAGGATTGCTCACAACTCATCAAAACCCAAAAGTTGCTAAATTAGGGTTTTGCAGGAAAAGTCAACTCAACTTTGACCAAGCATAACTTTCTCATACTTTATGAGAAATGACCCATAAAAAGCTTATTTTGAAGAGGTTGCAATTCTATACAATCCATATTCATCTCCCAAGTTCAAAATATGCACGCACAAGAAGTTATGAATTTGGACATTATAGGTCATTTTGAAAAGTAAACAAAAACACCTTTTTTGTCAAAGCTTCATACATGAACATGGAATTCCAAATTGAGATGAGACCAAAAGGGTTGCTTAGAGGACATATAAAGATTTCTAAAAAGTCCAAGGACACCTTTAAAGAGTCAAAATTGATAAAGTTATGCATTGGTGAAGTTGACCCTTTTTGCAAAATTGTTAAAAGTCAACTATGCCTAAAATTGCAAATTTTGCTAAATGGGCCTAACTTTTTGCACTTGTTTTGAGTTGGTAGCATGGTCCACGAGTCCTAGCTCTTGCCACTTGTCATTATCTCATTTTTATTATTTATTTTAATTTTTATTTGAATTAAATCTATTTAAATCAAAACAAATCATGAAAAAATCCAAAACATTGAAATCTCAAGATTTTGTACATGTTTCAGGTCCTATATCCAGTTGGCAAGTGATGGAATTCGTGCAAAGCCTTTGAGTACACAAAAAGATTGAATTTGGCCTATTTTTGGAAGGGTTTTTAAGTGAATCAAATCAAGATCAAAATCAATAATGGAGAAAGATTGAGATCATGTTTTGAACCCTAATCTAATCCTTGATATATATTGAATGTTTGCAGTCCTAAAACAAGGCTAGAGAGAGGCGCAAGAACAAGAACAAAACTTGAAAAAAATCATAAAAAGTGCTGAGTCAAATTCATACTTCCAGGCAATTACAAGGATTCCTAATCATCCCATTCACTTCCTGGGAGTGCAAGCAAGCAGTACCAATAAAAAACAAGCGCGCTAGTGCCCAGAATTCGCCCCCACGACTCCCACGGTTTACCATGATTTCCAAAACTGAATCTTCTTATTCTTGCATATTCATCACATTCTAATCACATATTCTTGTTCACCATCACATTTGTAAGCTATCTGGAACGTTTAATTGCATTTTTATGAACTGTATGAGATTTCACCATTGCTAGGTTTTTTGGTTCGATTTGGGATCTTTGCATACAGGTGAAATTGGGCCATAAAAGGGGCACCATCATGCTCAGCAGGTCTAGACGAATTGGTTCATCGCCTTAGAATTTATTTATCTTGCTTGTGCTTGATTTTGTGAAATTGCAAGGGTTGTAGCGACGGACGTTGTTTGCAGGTAAAGGTCTTCGTACCTTTTAGCAACGGAGAGAGGACAAGGATGAAGGCGTGGCACATTCCCATTCGTCCATTTAAAATTTAGCGCGCATGGAACTAATAAAGTTGTGTTATTTTTATAATATTTGTTTGTTTCTTTACATACAACTAATACGCGCATCACAGTTGGTAGTGGAACGTTTGGAAAGTGCTTTGCGGCCTGGGTTCGAATCCCAGGTCCCCCCAATTATTTCATATATTTTGCCTTTCCATGATCCAGTGCACACACAAGGCCAAGGACCACCATAGTCCATCATGATCCCATCAGCCATGTGTCCAGAAGACCAGATCTGAAGGCTATCAAACGATGATCCACCAAAGGCGTTGGTCAACACGTAGCAATGGATCCAGCAAGTCAACAATGGATCAATTCTTCTTGGGCAAGATTGCTATCCACACTCCCTCAATTTACTCTTTCCAGACCCAACTTTCTTTTCTCTATTCTTTATATTTCTTCTAATTTATTTATTTATTTACTAACAAATTAATTTTTCTTTTTATCAAAAAAATCACAAAAAAATATTTTCATCCAATTAGATTTAGGTTTATTTTTTTCTTATCAAAACAATTAATTAATTTAATTAGGTTATTTAACTTTATGTAACTTTAATTATTTTGTAAACAAATTAAAAACAACTAGAAATTAGGGTTTTGTCTAAATTAAATTTTATTTTCTTTTTCTTAAAAATAACCAAAAACGCAAAATTAGGTTAAATAATTATTTTGTTTAATTAATTTAATTACTATTTATTTTTGTATTTAATTTAAAAAACCATATTCTTTTTGTTAAATATTAAAAACAACAAAAACAATTTTTCTTTCGATTAGGTTAGACGGGGTCAAAACCCTAGTTCGCTCTCAATCTAAATTTCATCGCGCGCACTTTATTATTATTTTTACCATATTGATGTAATTGCTCACAAGTTGTAATAGATTAATTAGGATCTTTTACTTTCATTTATCATTTTTTTTCAAGGGATGTTTTTGGCTATGTAAATACCCGAAGCCTTGTAATAGCGTAGCTTACTTTCCGCACTTTAAATTCCGCAAAATATTAAACTGTTAGATGTATGATATTAGGGATGCATGACAAGAATGTATGTAAAACATTAAAACAGTTAGCAAACCCTAAATGTGCAAAGATAATAAACTGAAATTGAATCACTCGCACATGCGCACTCCTAGGGTATACTCCCACTTCGGATGCCTTCGGTAAACGGTCATTAAGTATAGGATATTTTAGTAGTCTCCCTTTTGTTTCAAAGATCAAAGTTGCCTCGGAAAGATTGCATCGGATATTGTTACCTCGAATAATTGATCTAAGACATTAGGGTTATTACTAAGACGTCCTAACATTGCTTTAGTGATCGTACGCCCCTTTCGAATGGACCCTCAAAGCTCCGACGACGATGCTACCTACTCACTAATAGTGGGATAGCGCTTTCTAAAGGAAAAAAACATATAACAATTATTTTTTCGAGTAGGTAGATTAGTTCTTAACTACTTGCTCAAACCAAAACAAACTTTTCCACACTTACACTCCTTTTCAAACAAAGTTTTCAAAAACACTTGATAACACTCTTGAAGACAGAAGCAAGGGTTAAATTGAAGTCAAAATAAAAAAATTTCAAATCACACAAACACAAAGAAGCAATTTTGAAAAGGATGAGCAAGTACCTAAGAGCCTGTAGATAACTACAAATAGAAAGAGTGTTAATACCTTCCCTTTCTATAATCTACCCCCCCGTACTCAGAAAATCTCGAAAAAGGAATTTTTCTGTGCTTTTCTCCTTTCCTTGTTGGATAAAATAAAATTCGGTGGCGACTCTTGCTTACCGCGACATTTTGCAAACACAAACGCAAAATGCAAACCAACATTTCAAAACAGTCCCGGTTCTGGCCACCGTATCACATTGTCATATGATGAAATTATGTGAAATAATGATGTTTGGAGACCTGAAATATGGTGGAATCAAAAGAATTTAGGACTGCTTTCTGTAGGAAGGGAAAACCTTGTTCGCTTTGCGTCACTAGGCAATGAGGTGGTGTCGCCGAACGAAGGTGCGGCGTGTGGTCGTCGCCAGGCGATCCAAGGAGCGATGGGAATAGTGGAAAGGAGTGAGGCTATAGAAGTGCAATGCTCTAAGGGTCGTCGGGCGCTGTGAGGGGTGATGGAAGCATCGCCAGGCAACAAAGGTGTGTCATCGGGCGATGGATGGCAAAATTGAATGACTATGTTGGATTTTCTTAGAAGTGCCATAACTTGAGTTTTAGGATTCAGATTGAGGTGTTGTTCGAAGCGTTGGATAGCTAACACACTGAACTTTAGTTTGATGGAACAAAATGAAGAATAAAGAGGATATTAACAATACCTAAGTTATAGTGAAGTTAGGTTCCCCGTGTTGGATTACAATAATAATACCTAAATAAGGATAAATTAGGTTTCCCTATGATGTATTGTGTAACACCCCAATTTTTAGAAGTTATTTATTTAATGAATTATAAGGAGTAATTATGAATAGTTGATGTTTTATATGATTATATGTGTGATGTGCTGGAATGAGGTTGTGCTTGATGTGGATTATGATGATTAGAAGTATTAGAATGTATAATAATTATTTAGTAACTATTTTGATTATTATTAAGAATATAATAACAGGAATAATTATTTAAATGGTTATTTTAATAGAGTGGTGTGTTGGTGATTAGTAGGAAGAGTGAGGATGTGATGGAAAATAGAGGTTGACTAAGAGAGGGAAATTGAGGAAGATATTAGGGATCCTTTGTGATAACAGAGAAGAGATATTTGTTATTCTCACAATCAATCGTGAAAGTTTGAGAAGAGAGGCTAGGGAAGGAAGGCTTTGGAGAGAATCATCATAAGAGGCACGAAGAACATAATCAATCACTCGAAGCAATAAGGTAAGGGGTGTTTATCTGATTATTATATTTGATTTAAGTGGTAGATAAAGGTGGGATTTGCATTTGGTTTCATATATGGTGACTCAATGTTGTTTGATGGAGAATTGATAGATTAGTGATGAATAATGACCCATAAATGTTGTCTAATTGATGTAGAATATTAAGTTGTTGATAGATAATGAATCCCTATGATTAGATGATGTTTTAGGACCTATAAGGTAGTGAAATCACAGAAAAATCACAGAAAATTTCAGCACAAAACAGCATGCATCGTCTCATGCAGGTTTAAGACTCAATATGCGTCGAATCATTGGGTCGACCTGAGTACACCCGGGGCAGACAAAATACATATGCATCGACTCAAAGGAGTCATTCGTCAACTCAAGCAATCTAATTTTTGACAGATTTTTCTAAAGGTCGTAACTTGAGTTTCTAGACTCCATTTTAGGTGTCGTTCGAAGCATTCGATAGCTAACGCGATGAACTATAATTATAAGGAGTAAAATGAAGAATAAGAAGGATAATTCTAGTACCCAACTTCTGATAGAATTAGTTTCCCCATGTTGAATCGCTGTGATATTTTGTGGTAATGAACTATGATGATGATATGTTGTTAATAAGATGATTATGTTTTATATGATAATATGATGATGATGCTTTGTTTATATTAGTACATATGATGAGGTTTATATGATGATGTTGGTTAATATATGAATGATGATGTGTATGACTAGTTATGTTTGTTTATATTATTGTTGTGAATCATGCATTCATTGGACAACTTTGATCCTTTTTGATGATGTAGGACGTTGGTCCAGTGATTTGGTCTAAATCCCATTGTGTCGATTTGGTCTCAATTCCAAGTGAGAATCAGTCCTATGATTGGGGTCTAGGAGGGTGATGGCCCAGTGTCCATTAAATGAATTCGTACAACATGCATGAGTCTATGTCCTTTCACTACATCTTATGTGGCATTGCATGGTTATTAAATTGATGATGTTGTATTGTGTTATTGAATTTGTATGATTTTTGAGGTACTAACAATGTTGAGTTTATGTTTTAATACTTTTGGTTTATTCTGCTAGGTCTATTACTTACATCTTATATAATGATTGTGATGAACTCACTCTTTCTTCTGTAATGTTGCCCCTACATGGGTAATATGGAGGTAATTAGGAGTAGTCCCTAAAGGATTAGAAGAATATATTGGAGCGTGTGTTTTATTTTCGTTGAGTCTAGAAGGTCTTGCTCTGATATGTAACATCTGGGACGAGAATGTTTTTTTTAAAACTATTTTGTTCTTGTTTTGTTATGACATTTAAATTGTTTCCATGGAGTTTAAATTATGTGGAATTGTGAAACATAAATCATGGGCACTATGAAGTATTTTAATAAACTTGTTTGAACTATGATTTCGCTGTAAGTATGTGAAACCTTGATAATGGATATGTACATGAATAATTTTGAAAACCCGTGTTACGGAGTAAGACTAGCACGTATGATTATTTCACAAATAAAATATCATGCCCTTTTGTTGTATTACTCTGATATTATTTTAAATAGTTATGAATATTCTGTGATGTTTAGAAGGGTGTTACATATTGCATTGGTGTTTTGTTTATTTTGATGATTTGATGATATTGTGATGAATTCATGGATGATGATGCATTTTGACTATTTGTGGTCGTGTTTATATGTTGTTGTGCATCATGCATTGATTGAAGATGTGAAAAAAATCAAGAAGGGGGAGTTGAATTGAAAACTTGAAATCAAAAGCGCAATGACACAGTATTTTTATCCTGGTTCATTTGATCTCAAACTACTCCTGTCCACCCGTCAAGGTGATTTCGCCTCTCTCCAATGAGGTCTTAATTCACTAATCATAAAAGGATTACAATCACTACTTTAACAATTGTTAAAGTCTTCTCGAGTACAACCAAAATTCGGTTAATCTCAAGGAACATTGTTTCAAAACAATTATACAAGGATGTGTGTTGTTGTTTTTCGTAACAAAAACTGTTATCATAACTGTGATAATTTACACAAAATTATAGCTTGAAAGATGATGAATATTGCTTGCAGCTTTTTGAGTTCACGTGAAATGGTAATGGCCAATCGTGAACGATTTGAACACTGAGCTTTTTTATATAGGCAATGAATTTACGTTGATCATCAAGCGTGTTTAATGTCATTAACTCACTTTCCATTTGGAGAAGATCCTGTCTGAAAGAAGCCATTGGAATTGATGTTGTGTTTAATGATCAGTAACACTTCAGAATCTTACATCCTTGTCTGATGCTGATGCTTCAGAACATTAATGACTTGGATTAACATGTTCTTTTTCAGAATCAGAGTTTAATTCACTTAAGCGCAGGTTCCGGTCATCAATCTTCAGCGCATGTTCTAATTGCTTCAGCGTGTAGCTCTTATGGCTTAACTTCTGATGCTGCTTTGGTCAGAACACCTACATACATAAAAACATAATTTTTAGGGAGCATATTTGTTCTTTGTATTTTTTATCATCAAAACTCTAACTAAGGGTTGTAGAATCAAACTATGTTCTAACAATCTCCCCCTTTTTGATGATGACAAAAACTAGATTTTTCAATTAAAAATAAAGAACAAAAGTTTAAGAGAAACTCCCCCTTAGTTGGTTACTTCCCTTAAGTTCCTTCTCATCAGAGTTTTAGCTGCATCTCCTATCAGAACTTGTACCTGTTCAAACTTCCCAGAAAGTAGAGGTTAAGTAATTCAGAATGTTTGAGACTTTTGTCTCGGTAAACCATTATTGAAAATATCTTACTTTCTCCCCCCTTTTTGTCAGTTATCAAAAAGGCAATATAATCAGAACTAAAAGAGATGAATTATATTAAAAAACATGATGTAATGACAAGTTCCAGAACAAAAGAGGTAAAAATTAAGAGTTACAGATAAACAATTTTCAAAAAGAAATCTAAGAAGGAGGGGGAAGACGTGTGAAGGACGCTTCCAGCAAGCTCTTGATCTGAGTATCAGACTCTTCTTGCTTGCCCAAAATGCCTCTGATTTCCTTTGTAGTGTCTTCCTGTTTACCCATAATACTTTTAATCTCTTTGTTCGTATCCTCCTGCTTATCCAACCTTGCATGGATTAGAGCATTTTCTTTCTTCAACTCTTACAGAGTTTGCATAACTAAGGAAGGTGTTGGAGTTTCTTCAGGAGTTGGACGTTGCTCAGAGCATTCTGTAGCTTATTCTGAGTGAACCATTTATTCTGCTGTAATCATGTCTTCTGGAGCAGTAGACAGGGAGAGACTTTCTGATTCTGGTTCAGCTTCATCTGAATGATGGTGCTCTTTCCAGGGAGCATTATCCAGCGAGAGGATGTCTTTCTTGAACAGTTGGCTTAGAACTTGATCTTGAAAATCCTTCAGCTTATCACTAAAGTTCTGCTGAACCTGTTCATAACTCTGTTCCTTCATCTTCAGCGTTTCAGAACTAAGCCAATTTCTGAATCTTGTCCACATATAATCAGAAGAAGCAGGATTAGCCATCTCTTGACTAGCATGCTTCAAAGAATTTATCCATTCATGCATTCCTGTTTCAAAAATCAACAAACTTGTACTAACATCTGATGTGGTTTCAGTTGGTTTAGGTTTGGGAATGGTAGTTTTGAGAGATGTGGTGGCTAGTCTTTCCAGTACAATTGGATCAATGACAAGTCTTAAGTTGTCAGTTGGACGACTAGTAGGTGAAGGAGTGGGAGAGTCAGGAATGATGATTGGTCTAGTGGGGGTGTTTGGAGGTGTGGATTCCAGAGATAAAGGGATTTCTAGAATGTCATGAATGGTGAGAGGCATGCGAACCGCAAGAGGTTCTGTGATTCCAGGTATTGGGATTATATCAGAATCTGAAGGAGAGTCTTCAGATTGGTTTATTGTAACATGTTGGGGTTCTGGTTCATGGATGTCGGAAGATTGATTTTCAGAAGGTTGAGTTTCTGGTTGTTATGGGATGGAGTTCAGATCTTCTGGTTGTGGTATTTCTGGTTGAGGAATTTCTTGTTGAGGTGATTTTGGTTGTGAAATTTCTGGTTGAGGTGATTGTGGATGAGGAATTTCTTGTTGAGGAATTTCTGTTTGTGGAGAGTGTGGTTGCGGAATTTCTGGTGTGGTATCAGAGTTTGGATTTTCTGGGAGTTGGGAATTTGGATTTTATGGTAAAGGAGAGGAAAAGTCTTGGTCAAATAAATCAATATCAGACAAAACTTTGGCAAGTTCTAGTTGGTTTTGTTCAGGATTTTGATTTTGAGAAAGGGAGTGAGTTTCATTCAGACCTAGAGTTTCATATGGATCAAACCCTATGTCAAAGTCTTCAAAGGTTTGGGGTGATTGGTTTTCTGGTTGAGAAGGCATGGCTTCAGATGTTGATACATTTATTGATTCTATAACAGAAACAGAAGAGGGATTACCTTTCTTCTTGGCAGCTTTTGGTGTCCTCTAAGAGGGTCCTTCTTCTGCTGCTTTCCTCTTCTTGGTCTTCTTTAAAGCAACTTCTGGAGCAGCCTTGTGCAAATCCTAGATGTTGATATCAGGGGTAGTTCCGTCTTCCTTGCACGCGTCCAGATATATGACTATTATTTCTGGTTTGGAGTCAATCTCAGAAAACAGAGGAAAATCATCCAGAGGTATCCTTCTTGAAGTGATGGTTGCATGAGAAGTAACAGTTGGTTCCTTCTTGATATTATCAATGATTTTCATCTTCTTCATATTTTTAGCGTTCAGGGGCTTCCCAACGGTTGCTTCCAATGTGTTGATTTCCTGGGCCTGCGTCAGATGTTCTATCAGCCTATTCTCTGTTATAATATCTGATATCATCCTTCCTAAGGGAATCCAATCCCTCTTGGTCCTTTCGTCTTCTCTTGTTTCCTTCACACTAGTTCTGAGATGATTAAACAGCAAGTGTGGAAGATTTACCTTTATCCTCTTAGCAATGAAATAGATCAGAAATTTTTGATCAATGTTGATATAATCAGGAGAGCTTGTTGGCTTCCTGTGGTTGATACACCCCAGAATGATTTTGGCCCAAATTCTGTGGTGATCCTTTAAATCCCTGATTTTACTAGAGGGTAGACCATGAGTAAAAATTTCCCTTGCAATAGAGCTTACGCCAGAGCATCTCTCAGCCATGTCAATGCATCTGACACCGCCACCATTGTATCCAAGAAGCTTTGCAATAAGATCTTCTGTAATAACAATTTTCTTCCCCATGACATAAGAAGTAACCTGATGATTTGAAGAAGAAGCATGTATCTAGAATTCTTTGACAAGAATTGGAAAGGTTGGCCCCAATAGATGGTCAAAGTACCTGTTCCATCCTTGATCAGTAACGTCTTCATACAGATTGAAGCCATTTTCTTGTGAGCTTTCAAAATCAATAATCAGTTCTGAGAGAACTTCCAGATTATTAATAGGTGTGAGGAGCGTTCTGTAGGGTTCTTCATACTGTTCCATTGAAGCAGATTCATGAGCACCGACATTTTTGACACTTGAAGAAGCCATTGTTCACACGGGATTTTGAGGAAGATGAAAGGGGTTTTTGAAAGCAGGAACTTGAAACATTAGAAAATATGATGAGAGTAAAAAAGAGTGAATGTAAAAAGTAAATTTTGAGTTTAAATAGGTTTCTTGAAAATGTAACAGTAAGAAAGAGAAATAATTAGTCATGATTATAAGCATTAATGACACCTGAAATAGGGGATTTAGAAAGATATTGAACGGTTACGCTTGACAAGTGTCTCAATGCACCCAATCAGCGCCTTTGACCTTTCAGAAAATTGAACGCGTGTTCAGCCTCAGAAAGTGGCTAATGAATGGATGACAATTGTTTGATTATGTGAACTGTACGCTTCTATCCTTGAAATGAAACATTCAGATCTTCATGGATAGATTCTGATGCAATCTGTACTTCTAAACTCTGAAGACAGGTTGATCAGTAGTTCACAGAAAATAATAAAGTTCTGAAGGTTAAGATATAAATAAAACAATTTATTCTGGGCATAGCTTCATGCTGAGATGTTTCAGAATGAAGTTAAACCTATCTTCAGAAAGAGGTTTTGTAAAGACATCAGCCCATTGATGGTCTGTGTCAATAAATTTTAAGCTAAGAATCCCTTTCTGAATATAGTCCCTAATAAAATGATGTTTTATTTCTATATGCTTATCCCTAGAATGCAAAATTGGATTCTTACTGAGACAAATAGCAGAAGTATTGTCACAGAGGATAGGAATGTTACTCTCAAATATGTTGAAGTCTTCAAGTTGACTTTTCATCCAGAGCATTTGCGTGCTACATCTAGCAGCTGCTATGTATTCAGCTTCTTCTGTTGATAGTGCTATTGTGGACTGTCTCTTGTTGGTCCATGAGATCAGATTTTCTCCCAGAAACCGGCAACTTCCAGAAGTGCTTTTACGCTCTACTCTGTCTCCAGCGAAGTCAGCGTCACAATATCCTACTAAGTTGTAATCATTTGATTTGCTATAAAATAAACCTATATTAGTAGTACCTTTCAGATACTTGAAAATTCACTTAACTGATGTTAAGTGAGATTCCCTAGGATCTGATTGGGATCTAGCACATAAGCAAACACTAAATAAAATGTCAGGCCTTAAAGCCGTCAAATAGAGAAGAGAACCAATCATACCTCTGTAGACTTTCTGTTCTGCCTTTTTACTTAGCTCTTCCTTTTCCAGAATGCACGTGGGGTGCATTGGAATCTTTGAGTGTTTACATTCTGAGAGATCAAATTTCTTCAGAAGTTCTCTGACGTATTTTCTCTGATGAATGTAAGTTCCTTCTGGAGTTTGGTTTATCTGAATGCCCAGAAAAAATTTGAGTTCCCCCATTAGGCTCATCTCAAACTCTGCCTATATACATTTAGAAAACTCTCTTCCTAAAGAGGCTTTAGTAGATCCAAAGATGATGTCATCAACATAAATCTGACATACTAACATATCATTCTTAATTGTCTTACAGGATAAGGTTGTGTCCACTTTCCCTCTAGTGAATTCCTTTTCTAACAGGAAGTTACTTATTCGTTCATACCAAGCTCTGGGAGCTTGTTTCAGACCATAGAGTGACTTCTTTAGTTTGAAAACATATTCTAGATTTTTGGGATTCTCAAACCCAGGGGGTTGGTTCACATATACCTCTTCATCTATATATCCATTTAAGAATGCACTTTTGACATCCATATGATACAGAGTGATGCCATTATTTACAGAAAATGATATTAAAAGTCTGATAGATTCTAACTTGGCGACTGGAGCAAAGGTTTCTGTATAGTATATCCATTCTTGCTGACTATAACCTTGTTCTATCAATCGTGCTTTGTTTCTGATGACTTCTCCTTGCTTGTTCAGTTTGTTTCTGAACACCCACTTTATTCCAATGACGTTGAATCCTTTTGGTTTGGGAACTAGATCCCACACGTCATTTCTGGTGAATTGATTCAGTTCCTCCTGCATTGCCAGAATCCAGTCATTGTCCAGAAGCGCTTCATCAATTGTTGTTGGTTCAATCAGAGAGACCAGTCCCATGAGGGATTCTTCAGAGTTTCTGAAAGTTGATCTTGTTCTGATTGGATCATCCTTCTTTCCCAGTATTGTATCTTCTGGGTGAGCAATGCTGCTTCTGGATAGCCTTTTCTGAAGTTGATCAACAGAAGGTGTTGGATTTCTTGTAGTAACTCTATTTGATGTTGAAGGAGCGTCTCTGTTGAGAACTTCTGACGAGTTATCTTCAGTACCTATCAGTTCAACTTCCATACCTGTAAGGAATTCATTTTGCTTTGACTTTTGAGAGTCAAGTTTATCATCAAACCTAACACTGATTGACTCTTCAACAATATGTGTTTATGTATTGTATACTTTGTACCCTCTTGAGCATTCAAAGTATCCTAACATAATACACTTTTATGCTTTAGAGTCAAACTTGTTCAGATAATTTTTTGTATTCAGAATAAAGCACGTGCATCCAAATGGATGAAAATAAGAAATGTTGGGCTTTCTGTTCTTCCAAAATTCATACGGAGTCTCTTCCAGAATAGGTCTTATGGAGATTCTATTCTGAACGTAGCACGCTGTGTTAATTTCCTATGCCCATAAGATATTAGCAATGTTAGTCTCATTGATCATGGTTCTGGCCATTTCTTGCAATGTTCTGTTCTTTCGTTCTACAAATCCATTTTGTTGGGGAGTTCTAAGACAAGAGAAGTCATGCAAGATGCCTTTTTTATTAAAAAATAATTCAAAATTTTTATTTTCAAATTCCCCAGCATGATCACTTCTGACTTTGACAATTCTAAGATCCTTTTCATTCTGAACTTGGTTGCAGGAGGTAACGAACACAGAGTGTGACTCGTCCTTATGTCTTAAGAACTTTACCCATGTCCATCTGCTATAGTCATCTACGATTACTAACCCATACTTCTGGCCACTGACTGACGCAGTTTTTACTAGTCCAAATAAGTCAATATGCAAAAGTTCTAATGGCTTAGAGGTGGAAACAACATTTTTGGATTTGAAAGCAGGTTTTGCAAATTTTCCTTTCTGACATGCTTCACACAGAGCATCTGAGCTGAACTTCAAATTAGGAAGTCCTCTGACCAGATTGAGTTTGTTAATCTGAGATATTCTTCTCATACTAACATGCCCCAATATTCTGTGCCAGACCCATTGCTCGTTGTTAACAAAAAGTAGGCATTTTACATTCTGAATCTTTAGTTCAGAAAGTTTTATTTTATAAATGTTGTTTTTCCTCTTTCCATTAAATAGGATAGTCCCATATTTCTGACTAACAGCTTTGCATGAATTTTGATTAAAGATTATATCATAACCGTTATCTCTTAATTGACTTATGGATAACAGGTTATGCATTAATCCATCAACTAATAATACATTATTTATAGAGGGAAGATTTCCATTACCTACTGTTCCAGATCCAATGATCTTTCTTCTCTGGTTGCCTCCAAAGCCCATGTAGCCTCCAGTCTTAAGTTCTAGGCTTTGGAAAATATGCCTTCTTCCCGTCATGTGTCGCAAGTAGCCAGAGTCCAGGTATCATGACTGGTGTTTTAGCCTTGCTGCTAAAGAGATCTGCTACATATACAATTTTATCCTTAGGTACCCACATTTTCTTGGATCCTGATTTATTAGTTTTACCAAAATTCTGATTGAATTTTGGTTTGACAGAATAATCACTACTTGTGTATTTTATGTCATGTGGGTGCCCATATATAAAGTGTGATTTGAGTGGTGTGCATTTTATAACTAAGTCCATGGCCTTTTTAGGTATAGGTACCTTACCTTGATATCCTATCCCTTTTCTGCCATTTCTGCTAACTCCATAGATCATTGAAGCCATATTTCTTCTATCTATGTTTTTAGATAGAAACTTCTGAAAGCTGTGATCATATTCTTTGATGATCTCATCAGAATTATTGGGAGTCTCTAAGATTGTTTCCTTCTAATTTTGAAATTTTCTCTTTTAACTTAGAATTCTCTAATCTCAGACTCTCATACTTTTCAGAGTCATAGGTAAGATCCCTTTTCAGGTTCTTGAATTTGACTTTGATTTGCTGATACATTTCCAGAATTTCATTTAGACTTTCTGCAAGTTCAGCCTTAGTAAAACTTATGGTAAAATCAGGAAATACCTCTTCAGTGTCTGACTCTGTCTGAACCAGAAGTTTCACTATCTTCTGATATGTTTGCCATGAGAGCTATGTTTTCTCTTTCATCATCTGATTCTGAGTCAGCTTTAGAGGTGTCAGAATCATCCCATGTAGCCATGAGGCTTTTCATCTTTTCCTTGAAGAACTTATTTTTGGGCTTCTCCTTCTGAAGCCTTGGGCAGTCACTTTTGTAGTGTCGTTGCTCTTTACACTCATAGAAAATGATATCCTTTTTGTTTAGCTTTCTGTATCCCGAAGAACCTTCAGATCTTTTGTGTCCAGACAAAGACTCAGACTTTCTGTATCTGGAGGAGGATTCATTCTGATTCTCTGACCTTCTAGGATTTCTGAATTTCCTTTGTCTCTGCTTCCACAGTTGGTTCACCCTTCTGGAGAGGAGAGATAGTTCATCTTCTTCTGATGAGGATCCATCAGAAGTTTCTTCCACAACCTGCAAAACCTTAGAGTTAGATTTTCTGTTAGATTTTAAAGCTAGTGGCTTACCTTGCTTTTGAGGCTCATCTTCTTCTAGCTCTATCTCGTGACTTCTGAGGGAGCTGACAAGTTCCTCCATAGATATTTTGTTGAAATCTTTGGCTAGCTTAAGTGTTGTGACCATTGGCCTCCATTGCTTGGGCAAGCTTCTGATGATCTTCTTAACATGATCTTCAGTAGAATACCCTTTGTCAAGAACCTTCAGTCCAGCAACAAGGATTTGGAATCTTGAAAACATAGTTTCTATGGATTCACTATCTTCCATCTTGAATGGCTCATACTTCTGAATGAGCGCAAGGGCCTTGGTTTCTTTGAGTTGAATTTTGCCTTCATGCGTCATTCTAAGAGAGTCAAACATGTTCTTGGAAGTCTCTCTGTTTGAGATTTTCTCATATTCTGAGTAAGAGATAGCGCTGAGGAGTATTGTTCTGGCCTTGCGGTGGTTTCTGAAATCACGCTTTTGCTGGTCAAACATCATTTTTCTGTCTATCCTCTGACCACTTTCATCCACTGGGTGCGTGTATCCATCAGTCACCATGTCCCACAGATCAGCATCATGGGCCAGAAAGAAACTCTCAATTCTGTCTTTCCAGTAGTCAAAGTTTTCTCCATCAAAGACTGGAGGTTTGCCACTGAATCTGTCCTTGTCTTCATGGTAGTCATTGCTGATGTTTTGGCTTGGTCTCACCATAGTGTTTTTCTGAAGCTTGGATCTTGTACTGACACAGTTACGTGTTTAAGCTCAGAACCAGGAGCTCTGATGCCAATTGAAGATGTGAAAAACAAAAGAAGGGGGGTTGAATTGAAAACTTGAAATCAAAATCGCAATGACACAGTATTTTTATCTTGGTTCATTTGATCTCAAACTACTGCAGTCCACCCGTCAAGGTGATTTCGCCTCTCTCCAACGAGGTCTTAATTTACTAATCACAAAAGGATTACAATCACTACTTTAACAACTGTTAAAGTCTTATTGAGTACAACCACAATCCGGTTAATCTCAAGGAACACTGTTTCAAAACAATTATACAAGGATGTGTTTTTTTGTTTTTCGTAACAAAAATTGTTATCACAACTGTGATAATTTACACAAAATTATAGCTTGAAAGATGATGAATAATGCTTGCAGCTTTTTAAGTTCGCGTGAAATGGTAATGTCCAATCGTGAATGATTTAAACACTGAGCTTGTTTATATAGGCAATGAATTTACGTTGATTATCAAGCGTGTTTAATGTCATTAACTCACTTTATGTTTGGACAAGATTATGTCTGAAAGAAGCCGTTGGAAATGATGTTGTATTGAATGATCAGTAACGCTTCAGAATCTTACATCCTTTCCATCTGCTGACGCTTTAGAACATTGATGACTTGGATTAACATGTTCTTGTTCAGAATCAGAGTTTACTTCACTTAAGCGCAGGTTCTGGTCATCAATCTTCAGCACATGTTCTGATTGCTTCAGCGTGTAGCTCTTATGGCTTAACTTCTGATGCTGCTTTGGTCAGAACTCCTGCATACATAAAAACATAATTTTTAGGGAGCATATTTGTTCTCTGTATTTGTTATCATCAAAAATCTAACTAAGGGTTGTAGAATCAAACTATGTTCTAACATTGATGGCATTATGTAGAACTTCGATCTAGTGATGTTTTGCAGGATATTGATCCAACGATGTATATAGGACGTTATGGTCTAATGATGGCCTCAATCTCATAGTGTGGATTGAGTGCAATTTTGTGAAGTGCTCTGGTTCCAAGTGGGAACTAATCCTATTGATGGGGATCTTTGGAGATAACAATGACTGAGTCATCAGTGATGTCTTGGTACCGCATGCATGAGTCTATGATGTTGCATTTCATTATAAGTGACATTGCATAATGATGTGATTTATTGATGCTTGTTTCTAAATGGTTTTTTGATGATATGATGTTATGTGTTGATGATGTTGTGAAGGTGTGAGTATATCATGAGGTTCTGATGATGGGTGATACCTTGCCTATGTGAATGTCTACTATATTTATTCCTTATGTCTTTTATAATTATCATGATTTACTCACCCTTTATGAAGAATTTATAGTAAGATGCTTTAAACTAATGATTCCACTGTGAAGTTTTGATATATTGATTCGATGCTACTAAAGACACATTTGTCTTAAATGATTTTGAGAATCCGTATTACGCAACATGATGTTTTATTAAGATGTTTTATATGAGGATGTGACGCCCTTTTTGGTGAATACTCTGTTTAATTGTATGAATTATTTACAAATATTCCTTGCGGTTTAGAAAGGTGTTACATTAGTGGTATCAGATAAGGTCGGTCCGTCCAGCTAGGTTATTGAGTATGTAGTGTATGACAGTGAAATATTGTCGATATAATTTCTAACTATTCTAGTTGTTATTGACGTGAAGCAGAGAAATGGCTGGAGGAAACAATGTTGCGATTGCTGCTGCTTTGCAGGATGTTGCTCAGGTTGTGCAACATAAGCCTAATGCTGGAGGGAATGATAGATCTCGAGTTTTATAGACATTTCAGAGGAACCATCCTCCTTTTTTCAAGGGTAGGTGTGATCGATATGGAGCACAAACTTGGGTCAAGGAGATTGAAAGGATCTTTCGGGTCATGGACAGCTTAGAGGCGTAGAAGGTACGATTTGGTATGCATCAATTGGCAGAGGAAGCTGACGAATGGTGGGTCAATACGCATTAGAGGCTGACTGAAATAGGTGAAGTGATTACCTAGGGTGTGTTTAGCAAGGAAATTCTGAAGAAGTACTTTTCGAAGCATGTGCACGGGATGAAAGAGATTGAGTTTCTAAAATCGAAACAAGGGAATTTGACTATGTCTGAGTATGCTTCAAGGTTTGTGAAATTGGTGAAGTATTATCCATATTACAGTGAAGTGGCTGCTGAATTCTCAAGATGTATCAATTTTAAGAACGGATTGTGTCCAAAGATAAAAAGTGTGATTGGATATCATCTGATTCAGGTGTTTCCAGAGTTGGTGAAAAACTGTCGAATTTATGAAGAGGACATCAAAACTCATTCAGCTCACTACAAGAGTTTGAACGGGAGAAGACGAAAACCATATCAAGATCCTAAGAAGCCTTATGATGCCCCAACTGATAAATTGAAACAAAAAGCTTATGATGGGAAAAACACAAGTGGGGGAGGAGCTCCTACTTCTATCAAGTGTTATAGGTGTGGTGAACAAGGGAACCGTTCCAATGAATGTGAGAATAAGAAGTTCAGGTGCTACAATTATGGTAATACAGGTCATCGTGTTCCTTAGTGCCAGAATGATGGTCCAACGTGTTTCAATTATTGAAAGCAGTGTCATATGAGTACCCAGTGTCAAAAACAGAAGAAGGACACTGCTTCCCAAACCAATGGTAGAGTCTCCGCTTTGAGAGGATCATAGGATTCCAAAAGGATAACTTGATTAGAGGTACTTGCTTTATTAACAATATTTAATTGGTTGCTATTATTGATACTGGTGCTACCCATTCACTTATTTCGCTTGAATGTTCTACTAAGTTTGAATTGAAATTGTTTGACATGAATGGTAATATGGTGATAGATACTCATTCTAGTGGTTTTGTTACTACTACATACGTTTGTTTAAAATTTCCTTTGACTATCTATGGTATGAGTTTTGTGATGGATTTGGTGTGTCTACCCTTAAACCAAATTGATTTTATCCTTGGGATGAACTGGTTGAAGTTCGACTAGGTTCAAATGGATTGCTATAATAAGACTTTGAGGTTCCCTAAGTTTTGTGATAACGGATAATTGATGTTATTTTCTACTAAGCAAGTGAATGAGTTGTTAGAAGATGAAGTTATGATGTTTGTGAAGTTTGCATCGTTGTAAGTTTATCGTAAGGATGCGAATGTGAAATTACCGGTTGTCTGTGAATTTCCAGATATGTTTCCATATGACATCAATCAGTGAATTACCTCATGAGCGTGAAGTGGAATTTTATATTGATTTGGTGCCAGGAAAAAGTCTGGTACCAATGGTTCCTTATAGAATGTCGGCTTCAGATCTAAGTAAGTTGATGAAACAACTGGAAGAGAATATCGGGAAGAAGTTTGTATGACCGAATGTTTCGCTGGAGGGTGCTCCTGTGTTGTTAGTCAAGAAGAAGGATGGAAGTATAAGGTTGTGTGTAGATTTCAAATAGTTGAATAAAATGATGATCAAGAATAAGTATCCACTTTTGAGGATTGACGATTTAATGGATCAGTTAGAGGACACATGTGTTTTCAGCAAGATTAATTTGAGGCCAGGTTATCATCAGATTAGAGTTAAACCAGATGATATTCCGGAGATGATTTTCTAAATGAGGTATGGTCATTATGAGTACATTGTGATGTCGTTTGGTGTATCTAATGCCCCAGATGTTTTTGTGGAGTATATGAATAGAAACTTTCATTCCTACTTGAATAAGTTTGTAGTAGCCTTTATCTATGATATTCTGATTTATTCTAAGTCAGAAGAAGAGCATGCTGAGCATCTGCAAATGGTGTTGCAAGTGTTGAAGGTAAAAAATTACATGCAAAGCTGTCGAAGTGTGAATTTTGGCTAAAAGAAGTTAGTTTCCTTGGACATGTAATTTCTAGTGGTGGGATTATTATTGATCCTTCTAAAGTTGATATAGTATTGCAATGGGAGGCGATGAAGTCTGTAACTGAGATTCGAAGTTTTCTTGGTTTGGCAAGTTACTATCAAAGGTTCATTAAGGGATTTTCTAAGTTGGCTTTGCGTATGTGTGGGATGTCACGTGTGAAGAAAGCTTTCTAGAATTAAAGAAGAGGTTAGCGTCTGCAGTGGTATTGATTTTTCCTAATTAGAATGAGTCTTTTATGGTGTATTGTGATGCATCGAAGATGGGTCTTATTGTATGCTAATGCAAAATGTATAATTTATTTCTTATGCTTCGAGACAACTCAGATTTCATGAAAGGAATTATCCTACGCATGACTTAGAGTTAGCAACGATATTGTTTGTGTTAAAGATTTGGAGACATTATCTTTTTGGTTCTAGGTTTGAAGTGTTTAGTGATTACAAGAGCTT
This sequence comes from Vicia faba, assembly GCA_948472305.1. Taxonomy (NCBI): domain Eukaryota; kingdom Viridiplantae; phylum Streptophyta; class Magnoliopsida; order Fabales; family Fabaceae; genus Vicia; species Vicia faba. Next base: position 728,400,787 of record OX451741.1, on the reverse strand, counting down.
GAAGTATTTGTTCGACCATAAAGAATTAAATATGAGACAGAGAATGTGGCTTGAATTGTTAAAATATTGTGACTTTGATTTGAGTTACCATCGTTGTAAAGAAAATGTAGTTGCTGAGGCATTGAGTAGGAAGATAATGCATATGTCGATGCTTATGGTTCGAGAGGTAGAGATGATCAAACAGTTCAGATATATAAGCTTAGTGTGTGTGGAAACTCCTAATAGTGTGAAGTTAGGAATGTTGAAGTTGACTAGTGGTATAATAGAAGAAACCCGAGCAGGTCAGAAGTTTGATTTGAGGTTAGTTGACCAATTGACTCTGATTAACCAATGTAATGGAGATAAGTTCAAAATTGATTAGAATGGTGTGATGAGGTTTGGAAATAGAGTTTGTGTCCTAGATATTCCTGAACATAAGAAGAGTATTCTCGAGGAAGGGCATAGAAACGGGTTGAGTATTCATCTCGGTGCTACAGAGATGTATCAAGACTTGAAGAAATTTTTTTGGTGGCCTGGTATGAAAAAGGAAGTTTCTAAATTTGTTTATGCTTGCTTGACTTGCCAGACATCAAATATTGAGCATCAGAAGCAGATGGGTCTTATGCAACCATTGAGTATCCTAGAATGGAAGTGGGATCGCATTTCCATGGATTTTGTATCAGGTGTACAGGTTACTATTAAGGGAAATGATTCAATTTGGGTGATAGTGGATAGGTTAACTAAGTCACAACATTTATTACCAATGAAGACTAATCATCCTATGGAGAAGCTAGCCCAATTGTATATTGATGAAATTATGAAGTTGCATGGAATACCTTCAAGTGACGTTTCTGATAGAGAACAAAGGTTTACGTCAAAACATTGGACAGGTTTACAGAATGCTTTTTGCACTAAGTTGAACTTGAGTTCTGCATATCATCCGTAGACGGATGGTAAGACATAGAGTATTATCCAGTCTTTGGAGGATTTACTGAGGGCTTGTGTGTTAGAACAAGGAGGCGCTTGGGACTGCCACTTGTTGTTAATTGAGTTTACATACAATAATAGTTTCCATTCTAGTATTGGAATGGCACCAAACTAAGCATTATATGGTATGAGGTTTAGGACTCCATTGTGTTGGTACGATTCAGGCGAGAATGTTTTGCTCGGACCTGAAGTTGTACAAGAGACAATTATGAAGATAAATCTGATCTAACAGAAGATGAAGGCTTCTTAGAATCGTCAGAAGAGTTACCATGATAAGAGAAGGAAGGATATAATATTTTAAAAAGATGATCATGTATTTTTTAGGGTTACTCTGGTGACTGGTGTTTATAGAGCTTTAAAATAAAGAAATCTTACACGTGTTTCATTGGCCCATATTAGACATTAGAGAAGATAGGTGAAGTGGCTTATTGGGTTACTTTACCGGTGACACTCACGAATCTACATGATGTGTTTCATGTATCTCAATATAGAAATTATATTTCCGATCCTTTGCATCTGATACAAATGGATGATGTCAGGTAAGAGATAACCTGATTGTTGAAGCATTATTATCATATTGCAAATTTTCCCTATTCAAGTTCAAATGGTTGTTTTATTTTAATTTGTAGTCTTTAATTAATTATTTTTTATAAATTTGAGGTTTAAATATTGATAAGGGGGGTGTATGGACCATAAAAATTTGATTGCCCATAAGAGTATTTTAGAAGCCCGTTTAAATAAAAGAGGGTATATTTTTACTATATAGAGGTGTATGGACTTATTGGAGTTTTGGGAGACCTGTTTAAAATTTATGAGATGGAGGTGTATTTCCTTAATGGACCATCAAAATTTGATGACCCATAAAGATTTTTACTCATGTTTTATAACAAAGTAGGGGAGTATTTTTTTTTCTCATTTTTGTAAAATGGCCCATTTAAGTTTTACTAGCCCATTAGGGTATAAGAAGAGAATGCATTTTTTGAATAATTGCAAGCCCATATTAGTTTATTTTTTTGAAGCCCATCATAACAGTGTTTTTGTTAACTAAAGTCAACATTCAATTAAATTTTGTTTATTTATTACAAAATATTCAATTATTATTATGTTTTATCATATTTATTATATTTATTATATCTATTAGTATTATTATTGATATTATATTAACATTTATTTACCGCTTCGGTAGTCTCTAATATTTTCTCTAATCATCTTCACTGCCTCGGTAGTCTCTCTAACCAATTCCGGTCCAAGTACCACACTTTCACCCGACTCATGCCAACATAAAGGAGTTCTACACCTCCGACCATACAATGCTTCGAACGGTGTCATTCAAATACTTGCATGAAAACTGTTGTTATAAGTAAACTCGATCAAAGGAAGATAAGTATCCCATGAACCACCTTGTTCAAGAATACAAGCTCGTAACAAATCTTCCAACGATTGAATCGTCCTCTCCGTCTGACCATCAGTTTAAGGATGATAAGCCGAACTCAACCTCAATTTAGAACCTAAAGCCTCTTGCAAGATTTTCTAAAAATATGAAGTGAACCTCGGATCTCGATCCGAAACAATACAAAGTGGAATACCATGTAATTTCACAATCAAATGCGTATAGATTTCTGCCAACTTTGATACGGGATAACTGATGTTAATAGGAATAAAGTGAGTCGACTTTGTGAGCATATCAACAATCTACCATACCGCATCATGTCCTCTAGGTGTATTCGGTAACCCCATCACGAAATCCATGGAAATGCTATCCCATTTCCATTCCGGAATTTCTAACCGTTGCATCAACCCTGCAGGTTTCTGATGCTCCACTTTTGACTTCTAACACGTCAAACAAGCATAAACAAACTGAGCTACCTCTCGTTTCATACCCGACCACCAAAAAAATTTCTTCAAGTTTTGGTACATTTTGGTCGCTCCGGGATGAATACTCAAATTGCTTCAGAGACTTTCTTCTAAGATCATTCTTTTCAAGTCCACATCATCAGGAATGCAAATCCTATCTCGGAACCTCAACACACCTTGAGCATCCAATTTAAAATCCTCATTCTCAGTTTGTCCAATACCAACTATCAGGTCAACAAGTTTCACATCAAGCTTCTGAGCTTCTCCAATGTTATTAAGGAAATCATTATTGATCTTTAACATTCCCAAGATAACACTCTTCGGCGTCACCTCGATCACAAGACTCATATCTCTAAATTGTTCAATCATTTCCAACTCTTTCACCATCAAAAGTGACATATGTAAAGTCTTTCGACTTAAGGCATCGACCACCACATTTGCTTTACGATGGTAATTCAAGCCAAAATCATAATCCTTTAACAATTCAAGCCACCGTCCTTGTCTCATGTTAAGCTCTTTTGGATCAAACAAGTACTTCAAGCTTTTATGGTCACTAAACACCTCGAATCTAGAACCATAAAGGTAGTGTCTCCATATCTTAAGCACAAAAACAACGGCCGCAAGTTCCAAGTCATGCGTAGGATAATTCTTCCCATGAATCCTCAATTTCCTAGAAGCATAAGCAACCACCTTGCCACTTTTCATAAGTACACCACCTAGACCCATCTTGGAAGCATCGCAATAAACCACAAACGGTTCCTCTGGATTAGGCAAGATCAAGATCGGAGCCATTGTTAACCTTTTCTTCAATTCCATGAAACTTTCTTCACACTTGACATCCCACACAAACGCAACTCCTTTACAAGTAAACTTTGTCAAAGGAAGTGCAAACTTAGAAAATCCTTCGATAAACCTTCTATAATAATTGGCCAAGCCTAAGAAACTTCTAATCTCACTAACCGACTTAGGAGTTTCCCATCTCAACACCGCATCAACTTTGGAAGGATCCACCGTAATGCCATTACTAGAAATGACATGGCCTAAGAAACTAACTTCACTTATCCAAAACTCGTACTTTGATAACTTAGCATAAAGCTTCTTCTCTTTCAACACTTCTAGTACAATACGCAAACGCTTTGCGTGATCTTCTTCCGATTTAGAATAAATCAGAATATCATCAATGAAAACTACCACAAAACGATCCAACTAAGGATGGAAAATATGATTCATGTATTCCATGAATACTCCCAGTGCGTTAGTGACACCGAAAGGCATCACTGAATACTCGTAATGTCTGTATCTAGTTCGGAATGCAGTTTTCTAAATATCTTTGTCTTTCACCCTTATTTGATGGTAACCCGAACTTAAATCGATCTTACTAAACATACAGGCACCAACCAATCGGTCCATCAAGTCATCGATCCTCGGAAGCTGATATCTATTCTTGATTGTCACTTTGTTCAACTGACGGTAATCGATGCAAAGCCTCATGCTACCGTCCTTCTTCTTTACCAACAAAATCGGAGCTTCCCAAGGTGACACACTTGGTCTTACAAACTTTTTCTCGAGCAAGTCTTCTAATTGGCTCTTCAATTCAGACAACTCGGATGCGGACATCTTGTATGGTGCCATAGAGATAGGTGTGGTACCAGGTACAAGATCCACAGAAAATTCAACCTCCCTTTCTGGTGGTGCACTAGGAATCTCATCAGGGAATACTTCGAGAAAATCACACACCACCTGAAAGTTTGCAATCACAACCTGACTCTCAACAGATAGAGTTACCATCAACAAAAACACCAATGCCTCTTCCTTCATGAATTCATTCAACTGTTTCGTCGATACCAAAATGGCTCGTTCTTCTTATTCGAAAGAAGAAAATCTCACAGTGTTGTCGTAGCAGCTGATATGAACATAATTGCCTTTCAACCAATCCATACCTAAGACCACGTCCAACCCGACAAGCAACAAACAAATAAGATCCACAACAAAATCTCTATCAAAGATTAATAAAGGGCAACTTGCACACACAAAAGAAGTAGTAACTATTCCCTTAGCTGGAACTTCTACAATCATATCTCTATCCATGGAAGAGAGAGTAAGACCCAATCTCTTAACACAATCAGTGGCAATAAAGAAATGAGTAGAACAAGTATCAATAATAGTAATGAGAGGAATGCTATTAATGAAACTAGTACCTCGAACAAGTCCATCTTCATTTGCCGTCTGATTTCCCGACAAAGCAAACACTTTACCCACCCCTTGCACCTCCTTCACCATAGTTCATCACTTTATCGTCACTTCATAATCGTCACCAAATACATCACAATTATCACAATCATCACCAATTGTCATAAAATAAGCACATAAAATAGGGCTCAAACAAACATAACCAACACAATGTGACTTGACTATGTATGCATGTGGGACCAACACATTCGTCCGTAATTAGGGACTCGTCATTAGGAAAAAGCCCTCGTCATTAGGCAAAAGCCCTCGTCACTAGGAAAAAGCCCTCATCATAATATGCAATGTATGCGACTCGACAAAAACTACATCACATACTCACAACAACAACAACATCGACATAATCATCAAAATGGCATAAGCCTTCGTCATTGTATTTACCAAACATCGGAGGTAAAACATCGTCATTAACATCATCACGTTTTTGCATTATGCAAATTATCAACAACACATTCATCATCACCAAAAATCACGCATTCACAAAAGAGAAGCATTTATCAACAATATTCACATTTCAACTAATTCCGATTACGGATTAATATTCACCGAAATATACTCGTCATAAAAATCATCCCAAAATAATCGGCATTATCCACATTATTAAACATCACAACCGAGTCGCCGAAACGCAACTCAAACCGGCTAATTCATACTCGTTTATATCCTGTACCGGTTACCCGAATTACCGTTTAAATCCAACTATTTATTGTTATAAAAAATAATATTTCATTTTATAACCAAAAAAAATATGTTTTCTGTTTTATAGAGAACCTAAATATTTTTCTTTCTGTCATCTGATACATAACCCAATTGATACTGGTAAATTGGCGTAACCGACATAATTTCAACAAAATGACATAACCAAATTAATCTACTAATTAAACTTGCTTACTCCGTCAAATTTCGTTAAATTCCGGACAACTAATTATACCGCCTAATTCAAATAATTCAACCAAAAATGGATTGTTTTTGAATTTACTAAATTGATCAACTTGATTCTAATATATACAATTTAATTAAAATACTACCACATTATTACCACCTAATAATTTATCAATTATTATTGACCCTGTATAAAACTGCAACTGTTATAACATTGTCCTGTTATTATTCTACTATACCAGAAACATGTTAATTTTCACTGTGTTTAACTTGGACTAATATAACATATTTATTACTACTACTTAATTATATAAAATGATACTCCTATTTCTACTAGTCATGATACCATATTTCATTATATCATTATAAAAGTAATGTAATAAAATAAATGGTGAATATTGTTTTAATGACCACATACAACCCATCATGTTTCTATTTAGATAGAGAGAATTCCCCCCAATATCTCTACAACCCTAAACTCATAGAAAATCTATCATAACTCTATTTATAGGAAAGAAATTACCAAACCCCTTACCTCTAGTTCTTGATTCTAGCAAGCTTTTATTTTGGCTTCCTCTCCTACTTCTCTTCAAGACCACAAACCTAGCTTCTTCTTTTTTTGTTCTTCTTTTTTCTTTTTTCTCCAAGAACCTCTCTTTTCTCTCTTTCACTCTATATTTCTATTTTTGTTTTTATGATACATCTATTTTTCTTTCTCTCCTCTTATGATACAAAACCACACACCACTACCTACCCACCTCATGTACTTGTTTTATTTTAATAAAACTAATGGGTGGTACACTATCATCTAGTCTTGCAACTTAATATAATAAAACTCAAATTAATCAAATAAGCCCGAATAAATAAATACCGGTCTGAATAAATAATTATCGGACTGAATAAAATATCGTCTAATATATTAATAAATATGCCAGTTAAAAATATAATTTATCACGAAATGAATATTAATCGATAATTTAGAAAATAAATATATAAATATCATATTTAATAAATCGGGGAGTTACACCTAACACCTTCCCTTCATCTAAAGTGAGTCAAGAAATTAGAATCTCTAATCAAATTATGGTTAACTATTATATTCCCTTCCTTAAGATAAAAAATTAATGGTGGCGACTCTATAATTTTCTGTCGGTTATTACAATTACCATTGCAAATAGAAGATCGAGAAGTGAAGCAATTGTGAGGCAAGGAGATCGCCTTAGTGAAGGTATTATAGGATGGACCAGCCGGTGAAAGTTGGACTTGGGAACACGAGGATCAGATGCAAGATTCTTATCCGATGTTGTTTCTGTTAGGTAATTTTCGAGGGCCAAAATTCATTTAAGTGGGGGAGAGTTGTAACACCCTGAATTCTAGATTAATAATTTAATAAATTAATTTAGTGTGAATTTAGGAGTCTTGGTGAAGTATTTGATATATGTGATGTTTGGTGTTTTATATAAGTAATTGTGATGTTCTTTGATGTTTTGATAAATATGAGGTATGCCATGATGATTGAGATGAATTAAGATGAATATGATGTTTAACATGATGGTTATGTGATGTTCATATGTGTCATGAGATTATTGGAAATTAGGAGGATTTTTAGATAATTTAGAATTATTAGAATAATTAAGTGATATTAATTTAATTAGTAAATAGAGTAATATTAGTATTAAGAGATGATAAGGGCATAATAGTCATTTGGGAAGAATAATAAGGACAATAGTGGAAGTCCAATATTAAGGGTCCAAATGTTAAGTTTTGTATAAGGAAGGTTTAAGAGTTTGGAATAATAATTCTGTGCAATCGTAAGATTTGGAGGAAGCAGTGAAAAGAGGAGGAAAAGCTAAGGCACAAAGAGGAAAGAGGATTTGTGATAGAACAACAAGAGGAATTAATTTGGGCTATAATATAAGATAATGGGTTTTTATTATTATTATGATTGATCTAAGGCTTAGATAATTGTAGAATTTTGTTAGATTTTGGTTAACGGTGGTTGTGTGATATTTTATGATTAATTTGTAGAATCGTGATATTTATTTGCAATGATTTGATGCATAGGAAGTATGGAATTTTGGGATGTTGTCATATGATGAAACTATGTGAAATATTGATGTTTGGAGACCTGAACTGTGGTGGAATTGCAAGAACTTGTGACTGGTTTATGTCTGAAATCGCCACGGGAAAATCTTGTTCGCGTTGCACTTCCGTGTTTACCGTGAAAATAGGTAAACAACCACTGACCTTCCAAAAAGGATTATTTTGGTGACTTGCAGGATCGATCAGATTGATCCTAGGACATATGCTAAGTTATTTATAAGTAAGTAAGTTTAAATGAAAAGGGTTTAAAGGGAAATTAAGAGTAAAGGAAAGATGCAGGCGAAAACTTGATAAAAGTGCGAGTAAAAGGTAAGTAGAAAGGGTTGAGAAGAGTTTAAGGATAAAGGTTGAAAAATGATTAAAAAAAGTGCAAGAAAAGGGCAGAATAAAGTAAATTTGCATTAACGATAAAGTTTACGAAGGAATGTAAATGGCAAGGAATGTAAAGGAATTGTAAAGACTTTGGTTGAAATAAAATATGGTGTTTCAAACGTACTTTATCAATACCTTTTCTCTCACAGTGGGTACATGGATAAGATTCAGTGACTTGTACCATATGTTGAACACACGGGAATATACATAAAATCCCTATATTTATACTAAAACTATGTAACTGTCGAACAATTGCCTCGTTCCAGGATGAGGACAAGTGTCCTCTGCATGTGCTTCGACTTTTATCTTCATGCCACGCTGCTTTCCTCAACTGCCAAATGAACTGCCTTTCCCTCCTTTCTTCAAATTCAAAATTACTTGTTGCTGATACAGAGCTTTTTGGTCGAAGTACAAAGGCTTTTCGGTCTAAGACTATTTCCAACTTAGAAAATTATCTAAATGTTCTTTCTCCTCTTAGCAAGGTTTCGACATGACAAACTTCAATAGGCTCTTCCGTCGAACTGTCTCCAACTTAGATTTTTTCAATCTATTTTTGGCCAATAAGACCAATATGTTGTGGGTTTCGAGTTTAGGAGCTAACAAATTTCCCCGCAAGAATGTCAATTTCGACGCAAGAAGAAATAGTCATTCTTTGATGTATCTATTAGATACCTGTAATCTTTTTTACCACAAAAGCGCATTGTACACTTTTCATCTTCCACCAACCACTGCTCATATCAGAGTCATCATTACACTTTTCCAAGACGTCAATATCAGTCAGCCGTTACACACTGCCATGATGGCCATTATCCCTATAACCTAAGAAATCATGGCAAACGTCTCCATTATTTGTCCGTATAACTGCCTTAAAGCTAACCGCGTGTCCCACTCACTCTGCAACATTAAATGGTTTTGAGGGAAAACACTCTTCCCTGGCCACTATAAATAGCTACGAGTACTTCTCTTTTGAATTTTTTACAAATGCTTGAAATTACTTATTTCCTTGTATTCAAAAGAAACCTTTGAGAACTTTATCTCTTTCATCGTTCTTCTACCAACATAGCCATGACTTTTCTCTCAAACGCTCCAAAAAACCCAAAAACCAAAGATTCCTCGGATTCACAACAACAACCATAATTTTTCACAACTAGCTCTATCCCTGCCTCGACTTGGGAATGAAGGTTCATTCTGGAACCCATGACTAAAGAATGGAGTGATGCCTAAAACTCACAGGTACTCATTCCAGTTAGATATTCTGGGAAAATGTATGTCATGTCTAGTCCATTGTCTGCATGTATCGAAAACCCTAAGCAAAACAACAATTTCTTCCCAACTCACCATAGGCTTAAGCCTATAGGTTGCACAAGGAAGCCCAAAGATGAACCTGAGGATGTAACTCCTACTAATCAACAGCATTCTCATACGAAAGAAAACATAAACCTCTAGTTTATGAATAAAGGGAACCAAATCTTTAGGTTTTTCCCTATCCTAACTTTGGAATATTCAGAGTGGTTGAATAAGATGGAAACAGTGCAAACCCAAATCAGTAAAGAAATGGGGATTTACGATATGGTCATGCTATCAAAGACTAGGTTATCTTACTGTCCCCTTATGCTGGTATCCTCTTTGTAATTTTGGGATGGCGCAATGACTCCAACAGATGAAGGTCAAAAATTTCAGAAAGCATTTACCAGCTTCGTAATGATGTTTATGAAGCGCAAGGAATTCATTTCGACCATGGCTCCCTTTGCCAATTGAAAGGTTGGTCCGGTATGGTTTACTCGACCATATCCCTCGACTTAGGATGAGGATTGTGTCGAAGAGTATGTGGCTATTTGGGAGTCTTTTCTTCACCCAAGAATTATGCCACTGAGATTCAAAAGTTCGAAGAATCAATTGAGCTTGATTGCTTATCAACCGAACCTCGTTTCTCGCCAGTTTGGCATAATTCAATCACTCCCAAACTCAATCTATACCCGAGAAAAGTCTTTGCTGTATTATAATGCAGACTATTCGGAGGAGACTGCTACCAAGCAAATTGGTAGGTACGTTGGTCGAACCATAATAACCTTGTTCGACTTCAAACTCAACTTTCTGTGCTCTCCCATCTTTGAAGGCTGGTGGAAGCAATACTACAACGAAGAGTTCTTCGATGCAAAATACTTTGCTGACCATCTTCAAGAGTTGTTTATGTTGGTCTCCAACAAGATCAAGAAATTTACTCTTCCTTCTTTAGAGCAAATGCCTTATTTTTCTTTGATTTAATCATTTAATATCTGGCTCATGTTTGCTTATTTTATAGCCTTCAAGAGAACCACTGTCAAGAAAGCCGCTGAAAGAGCAAAGGGAGGAGACCCTTCTGCAAAACCTCCACCACAGGTAAATACTTTCCGCCCTCAATTTCGTTTAACACATCACCAATGCTGAAGTTTTCGACTGTTTTCTTTTTAGGCCACCAAGAAATATACGCTAACAAAGGAGAAAGTCTAGGAAGTCACACTCTCTAGTGATGATGAAGATACACCTCATATCCCTCTAAAGAGACAAAATAAACCAACTCCCATTTCTGAACCTCGCCCGAAAACCAAGATTAAGGTTACGGCCCCTAGGCCTAAACCTACTCATATCATCATTAAAGATCTAATTGAACAAGAAATAGCTGCTAGAATGAATAATCCAAGCGAGAGTGATAATTCAAGCCTTGGTGTCGAAGTTCCACCCAAGGTAATAATTTCGACCATCTAAGATTATTCCTTGAATTAGTTTTGCAATAATTCTAATAACAATCTCTCAATCCCCAAGACACTGCTGGAACTTCCAAACAGACTCCTGTACCTGTAGAAGATTCTATCACCTTACTAAATAGTGAAGGCAATCCCACCTACAGTCCTTCTTCAGCGAAAGGATCTTTTGTAAGTTCAGTCAGTAAGGTGAACCAGACTTTTGAACATAAAACTGCATCCATTGGGGAGCCAAATAATGAAGTCTTTAGTGAGGAAGATTCTGACTTGCCACACGCGAATCTCAGGACTCCACAGGCTACCTATGATGAGCAGGGAGAAGAAGAAGAAGTTTCTGATGATGAAGTCGATACAGAAATGGAGGGTGCACCAGATGAAGGAAATCAAAATGAGGACAATCTTGCGTCTGCTGACAGAGTAAACTCCGCAGAGGGGGAGAGAAATCTTGTAAACGTTTAAGGTGTCCATGCCCAACTACATGATCTATCAATCGAAGAAAATATGGCTCGTGTCACCATTGAAAAAGTTACTTCGACATGATCCCATACTAAAGAGGACTTGGTGCTACTTAAACGGAATAACCCTCTTGGCTATTTTAATGCCATTCTCAAAGGCATAGAAAGCTCTTCTGATCAAAGCCATAATGCTTCGACTGCGTCTGGTAAATCTACTTCGGATTCTCCCCTTGAAGAGGCGCTTCAGAAAGTTAAGGCTCAACTTTTTAAGAGAGATTTGATGTTGACCTTGGAGGGAGAACCTACTGCCATTTCCTTTCTCAAGAATACTCTAAAAGATATCGACCTTCTTGTGGCCTCTCCTGATATAGCTAGCATCATTCTGGATTTTCTTCAATCATTGATTAGGCTTCAGCTAATTACAATGGCCGAAGGACTCTCAATCGTGAAATTGAAGAGGCCAATGGACTCGATTCAACTGCTTGGGTTGTTGCTGCTGAATCAGCTTCGAGACTAAATAAGCTATTGAAGGAACAAGAAGCCAAGAAAAAGGAGGTCGAAGTGATTTATTAGGACACCGCTAGCATGAAAGCTCAAATCAAAGAATTAGAGGCTAAGATTTCTGCGAACGACAAACGCAGAGAAGAGCTTCTTTCCAGTAATGATTCTGAGCCATGAAGAGCTTAACAATGGATTGAAATATGCTGAACAGGCTCAAGCCCTTGGATGCAAAGATCAAGGCTCTCCATCAGTCTAGGGCTCTGTGTGAAAGGCACTTGGAACTCCAGAAGATGAAATGTCTCCAAATTAAATCCAATCTTCCAATTTTATTTAGACTTCTTGTTTGTAAAATGATGTTTATGTAATGAATTGGATCCATTTTGGCTAATTTTAATGCATCTTCCATTTTGGCTGTATACTTCGACTAAGATTAAACGCTGACTATTTTGACCTCTTGAAGCAGGTATATATTTTTTCAAATATTTACTATTTACTCTCAAGAGTCTTTTATCCTCACTTAACTCTTCGAACTCATAGGCACCACCATAAAATACCTGGATAACCTTGAATGGTCCTTCCCATTTAGGAGACCATTTTCCCATGTTCATATCCTTTCGATCCATTGGGAGAGTTACCTTCCACACCAAATCTTCAGGTAGGAATATCTTGGGTTTTACTTTCTTATTGTAAGATTTTTCCACTCTTTTCTTCTGTATCCTTAAGAGATCGAAATCATTCAGTCTTTCTTTATCCAAATCAACTAGTTCATCTAACATCATATTCCAATAAGATTTAGAAGGAATATCTTGACGCATCTGAATTATTGTCGATTGTAGACAGATTTCTACTGGTAACACTGTGTCATGACCATAGGTTAATCGAAATGGTGTCGTATTGGTAGCTTCCTTAGGAGAAGTTCGACATGCCCATAAGATTTGGTCCAACGTCTTATACCAATTCTTTGGATTTTTTTCCTACATGCTTTTTTATTAAGCCAATTACTACCTTATTTGATGCTTCGACTTGGCTATTGGCTTGCGCATAATAAGGTGTAAATGTTAACAACTTGAATCCCGTTTTTGTAGCAAATTCTTGCATTTTTCGACCAGTAAATACTGAGCATTGGTCAGTTGTTATTGTCTCAGGGATTCCAAACCTATATATAATGTTCTTTTGAATAAATTCAATGATATTCTCTTGGTCTACATTGACTAAAGGAATTTCTTCAATCCACTTAGTGAAATAGTCAATGCCCACCAACATATATTTTTGGCTTTTAGATGATGCTGGTCGAATCTCTCCCATAAGATCCAAAGCCCATCCCCTAAAAGGCCAAGTTTTCACAATTGAGTGAAGTTCGCATGCAGGTATATGTTGGATACCTGTATGTACTTGACATTCTTGGCAGCCTTTTGCAAACTCAACACAATCTTTCAGCATAGTAGATCAATATAATCCTTGTCGAAACAACAACAATTTTATTTTATGGCCTACTTGATGTGCCGCACATGCCCTAACATGTGTAGTCGAAAGGGCTATGTATGCCTCTGTTTCACTTAGGCATTTCAGTAGTACTCCTTCAGGGGTCTTTTTGAATAACTCATTTCCCATTAGAATATAACTCAACACCCTATACTTTATCTTTCGTTCTGTCGAAGCCATTGGATTTTGCAAATAATCTACTATAGGAATTCTCCAATCTTGTTCTTCTAGATTTTCTATGAATGAAATTTTGATGTTTTCTTGGTCAGCGTACCCCAGCTTTATTGTTTCCAAATCTGTTGGAGACAACTTGGTTGATGCTACTCTTCCCCTAACTTTTATTGCTTGTTGTAATTTTTCTTTCGAAATTTTATACCCAGATGAAATTTGTGCAAAGTCATTAGCCACTTGATTTTCTAATCTTGGTATGTGTCGAATGTTGATCACTTCGAATCTTTTCAACAAACGATTGGCTATTACAAAATACATGATAAGATTTTCTCTTATACATTTGTATTCTTTCGTAACTTGCATTATGACTAACTCTGAGTCTCCAATTATTTCGACTCGAGTTTCCCCCAATTCCAACAAGATTTCAAGGCCTACAATTAGAGTTTCATACTCAGCCTCGTTGTTCAAAAAAGATTCTTCGATCTTATACTTGAATGTTGTTGGAATTTTATTTGGAGAAATAATTAGAACTCTAACTCCAGTTCCATCTTTATGACCAGAACCATCGAAGTATAACTTCTAGGGTTCAATCTCCAAGTAATTTAATGATTCTTCATTTATTGAGTGGTAAACTATAAAGTCTTCTACCACTTGTCCTTTTATATTCTTGAGATGCATAAAGGCTAATGAATACTCAGTCAATGTAAGTGCCCATTTGCCAATTCGACTGTGCAATATGGGTTTCGACAACATATATTTGAAAACATAAAAATGAGACAAAACATAAACATCAACTGGTTTAATATATTGCTTGAGTTTTGTACATGAGAATTAAAGACATAAACATAGTTTTTCAACTTCGCTATATCTAGTTTCTGCATCATTTAAAACTCTACTGAGGTAGTAGATGGGCCTTTCGACACCATTTTCATCCTCTTAAGCTAACACGCTTCCTAAAGTTTTATCAGATGCAGCTATGTACAATCTCATACTCCTATTTCTACAAGGCGGTACCAGAATAGGTGGATTGGTGAGGTATCCTTTGATTTTGTCGAAGGCCTCTTATTTTTCTTTCCCCCACTTGAATCCTCCTTTGTTGAGTCGAAGTGGTGGTGAGAAGGCTTGCGGTTTTCCACTTAAGTTGGATATAAATCTCCCAAAAAATTTATCTTGCCAAGTAGAGATTGCAACTCTTTCTTGCTAGTTGGCATTTTCGCTTACAAAATGGCTTTGGTCTTATTCTGGTTTATTTGGATTCCCTTTTTGTGGACCACAAAGCCTAAGAAATCCCCACCCTTTACACAGAAAGCGCACTTTAAAGGATTCATCTTTAGACCATAACTTCTCATCCTTTCGAAGGATTATCGAAGGTGGTCTATGTGATTCTTCCCTGAAATAGATTTGACAACAATATCGTCAATATAAATCTGCATAAAAGTTTCAATAAAATCATGGAAGATAGAATTCATTGCCCTTTTATATGTTGCTCTTGTGTTTTTTAGGCCAAAAGGCATCACTACCCATTTGTAAGTGCCTATAGCCCCAGGGCATCGAATTGCTGTTTACGATATATCTTATTCAGCAATGAAAATTTGATTATACCCAGAGTATCCATCAAGCATACTCATATATTCGAAGGCAGTGGCAGAATCAACGAGCATTTCCGCCACAGACATTGGATATTCATCTTCATGTGTTGCAGCATTTAGATCTCTAAAATCAATGCACACCCTTAAGGTGCCATTTTTCTTTATAACAAATACTATATTTGGAATCCATTCGACATACCTGGTTGTTTGGATGAACTTGCATTTCAGCAGCCTTTCGACTTCTGTCTTGATCTTTGACAAGATCTCTGGTGCAAAACTCCTTGGAGTTTGATTGACAGGTTTTTTTCCAAGCTTTATTGGCAGTTGAAGCTCCACCAATTCTCTATCAAGACCAGGAATTTCGTCATAATCCCATGCAAAGCTGTCTTTAAACTCCTTCAACAATTGGATTACTTGGACTCTGAGCTCTGGATCTATCTTTGCGCTGATGTATGTTGGTCTCTTCACCTAATCCTTCGCCCAGGTTTATTTCTTCTAGAGGATCTTGCGCTAGCATTTTAACATTATTTTCCAACGAATCCTTTTCAAAACCCTAAGGCCCATCATCGTAGATTACATCTAACCACTGGCTTTGCACTTCCTCTCTTCTTAAGTCAGTTGGCTCCGGGTCAAAGTCTTTCCCAGGGCCTTTAGGAAATGGAACTTGTTCATTGGCTTTGATAGCCATATACTTCACTTCATCCTCTAAGGCCTCTATCATTATGTTTTCGGATACATATGCCGAAATCCTTTGCAATGCTTGTGATTCAGTCATAATCACTGAATTCAATTTCCTAACCAGTTGGTCGTATATCATCAATTCTTCTAAAATCGATGTTGAAACCCATGATCTGAGTGCAAGTATAGAGAACAAAAGGCATTGGGTGCTGGCGCCAAGTCAAAATCTGGAGGATTACATGGCCCTATGTGGGCCAAATTTCTGTCAAAACTTATTCTGCCAACATTGTTGACTTCGCCCATATAATAACTCTGGTCAGCTTCGATATTTTCCACTATGCCATCTGGGCGCCAGATTGTAACGCGTTGATGCATTGATGACTACTCCTATGCCATGGATTCATTCCCTTCCTAGGAGCATATTGTAGTTGGGTTTTACGGAGATGATCATAAACATTGTTGGTCAAACTATGGTCCCCACTTTGAGGTCCAATTGAATCACTCCCATGGTGGTCCCAATTCCATCTTCATAGTTTGATAAAACCATGTTATGGGGCTTTATGTCTTCATCCCCCTTTTCCATCTTTCTCAGCATACATTATAGGATTATGTTGATTGTGGCTCCACAATCAACCAGGACCTTGTTGATGGTTGCTTCCCCTACCTTTGCCCTTATTAACAAGGGTTTGAGGTGATTCTTCATCGCCTCAGTGGGGCATTCGAAGAAAGCATTATGCTCTTCGACACTATTGTTGTTCATAATGTAATAACATATTGGCCTATGTTTGGCCATCTCCTATTCGACCTCCTAGTCAGTCTCTTCGACTTCGACTTGTTGTTCATACTCCCTGGGTAACACTAACACCATATCGACCATGATATCTAGTGTAGCGTCAAACCCAGAATCATATTCATCTTTTCATTCATTTTGTCCAGGCCACATCAATCTTCTGGCAACTGGATCTCTTTCCAGAGGCTTTCTTGGTTTTCCCTTTCCTTTTCTTTGTGGCACATTAGTTCTTATTTCTGGTTAGAGCTCTTCTGTAGCCCTCTTTTGGCTTTTCGCCATCTTTGATATCTCCTCCATTGAGAGCGTGTCATGGGATTCTTTCCCTTGTAGTTGCTCGACACATGAGCCACTTTGTTTGTTGTTGTTTGAAATTCCTTTATATAGGCCAAGGGGGATCCTCTTGGCACATCGAATGTCTGCCATTTTTCCTCGTTGGGCCTTTTCCTGCTTGCTGTTTTCAACCAGGTGTCCACAGGGACATTTGTTGGAGGCCTGAAAATTGGTGGCCTATTCACCTAATTGACTGGACCTTTTTGGTATCCCCTTCTAGGGTCATATCTCACCTTAGGATCCATGTTGGTTTAGGAATTCATGCCTCATTTCTTCTTTGTTGCATGCAAACCTTGTATGTGTTCAATAGCTTTTTTGTCGAAGATGGAGCTGCATCTTGGGCACCGCATGACTTTTGTTGGTTTTCAAGGTTGGTCTTTAAAATTGGTCTTCAAAATTTCTCCCGACGACGCTCCCTTTCGCCTGGCGATGCATGACAAGAAAGCAACTTCTGTTACTTTTTCTGCATAACTTATTCTGGCTCCAATCTTGGCCATATTCCTTTATTGATCCAAAAACGCATCTTGGAACTTTATTCCTATTGCTCCTACAATGCTCGAATACCTACAAAATAAATACAAAACTATCAAACATAACACTTTATACAAGAAAACTCATTATACACAAACTAAATGTATTTACACAAAACTCGGGTTTATTCAATGATATTAGCAACAAAGAGTCGATAAGTGCAACAAAAAGTTTATACAAAATAACTACATTTTTTCAATTATCAAACTCTCCTCAACTTGAATCATTGTTTGTCCTCAAACGAAGTCAAATAAACTTAAAGAAGCAAAAGACGATAATCAAAGAATTACGAATCAACAGGTTTTGAAAGCAGAAAACAAATTCAATGGTTCAAATGAAAAACGATACACACGAAGAAACATACTTACCACTAAACTATGGCGATGACATAAACATGAAACAAATGCTAAATGCAAAGAATATTCCAAACAATCTAAAATAATAATTGGTCACAAATGAATCACACCTAGCAAAAATAATCATCGGTAGATGAAAAAAACACACAAAAATGGGGTACTTTCACTCATCCAACAATCTTGTAAATAATAGACTAAATTATGCATTTATCCAAAAATTTACATTGAAAATATAAAAACAATAATCTCAACTTCTTTTCAAGGTTTTAATGTGGTTTAATTTACAAACAAGTGATAAGTCCTAAAGTTAAGTGAAAGAAAAACTTGCCAAAACCTAAGGGAGTGATCAATCCACCAAAGATTCAAACATAAAATTCTGATTAAACTTCCTTTGAATCTCAAATTTCACACCAAAGCACACCACTTATTAACACAACATTATTCGAACCCTTTTTGTTTTTCTTTTTCAAAGCTTTTTCAATTTTTTCTTTCTTTTTCATCGCCGGCCGACTCTCCCTATTTTCGCATGGCGAAACAGCAACGAAGCAAGGCATGGATTTCATCAAAATTGGTCTTCAAAATTTCGCCCGGCGACGCTCCCTTTCACCTGGCAATGCATGACAGGAAAGCAACTTTTGTTTCTTTTTTTGAATAACTTATTATGGCTCCAATCTTGGCCTTATTCCTTTATTGATCCAAAAAAGCATCTTGGAGCTTTATTCCTATTGCTCCAACAATGCTCGAATACCTACAAAATAAATACAAAACTATCAAACGATACACTTTATACAAGAAAATGCATTATATACAAACTAAACGTATTTAAACAAAAGTCAGGTTTATTCTACGATATTAACAACAAAGAGTCGATAAGTGCAACAAAAAGTATATACAAAATAACTACACTTTTGCACTTATCACCTCTGTGTTGTTCTGGTCATCTTCCTCATCCTCAGTTTAGGTATATTTCTTGAATCCTTATCTTAATTCATTGAGTTTTGTTGAAGAATTAGTTTGAGATGTTCATTTAATTCTTGAGTTTGATAATTTTGTTGAAGTGGAGATTTAGTACAAGTTCTTGTTGTTAATCATTACATAAACTTGAAACTTGTTGTAGTTTGGTTTGAGTTAAAGTTTAAACCATTGGTTGTGATAATATCGGTGTAAATTAGGTGTTTGTTAAAATGTCTAAGAGGTGAATTTTTGTTGAAATTGAATTTTGAAGCTTATACTTGATTATATGATGATGTCCAAGTGCAAAATAAGCTAGAGCCTTATTGGAATTAATGCATAAGTGTTGTTTATTGGAATTAAAGAATGGCTAATTGTTGAGAAATTTGGAGTTGGTGTTCACCATTGGAATTTTAGAATAATTTGGGAATAAAACTTGATTTTGGTAGAGTTTTGGTGCATATTTTTGTTAGAAATTGTTGAAGTGCACATTCTTGAATTGATTGGAATTTAGTGAAACCTTATGAGTTTATGTAATTTGACACCAAATTATTGAATGATTCAATTCTTCAACACATAAAACCTCAATTTGGTGGAAATTACATCAACACATAATTGTTGGTTTTTTTGCACGGATTCAAAGCAACTTTTGCATTATTTTCTCCTACCACTTATGCATCATTTTGAAGTGTTATACTTGATCCGTTGAGCACTTTCGATTGCCTTTTTTCCATTTTTAAGTTTAATTTCGGATGGAATGCACATAAATGCACATGGCTTCCTGATTTTGTAAGTAGCGCTTGCGCTTGGAATTACTTCATAGTATATATTTTATTGAGTCCGTTGATACGTTTGGAGGCAACCGTGTAATTTTCATGCAATTATGTTCCAATGATTTTAGCGCTTAATTTTCGAACATAACGCTTTTTAGCCGTTAGCAATGTGCACTTTGAGTTTTAGCTTTGACTTGATGCATGTTTATGCTTTAGTGTTTGTTTGTGGATAATTGTGATCGAGTTTACTCGCTTCCTTTGCATTTTTTGGCTTTGTTCATGTTTTAATTGTGTGGCTGCCAAAATTTCACTCTTGCACTTCCAATGTGCATTTGTTTCCCATTTCTTCATAATTTAGCCTTGTTTTGAATTGTGATAGTAATATTTGCTTCTGATAGCGCTTCCTTGTTATTTCTAACACATTTGTAAGCCTGTCCAAAGTACTTTGAGATAGTTTTCGATCGTGTAATTACTGCTTGACTATGTGATCGAAAAACATACTTGAGCCACTAGTTTCTGGTGCACACTTGCATTTGATATGCATAACGTATTATCATTTCTTTTAAATTGTATTTCATATTACTTTCCTGAATTGTATTTTGTGCAGGTACTCTGTTTCGTGATACAGATATGTTCGACACATTTTGTATTATCTCATATTCTATATTCTGCATGAATTGTATTTTGTGCAGGTACTCTGTTTCGTGATACGGATATGTCTGACACATTCCCTATCATCTTATATTCTACGATACTTGTATGGATTGATATCTTATGCAGGTGTAATGATTGATATTTGGATGTGTTCGATACACATTACGATTTATGGTTTATTATCGTGTTGATACTTTGAGGCATATTCCGCACGCAGGATCGCTTATTATTCTGTTAATGATGGCAGACGCTTGCGAAGTATTCCAAATTTCTTTTTCTTATTTAGCATACATGAATTGATATCCGTTTGGTATTCTCTCATGCCATTTTATCTCTCATTATTTACTGATTTCTAGATATCATGAGAAGTGGGAAATAAAGAGCATGCACTCAAATTTGCTGTTTAAAGACCTGTAGCAGGCATTCCGCACTTGTTTGATACTTGTGTTTGTTTTGTGTGTTTAAATTTGTGACAAAGACCTCAAAAAGAGGCTCCCCATTCCCATTCCCCATGATAAGTCCTCAAAGAAGGCAATGCGTGAAGGGTTCACAACCAATACCGCTATTTTCTAGTCCACAGGTCATCCTTAGCTTGCGTGGTACACTGACGCTTTGGAGTTTGCTCACTCTTGTATTGAGTCGGTCAAGTGGAAAAGAGATCCTTAATCAATCCCATGCACTTTAACTTGAGTTCACGTTGTTCAACATTGATGCTTCGTGCTTGCTCATATTATCTTATATCGCCTACTTAGATGACATGATATGTTGGTTAGGTGTTTAGTTGCTTTGAGCACGTACTTTCCCCCTTCTATACTTCTTTCCTCAGTGACATGATACATTGGTTAATAGTGGCTTTCATGACCCCGTCTTGCCTAGATGACATGATGTCTATGGTCAGGAACATCCCTCATCCTACCTTGATGACTTGATATTGTGGTTAGGTGTCCCATTCCTCTTCGTCCTACCTGATGACATGATATTATGGTTAGGATTCCTTCTCCCTTTCCTACCTTGGTGACATGATGCCTCAGTTAGGCGTGTGCAACTTGAGTAAGCGGATACTCCCCGAGCGTTTGTTTGCTTGCTGTTATATGCCTTGTTTGCTTTGTGTGATCACATGCTCCTGTAGGATTTCTCGATCCGATCCTAGGAAGTGGATTAAGATAGACCCTATGATGTTTATCCATGTACGTCAACATTAGGTAGAATTTACTTA
Source organism: Vicia faba (assembly GCA_948472305.1). Classification (NCBI taxonomy): domain Eukaryota; kingdom Viridiplantae; phylum Streptophyta; class Magnoliopsida; order Fabales; family Fabaceae; genus Vicia; species Vicia faba. The sequence continues at coordinate 728,379,145 of OX451741.1, read as the reverse complement.
TCCTGGCCTTAGGCACATCTTTGCATGACAACATTAGGGGTAGAAGTAGATAGTTTCCCTTAGTTTTTTTCTTATGTATATTAAGACTAAAACTCTTTTCCTTTATCAAATTCATAAAACACTTAAACAAACCTTAAATCCTTTTTCAAGGTAAAAATAATCCACCAATGCAAACCATTTTGTCTTTGGACCTTTTTTTTAAAAACCTTTTCGATAAGGGTATGTCTTTTCAAATTCAAGCGAGTTACAAAGTGTCCGAGTGGCCGAGCATGAGTCTTTGATAAGCTGCAACGCCAAGCAAGAATTTCAATCCTAATCACAAGGATGCAAAACGGTATTATCCATGAAAAATATGCAACCAACCAAAACTTTTTAGGAGAACTACGAGTGCCTTGATCCCCATTACACGGTCGGTGGTACATAGGCACAAAGGTTCGCAACCGCGGCAGGCACAATTAATAAAACCTTTTTTTTGTAAATAATCCTTTGCATTCATGCATTCCATGTATAGCCTAGCTTTATATTTTTTACACACCCATTATATTAGACAACAAAAGTGGATATCATAGAGTACTACGGGCGTGTGGGGAGCTAATACCTTCCCCTCACGTAACATACTCTCTTACCCGATCTCTCTGTCGCAAGACCATGATTTCACCCTTCAAGTTTACTCAATGTTTACCTTTCCCTTCGGCGGGACAAAAAATGTTCGATGGCGACTTCATTATTTATTTTGATGATTTATCGAGTTGTTTCACCCAAATGTTATCCAAAATCCTATGCCACCTCATGGAGGTGCAACTGTGAATGTTATTGGAGAGGATGAAGGGTTGAATTTAATAATGGATGTGAATTTGATAAAGACTTTGTTGTCTTTTGTGAAGGAACAATTGATAATTAAAAATGTTTATCTAGTTTTTTTCTGGATTGTAAAAAGTGTTTGGCTCAGCCTGAGGGCTTTGTCGATTTGAAGGAAGGTACTCAAAAATTGATTGATGAAAGGTCTCTCCGGTTTGATAGGTTATCAGTAAATCAGAAATTGATAATGATAAGGTGGACGTAATTTACATTCCCTATACTCATGTAAACATTCCCACACCAGCAAAGAAATCTCCGTTGGTTATTACTTTTCCTAGTCTCGTACCTTATCAAAGTGAGAAAGATGTGATGTGGAACTATGGGGCAGAGGTGTATTATGAGGGACATAAACATGAGGTGGAATCATCTGCAGTAGATAATCCAGAGGTTGATGATATTTTTGGAACTGAAAGGATCATAAGAAGTAGCCGGATCTTTTCTCCTAACCAGACTTTGAAAGATAGTACTGATGATGCCTTGGCTAAGTCCAAGGGTAAGCAATTCATGGTAGAGAATGAAGCGCCAGTTTAGAATTCGCCAGTGCAGAATCCAAATTTTGAGTTTCCATCTGCCAGAGATGTTGAATAATTTATTAGGTATTTCAAAAGGAGTGATTACACGATTATTGACCAGCTCAGTCAAACTCCGTCCAAGATGTTCATTATATCACCATTGAAAGACTCAGAGGCGCATATAAATGCTTGGATGAAGTTGTTAAGCTCAACTTTTGTACCTCAGGAGATCCTAGTTAACCAATTTGAAAATGTGGTTAGCAGTATACTATGTGAGTGCATTCTCCGTTCCATTTGTCAATCAGGTAATATTGTTCCTTTTCTCCTTAAATGTAAGCCCTTTTTATTACAATTTATGTTAGCTAAGTTATATGTCTTTTATGTCCTTCATGAATGTTCACTTCCAAAATTTTCTAATTGACAACCATTGTGTATTCTTAATTTATATGCTTATAGTGACCACATGACATTTATGATCTTTCTTTTGAAGTATATTCTTGATGTTCATGCATATTGTGGCTCTTATTTCTTACATCTCATGCAGGTTGTTTATCTAATTTTTTGGCACATGAATTGAATATGAGATTTTCATTTTGCAATTGTTTTTCTTGATCATGTTATATCACATTTTATGAAAGCATTATTTTCTTTGGTTTTAGTGGTGATTTATTTTACGCCAAGCTTGGCACATGCATGTGCGGCAACGAGAGCACCATTATGACATTTTGCATTCTCATGATGCTTTTGAAGCCACTTAAGAAGTTTGCACTTGCTTTAAATTTCTCATACTTTTTGTTTTTTCTTATTATGGTAGATGTTTTTGCCATGTATTTATGTTTATTAGCTTTACGTAACTCCATGTGTAAGGGATCATGTGTGTTTACATTCTTACTTTGCAAAACGCCTTTGTGTGGTATATTTGTATTTGTGTGATTAATGATACTTCTCATCGTGTGCTTTGTCTATTTTTGTTGTTGTCAAAGGGGTATAAGTATAAGGGAAGATGAATGCACATATTTTGAGTTTTGCAAATGTCAAAAAGGGGGAGTATGTGAATGTATTTGCCTTTTAGAAGTTTTGCATGATGTCATAACTAGGATTGATTTATATTTTTTGTACAATGAATGTCACCTCTGAGTATTTGTGTACACCATGGGATTAGGGATCTTATAAAGCATATAAAACAAGTTTGAAAAAGTTGTCATTTGGTAACATGCATCAAAAATCATGTTTTGCACAAAAATCTACTGCATGTGTCGACAAATTAGTGTTTCGTGTCAGCACATATACTGTTTTTTTAAAGACTATAGCTTCTATTTATATGTGTCGACTCATCCTTCCTTTTTGTTGACATATGTGCTATCATTTTAAAGCTAAAACTCTCCTTTTATTTATGTGGACTCAATAACCTATATAGGTTTTGTTGGATCAACATTAACCATAGGTTTTGTAGGATTTAGATTGCAATATTTCTCTTGTAAATGAATCTTTTGCAATAGTAGGAACTTTATCTCAATTCAAAAAATGGAATTGGTGAGAGACGTAGCCATAGCGATGACGATTGGTGAATTTCCTAAGCAAATCCTTGTGTCGTGTTCTCTCTCTCTCTCTATCTATCTATCTATCTATCTATTTCTCTCTCTATCTATCTCTTTGATATTTTCATTAGCAATTTATTAAACATTTGATTGTGCAAATTGATTAGAATAGAATGATCCTTTGATTTTTTAATTGCTTTGTTGATAATTTTTTAATTCATTTGATTGTAAGAGGTTTTAATACCAACAAAGTTCAAAGGAATTTCTGGAAAATCGAAGTGCACACTAAGCGTTCGATTAATTTCATCAATAAGCTTGACCTTTTTATTTTAATTTCATTGGAAATTGGTTACTTGATTGGTGTAATCAAACCATTGACAGAGAATTTGATGTTTTACTTGCTTATCATCATTACTTATTGAAAGAACCAGCTGAACAAATCATCGAGATAAAATCAAGCCATTGAACATTTTTTATCCCACAGGAAGGTGTGATAGGGTTGCAGAACCGACTGTTTATATACTGGTTTTGCGTTTTATATTCACAAATGTTGCGGTAAGTAAGAGTCGCCACCGACTTTTCTTTTATCCAAATTAAGGAAAGGGTGAAAACAACAAAAAAAACCTTTTCTTGATTTTCTGAGTAAGGGGTAGATTATGGAAAGGGAGGGTGTTAGCACCCTTTTCATCGATAGTTATCTATGGGCTCTTAGAGGTTTTCTCATTTTAAAATACCTTTGTGCTTTGTGTGTTTGAAAATGTTTTGAAAATTCCTTAGTGCGGTGATTTGCTTTGCGTTAACTCTTGTATCAGTCCTCAAGAATGTTAACAAAGCAAATGTTTTGAAAATTGCTTTTGAAAAGTAGTATTTGTGTAAGTGAAAAATGTTTTTGAGAAAACTTCTAACATCTATCTACTTTTATACTCAAAAAGGGTTGTTCTTTTCCTCCTATCCTTTAGAGAGCGCTATCCTACTATTAGTGAATAGGTAGCCCTATTGTTGGATGTATAAGGGATATTCGAAGGGACATTTACAGTCACGAAGGCAACTTGTAGAGATGCTTTAGCAATTTTGTTTAGGGACTAGATCATTTACCGAAAAGGCAACTGTAGGGTCATCGAGGGACTATGATCTTTTGATTTATGGGTATTTTCTAAAGCGTTCCTGCCTCATGATTCAACCAAAATGGGATACCCTAGAGGTGTATATGTAAAATTGATTCAATTCAGTTATTTTTGTCTTTTTGTTAAGTTTGCTAGGGTTTGATTATTAGTCTTATCATACACACTTAATTACTAGCAGTTAATATATATTGCAGAATATTAAAGTGCAGGAATTTAAATCTAAGTTATTACAATGCTTTGGGGAGGGGATTTACATTGTACAAGAATGAGGGGGATAAAGAGGTAAATGCCTACTTTTAATCTATTACACCCAAAAGGAAGATAAAATGATATGGAAAATATGTAAATAAGTAAATGCGTGCGAAGTAGAAAAGATGTCTGAAAAATCCTAAGGTGAAAAAAAAAATTGTTTTTATTTATCTTAAGAAAATACAACCTAAGTCTATTTAATTTTAATTTAAGGAAAAAGGTTAGGATAATTAATTTATTTATTACAAAGTTAATTTAATTAGAAAAACAACTAGCCTAATATATGTTTTTGTGATTTTTGATTTAAGGTCAATTTAAATAAAAGAGGGTCAATAAAGAAATAAAAACAAAAATAAAAATAGGACAAGAAGCATCCTTTGATTACAGGGAGATGGTGTCTTTCAATTCTATGAAGGGAAAGTTGTCTTTCAATTGCCCCTTTGATCCAGTGACAGGATGTGGCTTTCGATCCAGAGGGCGCTGCTGGAATTTCCTGATGGATCACTTTTGAGGATACTACATCTGCAAACATGTTGGCAAAACGAAAAACATGACCTGGGTGCCCAACCCAGGTCTTTCAATTCTGCATGTGTTGGGTCTATTTAGGCTACAAATGCAGTAAGTGTTAGCAGCAAAATAAATGCATACCTGGGGTCGAACCCAGATCTTTATTCTTGAATAACAAATCGAATGAAACTACAAATGTTGATGTGTCATGCAAATTTAGAGATTGATCTTTTTAACAATTCTCACCAATGGTTGATGGATGAATATATGATGATGGGTCTGGGTACCCTTGTTTGATGATTGCTTCAATTTGGTTTCTAGACGTGGGTACCTTTGTTTAAGGGTTACTTTGATTTGGATCACTTATGAGATTTTTGATAACTTTGGGGGGTTTATGGGGCAGCGTATGTCCAATGTGTGTGTAACTGTTTATTTGGCTTGCAAGCACTCTTCTTATATAAAGTAGAAGGGAGGGGACAAGAAGACAATAGTTTAAAATTCCATAAACAAATGTTTTCAAGGCCATGAATGAAGTTTTATAACGTTGCAAAAGTCATGGAAACATGTCCCTTTTTGAATTTGAATGTGTGTGGACATTTTGGCTCCTTCGAATGCTCTCTAGTGGTGCTCTTCGATTGGCCTATTGCCTCCTTCAACGGGACCTATTTTATAACCTTCGAATGGGCCTTCGGTTTCCTCCTTCGAAGGGGTCTTTTGGATAGACCATTTGCATTCTCTTCGAATGGGCCTTTGGTTGCCTCTTTCGAATGCACTTATTGAGTGTCTTTCAAATGGTTTCTTAGTTAGACCCATCTATTTGCCTTAGTTGTTTGATTCCAATAGCCCAAGTGAGGACTTCATTCTGGCCAATTAAAGCCTCCTTTGTCATGAATTTAATGGTGCATGAGGCTTGGGCTGGGCAGCATGCAGTACTTTAGCCAAATGCATCAAAAGACAAAACAACGCTTGCCTTCAACCATTATGTGCCTTTCGACTGGACCAAATGCATGCCCCTTTGAAGGAACCATTTGTGTGTCCTTTGAATATCCCACATGCACTGCTTTGTGCTTTCTTCAAATAAATGACTCTCTAATGTGTGTCCTTCGACTGGACCTTTGGAATGATCTTTCGAAGGGGCCATATTGTGCTACAGTGCAAAAACTGAGTTGAGGAGTCTTGGCGTTGTGCATTGTAGGCAAGCACAAACGAAGTCTTTGTCTTAGTGAATCCAAGGAAGGCATGAAGGGGATTTTTTTTATGAATTAAAACACGCTTATAGGGGGTTCTTGCCTTGTGCGTCAAAGGCAAGTCGAAAGAAGCATTTTTCCTTGCACGCTGAAGGCATGCTGAAAAGGGATTATTTGCCTAGTCGAAGCAAGAATTAAGCATGCTCTGAAGAGACCAAATTCCCAAACGAAGCAGGAATCCATCTTGCATGCAGGTAGCCGTTGCATTTGTGAGTCAAGCCAGCATGCAAAGCCAAAGGTGCAACCGAAGGAGCACTAACAAGAGGCCCTTCCTTTCTGAATCAAAGGAAGATGTTTCCAAGGAAGTACATGCCAAGTCAAAGCTTGTATGCAGCAAGCAAGAAACAAGCCAAGGCTTCAATCGAAGCTTGGAATTTTGAAGCAAGCTCGGAGGAAGTTAGGTGTTCAATCCAATCCTATCCAAATATCAATCGAAAGGCCCTTTAAGATGCTGTTGTACCCCAAAATTTGTCCTCTCATGTTTTCCAAAGTCTTCCCCCTGCATGGTTGATCACAAACTCTTGCCTAAGGAAAAGTTGAGTGGTGCTTTAAGTACATTTCGATTGGCATTCTGAAGGAGCACTTCGATTGGCATTCTGAAAGACCTTTCGATTGGCATTCTGAAAGACCTTTCGATTGGCATTCTGAAGGAGCATTTCGATTGGCATTCTGAAGGAGCACTTCGATTGGCATTCTGAAAGACCTTTCGATTGGCATTCTGAAGGAGCATTTCGATTGGCATTCTGAAAGAGCACTTTGATTGGCATTCTGAAAGACCTTTCGATTGGCGTTCTGAAGGAGCCTTTCGATTGGCGTTATGGACAAGTACTTCGATTGGAATTCCAAAAAGGTCTATTCGAAGAGGCATTCAAAGGGTCCATTCAAAGAAGCTTTCGAAGAGCATTCGAAGGAGGCCATCAGCCCATTCGAAAGGGAGCATTCGAAGGAGACCATCAGCCCATTCGAAAGGGAGCATGCAAGGGCCAGCTACATGTCATTCAAAATTCAAAAAGGGACAAGATCCCATGTGTTTAGCCAACATTACAAACTCTCATTCATGGCTTTCAAACACATAATTAACGTTACAAATCCTCCTTCATGGCTGTCAAACACATAATCAAGGTCATTGAAACCTTTGTCTTCATATCCCCTCTACCCCCTCTATATAAAGAGATCACAAGTGGAACAAAAAAACACACAGAGGACGAAGATATACAGAAAAAATAGAGAAAAGAAGCAGGCAGAACTTGGAGATACGCTGCCAAAAGTCCTTGCACAAGCCAAAACTGCCACCCAGCGAACACCTCCGCCCTCAGAACTACAGATCAAAGCACCTCTGTTTGGTAAAGAAATCTAATCTCAAACTCATTTCGATCTCTGATTGCATATTCATGTTCTTACTGTTGTTTGTGAATGATTTAATGTGCTACATATAAGCTACAGCGCAGAGTTGAGATTGTGCCATTGCTTGGGCACAATCTGAGTTTCTCCTTCGAATCCCAGGATAAAATAAACCCAGACCCAGATTCAGCAGGTGCGAATAGGGAGGAGATTCGAATCAGGGGGGTAAAATCCCCCGTGGACCTTTAATATGTGTTTCATTTTTGCAGGAAATATATATTCAGGATCCTGTTCAGAGTTTCGAAGCTCAGCAGCTTAGCTTCGAACTGGACCCAGGACTTCCAGATCGAAGGATGACATACCCAGATCGAACACCCTCAGAGTGCAGCCCCTCATGCACCTTCGATCCAGCCTATTCAATGGGTCGAAAGACAGCCTGCACCTCTTTCGACCCAGGCCTCCAGAATTATATTTTTTCCAAATTTGCTGCCTGGCCCATTTGTACTTTGTTTACTTTGTTTTGTTTATTTCTTTTAGTTTTTTTTTTTAATCAACATAAGAAAAATCATAAAATTAAATAACTTAGAATTAGGATTTAATTTAGTTAATTATTTTAACTTATTTTCTCCAATTTTAAAATCAGTAGACTTAGGATTTATTTAAATTCAATCCTTTTCATAAACAAAAATGCAAAAATATTAAGTATGTTTTGGAGTTAATTTTAATCAGTTTTTTTAATTAATTAAATTTGACTTAATTGAACATTTAGCATTTTCCCAAAAAATAAAATAAAACTCAAAAAATATTTTCTTTTTTTAATTAATTAATCATTAGTTAGTCTTAATTTTTAAATCAAAAAAATGACAAAAAAAATATGCTTTATTTAATATCAAAAGGGTTAAAACCCAAGGACACTCCGGTTCAATTTATTCGCGCGCGTTTATTTTATTGTAACTGCTTATTGGTCTGTGGTAGTTTAAATTAAGACTTTTACTTTATTGCTTTTATTCCCCCAATTTTTGGACATGTAAATAATCCCCCTCCCCGAAGCCTTGTAATAGTGTAGGATTTACAATTTCTGCACTTTAAATTCCTGTACATATATTAACTTCTTAGATGTATGCTAACTAGGATTGTATGACAAGATCTAAAAACAAATGGTAGAACACCTAAATAAACAAAGATAATATAACTGAAAAACAATACACTCGCACATGCCACTCTTAGGGTATACCTCACTTGGTTGCCTTGAACGTGGTCATTAAGTATAGGATATTTTAGAGGTCGCCCTCCTGTCCAAAGATCAAAGTTGCCTCGAAATGGTTGCCTCGTAAAAATGGTCTAAGACATTAGGGTTACCACTAAAGCATCCTAACATTGCTTTAGTGACCACACGTCCCTTAAATCGAATTGACCCGAAAAATCCAACAACGGTGCTACCTACTCCTCAATAGTGGGATAGCACTATCTAAAGGACATTTGCACGATTTAATTCCTTTTTGAGTAGGTAGAGGTTCTTAAGTACTTTCTCCTTTTAAATCAAAACAAAACTTTTCGCACTTACACTTTCTTCAAAAACAAAACAAAACTCTTTTCAAAACCCACAAACACAAAGAAAAACAAACTTTTGAAAACATAGTGAGCAAGTACCTAAGAGCCCGTGGATAACCACGGATAGAAAGGGTGCTAACACCTTCCCTTTCTATAATCTACCTCCCGAATCCGAGAAACATCTCGAAAAGGAATTTTTCTGTGCTTTTGTCCTTTCCCTTGTTGGATAAAATAAAAGACGGTGGAGACTCTTGCTTACCGCGACACTTTGCAAAAACAAACGCAAACGCGAACCAGCATTAAAAAAAACAGTCAGTTCTCGTTCCCACCGATCACAGAACTGGCGACTCTGCTGGGGATTATCTATAAGTGAGGTGTACCTTAAGACTAGATCACTTGTGTTTTCAATTGTATTGCTTTGTATGCTTTTAATTTTGTGGGCTTGTATCGGAGTTCTATAAATCCTCCACCCGGATATGGGAAACATTCATAGATAGCAATACGTTGTGGAAACTGTGCGGGGTATACCGACACGGTTGAAGCAATAGCTATATTAGTGCGACATATTTGTGAGTACCGGTAGCCTTTGAGTCAATCAAAGAGAATACGGGGCCGCTGAGTGATGTCACTAAGCACTAATGACCTAGAACCTTACATGACCATCTTGGCCTTTTTTAGGGGTAGTGAGATGACCGACTTTGGTGCAGTTCGAAGTTGGTAGATACTCGATACTACACTCATTGAGGATTGTTTTCTTGGAATATTTTGGTCATCAGTTAAGTGGCTAAACCGAAACGATGAACATAGAAAACAATCCAATGATATTGAGCTCCTTAGAACCCGGTTACTATTTATAGGACAGGTTTTGAGCCAACTAAACTCAAGAGGGTACTTACCTATGAAACCTCCTGCAAGCCTGAAACTAGGGTTTTTGTGTGACTTGCTTGTACATGTGTTTTTGCATACATCATAAAGCATCATATGCATCTGCTAACAATTTCAAGGGTTTAGATCTTCATCTTTGTTCTTGTTTTGCAGGACATGGAGTCTCTCCGCAGGAAAACAATCCAAGTCAACCTTGTAAGGGTCCCTCTTCAACTCAAAGAGCTTACATCCAGGATTCCCGAGAATTCTCTCTTCAGTGAAAGACATGGTAGACTCCTCAGCTTGGTCAACACCAACATTGAAGAAGACATGATGAAAGTTCTCTTCCAATTCTTTGATCCTCTACACCACTATTTCACATTCCCTGATTATCAATTGGTGCCTACTTTGGAGGAATTTTCTCAACTCCTGAGAATTCCTATTCTTAGTCAACTACCCTACAACGGTACGGAAAAGGAACCAAAATTTGAAGATGTTGCTCAAGCATTACGCTTACAACCATCCGACATCAAGGGGCATTGGGAAACCAAAAGTGGTATCAAAGGATTCTTGGCAAGGTTTCTGTTTGAGAAGGCACGAGAATGCTGGAATTCTCTTGATCTACAAGCCTTTGAAGAGATTGTGGCACTCCTTATCTATGGGTTGGTTTTGTTCCCAAATCCTGATCAACTTATAGATGTGAATGCTGTCAAGATTTTCATATCCAGGAATCCCATACCTACATTGCTTGGGGACATCCTCCACTCATTTTACATACGAACAATGAGGAAAAGAGGTGTTCTCATGTGTTGTACTCCTCTCCTAGCAAGGTGGTTTATTTCTCACCTTCCACAATCAGTTTTAAAGAAGAGCAGGGTTTAAGGTGGTCACAACGATTGATGACCCTCACACATTTTGATGTACATTGGTGTTCTTGGTCCAGAGAAAATGTCACCATCATTGATCGTTGTGGATAATTTCCTAATGTTCCTTTATTGGGAATTAGGGGAGGCATTACCTACAACCCCTGTCTAGCTTTCATACAATTTGGATATGCTCGGAGGGATGGCCCTCATGACATGCTGATTCCTGACTTAGTTTTTGACTTCGATAACGATACGCAAGGACTTCGACAAAGGTTCATCAGAGCTTGGAGGATGCCTAACAAAGTGGATAGTAAGACACTGGGGCACAAGAATTCCATCCCCCTTGAGCCTTACCTCAAGTGGGTACAAACCCGCTCCCAAAATCTTATGATGTCATATCCTCACATTCTCCCCTTGATCAAAGAGCCTGTTATGGAAGGAGAGGTTCCATACGCCATCCTACATCCTGACATGCCAACATCATGGGAAGAAATGCAAAAGAGTTGGATCCAACTCAAGGAAGAGCGGAATACTTTTGAAGCCAGCTTCTATGCCAGTGAAAATAAGGTTTTGGAGCTTACCCGCCGACTTCACGAGGAGGAGACCCTCAACACTTACATTGCTCCAAAGAGGATGCGCAATGTCTTTTTACATTAAGAATTTTGTAATATTTCGCCCATGGGGCACTTATGCACTAACTAATTTCTTCTTAGTATGACATATGTTCTTTTTTTGTCTGCAACAAATTTGAATTTTTGAACCCTTGAGTGCATTACATAAATAGCATACCATTCATCATATGCATAACAGGTACCCTTTTACAGGTCTCTTATCTTCTTCGCTGTTTATTTCAACAATCATCATGTCTGCTGAAACTTCCACTGAGTAAGCTATCAAGGCCCTCCAGGCCCAGAATGCCCAATTTCAAGAGTTGGTCATGAGCCTAACTAAGGGTCAGCAGGACTTGAAGACCTTGATTCTGAAAGATAAAAAGAAGAAGAAAAAGAGGACCATCCTGTTCAACACTGGACGCAGGTTTGGAAACGGGCTGCAGAATGAAATTGATCTGGCCACCCCGTCTGGAGAGAAAGACAGTCCACAAGAAAGAAGGGCTCCTAGCCCTAGGGTCTCCGACAACGAGACGGACTATGATGAAGAACAGTATCCTCCTGCTGAGGATAAGTACAAACAGCTGGAAGACCGTTTGAACGCTATGGAAATATAGAAGGTGCTCGGTCTGGACTTCGGGGATTTGGGTTTATCATCTGGGGTGGTGATTCCCCACAAGTTCAAGGCACCTGCCTTTGCCAAGTATGACGGAGCTTCCTGTCCAAAGCTGCACCTCCGGTCATATGTGAGGAAGATCCAACCTTACACTACTGATAAGAACTTATGGATCCATTTCTTTCAAGACAGTCTCTCAGGGACTCAGCTTGAGTGGTTCTATCAGTTGGACAGAGCCAGTATCCGCAGCTGGGAGGATTTGGCTGCTGCATTCTTTAAGCATTATCAGTATAATTCTGACCTCGCTCCTACGCGTACCCAAATCCTGGGTATGTCAATAGGGACGGGTGAAGGATTTAAAGAGTATGCTCAAAAATGGAGAGACCTTGCCGGAAGGGTGCAACCACCTTTAGCTGATCGTGAACTTGTTGATATGTTTTTCAGGACCCTGTCTGGTCCATTCTTTAACCATTTGATTGGAAGCTCTTCAGCCGGGTTTACAGACCTTATCTTGACTGGTGAGAGGATTGAAGCTGGAATTAAGGCTGGAAAAATACATAAGGGTGCCTCATCGAGCACTGAGAAAAGACCGTTTAAGAAAGAGTCCAGTGCGGTCTACAGTTCAAGAAGAAAGAATAGACCTGAACACCGCCAAGCTGTCAATGCGGTTGTTATTTCAAAACCTGCTGGTGCTCCTCAGCATCACAACCAACAAAGGGACGAGAGACCTCGAAGGCAATTCACTTGTCTCAGCATGACTTTGTCTCAGATTCTGCCACAATTGCTGAAGACCAATCTGGTGACCCTAAAAGAAGCTCCAAAGAATCCAAATACAATGTCACCAAGATATAACCCTAATGCCCGCTGCGCTTTTCACTCTGATAGCCCGGGGCATAATACAGACGATTGTTGGGTTTTGAAGAACAAGGTGCAAGACTTAATTGATGCAAAGGAGATTGAGTTTGAGGCGCATGAGAGGCCTAATGTTGTAACTGCTCCCATGCCCATGCATGGAGTGAATGCTGTAGAGGAAGACTTGTTTGTAGTGTCTGTGGATGATATTGTTACCCCTCTGATGACTGTCAAGAGGAACCTGTTGCTAGCCAGTTTATTTCCGGGCTGTAGTGAAGGTTGCCATATGTGTTCTGTTTTACCTACTGGTTGCCCATCTTTGAAGTCAGGTATCCAAAACCTGATGGATAGCAAAGAGATCCTGTTTGAAAAGACTGGTGTTCCATCCGTTCATTCTGAAGAAGTTTCCATCGTTACCATTTTCGACTATTCTTCCAAGGCTCCCTCGAGGACGCCTGTTAGAATTACATTTGTTCCGAAGATCGCACCTATAATCATCACTGTTCCGGGGCCCATCCCCTATACCTATGACAAAGTTGTCCCTTGGCACTATGGGGCAGATGTTTATGTTCTCGGAGTTAAGCAAGAGTTTGATGTTGATACCAGCGTCGGCAACATTACTGGTCCTGCTAAAGTCACCCACAGTGGTAGACTTTTCTCACCTGATATTGCTCCACCAGCTATCTGAAGACTTGTTGTCATTAAGCATGCAAGTGTACCTACTATTGTTCCTGATCAAATTCCTATCCTTCCCCCTGTCGCCGAGTCTTCTGACGCTCGGGGCAGAGGGATCACCACTGATATGCCTGCCCAGACGGAGGCGCCAAAGACAATCAATGTTGAAGCTTCCAAACAGGAGGTGGAAGAGATTCTGAAGATTATTAAGAAGAGTGATTTTAATGTAGTTGAGCAACTGGGGCAAACTCCATCCAAGATTTCTATGTTATCATTGCTGTTGTGTTCAGAGGCCCATGCCAAGGCCCTGATTACCTTCCTGAAGATGGCCCACGTGCCACAAGAGACCTCAGCTGATCAATTTACCGATTGTGTGGCCAATTTAACTGCTGATAATGGTTTGGGTTTCTCCGACACTGATCTAACTGCTAAAGGGAAGAACCATAATGATGCCCTGCATGTCTCCATTGAATGCAGGGGCACTACTCTTGCACATGTGTTGGTTGACACTGGTTCCTCGTTGAACGTCTTGCCCAAGAAAGCTCTAGACAGGTTGGATTGCGAAGGTTTGGAGCTAAAGCCGAGTAACATTTTTGTCCGGGCCTTTGATGGGTCTAAAAGGATGGTGCACGGTGAGGTTGATATTCCAATCAAAGTTGGTTCTCAGGTCTTCAACTCTACATTTTACGTGATGGACATTCGGCCGTCCTATTCTTGTTTACTGGGTCGTCCATGGATCCACAAAGCTGGAGTCGTAACCTTAACTCTCCACCAGAAGTGGAAGTACCCGGTCAGAGGGAAGATTGTAACAGTTCAAGGGGAGGAGGAGTACATGGTCATCCACCTCAACTCATTCCGGTACGTAGAGATGGATGGGGAGTTCATTGAGACCCCATTTCAGCACTTTGAAGAAGTTCCTCAGACACTGGCATCAGCTGAGACTGTGATGGAAGATTCTCCCATGAAAATGGCTTCCTTAAAGGATGCCCGGGCTGTTATTGAGAAGGGTGAGTATGCAAACTGGGGCCAACTTCCTGATTTCACTCAGAAGACTAACAAGTTTGGTTTGGGTTTCACTGCAGAAGCTCAAAGGGATGTTCGAAGTGCAAGGATTGGAAGACCTTCTGTGTTCATCAGCAACTCGAGAGTAAATGCCATCGAAGATGACGTGGAGGAGTCTGAATTCGACAGCTGGATCTATCCTACGACCAACGGTGGACCAAACAACTGGACAGTAAAGGATTTCATCCCTATTACTTTTATTACTTAGTAATGAGCTCTTTGTTTCGAATTTGTAACAGACAATGTTTTGAAATTTGATGGCCCGGTGTCCTACCTGGGGCACTGTGGCTTCATTTGTGAGGGCTTTTGTATGCCATTTTCATATATCATTAATAAAAGCATTGGACGTTTTTGCATTTCAAATTTTGCGCTCCTTGTCTTTCTTTATTATATATTGCAAAATAGCTATTTTACACACACTGACATATACAGGTCTCAATCCACTCTGGATCTCACTGGTAACGACTCTGCTACTGCCAGTTATAACTTCGAAAATTCGATCAACTTAGCCGAAGACGAAGGTGAAGATGATTGCGAAGTGCCTGGTGAGCTTGCAAGACTGCTACTCCAGGAAGAGAGGGCCATTCAGCCACATGAAGAGCCGGTGGAAACAGTGAATCTGGGTACCGAGACAGACAAGAAGGAAGTCAAGATCGGTGCAAATCTGGAGCTTAGTGTGAAACAACGGTTGATTCAGATGCTGCATGACTACGTGGAAATATTTGCCTGGTCTTACGAAGATATGCCTGGGTTGGATACCGACATTGTGGTCCATCGCCTGCCTACCAAGGAAGACTGCCCTCCGGTAAAACAGAAGGTTCGCCGTATACGCCCCGAGATGTCCGAGAAAATCAAGGCCGAAGTTATGAAACAGTTTGACGCCAGTTTTCTAGCAGTAACTTCTTACCCTCGGTGGGTTGCCAATGTGGTTCCGGTACCGAAGAAGGATGGTAAGGTCCGAATGTGTGTTGACTACAGGGATTTGAACAGGGCAAGCCCTAAGGATGACTTCCCTCTGCCTCACATTGACGTTCTGGTTGACAATACTGCTCAGCACAAGGTATTCTCCTTTATGGACGGTTTCTCTGGTTATAATCAGATAAAAATGGCTCCCGAAGACATGGAGAAGACCACCTTTGTTACTCAGTGGGGCACCTTTTTTTATAAGGTTATGCCTTTTGGACTGAAGAATGTTGGGGCAACATATTAGCGTGCCATGGTTGCTTTATTTCATGACATGATCCATCATGAGATTGAAGTATACTTCTACGATATGATTGCGAGGTCCCAAACTGAGGAGGAACACCTTGACCATCTACAGAAGTTGTTTGACAGGTTGAAGTTATACAAGCTGAGATTGAACCCGAACAAGTGCACCTTCGGGGTAAGGTCTGGCAAACTACTAGGTTTCATCGTGAGCGACAAAGGTATTCAAGTGGACCTTGCCAAAGTGAAAGTTATACAAGAGATGCCAGCTCCCAAGACAGAGAAAGAGGTCAGAGGCTTTCTAGGGCGTCTGAACTACATTGCCCGATTCATCTCACACCTAACTGCTACTTGTGAGTCAATCTTCAAGTTACTGAAGAAAGATCAAGTGGTATGTTGGAACGATGAATGTCAGGTTGCTTTCGAAATAATCAAAGAGTACCTCCAGGAGCCACCCATTCTGATGCCACCAGTTGAAGGAAGACCTTTGATCTTATACTTGACAGTACTTGACAACTCAATGGGGTGTGTGCTGGGGCAGCATGACGAGTCTGGCCGAAAAGAGCATGCTATTTATTACCTTAGCAAAAAGTTTACCGACTGTGAGACCCGATACTCACTGCTCGAGAAAACTTGATGCGCTTTGGCATGGGCTGCTCGCCGGCTGAGACAGTATATGTTGACTCACACTACTCTGTTGATTTCAAAAATGGATCCAATCAAGTATATCTTCGAAAAGCCTGCCTTGTCCGGAAGAAAAGCAAGATGGCAGATGATCTTGACTGAATATGACATCCAGTACACGAATCAAAAAGCAATCAAGGGAAGTGTATTGGCAGACCATTTGGCACATCAGGTAGTGGATGATTACCAGTCTATGAACTTTGAATTTCCAGACGAGAATATCATGGTAGTGACTGATTGTGAGACACCTGGACCGGATGAAGGACCTGAGGAAGGATCCTGATGGTCTATGCACTTTGATGGAGCTTCAAACGCTTTGGGTAATGGCATTGGCGCTGTGATCATATCTCCTAAAGTCTCTCATACTCCGCTTACCGCCCGACTATGTTTCAACTGCACCAACAACATAGCGGAGTATGAAGCATGCATTATGGTTCTTCGAGCTGCAATTGACCTAAGGATTAAGTTTCTGAGTGTCTTTGGAGATTCCGCTCTCGTGATCAGTCAGATCAAAGGAGAGTGGGATACGAAACACCCAAATCTTATTCCTTACAAGGAGTATGTATTGACGTTGCTTCCCCATTTCGAGGAGATAACCTTTGAACACTTCCCAAGAGAGGAGAATCAGTTGGCGGACGCGCTAGCTATAATGTCTTCTATGTTCAAAGTCAAGTGGGACAATGAGGCTCCCCGGATCATTATTTGGAAATTGGATGAACCTGCACATTGCTGTGATCTTGAGACCGAAGAGGTAATAGAAAAGCCTTGGTATCATGAAGTGAAGAGGTACCTTGAAGCTCAAAAATACCCCGAGGGTGCATCTGTTAATGACAAGAAGTTTCTGAGAAGGTTCGCGGCAAAGTTCTTTATCAACAATGGCATTCTTTACAAACGTAGCCATGATTCAACCTTACTGCGTTGTGTGGATAAAATTGAAGCAGAAAGGATCATGGCAGAGCTGCATGAAGGTACTTTCGGAACTCATTCCAGTGGACATACCATGGCAAAGAAAATCCTTCGGGCAGGATATTACTGGTCCACAATGGAAGCCGACTGTTATCAGAATTCTCGGACATGTCACAAGTTCCAGGTCTATGCTGATAAGGTCCACATACCTCTAGTTCCTCTGAATGTTTTGATAGCACCTTGGCCATTTGCAATGTGGGGCGTTGATATGATCGGCGAGATCAGACCTACAGCATCCAACGGGCATTGTTTCATCTTGGTAGCGATTGATTACTTTACAAAGTGGGTTGAAGCAGCTTCCTTTGCTACGGTAACCAAGAACGTCGTGGCACGGTTCATTCGGCACAACCTGATCTGTCGATACAGTGTACCGGAGAGGATCATTACGGACAATGGTACCAATCTTAATAACAAGATGATCACTGAGCTCTGCGAGCAATTCAAGATACAACACCACAACTCTTCTCCCTATCGGCCGAAGATGAATGGGGTTGTCGAAGCAGCAAATAAGAACATTAAGAAGATTGTGCAGAAGATGACAGTGACATACAAAGACTGGAACGAGATTTACCATTTGCTCTTCATGGGTGCCGTACCTCAGCACGGACATCAACAGGGGAAACACCATATTCCTTGGTTTATGGCATGGAGGCAGTCTTGCCCATTGAAGTTAAGATACCCTCTCTTCGGATCATGAAGGATGCAGGTTTGAGCGAGGACGACTGGATTCAGACCCGACTTGATCAATTGAATCTAATCGACGAAAAGAGACTTACTGCTATTTGTCATGGTCAGACATACCAAAAACAAATGATCAAGGCATTTAACAAGAAAGCCAGATGACAAGAGTATCAAGTTGGAGACCTGGTAATCAAGCGCATTATTCTACCTCAAGGTGATCCCAAGGGCAAATGGACCCCTACTTACGAAAGGCCATTTGTTGTTAAGGACATCTTCTCAGGAGGAGCGATGATTCTAACCACCATGGATGGTGACGACCTTTCTCACCCCGTCAATGCAGACATGGTAAAAAGATACTACGCATAATTAAAGACTCGCTAGGTTGACTGGCCTAGGCAAAAATAAGGGCTTCCCGGCGAACCAAAAGGGTTCGGGCAAAATAAGGGATGAAAATTTAAAAAAAAAATTGTACGCCCGGCAAGTCGAAAACTTGAATAGGCGGCTTGGGCAAAAATGGGTATCCCGGTGGACTGAAAACCCGAAAGGGCGGTCCAGGAAAAAGTTAGGGATTAAAGCGTAACACTATGTCTCATTGGATCACCTCGCATCCGGACTTCGGTATCAACTATCAGACTCGGACGACGCCAGTCAATCAGATTCATCTTCAACTAAGCAGCAAAGTGATGAGATGCTTGAAGATATAAAGGCAATAACAGAGCTGGAACCCAGTGGGACTATTCACATAGTTGTTTTGTTTCCTTTTCACAAATTGTATAAATTGTATTTTGTTCGGCAGCGTTCTCTTACTAGGACGTCGGCGTCTTGTACAAAACGCCTATTTACAGGCCAAACTTCAAAGTCAATACAAATTCATTTTCAAAACAAATTTCAAATTGTTTTTCCTTTATCTGTTTTGTTTTGCAAAGAACGTCCAATGTTCACTTTTGATATATGCATTTGACATTAATTTCTGCTCATAAATATTTACATGCGAAACAAAAGACAAATTACGGGTAATATCAGAAGTAGGGGCAATAAGAATTGTTTGAGCGGTCTAGTTGCTCTGTCCACCAGGTACCAAGGTATATATTCAGCTGAAGAATATGGCTAAGATACCTTCACTCCCCGCAGAGTAAGACAGTAATGATAGCTCTCTCAGCTAAAACTTGCAACTACGGACGAGTCGGCAATACTCTCCCCAAGCAGAGTTGGTCTACCATCAGCCTTGAAAAGGTCGGGTATCCCCAGAAGGTCTTGATATTCCCCAATGGAGTATAAAGACATTCTCCAGCAAGCGTAAGAGCATCCCCGGCAGTCTTAATATTTCCCAACAGAATATAAGAATGTTCCCCCGGCGGAATACAAGATACCACAATGGAGTCATTGCCCCAGCGCAATCTAAAAAAAAGAAGCTTCCCCGCCAGAGTCAAATCATCTTACCCAGTAGATTCTGGAAGCTTGTCTCCCTACAGAATACAAATGCATCTCCTCAGCCAAATTCAAAAGGTTATCCTCACAAGAGTCTAACTAGGTTATCCTCAGCAAGTTGCAACTGAAAGATCATCCCCAGTGAAGTTCTTTCTTTCCCCAAACAGGACTTCTATCCTCAACAGATTCAATATCACCAGCAATGGTAATCAATCCCCAACGGAGTTTATCATCAAAACCCCCAACAGAGCTTATCAGCGGAATCCCCAGCGGAGCTTATCGTTAAAATCCTCAGCAGAGTATCTCTTCTCCATAGAGTAATTCCCTGCAGAGTAATCTCTTCAGCAAGTTTATTCCCCAACGGAGTTATTTTCTCCTGCAGGTTTATTCTCACAATCATCTTCGTTCACCATCCCCAGCAAAAACGAAGAACTCAACTCTATTCGCCAGCAGCTCCGGGATTTATGTTCCCCAGCTAAAACATCACATTCCCATACATCATGAGACATGCATTACGCATCATACGAATACAATCTCATTTATTTTGAGAACATCATTGCCTGATCCATATCATGCATTGCATATGACTGACCTTTACCTTTCAGGAAAAATGCAGTTAAGTTCTCAGCTTAGTCGAAGATATGACCAGTTCTTAAATCTCAATTGAATTATCATCAGTTGAATTTTCAGATAAGGTTCTCAATCTCGACAGTTTCCTCCGTCATAGTGTGGACAAGTTCTATAACCTCAACGGTTTACTCCATTGAGCATGAGACAGTTCCTAGATCTTGATGAAGATGTTTCCCTATGTCATTGTGTGGACGAGTACTATAACCTCAACGGTATACTCCATTGAGCACGAGTCAGTTCCTAGATCTTGATGTTTTCCTCCGTCATAGTGTGGACAAGTTCTATAACCTCAGCGGTTTACTCCATTGAGCACGAGACAGTTCCTGGATCTTGATGAAGATGTTTCCCTATGTCATAGTGTGGACAAGTACTATAACCTCAGCGGTTTACTCCATTGAGCACGAGTCAGTTCCTAGATCTTGATGTTTTCCTCCGTCATAGTGTGGACAAGTTCTATAACCTGAACGGTTTACTCCATTGAGCACGAGACAGTTCCTAGATCTTGATGAAGATGTTTCCCTACGTCATAGTGTGGACGAGTACTATAACCTCAACGGTATACTCCATTGAGTACGAGTCAGTTCCTAGATCTTGATGTTTTTTCCTCTGTCATAGTATGGACAAGTTCTATAACCTCGGCGATTTACTCCATTGAGCACGAGACAGTTCCTAGATCTTGATGAAGATGTTTCCCTACGTCATAGTGTGGACAAGTACTATAACCTCAACGGTATACTCCATTGAGTACGAGTCAGTTCCTAGATCTTGATGTTTTCCTCCGTCATAGTGTGGACAAGTACTATAACCTTAGTGGTTTACTCCATTGAGCACGAGACAGTTCCTGGATCTTGATGAAGATGTTTCCCTACGTCATAGTGTGGACAAGTACTATAACCTCAACGGTATACTCAATTGAGCACGAGTCAGTTCCTAGATCTTGATGTTTTCCTCCGTCATAGTGTGGACAAGTTCTATAACCTCAGCGGTTTACTCCATTGAGCACGAGACAGTTCCTGGATCTTGATGAAGATGTTTACCTATGTCATAGTGTGGACGAGTACTATAGCCTCAACGGTATACTCCATTGAGCACGAGTCAGTTCCTAGATCTTGATGTTTTCCTCCGTCATAGTGTGGACAAGTTCTATAACCTCAGCAGTTTACTCCATTGAGCACGAGACAGTTCCTGGATCTTGATGAAGATGTTTCCCTACGTCATAGTGTGGACGAGTACTATAACCTCAACGGTATACTCCATTGAGCATAAGTCAGTTCCTAGATCTTGATGTTTTTTCCTCCGTCATAGTGTGGACAAGTTCTATAACCTCAACGGTATACTCCTGGTGGGCACGAGACAGTTCCTAGATCTTGATGAAGATGTTTCCCCCAATTGAATTATGAACAGGTTCTTAAAACTCAGCTGAGGCATTCTCCCAGTTGAAGTACAGGCAGGTTCCTAAATCTCAAAGAAGTTAGACTTCCCCAGTGGAATCTTCTACAACAACAGGTATGTAAGTTCTCGCTAAGGAATCTCTTATGCGATCGACACTCCTGCAGATGGCATCTATAAGCCCATCCTCCTACCAACAATCTCCAAATGGCATCTGTAAGCCCATTCCTGACATCACAATGCTGATACCACACCATGCGAGTGCAAATTTCTGGACACTCAAGTGTTCAATCATCTTCCACCTTCGGATCACGAAAGGCACGCAAGCCAATCTACATCCTCAGGTTTAAGAAGATTGAATAGGGGCAACTGTTGTACCCCAAAATTTGCCCTCTCATGTTTTCAAAAGTCTTCCCCCTGCATGGTTGATCACAAACTCTTGCCTAAGGAAAAGGAAAATTTTTGAGTGGTGCTTTAAGTACATTTCGATTGGCATTCTGAAGGAGCACTTCGATTGGCATTCTGAAAGACCTTTCGATTGGAATTCTGAAAGACCTTTCGATTGGCATTCTGAAGGAGCATTTCGATTGGCATTCTGAAGGAGCACTTCGATTGGCATTCTGAAAGACCTTTCGATTGGCATTCTGAAGGAGCATTTTGATTGGCATTCTGAAAGAGCACTTCGATTGGCATTCTGAAAGACCTTTCGATTGGCATTCTGAAGGAGCCTTTCGATTGGCGTTATGGACAAGTACTTCGATTGGAATTCCAAAAAGGTCCATTTGAAGAGGCATTCAAAGGGTCTATTCGAAGAAGCTTTCGAAGAGCATTCGAAGGAGGCCATCAGCCCATTCGAAAGGGAGCATTCGAAGGAGACCATCAGCCCATTCGAAAGGGAGCATTCGAGGGCCAGCTACATGTCATTCAAAATTCAAAAAGGGACAATATCCCATGTGTTTAGCCAACGTTATGAACTCTCATTCATGGCTTTCAAACACATAATTAACGTTACAAATCCTCCTTCATGGTTGTCAAACACATAATCAAGGTCATTTAAACCTTTGTCTTCCTGTCCCCTCTACCCCCTCTATATAAAGAGATCACAAGTGGAACAAAAAACACACAGAGGACGAAGATATACAGAAAAAATAGAGAAAAGAAGCAGGCAGAACTTGGAGATATGTTGCCAAAAGTCCTTGCACAAGCCAAAACTGCCACCCAGCGAACACCTCCACCCTCAGAACTACAGATCAAAGCACCTCTGTTTGGTAAAGAAATCTAATCTCAAACTCATTTCAATCTCTGATTGCATATTCATGTTCTTACTGCTGTTTGTGAATGATTTAACGTGCTACATATAAGCTACAGTGCAGAGTTGAGATTGTGCCATTGCTTGGGCACAATCTGAGTTTCTCCTTCGAATCCCAGGATAAAATAAACCCAGACCCAGATTCAGCAGGTGCGAATAGGGAGGAGATTCGAATCAGGGGGTAAAATCCCCCCTGGACCTTTAATATGTGTTTCGTTTTTGCAGGAAATATATATTCAGGATCCTGTTCAGAGTTTCGAAGCTCAACAGCTTAGCTTCGAACTGGACCCAAGACTTCCAGATCGAAGGATGACATACCCAGATCGAACACCCTCATAGTGCATCCCCTCATGCACCTTCGATCCAGCCTATTCACTGTGTCGAAAGACAGCCTGCACCTCTTTCGACCCAGGCCTCCAGAATTATATTTTTTCCTAATTTGCTGCCTGGCCCATTTGTACTTTGTTTACTTTGTTTACTTTGTTTTATTTATTTCTTTTAGTTTGTCTTTTTTTAATCAATATAAAAAAAATCATAAAAATAAATAACTTAGAATTAGGATTTAATTTAGTTAATTATTTTAACTTATTTTCTCCAATTTTAAAATCAGTAGACTTAGGATTTATTTAAATTCAATCCTTTTCATAAACAAAAATACAAAAATATTAAGTATGTTTTGGAGTTAATTTTAATAAGTTTTTTTAATTAATTAAATTTGACTTAATTGAACATTTAGAATTTTCCCAAAAAATAAAATAAAACTCAAAAAATAATTTCTTTTTTTAATTAATTAATCATTAGTTAGTCTTAATTCTTAAATCAAAAAAATGAGAAAAAAATATGCTTTATTTAATATCAAAAGGGTCAAAACCCAAGAACACTCCGGTTCAATTTATTCACGCGTTTTTATTTTATTGTAACTGCTTAATGGTCTGTGGTAGTTTAAATTAAGACTTTTACTTTACTGCTTTTATTCCCCCAATTTTTGGACATGTAAATAATCCCCCTCCCCGAAGCCTTGTAATAGCGTAGGATTTACAATTTCTGCACTTTAAATTCTTGTACATATATTAACTGCTTAGATATATGCTAACTAGGATTGTATGACAAGATCTAAAAACAAATGGTAGAACACCTAAATAAACAAAGATAATATAACTGAAAAACAATACACTCGCACATGCCACTCTTAGGGTATACCTCACTTGGTTGCCTCGAACGTGGTCATTGAGTATAGGATATTTTAGAGGTCGCCCTCCTGTCCAAAGATCAAATTTGCCTCGAAATGGTTGCCTCGGAAAAATGGTCTAAGACATTAGGGTTACCACTAAAGCATCCTAACATTGCTTTAGTGACCACACGTCCCTTAAATCGAATTGACCCGAAAACTCCAACGACGGTGCTACCTACTCCTCAATAGTGGGATAGCACTATCTAAAGGACATTTGCACATTTTAATTCCTTTTTGAGTAGGTAGAGGTTCTTAAGTACTTGCTCCTTTTAAAACAAAACAAAACTTTTCGCATTTACACTTTCTTCAAAAACAAAACAAAACTCTTTTCAAAACCCACAAACACAAAGAAAAGCAAACTTTTGAAAACATAGTGAGCAAGCACCTAAGAGCCCGTGGATAACCACAGATAGAAAGGGTGATAACACCTTCCCTTTCTATAATCTACCTCCTGAACCCGAGAAACATCTCGAAAAGGAATTTTTCTGTGCTTTTGTCGTTTCCCTTGTTGGATAAAATAAAATACGGTGGCGACTCTTGCTTACCGCGACACTTTGCAAAAACAAACGCAAACGCGAACCAGCATTAAAAAAAACATTTAGTTCTCGTTCCCACCGATCACACATGCCAATTAAAAGACTTTGTTAAGATGCCAATCGAAGACTCCTTGTTCAAAAAATTTATTTTTCCTTTAATTTAATTCTTGTGACCACCCATATTAGAAAAAATCTTGGAGAACATGAGAGGGAAAATTTTGGGGTACAACAACTGCCCCTGTTCAATCTTCTTAAACCTAAGGATTTAGATTGGCTTATCTACCTTTCGTGATCTGAAGGTGGAAGATGATTGAACACTAGAGTGCCCAGAAATTTGCACTCGCATGAAATAACACTGATAGTTGATGATGTAGGGAATGGGCTTACAAATTCCATTTGGAGGAGATGACAGAGATTCGTCAGAGATGGGCTTAAAGATGTCATCCAAAGTAGATGCTGATTTCTCACATGGTCCCTTTGGGGGTTCCTGTTCCTGCTGTCTGAGGAGGAGTCCGTTGGGGAATGTGGGTTTCTGTTGTTCTCCTGTTTGAGGAAAAACCCTGTGGGGAATTGATTCTAGGAACTTCAGTTGTCAAAGGCTTTGCTGAAGAGTCATCTCTGGAGAAATGATAGTTTGTTGTATTCTGGTTGAAGTCCAGTTTTCCAGTGATTTGTTGGGGATAATGGAATTAATCGTTACCTAGAGATGTATTAGAAAGAGCCTGTGTAGGGTTACTTCAAGATGAGCCTGTGTTAGACTGTACGAGAAGGAACCCGTGTAAGATTGCTTTGTCTGGTCATGTAGATAATTTTCCTGTCCCGTTTCACGTGTTGATCTATAATCAGTTGTTCGCAGATAGTTGTCATGTCTGGTTTAAGGTATTAATCTGGAATTTGCTTTTGTTGGTCTTTTGAGATAGTTGTCATGTCTGGCTTCAGGTATTAATCTCTGACCTAAGAGAAAGAAAGATAGTTTTCCCGTCTTGTTTCGGGTGTTACTCTTCAATCTGCTCATGTAGATGATTTTCCTGGCTTGTTATATGTATTAATCTACAATCGATCGTCCATAGATAGTTATCCTGGCTTGTTAGAGGTATTAATCTGGAACTTGAAAATTGTCGGTCATTGAGATAGCTGTCCTTTCTGGTTTCAGGTGTTAATCTGGAGCTTAAAAATTGTCGGTCGTTGAGATAGTTGTCTTGTCTGGTTTCAGGTATTAATCTCTCACCTAAGATAAAGAAAGATAGTTTTCCCAGCTAGTTTCAGGTATTAATCTTCAATCTCTTCATGTAGATAGTTTTCATGGCTTCTTACAGGTTATCCACAGTCGTTCGTCCACAGATAGTTCTCCCGGCTTGTTACAGGTATTAATCTGGAACTTGTTTTACTGATCACATAGATAGTTTCCCCGACTGGTTTCGGGCATTAATCTGTGGCCTGTTTTATTTTTTGGTAAACCCGTCTTGTTTCGAGAGTTCATATCACTTGGTCATACAGATAGTTTCCCCTTCTGGTTTCGAGCATTAATCTTTGACCTGCTGTAAAAGTTGACAGCGTTTGTCTGTTTTCTAATTTTACCTGAAAAGGTAAAATCAATTTCATGCGATGTCATGATGTATGAATTGCAAGATTCTACCAAAAAATGAGATTGTGATATATGTATTTGTATGCATATTCCCTGATGTGTGAACATGTAATGCTATTGCGAAGTATATAAAATCCCCGACTGTTGTTGAAGAGTAACGCGATGTTGAATCCTGGATCGTTGTTGATGAGTGAAGAAAGTGAATCTTCAATTTCCGCTGGGGATAATGAATGGAAATAGTTTTGTTGGAGATTACCTTTCTATTCCGAGGATCTTCGACTTCTGTTTGAGAATGATTTTGCAGATGGGAAGAGTTATGTTGGAAGATTTCACCAATTCGGAGAAATAAACTCTGATAGAGGATGAACTTTCATAGCTAGAGAAATAAACTCTACTAGGGATAAGGCTTTATAAACTACTTGAGACTTATAAAACTCTATTGTGGAATGTGACCTCTATAAACTGCTCGGGGATTTTGTTGAAATCCTGCAGGGGAATCTTGAGAAGCTTGGCGACTTCATTGGGGAATTTTGGAGAAGCAATTGGAAAATTTTTCTCTACCAGGGATGAGGCTTTATAATCTACTTATGATTTTTAAAAAACTCTGTTGGGGATATTCGACTTCTATTTGAGGATGTGACAGGAAGATGCCCATGTTTCTGTACCTCATGAAATGATAAGTATACTAGAATGAACTCGTGTCTGAATGTATCTAGCAGTTGTGTGAGGGAGTGCCATAATGAATCTATCTTGTGATTGTATCTGAACGGAAAGATGTATTGAATGAGTATCATAATGGCATCTGCAGCTGGAGCGTATTTGAACTGTATCTGAAAGCTGAATCTGAATGAGTATCAGAATGGCATCTGTATCTGGAACGTATTTGAACTGTATCTGAAAGCTGAATCTGAATGAATATCAGAATGGCATTCGTATCTGGAGCATATATGAACTGTATCTAAAAGCTGAATCTGAATGAGTATCAGAATAGCGTCCATATCTGGAGAGTATCTGAACTGTATCAGGAAGTTGTATTGAATGAGTATCAGAATGGCATCCGTATCTGGAGCGTATTTAAACTGTATATGGAAGATGTACTGAATGAGTATCAGAATGGAATCCGTATCAGGAACGTATCTGAACTAAATTTGACAGCTGTATTGAATTAGTATCATAATGGCATTCGTATCTGGAGCGTATCCGAACTGTATCTGAAAGTTGTATTGAATGAGTATCAGAATGGCATACGTATTTAGACCGTATCTAAATTGTATCTAGAAGTTGTATTGAATGAGTATCAGAATGGCATCCGTATCTGGAGTGTATATGAATTGTATCTGGAAGCTGTATTGAATGAGTATCAGAATGACATCCGTATTAGGAGCGTATATGAACCGTATCTGAAAGTTGTATTGAATGAGTATCAGAATGGCATCTGTACCTGGAGTGTATCTGAACTGTATCTGAAAGCTGTATAGAATGAGTATCACAATGGCATACGTATCTGGAGCGTATCTGAAATGTATCTAGAAGCTGTATTGAATGAGTATCCGAATGGCATCCATATCTGGAGTGTATCTGAACTGTATTTGGAAGCTGTATTGAATGATAATCAGAATGGCATCCATATCTGGAGTGTATCTGAACTGTATCTGGAAGAGAAATCTGGAATGTTCAGAATGTTTCCGCTAGGGATTCATGTTTTGTTGTTTTTGAGAGGAAATTCATTGGGGAACATGAAAATCTAGAAGAACTAGGCTGGGGCATTTTTAAGATGTTGGATTAGTTATTGGAGAATCTTGCTCGGCTAGTGATACAAGAACACCTGACATCACAAGGTTGTAAGCTAAGGATGTGGCAGTGACCTTTTAGTAGGATTCACATGCCTTTGTACCTGCTGGAGGAAGTATCTACGGAGGTTTTTTGGATGGTTTGAATGTCATCCCAACTCATGGAGTCCTTGGTGTATGTTAATGAGTGTAATAAACCTTCTACTTATAGACAAGTGACGAGATGACGGGACGTAGTCGTACGTTTTAATCCTTGACTTTTTCCTGGACTGCCCTTTTAGGTTTTCAGTCCACCGGGATACCTCTTTTTGCCCAACCCACCTTTTCAGTTTTTCGACTTGCCGGGTGTATAATTTTTTTATGTATATCCCTAATTTTTGCCCGAACCCTTATGGTTCGCCTGGATGCCCTTATTTTTTGCCTAGGCCATTCAACCTAGCGGGTCTTTGTTCATGCGTAGTATTTTCTGACTAAGGCCATGTTCACTGGGTACAAAGAATTGTCATTGTCCATAGTAGTAAGTGTTGTCACACTTTCCAGAAGGTGTTTATTTGATCGTACAAGATTCGTTGATGGAATTCATGTCCAATTCCCCAAGTGATTCAGATGGAGATCTGCCCCTGGTTATTCGCCATTTTTGAGGGATTCCTTGAACCTTGATTTTACTTTCCTAGATCAGTTGGACACCGTTCTATGCCCCCTTGATTTAGAAAAGCCTATTACTGGAAATGTTTTTTCCGTCTGAGGTGATTCTATCCATTGAGAGGATTTTCGTTCATTGAATATTCTTCGTGTAAATTTCTCTGCTGTTGAACAAATAGTCATATGTAAACCATGGTATTTTAAGAATGCAAAGCTTATGTGTGTCTTGAAGTTTGAAAATTCATTTTCAGTAAAACAAACAAATTTTGTAAAAGTGTGATATCAACTAAGGATTTAATAGTAAACCTTACAGGAGTCAGGATACCTTTTGTAATAGTATGCTTTCGAACTAACCCATGCTTCAGCTAAGACTTTTAAGGGTTATAATGTGGCCTGGTTCACGGTTCAAGAAACAAAGGATAAAGGCTCAAAATTTATTTATACCCAACCCGTTCTTCGTGATGTTCTTCAATCCTATGCTCAGTTAATTATGCGTTTAAATCCTGATTGAGTCTGGGATTTTTTCTCTGATAATTGGTGATGGTTCAGAAATTGAACGTTTGTTTGAGAAGGTAGTCATTTTTGTAACCTTTTCTTTTTGAGGATTTGTAGGACCTCTTTTTTTTATTTTGTTATCCCTACTTTTGCCTGAACTGTTTCTTTGGTGTTTATAGTCAGCGGAATTCCCTAACTTTTCTTAAGTCTCCTTCATAGGTTTTTTACTTAGTGGGCTTTTGTTTTGAGAGAGAATGATTGTCTGTCTTAATGATTATGTGGAACCATCACTATCTTTTGTAGAGCATCTTCTACACTATTTGTCATGTATGGAGATAGAGCTTGCGACTGAATGCACTTCTGAATTAACAGAGAAACCTACCTTGCCCCGGGTTGTGATTAATGGTTTTAATTTGTATGAAAAGAAAAACTCCTACTTCTTAGGCTTAAAGGGGTTGACTAGGGATTATCTTCCTTATAACTCCAATTTTTAGGATTTGAAACAACGTGTGTACATCGTCAGTGGGGTCTATTCAAAAGAATATTGTAGAGATTGTGGTATCATTTTCATCATCCTCCCTCTAAAGGCTTATAGATTTTAATCAAAAGTCGAATATCACGAAAGGAAGTAAAACACAGTTTGAATATAGTGGATACTGTGATCGGTGGGAACGAGAACTGACTGTTTTTTAATGCTGGTACGCGTTTGCGTTTGTTTTTGCAAAGTGTCGCGGTAAGCAAGAGTCGCCACCGTCTTTTATTTTATCCAACAAGGAAAGGACAAAAGCACAGAAAAATTCCTTTTCGAGATTTTTCTCGGGTTCGGGAGGTAGATTATAGAAAGGGAAGGTATTAGCACCCTTTCTATTCGTGGTTATCCACAGGCTCTTAGGTACTTGCTCACTATGTTTTCAAAAGTTTGCTTTTCTTTGTGTTTGTGGGTTTTGAAACGAGTTTTGTTTTTGAAGAGAGTGTAAGTGCGAAAAGTTTTTGTTTTGTTTTAAAAAGAGCAAGTACTGAAGAACCTCTACCTACTCAAAAAGGAATTAAATTGTGAAAATGTCCTTTAGACAGTGATATCCCACTATTGAGGAGTAGATAGCACCGTCGTTGGATTTTTCGGGTCAATTCGGTTTAAGGGACATGTGGTCACTAAAGCAACGTTAGGACGCCTTAGCGG
Organism: Vicia faba; assembly: GCA_948472305.1. Taxonomy (NCBI): domain Eukaryota; kingdom Viridiplantae; phylum Streptophyta; class Magnoliopsida; order Fabales; family Fabaceae; genus Vicia; species Vicia faba. The sequence continues at coordinate 728,348,923 of OX451741.1, read as the reverse complement.
TAACCCTAATGTCTTAGATCATTTTTCCGAGGCAACCGTTTCGAGGCAACTTTTGATCTTTGGACAGGAGGGCGACCTCTAAGACATCCTATACTTAATGACCACGTTCGAGGCAACCAAGTGAGGTGTACCCTAGGAGTGGCATGTGCAAGTGTGTCAATTTTCAGTTATATTATCTTTGCATGTCATGGTGAGCTACAGTTGATTTTAATTTAAAGATTAATCTTGTCATGCAATCCTAGTTAGCATACATCTAAATAGTTAATATATGTACAGGAATTTAAAGTGCGGAAATTGTAAATCCTACGCTATTACAAGGCTTCGGGGAGGAGGATTATTTACATGTCCAAAATTGGGGGAATAAAGCAGTAAAGTGTAAAAGTCTTAGTTAAGCTATTACATACTCGGAGCAATTACAATATATGGATAAAGAATAATATGCGTGCGAGAAAAAAATGAATCGGAGTGTCCTTGGGTTTTGACCCTTTTTTTATTAAATAAAGCATATTTTTTGTCATTTTTTATTTAAGAGTTAAGTCTAACTAATGATTAATTAATTAAAAAAGAAAAATATTTTTTTTGAGTTTTATTTTATTTTGAGAAAATGATATAAATCTACTTAATTTTAGTTTTTAAAAAAAATGTTAAGATAATTAAAAAGTTAATTAACAAAGTTAATTTAATAGAAAAAAAACTAGCCTGGTGTTTTTGTGGTTTTTTGATTATAATGCTAATTAAAAAGATAAAAAGAAGTCTATGAAAAACAAAAATAACATGCAGGAGGGATCCTTCGATCCAAGGAAAAAAAGGAGCTTCAACCCAGGGAGGGAATGGAAGCTTCGATCCAGAGAGAGTCATGGTCCTTTCGATTGGGCCAGGAAGTGAGGCGTGAGCAGCCTTTGATCCAGAGAAGGTGTCTCCTTCGATCTGGAATATTATACCTGCAAAAGTATGTTAGCAAAATAAAACACAGGGCCTGGGTATTGAACCCCAGGCCCCTTCGATCCTGCGCTTGCTGGGTCTCTTCAAGCTATGTCTGTAGCAAGTGTTGGCAAACGAAGAACATGACCTGGGCGCCAAACCCAGGCCTTTCGATCCTGTCTAGGATGGCAAATCAAAGGTAGCAACAAGTAATAATGTGTTATGCAAATGTAAAGTTGGACAATTTACCCTTTCTTACCTGCAGATTGAGTCTTCGATTTGCGCACTTGCTGGAGGTGAGCAGTTTCGATCTGGGGTTTTTGGGCGTGGAGATGTTTGCTGAATGGTTGCTTTGGCCTGGATTACTTATGAAAATGATGATGAATTTTGGCAGCCTAACTCCAATGTTTTTTGTTCTCCTGTTGTGTTTTTCATCTGTCCTGGATATGTATGTTGGCCTCTGTATTTATAGGGGTGTGAGGTTCTTGTAACGGCAAGAGACAACCATTAAACAGGCCATTAAAGCCATGAGACAAGAATCATACACATTAAAACATTTCCCTTTTTGAAACGTTCGTGTCTCTTGAATGAACCTGGACACTTTTGAATTGAGTGCCCTCTTGATGACCTCCTTCGAATGGCCCTTGTCAAAAGATCAATAGAAGTGCTTGTCCATAATGCCAATCGAAAGGCTCATTCAGCATACCAATCGAAGGGTCTTTCAGAATGCCAATCGAAGTGCATGTCCATAATGCCAATCGAAATGCTCCTTCAGAATACCAATTGAAGTGCATGTCCATAATGTCAATCGAAAGACTCATTCAGCATACCAATCGAAGGGTCTTTCAGAATGCCAATCGAAGGGCTCCTTCAGAATGCCAATCGAAATGCTCCTTCAGAATTCCAATCGAAGGGTCTTTCAGAATGCCAATCGAAGTGCTCCTTCAGAATGCCAATCGAAATGCTCCTTCAGAATGCCAATCGAAGGGTCTTTCAGAATGCCAATCGAAGTGCTCCTTCAGAATGCCAATCGAAATGCTCCTTCAGAATGCCAATCGAAGGGTCTTTCAGAATGCCAATCGAAGGGTCTTTAAAGCACCACTCAAAAATTTTATTTTTCCTTAGGCAAGAGTTTGTGATCAACCATGCAGGGGGAAGACTTTGGAAAAACATGAGAGGGCAAATTTTGGGGTGCAACAGATACGAATGAAATAATTCAAGACAAACATATGCGATGCATTTATGAAATAACAAAGTTGGACATAAATAAGTGTTCAAACAAAAAGAAAATTACAATTTGAATAATTCAAATGAACAAAAAGCCCCTTTGTCTAAACTTGTAGCTTCAGATTGTGTGCCTTTGAGGGATGGCAAAGGACTTCAGTATGATCACCTTGTGCAAACTCTAACGCTCCTTCCTCAACCAGGTCTTTAATTTTGTTCTTCAATGCCCAACAGCTATTAGTGTCATGTCCAGGACTATTGGAGTGGTACGCACACCTTTAATTTGGATTGTACCTTGGGGAGGAAGTGTTGGAATTCTGAGGAGGATCCTTTAACGTAACCAGCTTGGCCTCCAATACCTGATGCAGTGATTGAGTCAAGGACATGTTAATTTTGCTGAATTTCCTCTTGGGCTTGTCTTGCCTTTTCTGATTACCCTGTTGTGGTAGGCGAGGTCGTTGTTGGACCCTTGGCATAACAGTCGTCTGGAAAGGTCTACTCTCCAAGCTAACTTTTTGTTCCATCAGGGGTTGATGAATGACTTGATCCCCAGCCTCGACTGTTTGTTTCATACGATTGCATTCGTCTTGATGATGCTTGTTGACAATGCCTCTTAGCTCTTCTTGCCCTCGGGCTAGGCCTAGGATAAGAGCCATTTTCCCCATCATTTGGATTCTCATTGCTTCTACCTTAACTTGCAGTTGTTTCAATTGTTCATCCTTATCGTTGTCAAGATGTTTCTTGATTAGATTCCCGGCGAGGAATGTTTTCAATTCTTCTTGCCCCTTGGCTAGACTCATGAACATTTCTTTGAATTGAGGATCTTGAGTTTGGAGATCCTTTACTGTCTATTCAAGAGCCATTTCTTCTTGCTGAAATAAACAGTGAAGAAGATGAGAAGCCTCTCTTGAAACCTACTTATGCAATGATAATAATGATATATGTATGAAATGTTATCAAGGGCCTTATAGGATTTAAACTCTTTTAACCAAAAAAGAAACAAATATTTTTTATTAGTAATCTCAAATGAAATAAAAAAAACAAATAAGAAATTTCTAAAACTTCTAAGTCTCACAAGGACGCTTCCTTTTAGTGCTAAGGTAGGCGTTGAGATTCTGATCTTCGTGGAGCCCTTTGTCAGTTCCAACGCCTTCTTCTCACTGGCATAGAATTGGGACTTAAAGGTATCTTATTCTTCTTTGATCTATATCCAGGATTTTTGAAATTCTTTGAAGTTTATTGGCATATCAAGATGAAAAATAATGCGAGACTCGACCCCTTGAACAATAGGCTCTAAAATCACTTGTAGGATAGCAGCGTACGACATGATAAGATTTTGAACACGAGTTCGCATCCATTTGAGGTATGGCTCCAAAGGGATGGAGTTCTTGTACCCTAGAGTCCTGTTATCAGTCTTATTAACCATTTCCCAAGCGCGGATGAACTTCTGATGATAACCTTGCATATCATTTGAATAGTCGAACACAATATCTTGAATGAGCATATCATGAGGATCATCCCTCCGGGTGTAGCCGAACTAACGTAAAGCTAAAGAGGAGTTGTAGGTGATACCCCCTTTAATACAATTGAGTGGCACATTAGGTAATTCTCCGTAGCGATCAATGAAAGAGATGTCCTCTTGGGAGCGAGGGCACCAATAGATGTCAGAGTGAGAAAGACACATGAATCTTTGGTTCCATCTTAAGCCTAATTCATTCTTCATGACTGACCAAGGAAGGTGCGAAATAAACCACCTATAGAGTAGAGATATACAACACATAATAGTCCCTCGCTTATTCATGGTGCGTGTTTGGAGTGAGTGCAGAATATCCCCGAGAAATGTAGGCACTGGATTGTGAGCAAGGAAAATGTTGATGGCATTAACATCTACAAACTGGTCTGAATTGGGGAACAAAACCAACTTGTAGATTAAAAGAGCTAACCCATCTTCAAAGGCATGGTAACCCATAGCGTCTATGAATACTTGGGCTTTCTTCATCAGGAAACTTGCGAGGAGGCCCTTAACTCCACTCCTTCTTTCCCAATTGGACTCAATGTCAGATGGCTTCAAATGCAAAGCTATGGCAACATCTTTAGCAGTTGGATATCGTTCTAAACCGGTAAAGGGTATCTACTCCAATATAGGCAAACTGATAATTTTGGAGAATTCTTCCAACGTAGGCACCAACTGATAGTCTGGAAATGTGAAGCAGTGGTACTTAGGGTCGAAGAACTGGAATAAGACATTCATCAAACCCTCGTCAAAACCGGTAGCCACCAAACTGAACAAGTAGCCATATCTCTTGTTGAATGAGGAACTCTTAGGAACCTTTAAAACCAATTCTTTGAGTTTGGGAGGGATCTCTACAAAATTGATCCAGATGGTTTTTCTACGAGCTGAATTCATGACCTATAAAACAGATAAGAGATAAATCCACAAGCCCTTGAAATGGTTAGTGTACATGACATGTTATGTTGTTTATGATGTTATGATTATGCTTTGAAATCACAAGTATATCAAACACAAACAACTCACACAAAGACCTTAGGTTTAAAGGCTTGCATGAGTTTTAAAGGTAAGTACCCTCTTGAAGTTTCAGTTGGCTCAACCCATCCTATTAACAGTAACCAGGTTCTAAGGAGTCTCATATCCCCGACCATTCTTTTATGAATTCTTCTAGATCAAGCACCAAAGTATTGTAGCCAGAATATCCCAAAAGTCTTGTCTCAACGAGTGTAGTATCGAGTATTAACCAATCTTCGACCGAAACCAAAGGCGGCCATATCACTACTTTCTAATGGCTTAGGATGAGTCAATTAAAGGTTCTAAAGGTCAGTTAGCACTTAATGACACTAAGGAAGCCTAATGTTATCCTTGACCGACTCAAGGAACATTAGTACAAACCAAAGTATCACACTAACGTACCTATCATTTTGTCCATATCGGTCTACACCGTACAGCTTACATGATTTATTGCTACTTGCCTAATAAGGTGCCCCAGATTCGGGTGTAGGATCTATAGTAACAATCCAAACAAGACCTCAAAAGTAAAGCATGAAAAGACACAATGAAAACAATTTTAAAATGAACTAAGCTCTAAGGAAACCCCACTTTTTAGTTATCCCCAGCAGAGTTTCCAGTTCTGTGATACGGTGGCAGAACTGACTTTTTATATACTGGTTTTGCATTTTGTATTCACAAATGTTACGGTAAGTAAGAGTCGCCACCGACTTTTCTTTTATTAAAATTAAGGAAAGGGTGAAAAGAACAGAAAAAGACCTTTTTGAGATTTTATGAGTAAGGGGGGTAGATTATGGAAAGGGAAGGTTTTAGCACCCTTTCCATCCGTAGTTATCTACGGGCTCTTAGAGGTTTGCTCATTTTAAAATACCTTTGTGCTTTGTGTGTTTGAAAATGTATTGAAAATACCTTAGTTCGGTGATTTGCTTTGCGTTAACTCTTGTATCAGTCTTCAAGAATGTTAACAAAGCAAGTGTTTTGAAAATTGCTTTTGAAAAGTAGTATTTGTGTAAGTGCAAAATGTTTTTGAGCAAACTTCTAAAAGCTAACTACTTTTATAATCGAAAAGGGACGTTCTTTTCCCCCTATCCTTAGGAGAGCGCTATCCTACTATTAGTGAGTATGTAGCCCTATCGTTGGATGTATAAGGGACATTCGAAGGGATGTTTACAGTCACGAAGGCAACTTGTGGAGACGCTTTAGCAATTTTGTTTAGGGACTAGATCATTTACCGAAAAGGCAACTGTAGGATCATCAAGGGACTATGATCTTTTGATTTATGGGTCTTTGCTAAAGCGTTCCTGCCTCATGACTGTTTTATTTCTAAAGGAAACCAAAGTAGGGTACCCTAGAGGTGTATATGTGCAATTGATTCAACTCAATTATTTTTGTCTTTTTTTAAGTTTGCTAGCGTTTGATTATTAGTCTTATCATACAAGCCTAACTACTAACAGTTAATATATATTGTAGAATATTAAAGTGCAGGAATTTAAATTTACGCTATTACAATGCTTTGGGGAGGAGATTTACACTGTAAAAGAATGAGGGAGATAAAGCAGTAAATGTCCTAGATTTAATCTATTGCATCCATAAGGAAAATACAATGATATGGAAATATATGCAAATAAGTAAATGCGCACGAAGTAGAAAAGATGTCTGAAAAATCCTAAGGTGAAAAATATTTTTGTTTTGTTTTTATTTATCTTAAGAAAATACAACCTAAGTCTATTTAATTTTAATTTAAGGAAAAAGGTTAGAATAATTAATTAATTAATTTACATAGTTAATTTAATTAGAAAAACAACTAGCCTAATATATGTTTTTGTGATTTTTGATTTAAGGTCAATTTAAAAAAAAGGGTCAATAAAGAAATGAAAACAAAAATAAAAATAGAACAAGAAGCATCCTTCGATTGCATTGAGATGGTGTCTTTCGATTCTATAAAGGGAAAGTTGTATTTCGATTTCCCCTTTGATCCAGTGACAGGATGTGGCATTCGATCCAGAGGGCGCTGTTGGAATTGCCTGATGGATCACTTTTGAGGGCACTACATCTGCAAACATGTTGGCAAAACGAAAAGCATTACCTGGGTGCCCAACCCAGGTCTTTCGATTCTGCACTCGTTGGGTCTATTCAAGTTACATCTGCAGCAAGTGTTAGCAGCAAAACAAAGGCAGACCTGGGGTCGAACCCAAATCTTTATTCTTGAACAAGAAATTGAATGAAACTACAAATGTTGATGTGTCATGCAAATGTAGAGATTAATCATTTTACCAATTCTCGCCAATGGTTGATAGATGAATATGTGATGATGGGTGTGGGTACCCCTGTTTGATGATTGCTTTGATTTGGCTTCTGGACGTGGGTACCTTTGTTTAAGGGTTGCTTTGATTTGGATCACTTATGAGATTTTTGATAACTTTGGTGGGTTTATGGGGCAACGTATCTCCAATGTGTGTGTAACTGTTTATTTGGCTTGCAAGCAATCTGCTTATATAGAGTAGAAGGAGGGGACAAGAAGATAATAGTTTAAACTTCCATAAACAAATGTTTTCATGGACATGAATGAAGTTTTGTAACGTTGCAGAAGTCATGGAAACCTGTCCCTTTTTGAATTTGATTGTATGTGGACATTTTGGCTCCTTTGAATGCTCTCTAGTGTTTCTCTTCGATTGGCCTATTGCCTCCTTCAACTGGACCTCTTGTATGACCTTCGAATGGGCCTTTCGTTGCCTCCTTCGAAGGGGTATTTTGGATAGACCATTTGCGTCCTCTTCGAATGGGCCTTTGGTTACCTCTTTCAAATGGACTTCTTGAGTGTCTTTCAAATGGTTTCTTCGTTGGACCCATATATTTGCCTTAGTTGCTTGATTCCAATAGCCAAAATGAGGAATTTATTCTGACCAATCGAAGCCTCCTTTGTCATGAATGTTGTGGTGCTTGAGGCTTGGGTTGGGCAGCATGCAGGACTTTGGCCAGACGCATCAAAAGATAAAACAACACTTGCCTTCAACCATTATGTGCCTTTCGACTGGACCAAATGCATGCCCCTTCGAAGGAACCATTTTTGTGTCCTTTGAATATCCCACATGCACTCCTTTATGCTTTCTTCGAATGAATCTCCAATGCGTGTCCTTCGGCTGGAACTTTGGAATGCTCTTTCGAAGGGGGCATATTGTGTTATAGTGCATAAACTGAGCTGAGGAGTCTTGGCCTTGTGAATTGAAGGCAAGCACAAACAAAGTCTTTGTCTTAGTGAATACAAGGCAGGCGTGAAGGGGATTTTGTTTTGATGAATCAAAACACGCTTGTAGGGGGTTCTTGCCTTGTGCATCAAAGGCAAGTCGAAAGAAGCTTTTTGCCTTGTGCGCTGAAGGCTAGCTGAAAAGGGATTATTTGCCTAGTCGTAGCAGGAATTAAGCATGCTCTGAAGAGACCAAATGCCCAAACGAAGCAGGAATCCATCTTGCATGCAGGTAGCCATTACATTTGTGAGTCAATCCAGCATGCAAATCCAAAGGTGCAATCAAAGGAGCACTAACAAGAGGCCCTTCCTTTCTGAATCGAAGGAAGTTGTTTCCAAGGAAATACATGCCCAGTCAAAGCTTATATGCAGCAACCAAGCAACAGGCCAAGGCTTCAACCGAAGCTTGGAAATTTGAAGTAAGCTTAGAGGAAGTTAGGTGTTCAATCGAATCCTATCCAAATATCAATCAAAAGGCCCTTTAACATGCCAATTGAAAGACTTGGTTAAGATGCCAATCGAAGACTACTTGTTCAAAAAATTTATTTTTCCTTTAACCAAATGCTTGTGACCACCCATATAAGAAAAAATCTTGGAGAACATGAGAGGGAAAATTTTGGGGTACAACAGAAGGAAAAGGTAAACATCGAGTAAACTTGAGAAGGGTGAAATGACGATCAAACGACCGAGAGATACGGGTAAGGGAGTCTATTACGCAAGGGGGGAGGGGGTATTAGAACCCCTCATGTTTGGGGTACTCCATGGGATCCACTCTTGTTGCTCTAATCAAAGGGTGTGTTCTAATATAAAGCTTAAGCTAAGGGGAAAATGAAAAGAGGGAATATATACAAAAGAAAAAACGGGAAAAAGAATGAAATATTTACAAAGTTTTTCTCGCCTGGGCCCCGCTACCAAATACCTACGTATCCCTTTTAAAGAATCAAAGCACTGTAGTTCGGCTCAAAAGTTTTTGTTTATTTTGTTTTTTACCTTGAAAAAAGGGTTTTAAAAGAAAAATCCAAGCATCAAAATGAAGTTTGAATTGGTTGGTGCTTTTTACCTTGAAAAAGGGTTTTTGTATTGTTAAAGTGTTTTATGAATTTTCTAAGAAAAAGGTTTTAGTTTTAAGGATTCAAAAAGAAAAAAGAAAACCTCTAAGGGAGACTATCTAGCTATATCCCTAATGTTATCATACAATGATGGCCCTGAGTTCCGGATAACGAAAAGGGAAATCTCTACCAACATTAGCATGCATAGATCACAACCTAATGTCCATCTCGAATCACCGCCAAAGGTTGAATCAAGAAATCCTGAGGGAACATGAAAAGGTTACAACCTAATATCCAACTTGAATCGAACATGAAACAAGAAATCCTAAGGAATCATGCAACGGTATAAAGAGAAGCAAAATACAAGTGCAATCAAACAAAGTCGAGTCGATGCCAAAACAAACATCGGGTGCGAGCTAATAGCAAACAATGGAGTCCAAAGGACTCAAAGTGGGAGTAAGGAACTCTTTCAACTTGATTTTCTCGAGCACCGATATCCAATAACAACTCATAGCATCAACATCGAGCGACGCGAGCTAACATCTTTGAAACAAATGAAAAAATGTGGGGGTTGATTACGAATCGTCTTCCATTTTATTCGACTCAATGGACAAGCACATGCACGGTTCAAAGCATCAACGCACGACGCGAGCTAGGAACGACATAGACTAGAATGTGTGGGGGTTGATTGCGAGCCCTCCTCCACTTTATTGACTCGATATCAAGCACAAAGTAAAATGGAAGGAGAATTTCCTTCTTCGAGGACTTTAGAAAAAATGCCTCTTTTGAGGTCTTTAAACAAATAGCACGAAATTGCTCCTTTTGGAGTCTTTTGTAAACTAAAACATCACCTCAAAACGTCAAATGCCTTTTGTCTGTTAGCAATGAACAATGGGTATGGCACAGAAGATTGGGACATGTCAGTCTTAGAAAAATCTCTCAACTAAATAAATTAAATTTAGTCAGAGGATTTCCCAATCTAAAGTACAACTCAGAAGCTCTGTGCGAATCATGCCAAAAGGGAAAATTTTTAAAACCTTCCTTTAAATCTAAAAATGTTGTCTCTTCCTCTAAGCCATTAGAGTTACTTCATATTGATCTGTTTGGTCCAGTTAAAACTGCACCCATCAGAGGTAAGAAGTATGGTTTGGTCATCGTTGATGACTTCAGCAGATGGACATGGGTGAAGTTTTTAAAACACAAGGATGTGTCACATTCTGTATTCATTGACTTCTGTACTCAAGTGCAAAATGAAAAAGATTTTAAAATCACAAAAGTCAGAAGTGATCATGGTGGTGAATTTGAAAATCATTATTTTGAAAAGTATTTTAAAGAAAATGGTATTGTTCATAATTTTTCTTGTCCTAGAACTCCCCAGCAAAATGGAGTTGTAGAAAGAAAGAATAGAACATTACAAGAAATGGCCAGAACCATGATCAATGAAACAAATATGGAACAGCACTTTTAGGCAGAAGCTATGAACACAGCGTGTTACATTCAGAATAGAATCTCTATAAGACTTATTCTTGAAAAGACTCCCTATGAATTGTGGAAAAACAGAAAGCCAAACATTTCTTATTTCCATCCTTTTGGATGTACTTGTTTTATTTTGAACACCAAAGAAACTCTGAACAAGTTTGATTCTAAAGCACAAAAGTGTTTCCTGCTTGGATATTCTAAACGCTCAAAAGGCTATAGAGTATACAACACAGAAACTCTAATTGTTGAAGAATCAATCAAAGTCAGGTTTGATGATAAGCTTGCCCAGCAATAGCCAAAGCAAATTGATTTTTCTGTAGGTACAGAAGATCATCCCTCAAACTCTGAAACTTCAGGAGCAAAAGAAAACTCATAAGCAAAAGAAGACTCAGCAGATCATTCTCTTGACAATGCTCTGAAAAATCTCAGAATCTCTGACCAACCCACTCAGAAAAGGTTTCCTAGAATATCTTCAGCTCACAAATAAGACGTAATCATTGGAAGAAAAGAAGATCCCATCAGAACAAGATCCTCTCTCAGAATCAATGAAGAATCTTTGTTTGGTTTGGTCTCTCTGATTGAGCCAACTACCATTGATGAAGCTCTGAAAGATAATGATTGGATCTTAGCAATGCAAGAAGAACTCAATCAATTCTCCAGAAATAATGTATGGAATCTAGTTCCAAGACCCAAAGGATTCAATGTTATAGGAACCAAATGGGTTTTCAGAAACAAATTGAACGAGAAAGGAGAAGTAATCAGAAACAAAGCACGACTGATTGCACAGGGTTATAGTCAACAAGAAGGAATTGATTATAATGAAACCTTTTCCCCAGTCGCCAGGTTAGAATCTATAAGATTATTAATTTCTTTTGTTGTACAAAATAACATTTCATTATATAAAATGGATGTTAAAAGTGCATTTCTAAATGGCTATATTGAAGAAGAAGTATATGTCCATCAACCTCCTGGATTTAATGATTCAAAACATCCATAAACATGTTTTTAAATTAAAAAAGTCTTTGTACGGTTTAAAACAAGCTCCCAGAGCTTGGTATGATCGTCTGAGTAATTTTCTATTAGATAAAGATTTTACCAAAGGGAAAGTGGACACAACTCTTTTCAGAAAGACATTTAAAAATGATATTTTAATTTGTCAAATTTATGTTGATGATATAATTTTTGGAACCACTAATATCTCCCTTGTAAAAGAATTTTCTAAGACCATGCAGGCAGAATTTGAAATGAGCATGATGGGAGAATTGAAATTCTTTCTGGGAATTCAAATCAACCAGACTCCAGAAGGCACTTTCATACATCAGACGAAGTATGTTAAAGAACTTCTGAAGAAATTTCAAATGTCAGAAAGAAAAGATGCCAAGACACCTATGCATCCAACCTGCATTCTGGGTAAAGATGAGGTAAGTATGAAAGTAGATCAGAAGCTCTATAGAGGTATGATTGGATCCCTTCTCTATCTGACTGCATCTAGACCTGATATACTATTTAGTGTGTGCTTGTGTGCTAGATTCCAATCTGATCCTAGAGAATCTCACTTAACATTTGTTAAGAGAATTCTTAGGTATCTGAAAGGTACTACTAATCTGGGTCTGTGTTACAGAAGATCACAAGATTACAGACTAGTAGGTTATTGTGATGCTGACTTTGCTAGAGATAGAATTGAAAGAAAGAGCACCTCTGGAAGCTGTCAGTTTCTGGGTGACAATCTTATCTCGTGGTACAGCAAGAAACAAACAACAATTGCACTATCAACCACAGAAGCTGAATATATATCTGCTGCTGGATATAGTTCTCAGATGATTTGGATGAAAAGTCAACTAGAAGATTTCAACCTTTATGAAAGTAAGATTCCTATCTTTTGTGACAATACTTCTGCTATTTGTCTTTCTAAGAATCCAATCTTACATTCTAAAGCCAAACATATTGAAATTAAATATCATTTCATAAGGGACTATATTCAGAAGGGAATTTTAAACTTAATTTTTGTAAAAACAAACCATCAATGGGCTGACATTTTCACCAAACCCCTTTCAGAAGATAGATTTAATTTCATTCTGAAAAATATTTGTATGGAATTATGTTCTGAATAAAATAATATTTATCTTCTGTGATTGACTTCAGAATATTCTGAAATGAATGCTCTGATCAACAACTCTTCAGAAGTTAGAAGAGAAGTTGTAACATAAGCTATATGAAAAGTTATGAAATGTTCTAATGCTTCATGTCCAAGTGTAGTTCAGAAATTCATTAGGACAAACAGCTGTTACATGCATCCTTCAGGAGATGAACACGTGGTGTATTTCTGAAAGGTCACGCGTGCAAAAGCTACTGATGACGTTCTAGGTAACTGTTAATGATTAGCCATAATCTCACGTTTTCCCTTATTTTTAGCAAAATCATTAAATGCACGTAATGGTGAGATTCGTTTTTAAATCCGTTTTAAAATTTATTTTAAATTTGTCTTAAATATTTTTAATTTTATTTCTAAACCTATCTTTTGAAATCTTTGTCTATAAATACTTTTTGAAAAACCCTTTTTCATTTTTTACCGTCTCTTTCAAACTCAAGCGTTTTCTGTACTTTTTCTCTTAAAACCCTTTTCTTCAAATTCTCTTTTCTAAAGAACTTCAATGGCTTCTTCTTCTTCTACCCACTCTGAGCAATACATTGTGCCTGAAAGAACAACTCTCATTCCGGTAGACAGTTTGGAAGTTTTGAGTGAGTTAATGGTAGATTTTGAGAATCTCAGAGAGAATGGTTTTGATTTGTTCCCTACTGTGAAGTTTCAAGGCTGGGAAAGCTTTTTTGATCGTCTCATTGGTCCAGTCTTTCCACATCTGGTGAAGGAATTCTGGATACATGCTATTGCAACCCCCAAGGTTATTCTCTCCTTCGTAATGGGAAAGGAAATATCCATTACAGAAAATTAAATCAGAAAGTTGATGGGGTTTAAAGGACTTGGAGTTACAGGAATGCCAAGTGGAAGAATGGAGATGTCAGGGTATATTCAGAGATTTTCACAAATGGTCAAGGTTCTTCCAAAGTCAAGGACTTGAAAGACAAATACAAAATTTGGGCAAGGATTATTCATGGATGTATTCACCATAGGAAAGACACCAGCTCTCCTAATTACATCAACGCTGATCAACAATATTTGTTGTTCTGCCTTGGAACCAATGTCAAAATTGATTTGCCTTACTTGCTATTTGAACATCTCTGGAACCATGTAAAAGAGACTAGGGAAGCTGAAAGGATGAAAAACCCCAAATCCAAGAGGAATTGGATTCCTATGGGGAGATTAATATCAGACATTCTGACTGAGAATGGTCTGATTGCTCACCTAAAAGAAGCCAATCTTCTGGGGGAGCTAGAACCTATCTGTGGTAAGACTATGAGTGGGAAGGACTTACTGAAAAGGAAAATAATTGACAAGCTGCTGGTGGAACCAACTCCATTTGTGTCAACTGTTGTGAAGAGGAGAAGGATACATATTGCTGACTTTCCTCTATTCAACTCAGAAGATCATCCTCGTATCATCTTGCACTATCTTAAAATCTGCAAAGAAACTGGATCACCCATTGATCCAGCTTGGCTTCAAGGAAGAAATCAAGCTGCTCCTGATGTTGTTTTCCAAGAATCTTTGAAGATAAAAGTTGTAGAAGGACCTTCTGACACTCCTCAGAAGAAGAAAAAGAAGACAGGTAAACCTGCTGAAACTATATTTGTTTATGATTCTGTCAATGTATCTACATCTGCTGAACCCTCCCAAACCTTAGGAGATATAGATGTTGATATTGACCTGACCTTACCATTTGACCCCCTTGCTGACAACCCTCATAAAAATCAGGTTTTATCAGATTTGATTGGTTTTGACTCTAATGAACACTCTGACACCCAATCAGAACCCTCTCAATCAAAACCCCTTGAACCATCTGTTTTTCAACCCATTCCTACTGAACGTTTTTCAAGACCTCCACCCAGACCTCTATCACCCAGACCCATTGGATGGTATGATGCTGGCTCTTGAAGAATTCCAGGGATAAATGAACCTCTGGCCACTATAAAGCCTCCTTTCAACCTGCCATCTGAAAACATTTTTGCTATGAATCAACCACATCCTCAGAACCCCATTCCCACTCCTGATTATACAATAATAATTTCGCCTGATGTCACTCCACCTACTTCACCTTAACATACAACACCAATCTCACCTACACTCCCACCCCCTCATATTCTAGAACAACAACCTTTTGAACAAACTGAAACTGCTGAATCATCTGAACCTCATGAAATATCAGTACCTCTTATCCTTGTTGACCAATCTGAACCTACCAAAAATCCTGAACCTAATAGCATTTTAAGAACTGTAGTGGGCTTTCAATCTCTACAATTCTTGAAAAATAAAACTTTCAAGAAGGCTGTCCCTAAACCTGTTCATCCAGATGTAAATACTTTGTTTCAGAATTTTATAACAGATGTTCAAGCAAGGTTAAAACTAGTGAAAGAAGATTGCTCCAGAAGCGTGAACACAGCTGCAACAGATCTTCTATGGGAAACCTTCAGAAGAACTTTGGATGCCGAATCATTGAAGTTACAGGACTTATGCCACTTTCAGGTGCTGGACAACTTTTCCAAACTTCTGCATGCTTTCAAGACAGAAGCTGCTGACATTTGGAATAAGAAGTCTTCCTTAATGATTGTTGATACACCAGCTGATAAGATGGACATATCAGAAGATGAATCTGAAGAATCCTCTGAAGATTCAAATCATCTGGCTATTGTTCTATTGAATCAACCTTCTGTTAAGGTTGGACCTGAACCTGTGCCAACTCTTGCAATGGATCTGGGCACTCTGCTTTCCACATTCGTGAATTTTGACTCAACAGTTGCTGCTTCTAAGCCTGTTTCTACTGAAGCTTTGTCATCCTCTGCTCCTACCTCACTCATCATGGACACTCTGAAAGAGCTCAAGAGGGAGAATGAAGTCATAAATGAACGCTTGGATAAGCAAGACCAAACAAATCAAGAAATCAAGAACTAGATGGTGAAACAAGAAGAATCTGCCTCTGAGATCAAGAATCTTCTTATGGCTCTTGTTACTAAGAAATCCTAGTTTCTTTTTGTCTCTTGTCTTTTGTTTGGATGTTTTGTTTGTACTTCTGGATATTTCTTTTATCTTTTTTTTATGAAATCTTTTAAAATTTCTCAATTTTTTATGTTTATTTTTACACTTTTTGATTATGCCAAAAAGGGGGAGAAATGTGCATTCTTGAACTAATCACTGTTTAACAGTTATGGGACTAAGTCTTAGACATTCTAACAAATTGCAAGATTCTCTTCTGTGCAAAAGAATTTTTTTTACAGGTATCACTTTAACTCTGAAAGAATATTCCAGCTGAACATTATCTTCTTGAAGAAGTTCTGAAGAAATCCAAGAAGACTTTGTATTGCTCTGATAAAATAATCTCAGGATGTTTTATACATAGAAATATTCATTTCATGGGGAGATTCTTATCTCTTATCCTTTTCTTTTCTTTATCTAAAATAATTTTTGTCATCATCAAAAAGGGGGAGATTATAAGAACAAGATTAGTTCTGACTTATCTCATAGTTTTGATGATAACAATAAATTATATTTAAGATAATTTATACTCTGATGAATGTGTTTGAATGTTTCAGTTAATGTTCTGACAGAAAACATTCTGAAGTGCTAAGCAAAAATTATGAAGAAGTTCTTTGATGAAAGAACCTTTTCTTCAAGCGCATCTGCTGACTCTGGTAAGACACTTTATTTTTTAAATATATCTTCTAACATTTAGCAGGTTTCTTGCTCAGAAGATTACTTAAAAGCAAGTGCTGACCAAGTTCTTAGCAAGCAAAGCACTGCCTAGAAGATGAGTGAAGCATGTTCTAATTTAAAGACATTGGAGCAAATTCTGAAAGAACGTTAAAACCAACTTGTCTTGTCAAAGCGTAGGAAACATGTTCTTACATTCTGTTGTTTGCTCATTAATGCAAAGACGGCTGAAAGCACTCAAGTGTCTACAACTAGTTTCTTGGAAAATGAAATATTGCAAGGAAACACGCAAGCATTTAATGCTCTCCAACTTTTCTGAAGGCATCAAGGTCTTATTATTCCTACTATAAATAGAAGGATATTTATTACAAGCCAACAACCAAGTGAACCAATCAATTTTCAAATTAGAAGCAAGAAACTACGTGAAAGATTCTAAGCTCACAAACTCATTGTTCATACAATTTTGTGCATTATATTCTAAGTGAAAAATCACAGTTGTGATATAGCTTGATTAGAAGCAAACTTTATTTCACTATCTGTAAAGATTAAACTCCTGTATTTGTTCCTTGAGAGACCAAGTTTGGTAAGATTTCTCAAGCAGACTAGGACTAGATTTAAGTCTTAGTGGTGTTAGTCACTTGTAAGATTACTTGTGCATTGTTAGTCACAACAGTTGTTGTGTGTTTGTAATCAATTGATTATAGTGGATTAAGTCCTTGTTGAGAAAGGCGAAATCACCTTGGCGGGTGGACTGGAGTAGTTTGAGTTCAAACGAACCAGAATAAAAATAACCTTGTCCTTCCATTATTGTTTGAGCTTTATTTTGAAAACGAAAAGAGTCACTTATTCAACCCCCTTCTAAGTGTTTTCTTACCCCTTCAGTGTATATATCTCATAACGTGAGAATCAATAAGCAAACACATCAGAAGTGTAATCAATCAACAAATAAAATGGCATGGCATGCTTTTCAATAGAATAATCAACATATTAATTAAACAATAAAATGCTCTCAAAGTACCTTGCACGAGTCATCAAACATGTTAGAAATAACAACGAAATAAAATTGGAGTTATGCATTCTCATCACAGATAAATTTGAAATTAAATCACGAAGAAATGAGATGCAAACATGCCATTGCAACGTCAAAACAAAACTCCGGGCAGCAACTTATCATATATGCGAGTGCGTGAAAAGTCAGAATTAAAATGACCAAAAATGGTACTGATAGCCACCAAAATTACCAACAAGCTCAAATAAACTAAAACCGTGAATTAAATCACCTCGCAAGTGTTACTTACCATTCCCGAGCAGTAACTCAATAAACATGTGAATTGTGCAAAATTTAGATCTGAAATCGAGAAAATTCAACACAAATGTCATTCGAGTACCAAAACCAAGTACCATGAGCATTAACCATAAAAAAAATGTCGCCTTATGCTCAACTTACCATAATCGGGAAGCATTGCACTGTAACACAGAATCAACCGAAATATCGCGTCGAAAATGGTAAAAATCAACCGTAATTGTCCACAAACGTACAAATACGCATGAATAAGCATTTTGCAACATATATACACTTTCTGGACAAAAACATACACTTGAACTAATATTGATAAAAATAAAAATTTAAAATCCTAAACGGATGCACTAAAGCGATTATCAATTCAAGTGTTGTCGCTAAGAAGTTGTAAACAAGTTGCAAACGATTAATTCACCTCAAAACACAAGTTTCCAATCACAAACAACATAATTCATGAGTTGACACTATTAATTGAACCAAACGTTTTAATGTCGAAAAAATGAATCACCGTTTAATTCAACTCAAAACTATATCAACTCATGAATTCGATATTATTTTTCAACATAATCCAATAGAAACTAATTCGACATGCAAATTCACATAAACATCATCAACATCAATTATTCGACGCGCAAGAATTATCGAATCCGCATAATTATCAACAATTCTTCAAATATTTAACCAACTCCACATTTCAACATTATTTAAAAATCAAGAATCAACTTAATTCCATAAATTCACTTCAATATTCACAATTCAAGTGATTCAATATCTCAACTCATGCAATAATCACAATTCACAAAAATCTTATGCAAATAAAGAACTAAGTGCAAGAAAATTCAATAAATTACCGGAAAACTTGAATTAGAAGAGATGAAGATGATGTTGTCTATGGAAAATCAAACAATGGAGGGAGCTTAACGCTGGAAAAAACATGCAACGACTGAGGGAGGCTTCAGCCAGAAGACGCGAGGAAAATGACGGAGTAAGGAATCCGCAATATCACCAGCGACAGTAGTGGTCGCAGAGGTGGTGCGAAATCAGAGGCTAGGCGAGGGAGGAGTAGATCATGGAAATGTAAGGAGGAAGATGAAGATTATTCAAGATTTGTTGATTTTGGTTGAGTTTTGTTCTTGCGAAATTGGAGAGGATGTTGAGAGAATATGAGAGAGAGAGTTGTTTTTGATTCTTGAGATTTGTAATAATGAGAGTGTAATTTTGTTTGAGATTTTAAATTTGAAATAAATAGTCTTGGCTCCAAACTTGAATTTTCAATTTATTTTGTGTACAATGCAAGATCGAACCACAAGCTCATAATAATTGGTGTGAAGTCCTGACGCGCGACTTGAAAGAAAGCTCTTGATGATGAAATTTGTGACGCAACACCGAATGAATAGTCTCGATACGATAAAAATTGAGCAAGTTATGTCTCCCTGAACGATGAGAAATACAATGTAAAAATTCACAGTGCAGAATTTTATAGCTTATTTTGTGTACGGCAAAGAAATTTGTGACGTTGTGCCAAAAGAATCACCCTGATACGATAAACATCAAAGAAGTTATGATTTTTCGAATGGCGAGAAATAGTGGACTTATTTTACCGTATTGAACAATTTCAGCTTATTTTCGTGCGCACTTTCAGATACGAGTCATAAACCAAAGTCTTCGGAGTATAATCTAAACTCACACCCTGAAGCAAAATTGAAACTTACAAAATTTATGATCTCACGCTTCAAAAATCGTCCCAATACATTAAAATGTTGCTCATCAGAGTCGAAAATTATATAACTCGTCTTCTATATCCTATCATTAAATAAATGTCTAACCTCTACACCATGATCTCTTCAAAACATGCCTTGAAAAGAGTGTTCCTCATTGTTTCAATGTTTATGTCACCCAAGTCCTAGAAATAAAAGCATATACTTGAGCACATATATCAAAGAATTAAGCTAGTTGCATGTGTAAACATATGAAGCTACATAAATGAAATTATAAGAAGTGACAACCATTTATGCCAAAAAAAATTGAAGTAGGGAAATTGTCATTTAGATGAGTACCATTGGTTAAAAATATTAAAGAAGAGTGATATGCGCTTAAGTTTACAAAATTATATATATTCAATTGTTTGATGAATATTTTTCTCTAACTTATGTGTTTTAAAATTTGTTTCACTAATTATGAGTTACGGTGAAGATTTATACACGGGAAGAGTGTCAAGAGGTATGTTATTCACACTTTTCATCTTGCACATTCTTGAGACATAATATCCTATTTTATTAAGAATTATCAATTTATTAATAAAACACGGTCAAAATTGTGCCACGCGTCAACTTCGCCATCTAGCATGTGTTAATTTAATGGTAAACTTTTTCCTTTTATCTACGTGTGTTGAGTTTAAGTTCTCTCAATTAGTGACTTAAAAATAATAATTATAAGCATGGTTATAATAATCTATTTTACTTCCTACTAAAACATAATATATTCGATATTCTTTTCCATGCATGACACTGAGAAATAAAGATTAATCTTTTTAATGTAAATATTGCATTCACGTGTACTATTGCATTATCATGTTTTTGTCATATTTTTGTCAAAATTGAAATAGAATGAATTGAAATACAGAGCTGACTTACATTGGAAATGCTCCAAGAGAAACATATGAATGATTTTGCATTCAACTTCTGTTTATGTTTGTAAAGCCATAGATGAAGCTCAAAGTATTAGAATATCAGGATCAACTAGATATCTTATAATACTTGTTGACGAGATGATCAGTGGATACCACATAAGTGGATTTGAAGTATCATGGTAGAAGGTTAGAACAATATAGAGAATTAGGTGACATTTTCACGGTGCACGAACTATGATCGATACAAATATGTAATATTAAAAGTATGTTAAAACAATAACTTTGGTTCAAAAGAAAAATATACAAGTAATCGCCAAGATGCCACGCATCAAGGAAATCAAAAATGATTTCAAGACAGATAAACAAAAGAACTTAGTTCAGTCATTCCATCAAACACTTGGCATGCAAGTACGAAACGGTAAATACATTAGGAAATTTGGCACTGATTGACAAACCAGAATTGAAGAACAATCACACAACATCAATCAAAGAAGAGATACAAAGAAGATTGTAACCGAGATCAAAACAAATTCTCACTGGAAGTTAGAAACAAAGACATTGTCTGAATCAAGAGTTAGGTATATGATCTGTATGAAGTTTCAAAATAAAATCTGCATGGAGTTCCGCTAAAAAATCGAAAACAATATTCTAAGCAAAGGAAAATAACAAACTGATAATGATGAAGCATACATAGAATTTAAAAAATGAAAATTAAAAAAAAAAGTATTCAGAAATTGATTAGAGAATTACTTGCAATCCAACATTTAAAATTGACAAAGTGATATTATGCTGAATTCTCACACAATACCGATTATCACATGATGCATTTGCTTCTTCAATAATAAATTGTGTTAATACGAATGCGTGTCATGTATTTATCGAATTTTAGAGCTAAGAATGATGCAATTGAGAACTTACCGGTGTAATGAGGTAGAACTAGGTCACCGTCTTGATCGAATTGTAGAATCGAAGTTTCGTTGTTCTTCATTTTCCGAACTGTGAATTTGTTTGTTGTGATCAAGATCTAAAAATTAGAGTATAGTATTGTTGCATCTAAGTTCAGTTTCAGTTATAGAAAAATTGAAATTGAATTGAATAGAGTAAAGTATAAAGTGAATGATGGTGGAAGAGGAAAGAAGTGTTACCGTGTGGGCATGGAGAAAAAGGTCGAGATCGCAGTTGTGATGGTGGTTGTTTGGTTATGAAGGCGAGGAAACAAGGAAATGATTTTGGGTTTGTAAAATATGTGAACATACAACAATAAGCTGAAACTCCATAATCAAAGGAAAGAAAAAGCTTGAATGAAGAGAAGTTGTATGAGATCAAAATGAAATGTAATTCTCAATCTCTCTCATTACAATGTAGAAGACAACTATATATAGCTAAGACAAGTAGTTAGATCCTAACTAACTCTTCTTAACTAACTCTAACTAACTCCTAAAGTTAGTTAGCAAACAGAATTTACATAGTGTTGTCATTATTATAGTTATTATTTGTATTATCATTTACAGCCCCCCTCAAGCTGGAATGAATATCAATCATTCCAAGCTTGGATTGTAAAGTATTGAAAGGACCGGGTTGAAGAGACTTGGTGAAAATATCGGCAACCTGCTCCTTAGAAGTGACAGGCATGAGATGAACAACTCCAGCTAGAACTTTCTCACGTACAACATGACAATCGATCTCTATATGCTTCATGCGTTCATGAAACACAGGATTGACAGCGATATGCATGGCAGATTTGTTATCACAGTAAAGAATGATAGGTACTGAAGGAGTGATGTGAAAATCACGAAGAACAGTGAGAAGCCAAACCCCTTCACAAGTAGCTTGAGCAAGAGCACGATACTCAGCTTCAGATGAAGATCTGGAAATGATAGGCTGCTTCTTGCTCTTCCAGCTAATGAGTGAAGTGCCAAGAAAATAACAAAAACCAGAAGTGGATCTTCGTGTATCAGGGCAAGCACCCCAATCTGAATCTGAAAAACCTTTGAGACATAAAGAGGCATTAGATTGAAAAATGAGTCCTTGGCCTGGATTGTTTTTGAGATACTTCAAAACATGTAGACCAGCTAACATATGTTTATCTGTTGGAGCAGCAAGAAATTGACTTAGTTTGCTAACAGCATAGGAAATTTCAGGTCTAGTATGTGTGAGATACAATAAACGACCAATAAGCCTTCTGTAGGGAGTAGGATCAGAGAGAGGTGTGCCATATGATTTGTGAAGTTGAAGATGAGGTTGCATAGGGGTGGAACAAGGTTTGACACCAAGAAGACCAGCATCAGAAATCAAATCAAGGGTGTATTTTCTTTGACACAAAGAAATACCATGAGAGCTACGAGCCACCTCAAAGCCGAGGAAGTATTTAAGAACTCCCAAGTCTTTGATACTGAATTTAGTATCCAAACAAGTTTTGATTTGTAAAATTTCATGAGAATCAGTGCCTCCAACTACTAAATCATCAACATAAACCAGAATCATAGTGAAACCTTGAGGAGAAGTCTTAGTGAAAAGAGAATAATCTGCTTTGGATTGGACATAACCTGATGCAATAAGGGTGTCAGTGAGTTTTGTGTTCCATTGTCTGCTAGCCTGCTTCAGCCCATAAAGAGATCTTTGTAATTTGCAAACAAGATTTGGAGTAGACAAAATGAGACCAGGTGGAGGCTTCATGTAAACTTCCTCATTAAGATCACCATGGAGGAAGGCTGTGTTAACATCAAGCTGGAACAAGGGCCAATTGTGAACAGCAGCAATGGCTAAACAAACTCTAACAGTGGTCATTTTAACAACTGGACTGAAAGTGTCAGTATAATCCAATCCTTCAGTTTGAGTGAACCCCTTTGCAACAAGTCGTGCCTTGTACCTCTCAATAGTACCATCAGCATGCATTTTTACTTTAAAAACCCACCTACAACCAATGGCTTTCTTGTTTGAAGGTAATGGCACAAGATCCCATGTTTTAGTTTTAACCAGAGCCTGCAATTCAGTATTGATAGCAGTTCTCCAATTCTCATCACAAATAGCATACTCATAAGATGTAGGTTCAGGATTGGCAGACAAATTTAACATGTAATGTTTATGAGAAGAGGAAAAATAATCATAGGATATAGAAGATGAAAGGGGATACTTACAGGTGGATGAAGATGAGGCCATAGCTGAGTCAGGATGATGAAGCATATTACAATGATAATCTTTTAGATAGTGAGGGGTATGAACTTGTCTATGTGATCTTCTTAATGGTATGGGATCACAGGTAATAGAGGGAAGATGATTGGTTTCATTGGTAGTGGAATCTGTAGAGGGAGAAGGAATCTCAGTATGACTATTGTCAACTGAAGTATGCTCAGTATGACCATTGTCAACTGAATGATTAAACATAGGATTGGGAACTGAATGAGGCAGAAACATATCATCAAATAAAGCATCCATGTGTGTAGTAGTATGTGAAGACAAAGGAGGATTGTGTTTATATGGAAAATGAGATTCAAAGAAAGTAACGTCTCTGGAAATAAACAGTTCCTTATTATGCAGATCAAACAAAAGATGTCCTTTCACACCAGATTTATGACCTAGATTAATTCACTTTCTAGATCTGGAATCTAATTTCTTTCTATTGGATTTTAGAGTGGCTGCATAGCACAAAGAACCAAAAACTTTCAGGTTGGTCATGTCAGGTAAAGTGTTGTACAGAATTTGGTATGGTGATTTGTGTTTTAAGAAAAGTGTGGGAAGTCTATTGATGATATGGACAGCATAACTCACTGCATGAGCCCAAAATAATGGAGGCAAATGAGCCTGAAATAAAAGAGCTCTAGTGATGCCCAAGATATGTTGATGTTTTCTTTCAACAATACCATTTTGTTGAGGGGTAGCCACACAAGATGTTTGGTGAATGATACCTAATTGATTGTAAAAATCAGGCATCAAAAACTCATTGCCATTATCTGATCTAATGCATTTGACATGACAATTGAATTGAGTTTTAACCAATGCCACAAAAGACTTAACATGAGAAGTGGTTTCAGATTTTAGTCTCATAAGATACAGCCATGTAAATCTACTCTTATCATCAACTATAGTTAAAAAATACCTATAGCCCATCATGGATGGTATGGCCAATGGACCCCAAATATCCATATGTAATGTGTCAAAGGTGGATAGAGAAACATTGGAACTAGGAGAAAAAGGCAGTCTTTTCTGTTTGGCATAGAAACATACATCACAAGGCAATTTGATATTGACAGGTTTAATGAAAGGAAATTCTTTATTGAGTTCAATCAATTTGGAATTAGAAGCATGTCCTAATCTGATATGCCATAGGCTACATTCAGAATCATGACTATTATTAACAGAAGAATTAATACAATGTATGGGAGGAGTTTTAGGTAATGTGACTGAAGGAGAGGTTAAGAGATATAATCCACCATGTAACTCAGCTATGCCAATCATCTTCAGAGAAAACTTGTCCTGTATAGTACATGAAGTATCATTAAAAACAAGTTGACAATTGAGTAACTTGGTTAATTTGGTGACAGAAATGAGATTAAAAGCAAAATTAGGTAAATAAAGAACATCAGTGATGTAAAAATTGCTGTCAAACTGAATAGTGCCTGAAAAATTAGTGGTAACAAGACTGCCATTTGGAAGTTTGAGGGTAATGGGCTTAATTTGCTTAAGACACTGAAAATGTTCACGAGTAAAACAAACATGATCAGTAGCACCTGTATCTAATATGAATGATGTAGCATGAAAGGAATTTGGAATAGTGCATATAGTACCTGATCCAAGATCAGTTTGAGATGTTAACTGGTTAATGGTATGAGATTGCAATTGTGATGAGCCTTGAAGTAAGGCTAGCAATGCTTGATGCTGCTCTGGTGTAAAAGCCAAACCATGAGATGCTGGTGCACTTGCTTCAGATCCAGATGTGTTCTCAGGTCTAGCAGATGTAGTATTGTATTGATTGATGGTACCATCATGCTTCCAATGAGGAGGATAACCATGTTTTTTAAAACAAGTATCAATGGTGTGATTAGTCATGCCACAATGCGTGCAAACACGGTTGTTTCTGCCCCTGCCACCAGAAGATCTACCTCCTCTGGAGCTGCCTCTGCCACGCATATTGGAATATGATTTAGACTGAGTATCACGAGTAGTCTGATGCTGATCAGAAGATGGAGTGACCAAAATCTTGGACTCATCAATCGGAAGATTAACTTGTCTCTCTTGTTGAACAAGCAAAGAATATACTTTGGAAATGCTAGGGAGAGGATCCATAAGCATTATTTGTGACCTAATAGCAGAGTACTGATCATTCAGCCCTTTCAAGAAACGAATTACTTGATCACTAGCTTTGTAAGTACGAATCTTGATAATGGCAAGACAAGTAATATCACATGCACATTCAGGAATAGGTCTAAAATTATCAAGTTCTTGCCATAAAATCTTCAGTTTTGTGAAATATGAAGAAACAGAAGTATCACCTTGTTTCAATGTGCAGATTTCTTCTTGGATATCAGAAATTCGAAAAACATCACCTTGATAGAAACGCTCCTTGAGCTCATTCCACATATCAGCAGCATTTTCCATCCAAAGAATACTTTGAGCAATTTCAACTTCTACGGCATTCTTGATCCAAGACATGATCATGGTGTTACATCTATCCCATGCTAAAGAATTTGGATCAAGATCAGAAGGTCGTGGTAACACACCATTGATGAAATGCAATTTGCTCTTAGAACGAAGAGCCATGGTCATAGAACGCGACCAAGAGTGATAATTGTTATTGGAAAGTAATGGTGTAACCAGAATCAAAGATGGATTTTCATTGGGATGCATGAAATAAGGGTTTAGGATATCATTTTGATAACCTTTATTGTTGTTTCTTGAAGCAGAATCACCATGATCACTTCTATTAGAGCTTAAAGATGACATGATGAGAAACAACAAAAAAGCAGAGGCTGCAGAGAAAGAAAAAAGGATCGAAAGAGGAAGATTGAGAAAGATCGCAGCGGAAAACAGAATCACATGCTCTTGATACCATGTGAACATACAACAATAAGCTGAAACTCCATAATCAAAGGAAAGAAAAAGCTTGAATGAAGAGAAGTTGTATGTGATCAAAATGAAATGTAATTCTCAATCTCTCTCATTACAATGTAGAAGACAACTATATATAGCTAAGACAAGTAGTTAGATCCTAACTAACTCTTCTTAACTAACTCTAACTAACTCCTAAAGTTAGTTAGCAAACAGAATTTACATAGTGTTGTCATTATTATAGTTATTATTTGTATTATCATTTACAAAATAGATTAGGGTTTTAGTGAAAGACCCTTATAAAGGTCCATTTCACATCGGCTGCTACGAGGCCTGATGTAAAAGCCTAACGTTTCACATCGGGTTCAAATCCATGACCGATGTGAAATTCTTTATAACAAATTTCATTGTATTTACGAAAAGGACACCTTGTTATTTTTTCCATCAATGGATTTTTCATATCGGTGCAAAGCTAGGTCCAATGTAAAATCCTTTAAAACAAAATTTCATTTTATTTATAAAACTGCCGCTGCATTATTTCTTACATCAGTGGAAACAAATTACTGATGTAAAATCCCTAAATCAAATATTTTTCACTTCAAATTAATTGAAATCTGATTTAAAATCCTTTGAAAAATATTTTTCACATCATATATCTTGAAACCTAATGTAAAATCATTTTATCAAATGTCTTATTTTTAGTAGTGTCATTGTATAACAAATTTCAGGTATCTTGCACTTTAGAAAATCTTCTTCACAAAATTAGCCTTCGACATGAACAGATGAAATAAAAAGACCACAAGACGGTTCTAATGACTTAAGAATGATTCTCAACCCATTTTCTTATCTCGGGTTGTGAATTTCTAAGCTTGAAACACACTATACTGAATTTCTGTTTGCACTGTCTCAAATCAAATGAAAGTTTGACTTTCTGTACAATTTAGAGCGTGTTGGAATGCATAAGAGTTTGATATAATGATGACTTTCTTGGTTGTTGATTGGATAGCTTGTAACAACATGCGGAGTGCATTAAAAAGCGGAAAACCTCGAGTTTTGCTTTACAATCCCACTTAACGGAACAATCGATTTACACAATTCTTTTCACAGAGAAATGTCTCGATTCCATGAGTATAGGCCCTATGACATGTATATATCCATATGATGATAAAGTATAAGACAATTAGAGTTAAAATGAAGAGGGCAAATTTTAGGGTAAAACACTCATTTTACTTGCTTATCAATAATTGGTTCGTTTTAGACAACTTGAGATTTAGGACACGACTTTCGCTAGCCTTTATTTTTACTTGTTTTGAAGATAGTTTTTTAACTCAATCTTTAAAACAAGTAAAAACAATTTTCTCGTCGTCTAACAATTTTCTCCCAAAAATAGACATTGACTAAGACTTCTCTAAGTCAACCAAATTATATCTTTACTCAAGTATAAAACAATAAATTTGATCTCTCTAATAAATTTTATACATGCCTGCTTAAATATCTAAGCGACATCACTTTCAACGAGAATATTATCTCAACGGAGATATAAATAATTTCACTCATAAATTTACTATACATTTCTATTTGAATGTGACTTTCAAATGACAACAATTGAGTAAAGTCAAGTATGTTCAAATATAGATTTGATTTCATACAATTTAAATTCATGTAACACCATTGCATAATTTTAAAAATCTTTAAATAATTATATAATGCTCGTATTAAATTATACATTTATACTTAAATGATTTCTAAGTGACAACATTTCCATTTAAAAATGAATAATAAAATCATAAATTTTATCCTCTTATAAATTATCTTATGTAAAACTTTTCTCCAAAAAATAATTTGGACAAACAATTCAAAAATATTTTAAGCACGAAAAAATTATTCGATATTATAAAAATTTATACAAGACACCTTTAATGACTATTAAGCATAATCAATATCAATAGTTATCGATATAAATATATTACTTATATATTTACTATACAGGTCTGCTTGAATGACATTCAAACAACAATTTTCATAAATTAAAAATAAATGAATTTATTTTCCTCAAAAACATATTAAATTAACATCATTGTATTAATTTAATACAATGATTTTTTTTACAAAAATTTAATACAATGGTTGATCCACTAAAAAATTATATAACTCATATTATCTCTTCAAATATTCGATATAATTAAAAACTATCATAATATTTTTTAGAATGCTCATTAAATATGATACACACAAACATCTTTTGATTCTATTAAATGCTTAAAAAATATATAATGCTATTATTTTTAAACATCTTTTGATATCAATTAATGAAATAATTCTTCTTAAGTAAACTTACCACAAAACTTTACAAAAATAAGTATCTCATATCCATAATAAACATTAGTCCAAAATTATATATAGTTATTGGTTTTAAAATAATAACAAGTCAATGAAGATGGACTCAGTTGACAATAAGTTGATTCACACATTGAGAGATTGTCAGTTTAACTCTCAATCTTAATGTGAAGACATTCTTAATGGGTTATTTTTATTTGATAATTAGTGAAAATTAAATTTCAATTAAATACTAAAAATAAAAATTAATCTACGATCATAAAATATATTTATTTTAGAAACATAATCAATTTGTATTAATGTATGAAATGATAGTAATAATATTCATACAATCAGTTTATAACTTACTTTTATATTGTATAACAAAAACGTTTCTCTTTAAAATATAATATATTAATACTATATAATTAATATTAAATAAAAGAGACCATCCAAAAAAAATTATCAACGAGTTACTCATCACAATATCACTCTTTTCTTTTGACAAATTCATAACAATATTTCTATAATATTTTTTTCTCAATAACAAAAACTCATAATAGGATATTCAACAATAAAACAAAAATTTAAATCATATTTAGAGACCATCATATAAAATTCACTTCAACGTGCTTAATCTTTAGTATTCCTATAATTTATAGGATAAAATATGGAAAGAAAAAAAAATAGGAGAAGAATTTCACATATTACAAAATGTCAGACAACAAATTAAACCAGAGACATGGTTTTCAAATATCATTCAAGCAAAAAATAACAACATTATATTCACATTATATTATTAGTGATAATCAATATAAAAACCTTTAGAATCACAAGCATGTTTTAGCAATCATTGAAAAAAAATCAGAATAATATAACATGAGTTTGAAAATATAGAAGCCAAAGTTTTAACAACATCAACCATGACAAAACCTAAATCTTATAGGGATCAGAACAAAATTGATTATCATTTTGTTAAGAAAATTCTAAGTCTCACGTTGATTAGACATAAAGTTTGAAAATAGTTTATATATATTGGCACCTTTTATCTTACAAATAGATTTTGTAAAGATGATTTAGGTTAAACTTTAATATGATATTAAAATTCATTGTTGTTGTATGATTATTTGTAGTTTATGTCTCTAAAATTAATTATATGTGATTTTTATACTAAAATTTATTCTTCAATTTACTTTTAATATAAATGTATCCAAATATAAACAAATTATATAAAATTTAATTCTATTAAAATCAATTATATTCATCATCAATCCAATGACACTCTACGAGTTCCAATATCAATATCTAAATATATCCATTCAAATTATTTAAAGTTTTATGGGCTCGTACGTGTGATCTCTGTGTCCCAAAGAAATGCTAGCTGGACATGAATTTATTCGGTTCAAGAAAATGTTGTACTGTCTTAATGCATATTGCAGCAAAATGCACGGTTACAATATAACTATTATCTTTTTTCTTATTTATGGTTGCCTATACAAAGTATAATTACTTAGTATTTTGTGGTTATGCGCTTCAAATTTCATTTCAATTCAATTATGGGACCTTCTACTAACATTTGGAATTGATACATCTTGATTCTAATTGTTGGAATACTCAGATATGTATATCTGAAAACTTTCAAAGACGAAATATTGGATTATTTCGGATATACATATCCGAAAACACCTTTAAAAAATTAAAATTGGATTATTTCGGATATGCGTTTCCGAAAACCCCCGGAAAATAGAATAGTGGGTTATTTTGAATATGCATATCCGAAAACACTCTTAAAAAATTAAAATTTGGTGCACTCGGATATGCATATCCGAATTCTGAAAGTATTTTGGATTTTTCGCCAGAGGTCTGAAAGAAGTGTACTAGGTGTAAAGAGAAATTCTCATAGTTTATTGTTGGGATTAGTTGAAAATATATGTTGAAGAAGTCCCACATCGGTTAGTTTTGTGAAGGAAGAGGCAGTCTAAGACTATATATAGAATTAAAGTTTTTGTAAGTCTTACATCGCTTAGTTTAGTGATGGAAGAGAGAATCCAATTCTATACATAGGATTCAAGTTTTTCTTTACAACCAGTCAAAAAAACTTTAAGTTTATATTTAGCTTTTTTATATTTTCTTTTATACTCTTGTTTTATAGTATTGTGAGGGGTAGTTAAATATTTGCTTTGGAGAGTGCGGGTGTATTGGGGCCTTGGAGTAGTTAAGGGTAGTCTATGTGTTGTAACAATTTTTACATAGTGATATTCTCTGGTTGTCATTTGACAACGGTCGTAGTTTTTTCTCCGATTTAAGAGTTTCTATGTTAATCTCTTATGTTGTTATTTACATCTTCTTTTTTTCTATGGTTTGTTTTTCCCAACAAGTGGTATCAAAACATGGTTCAGCTTGGTGGGGGAGCGTGAGCTGGATCCGGTGTTGGGTCTTGTTATAGTATGTGGGGACTCACATTTGTGGGGAAGAATGTTGGGTGCAAGTCTGAGTGGTTAAAGTCCCACATTTCCTATGAATGAGTGGAATATTTGATTTATAAGAGAGATGACTCATTTACCTAACACCTTAAGATTTTAGGTTGAGATGTGGCATCTCTCTCTTGTGGTCCTGGAGCATTATTCGGGTTCTCTTGACTTCCTCAAACTCCCCAGCAATGGTATCAAGTGCCTTGGTTTGGTAAGTATAAATTTTAGTATGCTTTGTGGTTGCAGTTTTGTCTGATCTTTCACATTAGAAAAGAAATTTTATACTCTGTGTTGGTTAGGAAATTTTGGTTTATTGCAGGAAAGGTTTTCGTTGTAGTGTCAAGTTTTTCAAGTGCAGTGAAGATTGACTTAGAGAAATTTGATGGAAGAATCAATTTTTCCTTGTGAAAAATTCAACTCAAAGATGTTTTGATACAATTAGGATTACACAAGGCGTTGAAAGGAAAATTTTCCAACATGGACAACGAGAAGTGGGAGGAACTAGATTTGAGAGCTTCGAGTATAACCCACATGTCTTTGGTTAAGACTACTCTTGCGAATGTTCTTGGCACATCGTCAGTCAAAGAGCTTTGGGAAAAACTTGAACGGTTAAATCGAGAAAATGGTATTATCAAATTGTTTATTATTGAAGGAGTAGTTTCATATCTTGTGTATGGATGGACATACAAAAGTGTCTAATCATCTAAGTGTTTTAAATGGTATTGTTTCTGAATTAGAAACTATTGGAGGTAAGATTGATGATGAAGATAAGGCTTTGAGACTCATATGGTCTCTTCCATCTTCCTATGAGCATATTAAACTTGTTTTGATATATGGGAAGGAAACCTTGAGTTTTAAAGAAGTTGCTAGTAAAATTATTTCCGAAGAAAGAATATTGAAATGTGAGGATAATACTTCATCAAACTCAAAGTTAGTTGCTAGAGAAAGGCCTTATGTGAATAAAAACAATGAAACGGGTGTGAGATATTCAAAATATGGAAAGGTTGGACATATAAAGTATAAGTGTCCTGATGGGACAACGTCAAAGAAGGGCTTTGAGTCAAATGCTAGCAATGTCTCTCTCGTTGTGAGAGAGGATGATCTTGTCTGAAAATTGAGAAGTGTGTCCTCATGACATTCCCACTATCATGGAAAAGGACGAGTTATTGCTAGAGGATTAACACATGGGAATTAATACAAAGTGTGTTGTGAGATTATGTCGATGGTTGAAGAGCTTCCTGCCAACATGGAAGTTGCACCATAAGGTTTCAACCTGGTTTTCGACATGCAAAAATTCTTGAAGTGGTTTAACTTCAAGTGAAGTATACTATTCTTTAGGTAGAGTATGATAGTTTTTAAAACTATGATTGTCGGTGAAAACAATGTGAAAATTCTTAGAGTGGTGTAACTTCAAGTGACTATACTCTTTATGGTGGAGTATGATTTTTGGCGAAGACAATGAAAACTTATGTATTATTTTCAATCAAGGGGGAGATTATTGGGGTTGGTTGAAAATATACATGTTGAAGAAGTCTCACATAGGTTATAGTTTTGTGAAAGAAGAGTGAGTTCAATGCTATATATATGATTAAAGTTCTTTTAAGTCCCGCGTCGCTTAGTTTAGTGATGGAAGAGAGAATCCAAGACTATATATAAAATTCAAGTTTTCTTTACAACCAGTCAAAAGCATTTTAAATTTATATTTGACTTTTTATATTTTCTCTTATACTCTTGTTTTAGAGTGTTATGATGAGTAGTTAAATATTTGATTTTGAGAATATGGATATATTGATGTCTTAGGATGGTTGATGGTAGTTTATGTATTGTAACAATTTTCATATAGTGATATACTTTGATTGTCATTTGATAACGATCGTAGTTTTTTTTCTGATTTTAGAATTTCTACGTTAATCTTTTAAATTATTATTTTGTTGGTTTCTTTTTTCTCCCTAATTTGTTTTTCTCAACATTTATAGCATACATTAAAAATGCAGTAGATTGCATTTTTAACTACCCCTAAAAATTAAATAGTTGTATATCAGCTATATCTCTAATCTTAAATATTCTTGACGACAAAATATAGTTATATATGTTATGCTTTCTTACTTATATCTGGAAGATGATAGAACTAAAATATGTGGAGCTCTAGAAGACTATAGAGATGTGTTCACAATCATAGATGTGTGTGATTAATTAAGATTGATACATTGATTATTTATAAAATCAATTTTATTTATAAATCATTATAGAGAGAATATTCGTTATGATATAATTACTAGAAAAAGTGACGAGAATGATAAGGTAGTACTTTGTTGTGAAATAAGAAAATTATAAAAACAACATAACCTCAACAATCATATATAATAACAAGAAAAAAAGAAAACTGTCATTTTTGGTTGAGATCATTGCTTAGTTTTAATGGTGTAGGGTCATCAAATGCAGAGTGTGGAACAGCATTGCATGTGCAAATCAGAGTACACATGGAAACAGTGGGAGGATTTATGTGAAGAAAAAGAAAACAAAGAAACAGTCAACAAAGGAGTGTACGTTTTTGTTTAGGAATATTTAGAACAGAAAGATTTGCATGATAGGAGGAATATATACAAATGGGTCCCGCTTTATCTCATGTAATATTTCATTGATCCAATTTCAACTAATTCACTCATTAAAAAACTTAGGATTTAATTACTATATATTAACACTAACACTTTTTTTTACAAAGACTCAAATATATATTTCTGAATGATTGTGAGTGTTTTTTCAGGAAGTGAAGCTAAGGCATGTGTCTAATAAAATCTCGACTAGGTACAGTTTAATTAAAAGAAATATTTTGAACATATCTCAAAATTCATGTCCGTTTGGTTACAATAAAGAATATAATGTTTACAATTTCTTTGAATGTCTAATAGTTTTGGTGGTATGGAGCAAGATATTAAGATGGCTAAAATTTTCTGTTGTTTTACATAATTCTATTTTGCATTATTTGCATTAGTTTGGGATTTTTTACTCAATTGCCATAATTTTGAAAAAATTACTAATATGTAGACGAGTCAATGAAATAAATTATTTTTATGTTTAGACTCGGCCATTCATTGGTTGAGCGACTTATTTAAGTCGGTTCATTTGCACTTCTTATGTTGGGTTTTCAGTTAACCGACTTAATAAGTCTTGTTGCTACATTTAACATTTGTAAAATCATTTGAAATTATATACGTGTTAATTCAGGAATCTTGTTAACCGATTTAATAAGTATCTCGGCCAATGGATGGCCGAGTATATACATAAAAATAATTTCTTTCATTGGCTCTTCCAATGGATGACCGAGCTTGTTCTAAAAGTGTGACATTTTGAAGAAAAAAATTTTTCAATGTGTGGCATATAGATATTTTTCAAAATATTGGCATTATGGAAAAAAAAAATTCAAAGTGTTTTGAGTAGGTATTTTGTATTTGGCATTCCTTGTGTCTTATTCCTCTATTAAAATAAAATTTGTTATTTTGCCTTTTCAAAAAAAATTGGATTTGACTTTAGAATTCGCATAAATGCACTGTGTTTGACATAAATGTAATGTGTATTGGAGGAATATAATGTGTTTTTGCATTTCTTTCTTTTAATCCCCCAAGCAGTGACGATCTCCCGAGCAGCACTTCCTCCGTTAATCTCCCTCTCATACTCTCTCATTAATACTAAGGTGAACCTACTCCCTATTTTTACTATCTTGAATCCACCGAAAGCACTCTTTGAATTGAACCTGCCTCTTTTATTTATAGGCTTGAGAAAGATAGGTTTTCTAGACGCATCGCCCATCTTCACCTAGCACACCTACATTCTTATATGTTAAGCAATTCTAACTCAACCTGCAACTAGACATAACCTCCCTAACTCGCTAGGCGCACATCCCACCTTCGACTACTGCACAAACTCTTCCTTCACCAGTAAGTAACTTAGCCTTGAATTCGTATCTCGCCTGTGCTCACCTAGGGCACCCATGGGCATGGCCTAGCTAGCCTTTCTTCTAGTAAAATGTTTTTGACAATATCCTTATATGCTGCTTGGTGATTTTTAATTCTCTCACACATTTTTGATAAAATTACAAGTAATAAGTCCAAACAACAATTTGATTACTTTTAATTGATAAACCGAAGGTTTTATATTATGCTCTTGTCAAGACTGATGTCTGAACGTACAATCACAATGTCACGACAGACGTTATGACATCTGTTGACAGAACAAAAGCTTTTATCAAAATTAAAACTATGCAGAATTATAAAGTGTAGAAGGTAAAAGAGCACAAACAGTTGTTAACCCAGTTCGGTGTAACTCACCTACTCTGGGGGCTATCAAGCCAGGAAAGAAATCCATTATCAGTAATACTAGTTCAAAGCTAAATTCCCTTGTTTACAACTTCTCGCCTAATCTCTACCTAGTGCAACTTCTACCTAGGAACCTCCTAGATATGAGAAATCGCCACCTCACTTCCAATCACCGCCGTGATAAAAGACCTGCCCTAATCCTAGTGACAGTCTATAATCCAGCCACAATCACAGTGACTCGAAACCAAACTAAACTGAAGTTTACACTTCAATCACAATACTCAAACTCTTGCTTAAAAGCTTTAGGGTGAAAACACTAACTTGACAAACTGTCAAGTAACAATCAGTCAACTCAAATTGATCAAAAGATACATGAGGACGTACAACGAAAACCATAAACTCCTTTGAAGAACCCTCAAACCCAAAACTAAGAAAATTCGGCTTCCCGTTATTTTTTACAAAGTTCTTGAAGATATTAGGTCTAGGTAGTTTCTTTAAATGCTCTTCAGCAATCCTTGGGTCTTGCATATGCACCCAAACATTCCTTGTTGCACAAGCTGAAGGTTGCACCAATCTATGCAAAAAAATCTCCTTCAATCATGGAACAAACACAAGATTTCCTAAATTGTTTCGATCAACCAATTATAGCAACATGTGTACAGCTGGAGATATTATTTGTTCTAGAATTAAAAATTGTGACCTGTAAAAATAACTGAGATATATCCAAATTGAATCTCAGAAAATCAAATCAAATCTTGTTAAGAAATAAAATAGAACCTCCTACTGTACTAGACCAAGATGTCATGACATATGTCTTTGACATCTGGTTAAAAACACATAATTGTTGAATTGTTATGACGGTTGATGCAGATGCTATAACATCTTTCCCAACATCAATAGAACCATGTTTTAGCAACATTGTTGCCAATCCTAAAACCATGGAACTAACAATCTCCCCCCTTTGAAAAATTTTGGCTAAAAAAACCAAAGACCAGTTAACCCAGAGAGAGGAATAAAACCACTAACAAAAATAGCTACATCATAAATATATATATATATATATATATATATATATATATATATATATATATATATATATATATATATATATATATATATATATATATATATATATATATATATATATATATATATATATATATATATATATATATATATATATATATATATATATATATATATATATATATATATATATATATATATATATATATATATATATATATATATTAGAGTTACAACAACTACACATACAGACAAGTCAACACTCCCCCTGTCACATATAATAGATTCTCCCCCTCAAGGAAAGCCCACACCAAAATATAAATCCAAAGGATTCTCAACACACACCATACATGATGTTTGAACATCTACTAAGACATCCCCATCCTGCACACATTATTACATCAGTAGCAGAAGCAGAATCACACACACTAAGGCAGCAACATAAACATCATGCCCCCCCTAAATAGTTCCATTGAAGCAACCACAATTAGCACAACACTTTACTCCCCCCTTTTAGCCAAAATCTTGATAAAAAAACAGAGTAAATGTACACATTGCAAGAGTACACATTGCATACAAACAAAATTGGAAACACAAGTTGCAAAAGCACATATGGCACACGGACAATAGATAAAACATGAAAGCACAAATGGAAACAAAAGTTAAACACAGATGGAAACAAACAATTAACAAGCACCAGGTTGAAGCATATAAGATTTGGAACCTAAGGCTCCTCAAAAATGAAGACACAAAGGTTACCCCTAAGCTTTTCAAATTGATTTACATTCAAAGCTTTGGTGAAAATATCAGTAAGTTATTTTTCATACCTTTACTATCCAGATGGTTTACTCCGCACTTTCCCCGATTAGTGATGAAGAATGAACAAGGTTTGAGGTGGTATCAAAGGATGATGTCACTCTCTCATTCAAATATCTATTGGTGTTCCCAATCTCAGGAGGATATCACTGTTATTGACTGTTGTGGGGAATTCCCTAATGTGCCATTCCTTGGCATAAGGGGAGGTATGACTTACAACCCTTCCCTAGTGTTTTACCCCAAAATTTGCCCTCCCATTTCTCATTGATTTCTCACCACAAAGCCCTTTAAGCTCAAGATCCAGTTAGGGTTTCATCTGCTCAAGACTTCTCCTTGCACTGTTGACCCAAATTAGGGTTTGTGTTTGCACAAAGATGTTTTGACCCAAAATGCCTAAGATGACTTTCTTGCTTCATATTGGACTCCCAAGTTTATCCTCATCAAGTTTCAAGTCTTGATTCCAAGTTTTGCCCAGTCAATTGGACAGTTGACCTAGAAATCAGCTGTATTGGGGAAAAAGTCAACTGTGGCCAATTGACAGTCAAACCTCATGAAAATTGACCCACATCAACATTATGAACTCATACGAACCATTTGATCAAGTTTGGATCACAATTCCACAAGAAACTTGATCAGATCACCAAAAGGGCAAAATGGTCATTTTTAGGGTTTTGACTGCACAAAGGCAATTTTTTACTGTTTGACCTAGCCAATGGCAAACCAAGTTCACATATGGACTCAAGGACCCCATGGAATTATCTTGACATGCTCAACAAACTCAAAAGATCCCAAGTACACAAGATTGACAGTTG
Organism: Vicia faba; assembly: GCA_948472305.1. Lineage (NCBI taxonomy): Eukaryota > Viridiplantae > Streptophyta > Magnoliopsida > Fabales > Fabaceae > Vicia > Vicia faba. The sequence goes on along the minus strand of OX451741.1, from coordinate 728,310,939 downwards.
AATTTCCCAGTCAATTGATCAATTTTGACTGTATACTGAAAAGTCAAACTTTGACTTTTTGGTCAAAATCAAGAGTCAAGATTCATTTTTCATCAAAACATGCCAAATCATGAAACTTGTTCACCAAGAAATCAAAAAATGCAAATTAGGGTTAGAAATGAGAATTTTTCATAACTTAGAATTTTTCTAAGTTATGAAAAACCCTAATTTTTTCCCAACTTTGCCCCACTTTCTCACCAAGATCTATTTGGATTCAAACAAAAGTCAAAACATGAAAGTTGTATCTTGTTGCATAATCTACAACTTTGATTCATAGAGTTTTCCCAGATGAGGCTTGTATCTCAAGTTACAATTTTTTGAATAAGGGCACTAAACCATTCTTAACTTAGTGAAATTTTAACCTATTTTGACAAGGTTTTCTACCCAACTTCAAGGCCATTTTCCCTACACTTCCACTTGGAATTTCAATTTGCATTTCAAAGATGGATTGTAGTAAACATTCCAAGCTTTCCAAAATGTCCAAGAACTCATCAAACAACCTCATAACTTGAGAGATTCGAATTTCATAATTTGGCAAAAACTCACTTTTGAATTGGTCAATTTACATGTCCATAACACTAGGCATTTTCAATCTCAGCTTGCATATCTTGATTACAGGTCCTTAAACCATCCAACACTCATAAATTTAATGCAAACTCTTTGTGCCAAGACCATGTTCTATGGATTCAAGCATTGCATAGTAGATTAATCCCAAAATAGATAAAGCACTTTATCCATTTTTGAAAAAAGCAAGCTTTATGTCCAATTGAAAATCCAAGAAGTACAGTTAAGATCTCTTTGGCACAAGTTTAGGGATTAATCACACTGATCAAGACTGAGTTATGCAGCATGTTATGGGGGCCTCTAGCTGCCTAAACACCAACTTGACCTTTTCTTGCTTAAGTGCTAAGAAACATTGCATTATTCAACACAACTTTGATATCAGCTTGCAAACCCTTAAGCAAACTTTTGAAACACATTCAAGACATCCCAACTGAGCTAACACACAACCCTAAGACCTCCAGTATCTCTCCATTGCCATAATCACTCTCAAACTGCAAAAACAGGGCAGGGCCTGCAGTTTGAGTGCCATCTCTCATTCCTCTCATGCTCTCTTGCCCAAACATGTTCAAACACATTCTCTAGCATCAATGCAAGCTAACCAAGACCTGAAACACGACCTGTAATTCCTCTAACAAGTTCCACCATTTTCACTTTCTCATTTTGCAGTTGAAGTTCCACAGCTCGATTCAAGGTGTCTCAAGGCAAAGTAAACATTGGAACATCATCACCACACCTCAAGGAAGCTATACCAACCATCACCTTGCACTGAAAGCTTCCCCATTGCCAGATAGAACTTCAACTGAACAGGTATTTTGGTGAACTTCTAACTCTTAGTACAGGCATCACTAGCTCTAGGTTTGTGAATAAGAAATGTTCTACTCATGCCACTGAACCTGTACATGCTTTTACTTTTCATTACTTTTGCTTGAGCTGTGAGAATTTAAGGTTTGAAAATGGCAGAAAACTTAGGTCAGGATTTGGGAATGTCAAAATTCTCTCTCATTTCTGAGAGTTAGGAGGTGTTCTTTATATATTTGGAATCGTGATTCAATGTTTAACATTTTTTATGTTGAAAGTTTGTGCAAAAGCTCAAAGAATCAGGACGTTTGAACTTGAGTACAGGCGCGCGCATTTTGGAACATTTTTTGTCTGAAGGTTGAAGAAGAAGCCACATGGGCTGGGCCTGTGTTGTCTTTTCTTTTCACACCATATTTCCACTTTCATATCCCCCAAGCCCATTTTGTTTGTTTTTTATGATTTTTTGATTTTTCTTTTTTCATTTTGACTCATTTATTTTTTCTTATCATATTAAAAACATAAAAAATATTTTTTGCACCATTTTTATATTTTTTAGGTATTTATTTGATTATTGTATACAAATAAGCATATAATATATTATTTAGAATAAATAGGGAAAAATAATGTAAACACCATTTTATTTTCATTTTTATTTTGTTTTGTCTTCTTAAGATTTTTTATCTAAAATATACATTTTTCATAAATATTAATTATTATTATTTTCATATATATAATATTTATTTAGTAAATAATAAAGATATATATATATATATATATATATATATATATATATATATATATATATATATATATATATATATATATATATATATATATATATATATATATATATATATATATATATATATATATATATATATATATATATATATATATATATATATATATATATATATATATATATTAATACACTTAGAATAAAATATCAAAAATATACATATTTTTGTTTTATTAATATTTAACATTAAAAATACATTTTTCACAAATATATTTCATTTTTATTTTATTTTTGTATGTAAATAATAAATATTGTATATATTGAATAAATAATGCATTTTATTTTGTAAATTAGGGTTTTGACCTAAATATGAAAATACTCCAAAAATCATACTCTTTTATTTTTTTATTTATTTGGACATAACAAACATACTTTTTTCATGCATATAAAAAAAACTTTTTTGCATTCTTGCATATTTGTTTCATTTCTATTTAATTTGTGTAAATTAAATATCTTGTAAATATTCCAAAATTGATGTAATAGCTAGATTTAATTTCTTGTCTAAATATCCCCCATTTGAATATTTGTACCCCCTTCCCCATATTATTGTGTTGTAATAGTGTAGGAATTTTACTTTTCGCACTTTAACGCTTTTTAAATATGCCATGCTAGAATTAGGGTTTGTATGCGAATAAAATGAACAAAATAGTTTTGACCTAATTTCAAGATAATCAAGCATGAAAATGGACAACACATATCACACTTGCACCCCTAGGGTATTCCACTTTGTTTCCTTCAAATAATTGGGCCATATTGCATGTTAGGTTTCTTTGGGTAAAACAAGCAATCAAATGATCATAAGTCCCTCGATGACGCTTTCGAAAAGTTGCCTAAAATGATCAAGTCCCTTTCAAAGAGAAATTGCCCAAAGAGACTTAGCACTATTGCAATTATGGTCTAAACGATGACCCGCGCCCGTCCCTTTCACCTCCTAATGCAAGATTGTCCACCAAATACAATGGTGGAACAAAATTGTCAAAAGGTTTAAAACATAACAAAAATCTTTGAGAAAACTTTAGGGTAGATAACTCTTAGGTACTTGACAACTTGCAAAGAAAACACTTGCCTAAATTCAAACCACACTTCACAAATACTTTCAAAACAAACTTTCAAAAAACCTTGAAACATCTTTTCAAAAGACAAAACACCTTTTGTAAAACATTCGAGTAAAGAATTGTTACAAGGGTAGCCTATACAAGGCATCTTTTCAAAACATTTTCAAAACCACACACCAAGCACCATTTCAAACAATTGAAAACCAAGGCAAGTTGATCTAAGCAAGTACCTAAGAGCCCATGGATAACCATGGATAGAAAGGGTGCTAATACCTTCCCTCTCTATAATCTACTCCCCGAACCCAAGAAAAATCTCCAAGGTTTTTGCTGTGCTTTTTAAACCTTTTCTTAGGATAAAATAAAAAGTCGGTGGCGACTCTTGCTCAACCGAAACATTTGCGAAAACAAACGCAAAACCATAGTCAGTTCTCCCACCGTATCACACCTAGATCTACGTCAATTTGGTTATGCTCGAAGAGACGCTCCTCATGATATGCTCATCCAGGGTATTGTATTCGATTACAAGAACAATCCTCAAGGTTACCGTCAAAGGTTTATAGGTGCTTGGGGCATGGTGAATAAGATTGATAACAAGACTTTGGGAACGAAAAACTCCATCCCTCTGAAGCCCTACCTCGGATGGGTGTTATCTCGTGCTCAAAATCTTATAATGCCATATCTTTTTGTCCTACTAGTAATCATGAAGTCTGTTACTGAAAGAGATATTCCTAATACCGTTCTTCATCTAGATAGGCCTACTGACCTTTAAGAGCTACAGAAGTCTTGGATTTAACTGAAAGAAGAAAGGGACACCTTTGAGACTCATTTCTATGCTAGTGAGAAGAAAGCATTGGAGCTGACAAAACGCTTTCACAAAGAGCAGAGCCTTAATTCATATGTCAACACAAAGAGGAAGTGTCCGTGAGAGACTTGAGTCATAATTTATTCCTTTGTAACCCTTCTTTTGTTTTCCATGTAAGCCGAAAAGGATTTTATAATCTGAACTTACTAACAAGAATCTTTGTTGTTGTTTATTTTTTATTAACAAATTTAAATCCCACGAGGTCCTTGAAAACATTACATATGCATCTACATACCATACATATCATTACATAACAGGTTTCCAAGACAGGTTTTCTTATCTTCTTGCTGTTTATTTCAGCAGAAAATGGCTCTTGAACAGACACTCAAAGGTCTCTAGGCTCAAAATGCCCAGTTCTAATAGATGTTCCTAAACTTAGCCAAGGGGAAAGAAGAACTGAAGGCACTCATCGTCAATGAGAAGAAGAAGAAGGCAAAGAAACCAATAAGCGTCCTTAACATGGGGAGGAGGTATATAGGTCTAGACAAGCAAGCTCAAGATCTTGATATCCCATTGGACGAAGATGACAACCAGGATGATGATGGTAAAAGTGTTAAAACTGAAAGAAACAATCTTGGTTCTAACAAGTTTCCTGATGAAGAGGATGCAGATTATTTGGATGAACAATATCCCCCCTGCTGACGAGAAGTATAAGGTGTTAGAAGAGCGCCTGAAAGCTATGGAGATCCAGAAGGTGCCTGGCTTGAACTTTGAAGAATTGGATTTAGTCTCAGGAGTCGTCATTCTTCCTAAGTTCAAAAATCCTACCCTTTCTAAGTATGATGGAGTTTCTTTCCTGAAGCTGCATTTGAGATCATATGTTCGGAAAATTCAACTATACACTGCTGACAAGAAATTGTGGTTGCATTTCTTTCAAGAGAGTCTGTCTAGAACACAACTAGAATGGTATTATCAACTTGAAGGTAACAATATCCCTACTTGGGAAGATTTGGTTGCAGCTTTCTATAAACAGTATTAATACAATTCTGAATAGGCACCAACCCGCATGTAACTACAGAGTATGTCCATGGGTTCTAAGGAAGGCTTTAAAGAGTACGTACATAAATGGAGATATCTTGTAGGAAGAGTTCAACCTCCTTTGGCTGATAGGGAATTGGTTGACATGATCATGAGCATGCTAACAGGTCATTTCTATAATCACCTACTTGGAAGTTCTTCATCCAGTTTCACTGAACTCGTATTAACAGGAGAATGTGTTGAGAATGGAATCAGAAGCGGTAAAATTTGGGTGCCTACATCTTAGAATACTGTGAAGAAGTCTTATAATGGTAAGAAAGAATCTAATGTTGTGTACAGCCAGAAGGGTCGTAATAAGAATAACCGCAACCAATCTGTGGGGGTAGTTCTGATCTCTAATCCTGTGTCAGTACCACCACAACAACAACAACAACAACAGAGTAATCAGCATAGGCAGGATGCACCCAGGAGATAGTTCACAAGAATTAACATGTCGTTGTCTCAAGCATTGCAACACATGTTGAAGGCAGAACTAATCATATTGAAGGACCCTCCTCATAATCCTAATACTTGCTCTCCCCGTTACAATCTTAATGCAAGGTGTGCATAATACTGCAACAGTCCCGAACATGACACTAACAATTGTTGGGCTCTGAAGAATAAGATCCAAGACATGATTGATGCTAAGGAGATTGAATTTGATCCTCCTGAGACTCATAATATGATCATTGCAGCTATGCCAAATCACGACAAGGGCATTAATGGTATTGATAATTTTTCTTATGTTTCTGCTGTGAATGAATTGACTACTCCTCTGATGATTGTTAAGAAGAAGTTGTTGCAAGCCATTTTATTTTTGGGTTGCATTGAAAGGTGCTACTACTGTGTGTCCCAATCCAATGGTTGTGTACTGATGAAAGAAGGTGTTCAACGTTTGATGGATGACCGTGTAATTCTATTTGAGAATACTCCTTCTATAGAGAGTATGTCTCAAGACCTGAAGCTTGAAGTCATGTCTGCAATTTCTGGTACTCTTGTAAAGATCAATTCTAAGGGTCCTGTGAAGATTACTACGGATCCTAGGGTTGCTCCTCTGATCATTATCGCGCCTGGGCCAATTCCATATTCCTCTGACAAGGCTATCTCTTATAATTATAGAGCTGGTGTCTACTACCATGGCGTCAAGCAAGAACCATTGACTGTCGAAGATAAAAATACTTAAATTACGGATCCCAATGTTGGCAATATTGTTGGGACTAGTAAAGTTACCAGAAGTAGAAGGGTTTTCTCTCCAGAGATCTCTCCAAAATCTGTTACTACACTAGTTCATATCACTACCACTGAATCAACTATTGAAACTTGAGGCAAAGAACATATGACTAAGTCTTCCCGGGACTGAGGCACCGAAAGAGGTTACTGTTGAAGATACCTCAAAGCAAGAGATGGAAGAAGTACTTAAAACTATTCGAAAGAGTGACTATAAGATCGTTGAACAGTTGGGACAGACCCGCTTAAAAATATCTATGCTATCTCTGTTGTTGTGCTCTGAAGCCCATGCTCAGGCTCTGGTAATGTTCCTGAAATCTACTCATGTACGACAGGAAATCTCTGTTGATCAGTTTGGAAATTATGTTGCTATACTAACAACCGATAATGGGCTAGGCTTTTCTAACAATGACTTAAATCTCGCAGGAAGGAACCATAATAAGGCCATGTATGTCTCTATTGAGTGTAGGGGCACTACCTTATCTCATGTATTAGTGGACACAAGTTCGTCATTGAATGTATTGCCAAAAGCTGCTTTAGACAAGATTGAATGTGAAGGGATTATGCTAAAACCCAATGACATTCTGGTAAAATCTTTTGATGGTTCAAAGAGAATGGTGCATGGAGAGGTTGATCTTCTAATTAAAGTGGGTTCCTAGGTTTTCGAATCTACTTTCTATGTGATGGACACTTGTCTAGCATATTCTTGTTTTCTTGGTCTACCTTGGATTCATTTAGGCGCTTATGGGCCTTTTATCTCTTTTGGGCTTCTCACCTCCCTGGGCATAATTATTTCACCATGAACTTTTCTCTAGACGATTGCGCTTACGAAACCTTGGTCGCCTGCCTGTGAAATCAACCATGGTCGACATGCTTATGTAGTCGACTCCTCATAATTTAAAGCTCTTTAATGCTCTTAAAAGAGCCTTTTTAACTTTTGGTTTGGATTTCTCTCTTTATGGAAATCTTAGCCAACAAATTGCCCCCCCAAAAGTCCTTTTCAACTGAAGGGGCAGAAACAGACATTTTAATCATTTTCTCTTAGTGCAAAGTGACATCACTGTAATCATGACTTTATTCTACAAACGTTACATCAGCGATCACACAGCCACTCCCATACTTTATAGCTTCAACTTCCTAGGACAATTGTGGCCTCCAATTTACCAACTTCCTCACCTCAATTGCCATCTGTTTAGCACGTGTCGGCTGTGTGGCCAAAATTTTCTCCCACTTTTTTCCCAAATGTTTGGGTTCTTTGGTGGTATAAATACCCTTTTCAATCCTTCATTTTCTCTTTGCGCTTTCTTTGCATCCTTAAACTTTTAGCTTCCAAACTCAACAAAAAAAAACCACCTTTGTTTTTTACTCAAAACTTCCAATCACCTTACATGGTGTCTCCAAGCCAAATTGTTGAACACATTAGCATACCTCACGCAATTGAGCTAGTTTCTACCATGCCTAAGTTACTAGTTATTGATGTACAAACCTTTGTGTTGGAGCCAAACCCAGCATGCAACATTGCTACTTTCTGTTCTAATATGTTGCTTCCATTTGTCTGCATCAATGTTGCATACACTCTCATGAGACCCATCCCTGATGAGATTAGGGCACCAAAAAATCTGCAAAAATGCTTCCCTGTTCATAGAAGCACAAGGCCCCCTATCACACGGAAGTGTCCTTTAGATTTCTCCCACATCTATACAACCTCGAAAGTGTTTCTCTCTGCTCCTGCTATCAACCAGGACTACATTGTATGGTTAAATAAGGTGGATAAAGTTAAAGGCGGTGTCTAGAAATCCCAAGGAATTTTTCACTTCATTCAACTTTCTAGGGTTGTCCCTAGTTCCACAAACACCTTCCATTTCACATTTGGTATGCTAACCCCCACGCTTTTCGATGTTGCGGCTATCACTGGCCTTCGTCCTCCAGGTGAAACATTCATCCCTACTATGGTTTATGAAGATGTTATTCCCTTTAATAAGGACGTCGATGGTTTCACCAAGTACATGGAGCGTTTTCACGCTAAGGATGTCAATACGGTGTCCGATGAAGAGCACATCGCCTTTCTGGCCTTGTGCCTCTCTAAATATATTTTCTACAGCAGGTCCCTAAAGGTGGCCAAACGTTTCATTGCGTTGGCACATCACCTCCACATGGGTCAAAGCACCTGCTTGAGCAAACTCATCCTGGGGTCGTTTTATGAATTTCTTAGTGTGGGGGTCGACCAGATGACCTCCCTTGCACCAACTGCCAGTTATTTTCTTGCAGGGACATTTTGGTTGCTGCAATTGTGGCTAAATTCCACCTTTGGGGATCAACTTAAATTGAAGCTTTCAAAAGCACGGGAGGTGTTCTTTGCCAGTCGTGCCATTGAAGGTCCCCATCTTGCTGCGATGACACTGTCCAACAATGACCTGACTCGAGAGGAGGCGCTTGAGACATACTTGAGGATTTTCTTCAGGTGCACTTATTTTCACCCTAGTATGGAATCATTTTCTTCAAGACCATGTGGTCCCGAATGGTTTACTCGACCATTTCCCCCTACTGAGCCAATGCAGGTCCCTGAATCCAAAGCCATTTGGCAAGCTTTTCTGATCCCTATGCTTATAGCGTCTAGGGTGGGTGCTAACGATGGGGTGACACTTATGTGTTACCAACCCAATATGGTGGCTAGGTGTGATCGGTGGATCTGGAACTGACTGTTTAAAGCTGGTTCGCGAAATGTCGCGGAAGCAAGAGTCGCCACCGTCTTTTATTTTCTCCAAATGGAAAGGACAAAAGCACAGAAAAATTCCTTAAAGAGATTGCTCTCGGTTCGGGAGGTAGGTTATAGAAAGGGAAGGTGTTAGCACCCTTTCTATCCATGGTTATCCATGGGCTCTTAGATACTTGCTCATTGTGTTTTCAAAAATGGTTTGTTTTCTTTTCAACTGTGGGTTTTAAAAAGTTTCTTTGAAAGTTTCAGATCGACTCTTGTGTCAGAGTGTTTGAAAAATTGCTTTGAAAGCTTTTGAAAAGTGTCGGTGTGAAAAGATTGTTTGTTTGTTTTGAAGAGAGCAAGTATCTACGAGAACCTACCTACTCTAAGGAATTCGTCTGTGTAAATGTCCTTTAAAGTAGTGCCATCCCACCATTGAGAGGTAGGTAGCACCACCGTTGGAGGTGTTCGGGTCAATTCGAAGTTCGGGACATGGTGATCACCAGAGCAATGGGAAGACACCTTAGAAGCTACCCTCATGCCAGGTTCCCGGATCATGAGGACTTACTAAGACATCCTCTACTCGACGATCACCTTTCGAGGCAAGGCAACAGTGAGGCGTACCCTAGGGGTGGTGTGTGCGAATCGTGTGTCGTTTTCATTTGCATTTGTCTTGTCATGTTAAAGTGTTCTACGCTTGTTTTTATTTAAGGCCATTCATTCTTGCATGCTTTGTTTAACAGTTAAAATATTTGCGGGAAAAGTAAATCTAAAGCTATTACAAATGGCGCGGGTCCACATCGCCAAAATTAAACCGGACCCGATTTGACGGAAAGTAAAGAAGCAAATAAAGTAAAGTGCGAGAAGTTTAGTTACATGGCTTCGGGAGAGATACATAATTATTTAAGCGAAATAAAATAAATGTACGAAATAAAAGAATTATCGAAACGAGGGCGTTGGACCCTTTTGCAAAAATATTGAATTAATGAATTAGAATTAAAAATTAAAAGAAAGCAAGAATTTGTTTTTGGCATTTTCAGGATTTAATGAGAAAGAGAATTAATGAAAATTAAAATTGAATGCAAACCCTAATTCTATTTATTTTTAAACTTATTAAAAAAATGTTGAAGTTTTTAACCTAATTTAACCTAAGTTATTTACATACAATTTAATTATAAAAATAAATAAATAAATAATATTATGGGAAAGAAAAAAAAATTAAAAGGAATAAAAACTATCAATTAAACCTAGTTCTACATTTTTTATATTTTTATTAAAAGAATTAAAGTTAAAGCACCTAATTTAAATTAATTAATTTACATACAATTATTTATGAAAATATTAGAAATAAAAATTATTTATTACATTTTTTATCTTTTCTGAATTTTTATGTATTCTTTGTATTTCGTAGAAATAATTAATTAAAGTAAACAATCAAGAAAATAAAATAATAATTAAAAAATAAAATATAAAAAGATAAAAAGAATTGCAAACCAGGGGGGTGGAAGTCCCAATATGGAGGTATAGTTTTGAATAATCTGGCCCAAAATATCCTGAGTCCGTTTGACTTTTTGAATAGTATGCTGAAGCGCTGACTAAGGTCTAGCGTGCTCTTTAGATCCGTGCCTTTGGTTTGGTCATCAGGGGCACGTGGACGTCTTGTTTTGAGCGTGCATGAAGATCTTCAACGTAAGTGCTGCACAGGATTTGTTAGGGAAAAATAATATTGAAATATGTAAGACCTGGGGCTCGAACCCAGGTCATGTACCTTCACCACCAATCCTAGTTGCCAGCTGAGCTAAGCGCACATTCAATTAATATACAAACAAACAAATAATATAAAAAGAAACAACGCGTTAGTGGATAGAAACGCGCGAAATTCAAAACAACGTATCACTTGCTGCCAACACATCATCGTCTTCACCATCCCTGTATCATAAAACATGAGGCAACGGTTTTTTGGACGTTCTCATAGGCATGCTACCAAAAAATAGCGATTAGGCCTATGCAACTCATAAATTAATCGCGACTATGGATTCTTCTTCGTCCAAGCTTGCTAAATTGAATGGTGATGGTCTGGAGTCCTAATTTTTCCTCTTTGCAAAAGCCCTAATTCCAAGCTCTGAAAACCCTAGAAATTAAACATGGCAAAATCGTGTATAGAACAGAAAAAAGCAATTGAACATATTGGTTAGCTTCAAAACATCCTAATGAACATGAATCAATGGATAAAATGCTGTAAAAATGCTTAAATCATGATGCACGATTTTGAGTTTTTCTCTACACAGTTCGTGTCCAATATACCAATTCTTCGTGCTTTGATGGTTGTCTTTAATTGGAACACGTTCAGGAGCCTTTAAGGAAGCTAATGGACTATGAATTATGCCTTGAATCAACCTCTAAAGTGGTTTACAGTTTTGAGTTTCTTTGAGAAAATTTCAAGTTTGCAATGTGTTCTTTAGCGCAACTTTTTTGTCCATGTGCATTAGGTTTCTCATCAAGCATATGTAGTGAACAAATTAGGTCAACAAAACTCAATAAAATCCAATGCAATAATGGTTTTTGGAAATTTGATTTTAAGGATCTTTTTCATATCTTTTTTCAAGTGTTCTTGGTTCAAAATCATGCCAATCAGTCCAATTCTTTCCTAATTAGCCTATGCACGAAATCTTGATAGCAAAACATGCATGAAAAGATTTTTTAGGTCAAGTTATATATTTTCCACATATTTAAATGATTTAAATGAATTAATATAAATAATAATTCAAATAAATAAATAAAAAATGAGAAAATACTTCCCTTTGGGCCAAGTGGTCGTGCACATGCTTAGAATGATGAATCATGGAAGAAAAATGGGCCCATTAGCAATTTTAGGTCATTTGGATCAAAGTTGACTTTTCAAAATATCCAAAAATTTCCCAACTTCCACAAGGCATAACTTACTCAATTTGTAAGCTTTTCTCATGTTCTTGGACATTTTGGAAAGGTCTTTGAGTCCTCTAACCAATGCCTTTGGTCCCATGTCATTTTTATTTACCAATCTCAAGTTATGGCCTTTGACATAAAGTCCCTTTTTGTTGACTTTTGAAAATGACCTATAATGTTGAAATTGATAACTTTTTGTGAGAGCATTTCTTGGACTTGAAGTATGAAGATGAGTTGTAGGAAATGTCTTTCTCTTCAAAATGAGCTTTGGATGGAATTTTTCTGATAATCCATGTGAAAGTTATGCCCTGGTCAATTTCAGTTGACTTTTTGAGCTGTCCAAATAAGGAAACTTTTGCATCTTTGATGATTTCTGAGCCAAATTTTGAGAATCATGATCAAGCATTGATAAAATGATGTTTTTGGATTCAAAATGATATGTTGACCAAAAATTTGAACTTTTGACTGTCAAATGACCATTTTGCCCCTACAGTTGACTGTAGTGCAATTTAGGGTTTTGACTGTGCAATTTTGAGTTGAATGCCTTGAAACTTGATATGAGGATACTTGACCATATTTGTAGGCATGTGAGACTTGATTGGGCCTTTGAAAACTTCATTTCCTTGATCAGGACACAAACCCTAGTTTTGACTGTATAGGAGACAGTTAGACTGTGCAACCCTTGGGGAATTTTGTGACTTGGCTTGGCAATTTCTTGAAAAATATGGGAGGGTAAATTTTGGGGTACAACAGTTGCCCCTGTTTAATCTTCTTAGACCTGAGGATGCAGATTGGCTGACGTGCCTTTCGTAATCCGAGGGTAGAAGATGATTGGACACTAGAGTGCCCAGAAATTTGCGCTCACATGTTAGCAGTGTGATGGGGGAATGGGCTTATAGATGCCATTTAGAGATTGCTGGATAGGATGATGGGCTTATAGATGCCATCTGGATGTTGATCGCGTAGGAGATTCCTTAGCGAGAACCTGCATACCTGCAAAACAGAAAAATGAGTACCTGACACGTTGCAGGAGCTGATTTTAGATGCTTGGTACAGAGGTGTCCTGACTGGTTACAGGAGCTGAGTCTGGAGCTTTAAACGGCGATGAATAAACCATGAACGGTAAGAGAACCTTGGGCGACTTTAACTTCAACAACGCCCGTTGAGAAAAATCTTGAGTGTCTTCTACTGGGATAAGAATCAGGGGGATCTTAGGGTCGGTCTGACTGAACCAGAGAAGGCCTTTGACTGGATAAGCATCAGGAAAATCTTAAGGGTTGATTTAACTAAACCGGTCTAGGTCTTGAACTATCTTCACCTGGATAGGCATCAGGGAGATCTTAGAGTCGACCTGACTGAACCAGAGAAGGCCTTTGACTGGATAAGCATCAGGAAAATCTTAGGGTCGATTTAGCTGAACCAGACAAGGTCTTGGAATATCTTCAACTGGATAAGAATCAGGGAGATCTTAGGGTCGATCTGACTGAACCAGAGAAGGCCTTTGACTGGATAAGCATCAGGAAAATCCTAGGGTCGATTTAGCTGAACCGGACAAGGTCTTGGAATATACTGAAATAAGTGTCAGAACGTCGCCATATCTGGTTTATATCTGGACTATATCTGGAAGGAAATCTGGAAGCAGCATCAGAACGTCACCATCTCTGGGTTACATCTGAAACTATATCTGGAAGGAAATCTGGAAGCAGCATCAGAACGTCACCATATATGGTTTACATCTGAAACTATATCTAGAAGGAACTCTGGAAGCAGTATCAGAACGTCACCATCTCTGGGTTACATCTGAAACTATATCTGGAAGGAAATCTGGAAGCAGCATCAGAACGTCACCATATCTGGTTTACATCTGAAACTATATCTAGAAGGAAATCTGGAAGCAGCATCAGAACGTCACCATCTCTGGGTTACATCTGAAACTATATCTAGAAGGAACTCTGGAAGCAGCATCAGAACGTCACCATATCTGGTTTACATCTGAAACTATATCTGGAAGGAAATCTGGAAGCAGCATCAGAACGTCACCATATCTGGTTTACATCTGAAACTATATCTAGAAGGAACTCTGGAAGCAGTATCAGAACGTCACCATCTCTGGGTTACATCTGAAACTATATCTGGAAGGAAATCTGGAAGCAGCATCAGAACGTCACCATATCTGGTTTACATCTGAAACTATATCTAGAAGGAAATCTGGAAGCAGCATCAAAACGTCACCATGTCTGGTTTACATCTGAAACTATATCTAGAAGGAATTGCGATAGTTGATAGTAATCATTTTTGTATTGATCTTTTTCCTGAAAAAGCAAAACATAATTGTATGCAAAATCATGATGCATGAACTGTATGTCTTCAAAATTAATGAGATTCGTGTAGTATGATGCGTATGCATGCTATAATGATGTTTATGTGATGTTTATGAATGTATTTTTGTCTAAGAAGATAAATCCTTGACAGGTGCCGGGAAGTCACTCCTGGGCTGATGTTGAAGAATAGGTTTTGCTTCCGCTGGGGATGATAACTGCAAGAATACCGGTAGGAGAAGATGACTCCGTTGAGGAATGAACTTGACAAATGGAAGATTCTGCGGGGAGACAAATACTCTAGTAATCTTGCTGGGGAGCAATACTCTGTGGGAAGAGGGATGCCTTGCTGAGTGTTGATGATAGTTTGCTGGGGAGCGGAAGACTTTGTCGACGACGCTCTTTCCGTGGCTTTTGGCTGAGGATAACCCAGTTATATCCTGTTAAGGAAATAACTCTTTAAATAAGGCCGGACGACGCGTTCGTGCCCTGCGAGGGATAAGCTTCCAGCATTTACTGGGGATAAGCTTATTGCTTGGGGATATGAATTCCAAATTTCCTGGGGAACTAGATTGGATTCTCTTGGGGAAGTTTTGTACTGCGTTGGTTATATTCTTCAACGGAACCTACCTTGATATCCTGGAGGACAGAACAATCAGATTGCTTAGACCACCCATTATTGCCCCTGTTTCTATGGGGGAGGCACATGTGGGATGCTGATAATTGTTGAGGGTCAAACCTTCTTCTGGTAGGCAGGTGACAAGATGACAGGACATAGTCGTACGCTTTGATCCCTAACTTTTGCCTGGACCGCCCTTTCGGGTTTTCAGTCCACCGGGATACCCGTTTTTGCCCAAGCCGCCTTTTCAGGTTTTCGACTTGCCGGGTGTACAGATTTTTTCCATTTCGTCCCTTCATTTTGCCCGAACCCTTTTGGTTCGCCGGGAAGCCCTTATTTTTGCCTAGGTGTGTCAACCTAGCGGGTCTTTGATTGTGCGTAGTAATTTTTTTCGACTATGTCCACGCTCTCAGAATGTAGGGAGTTGCCCCTGTTAGCAGTGTTTTGTCATGCCACCAGAAGGTATTTGATCAGGCAAGATTCGTTGTTGGAATGCCCCAAGTGACTCAGGCGGAGATTTGCCCCAGGCTATTTGGCCTTTGAGAGATTCTCCGAATCTTGATTGGACTGCCCCAGATTACAGACCATGATTATATCATGCCCCTCGATTGGAGGTGCTTTCGTTCATTAGGCATTCATCGTGCGAATTTTCCTGCTGTTCAAACAAAAAGTCATATGCAAACAAAGTTATGTTAAAAATGCAAAGCTTATGTCTGTCTTGAAGATTTTGAAAATGCATTCTCTTTCATAAAACAAGTGAATGTTTGTAAAGCATGATGTCAACTCGTTAGTTTATTACGAGCCTTAAGGAGTCAGGATACCTTTGGTAACAGTACGCTTTCGAACTAACCCATGCTTCAGCTAGGACTTTTAAGGGCTATAACGTGGCTTGGTTCACGGTTTAAGAAACAAAGGATAAAGGCTCAAATTATTTGTACCCACCCGCTCTTCGTGATGTTCTCCAAACCTAAACTCAGTTGATCATACGTTAGACCTTGTTTGAGTCTTTGCTCTGATTTTCCAGTGATGGTCGGATACTGAACGTTTATGTTGGATAGACAGTCATTCCTTTTTGTTATTGTTGAGGGTTTATAAGACCTCTTTCTTTTTGATTTTGTTATCCCTATTTTTTTTGCCTGAACTGTTTCCTTTTTTGGAATTACAGTCAGCGGGATGCCCCAGTTTTGTAAGTCTCCTTCATGGGTTTTGACTTAATGGGTTTTTTATTTTTTGAGATAATGACTGCCTTTCTTTATTGATTATTCGGAACCATCACTGTCTTTCTTTGCTTTGTAAGGACCTCTTTGGTGCCATTCGTTATGCACTTGGATCAACTGAGAGAACTACCTTGCCCCAGGTTATGATTAAGGGTTTTAAATTTCGAAAAGAAAAACTCCTACTTCTTTGGCTCAGAGGGGTTGACGAGGGATTATCATCCTTATAACTCCAGTGTTTAGGGATTGAAATAATGCCTGTACCTCATCAGCGGGGTCTGTTCAAAAGCATACTGTATATTATGGTATCGTTTTCGTCATCCTCCCTCAAGAGGCTTAGAATTTTAGATCCAGCGTTGACATCAGAAAAAATATGAAAAGAAATTTGAACATAATGAAAACAATTGTATTAATTCCCAAAACAGACGTATGCGATGCATTGATAGAATAAAAGAGTTTGCTATGACATTAATTGTTTGTATAAGCAAAGAAAAATACAACTCAAAAATTCAAATAAACAAAAGGCTTCAATGATTGGGCAACGGAGCAGTGATTATGTTTGGAGTCTCAGGCACTTCAAACTGAATCTCCCCGGCGTCGATCATGTCTTGAATCTTATTCTTGAGAGGCCAGCAGTTGTCCGTAGTATGCCCCGGGCTATCAGAATGATACGCGCACCTATCATTGGGATGATAGTTGGGAGCAGAAGTGTTCGGATTCCGAAGAGGAGCCCTTAAGGTGATCAGCCCTGCCTTCAACATTTGTTGCAGTGCTTGATCCAGCGACATGTTGATTTTGGTGTACTGTCGTTTCTCCTTGCGCTGCTGCCCCTGTCCTTGTTGAGCAGGTCCAGGATTGGAGATCTGGATTGCCCCTACCTCATGACGGCTCTTTTTACCGTGCACAGCATTGGATTCTTTCTTTCCATGATGAGGCTTTCTATCAGAAGGTGCAGCCTCTTGAATTTTCCCAGACCGGATGCCAGCTTCTATTCGCTCTCCAGTCAAGATAAGATCTGTAAATCCAGCAGACGAATTCCCAATTAGGTGGTTGTAGAATGGACCAGACAGGGTCCCCAAGAACATATCGACAAGTTCCCGATCAGTCAGAGGTGGTTGTACCCTTCCAGCAAGATCCCTCCATTTCTGCGCATATTCTTTAAAACCTTCACTTGATCCTAACGACATACCCTGGAGTTGGGTACGCGTAGGAGCAAGGTCGGCATTATATTGATACTGCTTGTAGAAAGCAGTAGCCAACTCCTCCCAGTTACGAACCTTGGTCCCATCTAGTTGATAGAACCATTCGAGATGAGTCCCTGAAAGACTCTCTTGGAAGAAGTGGATCCACAAGTTCTTGTCCACCGTATATGGTTGAATCTTCCGAACGTAGGACCTGAGATGTAGCTTGGGACAAGACGCCCCGTCATACTTAGAGAAGGATGGTGCTTTGAACTTCCGAGGAATAATCACACCAGTTGACAAACCCAGATCTCCAAAGTCCAGCCCAGGTACCTGTTGGATCTCCATAGCATTCAGCCTATCCTCCAACTGTTTGTACTTGTCTTCGGCAGGAGGGTATTGTTCGTCATTGAAATCTGTCTCATTGTCAGAGACCACTGGGCTGGGAATCCTTTCCTCTTGATGACTGCTTTTCCCCACAGATGGAGTTGTCCTCTCAGTTTGATCCTGCAGGGTATTCCTAGATCTGCGTCTAGGGCTGAACAAAATAGTCCTCCTCTTCTTCTTTTCCTTCTTCAAAAGCAGGGCCTTCAGATCTTGCTGCCCCTGGGTCAAATTCATGATCATCCCTTGGAACTGGGCATTCTGAGCCTGGAGGGCCTTGATAGTGTGTTCGGTTGAAGATTCAGGATTCATGACGATCGGCTGAAATAAACAGCGAAGAAGGGTAAGCAACCTGTCAAAGGGATACCTGCAATGCAATGAGATGCATGTAATGTTTTCAAGGACCTCGCGGGGTAGACAAAAAATTTGTTAGCATTTGAACTTGTAGCTTGATGGAAAGAAACCCGTGTTGTTGAGAATTCTTCTCCAAGGGTCAAAGGCTCACCATGTCCAGTGGGTCATAGCCCCTGACAACCTTGGCTAGAGGAAAATAAATCCTCTTTGCCCCTTGCTAGATGTTTGATTTATCATGACCTGCATCACAAGCCCTTGAGATCCTTGAAATGGGTTAGGATGTATGCAATGGTATGATGTTATGTTATGCATGGGGTAATGTAAGTAAACTCTGTTATTAGCCCTTATTGAGGGCTATAAACAAAACCTGCAAAAAACTAGTCTGCAAGAAACTCAGTACATTCTGTTATAAGCCCTAATTAAGAACTATAAACAAAACCTGCAAGAAACTCAGTATACTTTGTTATGAGTCCCAATTAAGGACTATAAACAGAACCTGCAAGAGACCTAGTAAACCCTGTTATGAGTCCCAGTTAAGGACTATAAACAAAACCTACAAGTAGCTTATGTGTCAGATAACACGCATGCAAATAGTCAAGTACGAAGGCACACAAGTCACACAAGAGGAAGCCCTTAGAGTTTAGGCCAGCATGGGGTCTGGGTATTACCCTCTTGAAGTTGGTGGGCTCAACCTGTCCTATTAGAAGTAACCGGGTTCTAAGGGTCCCAATATCACTGGATTGCTTTCATTGTTCATCGTTTCGATTTAGCCACTGAACTGGCGACCGAAATATTCCAAGAAAGCAACCCTCAATTGGGTGTAGTATCGAGTATCAACCAACCTCGGACTGCACCAAAGTCAGTTATCTCACTACCCTAAAGAGGCCAAGATAGTTCAATTAAGGTTCCTAAGGTCTGTTGATGCTTCACGACACCACGCGGAGGCCCCGTACTCTCCTTGACTGAACTCAAGGGTTACCGGTACACACCAAAGTGCCACATCAATGTAGCAGACTGTTTCAACCATGTCGGTATACCCCGCACAGTTCCCTCACAGCCTTGTTGCTACTTTCTAAGAAGGTATCCCCAGATCTGGGTTAGGATCTATAGAACTCCCAAGACAATCCCACAATTTAAAGTAAACAAGGAAAGCAATTGAAAACACAGTTATGAACTAACCCTAAGGTACACCTCACTTTAAGTTAAGTCCCCAGCAGAGTCGCCAGTTCTGTGATCGGTGGATCTGGAACTGACTGTTTAAAGCTGGTTCACGAAATGTCGCGGAAGCAAGAGTCGCCACCGTCTTTTATTTTCTCCAAATGGAAAGGACAAAAGCACAGAAAAATTCCTTAAAGAGATTGCTCTCGGTTCGGGAGGTAGGTTATAGAAAGGGAAGGTGTTAGCACCCTTTCTATCCATGGTTATCCATGGGCTCTTAGATACTTGCTCATTGTGTTTTCAAAAATGGTTTGTTTGCTTTTCAACTGTGGGTTTTAAAAAGTTTCTTTGAAAGTTTCAGATCGACTCTTGTGTCAGAGTGTTTGAAAAATTGCTTTGAAAGCTTTTGAAAAGTGTCGGTGTGAAAAGATTGTTTGTTTGTTTTGAAGAGAGCAAGTATCTACGAGAACCTACCTACTCTAAGGAATTCGTCTGTGTAAATGTCCTTTAAAGTAGTGCCATCCCACCATTGAGAGGTAGGTAGCACCACCGTTGGAGGTGTTCGGGTCAATTCGAAGTTCAGGACATGGTGATCACCAGAGCAATGGGAAGACACCTTAGAAGCTACCCTCATGCCAGGTTCCCGGATCATGAGGACTTACTAAGACATCCTCTACTCGACGATCACCTTTCGAGGCAAGGCAACAGTGAGGCGTACCCTAGGGGTGGTGTGTGCGAATCGTGTGTCGTTTTCATTTGCATTTGTCTTGTCATGTTAAAGTGTTCTACGCTTGTTTTTATTTAAGGCCATTCATTCTTGCATGCTTTGTTTAACAGTTAAAATATTTGCGGGAAAAGTAAATCTAAAGCTATTACAAATGGCGCGGGTCCACATCGCCAAAATTAAACCGGACCCGATTTGACGGAAAGTAAAGAAGCAAATAAAGTAAAGTGCGAGAAGTTTAGTTACATGGCTTCGGGAGAGATACATAATTATTTAAGCGAAATAAAATAAATGTACGAAATAAAAGAATTATCGAAACGAGGGCGTTGGACCCTTTTGCAAAAATATTGAATTAATGAATTAGAATTAAAAATTAAAAGAAAGCAAGAATTTGTTTTTGGCATTTTCAGGATTTAATGAGAAAGAGAATTAATGAAAATTAAAATTGAATGCAAACCCTAATTCTATTTATTTTTAAACTTATTAAAAAAATGTTGAAGTTTTTAACCTAATTTAACCTAAGTTATTTACATACAATTTAATTATAAAAATAAATAAATAAATAATATTATGGGAAAGAAAAAAAAATTAAAAGGAATAAAAACTATCAATTAAACCTAGTTCTACATTTTTTATATTTTTATTAAAAGAATTAAAGTTAAAGCACCTAATTTAAATTAATTAATTTACATACAATTATTTATGAAAATATTAGAAATAAAAATTATTTATTACATTTTTTATCTTTTCTGAATTTTTATGTATTCTTTGTATTTCGTAGAAATAATTAATTAAAGTAAACAATCAAGAAAATAAAATAATAATTAAAAAATAAAATATAAAAAGATAAAAAGAATTGCAAACCAGGGGGGTGGAAGTCCCAATATGGAGGTATAGTTTTGAATAATCTGGCCCAAAATATCCTGAGTCCGTTTGACTTTTTGAATAGTATGCTGAAGTGCTGACTAAGGTCTAGCGTGCTCTTTAGATCCGTGCCTTTGGTTTGGTCATCAGGGGCACGTGGACGTCTTGTTTTGAGCGTGCATGAAGATCTTCAACGTAAGTGCTGCACAGGATTTGTTAGGGAAAAATAATATTGAAATATGTAAGACCTGGGGCTCGAACCCAGGTCATGTACCTTCACCACCAATCCTAGTTGCCAGCTGAGCTAAGCGCACATTCAATTAATATACAAACAAACAAATAATATAAAAAGAAACAACGCGTTAGTGGATAGAAACGCGCGAAATTCAAAACAACGTATCACTTGCTGCCAACACATCATCGTCTTCACCATCCCTGTATCATAAAACATGAGGCAACGGTTTTTTGGACGTTCTCATAGGCATGCTACCAAAAAATAGCGATTAGGCCTATGCAACTCATAAATTAATCGCGACTATGGATTCTTCTTCGTCCAAGCTTGCTAAATTGAATGGTGATGGTCTGGAGTCCTAATTTTTCCTCTTTGCAAAAGCCCTAATTCCAAGCTCTGAAAACCCTAGAAATTAAACATGGCAAAATCGTGTATAGAACAGAAAAAAGCAATTGAACATATTGGTTAGCTTCAAAACATCCTAATGAACATGAATCAATGTATAAAATGCTGTAAAAATGCTTAAATCATGATGCACGATTTTGAGTTTTTCTCTACACAGTTCGTGTCCAATATACCAATTCTTCGTGCTTTGATGGTTGTCTTTAATTGGAACACGTTCAGGAGCCTTTAAGGAAGCTAATGGACTATGAATTATGCCTTGAATCAACCTCTAAAGTGGTTTACAGTTTTGAGTTTCTTTGAGAAAATTTCAAGTTTGCAATGTGTTCTTTAGCGCAACTTTTTTGTCCATGTGCATTAGGTTTCTCATCAAGCATATGTAGTGAACAAATTAGGTCAACAAAACTCAATAAAATCCAATGCAATAATGGTTTTTGGAAATTTGATTTTAAGGATCTTTTTCATATCTTTTTTCAAGTGTTCTTGGTTCAAAATCATGCCAATCAGTCCAATTCTTTCTTAATTAGCCTATGCACGAAATCTTGATAGCAAAACATGCATGAAAAGATTTTTTAGGTCAAGTTATATATTTTCCACATATTTAAATGATTTAAATGAATTAATATAAATAATAATTCAAATAAATAAATAAAAAATGAGAAAATACTTCCCTTTGGGCCAAGTGGTCGTGCACATGCTTAGAATGATGAATCATGGAAGAAAAATGGGCCCATTAGCAATTTTAGGTCATTTGGATCAAAGTTGACTTTTCAAAATATCCAAAAATTTCCCAACTTCCACAAGGCATAACTTGCTCAATTTGTAAGCTTTTCTCATGTTCTTGGACATTTTGGAAAGGTCTTTGAGTCCTCTAACCAATGCCTTTGGTCCCATGTCATTTTGATTTACCAATCTCAAGTTATGGCCTTTGACTTAAAGTCCCTTTTTGTTGACTTTTGAAAATGACCTATAATGTTGAAATTGATAACTTTTTGTGAGAGCATTTCTTGGACTTGAAGTATGTAGATGAGTTGTAGGAAATGTCTTTCTCTTCAAAATGAGCTTTGGATGGAATTTTTCTGATAATCCATGTGAAAGTTATGCCCTGGTCAATTTCAGTTGACTTTTTCAGCTGTCCAAATAAGGAAACTTTTGCATCTTTGATGATTTCTGAGCCAAATTTTGAGAATCATGATCAAGCATTGATCAAATGATGTTTGTGGCTTCAAAATGATATGTTGACCAAAAATTTGAACTTTTGACTGTCAAATGACCATTTTGCCCCTACAGTTGACTGTAGTGCAATTTAGGGTTTTGACTGTGCAATTTTGAGCTGAATGCCTTGAAACTTGATATGAGGATACTTGACCATATTTGTAGGCATGTGAGACTTGATTGGGCCTTTGAAAACTTCATTTCCTTGATCAGGACACAAACCCTAGTTTTGACTGTATAGGAGACAGTTGGACTGTGCAACCCTTGGGGAATTTTGTGACTTGGCTTGGCAATTTCTTGAAAAATATGGGAGAGTAAATTTTGGGGTACAAAACTAGGCAATTTGGTTTGTGCCAACCTTTGCCTCGCAGCTTTTATAAGCAATCAGACATGATGTGCATTTTGTCCCAAAGTTACAGCAAAGCGGAGTGCGCTCAACGCATCCAACATTTTGCTGTTGACGCCTCCAACTTGAACTTTGTTGCCTTCGAACCCCTCTTCTATACAACGAATGAGTTCTTTGACTGGTGGACTGTGAGGTACGTAAAGAAGAATAAGAACCTCAAATCTTTCAGGTATCGATTGGCCAGCGTTTTCGAAGCTATGAATCAGCAATTTAAGAAAGGTATGACTTACTATTGTTGTTGTTGATCATTTTATTTTATTTCTCACTTCTTCATGCTTCGGCCTTTGGATTTTGTCTTGTGCTTTTGTTTTCTTCAGTAGTTGAGCACAAGAAGCGTGCTAGGGGGGTTGTTAGTAGTGCAGTTATTTCTGCTTCTACTAAAGAAGCTCATGTAACTTCTTCTCAGGTAATCTATCAATTTTGTTGTTCTCTTAATTAATTACATCCATTGTCTAACACATTCATTATGTTAACCCATTTGCATACTACTGAAGCCCATGTTGTTGTCCCTTCTAGAACCTCTCCAAATAAGCGAAAACACTCTTCCCAAGAAGAAAAGCAAGTGGGAAACACCCCTTCGCCTGTTATCCCCTCAAAATCCAAAAATTCTCGGTTGACTCGATCTGAAGACATTTCAAAACAAACTACTTCTACCAATGTGTATGCTCTAGTGGTAGAAAAAATACGAGTCGTGCAACCAGCTTCGACTCGCCCAGAGATCATCAATTCTAGCCCTAAAGGGGACTCTAAGGTATCTTTTCTTTTCCCAAAACTCATTTCCTCTTCAAGCTTACTTGTTCCTTTTAGATTTGTCCCTACTTGTTTCTGTTTATTTCAACGACTAGCCCTTAAATCCAAACAGCGCCCCACCCAACTCATTTTGCAAACTTCAAAGGGGAAAAATAAAAAGCATGTGATTCTATCAGATAGTGAATCTACTGATAGCAATCTCAATTCTCCCATTGATCAGGGGGCCTTGAGTATTCTCCCATCAGTGAGTGGTGGAATACATCGCCCATAACGACAGCTTAAAGGGGGATGTTGGAGATGACAAATTTGAGGGTCCTGAGTATACTGCCAACATTAATGAGACTATGAACCAGCAACCTTCTCAAATAGCTGAAGAGCCTCCTCAAACAAATGCTCCCTTTGGCGCCGTATCAACTCCTCCCAACATGGATCCTACCAACACCACCATGTCGCCTCAAGCCATTTCTGCTTTAAAATAAAGTAGCCCTTTGAAATACTTGAAGTTCTTGGTGGCTGCTAGAAATCTCTTGACTGACGGGGGCACTAGCGCTTCTACTA
This sequence comes from Vicia faba, assembly GCA_948472305.1. Lineage (NCBI taxonomy): Eukaryota > Viridiplantae > Streptophyta > Magnoliopsida > Fabales > Fabaceae > Vicia > Vicia faba. The sequence goes on along the minus strand of OX451741.1, from coordinate 728,286,576 downwards.
TCTCTGGGGGCATTTCTTCTCTTGGAACCCAGGGAAAAGTTCTCAGTCACCTGAAAACACAGCTCTTTCATGTCGATCTGATCAATCATTTGGAGGTGTTTCCTACTGATGGCGCTAAGGTCAAAGAGGCATTGCATAAGGTTGATGTTCATACAACCTCTCCTCAGGTCATCATGTTTATGGTTGAGGTATCTGCTTTTCTTGACAAGTTTTTGGTCGACGTGGCCAAACACAAGGAGATTATGGGGAAATTTCTTCCTAAAGAGAAGGAATGTAACCTTGAATTGGCCTTTGTGGAGTCCTCCGCAACTGCTAGTGAAGCGCTAAAGAAAGCTCTTGACAAAGCTAAAGAGGACTTCAAAAAGAGGTTCGATAACATCTCTTTGTGGCAGCGACAAATTTTTGTTTTGAAACAATAGATTGAAGAGTTGTAGAAGAAGATTAGTGAAGTTGAAACCTCACAATCTACTGGATTTGAGACAGTTGAAAAGGCGCTGAGTAACGAAGCATCAACTGGGGTTCTTCACTGGGAGGGTGTTGAGGCGTTGGACATTGAGCTAGATGAACTGGATACTTCTCTTTCATTGACCAATGCTCGACTGTCCCTTGCTCGAGACCGTTATTTGACCCTCAAGGAAAATGTGCCCTTTTAGCCGACTTTGTAATTCCTATTGTATTTTGCAGGCCCTTTAGTGGCCTTTTATTATGTAATGAATGGTTTTCTACTCTTTGCTTATTACAATTTCTTGCAATGTGGATCTATATTTCTTTAAGTATTTACCATTTACTCTTAAAATTCGACCTTCTTATGTGAGCTCTTCGATTTCATAAGCATTGTTTGAAAAAACTTGAACCACTTGAAATGGTCCTTCCCAATTTGGTGATGTTGTACCCCAAAATTTGCCCTCCCATATTCTTCAAGAAATTGCCAAGCCAAGCTGCAAAATTCCCCAAGGGTTGCACAGTCAAAGATCTCCTATACAGTCAAAATTAGGGTTTGTGTTCTGGTCAAGAAAATGAAGTTTTCAAAGGTCCAATCAAGTCTCACAAGCCTACAAATATGGTCAAGCATCCTCATATCAAGTTTCAAGACTTTCAGCACAAAATTGCACAGTCAAAAACCCTAATTGCACTACAGTCAACTGTAGGGGCAAAATGGTCATTTGACAGTCAAAAGTTCAAATTTTTGGTCAACATATCATTTTGAAGCCACAAACATCATTTGATCAATGCTTGATCATGATTCTCAAAACTTGGCTCAAAAATCATCAAGATGCAAAAGTTTCTATTTTTGGACAGCTGAAAAAGTCAACTGAAATTGACCAGGGCATAACTTTCACATGGTTCATCAGAAAAATTCCATCCAAAGCTCATTTTGAAGAGAAAGACATTTCCTACAACTCATATTCATACTTCAAGTCCAAGAAATGCTCTCACAAAAAGTTATCAATTTCAACATTATAGGTCATTTTCAAAAGTCAACAAAAAGGGACTTTAAGTCAAAGGGCATAACTTGATATTGGTAAATAAAAATGACATGGGACCAAAGACATTGTTTATAGGACTTCAATACCTTTCTAAAATGTCCAAGAACATGAGCAAAGCTTAAAAATTGAGCAAGTTATGCATTGGAGAAGTTGGGAAATTTTTGTGAAATTGCCAAAATCATTTATCCTTGAAATCTCATTTTTGACAAAAGGGGCCCACTTTTTCCACTTGAATTAACTTGGCCATGCTTCCCACGTGTCCCACCTTTTATTTCAGATTTTTTTATTAATTTTTTCATTTTTATTGATTTTATTGGATTTAATTAATTTTAAATCTTTTAAAATCAAAAGAAATTCAAAAATTAATTTAAAAGGGAATATTTGGCCTTAACTAGCCTTGAAACATCATTATGTGCCTACCAAAATTCGTGCAAGGGAGTAAACAAGGCAAGAATTCAAAAATGAGTCAAAAAAGGAAGTTTTGTTATGGAGGTTTATGGAGGATTTTGGACTTGAATGCTATACATTAAGAGACCATAATTCCTTTTGATTCACATTACCTAATGCCTATACAAGGGATCAAAAACGAAATTGAGAAGAGGCTGCACCAGAACACAAGAAAATCACAACCTAAAAAGTCCCCAAAAACAAAAAAACACATTTGAACTTTTCAAGAAAAAAAGCAAAACTGTAAACCTACTTGCAGCACGTTTTAAGCCTCTATTCCAATCAAAAACACATTCCTTGCATTGCCATGAATCTCCAGCAATCAAAATCAAGCCCAAACGCGCAAAGAAGCATCCCCACGACACCCCACGGTTTGTCCAAAATTTGAAAATCAAAACTCCATTTCCATGCCTTTTTAATTCATTTTAAATATTGCTATGCATTGCTGATGTTATTACCAAGCTTCCTGTATGCTTTAATTTGACTGTAAGGCCACAAAATGCAAATCACCATGGGAGACATCTAGGTTTTCCGAAGCTTTCAATTTGGGGTTTCTCACATACGCAAAAATTGGAACCTCAAACTGCCATGGTTGAATTGAGGAAGATGAGACGAATCCAATGGACCCCTCGCGCCTAATTTATGTCTAACGAGGAGCTAATCGCTTTTATTTGCAGGCTTGTGTTTTGGGGGGGTTTAAAACCCCCGCTACATGTTTGTTATTTTGCAGAAAAGGTAGAAGACGATGGCGTGGCAACCGGGCATTAGACCATTCAAAATTCCGCGCGCGTTTTTTTTTAATTCCCAGGATTTATTTGCTTATCAATATAATATTAAGTGTTTATTGTTATGTCAATTGAAACAGCTGGCTCAGATGGCAACGCGTTAGTGGACATTCCCAGAAGGCACGAGTTCGAGTCCTGGTTCAGGCATTTTTTTTCACCTTTTCCATAATTAACATGTTTCCTTTGTTTTTCACCCTTTTTTATATTTTTAATCCTAATTTAATTTATATTCAAATAATTTTCTCATGCATTTAAAAACTCGCAAAAAATATTTTCCTTTTTGCATTTTAATCAGAAAAATGTTTATTTAATTTTTGACATTAAAAATAATATTTTTGCATGCATATTTAATTAACTGTTAGATAATCATTAATTTGACTTTTATTTGCTTTTAGTTATCAAAATTGATCCAAAAAAACACCAAAAAATAATTACTCTATCATTAAATTAATTTAACTAACATTTTCATAAAAAACCCAAAAAAAAGAATATAATTAACACTTTCATTATTATTATCTTTATTTTGTAAATAAACCATAATTGAATTAGTTTTTTAATTAGGTCATTTTAACATTCTTTTTAATAATTAAAATAAATTTAGACTTAGGCTTTTCTTTTGACATTTTAATTTCTTTTTCTATTTTATTTCATAAAAAAACATAAAAAAACAAAAACATCAAAAAAATAAAAAATAAAAAAACTTCTTTTCTTTAATCATTAATTAATTTAATAATTTCAATTCAATTCCTTAAAGGGTCCAACGCCCTCGCACTCGATTCTTATTTCTTTTCGCACATTTATTTTTATTTCTTTTGTAGATATAATGTATTTGCCCCAAAGCCTTGTAATAGATAATTAGGATATTTACCTTCCGCATTTTACTTATTCAAATCGAGTCTTTATTTAATTTGGCGATGTAGACCCGCGCCTTGTAATAGCGTAGGACTTTTATTTTCCGCACTTTAAATTCCCGCACCTTTAACTGTTAAACAATAACATGAAAGAATGAATGCCCAAAAATAAAATCGAAACGTAGATCACCAATGCATGACAAGACAAACAATAAACTGAAAATGACACACAATTCACACACCATCCCTAGGGTACGCCTCACTGTTGCCTTACCTCGAAAGGTGGTCATCAAGTACAGGACGTCTTAGTAAGTCCTTATGTTCCATTGATCTAGTTGCCTCGAATAAGTTGCCCCGGAACGGTTGCCTCGGAATAAAAAGATCAATGGCATAAGGGTAGCTTCTAAGGTATCCTATTGTTGCTCTGGTGATCACCCTGTTGCCTTGCCCCTCGAAACGTGGTCGTTGAGTACAGGACGTCTTAGTAAGTCCTTATGTTCCATTGATCTAGTTGCCTCGAATAAGTTGCCTCAAAACGGTTGCCTCGGAATAAAAAGATCAATGGCATAAGGGTAGCTTCTAAGGTATCTTACTATTGCCTGGTGACCACACTGACCCTAAACTCGAATTGACCCGAACACCTCCAACGGTGGTGCTACCTATCTCTCAATGGTGGGATGGCACTACCTAAAGGACAATTACACAGCTTAATTCCTTAGGGTAGGTAGATGACTCATGGATACTTGCTCTTTTCAAAAATAAACAAAATACTTTTTATACCTTACACTTTCAAAAAGGTTTCAAAACAAATTTTTCAAACACTCTTGAGGACTGATACAAGAGTTATTCAGAAATCTTTCAAAGAAACTTTTTTCAAACCCACTCACAATTGAAAAGCAAACCTTTTTGAAAACACAATGAGCAAGTATCTAAGCGCCCATGGATAACCATGGATAGAAAGGGTGCTAACACCTTCCCTTTCTATAATCTACCTCCCGAACCGAGAACTAATCTCAATAAGGAATTTTTCTGTGCTTTTGTCCTTTCCATTTGGAGAAAATAAAAGACGGTGGTGACTCTTGCTTACCGCGACATTTCGCGAAACCAGCTTTAAAACAGTCAGTTCCAGATCCACCGATCACAGAACTGGCGACTCTGCTGGGGAAAATTATAAAGTGAGGTGTACCTTAGGACTAAGATCACTGTGTTTTCAATTGTTTTGATTTGTTTGCTTTAAATTGTGGGACTGTCTTGGGAGTTCTATAGATCCTAACCCGGATCTGGGGATACCTTCTTAGAAAGTAGCAACAAGGCTGTGAAGGAACTGTGCGGGGTATACCGACATGGTTGAAGCAGTCTGCTACGTTGATGTGGCACTTTGGTGTGTACCGGTAACCCTTGAGTCAATCAAGGAGAGTACGGGGCCTCCGCGTGGTGTCGTGAAGCATCAACAGACCTTAGGAACCTTAATTGAACCATCTTGGCCTCTTTAGGGTAGTGAGATGACTACTTTGGTGTACTCCGAAGTCGGTTGATACTCGATACTACACTCAATTGAGGGTTGTTTTCTTGGGATATTTTGATCGCCAGTCAGTGGCTAAATCGAAATGATGAACAATGAAAGCAATCCAATGATATTGAGATCCTTAGAACCCGGTTACTTTGATAGGACAGGTTTGAGCCCACCAACTTCAAGAGGGTAATACCTAGACCCCATGCTGGCCTAAACTCTAAGGGTTTCTCTTGTGTGACTTGTGTGCCTTCATACTTGAACTACTTGCGTGCTTATTATCTGACCCTTGAATTTCTTGCAGGTTTTGTTTACAGTCCTTAATTGGGACTCATAACAAAGTTTACTGAGTTTCTTGCAGGTTTTGGTTTGCAGTCCTTAATTGGGACTCATAACAGGGTTACTTACATTACCCCCATGCATAGCATGACATCATACCATTGCATACATCATGCATAAGGACTAACCCATTTCAAGGATCTCAAGGGTCTGTGATGCAGGTCATGATGAATCAAACATCTAGCAAGGGGCAAAGAGGATTTATTTTCCTCTAGCCAAGGTTGTCAGAGGCTATGACCCACTTGATATGGTGAGCTTTGACTCTTGAAGAAGGTTCCCTTAACCAAGGTTGTTTGGAAATCAAAACCAGACATGATGACTAAAGTCAGAGGCTATGACCCACTGGATATGGTGAGCCTTTGACCCTTGGAAGAAAGATTCCCAACAAACATGAAGCTCTTTCAATCAAGCTACCGGATCCAAATGCTAACAAAATTTCCTGTTTATCCCGCGAGATCCTTGAAAACATTGCATGCATATCATACACATCATTGCATAACAGGTACCCTTGTTACAGGCTACTTACCCTCTTCGCTGTTTATTTCAGCAATGGCTTTCCAATCAAACACCCAGGAGTTCCCTACTCAAGAGACTCAGTTCAGGGAGATCTTCCTAAGCCTATCCAAGGGGCAGGAAGAGTTGAGAACGCTCCTCATGGGGAATTTGGTCAAGAACAGTCCAGAAGACGGTAAAGATGAACGGCTGAAACATATGCAAGCTGAGATAGACATAATGAGGACTCAGATGCTGGGGCAAATGGCCCTTATCCAAGGCTTAGCTCGGGAACAAGAAGAGTTGAGAACTGTGATCAACCAGCTTCAGCAAGACAGTATGAATCAAGTAGCCAAGGCTGGAGACCAAACTGGTAATCAGCCTCCAAGAAGTCAAAGGCTTGGTTCAATGAATAGACCTCTCCAAGCTGCTACTACTTCACAGCTCCAACCACAACCTCGCCCAGAGCAACGGGTTGATCAGAGCAAGCCCAGAAGGCAATTCACCCAGCTCAACACGTCGCTGTCCCAAGCTTTGCAACACCTGTTGAAGTTGAATCTGGTGACGTTGATAGGACCTCACCCTAATCCTAAGACTTCTTCACCCAACTATAATCCCGGGGCCAGGTGCGCATACCATTCTAACAGCCCGGGGCATGATACTGATGACTGTTGGAAGTTGAGGTACAAAATCCAAAGCCTGATTGATGAAGGAGCTGTGGAATTCACCCCAGATGGTCAGGTCGAGTTCTTCTACTATCCCTGCGAGGTTCACCATTTGAAGTAACAAGCCCTGAGACTAGAAGACTTGTGTTTATTAGAATTTTCAAGTTGTAATTTTCTTTTGATTGTTCAAACACTTATTCATGTTAAACATTGTTATTTCATTAATGCATTACACATGTCTGTTTTGAAGTAATTATTTTGTATTCACTATATGCAAACTGTTTTCATTTTTCTGTGATGATCAATTCTCGGTTAATAATTCTAAGCCTCTTGAGGGAGGATGACGAAAACGATACCACGATTTTTACAGTATGCTTTTGAATAGACCCCGCTGATGAGGTACAGGCATTGTTTCAATTCCTAAACACTGGAGTTATAAGGAAGATAATCCCTCGTCAACCCCTCTGAGCCAAAGAAGTAGGAGTTTTTCTTTTCGAAATTTAAAACCCTTAATCATAACCTGGGGCAGGGTAGTCTCTCAGTTGATCCAAGTGCATAACGAATGGCACCAAAGAGGTCCTTACAAAACAAAAGACAGTGATGGTTCCGAACAATCATACAAATAGGCAGTCATTATATCTCAAAAAAATAAAAACCCATTAAGTCAAAACCTATGAAGGAGACTTACAAAACTGGGGCATCCCGCTGACTGTAATCACAAAAGAAACAGTTCAGGCAAAAAAAAATAGGGATAATAAAATCAAAAAAAAAGAGGTCACACAAACCCTCAACAAAAAGAAATGACTGCCCATTCAGAATAAATCATCATTATCTGAACCATCATTGGTATATCAAAGCAAAGACTCAAACAAGGTCTAACGCACGATCAGCTGAGTTTAGGTTTGAAGAACATCACGAAGAGCGGGTGGGTACAAATAAATTTGATCCTTTATCCTTTGTTTCTTGAACCGTGAACCAAGCCACGTTATGACCCTTAAAAGTCCTAGCTGAAGCATGGGTTAGTTCGAAAGCATAATGTTACGAGAGGTATCCTGACTCCTTAAAGCTTACGGTAAATACGGAGTTGACATCACGTTTTACAAACATTCATTTGTTTTATGAAAGAGAATGCATTTTCAAAATCTTCAAAACAGACATAAGCTTTGCATTTTTAACATAACTTTGTTTGCATATGACTTTTTGTTTGAACAACATAGAAGTTCGCACGACGAATGCCTAATGAACAGAAGTACCTCCAATCAAGGGGCACAACATGATCATGGTCCAATCATCTGGGGCAGTCCAATCAAGATTCGGAGAATCTCTCAAAGGCCAAATAGCCTGGGGCAAATCTCCGCCTAAGTCACTTGGGGCATTTCAACAACGAATCTTGCGCGATCAGACATCTTCTGGTAACATGGCAACATAAACAGCCAGGGGCACCTCCCTGCATTCTAAGAACATGGACATAGTCGAAAGAATACTACGCATAATCAAAGACCCGCTAGGTTGACATACCTAGGCAAAAATTAGGGCTTCCCGGCGAACCAAAAGGGTTCGGGCAAAAATAAGGGATGAAATGAAAAAATCTGTACACCCGGCGAGTCGAAAACCTGAAAAGGTGGCTTGGGCAAAAATGGGTATCCCGGTGGACTAAAAACCCGAAAGGGCGGTCCAGGCAAAAGTTAGGGATCAAAGCGTACGACTATGTCCTATCATCTTGTCACCTGCCTACCAGAAGAAGATTGGTCAAATCGGCAGTCCTCAAGCACCTCCACAAGTCTTCCCCTCCCGCCTCAGAAACAGGGGCAATGATAGGTTGTCTAAGCAATCTAATGGTTCTGTCCTCCAAGGTATCAAGGTAGGTTCAGCTGAAGAACACAACCAGGTATTTTAATTCCCCAGAGAGTGAGCCAGCAAGCAGTATACTCTCCTCAAGCAAAGCAGTTATCAACCTTAAGGAAGTTGGGTATCCTCCCGCAGATCTCGACCTTCCCCAGCAGCACACATTCTTGACAAACATCCCCGGCAGTCTTGGTCTAAAGATTGTTCCCCGGCGGTGGACCAACATTCAAAGGAATTGCTTCCCCAACATAGTACCTCTCTCCCCACAGAGTATTGTTCCCCAGCCAGATCGCCAGATTAATTTTCTCCCCGCAGAGTAATCTCTCCAACAAGTTTATTCCCCCAACGAAGTCATCTTCTCCTACCGGTTTATTCTTGCAACCATCACTCTCCAGTGGAAACAAAGAATGCTATTCATATCAGCCCAGGATTTGACTTCCCGGCATCCGTCTAGGATTTATTTTCCTAAGACAAAAACATACATTCATAAACAACACATCTTCATACATTATAGCATGCATATACGCATCATGAACGTACAATCTCATTCATTCTGAGAACATCTCGCATGTCATATATCACGGCATCGCATACAACTAACGTTTTGTCTTTTCAGGACAAAAGTTAATACAAGGATAATTGCTATCAACTGTCGTGATTCCAGATCCGATTCCTGTATCTTGCCAGGGAGTATCTGTTGACGACTACAGTACCAGACTCGATTCTTGTATCTTGACAGGGCACGTCTGAAGAGTTCGAAGATCCGATTCCTGAATCTTGCCAGGGAGTATCTGTTGACGACTACAGTACCAGACTCGATTCCTGTATCTTGACAGGGCACGTCTGAAGAGTTCGAAGATCCGATTCCTGTATCTTGCCAGGGAGTATCTGTTGACGACTACAGTACCAAACTCGATTCCTGTATCTTGACAGGGCACGTCTGAAGAGTTCGAAGATCCGATTCCTGAATCTTGCCAGGGAGTATCTGTTGACGACTACAGTGCCAGACTCGATTCCTGTATCTAGACAGGGCACGTCTGAAGAGTTCGAAGATCCGATTCCTGAATCTTGCCAGGGAGTATCTGTTGACGACTACAGTACCAGACTCGATTCCTGTATCTAGATAGGGCACGTCTGAAGAGTTCGAGGATCCGATACCTGAATCTTGCCAGGGAGTATCTGTTGACGACTATAGTACCAGACTCGATTCCTGTATCTCGCCAGGGCACGTCTGAAGAATTCAAAGATCCAACTCCTGTAACCAGTCAGGACACATCTATACCAAGCATCTGAAAATCAGCTCCTGCAATGTGTCAGGTACTCATTTTTCTCTTTTGCAGACATGCAGGTTCTCGCTAAAGAATCTCTTACGCGATCAACATCCAGATGGCATCTATAAGCCCATCATCCTATTCGTCAACCTCTAAATGGCATCTGTAAGCCCATTTCCATCATCACACTGCTGCCATGAGAGCGCAAATTTCTGGGCACTCTAGTGTTCAATCATCTTCTACCCTCGGATTACGAAAGGCACGTCAGCCAATCTACATCCTCAGGTCTAAGAAGATTGAACAGGGGCAACTGTTGTACCCCAAAATTTGCCCTCCCATATTCTTCAAGAAATTGCCAAGCCAAGCTGCAAAATTCCCCAAGGGTTGCACAGTCAAAGATCTCCTATACAGTCAAAATTAGGGTTTGTGTTCTGGTCAAGAAAATGAAGTTTTCAAAGGTCCAATCAAGTCTCACAAGCCTACAAATATGGTCAAGCATCCTCATATCAAGTTTCAAGACTTTCAGCACAAAATTGCACAGTCAAAAACCCTAATTGCACTACAGTCAACTGTAGGGGCAAAATGGTCATTTGACAGTCAAAAGTTCAAATTTTTGGTCAACATATCATTTTGAAGCCACAAACATCATTTGATCAATGCTTGATCATGATTCTCAAAACTTGGCTCAAAAATCATCAAGATGCAAAAGTTTCTATTTTTGGACAGCTGAAAAAGTCAACTGAAATTGACCAGGGCATAACTTTCACATGGTTCATCAGAAAAATTCCATCCAAAGCTCATTTTGAAGAGAAAGACATTTACTACAACTCATCTTCATACTTCAATTCCAAGAAATGCTCTCACAAAAAGTTATCAATTTCAACATTATAGGTCATTTTCAAAAGTCAACAAAAAGGGACTTTAAGTCAAAGGGCATAACTTGAGATTGGTAAATCAAAATGACATGGGACCAATGACATTGTTTAGAGGACTTCAAGACCTTTCTAAAATGTCCAAGAACATGAGCAAAGCTTAATAATTGAGCAAGTTATGCATTGGAGAAGTTGGGAAATTTTTGTGAAATTGCCAAAATCATTTATCCTTGAAATCTCATTTTTGACAAAAGGGGCCCACTTTTTCCACTTGAATTAACTTGGCCATGCTTCCCACGTGTCCCACCTTTTATTTCAGATTTTTTTATTAATTTTTTCATTTTTATTGATTTTATTGGATTTAATTAATTTTAAATCTTTTAAAATCAAAAGAAATTCAAAAATTAATTTAAAAGGGAATATTTGGCCTTAACTAGCCTTGAAACATCGTTATGTGCCTACCAAAATTCGTGCAAGGGAGTAAACAAGGCAAGAATTCAAAAATGAGTCAAAAAAGGAAGTTTTGTTATGGAGGTTTATGGAGGATTTTGGACTTGAATGCTATACATTAAGAGACCATAATTCCTTTTGATTCACATTACCTAATGCCTATACAAGGGATCAAAAACGAAATTGAGAAGAGGCTGCACCAGAACACAAGAAAATCACAACCTAAAAAGTCCCCAAAAACAAAAAAACACATTTGAACTTTTCAAGAAAAAAAGCAAAACTGTAAACCTACTTGCAGCACGTTTTAAGCCTCTATTCCAATCAAAAACACATTCCTTGCATTGCCAGGAATCTCCAGCAATCAAAATCAAGCCCAAACGCGCAAAGAAGCATCCCCACGACACCCCACGGTTTGTCCAAAATTTGAAAATCAAAACTCCATTTCCATGCCTTTTTAATTCATTTTAAATATTGCTATGCATTGCTGATGTTATTACCAAGCTTCCTGTATGCTTTAATTTGACTGTAAGGCCACAAAATGCAAATCACCATGGGAGACATCTAGGTTTTCCGAAGCTTTCAATTTGGGGTTTCTCACATACGCAAAAATTGGAACCTCAAACTGCCATGGTTGAATTGAGGAAGATGAGACGAATCCAATGGACCCCTCGCGCCTAATTTATGTCTAACGAGGAGCTAATCGCTTTTATTTGCAGGCTTGTGTTTTGGGGGGGTTTAAAACCCCCACTACATGTTTGTTATTTTGCAGAAAAGGTAGAAGACGATGGCGTGGCAACCGGGCATTAGACCATTCAAAATTCCGGGCGCGTTTTTTTTTAATTCCCGGGATTTATTTGCTTATCAATATAATATTAAGTGTTTATTGTTATGTCAATTGAAACAGCTGGCTCAGATGGCAACGCGTTAGTGGACATTCCCAGAAGGCACGAGTTCGAGTCCTGGTTCAGGCATTTTTTTTCACCTTTTCCATAATTAACATGTTTCCTTTGTTTTTCACCCTTTTTTATATTTTTAATCCTAATTTAATTTATATTCAAATAATTTTCTCATGCATTTAAAAACTCACAAAAAATATTTTCCTTTTTGCATTTTAATCAGAAAAATGTTTATTTAATTTTTGACATTAAAAATAATATTTTTGCATGCATATTTAATTAATTGTTAGATAATCATTAATTTGACTTTTATTTGCTTTTAGTTATCAAAATTGATCCAAAAAAACACCAAAAAATAATTACTCTATCATTAAATTAATTTAACTAACATTTTCATAAAAAACCCAAAAAAAAGAATATAATTAACACTTTCATTATTATTATCTTTATTTTGTAAATAAACCATAATTGAATTAGTTTTTTAATTAGGTCATTTTAACATTCTTTTTAATAATTAAAATAAATTTAGACTTAGGCTTTTCTTTTGACATTTTAATTTCTTTTTCTATTTTATTTCATAAAAAAACATAAAAAAACAAAAACATCAAAAAAATAAAAAATAAAATAACTTCTTTTCTTTAATCATTAATTAATTTAATAATTTCAATTCAATTCCTTAAAGGGTCCAACGCCCTCGCACTCGATTCTTATTTCTTTTCGCACATTTATTTTTATTTCTTTTGTAGATATAATGTATTTGCCCCAAAGCCTTGTAATAGATAATTAGGATATTTACCTTCCGCATTTTACTTATTCAAATCGGGTCTTTATTTAATTTGGCGATGTAGACCCGCGCCTTGTAATAGCGTAGGACTTTTATTTTCCGCACTTTAAATTCCCGCACCTTTAACTGTTAAACAATAACATGAAAGAATGAATGCCCAAAAATAAAATCGAAACGTAGATCACCAATGCATGACAAGACAAACAATAAACTGAAAATGACACACAATTCACACACCACCCCTAGGGTACGCCTCACTGTTGCCTTACCTCGAAAGGTGGTCATCAAGTACAGGACGTCTTAGTAAGTCCTTATGTTCCATTGATCTAGTTGCCTCGAATAAGTTGCCCCGGAACGGTTGCCTCGGAATAAAAAGATCAATGGCATAAGGGTAGCTTCTAAGGTATCCTATTGTTGCTCTGGTGATCACCCTGTTGCCTTGCCCCTCGAAACGTGGTCGTTGAGTACAGGACGTCTTAGTAAGTCCTTATGTTCCATTGATCTAGTTGCCTCGAATAAGTTGCCTCAAAACGGTTGCCTCGGAATAAAAAGATCAATGGCATAAGGGTAGCTTCTAAGGTGTCTTACTATTGCCTGGTGACCACACTGACCCTAAACTCGAATTGACCCGAACACCTCCAACGGTGGTGCTACCTATCTCTCAATGGTGGGATGGCACTACCTAAAGGACAATTACACAGCTTAATTCCTTAGGGTAGGTAGATGACTCATGGATACTTTCTCTTTTCAAAAATAAACAAAATACTTTTTATACCTTACACTTTCAAAAAGGTTTCAAAACAAATTTTTCAAACACTCTTGAGGACTGATACAAGAGTTATTCAGAAATCTTTCAAAGAAACTTTTTTCAAACCCACTCACAATTGAAAAGCAAACCTTTTTGAAAACACAATGAGCAAGTATCTAAGCGCCCATGGATAACCATGGATAGAAAGGGTGCTAACACCTTCCCTTTCTATAATCTACCTCCCGAACCGAGAACTAATCTCAATAAGGAATTTTTCTGTGCTTTTGTCCTTTCAATTTGGAGAAAATAAAAGACGGTGGCGACTCTTGCTTACCGCGACATTTCGCGAAACCAGCTTTAAAACAGTCAGTTCCAAATCCACCGATCACAGGTGACCATTTTCCTAGAATTCTATCTCTTTGATTCATGGGTAAGATCACTTTACAGACCAAGTCCCCAGTGATGAAAGCTTTTGCATTCACCCTTCTGTTGTAGGCCTTTGCTACTTGTTCTTTCTTCCTGAACAAAGTGTCTAAAGCTTCTAGACTATGTTCTTCAACATCTATCAGCGCATCATGCATCATTCCCCAATAATACTCAGTAGGAATATCTGATTGGCTCTGTATTCTCACTGATTGCAAATGAATTTCTAAGGGAAAGACTACTTCGTGTCTATAAACCAAATTGAAAGGCGTTGTGTTACTCGACTCCTTTGGTGAGTTTCGACATGCCCATAATGCTTGGCCCAAAGTAGTATGCCAACTTCTAGGCTTTTGGCCAACATATTTCTTGATTAAATTTATAATGGTCTTATTTGCTGCTTCGACTTGCCCATTTTCCTTGGCATAATACGGTTTCGACATTAATAGTTTGAACCCCATCTTTGCAGCGAACTCGTTTACCTTTCTCCCTATGAACATAGTCCTTTGGTCAGTTTTTATGGTCTATGGCATCCCAAACCTATATATGATTTGGTTTTGAATGAAGGCCATGACTTCCTCTTGGTTTAATTTAACCAAAGCAACCGCCTCTACCCATTTTGAAAAATAATCAATACTTACCAAGACGTACTTGTGGCCTTTTGATGATGCAAGCTTAATCTCTCCAATAATATCCAAAGCCCATCCTATGAAAGGCCAAGTTTTGATAACGTAATGCAACTCAATAGCTGGTACATGTTTAATTCCAGCATGTTTTTGGAATTCTTGGCAGCTTTTTTCGTAATCAATACAATTTTTTAACATGGTCGACCAATATACCCCAATTCGATACAAAAACCATTTCATCTTCTGGCCTCCTTGATGTGTTCCCCAGGCACCACTATGTACTTCAGATGTTTCCACATATACTTCATTCTCTCCTAAGCATTTTAACAACACTCCTTCACGCGTTTTTCTAAACAGTTCGTCTCCCATTAATCTATAATTTAACGCCTTGTACTTAACCTTACGCTCTGTCGACCAGACTGGATTTTTTAAGTAATCAACTATGATTTTCTTCCAGTCGTCTTCAGCTAACTCATCAATGGCGAAAACTTCATCTAGCATTTCAAAATTTCCAAAATGCTCAATGTTCAGGAGTTCGGGGATTATTTCAGGTGTTTCCCATCAAGTTTTTGTCATTGGTATGGTTTCAAATTCCAATTTTTCTTTTACCTCAATGAACTCATCTATGCTTTATTTGGGTATTTTATATCCATATTCCAATTGGGATATGTCATTCACTTCTTGGTTGTCAATGCGCTTTACAAGACTAATTGAGACGTTGTCAAATTTTTAAAGTAATGACAATGCTCTGGCCATATACATTACCAGATGGTTTTTAACGCAATTGTATCCTTTGGTCAACAGTTTCACCACTACCTCTGAATCTCCTTTAATATCAACATCTCTTTTTCCAACGTCTAACATAATTTGAAGACCAATGTGATACGGTGGCAGAACCGACTGTTTTGGAAAATGCTGGTTTACGTTTTGCGTTTTGTATTCGCAAAATTTCGTGGTAAGCAAGAGTCACCACCGACTTTTATTTTATCCAACCGGAAAGGAAAAAAGCACAGAAAAAATCCTTTTTCGAGATTTTGAGTACGGGGGGTAGATTATAGAAAGGTAATGTGTTATCACCCTTTCTATCCATGGTTTTCCATGGGCTCTTAGGTACTTGCTCATCTTCTTGAAATTGCTTGTGTGTGCTTGTTCTGGAAAAAAAATTGTTTTACTTTGTTTTAACCCTTGTTTCTGTCCTCAAGAGTGTTACGAAGTGTTTTTGAAAACTTTGTTTGAAAAAGTGTGAGTGTCAAAAAGTTTGATTTGAGCAAGTACCTATTAGCATCTACCTACTCGAAAAAAGATTGTTTCTATTCTTGTTTCCTTTAGACAGCGCTATCCTACTATTGAGAAATAGGTAGCACCATCATTGGAGTTGTAAGGGTCAATTCGTAAGGGACGTACGATCACTAAAGTAATGTTAGGACCTCTTAGTAATAACCCTAGAGTATTAAGACCATATTAGAGGCAACATTTCCGAGGCAACCTTTCTGAGGCGACGTTTCCGAGGCAACATTTCTGAACGAGACTTTTTGATCTATGTTAGACAAGAGGGAAACCACTAAGACACCCTATACTTAATGATTATTTATCGAAGGCAACCGAAGTGAAAGTATACCCTGAGAGTGCGCATGTGCGAGTGATTTGATTTCAGTTATTATCTTTGCACATTAGGGTTTTCTAGTCTTTTTAAATTATCATGCAATCTTGTCATACAATCCTATTAGCATACATCTAAACAGTTAATATTTGAGAGAATTAAAATGCGAGAAATAAAACCTACGCTATTACAAGGCTTCAGGGTAGGGATTAATTACATAGCCAAGAAAACTCGTAAAAACGATAAATAAAATAAAGTCCTAGATTAAACTATTATATACCGTGAGCAGTTACATTAATATTGCAAAAATAACTAAACACGCGCGATGAATCGAAAATGAGAGATTTAGGGTTTTGACCCCAACTACCTAATTATTATTTAAAAGAAAAATCATTTTTTGTGGTTTTTGCTATTTGAGAAAATAAAGTTTAATAAAAAAAATAAAAAAATCTAATTACTAATTAATTTAAATTTAGAAAAATAATTAAATTAACATATTTTTTGTATTTTTATATTTTGAGAAAGAAAATTAAATCACGAACTAACCCTAATTTTTCTAATTGATTTTAATTATGTACAAAAAGTTAAAATTACCCTAAATTAAATTAAACTAACATTCAATTAAATTTGATGAGAAAAAAAACCTAATTCTAAAATTTGTGAAACTTGATTTTATGATTTTTTGTGAAAAAAGAAATTGATTTTGTTAGAAAATAATTAAACAAATTAATTTAAATAAAAGAATATTAAAGAAAAGAAAGAATGGGCTTGGTGTTGTTCTAGCAAAAGTGGGGTGCCATTTGCAAATCTGGGCCCAATAACTCCTGGCCTTTGTTGACTTTGCCAGATCCCACGTGCTTGCTTGACTGGGCGTATGGTGGACCTTCAAGGGATAGCCTTGGATCTGAAGCCTTGGTGGTTTGGATGATCAGATCTGGAGAGTGCATGATGGACTCATGGGGTACCAGCACACCTGAATATGTGAGAAAAAATAATATGAAGCGATGTTAGGACCTGGGGATCGAACCCAGGTCCTTGTTCATTATTCCCTTGTACAAATAATGACAAACAATTGTTATATAATATAAACAAAAAGCTAATCTCAAAAATGCGCGAATTTCTAACTGGCAAACCATGAAGCGTCATGTGACCTTCTTCTTCCTCCCACCGTCGCTGTAAATTTCATGACTTTTACCTACGGACACTGAGTGTAGGTATAACCCTGTGCATTTCCAAAATCTCATACAAGCATGATAAATGAAAACCAATGGTACCAATCCACTCGTTGCAACCTCACGAGCATCATGGTACCATTATTAATGGCAATTGTTCCTGTATGAAAAATCCCTAAAAATGAACCACGAACCCTAGCCATGGCATCTTGGTGTACAGTCAGTAAAAACGCAATTCGATATGATCAATAGCTTGCAAACAACTCAAGGATTATAAATATATCAATTAATGATGCTAAATGTGCAAGAATTAATGTAATCGAATTCAAGAAAAAAGCCAAACCGTGTGACTCTTACAGTGTGATTCTGAGCGTGGGGAAGCTTGCTAACGGTTGCAACACGATCCAGGGATGTCCAATAAACAATTGGGATGACTAGAATGCCTTGAAGTGATCTGAAACGTGGAAATTGGTCTGCAACTTTTTCTTGAATTTTTGAAACTTGTTTTCTCTCTTGCACGCCTCCAGCCTCTTTGTTTTTGGTCTGCACTTGTCCCTTATGTGTCCAAGAATGTATTAGGGTTACAATTTGTTTCAAATCTTTTCCAATTATGATTATTGATTCATGATTTGATCCTTGTGCAAAATTTTTCCAAATCAAGAAAATTCAATCGTTTTCTGTCCATTTTGAACCTTGCACGATTTGATCTTGTTTCCAGCTGTGTATTGGACCTAATCATGCACAAAGTCTCAAGATTTAATTAGCTTTTGATATTTTCACTATTTTATATCGATGTTATTTCATTTAATTGAAATAAAATAAAAATAAATAACAAAAATAAAAGAATGACAAATGGAAGGTCTCATGGGTCGTGGGTCACATTACAAACTCAGTGCAAGCATAAAAAGTTGGGCCCATTTAGCAAAAAATGCAATTTTGGACACATTTGACTTTTGGCAATTTTGCAAAAAGGGTCAACTTGACCAATTCATAACTCTTTCAATTTTGACCCTAGAGAGGTTTTCTTGGACTTTTTATAAAGCTTAAGATGTCATCTAAGCAAACCTTTTGGTCTCATCTCAATTGAGTCTTCCATGTTCATGTATGAAGCTTTGACCCAAAAGGTGTTTTTGTTGACTTCTCAAAATGATCTGTAATATCCAAATTCATATCTTCTTGTGAGTGCATATTTTGAACTTGGGAGATGAAGATGAATTGTATGGAATTACATCATCTTCAAAATGAGCTTTGGATGGGTCATTTTTTATAAAGTATGAGAAAGTTATGCTTGGTCAAAGTTGAGTTGACTTTTCCTACAAAACCCTAATTTAGCAACTTTTGGGTTTTGATGAATTGTGAGCAATCCTTGAGGAATAATGATCAACCCTTGATCAAATGATGAAGAATACTTCAAAATGAGAATGTTGACCAAAAATATTGAAGTTTGACTGTATGTGGGCCACAGTTGACTTTTGCCCTAGCACAGTCGATTTTCAGGCTTTTGAGCAATTGACTGAGAAAATTTCCTCTGCAAGGCTTGAAACTTGACATGGATGATCTTGAGAACATATTAGGACAATGGTGAGAATTTGGGATCCCTTGGAATCAAGCATCTTGATGCAAAATGAAACCCTAATTTGAGGTAGACTGCCTTAGGAGAGAGTTTGACTGGTCAACCGTTGGACTCCCTTGAGCAATATGAGGACCTCACTTGAAATGTATTGAGAAATATGGGAGGGAAAATTTTGGGGTACAACAGCTGCCCCTGTTCAATCTTCTTAAACCTGAGGATGTAGATTGGCTTGTCTGCCTTTCGTAATCTGAAGGTGGAAGATGATTGAACACTAGAGTGCCAAGAAATTTGCACTCGCATGAAGTGGTATTTGTCTTGCAATATCGGGAATGGGCTTATATATGCCATTTGGAGGTTGATGTCGGAAGATGGGCTTAAAGATGCCATCAGAAGAAGTGTCGATCGCATAAGAGATTCCTTTGCGGGAGCCCGTTCACCTGTTGTTGAGGAGGACTACACTGGGGAATACTGGTCTCCGTCTTGAGAGAAATAGAGTTTTAGGAACTTCAGTTGTCTGTTACTCTACTGGGAAATCATCTCTTAGTCGAGGAGGTGAAGATGAACTGCTATCTGGTCGTGCTCCAGGCTTTAAAGTGATTTATTGAGGAAAATAAGACTGACTGCTATCTGTTCGTGCTCCAGGTTTTACAGTGACTTACTGGGGAGATGAGATTAAACTTGCTATCTGGTCGTTCTCCAGGCTTTGCAATTTCTCAATTATTATTTGGTCGTGCTCCAGGCTTCAGAAGGAATCAAGTGGTTATCCGGTCGCATCCGGGATTTCAACTTGAATTTAAGGTATACTACTATCCGGTCGATTTCCGGGCTTCATAGTAATTGGCCGAGTAAACTACTATTTGGTCAAATTCCAAGCTTCGCAGTACCATATACTGTTATCTGGTTATGTCCCAGGCTTCAGTGTTTTATACCGTTATCTGGTCGTGCGCCAGGCTTCACGGTGTCTTGCATTTCTATCTGGTCGATTTCCAGGCTTCACAATAACTTGCCGAGGGTTAAGCTGTTTTCCGGTTGATTTTCGGGCTTCAAAGCTTGAATTTAAGACATACCACTATCTGGTCGATTCCAGGCTTCATAGTATTTTGGAGAAATCAAGATATTATTTGGTCGATTTCCGGGCTTCATAGCTTGAACTGGAATAGAAATCTTAGTATCGATTTGACTAAACTAGAGAAAACTTGTGAGAACTTGATTGCATCTTTCCCTGAAAGGTAAAGAGTTAGTCGTATGTAATGTCATGATGTATGAAATGTATTTAGTAATGATGTTCTCAAAATAAATGAGATTGTGATGTATGATGAAAATGCGCATGCCATGATGTATGGATATGCGATGTTCTTATGACATTCTCTAGCTGGGGAAAATAGATCCTGACTGCTGTCGGAGAGTATAAGGAGTTGAGTTATTCGTTCTTTCCAGGGATAGTGACAAAAGATGATTAGCTGGATACTTGTGTCCATTCTGATCAAGAACATTCCGCTGGGAGAGGCTCTGTTTGAGAATAATCTTGTATTACGGCAAGAATCCAAGATTCAATACCGCAATCTTTTGGATCACTTAGGCCCGAATGACGTACGTCATAGCTTTTAACTTTTGCTCAATTAAATTATTTATACATTAATTTTGCGTTAACCTGATTTAAATTTTATCGCAGTTCGTATGGAGACCATATTTGGGTTTGGGCCATGATCCAAACCCGGAGGATGCAGCAATTTGGACCGTGAAGATTGCAATCATTCGGTTCAACATTATGGTGATGCACCACAGCGACCGTGTGAAGATGCAGTTCGGAATGCATCAAGAGATACCAAGTGATATAACTTGTTTGTCCCCATGGCATCTTAAAAGGGTCGACGCCCAGTGGGGTCTTACCAACTAGAAAGACTTCGCTCCGGAGTGGTGTAAGATGTGGCAGAGGCGTCACCGCTATGTCTTGCAATTCCCAGTTTTCATAATTCAAGGTAATATGCGACACTCAGATCAATATTTGTCTTGGTACAGGTCGGTTAGTAACCCTGAAATGCACGTGTCTCATCCAAGGTACTTGGTTGACCCACGCACACAATGGGCACAACCCTCGGTTCCCCAACAACAAACCCAAAACCCATCAACCTCCCATCAACCCCCAAGAAGAAACAGACCCACAAACACCCAACCACAGTCCCCACCACAACAAAACTACACTTAAATGCCACACAACCAACCACAATCACCACCACACTACCAATACCCCGATATGCCTCACACCCAACCACAATACCAATCCCAATACCAGCACACCCGCATACCCCACACACAATTTCAGTCTTCCACATATCCCAATATGGGCCCCTCAACATCCAGCCTTAGCCCTGATATGGGAATGTCGAAAGATTACGAACAAACCGACCCAACCTACCATCAACCACAATATCACCAAACCACCCAACATCCTCAATACCAAACACCCCAAGATTCATTTCCTTTCTACCCACCGTACTCAGACGATCAATGCTACAGACCCACTATGGAACCCCACCCACCGCCAACACGACCAAACTTTAAGGGTATGGGTAACCGACTGTACCAAAGCGGATCTTCTAGATATGGAGATCTGACTGATTTTATGGATCCGGACCGCATTGACTTTGCTGGGCCATCGACCTTGCCGCAGCAGGAAACGCGACGACACCTAGCACGAGAAAGGCGAGGACGGGGATGCGGAACCGGGGGTCATTATCGGGTTCTGGGGGATCACTGATTTATCTGTTTTTTTTTTCCTGTATTTTTTTATCCATTTTTTTAATCTGTTATTTTAATGTAATACAGTTGGATGTAATTTTTTTTTAATAAAAAGTCCATTTTGTTGATCCTCTGTCCAACACGCAACGCACCGGACAAAAAAAAAATCAATTTTTGCCCTAAAAATACACCTAGGCGCCATCTCACTTGGCTTAGGGCATGCCCTAAGCACATAGGCGCCAAGTGAGATGGCGCCTCCCCTTTAAATATAGGTGCATGCGCCATTTCAGATGGCTCCTCCTTTGGGGAGTCATCTGAAACATGGTTATTTGCGTATTTTTTTTCCGAAACGCAGTTATTTGCGAAATATTATTTTAATAATTGGTTATTAATAAAAAAAATCGCAGAAAGTAGGGTCGTGAATCCATATATTGGATTCAGGCCCAAACGCATGAGAGAGGTGTATAATTGAACAAATAAGTAAAAGTGGGGGGTACGTGAAGCAAAGGCCCAAGTCCAGATGTTGGACTTGGCCCCAATAGCGCTAGGGGTGTACTTTTGTAACACATTAGTAAAAACAAAAACAGGGGTGGTGCAGATAGAGATGGTCCTGGCCCAAGATAATGGTGTTGGGGAGTCCATTTGGAATTCATGTAGGCAAGTGCATGACGTTACAATGGTCCTGCATTTTGGAGGCGTTTGATGATGTTTAGAGAGACATACAGTGAGGGCACATGGTAAGGATATGGGGAGGCACGCTCTGGATCATGGGGGGGGGGGGGGGGGTTATAAAAACACAGGCCCAATGTTGGGCCTCATTTTCTCTTCTTCTTTCTCTCTCTATCCCAAAACAACAGATCTATTGTATTTCTAGAAAGAGAAGCTCTCGCTTCTCTCTAGGCGATCAGAAATCGCCCCGTCGACCAGAAATCACTTTCGTCGCGGTCACCACCATGAGCCACCACAAACACCCTTTATGTCCAGTTTTGCAGTTGCTATTCAACCGGAAACTTCAAACCTTCATAGTAAACCATTGTGCCAAAACCCAGAAACCTAGAACCCTAAGAACCCTAACCCCAACCTTCAACCAACCTCAAGAACCTTAACCCTTATCCAACCCATAAGCATGAACCCTTAGAACCCTAACCCTAAGTCTTTAGAACCCTAACCCTAAGTATGAACCCTAACCCCAAATTTCCCAGAAATACGAGATCAACCAACCAATCGACCCCAAATCCAGCAATGATACCAATTTTCCAATTTAAATCTAAGGTTGATGCTTACCTTCCTTGCAATGAACTTCTTGCAATTTGATTTTCCTCTTCGTCTCTTTCTGATTCCTTATTTCGTTCTTTGTTTACAGGTGATGATGTTACGGTGATTGCTTCATGGATAAATCTTAGGGTTTTAGAAATTGAAACCCTAGATCTCAAGCTAGAAGAAACTTCCAAGGCTTCAATTGCTTCTCCTTATTTCCTCGGTTTAGAGTCTTCTTCTCAAAAAAATTTGTTCTCCCCTTTCTTATTAGGTTATTTATAGGTTAGATTTTTAGACGTTTAGCAAATTATTCTATAATTATCATTATGAATTGTTGATTAGGAGTAGATTGATGAATTAGGAATAAGTATATTTGAATTAGAATCTGTAATTGATATCATTTGATTTTATATTAAGAATTTGATATGTAATTGATTTAAATTGATATGATTAGATTTGTTTTGTTTTAAAATCACCAATATGTTTTTCTTTTCTTTTTGGATCTATCCAGTACATGTTTTTAGGGCTTAGGCCTGATTCCTGGGTTCGTTGAAGGAGAAATAGGACGCCGCTTGGATGAGCAATTAGGGTTTCACCCCTAGTTTGCTTTAATTTTGACTTTTGGTCAACACATACAGAAAATAAAATAATATTTGATTTTTTTATAACAAAAATTAATTAATAAACTGGATAATAATAATATCAAGAACAATAGTATAATTTTTTTAAACATTCATATGAAAGGGCCTAATTGAAACTAATGGGCTCTCTAAAAACGCATCAATATGGGCTTGTGGTCTAACTTCCATAGCTCTAACAACAAACACACCCCCTTCTGTAAATGGGCCTCAAAACAAACTCATTGTACCGGTCCAATTTTGTTATTCCCACCCGCTCTACTATTTAATTGAAAAATATCATTCTTAATGGGCTTAAAACTAACTACACCCCATCTTTAATGTTTAAGACACACCGAGTGGATCATCAACTTCACTCGGGATTTTCTGATTTAGTAAGCCCGTAAACCCCTTGTATAAAAACCCACCTCCTTTTTAAGGTTTTTAAACCCTTTAATGAATTTATCCACAATAATCTAAACTATATAGAAAAAAGATAAAATTAGATAATAATAAAGAATAATTTAGTTAAAAAAATCAATAGAGAAAATTTGGGGTATGATAGAGCGACAACCCCTTCCTCATAAAAAAATACAAGAGCATTGTTTTTCTTTTGTCTCCTTTATCTAGCGCTACACCTCGCTCGTTCGGAGAGACACCCCTCACCTCTACTTCGCTCGACAAAGCTTGAGTGAGTAACCCCTCTCCATACAAATTTCCAGGGGCTATGTTTTTTACCCATTCCCTTCACCTAGTGCTCGACCAGTGCATCAAGGGCGAACTTCCTTCGCCCGATGAAGCATCATGCTCACCCAACGAGTCAGCATGAACAAGAATTCCTTGTTGCAATCTCTGCATTGCACCAATCCCAATTTCACACGATTTCTTCATATTACAGGTCTCAATTCATCATACAGACTCATGTTTTCATCATATAACAACAACATGTCTCATTATACATCTTATGCAACAATTTATTGCAAATCAATATCAAAATTTCATCAATTTTCATCAAATTATCATATTAACATCATCAACCAAAACCCCAACACAAACGTACAATTATCTAAACCTTATATCAATTATAATAACAATGATAAACTCCCTCTTACCTTAGATTCTCCTAGAAATCGATTCTTGTCCCAAGCTCTACACATGGTTCTCTCTCTCTTTTCTTCTTCGTGCCCTAGTTCTCCACACCATTCTTCTCTTTTAACTATTGCCCAAAAGGAATCACTTTTCCCTCATTCCTTGTTTAACCCTTGGACCCTTTCTATGGTCTTCCCATCTTACCCTCACTAATCACTTCATCAATTACCATCTTGTCCTCATAGTCTCTACCTCCTACTATTATTTATCTAATTAAAATAATTCCAACTAATTATTTTAATTATCTAAATTATTCTAAAAATACTCAATATCATCTTAACTCTCACTACCCCATCACACCCAACACAAATCATCATCTCAAACATCATGATCATTAAGACATCACATATACACCATAAATATGTCACAAATACTCAACATAAGTCAATTAAATAATTAGATAAATAATCTAATTATTTTGGGGTTTTATAGAGGGTGTGATGACTCACCCCTAATGGAGGGACTTGCCTCTAACTAAGGGACTCCCTCCAAACTGAGGGACTCGAACATAACTAAGGAACTCGCCCCTAACCACATAAATTACCTAATGGGTATAAAGGGCTTAAAACTATGAGGATAGTGAGCACAATCACTTATTCCTTTATAATTCCTCGTTCTTGAGGGACTGTATAGTGATATATTTATAAAGGCCCGCAATAAGGAGATACAAGGTCAAGCCTCATCAAGCGCCTGCCACAAAACATTTTGCCCATGTATAACCTCTACTTAGTAGGTGGCTTGCCTTGATGAGAAACGTGATGTGGGGATGTGCACATAGTATCTAACCACATGTGTAAGAAGTCCTGATCACGATTCCCTAAGGAAGTAGGTAGTCAACAACTTCTCTAGTCAAGGTAGAGCGATTACTACTTCTCATGAATCCCTAAATCCAGACCTATAAGCCTTTATAAATATATCATCTTAAGGGTTGAGAGGAGTATTTGAATACACAAAAAAAAACAAATGCATAGCTTCTCACCCTCGTGAGCTTGCTCTCTACACACCAAAAACACCTTTAAAATTGGACCTCTCACCACCGTGAGCTTTCCCTAAAACATTAAAAGATGTTAAAACCTCTAACCACCCATACCAGCATAGGGATACCAGACATCTGCATTTTTTTAGCAAGTACAATATTTATTTTATTAAATATAATTTGATTAAATAAACGACAATTGATAGTTAACGGAATTGAATATGATTTAGTTAATTAATATTTAATTTATTTTTAAGATTTAATCAAATATAAATAATATTTTATTTTATTTAATTAAAAGAGTTTAATCAATGATCTAATGTCGTGCACAGATAAAAAATGAGTATTTTTTAAAATATAGTATACGATAACGACAACTCGAGTATCGTTCTCAAGGATTCTTATATTGTTATTACCCTACTGAATTGAATTGGGGGGAGGGTTGTGATTAAGGATCAATTTATGGAACAAAATAAATAAGTGATTATAAAAATAAGCCAATATATTGTTTTTGGTTTATTGTTAACCACTATTTTTTTCCTTACAAATTTCCTAAGCGGCTTTGATCTATATTCGATTTCAATACTAAGTTACAAGTGCAATAGATATAAAACAGATTGAATTCCTATATCGAATTAAGAAAACGGATTAATACAACCGCAAATTAAGCAAACAGGATATAGAATGCGATTTAACGACAAAGCGACGTAAACAATGATTAAAAGTCAAGAATACAATCAACGAATTTAATCAAAACATTCCATGAAAATACATATTAAGCAAATGCAATTTCATAGAATATAATTGTAAGAGAAACGAAATTGAGTTGATAGAATAAAAAGCTTAAAGCATTTAGAACTCGATTACAGTAGATCGACTGTTGGTCATTAGTTCTCCATTCAAGCATGCAAAGCAAAAGTGTTTTTTTTTAATAATGCATGGAATGAACAATACCGAGGCTGTGAACTCTTAAACAAAATAAGGATTTTCCATTTAATTCAAACCGGGTCAGAAAACATAACAAACCTGGTCCAAAACTAATTATTTTCTAAGTCTGGAACATCAACGAACCATTTGAGGCTTCTACACTCCGAATTAACTTTTGTATTCAACATGAAAGATATAGCTCTTCCTCTTAGCTTTACAACATATATCAGAATGCATCAATTTGATTCTCGTATCTCCAATTATGATTTTTACAGTAAAAACTGTTTATGCTGAAAATAAAATACGAAAAATAAATAAAGGGAAAAATAAAATAAAATATAAAAACTCAATAAAACAATAAAAATAATTTTAAAAAAACTAAACAAATGTCTAAGTACAATAATAAGAGAATGTGCATCAAAATGCACTGATCAATCAAATATAAATAAGATTGAGATTATTTTGGAAATTTTCAAAATAAATAGGGGTGTTCGCGAGCTAGTTTGGTTCTATTTTGAGAGAATCTGATACCCAAACCGATCAAAAATGGATTGGTTTGGATTGGATTTGCACTTTTTTTACAAAATCCAAATCGAACCAAACTGAGAAACAACGAGTTAATTTATGTTGGATTGATCGGATACATTAAAAATAAATGTGTAAAAATATTTTTAAAAAATATCTAATTTACATCAACAAAATTTTTATAATAATATAAAATTCTTAATTTTTTTTGTTTCTTCATATAGGTTGTGAATGTCACAAATGGCATTTCAATTTTTTCTTCTTGAAGCTGAATATCTTAAACTAGTTTCCATGATAATGATTATAAAAACTATATGAATTAATATGGTTGATTTAGTTATACGGGCTCGCAGATAGAATTTTAGAACTTCGTTGACCGAATTAATTAACATTTAGTTTCATTTGTTTGGTTTGGTTTTTGTCTGAAGTTAAAAAAATGCACAAACCAAACACCATAGTTTGGTTTGGATTCTCGGTTTGGTTTAGAGTCGCTCGGACCAACCACTAAAAATAAGAGCATTAGGGTTTTAGAAACTCTATAAAAATATATGAGCTCTTTCAATTTTTTTTTAAATAAACACTTTTTTCAAAAAAAAATTCCCAAATAACCACATTTTCAAAAAATTTACCAAAATGACCACTTTTCAAACAAAAAAATTTCGCCACACAGAGGAGGTGCCACTCTGTGTGGCATGCACTTAAATTAAAGAGGAGGCGCCATACTGCATGGCTTGTCCCCCTCTGTAAAGCCATGCAGTGTGGCGCATGCATGTGTTTTTGAGAGGAGGCGCCACCCTTCTTGGCTTGACAGTGTAATTGCAATTTTCCATAAATACAACCACTCATCCTCTTC
Organism: Vicia faba; assembly: GCA_948472305.1. Taxonomy (NCBI): domain Eukaryota; kingdom Viridiplantae; phylum Streptophyta; class Magnoliopsida; order Fabales; family Fabaceae; genus Vicia; species Vicia faba. The sequence continues at coordinate 728,258,700 of OX451741.1, read as the reverse complement.
ATTTTTCCACACCACTTGTTACATAACTCTTAGAAAATGTCTTCAACTCCCTTGCCAAAGTTTTCACTGATCAAAAGAGATGCGCATGTTATTTTTTCGGCGACAAAGCCTCCAGTGAAGATCAAACTCTGGAACACACAAAAATTCGAGCATTTTCAGAGGCACTTGATTCGCTGGTTGGAAGGAGACATTCCTGAAGGTGAACAAATCAGAAAAATAGAAAGGCACATCACAGTGAGGAACGAAAATGGAGTAAGCCGATCATGGAAAAAGGTGAGATGCGCCGCTGATGTCATGATGATGATGCTTGGACCAGAGGATATTGTGTTGATGGTCTTTATCTCTTAGATATTATGATTTGTTAAGTTGTTTTGTCTGTTTATCATGTTGTCGTATTGTTGTCCTGAGTATGTGGTGTTGTAATTTTTTGTGTCGTGATGTGAAAGTTGTTGTAATCGAATGATAAATTGAACACGAAATGATAACTCAAATTTAAATTGAATATATTGTGTATAATAAATTAAACACTCCAGATAGTTTTCTATTAAAAAGTTATGTTGCAGAGCTAGACCCAATATTCAGACAATTTTTCCGACTGTGTCCGGGAAGACGACATGTACCGCATAATCTTATCATTTTGTTGGCCATATCCATTTCAGTTCTAATACGAGTGCTTTTCGGGCGCCACTTTTTCTTTCGTCACATTTTTTCATTGTGCCAAACAATGTCCCCTTCATAAGCATTCCAGTAATCCTCCTTTGCCAACACGGAGAAGTTATTGATGTACACACTTAAAACGCTCTTTACCGTGCGCACGAGGAATATATGTTGTATTGGGTCCAAGCGAACATGCGAACATGCTGCTATGACATGAGAGTAAGGCATGCGAAATGCTTGAAACTTTCCGCAATCACAACAACCTCAATCTAGTTCGACTCGATAATATCCTCTTGGACTCCCCTCATTATGATCCAGTGTCTCTTGTACACTGAACCAACCTTTAATGCGGTCAAACACGGTGACACTATGGGTGTTTGCTTTTGCAGCCTCCTCGTTAAATGTTTTCATCGTGCATTCACTGAACAATTGCCCTGATTGTAACACTGCCCTCCATTTTGAACTTCTTGTGTCAAACAATTTTGAACCCATTCTGAAATATATTGCTCTAACCAAAGCGGTAATTGGTAGGTTTCGGATGCCTTTGAATACATATTTCAATGATTCCACCAGATTTGTTGTCATGTGGCCCCATCGTTGACCATTGTCGAATTCCCGAGTCCACTTCTCCACTGGAATGTTATCGATCCACCTTAATGCTTCTGAGTTTGCCAACCGGATTTCTTCGCGATAGTATCAAAGTGACGGTTCTGTTAAGGCATACCCTGCATTAATAACTTTCTTTCGAAGTGTCTTGTCTTTGATATGGAGCATGAATTTTTGTGTGATATGTCTAATGCAATAGACATGTGTCGAAGGGGGATCCTTCCAACCGTTATCAGGGTTATTATATGCACTCACAATTAATGGATGTCTGTCTGAAATCAAACAAAGTTTGGGTTGTGGAGCAACGTGTAATCGGAGATTCTTCAGAAAGAAATTCCATGCACCACCTGTCTCAACTTCAACTAGAGCGAAGGAAATCGGAAAAACATTATTGTTCCCATCTTGTGCCACTGCCATGAGTAATGTTCCTTTATACTTCCCGTATAACCAAGTTCCATCAATTTGTATAATAGGTTTGCAAAATGCAAAACCCTTGATGCATGGTTCAAACGCCCAGAATAATCGATGAAATATTCCATTCCAACTAACACGAGTTTTGTCTGGGGTAAAAGCCGGAAGTGTCTCCAAAATTATAACACTTCTCGAAGCATAATATTTGAGTGCCACCAAAAATCTTGGAAGTTCTTTGTACGATTCCTCCCAATTATCGTACATAAGTTTAACTGCCTTAGTCCTCTCGATCCATGCCTTCCTGTAAGAGGGAGTATAATTGAATCTCGTAGTGATATGAGAAATAATTGTACTCACCTTTAATGATGGATCTTTGCTAATAAGAGGCAAGATTTCTTGACATATTAGTTGAGAACTAAGTTTCCGAAGATCCTGTGTCAGAACGGCGGTGATGCAAGTGTGGAGTGGATCAATGGAACCTATTTCCCATGAATCACTTCTCTTCCTGTAAGATGCAGTTAACCGAAAAGGGCAAATTGGTTTTTTACAACATAAAATAACGTACCTCCCTGAATTATTTTTTTCTACAGTGAAGTCAACTAAAATTTCCATGTCGTATTTTTTGATAGCTCTAAGACACTCTTCTTTTGTTCGAAATTTGTCCCCAACTTTCAAGGCCCCTTCGGTCTTCATATAAGGATCATGAAAGATATATCAGGCTGGTTCATCTTCCCCCAAGTTCAAGTTCTTCATGTGAAATGGAGGGTCGTATGCATGACTTGCAGGTATAGGTTCATGCTCTTGATCTGCAGCAGCATCATTGACCATAAAATCAATCATTGCCTCATCATCTTCTTCTTCTTGGTCAATAACATCGACTTCAGGATGGTTGTCTTCGTCAGATTCATCCTCTTCTTCAAAGTCTTGAGAAGGATCTACCACCTGAGATTGATCTGTTTGTTGTAATAAAACATACAGCTCAATCTCATCGAACCCGGATTGTTCATGAGTTCGAAACATGTTTCGAACATCATCTTCGTCGCGCACCTTAAGTTGATAAAATTTGACTTAGTTGTTGTCAAATAGAAATGGGGACGTGTAAATAATTTGGTAAACTGGACCACACTGCAATTTGGATTCTACTCTATCTTTGAAGCGTGAAAAACTGGATTTCTTGTTTATCCGAAAGCGGATAAAATCTGTATTACGGAAATTAAAACCTAAGTTATCGCAGCTGAACGTCTCACCGTTAATATGGGCAACAATAGTATAATTTTGTGAATGATCCATGTTGTTGAGGTATTTTTTGTGAGTTATGGATGTATACTGGTAATGAAACCTACACAGACGATTAAATAGATTGATATTCTGCATACATGTGCCACCCTAGGTGGCTAATCCTTCTATTTTCTCATGCATGCGCCACCCTAGGTGTCTTATCCTCCTCTTTATGTATGCATGGGCCACCTAGGTTGGCTTATCCTCCTTTTTTTACATGCATGCGCCACCTAGGATGGCTTGTCATTGAACAACAAAACTTGCATGCATGCCATCTGATCCCTGCCACGCTGCAGGTTTACATGCATGCAAAAAGCAATAAGTCATGTTGAATGGAGCCTATGTACAATAAAGAGAGCATGCACCACCTAGTGTGGCGCCTATGTGCAAGAAAGAAGAGCATGTGCCACCTAGTGTGGCGCCTATGTGTATAAGTTGCATGCAAAATGTTCTTCAAGATTTTCCTATAAATACATGTAACATTCACCCTATATTTTCATCATAATCATAACTCATACATTATTTCTTTCTTGAAGTCTCAACAACAACACAAGAGTAATCAAGAAAAAATGTCTCTCTTGACCATGGGTGATCAACATAGAGGAACTCCGAACAACATTGAAACCTTTGTAAGTGTATTTTCTCAATACCTATTTTTCGCCGACAATTTTTTATTTCTTAATTCTTATGATTGTTATACCTAAATCTTGTATTTCTTATACGTAATTCATGTTTTTAATAGGATTTTAAAAGATTTCATTGTCGTGTCCATGAGTATGTCCCTTACGACGTTCAAATTGAACCGTACTTACGACATACCGGTTTTGGTCTGTTACTCAACATAGTCAATTACTATGTTGACTATAAAATTATTCTCGCATTAGTGGAGAGATGGAGACCCGAAACTCACACCTTTCATCTTTTATATGGTGAATGTACAGTCACACTAGAGGACGTGTACATGTTATTCGGTTTACCGATCGACGGTAAGGCTGTCAATGGCCGAGTCAACCAAGACAACGCCATATGCGAGGAACTTTTGGGAGTCTCTTTATTTGAACAAGGATCAAGAGGCCAAGGTATTAATCTCCGTCTTCTTAGAGAATATCATAGTAGTCTCGTAATAACCAAAAACTCTACCGAGCAAGAAAAAATTGTGAAAGCTCGGTGTTACCTAATAATATTATTTGGCCATTTTTTATTTCCTGAAACAACGGGTAATACTGTTAATATCATGTATTTACCCTTGTTAAGACAATTTGATAAAATAAACACATATAGTTGGGGTTCAGCTGTTTTGGCCCATCTGTATAGCTCCTTGTGTAAGAATGCATCGAACGGTAGCTGTTCTTTCTATTCTTGCGCCTTTTTGCTCCAGACATGGTGCTGGTCGAGAATGCTGACACTCACCCCCAGCAACACAAGGCCATTCGTCTTCCCCTTTGCTACAAAGTAAGATTACAAAACCATAAATTTTACATATTATATACCGAGATTTGTAGTGTATTAATTTATTACCCATTTTTTTTATGTAGGTGGTCTGTTCCTGGGATGAATTACAACAAATCCCCTAGAAACGCAATAGTAGTCTACCGAAATCTTATTGATCATGTTGGACCCGAAGAGGTATTAAACTTATATATTTTATACAACGCATTCAATATTTTAATTAAGTTTAATATTTTATATAACTTTTTTTACACTACAGTTTGTATGGAGGCCGTATAAGGATCTCGACCATGAGATTAACCCTCCTGATGCTGAAGTCTGGACTGCAAAAACAACACTCATCAGGTTCACTACTGTGGAGATGCACCACAGTGATCGTGTGAAGCTACAGTTCAGCATGCAACAGGGTATCCCCGACCCCCCCAACATGTTTGGGCCAATGGCATCTACTCCGAGTTGAAGACCAGTGGGGATTTAACGATTTGAGAGACTTCGCTAAAAATCAATGTCGTCAATGGAGGCATAGACGTGAATTGGTCCTAAGGGAGTCGATCTTGCAAGATGACTTAAAACTGACGCTCAAATATTTGAGATGATACACATTGGTTTCAACAAATTTGTTTCTGTCTCAAGAGACTTATTTGATTGACCCACGCCAAAGAGCTGCAACATACGTCCAACAACAACCCCAACAACCAACCCCTCAACAATACCAGACCCAACAACCAACCCCTCAACAATACCAAACCCAACCACAATGTCAACCCACTCAAACCCAACAACCATACACCACTTCATTCAATCAAACTCACCATCAATTCATGCCACACACACAAACATAATACCAAGAGCATGACCCGATCCACCACCAACAATATGCACCATCCTCATCCTACCACAACACCCAAGACACATATGATACATCTCCTTCCTACCATACCACTCAACCTCCATACAGTCAAACATCATACCATCAAAGTACCCAACCATCATACGGATTTCAGACACCACAAGAACCGTTGCTTCGTTTTGATCATGATTCAACATCCCAATACTATCCACCACCCATGCATATCCCAACCAACAAGACCAAACTTCAACGATATGGGCACCGATCTCTTTGGAAGCACAGCTCAGTGGAGAGAAATGATTGATGAGATGTATGACTCTGATATACCAGGACCATCACATCAAGCACCTCATAATCAAGCAAGTCAGAACATACCACAAACACCTCAGGAAAATCAACAGAGAGGAGTGAGACAAGGGGCGAGGCAAATGCGCAGCCGTTTATGTCATACGGGGACCCGCTTAGGTTGAGGGGACATCCATAAAAAATGTATCCATGCGTTGTATAATATTAAATATTAATATAAAAAAAATTATTTTATTTTTATTTTATTTAAAAAAAATTGCAATTACACTGTCAAGCCAAGGAGGGTGGCGCCTCCTCTCAAAAACACATGCATGCGCCATACTGCATAGCTTTACAGAGGAGAACAAGCCATGCAGTGTGGCGCCTCCTCTTTAATTTGAGTGCATGCACCACACAGAGTGGCGTCTCCTCTGTGTGGCGAAATTTGTTTGTTTGAAAAGTGGTCATTTTGATAAAATTTTTGAAAATGTGGTTATTTGAGAAATTTTAAAAAAAAAAGTGATTATTTAAAAAAAAAATCCAGCTCTTTCCCCTACAATCCTAATTGTTGTCATATTTTCTCAAAACACGACTAACATTATGATTCACTTTATTCTCACGTGGACGTTGTAGAGATGATCGTATCTTTCATGTTCATGAGCAAAGCTAAAACATTTTAAACTTTCAATGTTATTGATAATTATTGTATGATTAATAATTTAATTAAAATTTGTTCATTGGAATTGTTCCACTAAGAAAATCAAAATTTTAAAAATTCCTCTTAAATACTTTCATACACTTTTTCTGTGCCTTCTCTCTTTAAATTTCCGTATGGAATTTGCACGGTCTTATGTTTTAATTGTTTCTAGTTTACATGTGACTAAGATTTATTGTTTATAGTGATTTAATGTTTAAACCTATGAGGGTGTTAGATCTTTTCTCCTAAACATTTCTTTCTATTGACTATTTTGGAATTTTGTAATTCTATTTTATTCAAACTTATTTGTTTGGATCAAATTTGCATAGATGGTTATATTGTTGATTAGTTATTTCATTATCATCTTGTTATTATTATATTCATTTGTATATCAATTTGATTGTGTAATCTCTATTAAAATGGTTTTTAAACTTCAATGTTAAAATCACCAAAAATATGTCTAGAAGATGGATATTTAATCCACCAAAAATATTCTATGCACAATTCTTATTTTAGTATTAAAGATGTCTTTGAGAATCTATGTAGTCATTCTGGGTTTGATTAAAATCAAATAGTTAAAAAATTTGTGAATTTTAATTAATTAATAAAATTAAAATTGTTGAATTTTAATCAAATAAATTTTTTGATCTACTGAATATATATGTGGTTCTTTGACTACACAAATTTTAATTCACGGAAAAGACACTCACTGAATTCAAAATTAATTACTAATTTAAATATAAATTATAAATTAATTTAAATTTTACTATTAATCTTCTATTTTACCTAATTCACTAGACTATTTCTCATATTTAAATGTAAACAAATTTTTGATTTTTTTAAATATTTTTACACTTAAAATTTATAATATATTTATTTTTAAATAACATGTCACATATTATTATAAAAAAACTTCTGTCAAACTTTAAAAACAAAATATATAAATTACATATTATTATTAAAATAATATGTAACGAATTTTAAATGAAATGTTTTTAAAAAATTATCAAAAAATATCTTTAAAGATAAAAAATAAATATGATAAAGAATAAAAAATATTTGAATTTAAAATAAAATAATAATTTACATTAATAAAAAGAATTCAAATAAATCTAAATTATAAATTACTTTACACCTATAAAAAAACAACGAATGTTATTTTCTTTCTGATTTAGTAGGAATGATTACGGTTTGATTTTGTGCAATTTTCGAACCGGATCATATCGATGGTTAAATTTTTTTATAAAAATAATATCCTGATAGTGTAAACTAACATTACACATATGTTTTTTAAAATTAAAATTATATTTTAATTGAATACATGTGTTTTATTAGTTGACAGTAAAAATATTTTAAACCGTTAATGTATATTATTTTAGATTAAATATATTTTTAATTCTTATAAATATTTTAATTTTGATTTTTAATCTTTATAAAAAAATTCTCTATAAAATTAATTTTGGATGCACTTTTAATCATTATAGAAAGATTAAAACTGCGTGTAAAATTAATTTTATAGTTATTAAAGTTCAATTTTTTTTATAAGAATTAAAATCATTTTAATAATTTTATAAAGATTAAAAACATATTTAACCCTATTATTTATCTCTTTCTTTATTATTTGTTATTTTTTATATTCTCTATTCTTCTAATTCTTTCTTTTTTCTTTTCTTATAAAGTCAGTGTTTCATTAACACGTGTAAGGAGTATTAGAGGGTAATTTAGTATTTGTAGATAAGTTTTAATTAGGGCCTATGTGGCATCTTTATTTGTGTATAAATAGGTGTACTAGGATTACATTTTCATCAATCAATTCTCCAATCATTTGCAGTCAGCTTTTATGCATTTATTCCCTTTCATCTTCTTCCTTAAATTCATCACCTTGCACTAACAAATTGGTATCTAGAGCTCTTGGTTTGATTCTGAAACTCTGGGAAACACGAGTGATAGTGAGCTGTGTGTTTGATTTTTGATTCTTGAACAAAAATCTGAAACAGAATCACACTGATTCTGTGGGTTTGGGAAACACTGAGTGAGAAATCCGAGATCTGAGTTTCTCTGTGCAAAGGTTTAAGATGAATGGAGGCAGTAGTTTGAACACTAAACTTCCAGTTTTTGATGGCAAAAACTGGAACAGATGGAAGATTCAAATGCGTGTGCTGTTTGGTGCTCAGGATGTTCTGGACCTTGTTTCTGAAGGTTATGTTCCAGCTGCAGCTGATGCTACTGTAGAACAGAAATCAGAAGAAAAGGCTACAAGGAAGAGGGATCAGAAAGCACTGTTCTTCATCCATCAGTGTGTGGATGAAAATGTGTTTGAGAAGATTGTTGATTCGACGACGTCGAAAGGGGCATGGGATATTCTGACCAGATGTTATGGTGGTGACGTATCAGTAAAGAAGGTAAAGCTTCAGTCCCTGCGAAAACAATATGAAAATCTCAGCATGAAGAACAGTGAGAAAGTTTCTGAATACATTTCCAGATTGATTCTGATCACTAATGAAATGAAGGCTTGTGGAGAAACACTTTCTGAACAGGTAATCATAGAAAAGATTCTGAGGTCACTTACGCCTCAGTTTGATTATATTGTTGTTTCTATTGAACACTCTAAAGATCTGGAAACCATGAGAATAGAAGAGTTGCAAAGCAGTCTAGAAGCACAAGAGTTGCGTCTGACTGAAAGAACTTCTGAGAGGGAAGTGGAGCAAGCTCTGAAAGCTTCTTTTGTCAAGAAGGACCAGAAGCAGAATAGACATGGTGATAAATTCCAGAAGTCAGAAACCTCAACTTCTGATGAAAAGAAATATCAGAAGGGAAAGGAAAGGTATGACAAGAAGAAGGTTCAATGTTACTGCTGTAAACAGTTTGGGCATTTTGCCAGAGACTGTAGAAACAAAGGAAGAAAATCAGAAGAAGCAAATATAGCCAGAGAAGATTCTGATGATGAACCTGTGCTACTGATGGCTTCTGATTCTGATGGAAACTGTTCATGAGATTGGTGGTATATGGACACTGGCTGTTCAAATCACTTGACTGGGAACAAACAATGGCTGACAGACTTTGACTCCAGAAGGAGAACAAAGATCAGATGTGCTGATGATAAGTACCTTAATGCAGAAGGTATGGGAAATGTCAGAGTCAGAGTGAAGAATGGAAGAAACATTCTGATCAAAGATGTCTGGTACGTTCCTGGAATTAAAAGCAATTTGATGAGTGTGGGTCAGCTTGTTGAGAAAGGTTTTTCAGTGGTTATGAAGGACAACCTCTTGACGTTGTACGATTCTAATCAGAAAATGATTATGAAGTCTGAGCAGGGAAGCAACAGAACATTCAAAGTGAATGTAGAAACCTCTGAAGCGGAGTGTCTCAGTGCAGAAGGCGCTGAAGCAGACAGTAAGTTGTGGCACAAGAGGTTGGGGCACTTGAACTATAGAAGCTTAGGGCATCTAAGTTCTAAGAAGCTCGTACATGGCATTTCGAAGATTGTGAAGCCTCAGAAGTCATGTGAGATATGCATGAAAGGCAAGCAACCAAGATTGCCATTTGCGTCAGAAGTAGCCCCCAGAGCAAAGCATGCTCTGGGTGTAGTACATTCTGATGTGTGTGGACCATTTTCAGTAGCTTCACTTGGAGGAAACAAATATTTCGTGTCTTTTGTGGATGAGTTCACAAGAATGACTTGGGTAAAACTCATCAAGTTCAAGCATGAAGTGTTTACAGAATTCCAGAAGTTCAAGATGAAGGCTGAGAAGCAGAGTGGTCAGAAGCTGAAGATTCTGAGAACAGATGGTGGAGGTGAGTATAACTCTACAGAGTTCCAGAAGTTCTGTGAGGAGAATGGAATAGAACATGAGGTTACTGCTCCATATACTCCTCAGCACAACGGTCTCGCTGAAAGAAGAAACAGAACTTTGCTTGATATGACCAGAAGTATGCTGAAAGAGAAGAAGTTACCTCACATGTTATGGGGAGAAGCTGTTGCCACATCAGCATATGTTCTGAACAGGTGTCCAACAAAGAAGCTGAAGGAAACTATTCCTTTAGAAAAATGGACTGGAGACAAGCAGAGTGTTAGCCATCTGAAAGTATTTGGTTCTGTGTGCTACAAACACATTCCAGAGGCTAGAAGACGAAAACTGGATGATAGAAGCAAAACAATGTTACTGGTGGGGTACCACAGTACAGGTGCCTACAAGCTTTATTGTCCAGAAACCAACAAAGTTGAAATCAGCAGAGACGTTGTTGTGAAAGAGTCAGAAACATGGGATTGGAACAAGCTTCAATCAGATTCTGGTGTAGTGCTAACACCAGGGTTAGTTTCTGCAGACGAGTCAGAGTCAGAAGAAGAAGACTCTGAAGATGAGTCAGAATCTCAGGGAGATTCTGATAGTGGATCTGATTCTGATCCAGATTCTGACGATGATCCAGAATCTGGTGGTGATTTTACTTCTGGGAGAGAAAACTCTGAAGACATAGGGTCTGGAGAACAAATTTCCAGAAGTAACTCTGAAGGTGGTAATTCTGAAGGAAGTAGTTCTGGACAAGGTTCAGAAGCCAGTATTGTTTCGAATTCTGGAGAACCTTCAGAACAAGACCAGAGGCCACAGAGAATCAGACGAATACCAAGTAAGTTTGCAGATTTTAGCATGTTGCATGATACTGAAGTAGATTCTGAAGGTGAAATCGTTCAGTGTGCCATGCTAGTAGATTCTGAACTAGTGGGTATTGAAGAAGCACTCAAGAAGAAAGTATGGCTGAATGCCATGAAAGAAGAACTTGAGGCAATTGAAAGAAACAAGACTTGGAAGCTGACAGAACTTCCAAAAGGCAAGAAAGCCATCAGCGTCAGATGGGTTTTTAAGCAGAAGCTAAAACCAGATGGATCAATTGGAAAACATAAAGCGAGACTAGTGGCCAAAGGTTTTCTTCAGAAACCTGGACTAGATTATTTTGAGGTGTTTGCACCTGTAGCTAGACACGAAACAATCAGACTGGTGATTGCTTTAGCTGCAAACAGAAATTGGCCTTTGATACATCTGGATGTGAAGTCTGCATTTCTGAACGGTCCATTACAGGAAGAAGTTTATGTGTTACAACCTCCTGGATTTGTGAAAAAGAATCAGGAAGGGATGGTATACAGGTTAAGTAAAGCTCTGTATGGACTGAAGCAAGCGCCCAGAGCTTGGAATCTGAAGATTGATTCGTTTTTCAAGGAACAAGGGTTTCAGAAGTGTGAGATGGAGTATGGTGTTTATGTTCAGCATACTTCAGAAGGTAATATGATTCTGGTCTGTTTGTATGTTGATGACATATTACTCACAGGAAGTTCTGAACGAGAAACAGCTGAGTTCAAGCAAGTCCTGATGAAGGCGTTTGAGATGACAGATCTTGGAAAAATGAGTTTCTTTCTAGGGATGGAACTTATATACTCTGAGAAAGGAATCATTTTGCATCAGAAGAAGTATGAATTAGAGCTTCTGAAGAGATTTGAGCTAGCAAATTGCAAGATTGCTATCACACCTGCTGATACGAATCAGAAGTTGGACTCTGATTCTGATGGAGAGGATGTGGACGCTACAACCTTCAAACAGATGGTTGGTTCTCTGAGGTATTTATGCAATACCAGACCTGATATTTGTTATGCAGTTGGAATGGTCAGCAGATACATGAGCAAACCAAAGTGGTCTCATTACCAAGCTGCTGTCAGGATTCTGAGGTACATAAAAGGAACTCTGAAATATGGAGTGTTATTTCCTTCTGGAGGAAAGATCAAATCAGAACTTCTGAGTTATTCTGATTCTGATTGGTGTGGAGACAGAGTCGACAGAAGAAGCACTTCTGGGTATTTATTCAAGTTTCTGGGAGGCCCAATTTCTTGGTGTTCCAAGAAACAGCCTGTTGTGGCTCTGTCAACATGTGAAGCTGAATACATTGCTGGTGCTGTGGCCGCCTGTCAAGCAGTTTGGCTTCTGAATCTGCTGCATGATCTGAAGGTTGAAGTTGAGGAACCTCTGAAGCTAATGATTGATAACAAGTCTGCAATTAATCTTGCAAAGAATCCAGTTCTACATGGCAGAAGCAAGCACATTGAGACGAAGTATCACTTTCTCAGAAGTCAAGTACAGAAAGGAGTGCTGGAAGTTCTGCACTGTAGCACTCAGAAGCAGCTGGCAGATGTTCTGACCAAGGCAATAAAAACAGACCAATTTCTGCGCTTGAGAGATGAAATTGGTGTTGTTAACTTCTGATAAATTACTAAATTACGGGATGGTATTAGAGGGTAATTTAGTATTTGTAGATAAGTTTTAATTAGGGCCTATGTGGCATCTTTATTTGTGTATAAATAGGTGTACTAGGATTACATTTTCATCAATCAATTCTCCAATCATTTGCAGTCAGCTTTTATGCATTTATTCCCTTTCATCTTCTTCCTTAAATTCATCACCTTGCACTAACAAGGAGAAACACATGCAAATTTCTTCTCACCCTTTTTTTTCTCTACATAAGAAGGAAAGGAGAAAGAATGATAGAGTTTGTTAGCAACCAAAGTAGAGAAAAAGGGAGAGAATAGAGAAAGAAGACTTTGAGTGGTTGGTGAACAAGGAAAAAAAAGGAACAATCTCATATTTTCCAAAAGCTCAAATCACTAACATTCACCATTACTCTCAAACTCTAATGTGAGTAGCATCATGTAAATCATTTATTCATGCATGTCTATCATTTTCACTGATTATGGTAGTTAATAGACGAGTGGTTTATGTAGAATGTTGCTATTGTTTTCTTATTGGCGGTTTGGTTTTGTTGTTTTAGATGATGAAGAAAATGAGTATTGTCTTAATTCTTAAAAGCTACTGATGTTGTTAGAATGGGTTTGGAATTGGATAAACAAATTTCATGACATATTTCTATAATTGTTAATTCTTGCATGATGATTCTTGAGTAACTTAATCTTGTTTAAGTTTAGTGTTGTGTTATGATTGAAATTGGTGGTCTGATACTTTAGTTTTATTTCCATTTCATATCTTAATTTTGTCATAAACTAATTAAAATGGTATATTTTATCATCATGTTATTAGAATATAAACTATCACATTTCTTGGTTGCATTTGATCATGATTCTCTCTAAATCGCAATTGAGCTTTGTTATACCAAGTTGTTTGTTAGAACAAAGGATTTTTAAGAAAGATGATTTATAAAAGAGGAAGAAGAAGAAAAGAGAGAAATATTAAAAGTTTGTTATGATTCTAACTAAATTGTAATTACATTGAATGTGTGTAAAATTACAAGCTAACTGACAATTATATAGACATATAATGTCCAAGCCCAATTTGACAATACATACTATAGCCTAAAACATTGTGATTGGAGCAACAACAATTCAAAGTGTTTGTTGATGGAGTATCGCTCAACCATAATAAGTTATTTTAGGAGAGGTGTATGGGAAAGTGTTTGTTTCTAACTTATTATTGTATTGTTAAATTAGGAGAGGTGTAAGGGAAAGTTTTTTTTTTTGTGTGTCATTTGCTATAAACATTGATTGGTTAGAATCTTTCAAGTTATACATAGCTAAGATTCTTTGTTGGGATCATCAATTCATTGAGATTAGTTTTTGTCATATAGGTAGGACTGATTTTAGCTTCAGGTGTTGAGGACTAAAGTTCATATTATCATTGGATAATATATATTTTGATTGATGTTTAACGTTGATTTGTTGTGCCTAGATTTATAGATAGGCCTTTAAACACTTCTTTTGTGTCCAATAGAAATGTTACCAACACTTATTTTTAACATTCTTTCAAATGTTTATTTTTTTATTGATTAAAACACATGTGGATCTTACTATTTTATGAGAAATCTATTTCTAAAGTAGAAGACTCATATATATTTTAATTAATAAAAAATTAATAAAAAAACAAGTGTTTGAAAGAGTATTGAAAAAAAATACTACTAAAATAGAAAATTCATATATTTTAATTAATAAAAAAATAAATGTTTGAGAGAATGTTGAAAAAAAAATGTTGATAACATTTTTTGTGTCCAAACATAACGGTAACTAAAAAATTTTGAAGAGTTGATTTATTGAAGCATGACGTGCTCCACAATGCCATTTGAGATTGATCTTACCTGATCAGACTTGGACCGTCACGACTGTCTCGGGCAGAATTTGAGTGAGATGGGGGAGAGAGTACCTACAAGGCACTCCGATGCTAAAATGAGTGACGGAATGAGCAGGCCAAAAGTGTATGTATGTGTAAGAGATGAATACCTGATCCTCTAGGAACAGAGGATATTTATAGCCCCCAGCGTTTGGCCAAGGTCCCCTCATTGGGCCGACCAGAACTGGTCCAATAAAGGAACTGCCAGGTTCTACGTGTGTAGTGGGGACCCACACGTGGTCCCATTCCTTGTGGTGCTCTGTGAGAAATGAGGAGGGACGAAGACGCAGTCTTTACGGAGTTTAAATGATTCGATAACGGTCAGAGGGGACAGAATTTGACCTACGAGGAGAGTGCTCGAGCAGGACTCGAGTTGGAGTTCTCTTGGTCGGGGACACCATGTGTCACGGGAAACGGCGAACATGGCTGCAGTCTATGGTCGGGCACGCTGGCGGAAATCCGCGGGCGCGCATTCCTCGAGGAGCTGCTCGGATTGGGCCTTTGTCCCTGCTTTTGGGCCAGGGCGAACCCAGTCCAGAACAGGAGTCCGCCAAGTCGTGGCTCCTGGAGCAGGAGTTATGACTTAACTTCAGCTCGCCTTTACCACGGGGTCTGATGCCCCGCCCAGGATATTGCTTCCTCGTGCTTGCTCGAGGAGTTTCTCACGAGTTGCGTTCGTAGCGTAATCCTCGTCGATGCGTGCTCGGGGGATTCCTCGCGGGCTGCATTTGTTGGGTACGCGAGGCAATCTCTGGGAACCGTGACGCCACCCTAACAACAGTAGGGCCATCATTGCCTAGGGGAGTAGACGTCGAGGAGGGGAAGTTCGTGGCTCCCCGGGGCGACATTTCGTATTCCACATCATCCCTATAAATAGGATCCTTGGGTCCCATAATTTGTTTTTTCTCTTCGCGCTTCTCCTTCTTCCTCTGCCTTTTCCGCCGCTGTTCTTCTACAACTTCGCAAGATTACCGCATCTTCCTCCGTTGATTTCTTTCACTGCTGCCGTACATTCTTCTTTGCTTCCAAGTAAGCGTTTATCCCTCCTATTTTTCTTTATTGTAGGTAGTTTTACCGTTATTTGGATGTTAGAAACCCATATCTGGGATTAGTGCCCGGTATATTCATGTTTGTGCCCGATATATTCATGTTTGTGCCCGGTAAACTCATAGTTTTAGGTACGTGACTCGCAATGCTGCCCGGGACCTTCATGGTTTTAGGCGCATAATCTATGATACTGCCCGGTAAACCCATAGTTCTAGGCTTAGGATTCATGATATTGCTCGTCACATTCATAGTTTAGGTTGGCGCACCCATGAGCTGGCCGGGACGTTGACCCCTTAGGAAGTATGTGGGATAACTCGTCGTGGCATCTTAGCGTCGGAGAGGCGAAACCAGGATCTTGTTCGAGTCCTCAATGTTTATCGCGCGGGGTTTTCATGCTATCCTCTTGTTGTTCCCGACGTCTCGTCGAGCATGTCTGGCTTGTCGTGCACTACTTCCCGTCGATGTGGCGAGCATGTGGGTTTGCTCTCGAATTTCACCAGTTTCCTGTGCTTTGCAGGTAAATGGCTGACGAACCGGAGTCTTCGAGGCATAATGAGCTCGAGGACCAAAGTGCCGAAGAGAACGTGACTCTAGTTGATACCATCGATGATCCTTCGTTAGATTTGGTGGGCGCCGAGCCCCGAGGTATTGCCTCGGCGTATTGTCGGCATAGTCGATGCGCATATACTGTCGTCGAACGCAGCGGTAGTCAGCCGGGTTTCCAGAAGAATTTTATTGTGACGAGGCCGTCCCTCGATGCACGAATCTGCTCGGAGTTCACCGAGTATGGGTTTCCAATGTACGAGATCGTGTTTAGGGATCTCGGTCTCACGCTTCCTTTCAGTGATTTCCAAGCTGGGGTGTTCTGCCATCTGAACTTGGCCCCTTCCCAACTCCATCCTAATTCGATTGCTTTCCTTCGGGCATTCAAGCTGACATGCCGCTTCTTGAGGATCGGGGCGACCATCCCCCTTTTCTTCAGAGTTTTCCACCTGCAGCGTCAATCTCGAGGAGGCAGGCATAGTTGGGTTTCCCTGAAACAGTCGAAGAGGTTGTTCAGGATGTACATGGATTCAGTATGGGGCTTCAAGGACAAGTGGTACGTTCTGCAGCTGGTCACCCAGACTGCTTTGGATTTTATGTATGAAGAGGAAATCGCGGTAGTCGACGAGCACGGGGAGCCCCTCATGGATGCCGAAGGCCGACCGGTGGTGGGGCACGTATCCAAGTTCCCGTTACATTGGTGCTCGGGCCATTACGACCACGGTACCAGGTACTACCACACGCTCGCGGGAAGTATGTGCGCTGAGGATGAAGAAGCCTATGGTATCCTTTGCAAATATATCGACAATTGTTTCTCTGCCCGGTGGGTCACGAGGGATGGGGAAAACATTCTTGACGAGGACGGGTACCCGACGTTCGAGGCCAGTCCCATCGACACAAAGGCGCTCGTCGAGTGCCAATCTTACGGGTAGGCCGTAAATCTATTAGGTTGCTTTTGTCTTATAGTTTTATTCCATTTTCGTTGTTTTTTACTGGATCACAGCTAACCCGAGTTTTCCTCTTCTTTGCAGGCGACATGGCTGAACGAAGGGAGAGGCTTTTAAAATTGACTCAGGACAAGAAAATAAACAGAAGGCTGGTGCGAGCTCCGCAGGCCACGAGGATGGGCCTGCCGACCAGTTCGGGCGATGCTTCTAGCGGGTCCCCGGTCTCCCCTGACATCGAGCAGCCCACTGAGCTAATTACGAGAAAGAGAAGTCGGGCAGATAACCGGTCGGAGATTGGCGACGAGTCTGTCGCTGTGAGGGCCTTCGGCTTACCCCCTTGTTTCAAAGAGGAAGATTTCTTCGAGGGGTTTCCCCTGACAGTGAGCACAGAGGAGGCCGAAATGGTGAAGATGGAGAAGATGGTGAAGATGGCCGAGATGGTCGTCGTCCTTGTTGAGGAATGGTCTAACTCCTCTGATCGCGTTAGGGAACTAGAGACGGAGAAAGTTGCCCTCGCTGCCGGCTCTCGTAAGTTGAAGGCTGCTCTCGAGCGATCTGAGGGGATGTTCCGCAAACAAGCCGAGTTGCTGGCCGTGGAGAAGGAAAACTTCAGGAAGGTTACTGAGGAGAGGGATTGTTTCCGACTGGATCGGGAACGCTTGGAGGCCGACAACGAGCGTCTGTCTAGGGAAGTCGAGGAGCTGAAAGCTGCCACGCTTCCTACTGAAGATGAGTCGGAGGATACAGCCCCTTTGAGGATCCGTTTGGATCTGGTCGCGCGCATCCATCTCCTTGAAATGGACTGTGTCGGTGCCTTAGCGGACGGGTTTGAGGCCGCGGTTAGCCAGCTCGCCATATTGAATCCGGGCATGAATACCGAGGGAGTGGGTTTCATGTCTCAGATCATTGACGGCCAGGTCGTGCCTCCTCCTGAGTCTCCTGCTATGGATGCTGGTAGTCCCGGGGAAGTTTAGTCGTGGAATTTTTGGTCGGGCCTGCGTGCCCATTTATTGGTATTTGTTTTGGGGCCTGCGTTCCCGTGCATATTTTTGGGGTCTGCATGCCTGTACACATTTCTTTTGGCCGTTGTTCCATAGCCTGTAATTTCCGAACATCGCCGGCCTTTTTGGTTGGTTCACTTTTATTCGTTTTGCGTATGAGCCTTTAAATGGATGTTCGTTTTGATTTTAAAACTTGCTCGTGTTTAAGTTTTTATATTGTGACGAAATTTGTCTAAGTTATGTCCTCGAGCCACGCTTGTGTTCGGCTGTTACTTTGTGGCGAAATTTTCCTAAGTTATGTCCTCGAGTGGAGATCCTTTCGACCCATTTTGATGGTCCGACGTACTTCGAAATGCGTCGGTCGTGCGGGGTGAAGCCCGCTTGCTCGAGCGTATGACCCAGATCGAGGTCTTATGCCCGTGGCGTGAACTTCCCATCGCGAGCTGGGTGTTCTGCCATGTGGGTACTTCGACAGTGGAGCTCGATTGAGGTGTCCCTGTCGGGCATCGTCGTTCGTCCTCATTTGGCTGAACGGCATTATGTTTTTTGGGCGTAGATTGGGCTCGTACCTTGGCCTATCTACGTGGTCAAGACATTCCTCTCTGTTGATTGGATGTGGATGTTCGACGACGAGAGTCCTTAATGTTTTAGGGTTTTTTAACTATAGTACTGCTTTAGTTTAGCAGCGTTCCAGGGTCGTGGCAATGGTTCTCCGTCTAGCTGCTCGAGGTAGTATGCCCCGATACCTGTGGCGTCGTGGACGCGATAAGGCCCATCCCAGTTCGCAGCCAATTTCCCTTCGCGGGAGTCTTTCTGGTTTCTTCTTAGTACCAGGCTGCCGATCTTGAACTCGTGTTTGGTGACCTTGTCGTTGTGACGCAGGGCCACTCGTTGTTTTAGAGCGGCCTCGCACAGAGCTGCCCCCGAACGAATTTCCTCGACCAAGTCGAGTTCATCCCTGAGTGCTTCGTCGTTCATTTCTTCGTCGAAGGGCGTTTCTGTCCGCCTGGATGGTTCTCTAATTTCAACGGGGATGACGGCTTCGGTGCCGTAGGTTAGTTGAAAGGGGGTTTCGCCCGTCGTTGAATGGGGTGTGTTGAGATATGCCCATAAAATGTTGTGCAGCTCCTCGACCCACACTCTTTTAGCTTTGCCGAGCCGGCGTTTGAGTTCTCACAGGATGACTCTGTTAGCGGCCTCGGCTTGCCCGTTGGTTTGAGGGTGCTCGATCGAGGTGAAGTGTTGTCTGGTTCCCAGTTTGGTGACAAAGTTTTAGAATCCGTGGTCGGTGAATTGGGTGCCGTTGTCGGTGACTAGTGCTCTCGGGATCCCGAATCTGGCGAGGATGTTTCTTTTGTAGAAACGGAGGATGTTATGCGAGGTAATCTTTGCGAGAGCCTCGGCCTCTATCCATTTTGTGAAGTAATCCACGGCTACGATAAGGAACTTGTTTTGGTAAGTCCCTTGCACGAATGGTCTGAGGATGTCCATCCCCCACCATGCAAACGACCACGGGGACGATAGTGTGCTCAGCTCGTGAGGGGGAGCGAGATGCATGTCGCCGTGCCTTTGGCACTTGTCACACTTCTTGACGTGTTCCTTGGTGTCATGCTGCATCGTCGGCCAATAGTACCCCGCTCGCAGGGCTTTCCTCGCCAAGGACTTACCGCCCATGTGCTGGGCGTTAATCCCTTCGTGTATCTCCCGTAATACCTCGGGGACTGTGGATTCGTCGATGCATTTCAGGAGGGGAATGGAGAATCCCCTGCGATAGAGTTTATACTCGAGCACCACGTAGGAGCATGCTCGTTGTTTCGTGACGGTCGCTTCTGTTTGGTCCGAAGGGAGTTTGCCCTTTTTCAGAAAATTGTACACCAGGGTCATCTAGCACGAGGTGTCTCCGATGGCGTGTACCTCGACTGGGGTCGAGGACCTCTCGATGCTCGGGCGTGACAGGGATTCTTGTATGACGGATTTGTTTCCGCCCTTCTTTCTCGTGCTTGCGAGCTTGGACAATACGTCCGCCCTCGTTTTTTGCTCACGCGGGACGTGTGATATTTCTGCCCAGTCGAACTTTTTCATGTGTTCTTTGACTAAGTTTAGGTATTCAACGAGGTTGTCGTTTTTAGCTTGGTAACTCCCTTGGACTTGGGAAGTAACGAGTTGTGAGTCCGTGAAAATTTGTATCTCGCGGGCTCCTAGGACCTCGGCTAGCCTTAGTCTTGCGAGCAGGGCTTCGTACTCTGCTTGGTTGTTCGAAGTCGGGAAGGAGAGGTTTAACGAGTGCTCGATCACTACGCCCTCCTCATTTTCTAGGAGGATCCCTGTGCCGCTTCCGGACGAGCTGGAAGCTCCATCGACGAAGATGGTCCATTTGTGCTCCTTCCCTGTGGGCGGGTCGTGAGCGGTCATTTCCGCGACGAAGTCGGCCAGGGCTTGTGCCTTTAGAGCTTTCCTTCTCTCGTATTGAATGTCGAACTCGGAGAGTTCCAAGGACCATTTCAACATTCGGCCCGCCATATTAGGTCGACCTAATAGTTATTTTATCGGTTGGTTAGTTTGCACTATGACTATGTGGGCCAAAAAATAGTGTTTGAGTCTCCTCGCCGCATTGACGAGGGCTAGAGCTACTTTTTCTATCTGTTGGTATCTGCTCTCAGGTCCTTGTAGGGCTTTTCTCATGAAATAAACGGGTTTCTGCCCGTCTATGGTCTCGCGAATGAGAGCCGCGCTGACGGCTTCGTTCGAGACGGCCAAGTATAGAAATAGAGGTTCCCCATCGACTGGTCGAGACAGTACGGGCGGTTGGGATAGACTTTGTTTTAGGTGGTGTAGTGCCCATTCACATTCCTCGGTCCATTCGAAGGCCGCTTCTTTGCGAAGGAGTTTGAAGAAGGGGAGAGCATGCTGAGCGGATCTCGCGATGAAGCGGGACAGCGAGGTGAGCATTCCGTTCATGACTTGTATTTATTTCTTCGACGTAGGTGTCGGGAGGTCAGAGAAGGATCGACATTTGTCGGGGTTAGCTTCAATCCCTCGTTCCGTCAGGTAAAACCCGAGGAATTTCCCTGCTTTGACCCCGAACGTGCATTTCTCGGGATTGAATCTCATCTTACATTGTCTTGCTTGGGAGAAGACTGCTTTGAGGTGGGCTGCGTGATCGGTGTCTGCTCGGGACTTGACGATCATGTCGTCCATGTAAACCTCGAGCATGTCTCCGATTTGTCCGTGGAACACTCTGTTCATCATACGTTGGTAAGTTTCCCCTGCGTTTTTTAGTCCAAAGGGCATTACGTTGTAGTAATAATTGCCTGAGATGGTCATGAAGGCAGTGCAATGTTTTTCGCCCATGGCCATTGGGATCTGGTTATAGCCCGAATAGGCATCCATGAACGACAATATTTTGTAACCGGCCGAGTTGTCGACCAGCATATCTATGTTCGGTAGAGGAAAAGCATCCTTCGGGCATGCCCGATTGAGATCAGTATAATCAACACACATCCGCCATTTTCCATTATTCTTTTTAACTAGTACAATGTTTGACAGCCAGGTTGAATACCGGGCTTCAGAAATAAAATTCGCCTCTAGGAGGTCTTTTACAGCTTTTTCAGCAGCCTCCGTTTTCTCTGAAGACTGCCTACGCCTACGTTGTACTACTGCCTTATCGGCAGGATCTATGGCGAGACGGTGACAAGCGACTTTGGGGTCGAGTCTGGGCATCTCCGCGGCGCTCCAGGCGAACAAGTCAGCATTCTCGTGCAAGTAGGCTTTGATCTGCTTCCTTGCCAGGTCGGGGAGTTCGATGCCAATCTTCACTCCTTTGCTTGGGTCTGCACCGAGGGGGACGAGCTCGAAGTCCCCGTCCGGGATTGGTCGGAGGGGGATTTGCTCGTCGTTGGGAGGTTCGTCCTGATCGAAATGGTTATCCAGAGCTATGGAGTCGACCTTTGGGGGGGTTCTCTGGTCTTCTACCTTGGCGGGCTCTGATTTGTCGGGCTCCTGTCGTGTCGTCGTCGGTCTCTTGGTGGGCCTTGTCCCAGTGTCGACAGTGTCGCATCCTTTGGATGCGGCGTTGAAACACCTTCGAGCAGCGGCTAGGTCCCCCTGGATGGTAGCCACCCGTGCCCTCGTGGTGTATAACTTCATCTTCAAGTGGACAGTGGAGGGCACCGCGGTCAGCTCTGCTAGCGTTGGTCTCCCCAGGATGCAGTTGTAGAGGGACGAGCAGTCGATGACGAGGAAGCGCACCTTGACCTGCCTCGTTGTCGTGCCCTCGCTGAAGGTGACCATGAGCTCGACATATCCCCAAGGTTTGGAGGTCGAGCCGTTGAAGCCCTGTAAGTCCGACCCTACATACGGCGAGAGGTGCGAGTCGTCCAGTTGCAGAGTCTGGAATAATTGACTGTATATCACGTCGACGAAACTTCCTTCGCTGAAGAGGATGCGGTGCATGTCAAAGTTGGCCATTCTCGCTCTTATCAGCAGAGGAATGTCTGCATTGGGGGCTCCTCCGGGGGGCTCTTCGAGGTAAAAGGTGATAGTCACCGTCTGAGGAGGAGCAGAGTCGACCAGTTCATCCAGCTTTCTCTTGGCCGAGTTGATGGTTAGATCGTTGAATCCTCCACCGTTGATGACCATGGTGGAGGGAAAGTACTCCCACCTGTTGTGTGTCGTGAGTGGCTCCTGCAGGTGTTCGGGGAGGTAGAAGTCCTCGGGTCGGGTGATGGAGAAGGCGGTCTGGATGGGGACCGACTCGTCGGATGGTCGGGTGTCCTCCTCCGGTTCTCTCGTCTCCCGGGCATCGCGACGAGGAGCGTCGTTTCGCCGGTATTGGGCGAGCCTCCATCCCTTAATGAGGGTTTCGATGGCGTCCTTCAGGTGGACGCAGTCTTCAGTCAGATGACCATGGCTCTTATGGTACTGACAGTATTTGCTCTTGTATACTCCGGGCTTGGCAGGAGCAGGTCAAAGGCGCTTGACGACGCCGTCTTTAAAATCCGTGCTGGCACACTCCGCCAAAATGCACTCGCGGGAAGCTGTGAGCGGAGTGTATTCTGTAAAATGCCCCGAGGGTCCTCTTTGATCTCGAACTTCTCGGGGTCTGTCCTCTTTTCTTTTATCCTCGGTTCATCGAGGAGGAGCTGCTTCCTGGCGCGGGTTACTGCTGGATCCGTGAGTTCTGGGGTCCCGAGCTTTATTGGCCGCCTCCCTTTCCTCGTAATCCATATATGCCTGGGCCTTCTCGAGGAGAGCATCGAATGTTCGAGGTGGTTCGATGCCCACCGCCTTTCTAAATTCTGTGCCGGGGAGAAGCCCCCTCTCCAGCAAGTACCTTTTCATGTGGTCCGCACAGGGGACCTGTATGGATTCGCGATTGAAGCGATTGATAAATTCTCTCAAGGTTTCATCCTGTCTCTGGATGATGGCCTCGAGTGCTGCCTCGGTCTTTGGGTGTCGTCGAGACGCAGTGAACGAACTTATGAACTGATTCTTCAGGTTTCTCCACGAGGTGATTGATCCCGGGCGAGGCCTTTATACTAATCCATTGCTACCATTCTGAGGGTCGTGGGAAACAACCAACATTTGATGGGTCCCCCGACGTTGTGGTAATGCAGCATAGCCTCGAACCCGTCTATGTGGTCGACTGGGTCCGCGACTCCGTCGTATTCCTTCAGATGTGGAGGCTTCTCCATGCCCGGGGGAATGGGAGCCTCCATGATGGCTTGTAACAGGGGACCACGGGGGTCGTCCTCGTCACTTCGCTCCGGGGACAGGGATGGGGACCTGAGATATTGTCGTGCCCGACGGTCCTGGTCGTGCTGGGTATCCCTCGAGCGTGGTGCTCGTTGGTCAATTCTTTTGTGCCTGTCTCCAGAGTGTCTTCTTTCTTTCCGTATGGGGCCATGGTTGCGCCCTCCAGCTTCAATGATGGGTTGTTTCTCCAAGGGGGGTCGTCTCCCCGACGGTCGAGCTGACGGACTTCGGGAGGTGTTTCTGTATTGTCTTCGCGGGGGAGACGGGAGATGTACCTCTGTTACTCGAGGAGGCAGAGTTTGAGGCCTCTTGTGTCTCCTCGCGGGTCTTCTATCGTCTTCCAACGTCCTCAATCTTTCCCCCTGGGAAAAGATGAGGTAGTTGGTTCGGTTGATCGACGCGAATAGCGCGCGGGTTGTGACATCTACCCCGGTGGGGACAGGGACTTCCTGAAATTGGGCAGCCAGATAGTTTGGGGGAGCTGCGTTGTCTTCTTCGAGGGGCGGAGGGACTGAAGAAGAGGAGGCAGTAGCTCCGTCGCGGTGAACAGAGGGCCCGGGGATGGTGCCCCCGGGGAGTGTGCTATGGTCGGGGTTGCCGGTGTTGTTGGGAATTCCGTTTTTATCCGCGACGTTGTTGTTGACGTCGACGACGCGGACATTCTGTTTGTTCTGGACTTGGTCATCCATGACGGTAGGGGGTGGTTTTGAGCTTTGGTCTTCGAGAGTTTGCAAGACGGGGAAGCTAGTTTCCCACATACAGCACCACTGATCTTACCTGATCAGACTTGGACTGTCACGACTGGCTCGGGCAGAATTTGAGTGAGATGGGGGGTACCTGCAAGACACTTCGATGCTAAAATGAGTGACAGAATGAGCAGGCCAAAAGTGTATGTATGTGTAAGAGATGAATAGCTGACCCTCTAGGAACATAGGGTATTTATAGCCCCCAGCGCTGGGCCAAGTTCCCCTCATTGGGACGACCAGAACTGGCCCAATAAAGGAACTGCCAGGTTCTACGTGTGTAGTGGGGACCCGCATGTGGTCCCCTTCCTGGTGGTGCTCTGCACGAAATGAGGAGGGACGAAGACGCGGTTTTTCCGGAATTTAAATGATTCGATAACGGTCAGAGAGGACAGAATCTGACCTACGAGGAGAGTGCTCGAGCAGGGCTCGAGCTGGAGTTATCTTGGTCGGGGACACTATGTGTCGCGGGCAACGGCGGGCATGGCTGCAGTCTATGGTCGGGCACGCTGGCGGGAATCCGCGGGCGCGCATTCCTCGAGGAGCTTCTCGGATTGGGCCTTTGTCCCTGCTTTTGGGCCAGGGCGGGCCCAGTCCAGAACAGAGATTAACAACAATGGTTTTTATTATATATTATTTTTGTTAGAATTAATTATGATTAGATTGAGGCAATGCGATATTCGTTTGTAAATTAGTTATATTTATTTTGTATTAAATTTTAATTATGCTTTAAAAAATTAAATAAACATGATCAATAATTAATATTATAATAATTTATTATGAATTGTAATAGGAAAAGTATTAAAAAAACAATATTAACAACATTATTAATTAAGAGAAATTTATATCCGTCTTAATTATAAACTTTATAATGTGTTTAATGAGACCACATAATCATATATTTATATTCATATAAATGATATATAATAAGGTAATACAATTAATAAACTTGATTCTAATTGATTATTAATACTCTATTAGTTTAAATATTCATATTTGAAAATCTCCTAAAGATAAAATATTGGATTATTTTAGATATACATATATGAAACTCTGTGAAACTCAAAGATTTACTTAATGTATTAAGAAATTCTTTATTTCAATAAAATTGAGAAACATGAGCTCCACTTTAGGCTGTCTTTCATATCGCATTTCTTCGGTCAAAACACTTGGCCCTAACTTATCTCCCAAATCAATAGTAGTTGATGGCAGAACAAATATTGATAGGGTCACAATATTAAATTTCTATGACTTTTACCTTTTAACAAACATGATCACTTGCTGAGTTTATTTTAGCAAAAATTATGTTTTGAAAAAAAAAATTATGTTCAAACATAAATAATTATGTTAAGAGAAAATTATGGAAATAACCATATTTTGTAAAATGTTAAAATACAATAGCCATCTTAGATGACGGATGTATTGTTATTTTTAAAGGAGACACCAAGTGAAATGGTGTTTAGGTGCATGACATTTGCCCTAAGCCTTCTCAGATGGCGCCTATGTACAAAGTATTTTTTATATTTTTTTTTGTTAAGGAATTAAAAGACAATGTCGTTGCAAATGAAAGTTGATTTTCAATAATAATTAAACAATTTCATAATGAGAATAAATATTACACATTATTTAGTTGTCTCCAGGAACTCGATAATGACCTATAGTTCTGCACCCGCGTCCTCACCTAACTCGTAGTGCGTTTCGACGTATTTCCTGTTACAGTTGGGTCGAGGACTCTGCGAAGTCAATGCGTTCAGGATCTATGAAAGTCATCAGATCATCATATCTAGAAGATCCACTTTCAAATAGTCGGTTACCCATACCCTCAAAGTTTGGTCATATTGGTTAGGGATGAGGTTCCATGGGAGTCGACAACACTGATCGTCTAAATAAGGGGGATAAAAAGGAAATGAATCTTATGGGATTTGGTACTGTGATTATTGGGTGCTATGATGATAGGATGGTTGATGGTAAGTTAGATTAGTTGGTGAATATTGTTTAGGTTGGCCAATGTCTGGGCTAAGGTGAGACGAAGAGGGGCCCACATCAGGATGTCATATGTATGATCGTTGTTTTTGGTATTGTGATTGTGTGCGGGGCATGTGTATGTATTGGTATTGGTATTGGTCTTGGGTTTGGGGTTGGATGCTGATGGATCTCTATCGTCGTTGTGTTTGGTGGGAGGTTGATGTGTTTTGGGTTTGTTGTTGGGGTTGTTGTTGTGTGGTGTATGATTATGCCCATTGCGTGTGTGGGTCGATCAAATACCCCGAGTGAGAC
The DNA here is from genome assembly GCA_948472305.1 of Vicia faba. Taxonomy (NCBI): domain Eukaryota; kingdom Viridiplantae; phylum Streptophyta; class Magnoliopsida; order Fabales; family Fabaceae; genus Vicia; species Vicia faba. The sequence goes on along the minus strand of OX451741.1, from coordinate 728,231,999 downwards.
ACGTGCATTTCAGGGTTAGTAACTGATATGTACCAATCAATATACTGAAATGTGTGTCGCATATTAATTTGGTTGTGGAAAATAAGAATTTGTAAGACATATTGGTGACGCCTATGTCACATCTTACACTATTCCATAGAAAAATCATTCCAATTATTAACACCCCATTGGGCGTCTACCTTTTGAGATGCCAAGGTGACAAACAAGTTGGATCACATGGTATTTTTTGATGCATTCTAAACTGCATCTTGACACGGTTGTTGTGATGCATTTCCACAATGTTGAACCGTATGATTGCAGTCTTTACAGTCCAAATTGATGTATCCTTGGGGTTGGGTTCATGGTCTAAATCCAAATATGGTCTCCAGATAAACTGTGGATAAAAATTAATCAGAATAATGAAAACGTTAAAAATAAATAATTTAAAAGTCGAAAAGTTTAGAGGTACCACGTACATCATCCGGGCTAACGTGATCCAAAATATTACAGTATAGAGCGACATCGAATTTTATATTCATGCTGTAATCCATACCCCTTACATAGTACCTAAAGGAATGGAAAAAAAAGTTTATACATCTATTTGGCGAAAGGATGAATAATAAATTATTTAAGCTATTGACTTAGTTTGTTGTGTAGGGGAAAATGAATGCATTGTTGTTGACGGGGTTTAGGGACTCCATTCTTCACCAACCTCATGCTTGGAGCAAGAAAGTACAAACAAAAAAAAGTATATTTGTCGTTTGTTTCATTTTTACACAATGAACTGTATAGTTGAGCTAAAACAACAAAACTCCAACTATACTTTCTTGTTTTATCAAAGTTCCTAAGCAAACTTAAATACATAAAATTTACACTATTCCCTGTACTTTCGAGAAATAACAGGCTTCCTAATAGTATCATAATATAATTTCTAGCTTTAATTATTTTTTCCAAGGCCCACACCCATCTTGTTATAAGGTTCGACCGACATAGCCACAACTTCATTGTCAAAGAGACAATCGACCATAACAAGGGGCTGCCAAGACAAGAATATAGGGTTATACTACCATCTTATTGGCATGATTATAGAAAGTTTCAAGTCTTTTGTATGCCTTACTCTCATGTCATTGCGACATGTATGTATACTCATCAAGATGCATTACTACTTTTATCTCCCATTTACAAGTCCAAAACCCTTGCTCAGCGTATACAACAATGGCTTTCCAATGGTAGCGAATCCTAATTATTGGCCTAAGTAGCACAACCATTAAATGCAAAGAAATAACCCAAAAGAAAGCATATCAAAACTGAAATAGACTCCTTTGACAAGCTATAAAGAGAGTTTGGTTTATGCCGTCAGGTCGGACACAATCAAAAAAATTGTCTCACTTGTACTACAAGATCGACAACATAAAAATTGTATGCAAGTTATCTGCACTTTTTTAAGATCTAAACGTAAATTTTTTTCATTAAGAGCATTTGTTACAACAAACCTTATGCAACCAACAAATAAAAATGCATCACCATCATTATTATAAAATACAACATGTAAATATAACATCAACAATACGATAAAACATCTAATAAATTACAACTGTCAAAACAATTTCATCTGAGCCATGCATCATCACCATTACATCTCTGTCTATTTTGACTTCCTCCAACCAAGATTGAGGTCTTCCAATTTCAAGTGAGGTGGTTGTTCTTCTTCTCTGGATCCTTCTAATTTATTCCCCAACTTCGATGTCTTCCCCTAGCCATCGTATCAATTCTCTCTTCAGACGCATCAATTCTAATTTATCATTCAATTTAATTTTAATTAGAATCAATTTTCATAATTAATTCATTCTAAATCATTTCTTTTCACCATAAAATCAATTACACTTTTTTACTGCATAATCAAATCCACGCAAAGCACCTTACAGGGAACCCTAGGACATTTCTCTGTGCGCAACTTTAGAAATTTATCTCTCGAGTCTCTCTAAGCAACTTACAGGGCACCATATGATATTTCTTTGCGTGTAACTTCATGGATTTATCTCTCGAGTCGGAGACCAGAATAAATAACAATTTTAAGAAAAATAATTTAGCCTAACTCGATCCTACAAAATCGGGCTTGTAATGTAAGAGTTTTCCTCCACTTATAAATGACAACGTTAAGAAATATGATTTGGCCTAAGTCAACCCTAAAAAACCGATTTGTAGGCACTACTATAAATAATACATTTTAGACAAAATTTTCATCTCACCCAACAAAAAATCGAGGTACAATACCAAGGCGCACCATTTTTTATTATTTTTAAATAAATACCACATATTCCATCTATTTCTGAATATAAAAGAGGTTGAAAAATAATTTAGGACATGCTTTGAATCCCAACAAATACAATATATGTTTTTATACCACATATCACATTTTACTATAAAAGCACTAGTTAAATAGATTTTACCCTAAAACTAAAATATATGTAGTCGCTCCAAACTCGTACGCATCATTCTTTGGGATGAATTGCAAGACAACAAAAATCTTCAAGGTTATAGGTTCTTCTATCTTGAACAAAAAGTTTTTCTACCCTTGTAATCTATCTCAAATAATGGTGTTGATGTTGTTGTTGTATTTTTGAAATAACCTTCCTATGTTGTCAGTCAAAGAAATCACTCTATAATTTATTGTTTTCCTCGATTGATAATATTGAAAATTTTATTTCTAAACATGTTGTAAATTGCATTCACCATTTTTTACTTTCAATTTACAACATGTTTAGAAATAAAATTTTCACCACTTTCTAAAGGAAACAAGACATGTTACTTTCAATTTTTTATCATTCACCACTTTTTGCAAGTAATATTTTACCTCGGTTTTGTTATTAAACCGAGAGGAAAATCTTTATTTTATTTTATTTTTTAATTTAAAAATAAAAATCTTTCTCCTCGGTTTTAAAAAGAACCGAGGAGTTTAGTTACTCATCTAAAACAAAGAATATCTTTTATACATTCATAAAGTAACAACGCTCAAAATATTGCTAACACATCAATCATGAAGAAACTCTCTACATCCATCATTATATATCATTCTCAGTGTAGATCTCTTTCATAAAGTTCTCAAGCATTTGTCATGAAAATATTTGCTCAAGATGATGAAGTCTTATAATAGAATTTTAGGATTGATTGCAAGTGTAGAAAAAAATTCTAATAATTGGAACAAATAACTCATCAGAAATTGGAAGCATGTAAATCATTAAACTTGAAAAAGAATGTGCATAAAGGGTATACAACAAAATCTGGATAACAACAAAAGATTTGTTGTTCTACAAGAATAACAACGATGATGATGAATCAAATTTGTCAAATCAGTAGTGCAGAAATGACTTTTTACATCGGGCGAAACTGACTTTTTACATCGGTTCTGGGTCCGATGTAAAGTCAGGCGATATAGTAAATTAGGGACTTTTTACATCGGTTCTGGGTCCGATGTAAAAAGTCCCTTTTTACATCGGTTGTGATATAAGACTGATGTAAAAAATAATTATAACATTATTTTAAAAAAATTGGCGCAACATTTTACATCGGTTAAACGTGTGGACCGATGTAAAAAGTCCCTTTCTTACATCGGTTGTGATCTAAGACTGATGTAAAAAACAATTATAACATTATTTTAAAAAAATTGACGCAACATTTTACATCGGTTAAACGTGTGGACCGATGTAAAAAGTCCCTTTTTTACATCGGTTGTCATCTAAGCCCGATGTAATATATACAGTTTTAAAAGTTTTTACATCAGTTGGGAGTAATAACCGATGTAAAATGTAAGAAATTTTTTTGGAATAAATTATTTATTTTCTGGATATTTCTCTGTAAAAAAAAATTGGTACCCATTTTTTCATATTTTTCCAATATCACACAGACTATATTTAGGTCGCTATATATATGTCATAACTTTTCAACATCACATAGACCACATCTAGGTCGATATTTTCATATTTTTCACAACAAACTTACAAAATGAGCAATTATATTGCAAACTTGTATTGTATCACAACAAACAAACTCACAACAAACTTACAAATATATATTCTTCACAAAACATATAAAAATATTCAACTATTTATAAGTCTTTTTCCAAACTTGAATTACCAATATAAAATTCACAAGTAGATGAGTTATAGCTTCGGTAGACAACACCAAAATCACATTGCCTGACAATAAATTATAACAATTAATATCAGCAAAAAAAATCAAGAAACTCAATACATGTGCAAAAACCACATGTAATGTGCAAAAACTCAATAATAACAATTATGTGCAAAAACCACAACTTAGATAATTCTATAAAACTCACCAGATAAACTTAATTTTTATATAACTCAAAGAAACATTTTGTCCAACGGAGTCGCAAATCATACAAATCATCTTGTGTTAATTTTGTTGGGTCATCACCTATAATACATAAATATAACAATATAGAGTTATTCTTTAAAAATTCATATTAAGTCGAAAAACAAAAAGTAAATAACAAAGTAAAGTTATTTTTATTACCTGCATCCAATTCTCGGTTATATTAGCAGAGACAATATCCAACATATTTTTCATCACATAGTATCCACAATCATTAGAGTTATGTTGTTGCCTTGTCTACAATTGAATGACATAATTAGTGAATATTTATCATAAATGTAACTATAGAATTACAATTTACATCACACTTACATTAGGATGAAGCCATGTAGCCTTTTTTCTATTTCCATTTGCCATTTGATGAATCCCAAAAGAACTAATACAGAAAGATAAACATCACATAACAAAATTTACTCGCCAATGAAAAATCACATAACTATTAGTTTCCAATGAAAGTCACATGAAAGATAAACTTAGTTTGTAATAATTTTCTTCGTGTTCTGGTCAATTTCCCGATGAAGTGAAGAAAATACGACAACTAAATTGTCTCTTGGACACATGACTATTAATTGCCAATGTCTCCTGTACGTGTGTGTGGAAACAGAAAAGTCACATAAAATATATATGTTATCAAAATTAAATAATATAAAACACAATTTCATAAAAATTCTTACCCATGAATTAATGGTAGTAAGTGGCACACTCTATTTTCATCACGTAACTTTTCTAGTACGTAATTTTTAACATCCTCTTGAGACTTCGCTCCATTATCATTATAAATACACCTAGCAGGGTCCATAAATCCATATAATTATGAAATGGAATTCTCAAGACATACACGATGAATATACCTGAATAATTTTAAAATAAACATTAGAATCAAAGTGATGAGAGGTATAACATATTAATAGAGATTGACTTTAGTAAAACAATAAAATGTACTTACGTGCACCAAATTTTCAGAATAGACACGTCAAGCCAATAACCTAAATCCACCAATAACTCTCTGATACACTTAGTTGAAATATAAAAATTAGAGACACTCGCATAATGACTTAATTGTATTTCCAAATGGTTATCATCCATTTTCAAAACGATGAGTAATAATCTCTGAACATCATCAACTTCTACGTCTTTTGTGATTCCTTTTGTGCTTCCTTTTGCAGCTGAACAACTTCCTTTTCCGCTTCCATCGATAATTTCCATTTTTTCAATGTATTTAATATTATCCATGCCTTGTGATAAACCCATAGACTTAAGTGTTTCTATTAATGATTGTTGAAACATCTTACGCTCTTCAACCAACTTTTCTTCAAGTTCAGCTCTATGTTTTGTTTCCAATGTTGCAAGTTGTTCATTTACGTCAATATGCTGACGTGACCTTCCAAAGTAAGTGCTTTGTTTATGGCGTTTTCCAACACCACGAACATGACCTCCATGCTCAACTGTTCCAATGGCTAATGTTAAGATATCGTTACGTCCATCCGGAACAATTGCACCTTTTTCAGCTTCTTGAACTAGAGAATCCTACAAAATGCAAAAACCACAATTAATCAATTATAAATATAATGATACTTGAAGTATTTTTCATTGTTTACTTACAATTTTTTCAGCAACCTCTTGTGTAGATTTTGATGTGTATTCTCCTCCTTTCTTTTGTCGTGCTTTCTTCCATAACTCATGGCGTGATGGTGGAGATGGACTACCATTATCATCTAATATGGAATTATCTCTCGATGATGACTTTTCTTTCATAATTTTCTCCTCAAGCAAGCGATACCCTCCACGAGACAACAAATGTGGGTATACATTCTTAGCCACATTATCCTTACCCTTTTGAATTTTTTCCTATTATAAAATCAAAAAGTAATTAATCACTAAATATAATAAAAATGTTATGCACACAAAAACATATAACTCCTACTAACCTTAAATTCAGGGGTATCTCGAATCTTGAGAAACTCTTTCCATGCGTCTTCCGTAATAAAGTTATACTTGACATATGGAAGAGGATCATTTTCTATAGGATGATTAATATATTTGTCTGTGAGTTATGTCTTAAAACCTCTCCATCGCTCTCCTTCATATTTAATCCATTCTTTCTTCAACCTATCCTTCTTTGGATCTTTACATTCTGGATAGTAAAATGAGCCTACAAATATAGTATATGTCATATGTTGTTAATTAGTATATGATTATAAAATATAATAAAGTGTTGTATTTAAAATACCTGAATATCAGTCCAAATAACATCTTTTACGCCTTCATCTACTTCTATCCAATCATTTTTCACAATACTACAGTACTGCCGAGCAAGACATGCTATATAACTCTTAAAATGTGTAGCATTTTTACCAACACTAATACATTCATAGGTTCTTGTATTAAACTCGACCTTTATCTTTTCACCTGTTTGATGAACTTTGTCAATTTGTGTCATGAAAGTGGGGACCTCTAACTCTTCTTTTATTGGGGTTACTAGATGAAGAAAGGTTGTCGTTTAAATCACTCATGTATCTGTTTACACAAAATAAAAATAATTAGAAATAATATTAAGCACAAAATAAAAACAATTAGAAATAAAATTAAGCACAAAATAAAAACAATTAGAAAATAAAGTAACGTGAAATTAACTTATAAAAAAAATCTTACTAGTCCTCTCATATCCCTTCTTCATGGTCTATGGGAATAGCATGCACATCACCCCCTTCATTTTCTTCAATGAATGTAGTCACATTTGTTGAGAAAGGATGAGTTTCAGAAATATCAAGATTCTCATCATGATTTTCATCACTATCATGGATCTTTCCTTGTAAAACCACTGGCCACTTTTTATTAGAAGGATCTGTGACATAAAACACTTGTTTTTCTTGAGATGCCATGATGAATGGTTCGTTCGCATAAGCTAACTTGCTAAGATCAACCAGTGTAACTCCAAATTCGTCGATTCTTACACCACTGTTGATATCAATCCATTTGCATTTAAATACAGGAACTTTAAACACAATATAATTAACTTCCCAAATCTCTTCAATCACCCTAAAGTACGGTGTAGATTCCATAACCGGGTTTTCATCTTTAGCACTAGAGAAGTGCATGGACTCAGCCACAATCATTACCCCACTATTTTGTGTGGTACTACGGTCATCCTTTGACTTTGTATAAAAAGAGGTTTTATTAATATCATATCCACTCCAAGTTATTATGTTACATTTATGCCCATAAGACAACCACTTAATTGTATTAGAAACACTATCTTCATTAGCAATTCTTTCTTTAAACCACTCAGAGAAACTCTTATTATGCTCTTTTAACAACCCTCTTTCATTCATCTTGGGATACTTTTTCTTTATGATGCTTTTGTGAGCAGATAAGTAAGGTTGAACTTCATCTATGTTATTCAATATATACAAATGCGCTTGAACAACCACATCAATACTTAAGCTCTTGACTTTTAAACCTTGTGTACCCACACCCTCATATCTTCCATCATGACGAGACTTGGGAACCCCTACAACATCCACTCCTGACAAATAGTTAGAACAAAACTCAATTGCTTCTTTTGCAATGCACCTCTCAATAATCGATGCTTCTGGACAGTGTGAGTTTTTTGTATACCCTTTTAGAATCTTCATGTATCGCTCTATTGGATACATCCACCGTAAAAAAATTGGACCACATAATCTAATCTTCCTTACTAGATGAACAATCAAGTGAACCATAATGTCAAAAAATGAAGGAGGAAAATACATCTCTAATTGGCACAAGATAACTGCATCCTCATTTTCCAAATCGTCTAACTTTAGTGGATCAATGGCTTTACAACAAATTTCATTGAAAAATAAGCACAACCTAGTTATAGTCTTCCTAACGTTGTTAGGCAATATCCCACGAATAGCCAATGGTAGTAGTTATTGCATTAAGACATGACAGTCGTGAGATTTTAAGCCAAATAATTTAAGATCTTTAACTGATACAAGCCTCTTGACTTTTGATGAGTAACCATGCGGCACTTTGATACTTTGTAAACACTCACAAAAACTTGTTTTCTCTTTTTTAGACAAAGTATAGCAGGCAGGAGGAAAATATGTCTTGTTACCTATATATTATGGAGTTAACTCTTCTCGTATACCCATCAAACCCAAATTCAGACGAGAATTAATACCATCTTTTGTCTTACCTTGAATGTTGAGAAGTGTTCCAATTACACTATCGCATACATTTTTCTCCACGTGCATCACATCAATACAATGTCTTACATCAAGACTAGACCAATATGAAAGATCGAAGAAAATCGATCTCTTTTTCCATACATTTTTCACAGTAGATCGTTTTTGGTGCTTTCCAAAGACAACATCAAGTCCCTGTTGTTGCTGATAAACTTCCTCTCCAGACAACGACTTTGGAGCAACACCATGCTCTTGTTCCCTATTGAAAGCTTTCCGCAATCTACGATATGGATGATAACGTTTTAGAAATTTTCGATGCCCGAGATAAACGGTCTTCTTTCCTTTTTCAAGCTGATGGTAACATGTGTCTTTTTCACATATAGGACACGCCTTATGCCCTTTAACTTTATACCCAGACAAATTACCATATGCCGGAAAATTGTTAATGGTGCAAAACAACATGGCACGAATATTGAACTGTTCGCCAGAATATGCTTCAAAAACATCCACCCCTTCCTCCCACAACACTCTTAAATCATCAATCAGTGGACTTAGATAAGCGTCTATGTCATTTCCTGGTTGTTTTGGGCCCGATATCATCATCGATAACATAATATATTTACGCTTCATGCACAACCTAGGAAATAGATTGTAAATCATCAGGAGAATAGGCCAAGAATTATGGTTAGTACTCAGATTACCAAACTGATTCATTCCATCAGTAGCAAGTCCAAGTCTAAGGTTTCTCGACTCTTTGCCAAAATTTAGAAACAAAGAATCTATTTTCTTCCATTGCAAAGAATCAGCTACATGACGAATTTGTCCATCATATTTTCTTTCTTCTGCATTCCATCTAAGATTCTTTGCGTTATCTGCATTGGAGAATAATCTCTTGAACCTTGAAATTATTGGTAGGTACCATACCACTTTCGCAGGAGGACCCTTTTTGACCACCTCATCATCAATTGATTCACCATCTTTCTTTTTGTAGCGTGACGCCTCGCACTTCGGACAATGATTATAGTTTGCATACTCTTTTCTGTATAATATGCAATCATTAGGGCATGCATGTATCTTTTCATACTCCAAACCCATCCGACACAATATTTTCTTCGCCTCGTAATAAGGACTTGGCATTACATTACCTTCTGGAAGCATTTCGCTCAACAATTCAAGCAACTCGGTAAAACTTTTGTCAGTCCACCCATTCTTTTCCTTCAGATTAAATAATTTTAATACGGATGATAAACGTGTAAATTTTTTGCATCTCGGGTACAATGGTTTATCCTTGTCACTGCATATAGTATCATACGTATGTGCCCTCTTAAACGAATCTTGTCCAATATCACACATCATGTCTTCTAGACGATCATCCATTTCTACACTAACATCATCTCTTTGAGACACATTTGACTTTGCTACTACTTCATCGTGCCATATCCATCTGTATAACTTTGACAAATCCCTACACAAATTAGATGATCCATGATTTCTTTCTTACTACGTTTTGGTTCTTTATTTGCACAACGAACACATGGACAGAGAAAAAGCGTAGGAAGACTTTTTTTAGCATTACTTTCAGCAAACTGTAGAAATTCCATCACTCCATGTTCGTACTCGTTACTTAATTGATTAGCTCTCATCCAACTACGATCCATAACTATGTTCACACGGAGGAAGGTCTGACGAAGGGTGTGCCCGCGGCTGCGCTACTTCACGGAGATTCCAAGATTGCAAGTTGCGCTGCTTCGCGGAGAAAGAAAAATAGAATCAAATTTCAATGGCAAGGTGATAACTCTATTAAGTTTGATAGGTTAAATATAAACTGTGTGTTTTTGAGAGGACCATTAACGTTTTTTTCGGAGGTTTCTAAGTAGACAATTTCTCTAATGAAAAAGAATGACTAATTATACACAACATGTACTATATTCTTAACTTTATACAAAATATATACTATTTATAACTAATTAGACTTAATTAACCTCTCTAATAATAATAAACTGTTTAGTAATTAAAAAACAGATATGAACAAAGTAATGGATTCATAGTATAATCTTCTAATTATTTTTCTATGTACTTCTAATTTTTTATAATGAATCTCAGTAGCAAGCAAAGAAACAAGAATATCTTAAAAACTTTTTTGTATATATAACTCTTAAAAATCCATAGATATACAATGAAGTTGAACAAAATAGAAAATTTTGTATCGGAATCGTAGTTGGACGACGGAGGAGGTTTCGAAGACGGCGGCAGTGTGACGGCTAGAGAAGCGCCTCAGTCTTCGTGCAGTCGGCAAATGTGATGGCTGGAGATTCAGCGGCCTGTGACGGCAGGGCAGCGTTCGTAGGCGGAGGATCTGCGAGGAGACGGCGGAGGGAGGGCGGACAGCGTTCGTAGGCGGATGCTTTCGTAGGCGGAGACGGGCGGAGACGGGCGGAGACGGACGGAGTAGCAGCGAGGGTTGTAAGGATACGGGCAGAGACGGACGAACAATAACGAAATAAAGCACAGTCTGTGTTTATTTCTCAAATATATATTAGTTTTTACATCGGTGGACATATAAACCGATGTAAGGGTTACTTGCCGCTTATCTTTTTTACATCGGTGCATTAATTGGCCCGATGTAATAGTTACATTTTGAGGTTTTTTACACCGGTTTATCGAAAGGACCGGTGTGAGGGTTCTCAGGTTTTTTACATCGGTGGATTTCAATAACCGATGTAAGGGTTAACGTGTTTTTATATTACCAATCTGCCACCCTCTTTTTTACATCGGTGGATTGCAGGAACCGATGTAATAGCTAACGTGTTTTTTATTTACAATTCTGCCACCTAGTTTGTTATTTACAAAACTGCCACCGTATTTTTTTTACGAAACCTTTTACATCAGTGGATTAAATGGCCCGATGTAATAGATAGCGAAAAATTTTGTTTTCCACATTGTTTATATCATTGCAAATAAATACCTGATGTAAAATATTTTTAATTTTATTTTTTACATCGTATATTTTTATACCTGATGTAAAAACCTTTTCTCAAATGTCATTTTTTTAGTAGTGAATCTGAATTTGTTGTAAACAATGTATTTTAATATTTTGTGAAAATAATATATTTTAATATTATGTGTAAATAATGTAATTTAAAAAATAGTTTTATTACTTTCCATTTTTAACAGAAACCGAGAGGAATGAGGTGCTTGGGATGAAACATATATCTTTGTATTTTGTTTATTTAAAATGAAACACATTTTACCTCGATTTTGACTCATAACCGAAGCAATAAATAAGTGTGTTTATTGAGTTTTTCACCGTTCTTAAACACATTTTTGTCGTCCATTTAATGAGTACCAATGCTCAAGACACTGTCATTAGTGATCCACGTGAAACATAAAAGACATGCATTCGGAAGGCTCATGCTACATTATAAAAACATTTTGAATATCAAAAATAAACAACGAAACATTTGACATGAAAACTTTGAAACATAAATAATCTTGGTAAAGTTCTCTAAGATGGATTGCAAGAGCAGAAAATCATTTGACTTCAAGGTTTGTGTTCTTAAATAATCATATAACTGAACATTTATTTTATTTATCTAATTCTTTTTTGTTTTATATCATAAACAAATGAATGCAAAATCATCGAGAATATATTGCATCCAACATTTGATCTTCCCCAAGATTTTAATGAAACGAGGATCCAACATTTGTTCTTCCCCAAGATCCAGCATCTAATCTTCACTAATATTGGTGACGATAAAATAGATTCAAAATTTGTTATATATTTTTACTTTAATATTCATTGTAAACAATATATTATTATGTGTAAACATTATAGTTTGTAAACAAATTAATTTATTAATATTCTGTGTAATCAATATAATGAATATTTAAAAAATTATCTTTTTTCTAGGTTTTTGTCATAAACCGAGATGTACGTTGTATTAGTTTTAAAATATATAAAAAAGTTATTGTTTTAGATCGAACCCGTGTGAAGAACACTTTATCTCTCAGTTTTACAATAATCAAAGGTTTAAGTGGTAACTTTTCATTTTGTCATTCGTTACCACGCCTATGTAACCGAGATTAAACTCCTTTCACATCCGAGGTCTAACCCTTTTTTGTACTATTAAGCATGATGATAGCACTCACTTATATGATTTGATGTAATATGATACTCTTAATACACTCTCTCACGTCCAAGACTGAATATTTAGAACATAAAAATAAAAGATGGGTGATAGATTATCTGACGGATCTAACTAAACCTTATAAAATCGGTGTGTAAGGTAAAGATTTTTTCCACTTATAAATACATGTTAGATTATATATTAACCAATATAAAACTCATAAGGTCTCTTTAAAAAATTTAATAATGTTGCAAAAACCGAATTTGAACCCAGAACATAGTGAAGAAATCTCTTATTTTCTCTTCTAAAGGCTTTTCTTAATCAAAGCCTAAGTACATGTTAGGTTTAAAATTGATTTCTTTCACTGTATTTTCTTTAACACGTAAAGTATAAATCAAACTTAATCAAATTTCTGAACAAAATGATTAATAGAGAAAGTTTAATCAAATTTCTTTCATTTGTATGTTCTTAGTGAATAGAGAAAGTTTATAGTAGTATTAATAGAATTGATATATTATGAATTTTAATAGTTTGGATAGGGGTCCCCATGTGAATAAGAGAGAAAATGAGAAGAGCTATAGGTCATATGAACAGAAGTGACACAAGTAATACATTGACCAAAGAGAAGCAACTATCCTTTCTGTTTACCTCTAATGTTTTCCTTGTAATATTGGACCACACCTATATTGAGGAGTTTCAATGGAAAAATGTTGCAGCTTTTTGATTGGGTCATAACTTTGATCACGTGGCTCCTACTCCGAGGAAATCAATAAATGGTATTGCATCTGATGGAGGGCGATTTCTCATCAGAACTTCATTTCTGTCTTCTGCTGCCACGGATGTTAGCGAAACTTCACTGTTCAATAACTGTGCTCTTGTTGCTGATGTGGTTGAATTTGATGAGAAACTGTAAATATTACTATTATTGTGATTCTTGTTTTGTTGGTGCTGTTGCATTGACATCATATGTTGGGGATGATTATGGTAGAAACTCATTGGGCTAAAACACTCATTTCTAAAACCACCGTGAAAAGATGGATATGAAAAACTAGTCATATTATAAACATTTGGGAAGTTAATAGCACAACAGGATGATGAAACTGGATCCATCCCTGTGGCTATATCTCTTCTTGAGACAAAGTTTGTATTATCTTCTAATCTTCTATAAACTGATTCATCCAACCTCCTTCTCCTGTAAGCACTTGATTGTTCTCTATACTTTCTGGCCATTATAACATGCCAGTGATTCTTAACTGCATTATCAGTTCTTCCTGGGAAAAGCCTTGCAATCATAGCCCATTTGTTTCCATAAATCCTATGAGTTTGCATTAGTCTTTCTTCCTCTTCTTCACTAAATGATCTTCTGTTTATTCTTGGATCTAACTGGTTGAACCATCTAAGCCTACAACTCTTACCTTTAAATACAAAAAGAGAAAATCTCAACAAAAGAAAATGACCCAAGAAAAAGGACACAGCAAAAAGAGGAAAGAAATAAAATTTGTTTAAACGAGAAAAGAAAGCAAGAGATTTTGCTAGATATATACAAAAAATGATACTTTTTTTTTACACAAGTTTCGTTCACAAACCTGATCTTCCTTGTAGCTTTTCAGCAATGAGGTTCCAGTTCTGAGGACCATAAAGAGCAACAAGTTCTTTGAGCTTACAATCTTCTGCAGGTCTCCAATGACCTCTTGCACATAGTATAGAGTGTCCACTATTATTCTCGTTAGTGTTGATGTCTTCATTAAGGTCAATTTTGTCACTGCTTTCTTCAACTCCATCACCAGAACCATTACCATTGCTTTCCTCAACATCATGAATATTGTTGTTTTCTTCAAAGTTTCTTGTAAGATAACATTCTCTCATAAGTGGTAAAGACCAGTTAGTAGCAGTACCCTCCTTAGAGACATAGCAGTCTTGAGATGAAGAAGAAGAAGCATAGTTAAGTGATAGAGAATCCATATTTGCATAGACAGTTCCCATAGAAGGAGAGGAATAAGAAGTTTGGTAATGAGTTGGGACATTAGTGTTATCTGTAACACTAGTTGCTTTCATCTTAAAGGGTAAGAAGAAGAAGAAAGTGGAAAAAGCAGTTTTATTGTAGATGAGAAGGAACAAGAACTTATTTGAGAGAGAGAGATTGAAGTAGTTATGTGTCGTATTTTATGATAATTTAAATAATAAAGGAAAAAGAGAATTGGTCACACGTGTGAGATTGATGTGTTACAGTTGCATGGTCACAGGCTGTCTCTCTCAAAAATGACAGGAAAGACAGACACACCTATGTGATGGGTGATGCACATTGCATAGCAAAGCAAGGGACAGACATATTGATATCTTTCTTTACGAAATACAAAAACAAAACAAGATTTAAGAGGCTCTTGTTGTTTATTGTTATTGTTAATTTGCTACATAACGGAACAAGTATTGTCGTTTTCATAAACAAAAACTAATGACTGACCCTATCATACATAGCATACCATACCCCTTACTCACTCACTCTCTCTCCCTGTCACCATTATCATCACTGCTTATATAATTAAAGTGGGTTTAATAATTTTGGTTTCTATTGAGGTAACTACTTGGTTGTCCTAACGACAGAATATAATAAGGCATTTTTAATGATGCAACTCATTTGGGTTTTACTAAATTGGATCATTTTGAAACTATTCATTAAATTTTTATTCCAACTTTACATCACACACTATTATTTTATCTATGTTAATATTTATTGGTTTAAATACATTTTTTTTTCTCTTTGAGAATTAAACATTTTAGTACTTTATTTTAAAAAAATCTATTAATTTTTTCTTTTTAAGATCTTTGCCTCTAGTTTGTATGTAAACGAATGCAAACTAAAGCTGAATTGAAGATTCACTTGTTGCTAAAATCTCTTTGTCTAGTTTCTATATCAATACTTTCATATTTATGTTGTGGTTTCGGAGCATCTAATTGTTGTTGTCTATAGAAAAATCTGGCCAGTTAATATGGGATATAATATTCATTGGCATTGAAAAAGCAATTTTTGAATTGTGTTAACCAATTAATCAAACGCGTTAATTGGTTACACCTGACATTGTATACTTTTTGTTTTTGTCTGTGTATTTGGTTAAAGTTTGTGTTAACCGATTACGGGCCCGAGTTTTAATTTTTTCTTGTAATTAGATGATGTGTTTTAGGTTCCAATCATATTGTAACAATTGTATAAATGCCTTGGAGGCATCCTCATCATTTGTTAATGAAATTGTTCATTATCATCCTTAATTCTCTCTCTCTCTCTCTCTCTCTCTCTCTCTCTCTCTCTCTCTCTCTCTCTCTCTCTCTCTCTCTCTCTCTCTCTCTCTCTCTCTCTCTCTCTCTCTCTCTCTCTCTCTCTCTCTCTCTCTCTAATTCTCTCTTATCCCTCACTATCTTCTTCTCAAGATACCCTTAAACCTCTATTGTTCACCAATCGTGTGAATGTTCCAACATTTGACATCAAGAGTCTGGTTCAGATTCATAAACATCTGTTGTGCAACATGAATATCGTCTCCAATGATAGAGTCCCTACAAATCTCCATCTCCTTGAAGCAAAGAACTACGATAAATGGTGCAAGTCAATGAAGGTGTTGTTTGGCTACCAAAAAGTTATTGGAGTGATTAAGAATGGAATGATTCCTATTTACAAAGGATCAAGGGATGCACAAAAGGCTGCGTACAAGGAAAAAAGAAGAAAGATTACAAGGTGTTATTTTTTATCCATCAATGTGTAGATGGTGACAACTTTGAGAAAGTTGGTGATTGCGAATCATCAAAACAAGCTTGAGAAATCTTGAAAAAGGCTTATGTAGGGGATGATAAGGAAAATGTGACGAGGTTACAAACTCACAAACATCAATTTGAACTGATTCAAATGGAAGAGAAGGAGACAATCAACGATTATGTGACATGAATTACGCGATTGGTAAACCAAATTAAGTCATGTGGAGAGACTTTTTTTGAGCAGAATATTGTGTCGAAGATCTTGTGTTCTTTGACTGTAAGATTTAATAATATTATAGTGGCGATTGAAGAGTCAAAGGATCTTCTGACATTGAGCAAAGAGGAGCTTTAAAGCTCTATTTAGGCTCATAAACAAAAGATGGAAGAGAGAAGTAACGATAAGGTAAATGAGGAGATCGCTTTGCAAGCGCGATTCAATGAGAAGAATAAGAAGTCGATAGAAAAATGGCCCATGAAGAGTAAAGGGAATTTTAACAATTTTGGAGGAAAATAGTCTCAAAATTTGAAGAATTCGACTTATCAAAAGGGTGAGAGCAGTTGCAACAAATATGGTAGTCAAAACAACTTTAGAGGTTAAGTCAAGAAGTATGACAAGAGTAAGACACAATGATACAATTGTCAAAAGTTTGGTTATTTCGCATGAGAATGCAATGTGAAACAGAGGGAATCACAAGAAGATGAAGTCAAGGTTTCTAGAGAAGAGGTGGATGATGATAATACACTCTTGGTTATGATCATGGAAGATGAATCAAAGAGTAGTAAGTTGTAGGGAAACAACAACAACAGTTCTGAGAACGCTGCAGAAACATTTGTGGAAGAAAATGTTATGGTGACTATGAGAGAAGAAGACCAATACAACAAAGAATGGTACTTGGATTCTGGATGTTCTGCACATGTGACTGGTAGGAAAAATTGGTTTCTCAAAATCAATTAAGGCACAAAGAATAAAGTGAAATTTGCAGATAACATAACTTTAACGACCGATAGGATTGGTGATGTTTTGATCATGATAAGGGATGGTGGATATTCCTTGATCAAAGGTGTATTGTACATTTCTGGAATCAAATGTAACCTTCTAAGTATTGGCCAATTGCTTGAGAAGGGTTATAATATTCGCATGGAAGATAAGGCTTTGTGCGTTATGGATGGTAACATGGTTTTGATCCTTAAAGCTCATGTGGATGTCAATAGAACTTTCAATATTAAGTTGAAGGTGATGGAACATAGGCATCTTGCTACATCTGAAAGTTGAGAAGAGTGGTTGTGGTACTACCTCCTTAGGCACTCGATTTTCGATATCTCAATGCATTGCAAAGGAACGTAATGGTAACCAGGTTTCCATCCATCAAAATACCAATTGAGATTTGTGAACAGTGTGTGCAAGTGAAGTAATACAGGGGTAATTTCTGCAAGGATCTAGGTTGTAGAACCAAGCATCACCTTTAGGTGGTGTATTTTGATGTGTGTGGGCTGATGGAAGTTGATTTATGTGGTGGCAATATGTACTTTGTAACTTTTATCAATGATTATAGTAGATAGCTATAAACATACCTAATCAAGAGAAAGGATAAGGTATTTGAAGTGTTTAAGAAATTTAAGTCCATGGTTGAACGACAAAGGTCACAAGCTCAAAATTCTCAAAATGGTTGGTGGAGGCAAGTATGTATCAAATGACTTTGGGAATTTTTGTGATCAAAATGGGATAGTGTATGAGGTAGTACCATCGTATACACCTCAGCAAACCAGAGTTTCCGAGAGGAAAAATTAATCGATTACGAACATGGTGAGAAGCATGTTAAAAGGGAAGAACTTGTCGAAAGAGTTGTGGGGAGAGGTTGTATGCTCAAATACCTATTTATTGAATAGGTGTCCTACAAAGTAGCTTGAGAAGATAACATCATAAGAGGCATAGCCTGGATTCAAGCCGGATCTAAACCATTTGAGATTTTTTAATTCCTTGTTTTGTCGGTGATATGCTTTTAGCAAGGACACCAACTTTTGATGATGACAACTAATGTCTACTAACAAGTCAAGCATACATATTTAATCAGATAAAGATGAAAACCTAAGTATTAGGGTTTGATAGACTTCACTATCCAATGATGAAAACCAAATGGAATGTAACTAAAGTCTCATCTCAAAGAAACTAAATTAAGTGTATACAAAAGGAAGCATCTAACAATGTCTTGAAGTGCAAAAAAGTCCTACTTGAATTAGTATGAGTGAACACTTTGTAAAACATATGGGTTCTCTCGTAAAAGTACATGGCTAAAAAATAGACACATACTAAAACATTTTTTTTCAAACTACTTTTATCAATAAAATATCTTGAAAGATGTCTTGAAGTTGTGCCAGATAAGTAGGGAGCTGTCAAAATTTCTCTAGGCAAAGTTTTGACTTCTATAATAAATTAGCACATTGTTTTAATAGATTAGCTCTGTTCAAAATTGAGTCCCAAGCGATTGAGACAAAACCTTAATTATATGCAATGGCTAGATATATTGTTCTTTCCTATTTTGAACTTACTATCAATTATATTTGAATATCAAATCGATCGGAATGATCTACTAATCAATTAGATTGTCATAAAAAGTATTTATTTTAAATTTCTTTTTGAGCCAACCTCTAGCCTATAAATAGAGGTCCCTTAACTCACTTCAAATAATCCAGAAATGTGTTTTGGCACATCACACTCTTTCCCTCTCTCTAAAACGTTTTTTACTTTCTCTCACTAATATTTTATCTGAACTGCTTATGCGAGAAAGTTTTTTTTTGTGAGAGGAAAAATTGTATTTATGGAAAAGTAGAATTGTAAAATTCTCCAAGATAATATTTTGTATATACCTTTGTTGAATATTATCAATCTAGGTTTTATTATGGGCTAGAAGCTAAACCCATAAAAAACTTTGGTGTGGGGATTATGTGATCAAGCCCGTGTTTAGGTTTGAGATCAGTCAGTGGTAAAATCTCTTTAGGTTCTTGGTAAGCCCGTGGTAAAACCAAGATCAGGTTATAGCTTAGCCAGTGGTAAAATCTTGGATAATGATTAATATTAGCCCTGTATTAAAATCTCCCAAGCTATTGGTTATCCCGTGTAAAACCAAGGTTTAAGATTCGTGAGCTCAACTCGTGGTACAAGCTTGCAAGTTTTGTTTAGAAGCTTTAAGACTAACTGCTCCAAAATTATCGAGGAAAGAAGACTAGTCGCTTCGATCTACCATTTGTGTAAAGAGGACTAACCGCTTCAATCCACCATTTGGAAGAGAATACCCAACTTCTATATTCTCAGTCTTATTGTTTGGTTGGAAGTAAGCTATTTTTCTTGTATAAGAGGGTTCATGAGCGTTTCCTACTAAAAGCTCTGAACGTTTGTTGGATACTCTCAAGATCAATTTTTAGGGAGAGGAGTAGGTCTTTTTTACTAAACCTCTATAACTATCGGTGTTCTCTCTTTCCCTTAACTCTTTACATTATCCAATTCATTTTTTGTTGCTTAAGTATTTTAAAATGTTTTTAAACTCCGATTTTAATCCGCAAAGTTTTTAAAAACCACGTTTTTTGAACCACATAATTTACCCATCCTCTTGTGTATGAAGTCACATGTCAAACAGGTTTTTGAAAATTGGGATGACCGTTTCTATATCGCGATGTGACATGCACCGGTCGTGGCATGGTTTGCATGTTGCAGAGCCATAAATAACAATTTTTAAATCATTTTGGTACACTAATCATTTTTACTTATACTATCTCTACTATGATACACTCTGTACTCATTCTCTTTATATGATACTTTAATTTTTGTCATTTTAGTTTCATTGTAAGTGTTGTTTTAAGTGCCATGCCACCAAAAAGATGTCGAGTCTCAGGTCCATTTAGTGCTAATGTGCAACTAAGGCAATATGTTGTTCAATAATCAAATTACAAGTTTTTATTAGAGTCATATGCTCAAAGGTTTGTTGCATTAAAGAAATTCACATGAATACACGGAAAAAGGTTTGATTCCAAGTGTTTGCACGAGTTCTTAGAGCTAATTGAGAAATTCGGACAGAGAGGATGGATGAAACTCAACAACCTGATCAAAGACAAATTTCACAATATCCTTGGAGAGTTATGCAAACACCCACAATCTCAAGCTAGGTCGATATATTTCTTATTGAAATTATGTTCCTCAGGGGATAAATGTCGAACGCGATGTCCTGACAACCTGTTCGATAAGTTAAACCTGGATCACCATAATTACACAGTCTAACTTATACAAGATGATAGAGCATAAAAGCAATAAAGAACATAATAATTGGCAATCTAGTTCGATGCAACAACACCTACGTCTGGAGGGTTGGATTCCAACCCAAGAATAGAAATTCACTATTAGTAGTTTAGTATAAATAGTCTTACAAGCAACAATAAACCATATGTTATTTAATGCATCTTCCTAACACTGCCCAATGACTTTCTATTTAGGACTCATGCTAAATATGAGACACCTTCTCACTTTCTTTTCTTTAAAACACCAACCCCTTAGTGTTTTAACTACTAAACCATAGTGATAAACTTTAATCAATAATATGAATGGTGTTAATTTACAAATCAACTAGACAAACCTACAACTATGCCAAGTTACTAAAACATAGTGTGGTGTACATCAACTAACAAGGACTCCTATAAACCTAGAACTCTAAAATCTTCAATGTGAACGCTTGCTTTATAATGTAGGGTTGAGCTCTGTATATAGCATAATAATCATGGAATTTTCTTCTAGGATATTTGATATGATTTCATCTAGAAATAATACATAATCAGTTGGATATGATTTGTTCCATAAATCTCTTCAAAAAAAAGATATAATTTGGTTTGTTCCAAATTCAAATTTAAATCTCCATTTAAATTTTATTTGATCTTCACAGTTGTCCAACAAATCATATAAAAATATTTCTAAACAAAATTAATAAAATATGATCCAATCTTTGACAAGAAAATCTTCCAAAACACAATAACATTGACTTGTTCCACATGGCCCAGATGTTGTACCAACATGATGGGTCACCGTGTTCTACATGTGTGCCTTCTGCACCTCCTTTGTACCCTAAAATTTGTCCTCTTGTTTATACCTTAATTATCTTGTGTTTCATTCTCATATATATTCATGCATATCATTGGTTTTAGGGTTATACGATCAAGGTTTCTTGTGATTTGGGTTTTCCCCATTTAAATAAAATGATATGACACTCAAGGCAATGCAAGGTTGAACTATCATCATCATGGTTATTCCCTAAAGCCTAAGTTCATAATTCACTTCAAATGTTCTTAGGGAAGTCTTAAGGTAGGGTTTCATTGTTTCATGGTCTATCACAAGCTTCTATCAAGAATGGCTCAGAGCTAGGGTTTTCGTCAAAGAAAAATTAGGGTTGATTTTTGACCAAATCTTGATTCTATTATTCATAGTATTATTCAAGGCATCCATTTACATATCATTGATCTTATCAAAGTGTCTCAAGTGGTTCCATATGATATTTGAAGATAAATTGATTTAATTGAGGAAAAGTTAACAGATGCATAAAGTCAAATGTTGACTTTTGAGACTTTTGGTCAACCATGAAAATTTTAAGTCAATATTCATGAAAGTATGAGATTTGATCAAGTTTCAAAAGAGGAATCATGAAAATCACAAAAGTTGCAAAATTAGGGTTTTGAGAATTTTTCTAAGTACAAATTTACATGGTCAAATGACTGGCTTTACAAGGTTATATCTCTCTCCTCCATGATCCAAAAATTGCAACCAAGGTCTGAAATTAAAGATATAATTTGATACTACATGTTTGTAAAATATTTGAGATCAAAATCTTTCTTTATTTGGGAGATATTTGATGTTAAAGTCAAGAGTTCACATTGGTACAAAAGCAAAACACTTAGAAAAGTTTTCTAAGTGTTGGAGCATGTTCATGTGCATGATTTTCAAGGGAATTTGTGATCAAATCAAGCCATCAATTTTGACATACGAGGTTTTCTTTTTTAGAGGGTACTTAGTACTATATCATAGCACAAAATTTGAGCAAAGAAGCTATCCTTAATAAGGAGAAATTTCGAGCTAAAGTTGAGACATCCATTTGGTAAAATTGACAAATGACTTAGAATTTCACTAAGTGTTCAAGTCAGTTTTGTTAGCTTGAATTTAAGGTCATTTAACTTGATGTTCTAAGCTTCTTTTCAATTGGTTTCCAACATAAAATTTGTTCCATTACATGCATTCTTTCATTTGACACCAAGATTGTACCATGTGGATCATTATCCAATGAATTAAACCCTTGGGAAGTCAGTTGTTTGAACATGAATCATCAACATCACAAAATCATGCTAAGTGGTAAAATTACATTGTGATTCTTTTGTTGGTTTGTGCTATCATAACCATCATTAGGTCCCACGCTTACCTCACTCACTCTTTGCTAAAATTGACCAAACATTTACCTTGTGCCATGCATGTACGAATTTGAAAAATGACCAAAAGAGGAAAGCATCTTTTACAAAGCTTGCTCACTAAGTTTTTGATGGTGCCAACTCGGTCTCTTCATGCAAAAATAACTCATTCCATAGCTTGAAACCAAGGCAAACCTTCCTCCTCAAAGTTGAACTCAAGCTCCATTTTCAACTTCATTCTCCAAGTGTAACAAACTCAAACCGTTTATAACATACTTCTAACCATGGTTAAGCTTGAGCTTCATTCTCTAACCACACCTGAGCCTCATATATAAATCTCATTTGTGCCAAATCATCGACGATCACCATTTCTCATGTCTATTTTCTTAGATACTTATTTTTTTAACCTTAGGACTTTAAATCTGAATCTTTTTGACATGTTTGTTACTTTCCTTAGGGACTTGTATTGTTGATTTGTGATATGAATCTTAATGCCATTTCTGATCACATGCTTTTGTGTTTCTTTGGTTGTTACCTAAAATCTTTGGCTTGATGCTTTGTTTACCTAATACTTATTTAAGTGTCTCTTGTTTACCTTGTGTCTTGTTAGACTTGAGTTCTGTTTATCTTGAGTCTTGTTAGGCTTAAGTTGCATTTGAAGGTAGAGAAAAACACAATAAAGGAGGTTTGAATTGGGTTTTTAAAAAGTTTTACAAAACTGTTTTAGCTACTCAACACAAAGTTGAATAATAAGTACAATGAAAGCTAAGAAGAACACATTTATTTTTATACAAGTTCACCTTAAGAATAAGGTTACATCTTGTCCACCCGCCAAGGTGATTTCCCCTTTGAAAAAGGAGTTAATATACTAATCTTGGAAGATTACAAACAACCTCTAAGAGTCTAGAAATACACCTTAGCCCTCTCAAGTGTAAAGACTAGAAAGTCACTTGAGAAAAACAGCTGTTTGAAAGTTACAATAAAAAGTTGATAGCTTGCATCTTTGATAAGCAGGAAAAACACAAATTAAAACAATATATGAACACTAAAATATGAATTTTTCTATTGAACTTTGTGCTCTTGTTTTTCTTCTCTTTTTCTTGATAGTTTCGTGATTTTGAGTGAGTATGATATGCTCTTTATATAGGCCTTAAAAAAAGTGTTCGTTGGAGTAAATAAGGAAAGAACAATAAATGGATGTAATGGTGTTCCTTTTAGGTCTCTCTATTTTAAGAAGAATATGTTCCTTTAATGATAAAATTTATTTGCATAGAAGGCGCATTGAATCCCTTGCCTGATTCTGTTTGTAGAGTCTTGATGCTTCTAATAGTTTGATATTGACTAGAATTAGCGGTTTTAGAGATAGACTTTTGTTGCCTTTTATCACAATGTGAGTTCCTTCAGAAACACAAGTAAGATTTTGGATGAGACTTAGTAAGTTGTCCTTTATTCAGAAGCATAAGTAAAACTTCTTATGCGAGTTGCAAATGTTCTTTCTTTCTGAAACTTTACACAAGTGTTTCTGCTCTTTTATCAAAAACGTTTATGAGGATGTCTTTTAGCGTTGATCAGATATAATCAATTTTCTACATATTGAAGCGACTGGAAAAAAAACACAAAGTCACCAGTGAAATTTATTTATTCTGAAAGAAGGGGAAATATTGAGAAAACCCCAAGAGGATGGATAAGATGGTCTTGAAACCAAAAGAGAGGGTACGAAAGTCGATTATACAAGGGGAAGGTATTAGCACCCCTCACATCTGTTGTACTCAACGGGATCCATTTTAATTATTTGCTTCTAAGGGTGCGTCTATCTAAAACCATACTTGCTAAGGGAAATGAAATTGTGTTTGTGATACGGTGGCAGAACCGACTGTTAAATACTGTTTTTTTTGCATTTTGTGTTCGCAAATGTTGTGGTAAGCAAGAGTTGCCACCGAATTTTCTCTTATCCAAATTAAGGAAAGGGTGAAAAGAACAGAAAAATACCT
The DNA here is from genome assembly GCA_948472305.1 of Vicia faba. Taxonomy (NCBI): domain Eukaryota; kingdom Viridiplantae; phylum Streptophyta; class Magnoliopsida; order Fabales; family Fabaceae; genus Vicia; species Vicia faba. The sequence continues at coordinate 728,207,165 of OX451741.1, read as the reverse complement.
TTTCGAGATTATTCTGAGTAAGGGGGGTAGATTATGGAAAGGGAAGGTGTTAGCATCCTTTCCATCCGTAGTTATCTACGGGCTCTTAGAGGTTTGCTCATTTTTAAAATACCTTTGTGATTTGTGTGTTTGAAATTTTTTTGAGAATGCCTTAGTACGACGATTTGCTTTGCATTTAACTCTTGTATCAGTCCTCAAGAGTGTTAACAAAACAAATGTTTTGAAAATTGCTTTTGAAAAGTAGTATTTGTGTAAGTGTAAAATGTTTTTTTTGAGCAAACTTCTAACAGCTATATACTTTTATACTCGAAAAGGACAGTTCTTTTCCTCCTATCCTTTAAATAGTGCTATCCTACTATTAGTGAGTAGGTAGCCCTATCGTTGGATGTATAAGGCACATTCGAAGGGATGTTACAGTCACGAAGGCAACTTGTGAAGACGCTTTAGAAATTTTATTAGGGACTAGATCATTTACCGAGAGACAACTGTAAGGTCATCGAGGGACTATGATCTTTTGATTTATGGGTCTTTTGCTAAAGCGTTCCTGTCTCATGACTGTTTTGTTTCTAAAGGCAACCAAAGTGGGGTACCCTAGAGGTGCTTATATGCAAGTGTGTTATGTTCAATTATTTTTGTCTTTTTGTTAAGTTTGCTAACGTTTTATTATTAGTCTTATCATGTAATCCTCGTTACCAGTAGCTAATATATATACAGAAATGTAAAGTACAGAAATGTAAAGTGCGGGAATGTAAATCCTACGCTATTACATGGCTTTGTGAGAGGTACATTATAAAAATGCGAGAAATAAAGTCCTAGTTACTATTACAAACCGGGAAGCAGTTACAATAAAACAAAATGCGAAAATAAATAAATGCGCAAACAAATTAAAATGGATGTCTAAATCCTAAGGAAAATAAATCTTTTTGTTTTGTTTTTATTTTAGGAAAAATATAACCTAAGTCTATTTAGTTTTAATTTCAAGAAAGAGGTTAGAATAATTAATTAATTAATTTATAAATTAATTTGATTAATAAAAACTATCCTAATATTTTTTGTGATTTTTGATTTAAAGTTAACTCAAATGATAAAATAATGAAATAACAAAAAAAAAAGAACAAAAATACAATAGGGGCATCCTTCGATCCAGGGAGAATCATGGCCTTTCGATTCAGGAAAGAATGGTTTGTTTCGATGGAAGTAGATACTTCCTTTCGATCTAGGAGAGGTTAGCTATCCTTCAATCCAGTGAAAATAGCTGCCGTTTGATCTAAAGAAAGGTACTACCCTTCGATCAAGCGAGGGATATAGATTTAGACCCAGAGGACATTGTCAACACCGCCTGATGGATCATTTGTGAGGGTACTGTATCTGCAAAGATATATTAGCAAAACGAAAAGCATGACCTGGGGCCAAGCCCAGGTCCTTCAATTATGTGCCCACTGGCCTTATTTATGATGGATCTACAACAAGTGTTAGGGGAAAAACGAATGCAGACCTTGGGTCAAACCCAAATCTTTTATTCTTGAATAAAAAATCAAATGGAACTACAAGTATTGATGTGTCATGCAAAGGTAGAGTTTGATCTTTTTACCAATTCTTACCAATGATTGATGACTTCAATTTGGCACTTTCTCGATATGTAGACACTTGCTTAAGGGCTGGGGATGCTTGGAGAAGCCTCAAAAAACCTTCAAGAATATTTTTTTGACTTCATGTGACTCTCCCTCCTGTTGTGTCCATCCCCCTTTGGAGCTTGCTAGTGTCTTCAAAGGTTTAAACATCCATAAACAAGTGTTTTCAAAGCCATGAATGGTGTTTTGTAACATTGTAAAAGTCATGGGAACTTGTCTCATTTTGATTTTAAATGAACCTGAACATGCTTCACTCTTTCGAACGCCTTCAATCCCTGCCCTTCGATTGGCCTCAAGTTGCCTCCTTCGACTGGCTATTTTTAATGGACTTTAAATGTACGCTTTGTACCCTCTTTGAATGGGCCACCAAGGTGTGTCCTTCGAATGGCTATCCCGCATGTTGAAGTGCGTACAATTTTTTAAAATGGGGCCATTGCCTAGGCGAAGCTGGCGCAAAGGCAGCCAATGCCTTGTGGGTTGAAGGCAACTCTTTTTTGCCTGGAGAATCAAAAGAAGCTTTTTTCCTGGTGGATCGAAGGAAAACCTGAAGGAGTCTTAACCTTGTATGCTGAAGGAAAGCTGAAGAGGGGGCCTTTTCCTTTTGAATAGAAGACCAGTTGATGGGTCTTTTCTTTGTGAAACCAATGCAAGCATGAAGAGGCATACGTGCGCTAATGACACGCTGAGGGGTCTTTTGCCCAGTGGGAGCTTTGTGAATCGATGGCCAGTTTGAAGAAGTTATTACTTTGTGCGCTGAAGGCACGCCCAGAGGGATAATTTGCCTAATCGAAGCAGGAATCAAGCTTGCTCCAAAGAAACCAAATGCCCAAACGAAGCAAGAATCCAGCTTACATGCAGGTAGCCACTGCATTGTGAATCAAGCCAGCATGCAAAGCCAATAGTGCAATCGAAGAAGCACTAACAAGAGGCCCTTTCCTCTTGGATCGAAGGAGGCTGTTTCAAAGGAAACACATGCCCAGTCGAAGCTTGTATACAACAAACATGCAGAAGGCCAAGGCTTCAATCGAAACTTGGAAATTTGAGGCAAGCTTGGAGGAGGTTAGACGCTCAATCGAAGCCTGTCCAAATGCCAATCAAAAGACACCTTGTTCATGCCAATCGAAAGACCTTGTTTATCTTCAAAAAAATTATTTTTCTTTAATCAAGTGTTTGTAATCACCTACGTAAGAGAAAAATCTTGGGAAAATATGAGAGGAAAAATTTTGGGGTACAACAGTGTTTATTAGTGCGTTTGTGAGGGTCTCGTGACCCTTTGCCTACGTATCCTGTGAAGGAATCAAAACACCATAGTTCTTCTAGAAAATGTTATTTTGTTGGTGTTTTTAGTGGGCGACGTTAACGCGCGCATTATAGCAATAGGCGCAGCCTGTATCACGATAGAACAAAGATAACATTCCCTTTTGAAGAAATCTTTGATTTATTGAGTGTTTTTGTTAAGTGCGGAACGAGTTTGAGTAATGATTAAGTGTTTTTTTTTGGGTTTTTAAATGGGGAAGAAATTTAGTTTTAATTAAAAAGAATGCAAAATGAAAGTCAAAGGGGGGAAAGTCTACCCTAATATTGTCATGCAATTAATGGACTTAATGTTGAGTTTTTTAGGGGGAAAATCTAACCTAGTTAGCGTGCAATTGGTAGAAAACCCTAAGGTTTATCTCAATACAACCTTACTGAAAGATCAAATTGGACTAAGCAACCCTAAGGGAGCATGTGAATCAAAATGTAATGGTAAGCAACATCAAATATACAAGCAAGAAACAAAGCCCAAAGTAGACAAATCAAACTCAAGGGAAAACGCCAAGCTCTAAGAAAAAGAAGTAATCAAAAGTCAAACAATCTTCAAACATTCAAACATGCCAAGCAAAGTTAATCAAGACTCCACAAGCATCATGCCACTAACTATCAAGTAAAGAAATAATAAAACCCTAATTTAATATTCTCATGATTTTTAAATAATAAAATCAGAAGGAAAATAAAACTAAATTCTAAATTATTTAGTTGTCATGTTAAGAAAAAAACAAAAAAAAAAGAAATAACGTGTTATTCTAATATATTTTTGTTCATTTATCATGTCAATAAATTAAAATTAAAATCAAAATCAAAACAAATAATTAAAAACAAACAAACAATAAGATAGAATAAAGAAGAAAATCTAATCGGGTGTCAAGCTGAATCAATGAGGGCCCAAAAGCTTTTTGGTCGGAAGGTTTCAGTTGTAACAAAAAAAGCGTTGGGCTTCTGAGGGGGAGAGTTGGAAGCGAAGTCCCACACCAAATACAATCAGATCCAAAAGAATTTTGTCCAATATTTTTCTAAATTACTGAAATATTATTCTGATTATAATTATTAAAAAAGGTTAAAACAAAAATGAAACAGACGGCTGTGTTTGGCTTAGGGTTCCAAAGTTGTGATGGGTTAGCTTAATTTTAACAAACTCTCTTCTACTCTGCTCATAAACTCGACTCACTTTCTTCTCTCTTTTTTATCAACGTCTCACTAAGCGACGTCATCGATAGCTCCACAACCACCTCACACTTATCTTCTTTCTCTCTTCTCCGTCGGTGTCTCATCCATCTCCTCTTCGTGAAAACTCAAAAACAACATCACTTTCCTCACCCGATATTAATTGGTTCCATCTTTCTCAATTGATCCATCTCAGGCTCTTGCGGCACAACATCTATCTTCAGGTTCCCTCTTTGTAAATCCAAGCGATGACGAACCTATGCTCATCTCTCGGCTTTAGTTCTTATGATTATTTTTTCCAATCAACTTGGTGGAACAAACAAATAGAGCATAGACGAAAATATAGACAACAACCAATTTAGAAATGAGAGGAAACATAAAATAAGTTGTGATGATGATTCACACGGGGGAACGACACGAAATTTCATGAAGCTGAATTTAAAATCTCAAGAGTTTTAGCGGTTTACCATATTGTCGAAATCAAATGCATTTTCAGGTATGGCGTTTGAACTTCTTTTGCCATGATTTTTCTTTATCTTTGTGATTCTGTGTGCGTCTCTAAGTACATTGCATTTGCTTCATGTGTTGTGTTTGAGTTCTGCGAAATCAGATTTGTTGCAGGTTTTTGAGGGATGTATGAAGTTTTTCTAGGGTTTTAGAAAGTGTATCTTGGGGGTTCAGTGTTAAGTTACATTGATATGAATAAAGGTAAGTTATGTTTTGGGTAAGATGGGATATTGAGTGATAATGAATTTCCAAGGGTGTTTTTGAAGGTTTTCAAGAAAAGATTTATGCAGAGATTTGCGCAGGGCTATGGATTTTAATGGTTGAAGGCAATTTTAGAAACAAGGTGAGTAAGGTTATAGCTTAGGATAGTCTGTGCAGTGAATGGTTTATGCAGAGAGGTTTTAAGAATTGATAGAGGTAAGTTTTATAAGTTGTGGATTTGAAGAGTGGAGTATGGAGGAAAAGATGAGAGAGGTTTGGAAAGTTGATAATGTGTGTTTTTCTATCTGATCTCTATGAAATTTGTGTGAATTTCTCCCTTTTTTCCTCTATGTATTGTTGGTTTTTATAGTGGATGAGAGTGGGATTTTAGGGGGAAATGGGATGATATTTGAACTATTTTGGCATACTGTTTCCTGTTTTATTGATGCATTTATGTTTTTTATATTTTAATATAATATTTAGACAGGTGTTTATAGTTTTTTTTGGACTTATATGTTTGGTATTCAGCAGGTTTTGGACAACAATATGCACAAGTTATGCATGCCTAGATTTTAGAGGTTTATGGCAGCAGTAGCAACTGATTTGAGTCGCATGGCAGGGTATTTTTTGACATGTTCTATGTAGTAGCAGCAAAGTAGACAACAACTTATCATGGAAGACAAAACATGAAGATGGTTCAAGTTTTGAAGAGTGAACATTTGAAAATTGAAGTTTAGGCTTAAAAAGCATCCATGTAATCTTGTAGTACTATGAAAACTAGACTTGAATGTAATTCTATTTCAATTTATTTATAATTGTATGAACTTTGGATGAATGAAAGGCATTTGAATCACTTGACATTTGAGTCTTTATATCTTGTCTGGATGAAACTTGAAATCCCCGACTTGAATGGTTTGGATGATGAGCCTTAAAGTTGAAAGGAGTTTCTTGGACTATAATGAAAATTAATCCACTATGTCTTGAATTTCAAAATGTTAAACATGAATAAGGCTCGATTCTTGAATGATGCTTGAACACCTTGAATGAAACTTTCTCTTGAATTCATGATAAACTTGAAAAGTGAATGGGCTATTGTTTGAAAGCCATGGATGGATCTTGAATCTTGTTTTTCCTTTTTGTCTTGATGATGATGATGACAATTAAAATGAATGATAACCATGATTTGATCACCATATCATCTTTGTATCATGAATGATTTCCCCATAAAGATCAATATCTTAAGAAAATAATTATGGCACAAAGTGAACTTAGAAGTTAAGAAACATCCTAAATAAAAAAAGACATATGACGATTCGATGACTTTCAATGTCTTCTAAACACAGTTTTCCCTCAATCCTTGAAGAAAACTTGTAGATGACATCATTAATGACAGTGTGCAAATAGAACGCCTCAAAATATTAAGAATATAAGAAATTATGATCAGTGGATGTCAGACATAACTATTTTAGATTAGGTCAAATTCCCAAAATGACCTCTAAAGTAATCGAAATTCTGATGATCTCCCGCATATAATTAGCTCTTGACTTGTATAGAGAAGTTGGAGATGACATCAAGGAGAGTCATACAAAAAAATAAACACTAAAAAATATTGAATAATGAATAAGTTATGATCGTTTGAACTTGATCTTGCAAAAGTTGACTTTTGGTCGAAGTACTTTGAATCGACTTGCAAACTTGATATTTCCTCGCATTCCCAAACATATTGAGGCACATATGGACCAGCGATGATGAAATCTTGAATGTGATTTTGGTTAAAGGCAATGCTTTGATGAAGTATCCTTTGAGAATCAATGATTAGCCATACTGAACACTTGAGGGATTCAAACCCTAGCTGAGGCATGATGCTAAAAAACCCTGATTTTTAATCACACATAGGGAAATAAACCCTAATCCAAGATCTTGATGAATTTAAATGAGAAATGTCCTTGTACATGGATAAATAAGAAACTCATGATAACCATACTTCAAAACCTGATTCCATTATCCATTATCCAAGGAGGAACCAAGGAAATCAACCGTAGAATGTAGAAGCATCAACACAAAATTAAACCCTAGTTGGCACAACCACTAATGCTTTGAACCATTGCCTTATTGAATGAAGGAATGATATATGAATGGCGTAATAAAAATGATGCAAATGAAAGGTAAAGCCTAAGCCAGATAAAAGTTAAAAGGTAAGACAAATTTGGGGTATGATAGCTGCCCATGTTTAATCGTTTTAAACCTGAAGGTGAGATTGGCGCTGGCCTTTCAAACATTTAAGGTGAAAAAAGATTAAATACCAAGACTTGAAATTTGTCCTGGAGAGATGGTGTAAGTGTTATTATTTATGATATCTGATGGGGATTTAAAGAAATGATCGACATAGACGAGTATCAAAAGAAGATACAGACGATCATTAATAAACGGTTAACACGAATGAATGTTCGAAGATCCATACCGATGTGTATTGGAATGAGATATGGACGAGTATCAAAAAGGTAAATATGGACGAGTGTTTTGAAAATCAATACGAACAATTATTGAAAAGAGATACAGATGAGTATCAAAAAGTAATAACACAGATGAGTGTTTTGAAAATCAATACGGACGAGTATTGAAATGAGATATGGACGAGTATCAAAAAGCATTAACACAGACGAGTGTTTGAAGATAAATATGGACGAGTATTGAAAAGAGATACGGACGAGTATCAAAAGGTAATAACACAGATGAGTGTTTTGAAAATCAATATGAATGAGTATTGAAAAGAGATATGGACGAGTATCAAAAAGCAATAACACGGACGAGTGTTTGAAAATCAATACGAACGAGTATTGAAACAAGATACATACAAGTATAAAAAAAGTAATAACACAGATGAGTGTTTGAAATCAATACGAACGAGTATTGAAAAGAGATATGGACGAGTATAAAAAAGCATTAACACGGACGAGTGTTTGAAAATAAATATGAACAAGTATTGAAACGAGATACGGACGAGTATAAAAAAAGTAATAACACGAACGAGTGTTTAAAATCAATACGGATGAGTATTGAAATTAGACATGGATGGGTATCAAAAAGAATTAACACAGACGAGTGTTTGAAAATCAATATGAACGAGTATTGAAACGAGATACAGACGAGTATAAAAAAAGTAATAACATGGACGAGTGTTTGAAATCAATACGGACGAGTATTGAAATGAGATACATATGAGTATCAAAAAGAATTAACACAGACGAGTGTTTGAAATCAATATGGACGAGTTTTGAAATGAGATATGGACGAGTATCAAAAAGCATTAACATATACGAGTGTTTGAAAGAGAGGCACAAATGAGTGTTTGAGGGTTAATTTGCTATCTTGTATGACACTGACGAGAAAGTCTTTTGTGTAAAGTATCTTGGGAAATCTGTCATAGATATCAGATGGAGATTTATGGGGAGACATCCTCTATGGAGACATACCATTGTTTTGATTGAAGATTGAGTATGGCCTACACTTCACATGCATTTTTGAGTTGTATAGTGTAATGATGGATGTCAACTGGGAATTGTGAGGATGTCATTTTCTGTGGGGACATTTTACTATTTTAAGGGTTTCTTTGGGCTTTCGTGCAAGGTAACAAATCTGGCTTATGCTTCGTATGAATTTTTAAGTGTATGGCATAATGATAAATTTCAATGGATATGCTACGCGTTTGAGGATGCAATGTAATATGCAGTGATGATTACTATATGCAGCGTGCCAAATATTAGGCTTATTGGGGTCCGTTACCCATTGTCTTGAGATAGAAATACAAATTGGTGCTTGAAAACTCGAGAATTGAGTTATAGCCTTGTTGGGGATTGAATTGTAGTCTTGCCGGGGAGGAGTAGCTTGATCTGACTTTCCTTTCATTCTAGACGGCTTGTGGGTGGCTTGGTAGAGACATGGATCTGTTAAAATGCCCCAAGTTTTCTCTATGTTGGAGAATCGGGTGCTCAACCGTCTGTAGGGGTAACGATGATAAGCTAGGTCGAGGTGACCGTTACGACTTGCTACCTGCATAGAAAACAACATTTGAATGCCATGGAACTCCCTTGGGATGTCTTCATGTAAATGTAACATCGTGTTTCACATCTTAGCTTGTGATTATTATTAACTTATTATTTTTAATGCAATGTTTAATAAATAATTTAAATCACAATTCACATACGAAAGATAAATTAAAAAGAGATATCAAAGAAACTTTTTTTTTGGTGAAAAGGAAATTTTATTAATGAGATTGGTTTGTTAATAGGCATTCTGTTGTACTTCAAAATTTTCCCTCCCTTTTCTTCAAGACATTCTATTAGGGTTTTTAACTATTCAAGACTACCAAGGCTTCTCAGGCTTCAAGACTTGTCAACTAATTTTTATTTCATCAAGGGTTCAGGGTTGCAAGTGTTTCAAAAAGCAAATCATGTTTATCCCATCTATTGGTTCTTGTGCTAGGGTTGTTGATTATTGAATCAATGACGACTTTCTTGGGAAAATCTCGGAATCATTATCATCATGAGTATTACCTCAGTACACCTTCAATCATCAGCTGAGGTTCACTAGAGGTTTTATTCATTGATTCCATTCTTATATTTTTCAAAGATTATTTAAATTCAAGATATAATTCTTAATCTCAATGATTAAGGAGAGACTCTATATGGTTTTTCATTAGAAGGATTCTATTTTGTTTATAAAAATCAAGTGGATTTTTGGTTATTTGTTGGTTCAATTTTGAGTTCAAATGGTGGAGTTATGATGCAAGTTCAAGTGAAGAGATATTTTGGGCTTATCATGGGATTTCAACCTTTGGTTTATATGTTCATCAAGTTCAATTTCAAGTGTCATTCATCATTATTCAACTCCATTTAATTCAAGTTTATAAGGCACTTTTTGTTTTCGATTTCTTTTGCCTATAATGCAAGTGTTCATATGGAAAGTATTCTTTCAAATTTTTAATGTGTAAAGTCACTCAATTATGGAATTCAAATTCCCTCCAAGTCTATTCAATTACATTCATGGTTCAAAGTTACAATACTCCATCCATAGAACAATAGTAAAGGGATTCATTCAAAACTTCAAATAATTTGCAAGTCGTTACAAGAAAGTTACATTGTTTCTAAGTTTGTTTCATTACAAGACTTAAAACAAAAAAGATTGAGAATTACAAGTACAAGTGGTAAAAAGATACATTCATTCATCATTATTCAAGTTTAAAATTCTAAGTTCATAACGATTACAATATCAAGTATTTATTTTACAAGACCAAACCAAAGAGAATTCTAAATCCTAAGCTATCCTATGAGATTTTATTGGCCAAGATTCAATTCTTCATATCTTGTTTTTCTTTCAATCTCTTCCATAGCTGCCACGATATTGTTCTTCATCTTTGCCAAAGCACCATCTTTTTCTCATCAACCATACATGAAATAAGGAAAGAAGACATGTTAGTACAAAATAATAAAAAACATGAACATAAACATGAAACTTCCAAAGAGTATTTTCATAAAGAGCTATTTGATCATTAGGGTCTTGAGATAGGAATAAGAAAAAGGGTTGTTTCTCAATCATGTTCAAGCGTACATTAAAGCCTCATAAAATTAGAATTTCAAGGTTTAATCATGGACATTAATTTATCTATTGCAAATCAGAAATGAATATTGGTTTAAAAGAGACAAATTGAGAGGAGACAAAGATTAAACTCAGAATTCCATCACCGTTCCAGCCCAATATCAAAGTACATAATGTCACATTTTCTAGTCCAACAAGCATATCAGAAATCACAGGTCCAGCACAAAAAAGCCTCATATTGCATTTGTTACACAACAGAAAAATCAGAAGTAAAATGTTAATCACATGCCCAATTATCCTACTGCAAACCTCAAACAAACATACAAAAGGGGGTTTCATTTGGTTCACAGTAAAAAAAATAGTAAAACAAAGCAGTAAAATATTACAGCCCAGTGAAATCAAGTACAAACAAGGTTGCAGTAACACTAAATTCACACAAAACCAGCAAAGCATATCAGAAAAATAACAAAACAAAAAGTCAGAAGCCCAATAGGGGAATGAAATTCTGACATGCCTGCCATTCCAATCATTGAGTCCATCAACAGAAAACCCTAGAGTAATTTCACAATATATAAACATTCATTTGCACAGAGATCAGGGAGAAAATTGTTCATATCAGAAAAACACAAAAGTTGCACAAGCATCCAACACATAAACCCTAAAAAGTTCATCACCTCCCTTATCTCAAAAAACCCTTCAAAAAAAATTGTTCACAAAAAAAAAGAAAAAGATATTATCATTCGTACACAGCCAAGAACAAAAAAGAACAAACCCTAAATTTTGTTCATTATTTTTGCTAAATCACAAACCCTTCAGGAAATCGTGAGGAAGAAGAAGAACACACAAGCTTAGAGTCAGAAAGATATTATCGGGAGCACCATCAAAAGGTTGCAAGCTTGAGAATCCGAATATCACGGCCTCCGTCTTTCTCTTTTATTTTCATTTTAATTTCTATTTAGCATTTCTGCATCATAATCATCGTTTATTGACACATCTGAGCATTTAGGGTTTTAAAACCCCTTTCTAGATCTCGCCTCTGTTTTTGATTTTCTGCAGAGACAAGTTCAAGATTAGTAACCAGAGAAGAGAGACGAAGCTAAATATGTAAAAAATCATAGATCAGAGAAGTCTGCGGCGGCGCTACCGCGATCTTCATCTCCACTACTGTGGAGTTCATGATCTCTGCTGTGGAGATTCATATGAGCCACCGTGTGTTCATACTTAACCACCGCTCCAAATCTCTCATAATTTCTTTTTTGAGTTTTTAATTTGTTGTTGAATGAAAATAGAGAGAATGAGAGAGTGTTAAGAGAAGATAGAGGATTATTTTCTGATGAAATAAATTAACGTGTTAATTTTTTTTGGTTTTATTTGTTAACATTGTATTGTAATGCCTAATCCGGTCGTGACAATTGTCACCAGCCCTAATCCTCCACCGGTCCAATCCCATGCATGCTACCCCATTGTTCTTATCACGCGCCTGTAGATTTCCTCACCATCAGATCATAATAATTTCACCATCTAGCGAACCAGACTTGTATGCCCATGCCACACCCTTTCTAGCCCGCCACATTGGATTTCTGGATGCCCTTTATTTGGGCTTTTTGACAACTTTCTTTCTGCACCCTAGATTTTCTTCAATCAGGCCCATTTCTAACTTTTCTCTTATATTTTAACTTGTTTATATTTATTTAGATTTGATTTATATTTTAGTATTTAATTTAAAATTGTAAAAAAGATTAATATTTTTTTTAAAAATAATTATTAGTTTTAAAATAATTTTCATTTGACATTAATAATTAAATTATTAATATTTTATCAAATAAAAAGAGTTTTAACTCAAATAATTATTTAATAGTTTGGACTTGTATTGTGTGATTAAATTATAGCTTAGGTGTTTATTTCTTATGTTATCCCCATTCATAAATTTGTACCCCCCATTTCCGAAGCATTGTAATAGCGTAGAACTTTATTTTTTGCACTTTACCGCATATATTTATCATTGTATAGTAATTAGGTGTGTATAGAAAGATTTAAAATCAACCGCTAGATAACCCTAATCAAGACAAGTTAACTTAAATTAAAACACTATTCACACACACACCTCTAGGGTAACCTCACTTGTTTCCTTTGGATAAAATAATTATGTCCCTCGAATGTGGAACACTTTAGCAAAGACCCTAAATTAAAAAAGACCCTAGTCCCTTGATGACCCTTCGATGTTGCCTTCGGTAAACGATCTAAGTCCCTTACAAAAATTGCTAAAGCGTCCTACAAGTTGCCTTCTATGACTGTATGATGACCCACGCCTGTCCCTCACATCCAACAATAGGGCTTTCTACTAACTAATGGTAGGATAACACTACCTAAAGGAGGAGGAAAAGAAAAAAGACTTTTTGAGTAGGTAGATCACTCGTAAACGCTTGCTCACAAACTAAAACAATTTTCACACCTCACACTTTCAAAAATAACACTTTCTTTCAATAAATATTTTCAAAACAAACATTTTGTATACATTCTCAATGATACGAGAATCATTACAAAATTTCCGTACTTAGGCATTTTCAAAATATTTTTAAACATACACAAACACAAAGCATTTTCAAAGTGAGATAGCAATTAAGAGTCCATAGATAACTATGGATGAAAATGGTGTTAATACATTCCCTTTTCATAACCTACCCCCTTACTCAGAAAATTCTCAAAAGGTGTTTCCTATTCTTTTCACCCTTTCCTTTATTGGATAAAAGAAAAGTCGGTGGCGACTCTTGCTATCCGCAACACATACGATAAAATGCAAAACCTAAAAGTCAGTTCTCCCACTGTATTATAGAATTGGAGACTCTGCTGGGGAATGAATAAAAGTGGGGTTGCCTTAGAGTTACATCACATTTAAAAATGCTTTACTTACATTTTAGGGTTTTGGTAGGGTTAATTCTGTATAGAACCTATACCCGGATCTGGGGGAACTTAGGGAAGTAGTTATAGATCATGGAAACTGTACATCATAGATAAATATGGTTGAGGCGATGGCTACGTTAGCGTGACACATTGTTGGTACCAGTGTCCCTTGAGTTAGTCAAAGAGAATACTGGGCTGTCACGTGGTGTCATAAGCACTAACTGACTTTAGAACTTTAATTGACACAACTTATCCATTAGAAAATAGTGAAATGGCCGACTTTGGTGCAGACTGAAGTTGGTTGATACTCGATACTACAATCATTAAGATTGGACTCTTAGGATATTTTGGCCATAAATCAGATGCTTGAGCTGAAACAATGCTTGAGAGAAAGATCGGTGATATTGAGATTCCTAGAACCTGGTTACTTCTTTTAGGACAGGTTGAGCCAACTAAACTCAAGAGGATACTTACCTATAAACTCCATGCAAGCCTGAACCTAAGATATTGTGTGTCTTGTTTGTATTTGATTAGAATTATTCAGACATGACATCATAACATCATGACATCATTACACATATCATTTTCACTAACCGTTTCAAGGACCTAGGGATTTATCTTTATTTCTTTGTTGTAGGTTATGGCCTCTACTCATAGAAATACTATCCGGATTAGTTTTATGAAGATAACTTCTCAACTTAAGGAGTTAGTCTCAAATGTTCCTGAAAGCTCTCAATTCACCAAGAGGCATGGCCATTTACTCAGTTTGGTTACCTCGGGTTTTGAAGAAGACATGATGAGTGTTTTTTTCCAGTTCTTTGATCCCGCACATCACTGTTTCACCTTTTCAGATTATTAGCTGGTACCCACAATGGAAGAGTTCTCTAAGCTATTGGGAATACCTGTTCTTGATCAGACACCTTTCACCGGTTTAGAGAAAGATAAAAAACCGGAAGAAATTACAGCAACCTTACATCTGAAGTGGTCTGAAATTGTAGCTAATTGGGAAACAAGAAGTGGAGTCAAGGGTTTTCTTGCTAAATTTCTGTTAGAGAAGGCTCGACTGTTTCTGGATGATATGAGTTTTCAGGCTTTTGAGGAAATCTTGGCTTTGTTGATCTATAGTTTGGTGTTATTCCCTAATCCAGACCAACTCATAGATGTGAATGCTGTCAAAATTTTCGTCACTCGTAACCCTGTGCCTACTTTTCTCGGAGATGTTTTGAACTCTCTTCACACTCGTACTATAAGGAAATGAGGAACTTTTATGTGTTGCATACCTTTGCTATCCAGGTGGTTTATTTCACACCTACCCCGATCAGTGTTGAAGAATGAACAAGGTTTGAGGTGGTCTCAAAGGATGATGTCGCTCTCTCATTAGAATATCAATTGGTGTTCCCGATCTCTAGAAGATGTTACTATCATTGACCGCTATAGAGAATTCCCTAATGTTCCACTCCTTGCCATTAGGGGAGGTATTAACTATAACCCTTCTCTAGCTTTACGTCAATTTGGTTATACTCGAAGAGATGGCCCTCATGACACACTTATCCAGGGTATCATGTTCGATTACGAAAATGATCCTCAAGGTTATCGTCAAAGGTTTATACATGCTTAGGGCATGGTAAACAAGGTTTATAGCAAGACTTTAGGACAAAAGAATTCCACCCCTTTAAAGCTCTACATCAGATGGGTACGATCTCGTGCTCAAAAGCTTATAATGCCATATCCCACTGTCTTACCAGTAGTTGTGGAGCCTGTTGCTAAGGGGGTTATTCCTTATACCATTCTTCATCCAGATATGCTAACTGACCTAGTAGAGCTACAAAAGTCTTGGATTCAACTGAAGGAAGAAAGAGACACCATTGAGGCTCAGTTATATGCTAGCGAGAAGAGAGTGTTGGAGCTGACAAAGCAACTTCACGAGGAGCAAAGCCTTAATGCATACATCAACACAAAGAGGAAGTGTTTGTGGGAGACTTAAGTTTTAGGTTTTAGGAAGTTCATATTGTTATCCCTTTAAGACCATTTTTCTTTTCATTGTAATCCTAAGAGGAAATTGTAATTTTGAACTTACTAATGAAGTCTTTGTTTCTGTTTCCTTTTGATTAATGAATTTAAATCCCATAAGGTCCTTGAAAACATTGAATTTACATATCATGCATCATTACATAAACAGGTTTTCTCATCTGCTTACTGTTTATTTCAGTATAAGATGGCCCTCGAATAGACCGTTAAGGAACTCCAAGCTCAGCATGTGCAATTTCAAGAGACTCTTCTGAGTCTGGAACAGGGACATAAAGATCTGATGGCGCTTCTCACCAAGAAGAAGAAGAATAGAAAGCCAGCTACTATCCTCAACATGGGGAGACGATTCAAAGGTCCTGCTCAACTGGTTCAAGTGAATGATATCTCCTCTGATTAAGACAACAACCAAGTGGAAGATGGTAGAAGTGTCAGGGCTGATGGAAGGAATAACCAGGGTTCTGAGATTATTCATGAAGATGTAGACTACTTCAACAAACAGTAACCTCCTGTAGATAACAAGTACAAGCAGTTGGAAGACATACTCAAGGCTATGGAAATCCAGATGGTGCCTGGATTAGATTTTGGAGAACTAGGTCTGGTCCCGGGGGTGGTCATCCCACATAAGGTCAAGGTCCCCATATTTTCTAAATATGATGGGGTCTCTTATCCTAAACTCTATTTGAGGTCGTATGTTCAAAAGATTCAACCTCATACTGTTGACAAGAAATTATGGGTCCATTTCTTTCAAGAAAGTTTGTCCGACACTCAACTTGAATGGTTGTATAATCTAGAAGGAACCAACATTCACACGTGGGAAGACTTGGTTACTGCTTTTTACAGCCAGTATCAATATAATGTTGACCTTACACCGACTCATGTATAATTGCAAAACATGTCCATGGGCTCGAATGAAGGGTTCAAGGAGTATGCCTATAAGTGGAGAGAATTGGCTTGAAGGGTCTACCCTCCCTTGTCTGACCGGGAATTAGTTGATATGTTCATGGGTACTCTGACATGCCCATACTTTAAGCATCTAATTGGGAGTTCTTAATTTGGCTTTACTGAGCTAATTCTGACAGGGGAATGACTGGAAAGTGGTATCAAGAGCGGAAAGATTCAAATGGTTGCATCTTCTAGTGCTGTGAAGAAGACGTTTAATAATAAGAAGGAGACCAATGTTGTTTATGGCTAGAAGGGCCGTGGTAAAAGTGACCTCAATCAGTCTATGGGAGCGATGTTGATTTCTAATCCGGCACCTGTTCAACAACAACAACAAGGTAATCAGCGAAGGCTAGATGCTCTGTTAAGGTAGTTTACCAAAATTGGCATGCCTTTATCTCAGGCATTACAACATCTGTTAAAGGATGAACTCATTTCACTGCAGGATCCTCATCCAAATCCTAACACATCCTATCCTAAGTACAATCCAAATGTGAAGTGTTCCTATCATTCTAATAGTCCAGGGTACGACAACAACAATTGTTGGGCCCTAAAAAACAAAATTCAAGACATGATTGATAATAAGGAAATTGAGTTCGATCCTCTGGAGATGCCAAATATGATTACTGCACATATGCCGAAGCATGACAAAGGCATTAGTGATATTGAAGACGTTATGTATGTTACCACTGTAGGCAATGTGGTTACTCCCATCTCGACAATACAAAAGAATTTGTTACAAGCTGATTTATTTCCGGGTTGTGTTGAATAATGTTATTGCTGTGCAGTCCAACCCAATGGATGAGGGTTACTGAAGGAAGATGTTCAGAGCTTAATGGATGAACATATAATTTTGATTGAAAAAGTTCCGTATGCCGAGAATTTATGCCAAGATTTGGTTGTTTTATCCGGTACTCCTTTCAGAATCAAATCCAAAGGTCTTGTAAGGATTACCGACAATCCAAAAGCTACTCCCTTGATCATTACAACACCTGGACACATCCCATATTCCTCGGAAAAGGCTATTCCATGGAATTATGGGTCTGACATTTATTACCACGACATTAAAAAAGAGTTGTATGATGATGATGATGAAGAGGGTGGTCCCAACATTGACAATATTGCAGGGACCAACAAAATTACTAGGAGCAGAAGGATTTTTTCCCTGGAAATCTCTACACTTGTTCAAGTCACAATTACCAAGACAATTACCGAGGCTCGGGGTAAAGATCCTATGATAGAGCGTGCTCGGACGAAGGCACCAAAAGAAACCATAGTCAAGGACACCTATGAACAAGAGTTGGAAGGGATTTTGAAGATCATTCGCAGAAGCGATTATAAAATTGTTGAACAGCTGGGGCAGAACTCGTTTAAAATTTCCATGTTATATTTGTTGCTATATTCTGAAGCCCATGCGCGAGCTTTAGTAAAATTCTTGAAAACTGCTCATGTGTCGCAAGAAATTCTGGCTGATCAATTTGGAAGCTACATGGAGAGTTTAGCAACTGATAATGGATTAGGCTTCTCTGCTGCTGACCTGACTCCAGAGGGGAGAACATAACAGGGCCCTGTATGTCTCCATTGAATGCAGGGGTACTACGTTGGCTCATGTGTTAATTGATACTGACTCTTCTCTGAATGTTCTGCCAAAAGTTGCTCTTGACTGACTGAATTGTGAAGGGGTTGTGTTGAAACCTAGTAATTTCATATTTCGAGCCTTTGATGGGTGTAGAAGAATGGTGCATGGAGAAGTGGACCTCCCAATCAAAGCGGGTTCACAAATATTTGAGTCCAAATTCTATGTAATGGACATCCACTTAGCTTATTCTTGTCTATTGGGATGCCCCTAGATCCATGGGGTAGGTGCCTTTACCTCCACCCTCCACCAGAAATTAAAGTATCTTATGAAAGGCAAGGTTGTTACTATCTGCGGAGAAGAGGAATACATGGTTAGCCATCTGAATTCATTCTGGTACATAGAGATGGACGGGGAATTCATCGAGACTCCTTGTCAGACCTTTGAAGTGATTTCCCTTATTGCTATTAAAGATGTTTCTTCCATTCCAAAGACCACCAGGATTCCGTGCAACATGGATTCTTTGAAATATGCCGAAGAAACTATAGAAGAAGGTGGTTGTACTATTTGGGGTCAGCTTCCTGATATCCCTTACAAATCTGACAAGTTTGGTTTAGGCTTTACTGCAGAGGGTCAAAGGACTGCTCGTCACGCTCGAGCTAGAAGACCAACATTATGTATCAGCAACAATGGTATCAATGCTATAGAAGACGCTGACAGTGATTATGATTTTGACATCTGGATATTCCCCACCATTGCTGATAGACTCGACAATTGGAAAGCATAAGACATTTTCTCTATCTCCTTTAGTCATGAAAAATGGCTATTTCTGTTTTATTTCTTTAAGAAGTTTGGTTATGTAATTTCTTTTAAAACAATGACTTTAAACCTTGTGTCTTACCCGGGCCACAATGGTTCGTTTGTTAAGGGTTGATAATTCATAAACATTATTCATTCAATAAAAACATTGGACGTTTTGCATACAAATTTTGTGATCTTTTTTTTTCTTTTATCTTATTGAATTTTCAAATAGCTATGTGTTCTTACACACACCCACTCACTACATTGCAGATCCACACCCACTATAGATCTCGTTGATAACAATCCCGCTATTACCGCTTATGACTTTAAAAATCCGATCTACCAAGTCGAGAACGAAGGTGAGGAAGATTGTGAAATACCTGGAGAACTTTCCAGACTCTTAATACAAGAAGAAAAGGCTATCCAACAGCATAAAGTGCCGATCGAAGTCGTAAATTTGGGTACCGTGACAAACATAAATGAAGTCAAGATAGGCGCCAACTTTGAGAGCAGTGTCAAGAATAGACTAATCCAAATGTGGCATGAATATGTGGAAATCTTTGCTTGGTCATATGTAGATATGCCAGGACTCGATACTGATATTATGGTTCATCGTCTGCCAATGAAAGAGGGTTGTTCTCCGATTAAACAGAAGGTTAATTGCATACGTCTCGAGATGTCAGAGAAGATAAAAGCTGAGGTAATGAAACAATTTAACACAGGGTTCTTAGCATTGACATTGTATCCCCAATGGGTTGCTAATGTTTTCCGGGTACCAAGAAAGACGACAAGGTGTGTATGTGTTTAGACTATAGTGATCTGAACAGGGCAAGCCCCAAAGATGACTTCCCACTTCCACATATTGATGTTTTGGTCAATAACACCGCTCAACATAATGTATTCTCTTTCATGGATGGTTTCTCGGGTTATAATCAGATTAATATGATGCCTAAAGACATGGAGAAAACCACCTTCGTCACATAGTGGGGCATTTTCTGTTACAAGGTCATGCCTTTTGGGTGGAAGAATGTCGGGGAAACTTATCAGCGTGCCATGGTAGCTTTATTTAATGACATGATTCATCACGAGATAGAGGTCTATGTCGACGACATGATAGCAAGGTAACATATTGAAGAAGAGCATCTTGATCATCTGCATAAATTATTTGAAAGACTGAGGAAGTATAAGATAAGGCTAAACCCGAACAAGTGCACCTTTGGGGTGAGATCCAATAAACTCCTAGGTTTCGTCGTCAGCGATAAAGGTATTGAAGTCGATCCTGCAAAGTTCCAAGCCATCCAAGAAATGTCGGCTCCCCGTGCCGAGAAGGAAGTCAGAGGTTTCTTAGGATGATTAATTTACATTTCCCGATTCATTTCCCATTTGGCTGCTACCTGTGATCCAATCTTCAAGTTATTGAAGAAAGATCAAGTAGTAAAGTGGAACGACGACTATTAAATAGCCTTTGATAAAATTAAGGAGTACGTATAAGAACCCTCGATTCTGATGCCACCAGTTGAAGGAAGACCTCTAATCATGTACCTAACAGTGCTAGAGAACTCAATAGGGTGTGTACTGGGGAAACATGACGAGTCTGGTCGAAAAGAGCATGCAATATACTACCTTAGAAAAAAGTTTACCGACTCTGAAACAAGATATTCACTGCTCGAGAAAACTTGATGCGCTTTGGCATGGGCTACTTGCCGACTAAGACAGTATATGTTGACCCATAATACCTTGTTGATCTCTAAAATGGATCCCATCAAGTACATATTCAAGAAGCCAGCTCTCTCTGGAAGAATAGCCCAATGTCAAATGGTCTTACCAAAATACGATATTCAGTACACCAATTAAAAACCAATCAAAGGAAGTGTACTGGCAGATCATTTGGCATATCAAGATGTAGACGACTATCAGTCCATGAATTTCGAATTCTCGAACGAGAACATTATGCTTGTAACAGATTGTGAAGAGCCTAGACTGTATGAAGGACATAAATCGAGATCCCTATGGACTATGGTTTTCGATGGATCTTCCAACGCACTTGGTAACATAATCTGTGATGTAATTATCTCTCCCCAGGGTTGTCACACGCCCTTCACTTCCAGACTTTGCTTTGACTGCACCAATAATATGGCTGAATATGAAGCGTGCATCATGGGTCTTAAAGTTGCTATTGACTTAAGAATCAAGTTCTTAAGCGTATATGGAGACTCAACCCTAGTGATCAGTCAGGTCAAGGGAGAATGGGATATGAAGCATCTGAATATCATCTTGTACCAAGAACATGTGCTGACCTTGATTTCACATTTCGAAGAGATCACTTTTGAGCATATCCCAAGAGAAGGGAATAAATTAGCGGATGCATTGGCTACCATCTCATCCATGTTTAAGGTCAAATGGGACAATGAGGCTCCCAGAATTACCATTGAAATATTAGATGAACCGGGAGACTGCTATGAAATTGACATTGATGGAGTAGAGGAAAAACCTTGGTTTCATGAAGTGGAAAGGTACCTTAAGGCTCAAGAATACCCTGAAGAGGCATCGATCAATGACAAGAATTCCTACTGAGGTTCTCGGCTAAGTTCTTCTTGAGCAATGGAATTTTATACAAGCATAATCATGATTTATTTATGCTTCGTCGTATGGACAAGAAGGAAGCAGAGGAAATTATGCAAGATATGCACGAAGGTGTCTTTGGTACTCACTCCAGTGGGCATACTATGGCTAAAAAGATTTTGAGAGTTGCTTACTATTGGTCGACTATGGAAATTGATTGTCACCACCACTCGAGAACTTATCATAAGTGTAAGATCTATGCTGATAAAGTTCATGTGCCTCCAATCCCTTTGAATGTTATGACCGCTCCTTGGCCATTCACAATGTGGGGCATTGATATGATCGGAGAAATCAAGCCTACTACTTCTAACGGACATCGCTTCATTCTCGTAGCCATTGATTACTTTACAAAACGGGTTGAAGCAGCCTCGTTCACCTCTGTTACCAAGAATGTGGTCGCCCGGTTCATAAAACATAATCTTATCTGTCGATATGGCATCCCTGAAAGGATTATCACATACAATCGTACCAATCTCAACAACACTATAATCACTGAACTATGCGTGCAGTTCAAGATCAAGCACCATAACTCCTCTTCGTATCGACCAAAGATGAATGACATAGTGGAAGCCTCCAATAAGAACATAAAGAAGATCGTGCAAAAGCTGGTTGTGACCTACAAAGACTGGCACGAGATATTACCGTTTGCTCTCCATGGCCATCACACCTCAGCTCGAACATCAACTGAGGCAACTCCATTCTCTCTGGTCTTTGGTATAGAAGCCATCCTACCCATCAAAGTTCAGATTCCCTCTCTGAGAATTATGAAAGATGCATACTTAGACGAAGATGACTGGATTTAGACCAGGCTAGACCAGTTGAATCTGATTGACGAAAAGAGGCTTGCGGCTGTCTATCACAGTCAGATGTATCATAAGTGTATGATTAAGGCATTCAATAAGAAGATCAAGAATCGGGTATATCAGGATGGTGACTTGGTAATAAAGAACATGATTCTACCGCAAGGTGATCCCAGGGGAAAATGGGCTCCCTCCTATGAAGGACCATTTATAGTCAAGAAGATATTTTCTGGAAGTGCTATGATACTTGCCACCATGGACAGTGAAGATTTCCCGCACCTTGTAAATGCGGACATAGTCAAAAGATACTACACATGAAAACGACCAGCTAGGTTGACTGGCCTAGGAAAAAATAAGGGCATCCCGGTGAACCAAAAGGGTTCGGGGAAAAATTAGGGATACATGTAAAAGATTGTACACTTGGCAAGTCAAAAACCTGAAAAGCCGGCTTGGGCAAAAAAGGGTATCCTAGTGGACTGAAAACCCAAAAGGGCGGTCTAGGAAAAAGTTAGGGATTAAAGCGTACGACTGTGTCCCCATTGGATCACTTACATCAATCTTTATTACCAACGTCAAGTTTGAATGGTAAGATCAATTCAATCACTTTCTTCTGATGGTGAGGGATGAGATGTTTAAAGACATAGATGCAATAGCAGAGTTGGAACCCGATGAGATTATTCCCACATAGTTATTATCTTGTTTACACTTTATACTCTTTTCATTTCATGACAATTTCCTCTTACTAGGATTTATGTCTCTTTATATAAAATCGCCTGTTTATGGGCAAAACTATCAATAAAAATACAGATTTCAAAACTCAAATCTTTTGTTTTTACTTTTCTGTTTTGTTTCCAAAAAACGTCCAATGACTAAAATTGAATGAGCATATCTATATGAATGCAATTAACTATTAACAAATATATGCATAAAAACAGAAATAAGCATTTACTCAAGACTCTAGGAGTTGGGATAACGTTCGAGTTGTCCTCACATCCCCACAGAGCCACTTCCATGGGATTATCCCCACAAGAGTAGTCTTATCATGCTTACCAGAAAAATCCCCCTAGCAGATAAAAGAATATGATCTTTTTCCCAATGATATCACCCATCTATGAAGTCCCAATCAGTACAGTTTACGGAAATTCTCCTCCCCAGTTGAGTTTATTCCTCTAAAATTGTAAAACTCCCTGCTGATTTCTTCTTTGGCAAAACTCATTTCCTTAGCAAGGGTGTTTCCTCAACATAGTACTTCTCTGTCAATAGGGTTTATTTCCCCAACAGGGTTTATTTCCCCAACATGGTTTACTTCCCCAGTGGAGTTTAATCTCCCCAGCTTGAATCTATTTCCACCATAAATCACCAAGAGGATTCTCATCTCTAACAAAGGGCAGTCTAAGTTGCTATCCCTATAGAGTTGCCATGGAATATGAAACCATACCAGATATCATTCAACCTTATCCTCCCTAGACGAGTCAAAGTCTACATCAGAAACTCGGTCAGACAGCACCTTGAAAGGTTGTCCATCTCTTTTATCCCCAGTCAAGGTATATAAGAATTAAGTTCCCTAGTAGAGCGACGAATGACCATTGTTCCTGAGAAATTCTCCCTAAGCAGAAATCAACGTTCCCCAATGGATTATCCTCAAACAAAAAGCAAGAATTCCTAGCGAAAACATTCCAGACGATATTGAAGATTACACATATTCTTCATCCCTAACACCATTCAGGGATTTATTTTCCCCATGAGGTGTTATACGGAGCTACACTTTAATGACATTTCACATTCATCCATCATTTACAAAGGTCATAGCATATGCATACGAAACACATATAGCACAATCTCATTTATTTTGAGAACATCATTACGCAATGCATTTCATACATCATGATATTACATACAACTAACTCTTTATCTTTTCAGGAAAAGTCTACAAACAGACAGATGTTATCAACAATTTTCAAACAGATCAAAGATTAACTCCTGAAACAGGATGGGGAAACTATCTTTCTTTATTTATGGCCAGATGAAGATCAATTCCCGAAACAGGACGAGGCGTCTATCTTTATCACCAAATGGTATGAACTCCCGAAACAAGACGGGTTTACCAACAAAAATAGATCGAAGATTAACTCCTAAAACAGGACGGGGAAACTATCTTTCTTACTTTATGGCTAGATGAAGATCAATTCCCGAAATAGGACGGGGTGAATATCTTTATCACCAAATGGTATGAAATCTCGAAACAGGACAGGTTTACCAACAAAATTAGATTGAAGGTTAACTCTCGAAACAGGACACAAAAACTATCTTTCTTTCTTTATGGCCAGATGAAGATCAATTCCCGAAACAGGACAGGGCGACTATCTTTATCAACAAATGGTATGAACTCCTGAAACAGGATGAGTTTACCAACACAAACAGATTAAATATTAACTCCCGAAATAGGACGGGGCGACTATCTTTATCACCAAGTGGTATTAACTCTAGAAACATGACGAGTTTACCAGCAAAAGCAGATTGTAGATCAACTCTCGAAACAGGACAGGGCTACTATATACATGACAAGCAACTACCCAAACACTTTCCCCATAAAGTCATTCCGGCATCTTTTCCAGTTGAAGTCAGGCGTATACATCTTCTGGATCATATTAAATTGAGCGTAGATTTATTCTGATACTCCTTCAAGAAAATTCGTGTCTAGACTCTTCCCAACATATTTTCTAGTGGAAGTCAGACGTAGACATCTTCTAGTACACCATTCAGACCAAATCAAGCGTAGATTTCTTCTGAAACTCTTCTGGATGAAGTCGGGTGTAGTCTCGTTCTAAAGACATCTTCTAAAGACAAAGTCGGGATGGAATCTATAAACCCATCTCCAACAACTCTCCATCACCTCTGGACGACATCTATTAGCCCATCTCTGACAACTCTCCATCACCTCTGGATGGCATCTATAATCCCATCTCCGAAAACTCTTTATCACCTCTGGATGGCATCTATAAGCCCATCTCCGACAACTTTCCGTCACCTTTGGTGGCATCTATAAGCCCATCTCTGACATTATCCTGTCACTCTCTGAATGGAATCTTTAATCCCATTTCTGGTACAATCAACCAACAGTGTTTCTTCTTGCACAGGCGAGTGCAAATTTCTAGGCACTTAAGTGTTCAATCATCTTTTACCTTCAAGTCACGAATGGTAGACATGCCAATCTAACTTTTCAGGTTTAAGAAGATTGAACACGAGGAAGCTGTTGTACCCCAAAATTTCCCTCCCTTTTCTTCAAGACATTCTCTTAGAGTTTTCAACTATTCAAGGCTACCAAGGCTTCTAAGGCTTCAATACATGTCAACTGCTTTTTGTTTCACCAAGGGTTCAGAGTTGCAAGTGTTTCAAAAAGTGAATCATGTTTCTCCCATCTATTGGTTCTTGTGCTAGGGTTATTGATTGTTGAATATGTGACAACTTTCTTGGCAAAATCTCGGAAGCATTATCATCATGAGTATTACCTCAATACACCTTCAATCATCAACTGAGGTTCACTAGAGGTTTTATTCATTGATTCCATTCTTATCTTTTTCAAATATTCTTCAAAGGAAAGATATCATTCTTAAGCTCGGTGGTTAAGGAGAGACTCTATGTGTATTTTCATTAGAAGGATTCAATTTGGTTTCTAAAAATCAAGTGGATTTTTGGTTTTTTGTTGGTTCAATTTTTGAGTTCCAATGGTGGAGTTATGATGTAAGTTTAAGTGAAGAGATCTTTTGGGATTATCATGGGAATTCAACCTTTGGTTTATATGTTCATCAAGTTCAATTTCAAGTGTCATTCATCATTATTCAACTCCATTTATTTCAAGCTTATAAGGCATTTTTTGTTTTAGATTTCTTTTGCCTATAATTCAAGTGTTCATATGGAAAGTATTCTTTCAAACTCTTAATGTGAAAAGTTACTCAATCATGGCATTCAAATTTCATCCAAGTCTATTCAATTACATTCATGGTTCAAAGTTACAACACTCCATCCATAAAAAAATAGTAAAGGGATTCATTCAAAATTTCAAATAATTTGCAAGTTGTTACAAGAAAGTTACATTGTTTCTAAGTTTGTTTCATTACAAGACTTAAAACGAAAAAGGTTGAGAATTACAAGTCCAAGTGGTACAAAGATAAATTCATTCATCATTATTCAAGTTTAAATTTCTAAGTTCATAACAATTACAATATCAAGTATTTCTTTTACAAGACCAAACCAAAGAGAATTCTAAATCCTAAGCTTTCATATGAGATTCTATTGGCCATGATTCAATTCTTCATCTCTTTTTTTTTCCTTCCAATCTCTTCCATAGCTGTCATGGTTTTCTTCTTCATCTTTTCTAAAGCTCCATCTTTTCATCATGAACCATACATCAAACAAGGAAAAAAGACATGTTAGTACAAAATAATCAAAAACATGAACATAAACATAAACATAAAAATTTCAAAGAGTATTTTAACAAAGAGATATTTGATCATTAGGGTCTTGAGATAGGAATCAGAAAAGGGTTGTTTCTCAATCATGTTCAAGCGTACATTAAAGCCTCATAAAATCAGAATTTCAAGGTTTAATCATGGGCAACAATTCATCTATTACAAATCACAAATGAATATTGGTTCACATGAGACAAATTGAGAGGAGACAAAGATTAAACTCAGAATTCCATCACAGTTCCAGCCCAATAGCAAAGTATAGAATGTCACACTTTTGAGTCCAACAAGCATAGCAGAAATCACAACTCCAGCCCAACAAAAGCCTCATATTGCATTTGTCTCACAATAGAGAAATCAGAAGTACAATGTTAATCACATGCCAAATTATCCTACTGCAAACCTCAAACAAACACACAAAAGTGTGGTTCATTTGGTTCACAGTAAAACAAAGAAGTAAAATATCACAGCCCAGTGAAATCAAGTACAAACAAGGATGCAGTAACACTGAATTCACACAAAACCAATAAAGTGTATCATAAAATAACAAAATAGAAAGTCAGAAGCCCAATACGGGAATGAATTTCTGACTGGCCTACCATTCCAATCATTGAGTCCGTCAACAGAAAACCCTAGAGTAATTTCACAGTATATAAACATTCATTTGCATATAGATCAGGTAGAACATTGTTCATATCAGAAAAACACAAAAGCTGCACAAGCATCCAACACAGAAACCCTAAAAAGATCATCACCTCCCTTATCTCCAAAATCCTTAATAAAAAATTGTTCACAGAAAAAAGAAAAAGAGATTATCATTCATACATAGCCAAGAACAACAAAGAACAAACCCTAAATTTTGTTCATCGTTTTCGTTAAATAAATAACCCTTCAGAAAATCGTGAGGAAGAAGAAGAACACACAAGCTTAGAGTCAGAAAGATATTACCGGGAGAACCACCAAAAGGTTGAAATCTCGAGAATCTGAAACACACAGCGTCCGTCTCTCTCTTCTTTTCATTTTCATTTCTATTAAGTTTTTTTGCATCATAATCATCGTTTATTGACACATATGAGCATTTAGGGTTTCAAAACCCCTTTCTAGATCTCGCCTCTATTTTTGATTTTTTGCAAAAACAAGTTCAAGATTAGTAACCAGAGAAGAGAGATGAAGTTGAATATGTAAAAAACTCAGAGATCTGAGAAGTCTGCGGTGGCACCGCCGCGATCTTCATCGGTGCCGCCGTGGAGTTCATGATCTCCTCCTTGGAGATTCATATGAGCCACCGCGTGTTCACACTCAACCACGCTCCAGATCTCTCAAAATTTATTTTCTGGGTTTTTAATTTGTTTATTGTTGAATGAAAATAGAGAGAACGAGAGAGTTTAAGAGAAGAGAGAGGATTATTTTCTGATGAAATAAATTAATGTGTTAATTTTTTTTGTTTTATTTGTTAACATTGTTTTGTAAGGACTAATCCGGTGGTGACAGTTGTCACCACCCCTAATCCTCCACCGGTTCAATCCCATGTATGCTGCCCCATTGTTCTTATCACGCACCTGCAGATTCCCTCACCATCAGATCATCATCATGTCAATATCCAGTGAACCATACTTGTATGCCCATGCTACACCCTTGCTAGCTTGCCACACTGGATTTCCGGATGCCCTTTATTTGGGCTTTATGACAACTTTCTTTCTGCACCCCAAATTTTCTTCAATCAGGCTCATTTGTAACTTTTCTCTTATATTTTCATTTGTTTATATTTATTTAGCTTTAATTTATATTTTAGTATTTAATTTAAAATTGTAAAAAAGATTAATATTGTTTTAAATAATTATTAGTTTTAAAATAATTTCCATTTGACATTGTTAATTAAATTTTAAATTAATTTTATCAAATGAAAAGAGTTTTAACTCAAATAATCATTTAATAGTTTGGACTTGTATTGTGTGATTAAATTATAGCTTAGGTGTTTATTTTGTATGTCATCCCCATTCATAAATTTGTATCCCCCATTCCCGAAGCGTTGTAATAGTGTAGAACTTTATTTTCCGCACTTTACCGCATTTACTTATCATTGTATAGTAATTAGGCGTGTATGGAAAGACTTAAAATCAACCGCTAGATAACCTTAATCAAGACAAATTAACTGAAATCAAAACACTATTCACACACGCACCTCTAGGGTAACCTCGCTTGTTTCCTTCGGATGAAACAATCATGTCCCTCGAATGTGGGACAATTTAGCAAAGACCCTGGATTAAAAAAGATCGTAGTCCCTCGATGAACATTCGATGTTACCTTTGGTAAAAGATCTAAGTCCCTTATGAAAATTTCTAAAGCATCCTACAAGTTGCCTTCTATGACTGTACGATGACCCTCACATGTCCCCCACATCCAATAATAGGGCTTTCTATTAACTAATGGCAGGATAGCACTACCTAAAAGAGGAGGAAAAGAACAAATACTTTTTGAGTAGGTAGGTCGCTCGTAAATGCTTGCTCATAAACTAAAACATTTTTCACACCTTAAACTTTCAAAAACAACACATTCTTTCAATAAATATTTTCAAAATAATCATTTTGTATACATTCTCACCGATACGAGAATCATTACAAAATTGTCGTACTTAGGCATTTTCAAACATACACAAACACAAAGCATTTTCAAAGTGAGCTAGCAGTTAAGAGTCCGTAGATAACTACGGATGAAAAGGGTGCTAATACCTTCCCTTTTCATAACCTACCTCCCTTACTCAGAAAATTCTCAAAAGGTCTTTACTGTTCTTTTCATCCTTTCCTTTATTGGATAAAAGAAAAGTCGGTGGAGACTCTTGCTATCCATAACACTTGTGATAAAACGCAAAACCTAAAAGTCAGTTCTCCAACCGTATTACACATTTTTAATTGGAAGCAACTCCTAAATGAGGCAGTTGCAAAGGAAAGACAAAATACAAAAGGTAAAATGGCAATAAGTAAATCTCAAACTTCCATTAAAACTTATATTGCTATAGTTCCCATATCCTTGATCATCCCAGTGCTTTGCTTTCAAAGGGTAATAGTTGAATTGATCCATCCAGTGTCAGGAGTGTATATTGTTATTTGTGAAGAGTTTTCAGACTATAACCTCTCGCTTTTAGTCCCTAATTTTTTGCTTGGATCGCCCTTTCGGGTTTTCAATTCACCAGGATACCCATTTTTTCCTAAGCCACCCTTTCTGGTTTTCGACTTAGCGGGTTATACTTTTTCTTTACTTTTTAGCCCTAACTATTTCCTAAGCTGCCCTTTCAGGTTTTTGACTTAGTGGGTCTTTTTATGCGTAGTAGTTTTTGACTGAGTCTGAATTGACTAGAAGTGGAACGTCTTCCCCATCCATGTCTGTCACGATTAGAACACCTCCTGAGAAATATTTCTTCATAATGTATGCCCCCTCATAGTTGGGAGTCCACTTTCCTCTTAGATCAGAGTGAATTGGGAGGATTTTCCTTAAGACCAGGTCACCTTTATGGAGCTCTCAAGGTCAAATCTTCTTCTCAAATGCTATCTTGAGACACTGTTGATATAACTGACCATGACAAATGGCTACTAGGCACTTCTCTTCAATGAGATTGAGTTGGTCGAGCCTCGTTTGAATCCATTCAACTTCATCAAGCTTAATATCCATCAAAACCCTTAATGAAGGAATTTCCACTTCGACTGGGAGAATTGCATCCATACCATAGACTAGCGAAAAGGATTTTCCCCAGTGGAAGTACATACAGAAGTTCTATAGCCATGTGGAGAAAATGGAAACATATCATGCCAATCTTTCTATGTTCTCACAATTTTCTTGACGGTCTTATTTATGTTCTTGTTAGCTGCTTCGACTGCGCCATTCATCTTTGGCCGATAGGGTGACAAATTATGATGCTCAATCTTGAATTATTCACACATTTCCTTCATCATTTTGTTGTTGAGATTCAACCCGTTATCAGTGACGATCTTGTTAGGAGTCCCATAACGGCATATGATTTCTTTTTTGATGAAGCGAGTGACGACTTTCCCGGTCACATTCTTGTAAGAAGTCGCTTCCACCCACTTGGTGAAGTAGTCAATAGCAACAAGAATGAACCTGTGTCCATTTAAAGTGCTTGGTTCAATCCGTTCAATCATATCAATGCCCCACATTGCAAAGGGCCATGGTGAAGTCATCACATTCAAAGGAGTACGAGGAATATGTACCCTGTCTACGTAAACTTGACATTTCTGGCACATCTTTGCATACACACAATAGTCACTTTCCATTGTCATCCATAAAAAACCTGCTCGTAGGATTTTCTTGGTCATATCATGTCCACTGGCATGAGTCCCAAAAGAGCCCTCTTGAATTTATCGTATGATTGATTCTTCTTCTTGTATATCCACGCATCTAAGCAGAACCAAATCATAGTTTCTTTTGTATAGAATGTCTCCTGACAATAAAAACTTGGATGCTAATATTCTAAGAGTCTGCTTATCATAAATAGTAGCACCCTCGGGATACTCTTGCTTCTCAAGATATCTTTTAATGTCAAAATAACATGAATTTTCATCCGACAGGTCTTCAGTTGTGAGACAATGAGAAGGGAAAAAATGTGATGGCTCCTTGTAACAAAGGATTCTTATATTGAGCGCATGATTTGGATGACTGACTTTGAACATTGCTGCTAAAGTAGCTAGAGCATCTGCCAACTGATTTACTTTTCTAGGAATATGCTCAAAGGTGATCTCATCAAAAGCGGGAAACATTTCTAATATGTAATGCTGTTATAGAACTAAATTGGGGTGTCGTGTATCCCAATCACCTCGTAAATGGTATATTACTAAGGCAAAATCCCCATAAACTTCAAGAATCTTGAGCTTCAAATTAATGGCTGCTTCGAGGCTCATTACACAAGCTTCATATCTATAACATTATTCGTGCAATCAAAGCATAACCTGACCGTGAAAGGAATGTGAGTATTGTGAGGAGAAGTAAGAACTGCCCCAATGCCCTGGCCCATGGCATTTGATACACCGTCGAACGTGAGAGTCCATCGCTCCCCTGGTTCAGGTCCTTCTGTATCATCAAGTTTTATAACATCCTCGTATGGAAAATCGAACTTTATTGACTGATACTCTTCCAATGGATGGTGAGCAAGATGATCTGCAAGAATGCTACCTTTGATAGCCTTTTAGGTGACGTACTGGATGTTATACTCAGATAAAAGAATTTGCCACCGAGGCAATCTGCCAGTAAGTGCTGGTTTCTTGAAGATGTACTTTGTCTGATCCATCTTAGATATCAAAAGTGTAGAGTGTGTCAACATGTATTGCCTCAAACATCGAGCTGCTCGCGTAAGAGCGCAACAAGTCTTCTTAAGTAATAAATACCTTGATTCACAATCAGTAAACTTTTTGCTCTGGTAATAAATGGCGTGTTCTTTTCGTCCTGTATCATCATGTTGTCCGAGCATACAACCCATATATCCTTTAAGCACGGTCAGACACATAATGAGTGGTCTCCTTGGATATGGAGGTATGAGTATTGATGGGTCCTGAAGGTACTATTTAATCTTCTCAAAGGCTTCTTGACAACAATTATCCCAATGGACGTCTTGATTCTTATGCAATAATTTAAAGATGGGTTCAGAAGTAGCTCTAAGATAAGAAATAAACCTGGCTATGTAATTCAACCTCCCCAGGAACCCACATACTTCTTTTTCATTTTTCGGTGCCGACATCTCCTGTATTTCTCTTACCTTGTTGGGATCTACTTTAATTCCTCGTTGATTTACGATGAAACCTAGTAACTTTCCCGATCGAACCCTAAAGGTGCACTTGTTGGGATTAAGTCTTAACCTACACTTTCGTAGACGATCAAATAACTTATGCAAATGGACCAGATGTTCTTCCTCAGCCTATGATTTTGCAATCATATCATCTACATACACCTTGATCTCTTTATGAATCATATCATGAAAGAGAGTCACCATAGCACGCTGTTGTACCCCAAAAATTTCCCTCTCATGTTTTCCAAGGTTTTCTCTTACATGGGTGGTCACAAACACTTGATTAAAGAAAAATAAATATTTTGAAGATAAAGAAGGAGTCTTCGATTGGCATTAGGGAAAAGTGCCTTCGATTGGCATATGGGAAGGAGTCTTCGATTGGCCTTGGGACAAGGTATTTCGAATGCCACTTTAATAAGGTCTTTCGATTGGAACTTTAACAAGGTCCTTCGATTGGTATATGAATAGGATGTATTTTGATTGGCATTTGGACAGGGAGATTTGATTGGGCATCTAAAACCCTTCGATTAGGCACTGGACCCCTTTGACCAAGCTTGGTTCACAAGCCTTCGACTGTGCATTAGCTACTTCAGACTTGCCTTCAATCCACAAGGAAGAGGCTTCCTTAGACTTGTCTTAGATTAACAAGGGCAAATGTTTCTTCTATGATTACCTTCAATGCACAAGGCAAAGACTTCTTCTGTGTTTGCTTTCAATGTACAGGGCCAAGACCCCTCAACACAGTTTTTGCACTATGGCAACCAATATAACCCCTTCGAAAGAGTGTTCCAAAGGCCCATTTGAAGGACACACATTGGTGTCCCATTCGAAGGAGGCAACAAAAGACTATTCAAAAGACACTCAAAAAGTCCATTCGAAGGAGGCCATCAGAGCCATTCGGAGGAGCTGAATCAAAGCCATTCGAAGGAGGCCATCAGAGCCATTCTAAGGAGGCCATCAGAGCCATTCCAAGGAGGCCATCAAATCCATTCCAAGGAGGCCATTAGAGCCATTCTAAGGAGAGCATTCGAAAGTCAAATGTCCACATACATTCAAAATTCAAAAAAGGACAAGATCCCATGTTTTTGGCCAATGTTAAAAATTCTCATTCATGGCTTTCAAACACATAATCACGGCTGTTTAAACCTTTTCCTTCTTGTCCCGTTTATCCCCTCTATGTAAAGAGATCACAACTGTTGCATCAGACACGAGGAGATTGCCTAGAAAAAGAGAATACTCACACCATCATAGAGAGGTTCAAAATTCTAACTAGTTTTCTTTGCAGGCACCCTCAATCCAGATGAAGGCTATATTTGTGGGATTCCCAAGAATCTATTCCAAGCCAAGCCACACTCAGATCAAAGCATCTCTAGTTGGTAAGGACTTACCCAAATCGAAACTGCATTTCTTAGCCTTTTAAATACCTATTATTGGTATACATGTGCTACTAATACCATTTATGTTTATATGAGCATATCATACACAAGATAACATGCAGGAATAAAATTATGCCATCGAAAGGCATGACATGATCTGCCTTTTGAAACTCATGGCATAGCCCGTTTCAAGTCAAAATAAGATTAGGCCTGAGGACAGAAGATTCGAATTAAGGAGAAGGACCTTGGTTCAATACCCAGGTCTTGCATCTTTATTTTTTTCCATAATTTTCCTTGTAGGTTCAATTCGAAGAACAAACTCCCCCTTGGATCGAAAAAGGAAACATCCCTCCTGGATCAAAAATCCCATCCCCTTCACAAAATCGAAGGACAACATCCCCTCTGGATCGAAAAGTCCATTCTCCTTGCAATCAAAGGAGTCCCTTTTTCTTTTTGTATTTTATTCTTTGTTTCATTTCTGTATTGACTCTTTTTCTATTCAACTTGACATTAAATTAAAAAAATCACAAAAATCAGGCTTAGACATTTTAATTAAATACTTAATTTCTTAATTAATTGATTAATTAAATTTTAACAATTTTCTTAACTTAAAACAAATTAGAACTTAGGACTTAATTCAGATTTAATTTTCTTTTCATAATAAAAAACAACCAAAAAGTTTTTTATATCTTAGCATATTGTTAGACGTTTTTTTCAATTTCACGCGCGGTTATTTAGTTCCGTATTTTTATTATTGATGTACCTGCCCATTGGATGTAATAGATTAAAACTAGGACATTTACTGCTTTATCCCCCTCATTCTTGAACAGTGTAAATCCCCTCCCCAAAGCATTGTAATAGCGTAGATTTAAATTCCTGCACTTTAATATTCTGCAATATCTATTAACTGCTAGTAGTTAGGCGTGTATGATAAGACTAATAATCAAACGCTAGCAAACTTAACAAAAAGATAAATAACTGAATTGAACACAATTGCACACGAGCACCTCTAGGGTATCCCACTTTGGTTGCCTTTAAGAAATAAAATAGTCATGAGGAAGGAACGCTTTAGCAAAGACCCATAAATAAAAAAAGATCATAGTCCCTCGATGACCCTACAGTTGCCTTTCGGTAAATGATCTAGTCCCTAAAAGAAAATTGCTAAAGCGTCTCCACAAGTTGCCTTTGTGACTGTAAAACGTCCCTTCGATTGTCCCTCAAACATCCAACAATAGGGCTACCTACTCACTATTAGTAGGATATCACTTTCTAGAGGAAAAGAGGAAAAGAACGACCCTTTTCGAGTATAAAAGTAGATAGCTGTTAGAAGTTTGCTCAAACATTTTGCACTTACACAAAAAAACTACTTTTCAAAAACAATTTGAAAACACTTTGTATAATTTCTCCACTATCTTGAGAAACATTACAAAGTTCTCCGTACTAAGGCATTTTTCAAAACATTTTCAAACACAGAAAGCACAAAACTATTTCAAAATGAGCAAACCTCTAAGAGCCCGTAGAAAACTACGGATGGAAAGGGTGATAATACCTTCCCTTTCCATAATCTACCCCCTTACTCAGAAAACATCTCGAAAAGGTCTTTTTCTGTTCTTTTCACCCTTTCCTTAATTTGGATAAAAGAAAAGACGGTGGCAACTCTTACTTACCGAATATTTGCGAATATAAAATGCAAAACCAGTATTTAAACAGTCAGTTCTGTCACTGTATCACAGAACTGGCGACTCTGCTGGGGAAAATAAAAAGTGGGGTTACCTTAGAGTTAGTTCATTATTTAACTGATTTGTGTGCTTTGATTGCTTTACTTTTGAGGGCTTTGTTTGGATTACTATAGATCCTACACCTGGATCTGGGGCACCTTTTAGGTAAGTAGCAATAGATTATGGAAACTGTGTGGGGTATACCGACACGGTCGAAGCGATAGCTATATTAATGCGACACTTCAGTTGGTACCAATATCCCTTGAGTAATCAAGGAGAATACGGGGCCGCTGCGTGGTGTTATAAAGCATCAAATGACCTTAGAACCTCTAATTGACCAACTTGGCTATTAGGACATTCTGAGATAGCCGTCTTTGGTGTATCCCCAAAGTCGGTTGATACTCGATGCTACACTCATTGAGATCCGACTCCCGAGTTTTTTTAGTGGCAAGTCAGTTGTCAATCAGAACAAAATTTGTGGGCAGGATCGGTGATATTGAGATCCCTTAGAACCCGATTACTATTTATAGGACAAGTTGAACCAATCAAAACTTCAAGAGGGTATTACCTTAAAACCCATGCAAGCCTTAAACCTAAGGTCTTTGTGTGATTTGCTTGTGCTTTCTATATCAATGATTTCTTAGCATAACCATGACATCATAACATGGCATATAATACTAACCATTTCAAGGATTTTCTAGGGCTTATCTTTGTCTTGTCTTGTAGGACATGGCATCCACCCACATGAATACTATACAAGTCAACCTCGTAAGGGTACCTCCTCAACTCAAGGACTTGGAATCAAGGGTCCTTGAAAGCTCTCCATTCACTGAAAGACACCGTCTAATTCTAAACTTAGTAACCTTAAACCCTGATGAAGAAATGATAAAAGTGCTCTTTCAGTTCTTTGACCCGCTACATCACTGCTTCACTTTTCCTGATTACCAGTTAGTTCCTACTATGGAGGAGTTTTCTCAATTATTGAGGGTGCCTATCCTTAATCAGTTACCATTCAATGGTATGGAACAAGACCCAAATCCTAAAGAGATTTCTCAAGCTTTATCTTTACAACAGGCAAATGTAGTGGAAAATTGGGAAACTAGAAGAGGCATCAAGGGATTTCTAGATAAGTTTGAGAAAGCTCAACATTTTTAGGATACCCTGGATTTACAAGCTTTTGAAGAAGTGTTAGATCTTCTCATCTATGGGATGGTTTATTTCCTAATCCGGACCAACTCATAGATGTGAATGCGGTCAAGGTTTTTCTGTCTCATAATCCGGTGCCTACTTTACTTAGAGATATTCTACACTCTCTGCATACTCGCACTCTAAAGAGAAGAGGGACCCTTCTGTGTTACACTCCTCTGTTGGCTAGGTGGTTTATTTCGCACCTACCTTAGCCTATTTTGAAGAATGAGCAGGGTATGAGATGGTCTCATAGGTTGATGTCCCTCACACATTCAGATATTCATTAGTGTTCTCGATCCTTGGAGAATGTTACCATTATTGATCGCTGTGGGGAATTACCTAATGTCCCTCTCTTAGGCATTAGGGGAGGAATCACTTATTATCCCTGTTTGGCGTTACGAAAGTCTGGTTATGCTAGAAAGGATGGTCCTCATGATGCACTCGTCCAAGGAATCATCTTTGACTATGAGAATGACACTCATAGTTATTGTTAGAGGTTCATTCGAGCTTGGGGCATGGTAAACAAAGTTGATAGCAAGACACCGGGGCATAAGAATTCCATCCCTCTTGAGCCTTACCTCAGATGGGTGTGAGCCCGTGCTCAATATCTTATGATGCCTTACCTCACCGTCTTACCTGTGATTATGGGGCCAATTGTTGAGGGAGACACTTCTTACATTGTTCTTTCATACTGACATGCCAACTGATTTTGAGGAGCTACAGAAATCCTGGATCCAACTCAAAGAAGAAAGAGATACCTTTAAAACCAAATTCTACGCCAATGATGGTTTTAGAGCTCACCAGGTTACTTCACAAAGATAAGAGTATAAATGCTTACATTGCACCAAAGAGGATGCGCCTGTGGGAAGCTTGAATCTTTCTTTAGGGAATTTATTTTTACTTCCTTTGTAAGCCTAAAAGGCATCGTTGTGATTGTTAAAACTTCTTAATGCAACTAACATTTGTTCTCTTTCTATTTAAGCAAATTTAAGTCTTATGAATCCTTGAAATCATTGCATACATATATCATACATATCATTGCATAACCAGGTGTCAAAGCAGGTTTCTCATCTTCTTCGCTGTTTATTTTAGCAAGAAAAGAAATGGCTTTTGAACAAAACATGAAAGATCTCCAGGCACAAAATACCCAGTTCCAACAAATGATCGTGGCTCTAGCTAAAGGGAAAGAAGATCTGAAGGCTCTCATACTGAAGGACAAAAAGAAGAAGCCAAAGAAGCCAACTGGGTTAGTAAATATGGGAAGAAGGATCATAGGACCAGTGCGGAGAGCGTCAGAACTAGCAACTTCATCAAAAGGAGACAATCAGGAAGGGGAGACGAGAGAGGAAGACCTCAGCACGGAGGAATCTGATTATGATGAGGAGCAGTATCCTCATGCTAATGATAAATACAAAAAGATAGAGGATCGTCTGAATGCAATAGAAATCCAGAAAGTACCTAGGCTGGATTTTGAGGAGCTGGGCTTGGTTTCTGGGGTTGTCATCCCGCAGAAGTTTAAGGTTCCGGTGTTTATTAAATATGATGGAGTCTCATGTCCCAAGATGCATCTCCGATCTTATATGAGGAAGATTCATCCCCACACCGCCGACAAGGATTTATGGGTCCACTTCTTCCAAGACAGTCTATCTGGGACTCAGCTAGAGTGGTTCTATCAGCTGGAGGGGACCAATATTCGTAACTGGGAAGACCTGGCTGCTGATTTCTATAAGCAGTACCAATATAATGCAAACCTTGCTTTGACTCGTACACAACTCCAAAGTATGTCTATGGGTTCCAGCGAGGGCTTTAAAGATTACGCCCAAAATTAGAGGGACCTAGCAGGAAGAGTCCAACCCCCCTGTCTAATAGGGAGTTGGTGGATATGTTTTTAGGTACTCTATCTGGTCCGTTTTTCAACCATCTGATTGGAAGCTCTTAGGCTGGTTTTACTGAGCTGATCTTAACTGGAGAAAGAGTGGAAGTTGGGATTAAGAGTGGCAAGATTCAAAAAGAGGCCTCTTTAAGTGCAGGAAAGAGACCCTTTGTAGTAAACAAAGAGGTCAGTGCTGTTTACGGTCAAAGAAATCAAGGCAGGACCAAGCACCATCCAATGGTAGGGGCTGTAATGATATCCAAGCCTGCAACTATCCAACAGCAGAATAATCAGCCTAGAGCAGAAAGGCCTGTGAAACAGTTTACTCGGATCAATATGACTATGTCTCAAGTATTTCCCCACTTATTGAAATCCAATTTGGTAACTTTAAGGGAAGCTCCCAAGAATCCCTAAACCGCATATCCTCGCTACAACCCAAATGCTCGCTGTGCTTACCATTAAGAAACTCCGGGACATGACACGAACGACTGCTGGGCTTTGAAGAACATAGTGCAGGATCTGATCAAGGCAAAGGATATTAAATTCGATGCTCCAGAAACTCCCAACATCATAACTGCATCCATGCCCATGCATGGCCCGGGAATCAATGCTATTGATGTTGTCTCTGCCACAGAAGATGCTGACAGTAGTTTTGACATGGATAACTGGATCTTCCCTACTACCAACGATAGACCCAATAATTGGATGGCTAAAGACTTTGTATCGATTACTTTTATTCAAGAGTAATTGTATTTCTTTTTCTCGGATATGTAATAAATGAACAATATAAACTCTATGGCCATGTGTCTTACCCGGGGCACAATGGTTTATTTGTGAGGGTTATCATGTTTCAATATCATATGTCATTAATAAAGCATTGGACGTTTTGCATACAAATTTTGTGTTCTCTATTTTTATTTTCTACTTTTTACTTTGTCAATACAACTATGCTCTTACACACACTCACGTATCAAACTGCAGATCCATGTCTACTCTGGATCCCATTGATAATAGTTTTGCTATTACTGGTTATGACTTTGAATATCCGATCAACCAAGCCGAGAAAGAAGGTGAGAAAGATTGTGAGGTACCCGAAGAACTTGCCAGAATGTTACAGCAGGAAGAAAGGGCTATACAGCCTCATGAAGAGCCAATTTAGACAGTGAACTTGGGCACAAAAGAGGACAGAAAAGAAGTCAAGATAGGTGTAAATTTGGAGCTTAGTGTCAAACATCGATTGATTCAGATGTTGCATGAT
The DNA here is from genome assembly GCA_948472305.1 of Vicia faba. NCBI lineage: Eukaryota > Viridiplantae > Streptophyta > Magnoliopsida > Fabales > Fabaceae > Vicia > Vicia faba. Next base: position 728,167,413 of record OX451741.1, on the reverse strand, counting down.
TATGTGAAGATATTTTCCTGGTCATACGAATACATGCCAGGACTTGACCCTGATATTGTGGTTCATTGCCTGCCGACTATAGAAGATTTCCCTCCAGTAAAGCAGAAGGTTCATCGTATACATCCTGAAATGTCGGAAAAGATCAAAGCAGAAGTTATGAAACAATTCAACGATGGATTCTTAGCTGTCACCTCTTATCCCCAATGGGTTGCTAACGCAGTCTCAGTACATAAAAAGGATGGCAAAGTACAGATGTGTGTGGACTACAAAGATTTGAATAGGGAAAGCCCCAAGGATGACTTCCCGCTTCCCGATATTGATGTTCTGGTTGACAACACTGCACAACATAAAGTCTCTTACTTTATGGACGGTTTCTCCGGCTAGAATCAGATCAAGATGGCACCCGAAGACATGGAGAAGACAACCTTCATCATACAATGCGGCACTTTCTGTTACAAGATAATGCCATTTGGATTGAAGAATGCAGGGGAAACTTATCAGCGAGCCATGGTAGCTTTGTTCCATGACATGATTCACCATGAGATAGAGGTCTATGTTGATGACATGATAGCCAGGTCTCAAACTGAGGAAGAGCACCTTGATCATCTATAAAATTTGTTTGATAGGTTGAAGACGTACAAGCTGAGGTTAAATCCGAACAAGTGCACCTTCAGGGTAAGGTCTGGTAAACTCTTAGGTTTCATTGTCAGTGACAAAGGTATTCAAGTAGACCCTGCAAAGGTCAAAGCTATACAAAAGATGCCGGATCCTCGTACTGAGAAGGAAGTTAGAGGTTTCTTGGGATGCCTAAACTACATTGTGAGGTTCATTTCCCATCTAACTGCTACTTGTGAGCCAATCTTCAAACTCCTGAAGAAAGATCAAGTAGTAAAGTGGAATGAAGAATGCCAGATTGCCTTTGACAGAATTAAGGAATACCTACAAGAGCTTCCAATTCGGATGCCTCTGATCGAAGGAAGACCTTTGATAATGTACTTAACAATGTTAGATAATTCAATGGGGTGTGTGCTGGGGCAGCATGACGAGTCTGATCGAAAAGAGCATGCAATATACTACCTTAGCAAAAAGTTTACCGACTGTGAAACAAGATACTCACTACCCGAGAAAACTTGTTACACTTTGGCAAGGGCTGCTCGCCGACTAAGACAATATATGTTGACTCACACTACTTTATTAATATCTAAGATGGATCTGATCAAGTACATATTCGAGAAGCCTGCTCTCTCTGGAAGAATAACAAGATGGAAAATGATCTTGAACGAATACGATATCCAATACACAACCCAGAAATAAATCAAGGGAAATGTATTAGCTGATCATTTGGCTCATCAGGCCGTGGATGACTACCAATCCATGAACTTTGAATTCCCGGATGAGAATATCATGTTAGTGACGGACTGTGAAGAACCTGGACTGGATGAAGGACCCGAGGAAGGATCCCGATGGACTATGGTTCTTGATGGAGCCTCCAATGCACTCGGCAATGGCATTGGTGTTGTAATCATATCTCCCGAGGACTATCATACTCCTTTCTCTGCCAGATTATGTTTCAATTGTACCAATAATATGGCGGAGTATGAAGCATGCATCATGGGTCTCAAAGCTACTATAGACCTAAGGATCAAGTTCTTGAGTATATTCGAGGATTCAGATTTGGTAATAAGTTAAATAAAAGGGGAGTGGGACACGAAGCACCCTAATCTCATCCCTTACAAAGAACATGTACTGACATTGCTTCCACACTTTGAAAAAGTCACCTTTGAAGATTTTCCACGGGAAGAGAATCAGTTAGCGGACGCGCTAGCTACTATGTCATTGTAACACGGTGGGAGAACTGACTTGGTTATTTTGCATTTGATCGCAAATGTTGCGGTTAGTAAGAGTCACCACCGACTTTTCTTTTATCCAAAAGGAAAGGCTGAAAAGAACAGGAAAGACCTTTGAGATTGTTTCTTGAGTTCGAGGGGTAGATTATGAAAAGGGAAGGTATTAGCACCCTTTTCATCCGTAGTTATCAACGGGATCTTAGTTGCTTGATAGATCACTTGCTTTTGTTTGAAAATATGCTTTGTGTGGTTTTTGAAAGTATTTTGACAAGGCACCATCGTTTAGGCAAACTTTGTAATGATTCTCGTTCGTAAGAATGTATACAAAGTGTTGATCTTTTGAAAATGTTTTCAAGTTTGAAAGATATGTTGAAAGTGTTGGTGTTTGTTTTGAAAATAGCAAGGATGTTTTTGGTTTGAAAATGAGCAAGCAACTAGGAACATTCTACCTACTCAAAAGTCTTTGATGTTTATTTTCTCTTTCCTTTGAAATTGTTATCTTACCATTGATTTGGTAAGAAACCCTATCTTTGGATGTAAAAGGGATGGGCAAGGGTCATCGTATAGTCATGAATAGAAATGTTATAAGATATCTTAGCATTTTCTTTAGGGACTAAGATCATTTTTGAAAGGCAACTTTGATAGCATCATCGAGGGACTATGATCTTGTATTTTGTTGGTTTTTGCTAAGACATCTTACATTCGTATTATGACCATTTATTTCTCAAGGAAACAAGTGGAGTTAACCCTAGAGGTGTAAGTGTGCAAGTGTATTGATTTACATGCATAGTTTTGTCTTTGAATTAGGGTTTTCTAAGCATTGATTTTATCTTCCCATACAAATCCTAATTACTAGCAATAATGGAAAGCGATAAATTGCGGAATTTAAATGTCCTACGTTATTACAACGCTTTAGGGGATGGGGATACAACTTTATGAATGGGGAATAAAAGCAATAAATCCTATTTACTATTACAAATTGATATGTTACGCAAATGTAAAATAATAATAAAATGTAAATGAATGTATAAAGATGGAAAAGGGCAAAGTATGTGATAAAAACCCTAAAATCTAAGTATTTAAGAAAATAATGTTTTTTCTTTGTTTTTGTTTGAGAAAAAGAAGTTTGAATTTTGAAAGAAAATAAATTAGTCCTAATTTGTATTTACAAATTTCATTAAAGTGAAAATAAAGTGTGATTGATTAATTTATGAGAATAAATTAAATACTAAAATATTCTAAATGTTTTAAGAAAAATAATTTTGGAGTTTTGTTTTAGGAAAATATTTTTATAGTGTAAAACTAATAATAAAAACCCTAGTTCTAATTAATTTTACAAACTAATTAATAAAAATAACCTATGTGTGATTAAATAAAATTAATTTAATTTATGAAAATAAATTAATTAATTTAAAACCTAAGTCAAGAATCTTTTATGATTTTTTTTTGATTTTTTGATGTTAAATAAAAATGATTAAATAAAAATAATTAAATGAAAAAAAGAGAGAGAGAAAAAAACGAAAATGTTTTAGGCATGTATGCAAAGAGTAAACAGGGGGCGAGTGTTAGCAAAACAAAGCTAAGCCCAATGACCATGCTGGCCCAGGTGCCTGTACTATAATCTAGTGTGGGTGGTCTTTTGAGGGTCCATCAAGGTGGAAGCATATAGTGCGCTGGATTTGGCTTGATGAAAATAAAACATGAAAACTCAAAAGGGTACCACTGGGGCTCGAACCCGGGTCCCTATAGTCACAGGCGTGCGCTTCTACCACTGAGGTGGCTATACATCCATTTATTAATACAAAACCAAAAATATATATTTGAAACACATTCCTAGGCCTGTATCATCTTGAATCTCACGTCAGACCATTCAACATGATTTTTTGAAATTGCTATCTCTTTCATTTCTCAACCATTTTCAAAAGTACAAACATGAAAGAGGATGGAAATTTCATCATGAATCCAACCATGTAAATAACTTAAGCTAACACTCAAAGATAAACATGAATTTTAAATGGTACCAAATTCTGACCTAATTTTTTTAGAGATTCAAACTTAAAATCCCCTAAGCTCAAGCAATATAAATGAAAACTATGGACATGGTTAGCTTTAGGGAAATGATATCTACATTTTTCATTCACAAATTAACCATTAATTATGCCTATATGAAGAGTTCAAAAGTAAAAAAACTCACCTTGAAAATAGAATTCGTGTTTTAAATTAGAGCTGCTTTCAAAGTGTTTTGATGATTGGGTTAACTTCCTTGAACCTCCAGGAAGCTATTGCAAAGCTTACTTTGTGCTGAGAGTTCTTGAATCAAGTTGAAGAAGTCAATGAGAAATGCCCTATTTTTGAAAATGGAGGATGGTGCAAATGGTATTACAGTTTGAAAACAGGGGTTGGGATAACTTCTATGTGTGTACTAGAAGCTTTGTGGATGATTTGGGCAAGAAACGTACGAGGGGATTTGGAGATTGGATTCAAAAATCAGAAATGACAAGTTTTTGTGCTCGTATGGCAATTTCTGGTTTTGGGGAGTTTGAGGGAGTTTGATAGCTTGTAAAATCGCGTGCCAAGTTGCATAAGAGTGTCTTGACATATAGGAAAAGGTTTGGAGACTTGTAGAAGTCAGAAGTACCAAATCACATGCTTGTGGATTTTGACTTATTTTTGAAGCAACATGGACAAACATGGTTTCAAGGAAAGGTAGGGTGGTTCAGAACTTTAAACATACTTCTTCTGATCTTATAGACTTAGTATGTGTAGAAGGAACAACTATAAAGCTTAAGAACTGATTTTATGCATAAAAGCTACTTTTCCAAAATGGCAATGTGCACTTTCTTCCCAAAATGGAAATAAGCATGGGAAATGCATTGAATGCTTGAGTTGAAGCCTCTAACAGCTGTGAAAACATTTAATTATGGAGTGCCTAACAAGTTTGAGGCCTGCAAAGCAAATATTGTGAAGCCTAGCATGGATTTTCATTCTTGTTCATCATGAAATTCACCTATAATTCAAGAATGAAATGTCAACTTCATGCCTTCGATTCTCCTTGCTCAAACATGATCTCAATAAGTTCTTGGACATTTTATAAAGCTTGTAATGTTCTCTACAACTCCTCTTTGAATAACCTTTGAAAATTCCCCTTAGAACTATGTGAAAATTTTCCATGAAGTTAGGTCAAAATCCTGCCTAAACTAGGACAAAATTTTCACTAAGTGTTTAGTTTCATGAACATGTATTCACAAAATCATAACTTGAAATCCATGCATTTCTAGGAGAAGTTGTGTAAAGAAATGTTTTAGATCTCATTGTGATCTATAACTTTCATGTTGAAAGTTTCTCTTGAATCATCTTGCATCATGGTGAAAAATTGGCTCAAAGTTGTGAACAAATATGAAGTTTCTAACACTTGGAGAAATTTCTAAGTTTGGAAACTTTGACTTTTCAAAATAAAATCTTAACTTTTTGATTTCTTGATGAAAAAGTTTCATATTTTGACATGTTTTGATGAATTTTGATCTTTGACACTTGATTTTGACCAAAAAGTCAAAGTTTGACTTTTCGGTGTGGAGTTGACTTTTGATCAGTTGACTAAAAATCAACTATCAATCAATTGATCTTGAGGGATTTTTTGAGTCATGACATTAGGTCAAAATGATTCAATTGAATCCTTGAGATCATGTTTCCAACCAATCAACCATTCCCTATGTCAAAAATCAGAAATTGCCATTTCTTAGTAAAAACCCTAATTTTGACCATTTTGCCCTTTTGATGATCTGATCAAATTTCTTGAGGAATTATGGTCCAAACTTTATCAAATGACATATATGAGTTCATAATGTTGATATGTATACAAAATTATTAAGTTTGACTATAAATTGACCACAATTGACTTTTTCCCAAATATAGTTGATTTTTAGGTCAACTGATCAATTGACTGAGCAAAAATGTGATCCAAGACTTGAAACTTGACATGAGCAATCTTGAGGGTCCATAATAATCCATGAAAGTCATATGAGGAAGTAAAATTTCAATTATTCTTGTGCAATCTCAAACCCTAATTTCAGTCATCAGTGCTTAAAGAGGTGTCTTGAGCTGATCAACCCTTGTGGGGTCTTGAACCAAAGGAGATATTGTGAGAAAATACTTGATAAATGAGAGGGAAAATTTTGGGGTACAACAGCTGCCCCTGTTCAATCTTCTTAAACCTGAAGAGTTAGGTTGGCGGATCATCCATTCGTGACTTGAAGGTGGAAAATGATTGAACACTAGAGTGCCCAGAAATTTGCACTCGAAGATGAATTGTGAATGGGCTTATAGATGCCATTTGGAGGAATGATAGAGATTTTCTAGAGATGGGATTGTAGATGCCATCCAAGGGTGACTGTTGACAGAAAATGGACTTAAGTCTGAACTTGATTTCATGTAGAAAAGAATCAGAATAAATCTTTGGAGAGATTTATCTGAAACTAGCAGAAGTCTTGTATGTTGTTTGACTGGGAATAATCAGAATAAATCTTGGAGCGATTTATCTGAACCAGAAACGTTCATTTGGAAAGTATCAGGATAAACCATTGAGAGGTTTAAACTGAACCAAAATAGGTCTTGAATATTCTTTAACTGGAGAGAATCATAGTAGATCTTTGAGCGATTTATCTGAACCAGAGAAAGTGCCTACTAGGAAAGAATCAGAATAAATCGCTGAGAGATTTATCTGAACCAGCAGGAGAAGAATCAATATAAATCATTGAGAGATTTATCTGAACCAAGAGAAAACATCTGCAGGAAATAATCAGAATAAACCGTTGAGAGATTTAAACTGAACCGGAAGGGATCTGGAGAAGAATCAGAATAAATTGTTAAGAGATTTATCTGAACCAGAGAAAACATCTGCGGGAAAGAATAAGAATAAACCGTTGAGAGATTTAAACTGAACCAACAGGGATCTGGAGAAGAATCAGAATAAATTGCTGAGAGATTTATCTGAACTAGAGAAGACGTTTACGGGAAAGAATCAGAATAAACCATTGAGAGATTTAAACTGAACTAGCAGGGGTCTAGAGAAATATTTGTTATGTATATGTTTGACCAGTCCTTTCTTGGGGATTGATCTATAATTGACTTGTTGAAAATTTGACAATAATTTTCTGTTGATTGATTTTTCCTGAAAAGATGAAAGGTTAGTTGCATGGAATATCATGATGTATGAAATGCATGGTGCAATGATGTTCTCAAAATAAATTAGATTGTGTCGTATGTATCTGTGTTGTCAATGCTATGACGTATGGATATAATGTATGGACAAATTAATTGTTATGCCGTAGTGTTGCTGGAGTCGGGGAAAATAAATCCCTGAGTACCGCTGAGAATGAGGAGTGTAAGTCTTTGTATTTTGAAATGTTGATGGTGGAGTTTCCATTTATTAGAGAAATAAACTTTATTGTGAAAGGGAAACGCTGTGTATTGCTTGTGGACCTCATGAAGTCCTGCTGGGGAATCCTGAGAAACTGGGCGACTTTCACTGGGGAATCTTTGGAGCGGTAAACAGAAGTTTTGTTCCACCGGGGATGTGAGAGGACTTGATACCATTAGGATGCATATTGGAGATATGTTAGAGATCCTGTAGTGGGATGTCCCTTCTTCAGCTGTTGCTGGAAAAAGTACCTCTGGGGGATTTTATGGAATAGTCTAAAGATATTATCCTATTTCTTAAAACCATTAGTGATTGTCTTTCTATTTTCTGTTCCTCTTTTTTGTTCATTTGTAAACAGTAGTCACGTTCACATGCATATGTTCAAAAATAATCATTGGACGTTTTCGCAAACAAAATACGGAAATAAAAGAAAAAACAAATAGTTTTGCACTTTCAAAGGGATATCTTTGTATTAACTTGAATAAGTATTTTTGTACAATGAGACGAACATTCTAGTAAAAAATATCGTTGTAAAAATGAAAATTAATACAAAGAAAAGATAGCTATGTGAAATAATCCCATGGGGTTCCCATTCTGCTATAGCCTTCATGTCTCTGAGCGTCTCATCCATTTGTTGCCTTGTCTGAAGTTGATTGGATTGATTAGACCCGTTTGAATTTGTCAGTCAATGCTAAAGGTTGTATGTAAGGTGATCCAATAGGACACAGTCATACGCTTTAATTCCCTAACTTTTGCTTGGACCGCCCCTTCGGATTTTTAGTCCACCGAGATGCCCTTTTTTGCCCAAGTCACCCTTTCGGGTTTTCAACTTGTCGGGTGTACACATTTTTTTGTTTTATCGCTAATTTTTGCCCGAACCTTTTTTGGTTCACCGGGATTCCCTAATTTTTGCCTAGGCCAGTCGACCTAGCGGGTCTTTATTCATGCGTAGTATCTTTTGACTATTTTCGTGTTCACAGGGTGCGGAAGGTCATTACCACCCATAGTGGTTAAGATCATTGCTCCACCAGAGAATATGCTTTTGATCACAAATGGTCCTTCGTATGTAGGAGTCCATTTGCCCCTGGGATTACCTTGTGGCAATATGATATGCTTGATTACCAAATCAGCATCCTGATATACTTGACGTCTGACCTTTTTGTTAAAAGCTTTGATCATACGTTTTTGGTACATCTGACCTTGACAGACAGCCATAAGCCTCTTCTCATCAATTAAGTTCGACTGGTGAAGTCGAGTTTGGATCCATTCATCTTTCTTCAGCCCTACATCCTTTATGATTCTCAGAGAAGGTAATTGGACTTCAATTGGTAGAACAACTTCCATGTCATATACCAAGGAGAAGGGAGTTTCCCCTGTTGATCTGCGTGCCATGGTACAGTAACCATGGAGAGCAAATGGTAACATCTCATGCCAGTCCTTGTAGGTCACTGTCATCTTTTGTATGATCTTCTTGATGTTCTTATTTGCAGCTTCAACAACGCCATTCATCTTTGGCCGGTAGGGAGAAGAATTATGGTGCTGGATCTTGAATTGGGCGCATAATGCGGTGATCATAGTATTATTGAGATTCATACCATTGTTTATGATGATTCTCTCCGGGATACCATACTGATAGATGAGATTTTGTTTCATGAATCAGGCCACAACGTTCTTGGTAACAGAAGCGAAAGAAGCTGCCTCAACCCACTTTGTGAAGTAGTCAATGGCCACCAAGATGAAACGGTGTCCATTAGAATCTGTATGTTTGACTTCTTCAATCATATCGATGTCCCACATCGCGAATGGCAGTCAGGACGTTTAGAGGAGCTGGAGGCACATGCACTTTGTCAGCATAGATCTGACACTTGTGACATGTTCGCGAATGCTAATGGCAATCAGCTTCCATGGTAGACCAGTAGTACCCCGCATGTAGGATCTTCTTAGCCATCGTATGCCCACTAGAATAGGTTCCAAAAGTGCCTTCATGTAGATCAGCCATGATCTTGTCTGCCTCAACCTTGTCTATGCAATGAAGCAAAGTAGAGTTATGGTTGCGCTTGTAGAGAATGCCATTAATGAGGAAGAACTTACCAGAGAATCTCCTTAAGAACTTCTTATCATTGACTGAAGCTCCCCCTGGATACTCTTGGGCCTCAAGATACCTCTTACCTTCATGGAACTAAGGCTTTTCCACTACTTCTTCAGTATCGACCTCGTGACAGTAAGCTGGTTCATCCATCCATTCAATGGTGATTTGGGGAGCCTCGTTACCCCAGTTGAGTTTAAACATGGATGACATAGTGGATAGCGCATCCTCTAGTTGATTTTCCTCTCGTGGAAAATGCTCAAAGGTAATTTCCTCAAAATGTGGGATTAATGTCAACACATGTTCTTTGTAGGGGATGAGATTAGGGTGCTTCGTGTCCCATTCTCCTTTGATCTGACTGATGACTAAGGCTGAATCTCCAAATACACTTAAGGACTTGATTCCCAAATCTATGGAAGCTTTGAGACCCATAATACACGCTTCATATTCCACCATATTATTGGTGCAGTTGAAACAAAGTCTTGCAGTGAAGGGAGTATGAAATCCTTTAGGGGATATGATTACACCACCTATGCCGTTGCCGAGCGCATTGGAAGCCCCGTCAAAAACCAAGGTCCATCGGGATCCTTGTTCAGGTCTGTCATATGGTCTGAGTTCTTCACAATTGTTTACCATCATGATGTCTTCATCTGGGAACTCGAATTTCATGGACCGATAGTCATCCACGGCCTGATGAGCAAGGTGATCGGCTAGCACACTGCCCTTTATTGCTTTTTGGGTAGTGTACTGAATCTCGTATTCAGTCAGGATCATCTGCCATCATGCTATTCTCCCAGAGAGGGCAGGCTTCTCGAATATGTATTTAATTGGATCCATCTTGGATATCAATAAGGTAGTATGGGTCAACATATACTATCTTAGCCGGCGAACAACCCATGCCAAAGCACAACAAGTTTTCTCGAGCAGTGAATATCTGGTTTCACAATCAGTAAACATTTTGCTCAGGTAGTATATTGCATGCTCTTTTCAGCCAGACTCGTCATGCTTCCCCAACACACACCCCATTGAATTTTCCAAGACAGTTAGATACATGATCAAAGGTCTTCCCTCGACTGGTGGCATCAAGACAGGAGGCTCTTGAAGGTATTCTTTGATCTTGTCGAAGGCAGCTTGGAATTCATCATTCCATATGACTACTTGATCTTTCTTCAGTAATTTAAAGATTAGTTCACAAGTAGCGGTTAGGTGAGAAATGAATCTGGCGATGTAGTTTAGCCGTCCTAAGAATCCTCTGACTTCCTTCTCGGTGCGAGGAGCAGACATTTCTTGTATTGATTTCACCTTGGCAAGGTCCACTTCGATACCTTTACCGCTGACGATGAAGCCTAGGAGTTTACCGGACCTCACCCCAAATGTGCATTTATTCGGGTTCAACCTTAGCTTGTATTTCTTTAGCCTTTCAAACAGTTTCTGCAAATGATCAAGATGTCCCTCTTCAGTTTGAGATTTAGCTATCATGTCATCCACGTAGACCTCTATTTCGTGATGGATCATATCATGAAATAGAGCTACCATGGCGCGCTGATAAGTTTCCCCAACATTCTTCAACCCGAATGGAATAACCTTGTAACAGAACATGCCCCACTGTGTGACGAAGGTCATTTTTTCCATGTCCTCAGGTGCCATTTTGATTTGATTATAGCCTGAGAAACCATCCATAAATGATAACACTTTATGATGTGCGGTATTGTCAACCAGAATATCGATATGGGGAAGCGGGAAATCATCCTTAGGGCTTGCCCTATTCAAATCTCTGTAATCCACACACATGCGTACTTTGCCATCCTTTTTAGGCACTGGAACAACATTGACGACCCATTATGGATAGGAGATGACGACTAAGAATCCAATGTTGAATTGTTTCATGACTTCAGTCTTGATCTTCTCTAACATGTCTGGCCGCATGCGACAAACTTTCTGTTTTACCAGAGGGCATATTTCTTTTGTCGGTAGACGATGGACCATGATATTAGTGTCAAGTCCCGAAATGTCTTCGTATGACCAGGCAAAGACCTCAATATATTCATGTAGTAACTGAGTTAAGCGCTTCTTGACACTGGGTTCCAGATTGGCTCCTACCTTGACTTCTTTCTTGTCCTCTTCGGTACCTAAGTTAATTGTGTCAACCAATTCTTTGTGGGGCTGTATGGTCCTTTCTTACTGTTGTAGTAACCTGGCTAGTTCCACTGGCACTTCACAATCTTCCTCACCTTCGTCTTCAACTTGGTAGATCAGATTTTCAAAGTCACAATAGGCCATAGCAGAATCGTTACCCATGGGATTCTGAGTGGATGTGGATCTGCATTTTCATATGTGAGTGTGTGTTAGAGCATAACTATCATTGAAAAATTAAATATGTAGAAAAAGAAAAACAAAGAGCGTAAAGTTTGCATGCAAAAACGTCCATGATTCATTGATGACATATGAAAATGTAGTAACAACCCTTACAAATGGACCGTCGTGCCTCGGTTAAGACACAAGGTTTTAAAAGTCTCAATTGTTTAATTATTACAAGTCCGACAAAAATTTAAAGACAATTACCGTTGGATAAAAGTAATTGGGACAAAATCTTTGGCTTCCCAGTTGTTGAGTCCTCCACTGATAGTTGGGAAAATCCATTCTTCCAGGTCACAATCGTCATCAATATCCTCCACTGTGTTGACTCCATGGTTGCTGATCCACAAAGATAGTCCCCCGGCACGAGCATGACAGACAACTTTATGGGCTCCTGAAGTAAAACCCAAACCAAAATTTTCAGACTTGTAGGGGATATCCGGGAGTTGGCCCCAAATAAAACACCCACCTTCTTCGACTACTTCCTTGGCATCTTTCAGAGAAGCCATCTTTAGCGGAGGTTTGGTAATCTTCGGGACTTGGGAAACAGTCTTGGCTACTGCCACTGTTAGTGGGACTTCCTCGAAATGCTGACACAGATTTTCGATGAATTCACCATCCATTTCCATGTATCTGAAGGAGTTCAGGTGACTGACCATATATTCCTCCTCTCCATGAACAGTGATGATTTTTCCTTTGGTTTGGTATTTCAACATCTGATGTAATGTAGAGGTGACGACACCAACGTCATAAATCCAAGGTCGGCCCAATAAACAGGAATAGGAAGGGAGGATGTCCATCACATAGAAAGTTGAATCAAAGGTTTGGGTTCCAACTTTAATAGGGATATCCACCTCCCCGTGCACCATTCTCTTTGAACCGTCAAAGGCCTTTACCACTATGTTGCTGGGTTTTAAAGTCAAGCCTTCACAGTCTAGTCTATCCAGAGCCTTCCTAGGCAGCACATTCAAAGATGAAAAAGTATCAAACAGGACATGGGCCAAAGTAGTGCCCCTGCATTTGATAGAGACATGAAATGCCTCGTTGTGTTTCCTCCCTCTAGATGTCAGGTCAGCATCAGAAAAGCCCAAACCGTTATCAGCGGTCAAACTGGCCGCACAGTCTTTGAATTGGTCAGCAGAGGTTTCCTGTGGCACATGGGCAGTTTTAAGAAATTTCACCAAGGCCTTCGCATGAGCCTCGGAGCACAACAGTAAAGCTAGCATATAGATCTTTGAAGGAGTCTGCCCTAGTTGTTCGACTAAATTGTAGTTGCTTCTCTTTATAATTTTCAAAATTTATTCCATCTCCTTCTTGGAGGCCTCTAGGATAGATACTGATTTCGCCTTCATCCTAACAAGTTCAACCAAAATGCCTTTACCCCGAGTCTCGGTCGACTCGGCGATATGGGTGTCAGTAGGGGTAGCCATAGGAAATGTAGTAGTAGTGTCAACAGGAACAAGAGCAGGGATGATCACAGGACCGGTAACAGTTTTAGGAGGACAATCATAGGGAAGAACACTCTTCCACTTCGGGTTATTTTGCTGGTTCCCACAATGTTGCCGATGTCGGGGTCAGCCTTCTCAAAAACTAAGTCTTCATTAGCCAGCCAATCCTGCTTGACACCGTGATAGTAGACGTCACCCCTATAGTTCCATGGGACAGTTTTGTCTGAGGAGTACGGGATCGGCCCTGGAATAGTAATTATTAGTGGAGTCACCTTTGGAACAGATATAATCCTAACGGGTCTTTTGGTGGAGACCCTGGAAGGATTGGCGGAAATGGTTACTATTGAAACATCCTTGTAAGAAATGGTTGGAACGAGAGTCTTTTCAAACAAAATCTCTTTGACATCCATCAGGCGCTGGACACCTACTTTCAATAAATGACAACCAGTTGGTAGGGATAAACAGAGAGTACAGCCTTCGCCATAACCCGGAAATAAACCGACCTTTAATAGGTTCCTCTTGACGGTCAGGAGAGGAGTAACAAGCTCATCAACAACAGTAACAAACACATCATCTTCAATAGAGTTAACATCACGGCCATGCTTGGGCATATGAGCAGTGATAACATTTGAGATATCAGGAGCATCAAATTCAATTTCTTTTGCCTCGAGAAGGTCTTGCGCCTTGTTTTTCAAAGCCCAACAGTTGTTGGTATCATGGACTGGACTTTCTGAATGGTAAGCACAACGAGCATTAGGGTTGTAATGAGGAGAGGCGGTGTTGGGATTCTTCGGGGCTTCCTTCAAAGTTACCAGATTAGATCTCAACAAATGTGGCAGGAATTGAGACAATGTCATATTTATCCAGGTAAATTGTCTTACCGGTATTTCTGTTCTAGGCTGGTTGTTCCTTTGTTGAGTAGGTGCAGGCTTAGGGATCATGATGACCCCTACCAATGGACGACGTTCAGTTCTGTCCTGATTCCTTTGGGGTACACAACACCAACCTCTTTCTTCCCAATGAATGGTTTTCTTACGGCATTGGAGGATACGTCCTTTTGGATCTTCCCACTCTTAATCCATGCTTCCACTCTTTCCCCGGTCAAGATTAATTCAGTGAAGCCAGTTGAGGAACTTCCAATTAGATGATTAAGGAAAGGACCGGTCAGGGTACCCAGAAACATGTCCACTAGCTCCCTATCAGATATGGGAGGCTGGACTCTTCCTGCTAATTCCCTCCACTTCCGAGCGTATCCTTTGAAACCCTCACTCGAACCCATAGCCATACTTTAGAGTTGAGTACGGGTGGGAGCAAGGTCTGTGTTGTACTGATACTGTTTATAAAAAGCAGCGGCCAGGTCTTCCCAATTATCGATATTGGCCCTTTCCAATTGATAGAACCAATCTAGCTGAGTCCCGGATAGACTATCCTGAAATAAGTGGACCCACAAATCTCTGTCAGCAGTGTGAGGCTGTATCTTCCTCACATAATATTGGAGGTGCATCTTAGGACATGAAACCCCGTCGTAATTAGCAAACACTAGTGCCTTGAACTTTGGTGGAATAACAATCCTAGACACCAAACACAGCTCTTCAAAGTCCAACCCGAGCACTTTCTAAATCTCCATAGCACTCAAACGATCTTCCAACTGTTTATATTTGTCGTCAACCGGAGGATACTGCTCTTCAGAGTAATCATCCTCTTCTTACTCTTCAGATTCTGGATGGTCAGTCACATCCTTGCTTTTCCCTTCTTGATTATCCTTTTCTCCTGATGATGTTGCGAAGTCTAGGGTCCATTTGGCTGGCCCTGGGAACCTTCTTCCCAAATTCAAAACACCGATTGATTTCTCCGCCTTCTTCTTATTTTCTTTGATCAACAAAGTTTTCAAATCCTCTTGTCCTTTTGCCAAAGTCAAGAACATTTGTTGAAACTGAGCGTTTTGTTCCTGGAGATCTTTCATTGTTTGCTCAAGATCCATCTTACTGAAATAAACAGTAGAAAGATAAGGAGACCTATGGTAAGAAACCTGTTTGTGTTATGATGAATGGAGATGCATATGAAATGATTTCAAGGAATTTATAGATTTAAATTTGCTTTAGACAAAAAAGGAACACACGTCATATTAATAAATCAAATTTTGATTATATCATGCCTCTTTGGGCTTACAAAGAAATACAAAAACTCTAAGATAAAAAAGTTGAACGCATCCTCTTTGGTGCGATGTAGGCTTTCAGACTCCGCTCTTCATGAAGCTGCTTGGTGAGTTCCAGAACCTTCTTCTCGCTGGTGTAGAATTGGGTCTAGAAAGTGTATCACTCCCCCTTAAGCTATATCTAATCCCTTTGCAAGCCTTCGAGAGAAGTGGGCATGTCAGGATGAAGGATAGTGTATGGGACATCTCGTTCCATAACATGCTCTATGATAACTGGGAGAACTGAGGGGTAAGGCATCATAAGACTTTGAGCACGGGCTCATACCCATTTGAGATAAGGCTCAATAGGGATGGAATTCTTGTTCCCTAGTGTCTTGCTATCCACCTTGCTTACTGTGATACGGTGGGAGAACTGACTAGGGTTTTGCGTTTGTTTTCGCAAATGTTTCGGTTGAGCAAGAGTCGCCACTGACTTTTATTTTATCCTAAGGAAAGGTTAAAAAGCACAGCAAAAACCTTTGAGATGTTTTCTTGGATTCGGGGAGTAGATTATAGAAAGGGAAGGTATTAGCACCCTTTCTATCCATGGTTATCCATGGGCTCTTAGTTACTTGCTTAGATCAACTTGCTTTAATTTTCAATTGTTTGAAATGGTGCTTTGTGTGTGTGGGTTTGAAAATGTTTTGAAAAGAAGCCAATGTGGTGGCAACCTTTGTAATGATCCATGTTGGGATGTATACAAAAGTGTATGTCTTTTGAAAAGGTTTTCAATATTTTTTGAAAGTTGTTTTGAAAGTGTAGTGATGTGTGGTTTGAAAAAATAGGCAAGTGTTTTGTTTTGCAAGTTAGCAAGTAATCAAGAGCTTTCTACCCTAAATTTCTCAAATATCTTTGCTATGTTTTAAACCTTTTAACAATTTTGTTCCACCATTGCATTTGGTGGACAATCTTGTGTTAGGATGTGAAAGGGACGGGTGCGGGTCATCGTTTAGACCATAATTGCAATGGTGCCAAGTATCTTTGGGCAATTTTTCCTTGGAGGGACTTGATCATTTTTAGGCAACTTTCGAAAGCGTCATCGAGGGACTATGATCATTGGAATTGTATTTGTTTTGCCCAAAGAGACCTAACATGCAATATGGCCCAATATTGAAGGCAACAAGTGGAATACCCTAGGGGTGCAAGTGTGATTAGTGTTGTCCATTTTCATGCTTGTTTATCTTGAAATTAGGTCAAACTATTTTGGTTAATTGATTTGCATACAAACCCTAATTCTAGCATGGTATAATTAGAAAGCATTAAAGTGCGAAAAATAAAGTTCCTAAGTTATTACAACACAATATATGGGAAGGGGGGTACAAATGTTCAAATGGGGGTATTTTGACAAGGAATTTAAACCTAACTATTACATCAAAATTGAATTATACAAATTATTTAATATACAATAATTAAATAATTATGGAATAAATATGCAAGATGCAAAAAAAAATGTTTTTTATATGTATGAAAAAAGTGTTTTTTATATGTCAAATAAACAAAATAAAAAGTATTAATTTTTGGAGTTTTTATGTATTTAGGGCAAAACCCTAATTTTGCAAATAAAAGATATTTATTAGTTAATATATACAATGCTTATTAATTATGTACAAAAAATAAATAAAAGATGAGTATATTTGTCAAAGAGGTATTTTTAATGTTAAATATTAATAAAAATAAAAATGCATATATTTTGTATTTTTTAACCTAAATATACTAATATACATATATGTATTTATATTATTTACTAAATATATTAAATATGTACAAAATAATAATATTTAATATTTAAAAAAAAGTATATTTTATATAAAATATTTTCAGAAGATAAAATAAAATAAAAATTAGAAAATAAATGTGTTTGCATTATTTTTTAGTATTTTTTAAATAAAAGTATATCTAGGTATTTATTTATGTACAAATATCTATTTAAGCCAATAAATACTTAATAAATACAAAAATGGTGTGAAAAATATTTTTTATATTTTTAATATTATGAGAAAAAATAAATAAGTCAGAAATAAAAAGAAAAGTCAAGAAAATGTCTCAAATAAGCACAATGGGCCAAGGGGGTTCAAAAGTAAACATAGGGTGCAAATAAGAAAAGTGAAACAGGCCCAGCCCAAAGACCCTGTCATCTTCAACCTCCAGCATTTCTGTTCAAAAAAACATGCGTTTGCTATCTCCAGATTCCTTGATCTTTTGCCAAATCTTCCAACATGAAACATGTAGAGCTTGAAGCCACGATTCTAGACATATAAAGAAATCAATCTAACTCTCAGAAATGAGAGAGAATTTCTTCTCCCCCAATTCCTGACCTAGTTTTTGTTCCATGTCCAGACATCAAATTCTCATAGCACACATAACATAAATGAAAACTAATTATATGGGCATGTTCAGGGCTATGAATGTGACATAATTTCTTCACAAATCTAAACCTAACAATGCCTGGATAGAGAGATACAAGTTCATGAACTTACCTGTTCAGTTGGAAACGTGTGCAACAATGGAGATGAGTACAAGGCAAGGTAATGATTTGTATAGCTTCCTTGATGTCTCAGGATGCTATTCTAACCTTTAGTTTGTTTGGAAACAAAAAGAATCGTGCTATGGTACTTCAACTGCAAAAACAGTAAAATGAAAATGGTGATGTTAGCTAGGGATGTTACAGTTCGTGTTTAGGGCTTGGAACAGTTTCAAGGGATGATGTGGGATGTGTTTGAAGTGGTTTCAGCAAGAATGCACGAATGGATTGAGTTATGGAACTCAATCTGCAGCAGATGCCCTGTTTTGGCAGTTTCAGGGTGATTCTATGTTTGAGAAGGTATAGAACTTGGTTGGCTTGTGTTTCAGCTCAGTTAGGATGATTAGAAAGTGTTTGATAACTTTTCTTAAGCTCTAGTTCACAGGAATGAGAGTTGTGTATTGTTATGCAAGGTTACTTCAACTTTAAGCAAGAAAATGTCAAGTGGTGTTTCTAGCTTGTACAGGCCCCCAATCTATGCTGCATACCTTGGCCTTGATCAGTGTAATTAGTTCATAAACTTGTGCCAAAAGGATTTGCATTGTACTTGCTTGGATTTGCTTTTGACATAAAGCCATACCTTTTCAAAAATGGATAATTAGCTTTTTCTATTTAAGGGTTAAACTTCCATGTAATGCTTAAACACATAAAACAAGGCCTTGGCACAATGAGTTAGCATTAAATTATTGAGTGCAAATGGGATATAGGACCTGTAATCAAGGAATGCAAGCTGAGTTCAAAATGGCACAAGTGTATGAACATGTAAATTGGCCAAATCAAAAGTGAGTTTTTCCCAACTTGCCAAATTCGATTCTCCCTAACCATGAGGTTGTTTGATGAGTTCTTGGACATTTTGGAAAGCTTGGAATGTGTAATACAATCCATATTTGAAATGAAAATTGAAATTCCAAGTGTAAGTATGTGAAAATTGGTCTTGAAGTTAGGAAAAAATCCTGCCTAAAAATAGGTCAAATTTCTCTAAGTTAAGAATGGTTTAGTACCCTTGTTCTAAAAATTGTAACTTGAGCTACAAGCTTCTTTTGAGGAAACTTTGTGAATCAAAGTTGTAGATTTTGCAATGGACTACAACTTTCATGTTTTGACTTTTCCTTGAATCCAAATGAATCTTGGTGAGAAAGTGGGACAAAGTTAGGAAAAAATTAGGGTTTTTCATAACTTAGAAAAATTCTAAGTTATGAAAAATCTTCATTTCAAACCCTAATTTGCAATTCTTGATTTCTTGATGAAAAAGTTTCATGATTTGGCATGTTTTGATGAAAAATGAATCTTGACACTTGATTTTGACCAAAAAGTCAAAGTTTGACTTTTCAGTATACAGTCAAAATTGATCAATTGACTGGGAAATTCAACTGTCAATCTTGTGCATTTGGGATATTTTGAACTTGTTGAGTATGTCAAGACAATTACATGGGGTCCTTGAGTCTATATGTGAGTTTGGTTTTCCATTGGCTAGGTCAAACAGTCAAAAATTGCCTTTGTGCAGTCAAAACCCTAAAAATGACCATTTTGCCCTTCTGGTGATCTGATCAAATTTCTTGTGGAATTGTGATCCAAACTTGATCAAATGGTCCATGTGAGTTCATAATGTTGATGTGGGTCAATTTTCATGAGATTTGACTGTCAATTGGCCACAGTTGACTTTTTCCCCAATACAGTTGATTTTTAGGTCAACTGTTCAATTGACTGGGCAAAATTTGGAATCAAGGCTTAAAACTTGGTATGGATAAACTTGGGAGTCTAATATGAAGCATGAAAGTCATCTTAGTAATTTTAGGTCAAAATATCTTTGTGAAAACACAAACCCTAATTTGGGTCAACAGTGCAAGGAGAAGTCTTGAGCAGAGGAAACCCTAACTGGACCTTGAGCTTCAAGGGTCTTGTGATGAGAAAATGTTGAGAAAATGGGAGGGCAAATTTTGGGGTACAATAGTTGCCCCTGTTCAATCTTCTTGAACCTGAAGAGTTAGATTGGCAAGTTTTCCTTTTGTGACTCGAGGGTAAAAGGAGATTGGACACTAGAGTGCCCTGAAATTTGCACTCGCATGTTGGAGTATCAGCAATGTGATGTCGAGAATGGGCTTATAGATGCCATTTGGAGAGATTGTGGGTAGGGAGATGGGCTTATAGATGCCATCTGAAGGCGTGACAGAACCTTGTCGGGAATGGGCTTATAGATGCCATTTGGAAGTGTTGATCGCATAAGAGATTCCTTAGCGATAACTTGCATACTTTGAGAAAGACAGATGTTTTCCTGGCTTGTTACAGGTGTTGATCTTCAATCTCTTCATGCAGACATGCCCTGGATAGATACAGGTGTCGAGTCTACAATCGGTTGCTCGCAGATATGCCCTGGCTGGATACAGGTATCGAATCTGGAATTAGTCGTCAACAGATATGCCCTGGCTGGATACAGGAATCGAATCTTCGAACTCTTCGAACTCTTCAGAAGTGCCCTGGCTAGATACAGGAATCGAGTCTGGAAACTGATCACTCACAGATGTGCCCTGGCTAGATACAGGAATCGAGTCTGGAAACTGATCACTCACAGATGTGCCCTGGCTAGATACAGGAATCGAATCTGGAATTGTGACAGTTGAAAGTAGTTGTCTTTTGGGTTGTCTTTTTACCTGAAAAGACAAAACATCAGTTGTATGCAATGTCATGATGTATGAAATGCATGATGTCATGATGCTCAAAATGAGATAGCGTTGTATGCACTTTATCATGTATGTAAGCAAGATGTATGAAATGTGAAATGTTTATGAATGTATTTTCGTATAGGAAAATAAATCCTTGACGACCGACCGGGGAATTAAATCCTGGGCTGATATTGAAGAGTAGAGCTCTTCGTTTCCGCTGGGGATGATGGTTGCAAGAATACACCGGTAGGAGAAGATGACTCCGTTGGGGAATAAACTTGCTGGAGAGATTACTCTGAGGGGAGTTACTCTGTGGGAAGAGATATTTTGCTGAAGTTTTGATGAGAACTCCGCTGAGGATTTCAATGATGGACTCCGCTGGGGATAACAATGATAAACTCCGCTGGGGATTGGAAGAACTTCGCCGAGGGCGATCTTCCGTGGCAATTAGCTGAGGATAACCCAGTTATAAGCCCTCGTGAGGAATAACTTTGAATAAAGCTCGAGAGAGACGTCCGTACTCTACAGGGGACGAGCTTCCAGAATCTACTAGAGATAAAATTCAAGACCTGCTGGGGATATGAATTCCACTTTCCTGGGGAAACCTTCAGACCATACTGGTAAATGGTTCTACTGGGGTGTCTGTATTCCGCCGGGGAACAATCTTAGATCAAGACTGCCGGGGATGCTTGCTGATGAATGCCTATACTCCGCTGGGGAATGTTGATATCTTCTGGGGCTATTCAACTTCCTTTAGGCTGACCGTAGACTAACTCTTCTGGAGGAGAGTATTGCTGACTTGCTAGGGGAACAGGGTGCCTATTGTAGGGCTGATGATAGACTAAATCTTCCCTGGGAGGGTATTGCTGATTCTTGTCTTACTCTGTGGGGAGTTGAGATAACTTGGTCACATTCTTCAGTTGAATCTACCTTGGTACCCTGGCGGACAAAGCAACTAGATTGCCTGGACAATTCTACATTGCCCCTACTTCTGATGTCACCTGTAATTAGTCTTTTGTTTCATATGCAAGTATTTATGAATTAGCAATTTAATGTCAAATGCATATATCAAAAATGAACATTGGACGTTCTTCGCAAGACAAAAAAAGGAAAAACAATTGGCAATTTGTTTGGAAAAGTGAACTTGTATTGATTTTGAAATTTGCCTGTAAATAAGCATTTTTTGTACAAGAGGCCGACATCCTAGTAAGAGAACGCCGCCGAATAACATAAAGTTTATACAATTTTGAAAAGGAAACAAAACAGCTATGTGCACAATATTCCCACTGGGTTCCAACTCTGCTATCGCCTTTATGCCTTCAAGCGTCTCATCACTTTGCTGCTTAGTTGAAGATGAAGCAGATTGATCGATGCCGAAGTCTGAACCAGATAGCTGATGCCGAATTCGTGATGCAAGGCGATCCAATGAGACATAGTGTTACGCTTTATCCCTAACTTTTGCCTGGACCGCCCTTTCGGGTTTTCAGTCCACCGGGATACCCATTTTTGCCCAAGCCGCCTTTTTAGGTTTTCGACTTGCCGGGTGTACAAATTTTTTTTCATTTCATCCCTTATTTTTGCCCGAACCCTTTCGGTTCGCCGGGAAGCCCTTATTTTTGCCTAGGTATGTCAACCTAGCGGGTCTTTGATTCATGCGTAGTATCTTTTTACTATGTCTGCATTGGCAGGGTGAGGAAGGTTGTCACCATCCATGGTGGTCAGAATCATGGCTCCTCCTGAGAACACATGTTTAACCACAAATGGCCCTTCGTACGTAGGGGTCCATTTGCCCCTGGGATCACTTTGAGGAAGGATGATGCGTTTGATTACCAGATCCCCAACTTGATACTCTTGTGGTCTAACTTTCTTGTTAAATGCCCTGATCATCCGTTTTTGATACGTCTGACCATGACAGATAGCGGTGAGCCTCTTTTCGTCAATTAGGTTTAATTGATCAAGTCGAGTCTGGATCCAGTCATCTTCACTCAAGTCTGCATTCTTCATTATCCGGAGAGAGGGTATTTGGACTTCAATTGGCAAGACTGCCTCCATGCCATAGACCAAGGAAAAAGGAGTTGCCCCGGTTGACGTCCTTGCTGAGGTACGGTACCCATGAAGAGCAAATGGTAACATTTCGTGCCAATCTTTGTAGGTCACTGTCATCTTCTGCATAATTTTCTTGATGTTCTTATTTGCTGCTTCTACAGCCCCATTCATCTTCGGCCGGTAAGGAGAAGAGTTGTGGTGCTGTATCTTGAATTGCTCGCAGAGCTCAGTGATCATCTTATTGTTAAGATTGGTACCATTGTCCGTAATGATCCTTTCCGGGACGCCGTACCGACAGATCAGGTTATGCCGAATGAAATGTGCCACGACGCTCTTGGTTACCGTGGCGTAGGAAGCTGCTTCTACCCACTTTGTGAAGTAATCAATTGCTACTAGGATGAAGCGATGCCCGTTGGATGCTGTTGGTCGGATCTCACCGATCATATCGATGCCCCACATTGCAAAAGGCCAAGGTGCCGTCAGGACGTTCAGAGGAACCGGAGGGATATACACCTTATCAGCATAGATCTGGCATTTATGACAAGTTCGAGAATGTTGGAAACAGTCGGCTTCTATTGTGGACCAGAAATATCCTGCCCTAAGGATTTTCTTTGCCATGGTATGTCCACTGGAATGTGTTCCGAATGTACCTTCATGCAGTTCTACCATGATTTTCTCTGCTTCAGCCTTATCCACACAACGCAGTAGAGTTGAATCATGATTTCGTTTGTAGAGAATGCCGTTGCTGAGGAAGAATTTTGCCGCAAACCTTCTCAGAAACTTCTTATTGTTGACAGACGCACCTTCAGGGTATTCCTGAGCTTCCAAGTATCTCTTCACCTCATGATACCAGGGTTTCTCGATTACCTCTTCGGCCTTAAGATCGCAGCAGTATGCAGGTTCGTCCAACTTCCAGATAATGATCCGGGGAGCCTCATTGTCCCATTTGACTTTGAACATTGAAGACATCGTAGCTAGTGCGTCCGCTAACTGATTCTCCTCTCTTGGGAAGTGTTCAAAAGTTATCTCTTCAAAGTGGGGAAGCAAAGTCAACACATACTCCTTGTAAGGAACAAGATTCGGGTGTTTCGTATCCCACTCGCCTTTGATCTGATTGATCACGAGAGCGGAATCTCCGAAGACACTCAGAAACTTGATCCTTAAGTCAATTGCAGCTTGAAGACCCATGATACATGCCTCATATTCTGCCATGTTGTTGGTGTAATTGAAACACAGCCGGGCGCTGAGTGGAGTATGAGTACCGTTAGGGGATATGATCACAGCGCCGATGTCGTTACCCAAAGCGTTCGAGGCTCCATCAAAATGCATAGACCATCGGGATCCTTCCTCAGGTCCTTCATCCGGTCCATGTACTTCACAATCAGTTACTACCATGATATCTTCGTCCGGGAATTCAAAGTTCAATGATTGGTAATCGTCCACAGGTTGGTGTGCCAAATGATCTGCCAGCACACTTCCCTTGATTGCTTTTTGAGTTGTGTACTGGATATCATATTCTGTCAAGATCATTTGCCATCTTGCTATTCTTCCAGACAGAGCAGGCTTTTCGAATATGTACTTGATGGGATCCATCTTTGAAATCAACAGAGTAGTGTGAGTCAACATATACTGTCTCAGCCGGAGAGCATCCCATACCAGAGCGCAACAAGTTTTCTCGAGCAGTGAGTACCGAGACTCACAGTCGGTAAACTTTTTGCTCAGGTAATAAATAGCGTGCTCTTTTCGGCCAGACTCGTCATGCTGCCCCAGCACACACCCCATTGAGTTGTCAAGTACTGTCAAGTATAGTATTAGAGGTCTCCCTTCAACCAGAGGCATAAGAATGGGTGGTTCTTGGAGATATTCCTTTATCTTTTCGAAAGCAGCCTGACATTCATCGTTCCAACGTACTACCTGATCTTTCTTCAGCAATTTGAAGATTGGCTCACAGGTAGCAGTTAGATGTGAGATGAATCGGGCAATGTAATTCAGTCGTCCCAGAAAGCCTCTGACTTCTTTCTCTGTCTTGGGAGTCGGCATCTCTTGTATGGCTTTCACCTTGGCAGGGTCCACTTGAATAGCTTTATCGCTTACAATGAAACCTAGCAATTTTCCAGACCTCACCCCAAAGGTGCATTTGTTTGGATTCAACCTCAGCTTGTATAACTTCAGTCGGTCAAACAGCTTCCGCAGATGGTCAAGGTGTTCTTCCTCAGTTTGGGACCTTGCAATCATATCATCGATGTACACTTCAATCTCATGGTGGATCATATCATGAAATAAAGCAACCATGGCACGTTGGTAGGTTGCCCCAACATTTTTCAACCCGAATGGCATGACCTTGTAGCAGAAGGTGCCCCACTGAGTAACAAAGGTAGTCTTTTCCATATCTTCAGGAGCCATCTTGATCTGATTATACCCTGAAAAACCATCCATGAAGGAGAACACCTTGTGTTGAGCAGTATTGTCAACAAGAACGTCGATGTGAGGTAGGGGGAAGTCATCCTTGGGGCTTGCCCTGTTTAGATCCCTGTAATCGACACACATTCTGACCTTACCGTGCTTCTTCGGCACTAGCACCACGTTGGCAACCCACTGAGGGTAAGAAGTCACTGCTAGAAACCCGGCATCGAATTGCTTCATAACCTCAACTTTGATCTTTTCGGACATCTCTGGACGCATACGGCGGACCTTTTGCTTTACCGGAGGGCAGTCTTCCTTGGTAGGCAAGTGATGAACCACAATGTCGGCATCCAAACCAGGCATGTCTTCGTAGGACCAAGCAAAGATTTCCATGTAGTCATGCAGCATCTGGATCAATCGTTGCTTCACGCTGAGCTCTAGATTGGAACCAATCTTGACTTCTTTTCTATCTGTCTCAGTACCCAGGTTCACTGTTTCCACCGGCTCTTCATGCGGCTGAATGGCCCTTTCTTCCTGGAGTAGCAGTCTTGCGAGTTCACCAGGCACTTCACAATCATCTTCACCTTCGTCTTCGGCCAAGTTGATCGGATTTTCGAAGTCATAACTGGCAGTAGCAGAGCTGTTACCAGTGAGATCCAGAGTGGATTGAAACCTGTATAAGTGAGTGTGTGTAAATATAGCTGTTTTGCAATATATAACACAGAAAGAAAAAGAGCACAAGATTTGAAATGCAACAAACGTCCAATGTTTTGATTAATGATATATGGAAATGTCATACAAAAGAGCCCTCACAAATGGAGCCACGGTGCCCCGGGTAGGACACCGAGCCAATAAAAATTTCAACATATTGTTTGTTACAAATTGAAAACAAAAGAGTTCATTACTGCGTGACAAATGTAATAGGTGTAAAATCTTTTGCCGTCCAGTTGCTTGGTCTGTTGTTGGTTGTTGGATAGATCCAACTGTCAAACTCTGCTTCCTCTACGTCCTCCTTGATAGCATTCACCCTTGGGTTGGTGATGAACACCGGAGCCTTTCTGATCCTTTCTTTGCGAACAGCCCTCTGAGCCTCTGCAGTGAAGCCCAGCCCAAACTTGTCGGTCTTTTGAGTGAAGTCAGGAAGTTGACCCCAGTTTGCGCATTTGCCTTTCTCAATCACTGCCCGGGCATCCTTCAGGGAAGCCATCTTCAGAGGAAAGTCTTCTTCAACCACTGTCTCAGCTGACGCCAATGTTGGAGGAACCTCCTCAAAATGTTGAAAGGGGGTTTCAATAAACTCCCCGTCCATCTCGATATACCGGAATGAATTCAAGTGACTAACCATGTATTCCTCCTCACCCTGCACAATAACAATCTTCCCTTTGACAGGGTATTTGAGCTTTTGGTGTAGAGTGGATGTTACTGCCCCAGCCTTGTGAATCCAGGGTCGACCCAACAAGCAGGAATAAGATGGACGAATATCCATTACATAGAACGTTGAGTCAAAGACTTGGGAACCCACATGAATAGGAATGTCTACCTCACCATGCACCATCCTCTTAGAATCGTCGAAGGCTCTAACACTGATGTTACTAGGTTTCAATTCCAGGCCCTCACAATCCAACCGATCTAAGGCCTTCTTGGGCAAAACATTCAGGGAAGAGCCGGTGTCCACCAACACGTGTGCGAGAGTAGTGCCCCTGCATTCTATAGAGACGTGCAGGGCATCATTATGGTTTTTTCCTTTGGCGGTTAGGTCAGCATCCGAGAACCCCAAACCATTGTCAGCTGTCAAATTAGCCACACAGTCAGAGAATTGATCTGCAGATGTCTCTTGCGGCACATGGGCCGTTTTCAAAAATGAAATCAGGGCCTTGGCATGGGCCTCTGAGCATAGCAGCAATGATAGCATAGAGATTTTGGAGGGGGTATGCCCCAACTGTTCAACGACATTGAAGTCACTCTTTTTAATGATTTTAAGGATTTCCTCCATCTCTTGCTGGGAGGCTTCAACAATAGTCTTTTTTGGTGCCTCCGTCCGGGCAGGCAAATCGGTAGCAACTTCTTTGCCCCGAGCAACAGAGGACTCGGCGGTAGTAGTAGACACATGAACTTGATTTGAAACATGCACACTTGCGGGTGTGATGATAAGAGGTTTTCGGATAACTGGTAGTGCAATGTCAGGCGAGAAAAGCCTGCCACTGCGAGTAATCTTGGCGGGACCAGTGATGTTACTGATACTGGTACCGGTGTTGAACTCCTGCTTCACTCCAAGCACATACATGTCTGCCCCATAGTGCCATGGGACAGCCTTGTCAGATTCATAGGGGAGGGGCCCCGGAACAGTAATGGTAATGGGTGCAACAGACATAATTTGGATTGGCTTCCTCGGGGGAGCCTTGGTAGGATTGTTGAAAATTGTGACGACAGATACTTCTTCAGCGGAAACAAACGGAACAGCAGTTTTCTTGAACAAAATTTCTTTGCTATCCATCAGGCTTTGGATGCCTGATTTCAGCAGCGGACAACCGGTAGGGATAACAGCACACAGGAGGCAACCCTTGCTACAACCCGGAAATAAACCGGCTAGTAGTAGGTTCCTCTTAACAGTCAATAGAGGGCTAGCAACATCATTCACCGAAACAACATACAAATCTTCCTCGACGGCATTTACTCTATGCTGGGGCATAGGAGCAGTTACAACATTTGGCCTCTCAGGCGCCTCAAACTGAATTTCCTTCGCATCGATAAGGTCTTGAACTTTATTTCTCAGGGCCCAGCAATCATCAGTAGTATGCCCGGGGCTATCAGAGTAATAAGCACAACGGGCATTTGGGTTATACTTAGGAGATGCAGTATTCACGACCTTCGGAGCCTCTTTGATGGTCACCAAGTTGGTTGATAACAGTTGCGGTAAGATTTATGACAAGGTCATACTCAGCCGAGTGTATTGCCTTTTGGGCCTCTCACCCCTTTGTTGATTGTACTGCTGAGGAGCAGCAACAGGCTTTGAAATGACCAAGGAATTGACGGCTTGGCGGCTTTCTGGCTTGACTTGTCTTCTAGGACCATATACGACACTAGCTTCCTTCTTGAAAGGCCTCTTCTCAGTACTTGCGGAGGCAGCTTTCTGTATCTTTCCTGACCTGATGCCAGCTTCTATCCTTTCACCCGTCAGGATCAAATCCGTAAACCCAGCGGAGGAATTACCAACCAGATGATTGAAGAATGGACCAGACAAGGTCCCTAGAAACATGTCAACCAGCTCACGTTCAGTCAATGGAGGCTGCACCCTGCCAGCCAAATCTCTCCATTTTTGCGCATATTCTTTGAACCCTTCGCCCGTTCCTAGCGACATACCCTGAAGTTGGGTACGCGTAGGAGCGAGGTCAGAATTGTATTGATATTGTCTATAAAATGTGGTCGCCAAATCTTCCCAATGTCGGATACTGGTTCCATCTAGCTGATAGAACCACTCAAGCTGTGACCCCGAAAGGCTATCTTGGAAGAAGTGGATCCAAAGATTTTTTTCTGCCGTGTAAGGTTGGATCTTCCTTACGTACGATCTGAGATGCAGCTTTGGACAGGAAGCCCCGTCGTATTTGGCAAAGGCAGGCGCCTTAAACTTGTGTGGAATTACCACCCCAGAAGATAACCCTAAATCTCTGAAATCCAGCCCCGACATATTTTGAATCTCCATGGCACTCAAGCGGTCCTCTAATTACTTGTATCTGTCAGCAGTGGGAGGGTATTGTTCGTCATTGTAATCCGTCTCGTTGTCAGAGACTGCAGGACTAGGAGCTCCTCCCCCTTGGGGACTGTCTTTCTCTGCAGAGGAAGTAGTTGGATCAGCCTCGTTATGGAGTGTGTTCCCAAACCTGCGTCCAGTGTTGAATAACGCAGTCCTCTTCTTCTTCTTCTTCTTTAAGAGCAAAGCCTTCAACTCTTGCTGACCTTGGGCCAGGCTCATGACCATTTCTTGAAACTGGGCATTCTGGGCCTGGAGGGCCTTGATTGCTTGCTCACTGGATGATTCTGGATTCATGATGACTGTTCAAAATAAACAGCGAAGAAGATTAAGCAACCTGTAGAAAAAAAAAGGGTACCTGTTATGCACATGATACATGAGATGCTATCTATGCAATGCATTCAAGGATTTTAGAAATTCATAATTGTTGTAGACAAAAAGAACGCACGTCATATTAATAAGAAAAGATTTGTTAGTACATAAATGGCCCATGGGCCAAATATTACAAAAACAACTTCTCAAGGTAAAAAGACGTTGCGCATCCTCTTTGGCGCAATGTAGGTGTTGAGGGCCTCTTGATCATGGAGTCGGCGGGTGAGCTCTAGAACCTTCTTCTCGCTGGCGTAAAAGCTGGCTTCAAAAGTGTTCCGTTCCTCCTTGAGTTGGATCTAACTCTTCTGCATCTCCTCCCACGATGTAGGCATGTCAGGATGTATGATGGTGTAGGGAACCTCTCCTTCCTTGACGGGCTCTTTAATCACAGGGAGAACATGAGGATAAGGCATCATTAGACTCTGGGCTCGGGCTCGTACCCACTTGAGATAAGGTTCAAGAGGGATGGAGTTCTTGTGCCCCAGTGTCTTGCTATCAACCTTGTTGGGCCTCCCCCAAGCTCTGATGAATCTTTGGCAAAGTCCTTGTGCATCATTGTCGAAGTCAAAAACTAGGTCAGGAATCAACATGTCGTGAGGGCCATCCCTCCGTGCATATCCAAATTGCCTCAAAGCTAGGAAAGGGTTGTAGGTGATACCTCCTCTGATTCCAAGTAAAGGAACATTAGGAAACTCTCCACAATGATCGATGATGATGACATCTTCTCTGGACCGAGAACACCAATGTACATCAGAGTGAGTAAGAGTCATCAACCGTTGGGACCACCTTGAGCCTTGGTCATTCTTCAAGACAGATTGTGGAAGGTGCGAAATAAACCACCTTGCAAGGAGAGGAGTACAACACATGAGAACACCCCTCTTTCTCATTGTTCGTGTGTAAAATGAGTGAAGAATGTCCCCAAGCAATGTTGGTATTGGATTTCTGGACAAGAAGATTTTGACGGCGTTGACCTCTACAAGCTGGTCAGGATTTGGGAACAAGACCAACCCATAGATAAGGAGTGCCACAATCTCTTCAAAGGCTTACAGGTCCAATGAGTTCCAACATTCTTGTGCCTTCTCAAACAAGAATTTTGCTAAGAAACCTTTGACGCCACTTCTAGTTTCCCAATGCCCCTTGATATCAGAAGGCTGTAGATGTAAAGCTCGAGCAACATCTTCAGGCTTTGGTTCCTTTTCCGTACCGTTGAAAGGTAGTTGATTGAGGATAGGAATTCTCAGGAGTTAAGAAAATTCCTCCAAAGTGGGCACCAACTGGTAGTCGGGGAAAGTGAAACAGTGTTGAAGAGTGTCAAAGAACTGGAATAGCACTTTCATCATGTCCTCTTCAATGTTGGTGTTGACTAGGCTGAGCATTCTACCGTCTTTCACTGAAGGGAGAGCTTTCCGGAATTCTTGAGGTGAGCTCCTTGAGTTGAGGAGAGATTCTCACAAGGTTGATTTGGATGGTTTTTCTGCGAGGAATTTCCATGACCTACAAAACAAGAACAAAGATGAAGATCTAAACCCTTGAAGTGGTTAGTAAATGCATATGATGCTTTATGATGTTTATGATGTATGCACAAACATATGTACAAGCAAATCACACCAAACCCTAGTTTCAGGCTTGCATGGGGTTTCATAGGTAAGTACCCTCTTGAGTGTAGTTGGCTTAAAAACCTGTCCTATAAATAGTAACCGGGTTCTAAGGAGCTCAATATCACTGGATTGTTTTCATTGTTCATTGTTTTGGTTTAGCCACTTAACTAGCGACCAAAGAATTCCAAGAAAAAAACCCTCAATGAGTGTAGTATCGAGTATCTACCAACTTCAGACTGCACCCAAGCCGGTCATCTCACTACCCCTAATAAAAGGCCAAGATGGTCAAGTAAGGTTCTAGGTCATTAGTGCTTAGTGACATCACTCAGCGGCCCCGTACTCTCCTTTATTGAACTCAAGGGTTACCGGTACTCACAAATATGTTGCACTAATATAGCTATTGCTTCGACCGTGTCGGTATACCCCGCACAGTTTCCACAACGTATTACTATCTATGAAGGTTTCCCAAAATCCGGGTGTAGTATTGCAAACCCAAACAAGAGAGCCAAAATATAAAGCAATCAAATCAAACAATTAGTCATGCAAGAGGGTGATCTAAGCCCTAAGGTTACTCCACTTTTAAGACATTCCCCAGCAGAGTCGCCAGTTCTGTGATACGGTGGGATAACTGACTAGGGTTTTGCGTTTGTTTTCGCAAATGTTTCGGTTGAGCAAGAGTCGCCACCGACTTTTTATTTTATCCTAAGGAAAGGTTAAAAAGCACAGCAAAAACCTTTGAGATGTTTTCTTGGGTTTGGGGAGTAGATTATAGAAAGGGAA
Organism: Vicia faba; assembly: GCA_948472305.1. Classification (NCBI taxonomy): domain Eukaryota; kingdom Viridiplantae; phylum Streptophyta; class Magnoliopsida; order Fabales; family Fabaceae; genus Vicia; species Vicia faba. Next base: position 728,135,939 of record OX451741.1, on the reverse strand, counting down.
GGTATTAGAACCCTTTCTATCCATGGTTATCCATGGGCTCTTAGTTACTTGCTTAGATCAACTTGTCTTAATTTTCAATTGTTTGAAATGGTGCTTTGTGTGTGTGGGTTTGAAAATGTTTTGAAAAGAAGCCAATGTGGTGGCAACTTTTGTAATGATCTATGTTGGGATGTATACAAAAGTGTATGTCTTTTGAAAAGGTTTTCAATATTTTTTGAAAGTTGTTTTGAAAGTGTAGTGATGTGTGGTTTGAAAAAAATAGGCAAGTGTTTTGTTTTGCAAGTTAGCAAGTAATCAAGAGCTTTCTACCCTAAATTTCTCAAAGATCTTTGCTATGTTTTAAACCTTTTAACAATTTTGTTCCACCATTGCATTTGGTGGACAATCTTGTGTTAGGATGTGAAAAGGACGGGCGCGGGTCATCGTTTAGACCATAATTGCAATGGTGCCAAGTATCTTTGGGCAATTTTTCCTTGGAGGGACTTGATCATTTTTAGGCAACTTTCGAAAGCGTCATCGAGGGACTATGATCATTGGAATTGTATTTGTTTTTCCCAAAGAGACCTAACATGCAATATGGCCCAATATTGAAGGCAACAAGTGGAATACCCTAGGGGTGCAAGTGTGATTAGTGTTGTCCATTTTCATGCTTGTTTATCTTGAAATTAGGTCAAACTATTTTGGTTAATTGATTTGCATACAAACCCTAATTCTAGCATGGTATAATTAGAAAGCATTAAAGTGCGAAAAATAAAGTTCCTAAGTTATTACAACACAATATATGGGAAGGGGGGTACAAATGTTCAAATGGGGGTATTTTGACTAGGAATTTAAACCTAACTATTACATCAAAATTGAATTATACAAATTATTTAATATACAATAATTAAATAATTATGGAATAAATATGCAAGATACAAAAAAAATGTTTTTTATATGTATGAAAAAAGTTTTTTTTATATGTCAAATAAACAAAATAAAAAGTATTAATTTTTGGAGTTTTTATGTATTTAGGGCAAAACCCTAATTTTGCAAATAAAAGATATTTATTAGTTAATATATACAATGCTTATTAATTATGTACAAAAAATAAATAAAAGATGAGTATATTTGTCAAAGAGGTATTTTTAATGTTAAATATTAATAAAAATAAAAATGCATATATTTTGTATTTTTTAACCTAAATATACTAATATACATATATGTATTTATATTATTTACTAAATATATTAAATATGTACAAAATAATAATATTTAATATTTAAAAAAAAGTATATTTTATATAAAATATTTTCAGAAGATAAAATAAAATAAAAATTAGAAAATAAATGTGTTTGCATTATTTTTTAGTATTTTATAAATAAAAGTATATCTAGGTATTTATTTATGTACAAATATCTATTTAAGCCAATAAATACTTAATAGATACAAAAATGGCGTGAAAAATATTTTTTATATTTTTAATATTATGAGAAAAAATAAATAAGTCAGAAATAAAAAGAAAAGTCAAGAAAATGTCTCAAATAAGCACAATGGGCAAAGGGGGTTCAAAAGTAAACATAGGGTGCAAATAAGAAAAGTGAAACAGGCCCAGCCCAAAGACCCTGTCATCTTCAACCTCCAGCATTTCTGTTCAAAAAAACACGCGTTTGCTATCTCCAGATTCCTTGATCTTTTGCCAAATCTTCCAACATGAAACCTGTAGAGCTTGAAGCCACGATTCTAGACATATAAAGAAATCAATCTAACTCTCAGAAATGAGAGAGAATTTCTTCTCCCCCAATTCTTGACCTAGTTTTTGTTCCATGTTCAGACATCAAATTCTCATAGCACACATAACATAAATGAAAACTAATTATATGGGCATGTTCAGGGCTATGAATGTGACATAATTTCTTCACAAATCTAAACCTAACAATGCCTGGATAGAGAGATACAAGTTCATGAACTTACCTGTTCAGTTGGAAACGTGTGCAACAATGGATATGAGTACAAGGCAAGGTAATGATTTGTATAGCTTCCTTGATGTCTCAGGATGCTATTCCAACCTTTAGTTTGTTTGGAAACCAAAAGAATCGTGCTATGGTACTTCAACTGCAAAAACAGAAAAATGAAAATGGTGATGTTAGCTAGGGATGTTACAGGTCGTGTTTAGGGCTTGGAACAGTTTCAAGGGATGATGTGGGATGTGTTTGAAGTGGTTTCAGCAAGAATGCACGAATGGGTTGAGTTATGGAACTCAATCTGCAGCAGATGCCCTGTTTTGGCAGTTTCAGGGTGATTCTATGTTTGAGAAGGTATAGAACTTGGTTGTCTTGTGTTTCAGCTCAGTTAGGATGATTAGAAAGTGTTTGATAACTTTGCTTAAGCTCTGGTTCACAGGAATGAGAGTTGTGTATTGTTATGCAAGTTTACTTCAACTTTAAGCAAGAAAATGTCAAGTGGTGTTTCTAGCTTGTACAGGCCCCCAATCTATGCTGCATACCTTGGCCTTGATCAGTGTAATTAATTCATAAACTTGTGCCAAAAGGATTTGCATTGTACTTGCTTGGATTTGCTTTTGACATAAAGCCATACCTTTTCAAAAATGGATAATTAACTTTTTCTATTTAAGGGTTAAACTTCCATGTAATGCTTAAACACATAAAACAAGGCCTTGGCAAAATGAGTTAGCATTAAATTATTGAGTGCAAATGGGATATAGGACCTGTAATCAAGGAATGCAAGCTGAGTTCAAAATGGCACAAGTGTATGAACATGTAAATTGGCCAAATCAAAAGTGAGTTTTTCCCAACTTGCCAAATTCGATTCTCCCTAACCATGAGGTTGTTTGATGAGTTCTTGGACATTTTGGAAAGCTTGGAATGTGTACTACAATCCATATTTGAAATGAAAATTGAAATTCCAAGTGGAAGTATGTGAAAATTGGTCTTGAAGTTAGGCAAAAATCCTGCCTAAAAATAGGTCAAATTTCTCTAAGTTAAGAATGGTTTAGTACCCTTGTTCTAAAAATTGTAACTTGAGCTACAAGCTTCTTTTGAGGAAACTTTGTGAATCAAAGTTGTATATTTTGCAATGGACTACAACTTTCATGTTTTGACTTTTCCTTGAATCCAAATTAATCTTGGTGAGAAAGTGGGACAAAGTTAGGAAAGAATTAGGGTTTTTCATAACTTAGAAAAATTCTAAGTTATGAAAAATCTTCATTTCAAACCCTAATTTGCAATTCTTGATTTCTTGATGAACAAGTTTCATGATTTGGAATGTTTTGATGAAAAATGAATCTTGACACTTGATTTTGACCAAAAAGTCAAAGTTTGACTTTTCAGTATACAGTCAAAATTGATCAATTGACTGGGAAATTCAACTGTCAATCTTGTGCATTTGGGATATTTTGAACTTGTTGAGTATGTCAAGACAATTCCATTGGGTCCTTGAGTCCATATGTGAGTTTGGTTTGCCATTGGCTAGGTCAAACAGTCAAAAATTGCCTTTGTGCAGTCAAAACCCTAAAAATGACCATTTTGCCCTTCTGGTGATCTGATCAAATTTCTTGTGGAATTGTGATCCAAACTTGATCAAATGGTCCATGTGAGTTCATAATGTTGATGTGGGTCAATTTTCATGAGATTTGACTGTCAATTGGCCACAGTTGACTTTTTCCCCAATACAGTTGATTTCTAGGTCAACTGTCCAATTGACTGGGCAAAATTTGGAATCAAGGCTTAAAACTTGGTATGGATAAACTTGGGAGTCTAATATGAAGCATGAAAGTCATCTTAGTCATTTTAGGTCAAAATATCTTTGTGCAAACACAAACCCTAATTTGGGTCAACAGTGCAAGGAGAAGTCTTGAGCAGAGGAAACCCTAACTGGACCTTGAGCTTCAAGGGTCTTGTGATGAGAAAATGTTGAGAAAATGGGAGGGAAAATTTTGGGGTACAACACTTACCATCTTACAAGCTTGCATGAACCTCTAACGGTAGCCTTTCTTGTCGCTTTCGTCGTCGAACACCAAACCTTGGATGAGCATCTCATGAGGACCATCTCTCTAGGCATACCCTAACTGTCGTAAAGCTAAGAAAGGGTTGTAAGTGATATCTCCCGTAACGCCAAGTAGAGTGACGTTAGGGAATTCCCCTAAACGGTCAATGATAGAAATATCATCTGAGGATCTTGAACACCAATGAATATCAAAGTGGGTGTGGGACATCATCCTTTAAGACCATGTCAATCTTTGCTCGTTCTTCAATGTTGATCGAGGTAGGTGTGAAATGAACCATTTGGAGAGTAGGGGAATACAATACAAAAGGGTACCTCTTTTCTTCATAGTGCGGGTATGGATGCAATGTAAGATGTCTTCTAACAAGGTAGGTATATGATTACGGGAGATAAAGACTTTGGTGGCATTTACATCTATGAATTAGTCCGAGTTGGGGAAAAGAACCAAACCATAAATGAGAAGGGACATGACGTCTTCAAAGGCTTGAAAATCCATATCTTCCCAGAATGAATGAGTTTTCTCTAATAGAAATTTGGATAGGAACCCTTTGACTCTGCTTCTAGTCTCCCAATTTTCTATGATGTCGGCTCTCTTCAGATGTAGAGCTTCGGTCATGACCTCAGGTTTCAGGATCCCTTCTAGACTAGTGAACGATATCTGATCAAGCACGATGTGATATGGTGGGAGAACTGACTTGGGATTTTGCGTTTGTTTTCACACTTGTTCGGTTTAGCAAGAGTCACCACTGACTTTTTATTTTATCCAAAGGAAAGGTCAAAAATCACATGAAAGACCTTTGAGATGTTTTCTTGGGTTCGGGGGGTAGATTATGAAAAGGGATGGTGCTAGCACCCTTTTCATCCATGGTTATCCATGGGCTCTTAGTTACTTATTTTATATCACTTGCCTTTGCTTTTCAATTGTTTGAGATGGTGCTTGGTGTGTGTGGTTTTGAAAATGTTTTGAAAAAAAGATGCCTTGTCTAGGTAACCTTTGTAATGATTCTTGTTTGAATATATACAAAGGTGTGGGTCTTTTTGAAAAGATAATTCAATGTTTTGAAAGTTGTTTTTGAAATTGTCTTGAAGTTGTGTTGTAAAATGTGTTTGAAAATGGCAAGGATGTTTTGCAAGATTTTTGATCAAGTAACTAAGAGTTGTCTACCCTATTTTACTCAAAGATCTTTCTTATGTTTTTAACCCTTTTAACAGTGTTGTTTCACCATTGTGTTTGATGAACAACCTTGCGTTAGGATGTTAAATAGGACAGGCGCGGGTCATCGTATACAATCATTGAAAGCAACTTGTGAGACGCTCTAGTAATTTTGTAAGGGACGAGATCATTTTATCGAAGGCAACATCGAGGGTCATCGAGGGACTACGATCTTTGTTTATCGAAGGCGCGTTTGCTAGAGTGTCACATACTCGAGGGACATGATTGCATTTTCTGAGGCAACAAGAGAGGTTACCCTAGAGGTGCAAGTGTGAATTGTGTATTGATTTTCATGCATTTATTCTTGTATTAGGTCATCTAGCGACTGATTTTGAATCTTCACATACAAACCCTAATTACTATACAGTATATGGAAAGCGATAAATTGCGGGAATTTAAAGTCTAAGTTATTACAAATAAGTATCCGGGGATGGGGGTACAAATGTTTACAAATGGGGATGAGTCTTATCGGAATAGTAATGTCCAAGTATATATTACAACCAAATCGAATTGTCGCATTCTCAATGTAAAAATATAACCAAGTATATGATAACGAAAATCAAAGAAATATGAGATGCGTGTACTTATCTACAAATGATCAAAAATAAAAATATTAACCTAGTGAAAATTAAGTATTTATTATTATTTTTTGTATTTTTGTCAATGTTTTTTAGAAACTTGTATAAAAAGATTAATTAAACCAAGTATTCTTTTATATTTAAAATTTATTATATAAATATTAAAGAAAATGTATCAAAAATAACTTTAATTTATTATTTCTTTTTACTATTAACAAAACAAATTTTTTAGAATAAATAGAAAGAAGAGTATTAATTTTTTTCTAAAAAAAAAGTAAATTAATTAGGAAAAAGAAAGTTTGAATATTAAATAGGAAGAAATGAAAGGGAAAGATGATGGGCCTTATCTTTCATGGTTTGGCCCAAATGAAGACAAGAATGAAGGAGAACAAGGAGGGGTGCGTGTTAGGAAGCATGAAGTGGGCTTGGCATAGTGGGGCGCACAGGCCCAATTGAGATGTTTGTACAACAATTTTTAGGTTCGTGTTTTGGTCACTCAGAACCTAGGGTTTACAGTTTGCACATCGGTGCTCCTCTCCTCTCGTCTTCGTCCTCTTCGTCTTTCTCAAACCATGGGGCTTTTGATTCTTCTCTCCAAGCTTCCAGTCGCCAGAGCACTACCTCCACTCTCTCCTCTCCGTGACTACACAGGGCAGTGATTTGAAAAGGTACGTTTTTCGTTCTAAGCGCGTTTTAGGGTTTAGGTTTTACTTTAGCATGTTATCATTTTACAAAGCTTTAACCTTTGATATTTATGATATGGTGATGCAGAAAAAGATAGAGAGAAACTGATACCTTGGTGGCTTCATCTCTGGGGAACGAATGGAGGGTTGGAAAGGTGGTGCTCTTGGTGGCCGGAAGAGGAGGAGCGTGATGATGATGCTAGCTCACTTTTGGTATTTCTGTATCTTTGTTTGATGATGATGTTATTTCTGAAAAACACTTGAATGCTTGCTTCTGATTTTCTCTTCCTCTTCTTTTGGCTGATGCTTAATGATGATGAACATGTGTATTCAGAAAGATTGTTTGTTGTTAGCTTTTGTATGACTTGGGTTGATGATGATTCTTTTCTGAGACTTGCTTCTTTCTCTTCTTTGCTATGTTAATGATCAGGGTTTTCTGGGATTTTTTCCTCTTGTTATTTGGTTTTTTATTGATGTTTGATGATGGTGAAACTGAGAACCATTGCCCCTTTCTTTTACTTCTGGATCTCTTCTTTTTCCTCTTTGGGTGCTGGATATTTTGTCAGTGATGATTGTATTCTGAGATTGCCTGTTGTTGTTTTGATGTTTGGTATTTGATGATGGTGAGACTGAACTGTGTTAGTAGCTTAGGCAATTTCTGGCCTTGAGTTGCAGTTTTGCTTTTGGTAGGCTTTGCAGTTCGAAACAGGTTTTGAGAGTTTTGGGAGGCAAGCTTGAGATGCAGTTGAACTGGCTTGTGTGATTTTTGGTGCTTGTGTTTACAAGCAATTTTACAGATTTTTGCTTGTTGAAGGCAGGTTTGGCCACTTGCAGTTTTGCAGGTTTGAGTTTTCTTTATTGAAAGCAGGCTGTCTTGCTTCTGGTGTTTGGAGGTAGGTTTGAGACTTTTGTTAAGCTTACTTGTTTTTTGTTGGAAGTAGGTTTATGCAGTTTGGGTTTTTGACAGCAGCTCTGAGTTTTATTTGTTTGGTACAGGCAGGTTTCTGAAATTTGGTATACAGACTTGTGCTTGTTATTTCAGCTTGCAGTTTGTGAATTTAGTACAGGTTGGAGGTTTTTTGTTATGCAGGGTACAGGTTTTCTTAAGCTTGCAATTTTGGCTCTCTCCTTCTGAACTGTTAAAACTGTTCTATTTATTTCCTTTCTCATTGCTTTTGTACAGCCTGCCAAACTGCAAAACCTCCTTCTGGTTCTCTCTTTCTCTCTCCATAAAGCATTTTTAAATTGCTTAATGTATTTTTTATTCTGAAAAGTTTTGTCGGCCAGAACATGATGAGAAGTTTGACAAGCCTGCTTGCTTGTATCTTGGTTTATCTCTGCATTGTACTTTCCATATTTTCTGCATTGTATGCTTTTTGACAGCTTGTGTACTTGGTTTGACAGTTTTGCAACTTAGTTTGCTTTTCTATTTTGACAGTGAGTTTGCATTTTGAAACTCAGTTTGGCAATTCAGTTTGACATTGTGTGCAGCCTTGTGCCTTCTTTGTGTGCAGCCTTGTGCCTTGTATCTTTGCATTTAATTGATTGTATGCTTTGCAAATTATTTTACTTTCCTCTTTGTGAACCAAGAAGAGAAATATTCTTGTGATTTGCAAAGAGGACGAGTAAAACATGATGAAACCAAAAACAATCTGATTCCGGCCAACAAGCTTTAATGACGACTTTATATTTATCTGCTTGAAAATGCTTTTCAATTTAACTGCACTGATTTCTTTTTCCTGTCTTTACAGGTAAATACCAGTTGGATAATGGAAGAAGCAGTAGAAGATAGAAGATTTCAAGAGACTTAGGCTTTAGATTTATTTTCTTTTCATTTATTGTAATAAATATTATTGTAAACACTGTAAATAAATTTACAATATTCGAATAACATTTGTAACAATATTTGAAATAAATAAAGAGTCTTTGTCAAGTATTTTCTTATTTCTTTTACACTGTTTATTTAAATATTTAAATCTTTTGAATTAAAACGACTGGAAATGTATCCCAATAATTTTAACCCAGATGAAATAAATAATCAACAAACTTTTCCGTCTCGCAACCTTGCATTAACCACAACACGCCTGGCATTCCAATTAATCATATGCTTTGTACAATTAAACAAACAAGCGTACCATACACTTTTCACTTCACTGATCAAACAAATGCCTCAAAGTTTCAATCAAAGTCTCAACTCCTATCCCATATATTTAGGTTTTGAGAAGCAACTGGTAATCTGGAACAAGCATAAAAATAATATAACAGTCAATTCCTGAGCCAATCTCAACCCAATCAATGGAAACCCTGATTCTGGACTTGTTGTCAAAGAAAAGTATGTTTGACCGATTCTTGGGTCAATCTTGAAAGATTAGGGAAAACCCTGAAGTTGTGATTTCTTGTGAAAAAGGGAGGGCAAATTTTGGGGTACAATAATTGCCCCTGTTCAATCTTCTTGAACCTGAAAAGTTAGATTGGCAATTTTTCCGTTCGCGATTCGAAGGTAAAAGAATGATTGGACACTAGAGTGCCCAAAAAATTTGCACTCGTCAAAGCGTAGTTGAGGGAATGGGCTTAAATATGCCATTTGGAGATGTGACAGAATCTTGTCGGAGATGGGCTTAAAGATGCCATCTGGAGATGTGACAGAATCTTGTCGGAGATGGGCTTAAAGATGCCATCTGGAGATGTGACCGAATCTTACTGGAGATGGGCTTAAAAGATGCCATCCAAGAATGTTTGTTGTAGGTGAGTGGGTGAGTATCAGAAAGGTATCCATGTTTGGAACATCTCTGAACTGGGGGTATGAATAAGTAATAGATTGACATCCATGTTGGGAAGCATCCGTAAACTGTTTTCAAAAGATGAATCTGAACAAGCGATAGATTAACATCCGTGTTTGGAGAATCCGTAAACTATTTTCAGAAGTCTTGAAGTTGAATAAGCAATAGATTAGCATCCATGTTTGGAGAATCCGTAAACTGTTTTCAAAAGTTAAGGTCTGTACGAGTAGCAGAATGACTTCCGTGTCTGGAGTATATCTGAGACTATAACCGGAGTTGAGATCTGTATGAGTAGCAGAATGACTTCCATGTTTGGAGTGTATATGAGATTGTAACTGTATTGGAATTTTGAATGAATATCAAAATGACTGTCGTGTCTGGAGTGTATCTGTATTGTATCTGAATTTGAGATCTGTATGAGTAGCAGAATGACTTCCGTGTTTGTAGTGTATCTGAGACTGTAACTGGGATCTGAATAAGTGACAGAATGACTTCCGTGGCGATTGCACTGGGGAGAATCAAGCTGCTGGTGTAAGGGACAAAATGGCATCCGTGTCTGGAGCGTATCTGAACTTGTGGTTGATAGTTGAATCTGAATGAGAGATAGAATGGCCGCCGCGTCTGGAGCGTATCTAGTCTGTATCAGGTTGCTGAAGTCTGAATGAGTATTAGAATGACCGTCGTGTGTGGGGTGTATCTGTATTGTATCTGGCTAATTGTTAACGATAGCCTTTTAATCTTATCCTGAAAAGGGTAAAATGTTAGCCAAAACATAAAGTCATGTTGCATGATATGTATGATGTAATGAATTGCACTTCATCAATGTTTATGATATGGATGTAATGGATGCGCATGTAAGCTGAGTAGCTGTCTTGCTGAGGAAATTAATCCCGGATAATGAAATCTTTGACTGCTGCAGGGGAAAGTAAATCCTTGATTGCTGCTGGAGATTGAAAATCCTTTAATCGTTGAAAATGAGAAGTCCTGGGACCACTGTTGGGGAATCAGGAGTTTGGGTTGTATGCCAATCTACTGGGGATTCCTGTTTTGAGGAGATCTTCACTGGGGAATATCTAAATACTTTGTGAGGTACTGAGAATGAGAGTCTTCGTTCTGCTTGGGGAATAAGAATTTTGTGGGGAATTGCCATACTGTTGAAAATTAGCTATCCTGTCGGAGAGTAAAACTCAGGATTCTGAAAAAAGCTTATTCTTGTCTGGAAGAAGTTCAGGTTTAGGTGGTATGCCACTTTAAGAATGAGAATCTTCACTCTGTCGGGAATACCAGAAATTCAGATGTTATACCACTTTGAGAAATGAGAATCTTCATTCTGTCGGGAATATCAGGAGGTTGGGTGTATGCCAATCTACTGGGGAAGCCAAAAAGAGAATATTCATTCAGGTCTTGGGTCAAAAGATTGGGTGTATGCCAATCTCTTGAGGTTTTAAGGATGAGAATCTTCATTCTGTTAAGGGTCAGGAGGTTGGGAGTATACCAATCTTCTGAGGTTTCAAGGATGAGAATCTTCATTCTGTTAAGGGTCAGGAGGTTGGGAGTATACCAATCTTCTGAGGTTTCAAGGATGAGAAACTTCATTCTGTTAAGGGTCAGGAGGTTGGGAGTATACCAATATTATGAGGTTTTAAGGATGGGAATTTTCATTCTATTAAGGGTCAGGAGGTTGGGAGTATACCAATCTCTTGAGGTTTCAAGGATGAGAATCTTCATTCTGTTAAGGGCCAGAAGATTGGGAGTATACCAATCTCTTGAGGTTTCAAGGATGAGAATCTTCATTCTGTTAAGGGTCAGGAGGTTGGGAAGTATACCAATCTCTTGAGGTTTCAAGGATGAGAATCTTCATTTTGTTAAGGGTTAGGAGGTTGGGAGTATGCCAATCTCTTGAGGTTTCAAGGATGAGAATCTTCATTCTGTTAAGGGTTAGGAGGTTAGGAGTATACCAATCTCTTGAGGTTTCAAGGATGAGAATCTTCATTCTGTTAAGGGTCATGAGGTTGGGAGTATACCAATCTCTTGAGGTTTCAAGGATGAGAATCTTCATTCTGTTAAGGGTTAGGAGGTTGGGAGTATACCAATCTTCTGAGGTTTCAAGGATGAGAATCTTCATTCTTGAGAGAAACAGATTTTTAGGAGCTTCAGTTGTCCGTTATTCTGTTGGTGGCTGTAACTTCCAACAGGTGATAAAGGAATCTTTGATGATGATCGTAACTTCCAGCAGGTGATGAAGGAAATTTTTAACGACCGTGAATTCCAACAGGTGATGAAGGAATTTTTGATGACGATCGTAACTTCCAGCAGGTGATGAAGGAAATTTTTAACGACCGTGAATTCCAACAGGTGATGAAGGAATTTTTGATGACGATCGTAACTTCCAGAAGGTGATGAAGGAAATTTTTAACGACCGATCAATTTGAAATGTAATTTGTTTTGAAGAATAAGTCCTTGACAAATGTTGGTGAAATAAACCCATGGCTGCTGGTCTGCTAGAGAGGTGACGAACTTCTCGAGGACGCTTGAATTTCTTTTCAGAAAGATCTCGGAGAGATTCGTCACTGCCCCTAGTATGACATGTTTGTGGTATTACAGGAAACTTGGACTGTACGTAACCCTTTGATGAGATTGACGTTTAAATGCCCAAGTGATGGTAAGGGAGACTTGCCCCTAGGTTAACCTGTAATTGAGAGATTTCTTGAAATCTTGACTGGACTGCCCCAGGTTTAATGGTCTTTGAAAGATTTATTGAAATCTTGACTGGACTGCCCCAGATTTGCTGGACAACACCATACCAAGTCCCCCTTTGTTGATGGGAGATTTTTTCCATGGGAGTGTCATCTCACTTGAAGTGATTTTACTTACTGAGAGAGCTTTCGTTCCTCCGAACATTCACTGTTGTGAATTTCTTCGCTGTCAAACAAATAAATATGTGCCAACAATGATATTCGAATAATGCAAAGTTTATGCTTGTCTCGAAGTTTTGAAAAATGCATTTTTTAGCAGAAAACTTTTTATAAGACAAAATCAACACAAGATTTAGGGCAAAGCCTTACAGGAGTCAGGATACCCTTTGTAACAGTATGCTTCCGAACTAACCCATGCTTCAATTAGGACTTTCGAAGGGTTGTAACGTGGCTTGGTTCACGGTTTAAGAAACAAAGGATAAAGGCTCAAAGTATATTTGTTCCCACCCGCTCTTTGTGATGTCCTTCAGTCCTAAACTCAGTTAATTGTGCGTCAAACTCTATTCGAGTTTGGAATGACATTTTGGTGATGGTTCACACCAGTTGAATTTTATGGAAGGCAGTCATCATTTTTGCAACATTTTTCATGTTGTTGAGGATTGGTAATGACCTCTTTCTTTTGATTTGTTATCCCTAACTTTTGCCTGACTGTTCTGGTTTTCGAGATTACAGTCAGCGGGATGCCCCAACTTTCTTAAGCCTCCTTTATAGGTTTTGGCTCAGTGGGCTTTTCTCTTTTGAGACGTAATGACTGCCTATGAAATAAGGAACCATCACTGTCTTTTGGTTCCCAAAGGAAATGTTTTTGATGTCATTCGTTGTATTACGAACTGAGAGTTTGCGATTTCAATGCACATCTTTTGAATTAACTGAGAGACTACCCTGCCCCAGGTTTAATCAGAGGTTTCAATTTGTGTTTAAAATAGAAAACTTCTACTTCTTTGGCTCGAAGGGGTTTACTAGGGATTATCTTCCTTATAACTCCAGTGTTTAGGATTTGAAAGAAACGCCTCTACATCGTCAGCAAGGTCTATTCAAAAGCATACTATATGAGATTATGGTATTAGTTCGTCATCCTCCCTCTAAAGGCTTGTAGATTTTTTTGCAAGAGTTAAATATCATAAAGAAAGTAGAAATCATAGTTTAATAATAGTGAAAACGAATGGATGAATTCAAGACAAACATATGCAATGCATTAATGAAACAAAGTTTGACATCAACAGATAATTGTTTGAATAACAAAATAAATTACAACTTGAAAATTCAAATGGAACAAAAGTCTCTTGGTTCGAACTTCGTCATTTCAGGTGGAGAACCCTTAGCGAAAGATTTTCATCTCGCCATCCGGCATGAATTCCAGCACTCCTTCGTCAATCAAGTCTTGGATCTTGTTTTTCAAAGCCCAACAGTCATCGGTGTCATGTCCAGGGCTGTGGGAGTGGTATACACAAAATGCGTCGGGGTGATAGCTAGGAGTAGAGGTATTGGGCTTCCGAATAGGATCCTTTAAAGCAATCAGAGTGACCTCCAACAAGCATTGTAGTATTAGAGATGATGGTATGTCAGTCTCAGAGAAATGTCTTCCAGACGTATTTTTTTTACGCCGATTACCCCGTTGATGATGACAAGGTTGTTGCTGGGCTTGTGACCCTGAAGCAAGTTGGGGAGCCTTTCCCTTGTCTTCTTGTCTCAAAGGAAGTTGAATGATGACTTGATCTTCAACCCTAGATGTCTGCCCCACTTGGCTGTCTCGAAGCAGTTTGTTGACGAGAACCCTGAGCTCTTCTTGTCTTTGAGCCAAGTCTTGAATGAGAGCCATCTGGCCCACCAGTTGTCCCATCATCTGGATCTTCATTGTTGCCAGCTCAATCTGTAATTCTTCCAACTGATCATTCCTGACGCTGCCTGGATTCCCTAGGACCATGCCCCTTGTGAGGAGAGCTCTCACTTCTTCTTTCCCCTGGGACAGGTTCAAGAACATTTCTTGAAGTTGAGCGTTTTGATCTTGGATATCTTTGTCAGTCCTCTCTAGAGCCATCTCTACTGAAATAAACAATAGGAGAATAAGGAAACTTGAAAAGGAAAACCTGTTATGATACAATGCATGATATGTGGATGCATGTTTTCAAGAGTCTCTCGGGGTAAACACAAGAAAAATGTTAGAGGTTGAACTTTGGTCAACATCTCTGACTGGAGAACTTTGTATAGGTGGATGTCTTTCCACGAGAATCAAGCTCACCATGTCAAGTGGGTCATAGCCCCTGATTCAAGTTGTTGTATTTAATCTTTGACGGTGTTTATTTAGAGGAAAATGAAACCTCTTTCCCTTTGATAGACGTCTGGTTCAACATGACCCTGTATCAAAAGACCCTCGAGATCCTTGAAATGGTTATTGAAAATTCTATGGTATGATGTTATGATGTTATGTACATGTATGCAGAAGTAGGCAAGTGTATATACAGACAGTTATATTCATACAAAGCAGACAAGTCCTTAGGTTTGGGCTTGCATGGGGTTTGTAGGTAAGTACCCTCTTGAAGTTAGTTGGCTCAACCTGTCCTAAAATAGAAACCGGGTTCTAAGGAGCTCAAGATCACTGGATTATTTTCTATGTTCATTGTTTTGGTTTAGCCACTTAACTGGCGACCAAAATATTCCAAGAAAACAATCCTCAATGAGAGTAGTATCGAGTATCTACCAACTTCGGACTGCACCTAAGTCGGTCATCTCACTACCCCTAAAAAGGCCAAGATGGTCCAGTAAGGTTCTAAGAGTTCGTTAGTGCTTCATGACATCACTCAGCGGCCTCGTATTCTCTTTGATTAACTCAAAGGCTACCGGTACCCACAAATATGTCACACTAATGTAGCTACTTCTTCAACCATGTCGGTATACCCCGCACAGTTCCCTCACAGTTTATTTCTACTTACCTAGAAGGTGCCCCCAAATTCGGGTGTAAGATTTAGCAAGAGTCGCCATCGACTTTTTATTTTATCCAAAGGAAAGGTCAAAAAGCACAGGAAAGACCTTTGAGATGTTTTCTTGGGTTCGGGGGGTAGATTATGAAAAGGGAAGGTGCTAGCACCCTTTTCATCCATGGTTATCCATGGGCTCTTAGTTACTTGTTTTAGATCACTTGCCTTTGCTTTTCAATTGTTTGAAATGGGGCTTGGTGTGTGTGGTTTTGAAAATGTTTTGAAAAAAAGATGCCTTGTCTAGGCAACCTTTGTAATGATTCTTGTTTGAATATATACAAAGGTGTGGGTCTTTTTGAAAAGATAATTCAATGTTTTGAAAGTTGTTTTTGAAATTGTCTTGAAGTTGTGTTGTGAAATGTGTTTGAAAATGGCAAGGATGTTTTGCAAGATTTTTGATCAAGTAACTAAGAGTTGTCTACCCTATTTTACTCAAAGATCTTTCTTATGTTTTTAACCCTTTTAACATTGTTGTTTCACCATTGTGTTTGATGAACAACCTTGCGTTAGGATGTTAAACGGGACAGGCGTGGGTCATCGTATACAATCATTGAAAGAAACTTGTGAGACGCTCTAGTAATTTTGTAAGGGACGAGATCGTTTTATCGAAGGCAACATTGAGGGTCATCGAGGGACTACGATGTTTGTTTATCGAAGGGGCATTTGCTAGAGTGTCACATACTCGAGGGACATGATTGCATTTTCCGAGGCAACAAGCGAGGTTACCCTAGAGGTGCAAGTGTGAATTGTGTATTGATTTTCATGAATTTATTCTTGTATTAGGTCATCTAACGATTGATTTTGAATCTTCGCATACAAACCCTAATTACTATACAGTATATGGAAAGCGATAAATTGCGGGAATTTAAAGTCTAAGTTATTACAAATAAGTATCCGGGGATGGGGGTACAAATGTTTACAAATGGGGATGAGTCTTATCGGAATAGTAATGTCCAAGTATATATTACAACCAAATCGAATTTTCGCATTCTCAATGTAAAAATATAACCAAGTATATGATAACGAAAATCAAAGAAATATGAGATGCGTGTACTTATCTACAAATGATCAAAAATAAAAATATTAACCTAGTGAAAATTAAGTATTTATTATTATTTTTTGTATTTTTGTCAATGTTTTTTAGAAACTTGTATAAAAAGATTAATTAAACCAAGTATTCTTTTATATTTAAAATTTATTATATTAATATTAAAGAAAATGTATCAAAACAAACTTTAATTTATTATTTCTTTTTACTTTTAACAAATTTTTTTTTTAAGAATAAATAGAAAGAAGAGTATTAATTTTTTTCTAAAAAAAAGTAAATTAATTAGTAAAAAGAAAGTTTAAATATTAATTAAGAAGAAATGAAAGGGAAAGATGATGGGCCTTATGTTTCATGGTTTGGCCCAAATGAAGACAAGAATGAAGGAGAACAAGGATGGGTGCGCGTTAGAAAGCATGAAGTGGGCTTGGCATAGTGGGGCGCACATGCCCAATTGAGATGTTTGTACAATAATTTTTAGGGTTCGTGTTTTGGTCACTCAGAACCTAGGGTTTACAGTTTGCACAGCGGCGCTCCTCCCCTCTCGTCTTCGTCCTCTTCGTCTTTCTCAAAACATGGGGCTTTTGATTCCTCTCCCCAACTTCCAGTCGCCAGAGCACTACCTCCACTCTCTCCTCTCCGTGACTACACAGGGCAGTGATTTGAAAAGGTATGTTTTTCTTTCTAAGCGCGTTTTAGGGTTTAGGTTTTACTTTTGCATGTTATCATTTTACAAAGCTTTAACCTTTGATATTTATGATATGGTGATGCAGAAAAAGAAAGAGAGAAACTGATACCTTGGTGGCTTCGTCTCTGGGGAACGAATGGAGGGTTGGAATGGCGGTGCTCTCGGTGGCCGGAAGAGGAGGAGCGTGATGATGATGCTAGCTCACTTTTGGTGTTTTTGTATCTTTGTTTGATGATGATGTTATTTCTGAAAAACACTGGAATGATTGCTTCTGATTTTCTCTTCCTCTTCTTTTGGCTGATGCTTAATGATTATGAACATGTGTATACAGAAAGATTGTTTGTTGTTAGATTTTGTATGACTTGGGTTGATGATGATTCTTTTCTGAGACTTGCTTCTTTCTCTTCTTTGCTATGTTAATGATGAGGGTTTTCTGGGATTTTTTCCTCTTGTTGATTTGGTTTTTTATTGATGTTTGATGATGGTGAAACTGTGAACCATTGCCCCTTTCTTTTACTTATGGATCTCTTCTTTTTCCTCTTTGGGTGCTGGATATTTTGTCAGTGATGATTGTATTCTGAGATTGCCTGTTGTTGTTTTGATGTTTGGTATTTGATGATGGTGAGACTGAACTGTGTTAGTAGCTTAGGCAATTTCTGGCCTTGAGTTGCACTTTTGCTTTTGGTAGGCTATGCAGTTCGAAACAGGTTTTGAGAGTTTTGGGAGGCAAGCTTGAGATGCAGTTGAATTGGCTTGTGTGATTTTTGGTGCTTGTGTTTACAAGCAATTTTACAGATTTTTGCTTGTTGAAGGCAGGTTTGGCCACTTGCAGTTTTGCAGGTTTGAGTTTGCTTTGTTGAAAGCAGGTTGTCTTGCTTCTGGTGTTTGGAGGCAGGTTTGAGACTTTTGTTAAGCTTACTTGTTTTTTGTTGGAAGCAGGTTTATGCAGTTTGGGTTTTTGACAGCAGCTCTGAGTTTTATTTGTTTGGTACAGGCAGGTTTCTAAACTTTGGTATACAGGCTTGTGCTTGTTATTTCAACTTGCAGTTTGTGAATTTAGTATAGGTTGGAGGTTTTTTGTAATGCAAGCTACAGGTTTTCTTAAGCTTGCAATTTTGGCTCTTTCCTTCTGAACTGTTAAAACTGTTCTATTTATTTCCTTTCTCATTGCTTTTGTACAGCCTGCCAAATTGCAAAACCTCCTTCTGGTTCTCTCTTTCTCTCTCCATAAAGCATTTTAAAATTTTTTAATGTATTTTTTATTCTGAAAAGTTTTGTCGGCCAGAACATGATGAGAAGTTTGACAAGCCTGCTTGCTTGTATCTTGGTTTATCTCTGCATTGTACTTTCCATATTTTCTGCACTGTATGCTTTTTGACAGCTTGTGTACTTCGTTTGACAGTTTTGCAACTTAGTTTGCTTTTCTGTTTTGACAGTGAGTTTGCATTTTGAAACTCAGTTTGGCAATTCAGTTTGACATTGTGTGCAGCCTTGTGCCTTCTTTGTGTGCAGCCTTGTGCCTTGTATCTTTGCATTTAATTGATTGTATGCTTTGCAAATTATTTTACTTTCCTCTTTGTGAACCAAGAAGAGAAATCTTCTTGTGATTTGCAAAGAGGACGAGTAAAACATGATGAAACCAAAAACAATCTGATTCTGGCCAACAAGCTTTAATGATGACTTTATATTTATCTACTTGAAAATGCTTTTCAATTTAACTGCACTGATTTCTTTTTCTGTCTTTGCAGGTAAATACCAGTTGGATAATGGAAGAAGCAGTAGAAGATAGAAGAAATTCAAGAGACTTAGGCTTTAGATTTATTTTCTTTTCATTTATTGTAATAAATATTATTGTAAACACTGTAAATAAATTTACAATATTCGAATAACATTTGTAACAATATTTGAAATAAATAAAGAGTCTTTGTCAAGTATTTCCTTTTTTCTTTTGCACTGTTTATTTAACTATTTAAATCTCTTGAATTAAAATGACTGGAAATGTATCCCAATAACTTTAACCTAGGTGAAATAAATAATCAAAAAACTTTGTCGTCTCGCAACCTTGCATTAACCACAACACGCCTGGCATTCCAATTAATCATATGCATTGTACAGTTAAACAAACAAGCGTTCCATACACTTTTCACTTCACTTATCAAACCAATGCCTCAAAGTTTCAATCAAAGTCTCAGCTCCTATCCCATATATTTAGGTTTTGAGAAGCAACTGGTAATCTGGAACAAGCGTAAAAATAATGTAACAGTCAATTGAATTATTGTGGATTCAATTTCTTCTGAGAAATACGAGTGAAAACCCTAATTCCAGATTTGTCGTTAAAGAAAAGTTTGTTTGATCAATTCCTGAGCCAATCTCAACCCAATCAATGGAAACCCTGATTCTGGACTTGTTGTCAAAGAAAAGTCTGTTTGTCCGATTCTTGGGTCAATCTTGAAAGATCAGGGAAAACCCTGAAGTTGTGATTTCTTGTGAAAAAGGGAGGGCAAGTTTTGGGTTACAACACACGGGCACTCCTAATAGTAGAGATAACTCTTCTAGTGTAGGTACCAACTGATAGTCAGGAAAGGTGAAGCAATGATGTATGGGATCAAAGAATTGGAAGAGCACACACATCATTTCTTCTTGGAAATCGAAGGTAGCCAAACTGAGGAGTCGCCCATATTTCTTGGTAAAAGGAGAATCTCCGGGCACCTGTGATGCTAACTCTTGGAGCTGAGGGTGTGCTTTTACGAAGCTGATTCAAATGGTGTTTCTTCGGACGAAGTTTATGGCCTACAAAACAAAAACAAAGATAAATTCCTAAATCCTTGAAATGGTTAGTGAGATTGCGTATGATATTATGATGTTCATGATGTTATGTACAAGTAAGCATATACACACAAGGAAAAAACAAGTCCTTAGGTTTAGGCTTGCATGGAGTTTATAGGTAATTACCATCTTGAAGTTTAGTTGGCTCAAACCTGTCCTAGTTAATAGTAACCGGGTTCTAAGGGATCTCAATATCACTGACCTTTCTTTTAGGCATTGTCCCAGCACATCAATCTTTTCTTGCGGCCGGGATATCCCAAAAGTCTAGTCTCAATGAGTGTAGTATCAAGTATCAACCAATTTTCAGCTTTCCACCGAAACCGGTTATCTCACTACGTCCTAATTGGCCAAGTTTGTGGAATTAAAGTTCTAAAGTCAGTTAGTGTTTCATGATGCCACTCAGCGGCCCCGTATTCTCCCCGATTTAACACAAGGGATACCGGTACCCACAAATGCGTCACACTAATGTAACCATTTTTCAACCATATCAGTCTACGCCGTACAATTTCCACAATCTATTGCTACTTACCTAATAATGTGTCCCAGATCCGGGTGGAGGATCAAAGCAAGCCCAAACAAGGAACCATAATGTAAAGCATGCAAGTCAAACAAAGAAAGAAAGTAAATGTGATCTAGCCCTAAGGTAACCCCACTTTTAAAATATTCCCCAGCAGAATCGCCAGGTGGGAGAATTGTCTTGGTTGTTTTGCGTTTGATCGCAAATGTTGCGGTTAGCAAGAGTCACCATCGACTTTTCTTTTATCCAAAAGGGAAGGCTGAGAAGAACATGAAAGACCTTTGAGATTGTTTCTTGAGTTCGGGGGGTAGATTATGAAAAGGGAAGGTATTAGCACCCTTTTCATCCGTAGTTATCTACAGGCTCTTAGTTGCTTGCTAGATCACTTGCTTTTGTTTGAAAATGTGCTTTGTGTGTTTTTTGAAAGTATTTTGAAAAGGCGCCATCGTTTAGGCAAATATTGTAATGATTCTCGTTTGTAAGAATGTATACAAAGTGTTGATCTTTTGAAAATGTTTTCAAGTTTGAAAGATGTTTTGAAAGTGTTGGTGTTTGTTTTGAAAATAAAAAGGATGTTTTTGGTTTGAAAATGAGCAAGCAACTAGGAACATTCTACCTACTCAAAAGTCTTTCATGTTTATTTCCTCTTTCCTTTGAAATTGTTATCTTACCATTGATTTGGTAAGAAACCCTATCTTTGGATGTAAAAGGGACGGGCAAGGGACATCGTATAGTCATGAATAGCAATGTTGTAAGATATCTTGGCATTTTCTTTAGGGACTAAGATAATTTTTGAAAGGAAACTTTGATAGCATCATCGAGGGACTATGATCTTGTATTTTGTTTGTTTTTGCTAAGACATCTTACATGCGTATTATGACCATTTATTTCTCAAGGAAACAAGTGGAGTTAACCCTAGAGGTGTAAGTGTTCAAGTGTATTGGTTTACATGCATAGTTTTGTCTTTGAATTAGCGTTTTCTAAGCATTGATTTTATCTTCCCATACAAATCCTAATTACTAGGAATAATGGAAAGCGGTAAATTGCGGAATTTAAATGTCCTATGCTATTACAACGCTTTAGGGGATGGGGATACAAGTTTATAAATGGGGAATGAAAGCAATAAACCTTATTTACTATTACATATTGATATGTTACACAAATGTAAAATAATAATAAAAGGTAAATGAATGTATAAATATGGAAAAGGGCAAAGTATGTGATAAAAACCCTAAAATCTAAGTATTTAAGAAAATAATGTTTTTTGTTTGTTTTTGCGAAAAAGAAGTTTGAATTTTGAAAGAAAAGAAATTAGTCCTAATTTGTATTTACAAATTTAATTAAAGTGAAATTAAAGTGTTATTGATTAATTTATGAAAATAAGTTAAATACTAAAATATTCTAAATGTTTTAAGGAAAATAATTTTGGAGTTTTGTTTTAGGAAAATATTTTTAGTGTAAAAATAATAATAAAAACCCTAGTTCTAATTAATTTTACAAACTAATTAATAAAATAAACCTAAGTGTGATTAAATAAAATTATTTTTTAATTTATGAAAATAAATTAATTAATTTAAAACCTAAGTCAAAAATCTTTTATGACTTTTTATTTTATTTTTGGATGTTAAATAAAAATGATTAAATAAAAATAATTAAATGAAAAAAAGAGAGAGAAAGAAAAACGAAAATGTTTTAGGCTTGTATGCAAAGAGTACACATGGGGTGAGTGTTAGCAAAACAAAGCTAAGCCCAATGACCCTGCTGGCCTAGGCGCCTGTATTATAATCCAGTGTGGGTGGTCTTTTGAGGGTCCATCAAGGTGGAAGCATATAGTGCGCTGGATCTGGCTTGATGAAGATCAGATGGTGTTGATTGAGGGTATATCATGCGCGTGTAGAAGCTGCCTCTATGGGATCTGTAAAAATAAAACATGAAAAAGCAAAAGGGTATCACAGGGGCTCGAACCCAGGTCCCTGTAGTCACAGGCGCGCGCTTCTACCACTGGGGTGGCTATACATCCGTTTATTAAAACAAAACCAATGATATATATTTGAAACACATTCCTAGGCCTGTATTATCTTCAACCTCGCGCCAGAACATTCAACATGATTTTTTGAAATTGCTATGTCTTTCATTTATCAACCATTTTCAAAAGTAAAAACATGAAAGTTACTGGAAATTTCATCACGAATCCAACCATGTAAATAACTTAAGCTAACACTCAAAGATGAACATGAATTTTAAATGGTACCAAATTCTGACCTAATTTTTTTAGAGATTCAAACTTAAAATCCTCTAAGCTCAAGCAATATAAATGAAAACTATGGACATGGTTAGGTTTAGGGCAATGATATCTACATTTTTCATTCACAAATTAACCATTAATGATGCCTATATGAAGAGTTCAAAAGTAAAAAAAACTCACCTTGAAAATGGAATTTGTGTTTTGAATTAGAGCTGCTTTCAAAGTGTTTTGATGATTGGGTTAGCTTCCTTGAACCTCCAGGAAGCTATTGCAAAGCTTACTTTATCCTGAGAGTTCTTGAATCAAGATGAATAAGTCAATGTACAATCCCCCTTTTTTGAAAATGGAGGATGGTGCAAATGGTATTACAGTTTGAAAACAGGGGTTGGGATAGCTTCTATGTGTGTACTAAAAGCTTTATGGATGATTTGGCCAAGAAACGCACAAGGGGATTCTGAGATTGGATTCAAAAATCAGAAATGACAAGTTTTTATGCTTGTATGGCAATTTATGGTTTTGGGGAGTTTGAGGGAGTTTGATAGCTTGTATAATCGTGTGCCAAGTTGCATAAGAGTGTCTTGACATATAGGAAAAGGTTTGGAGACTTGTAGAAGTCAGAAGTACCAAATCACATGCTTGTGGATTTTGACTTGTTTATGAAGCAACATGGACAAACATGGTTTCAAGGCAAGGTAGGGTGGTTAAGAACTTTAAACACACTTCTTATGATCTTATAGACTTAGTGTATGCAGAAGGAACAACTACAAAGCTCAAGAACTGATTTTGTGTATAGAAGCTACTTTTTGAAAATGGCAATGTGCACTTTCTTCCCAAAATGGAAATAAGCATGGGAAATGCATTGAATGCTTGAGTTGAAGCCTATAACAGCTATGAAAACATTTAATTATGGAGTGCCTAACAAGTTTGAGGCCTGTAAAGAAAAGATTGTGCAGCCTAGCATGCATTTGCATTCTTGTTCATCATGAAATTGACCTATAATTCAAGAATGAAATGCCAACTTCATGCCTTCGATTTTCCTTGCTCAAACATGATCTCAAGGAGTTCTTGTACATTTTGGAAAGCTTGTAATGTTATCTACAACCCCTATTTGAATCACTTTTGAAAATTCCCCCTGGAACTATGTGAAAAATTGCCATGAAGTTAGGTCAAAATCCTGCCTAAACTAGGGCAAAATTTTCACAAAGTGTTTAGTTTCGTGAACATGTATTCACAAAATCATAACTTGAAATCCATGCATTTATAGGAGAAGTTTTGTAAACAAATGTTTTAGATATCCTTGAGATCTACAACTTTCATGTTGAAAGTTTCTCTTGAATCATCTTGCATCATGGTGAAAAATTGGCTCAAAGTTGTGAAAAAATATGAAGTTTCCAACACTTAGAAAACTTTCTAAGTTTGGAAACTTTGACTTTTCAAAATAAAATCTTGACTTTTTGATTTCTTGATGAACAAGTTTCATATTTTGACATGTTTTGATGAATTTGATCTTTGACACTTGATTTTGACCAAAAAGTCAAAGTTTGACTTTTCAGTGTGCAGTTGACTTTTGATTAGTTGACTGAAAATCAACTATCAATCAATTGATCTTGAGGGATTTTTTGAGTCACGCCATTAGGTAAAAATGATGCAATTGAATCCTTGAGATCATGTTTCCAACCAATCAACCATTCGCTATGTCAAAAATCAGAAATTTTCCTTTCTCAGTCAAAACCCTAATTTTGACCATTTTGCCCTTTTAATGATCTGATCAAATTTCTTGAGGAATTATGGTCCAAACTTGATAAAATGACATATATTAGTTCATAATGTTGATATGGATCAAAAAATGTGAAGTTTGACTGTAAATTGACCATATTTGACTTTTTCCCCAATACAGCTGATTTTTAGGTCAATTGATCAATTGACTGGGCAAAAATGTGATCCAAGACTTGAAACATGACATGAGAAATATTGAGGGTCCGTAATGATCCATGAAAGTCATATGAGGCACTAAATGTTCAATTATCATTATGCAATCTCAGACCCTAATTTCAATCATCAATGCTTAAAGAGGTGTCTTGAGCTGATCAACCCTTGTGGGGTCTTGAACCAAAGGAGATCTTGTAAGAAAATACTTGATAAATGAGAGGGAATATTTTGGGGTACAACAGTCATCTATATTCAAAGTCATGTGGGATAACGAAGCTCCTCAGACCACTATTGAGAGATTAGATGAACCGGCATACTGCTATGAGATTGATACTGAAGAAGTAACAGACAAACCTTTATTCTATGAAGTGAAAAGGTATCTCGAGGCTCAACAATATCCTGAGGAGGAATCTGTCAATGATAAAAAGTTTTTGAGAAGGATCTCCGTAAAGTTCTTCCTCAGTAATGGAATCCTCTACAAGCACAACCACGAATCTTATTTACTTCAGTGTGTAGACATGAGTGAAGCAGAGAGGATTATAGAAGATTTACATGAAGGTACTCTTGGCACCCATTTTAGTGGACACACCATGGATAAAAAGATCCTACAGGCAGGATATTACTGGTCCACTATGGAAGTAGACTGTTATCAGTATTCCTGAACTTGTCACAAATGCCAGATCTATGCTGATAAAGTACATGTACCTCTGGTTCCCATGAATGTCTTGACGGCTCCATGGCCCTTTGCAATGTGGGGCATTGACATGATCTGAGAGATTATACCTACCACTTCCAATGGGCATCGATTCATCCTAGTGGCCATTGATTACTTCACGAAGTGGGTTGAGGCTGCCTCTTTTGCTACTGTTACCAAGAATGTTGTGGCGCGGTTCATCAAGCATAACCTTATCTGTCGGTATGGTGTTCCATAGATAATCATCACAGACAATGGTACAAATCTCGACAATATTATGATCATTGAACTCTATAAACAATTCAAAATCTAGCATCATAATTCTTCCCCTTACCGGTCGAAGATGAATGGCATTGTGGAGGCTGCTAATAAGAACATAAGAAAATCATACAGAAGATGACAGTGACATACAAAGATTGGCATGAGATGTTACCATTTTATCTTCATGGTTACCTCACCTGAGCACGAACGTCAACAGGGGCCACACCTTATTCTCTGGTGTATGGCATGGAGGCTGTCCTACCTATAGAGGTCCAGATCCCTTCTTTAAGAATCATGAAGGATGCAGGTTTGAACAAAGATGATTGGATCCATACTCGACTTAACAAACTGAATGTGATTGATGAGGAAAGGCTTACTGCTGTCTGTCATGATTAGATGTACCAAAAACGAATGATCAAAGCTTTCAATAAAAAGGCCAGACATCAGTTATATCAAATGGGTGATCTAGTAATCAAGCGCATCATACTGCCACAAGGTGATTCCAGGGGAAAATGGACTCCCACATAAGAAGGGCCATTTGTAAAACATGTTTTCTGGTGGAGCCATGATTCTGACCACCATGGATGGTGATGACCTTCCTCACCCTATTAATGCAAACATAGTGAAAAGATACTACACATGAATAAAGACCCGTTGGGTTGAATGGCCTAGGCAAAGATAAGGGCATCCCGATGAACCAAAAGGGTTCGACAAAAATTAAGGATAAATACAAAAAATATGTACACCGGGCAAGTCGAAAACCTGAAAAGGCGGCTTGAGCAAAAAAAGGTATCCCGGTGGACTGAAAACCCACAAGGGGCGGTCCAGGAAAAAGTTAGAGATTTAAAGCGTACAACTATGTCCCATTGAATCACCTTATGACCGGACTTCTGTATCAACTATCAAACTCAAACGGTACCGATCAATCCAGTCAGCTTCGGACAAGTAGCAAAGTGATAGGGGAAATAGCAGAATTGAAGCTCAATGGGATTATTACACATAGTTGTTTTCTCTTTGTACACTATTTTGTATAGTTTTTATTTTCACGTCGGCGTTCTCCTACTAGAACGTCAATCTCTTTGTAAAAAAAAGCCTGTTATAGGCAAACTTCAAAATCAATGCAAGTCATTTCTTTGAAAGTACAAAACTATTTGTTTTCCATTCTTCTGTTTTGTTGTGCAAAAACGTCCAGTGATTATTTTTGACATATGCATTTGAATATAATTATTACTCACAAATACTTGTATAAGAAACAGAAATACAATTACTAATGACTTTAAGAAATGGGGCAAAGTATAAAAAAGCAATTTATAGTCCCAACAATTACTCTTTCCAGCAGGTACATGAGCAGAGACGTCTTGGGACAAAGTCACCACTACATCCTTAGCATACGACCCAATGACGTTTATATTCCCCATAGAGTAGAAACAACCAAGGTTATGATCTCTTCTTCCCCAAGCAGGAATCACTTCCTCCAGCAAAAGTTCCTTCAGAGAACTAAAATTTATACTCCCCAGCTGAGTTTTATAATCTCGAACAGTTTATAAAGCCTTATACCCGGTAGAGTTTATTTATCCAACTACGGAAGTTCATTCCCCAACAATGTTTATTTCTCTACATCGGTAGAATATTCCGACAAAACATCATCTTTCTCCACAGAGTCCTTCTCAAGTAGGAGTCAAAGATCTCTGGCAGAATACTCTCAAATAGAAAGAGGAAATCCTTGGTGAATCATCTCCATTCATCATCCCCAACAGAAATGAAGGATTCAACTTCCCAATACTCTTCAGCAGCAGTCAGGGATTTACTTTCCCAGACTAAGAAATATCACCATAATATCCCATATTCATACATCATGGCATGCACATACACATTGCATATAGCATAATCTCATTTATTTTGAGAACGTCATCACAATGCATTTCATACGTTATGACATTGCATACGACTAACTCTTTGCTGTTTTCAGGAAAGATCAAATCAACAAACACCGTTGACTACTTAGGTGACCTGATAGTCTTCTTAAAAGTTACGCCTGATGGAGAGCTATTTCAGCATTTTCCTCAAAAAGATGTTCTCACAATACCTTCTCTGGTTCAGTTAGATCGATGCTAAGATCTCTCTGATTTCTATTCCAGTTGAAGATATTCCAAGACTTTTTTCTGGTTCAGTTAAATCAACATTAAGATTTTTCTGATTTCCATTCCAGTCAAAGTTAATTCAAGACCTTCTCTGGTTCAGTTAGATCGATACTAAGATCTCTCTGATTTCTACTCCAGTTGAAGATAATTGAAGACTCTTGTATGGTTCAGTTCAATCGACCCTAAGATTTTCTGATTCTTATCCACTCAAAGATAACTCAAAACCTCTGATGGTTCAGTTAAAATCGACCCTAAGATTTTTTGATTCAGTCAAAGATAACTCAAGACCTCTGATGTTTCAGTTAAATCGACCCTAAGATTTTCTGATTCAGTCAAAGATAACAAAAAATCTTTGCTGGTTCAGTTTAAATTGACCAATGATTTATTTTGATTCTTTTCCGATAGATACTTTCTCTAGTTCAGTTAAATCGACCCTAAGATTTTCTGATTCTTATCCAGTTAAAGATACTATAAAGCCTGGAGTCCGACCAGATAGCAGTTTATTAATTACTACGAAGCCTGGACCCGACCAAATGATAGTATAACCTATGACACCGAAGCCTGGACTCGACCAGATAACGATATACCTCAGATTCAAGTTGAGGCCTGGACCCGACCAAATAATAACTTAATTTCTTCAAATCGCTGAAGCCTGGATACAACCAGATAATAGTTCAATGTCTACAATTATTTCAAAGCCTAGAACCGACCAAATCGCAGTTAATTTCATATTCCCCAATAAGTCACTGTGAAGCCTGGAATACGACCAGATAGCAGTCAGTCTTATTGTGCTAAACAAGTCGCCGTGAAGCCTGGATCCTGACCATATAACAACTCACTTTCAGGAGATAACTCCCCAATAGAGTAATGGACAACCAAAGTTCCTAGACTCTATTCCCCACAAAGTTTTTCTCAAGCAGGAGAACAACAGAAACTCACATTCCCCGGCGAATTCCTCTTAAAACATCAGGAACAGGAACCACCAAAGGGACCACGTGTGAAATCAATATCTACTTTGGATGGCATCTTTAAGCCCATCTCCGACGGCTCTTTGTCATCTTATCCAAATGGCATCTGTAAGCCCATTCCCGCCGCCACCAATAATCGGTGTTACTTCATGCGAGTGCAAATTTTCGGGCACTCTAGTGTTCAATCATCTTCCACCTTCAAATCACGAAAGGCAAACAAGCCAATCTACATCTTTAGGTTTAAGAAGTTTGAACAGGGGAAGCTGTTGTACCCCAAAATTTTCCCTCTCATGTTTTCCAAGGTTTTCTCTTACATGGTTGGTCATAAACACTTAATTAAAGAAAAATAAATATTTTGAAGATTAAAGAAAGATTCTTCGATTGGAATTGGGGCAAAGTTCCTTTGATTGACATATGGACAGGAGGCTTCGAATCGCCTTGGGACAAGGTCTTTCGATTGGCACTTTAACAAGATCTTTCGATTGGCACTTTAAAAAGGTTCTTTGATTGGCATCTGAATAGGATGTCTTTTAATTGACATCTGGACATGGAGACTCGATTGGGCATATAAAACCCTTCGACCAGGCACTGGACCACCTTTGATCAAGATTGGTTCACAAGGCTTCTAGTGCGCATTAGCTACTTCAGACTTGCCTTAGATCCACAAGACAGAGGCTTCCTCAAACTTGTCTTGGATTCACAAGGGCAAAGGTTTCTTCTATGATTACCTTCAATGCACAAGGAAAAGACTTCCTCTGTGTTTGCTTTCAATGCACATGGCCAAGACCCCTCAACATAATTTTTGCACTATGGCACCCAATATGACCCCTTCGAAAGAGTGTTCCAAAGGCCCATTCGAAGGAGACACATTGGTGGCCCATTCGATGGAGGCAACAAAAGACTATTCGAAAAACACTCAAAAAGTCCATCCGAAGGAGGCCATCAAATCCATTCGAAGGAGCTAAATCAGAGCCATTCGAAGGATGCCATCAGATCCATTCGAAGGAGGCCATTAGAGCCATTCGAAGGAGGTCATCAGATCCATTCAAAGGAGAGAATTCTAAAGTCAAATGTCCACATACATTTGATATTCAAAAAAGGACAAGATCCCATGTTTTTGGCCAACGTTACAAATTCTCATTCATGGATTTCAAACACATAATCAAGGCTATTTAAACCTTTTCCTTCTTGTCCCCTCTACCCCCTCTATATAAAGAGATCACAAGTGTTGCATCAGACACGAGGAGATTGCCTAGAAAAAGAGAATACTCACACCACCATAGACTCGATCAAAATTCTGACTAGTTTTCTTTGCAGGCACCCTCAATCCAAATAAAGGCTATATTTGTGGGATTCCCAAGAATTTGTTCCAAGCCACGCTCAAATTGAAGCATTTATAGTTGGTAAGGACTTACCCAAATCGAAACTGCATTTCTAAGCCTTTTGAATACATATTATTGCTATACATGTGCTGCTAATACCATTTATGTTTATATGAGCATATCATACACAAGATAATATGTAGGAATAAAATCACGCCATTGAAAGGCATGACATGATCTGCCTTTTGAAACTCATGGCATAGCTCGTTTCAAGTCAAAATAAGCTTAGGCCTGAGGACAGAAGATTCGAATTAGGGAGAAGGACCTGAGTTCGATACCCAGGTCCTGCATCTTTATTTTTTTCCAGCATTTGCCTTGCCGGTTCAATTCGAAGAACAAACTCCTCATTGGATAAAAAAAGGAAACATCCCTCCTGGATCAAAAATCCCATCCCCTTCATAGAATCGAAGGACAACATCCCCTCTGGATCGAAAAGTCCATTCTCCTTGCAATCGAAGGAGTCCCTTTTTCTTTTTGTATTTTATTCTTTGTTCAATTTCTTTATTGACTCTTTTTCTATTCAACCTGGCATTAAATCAAAAAAATCACAAAAATTAGACTTAGACATTTTAATTAAACAATTAATTTCTTAATTAATTGATTAATTAAATTTTAACCATTTTCTTAACTTAAAATAAATCATAATTTAGGACCTAATTCAGATTTAATTTTCTTTTCATAATAAAAAACAACCAAAAAGTTTTTTATTTCTTTGGATATTATTAGACGTTATTTTCAATTTCACGCGCGTTTACTTAATTCCGTATTTTTATTATTAATGTACCTGCCCACTGGATGTAATAAATTAAAACTAGGACATTTACTGCTTTATCCCCCCATTCTTGAATAGTGTAAATCCCCTCCCCAAAGCATTGTAATAGCGTAGATTTAAATTACTGCACTTTAATATTCTGCAATATACATTAACTGCTAGTAATTAGGTGTATATGATAAGACTAATAGTCAAACGCTAGCAAACTTAACAAAAAGATAAATAATTGAATTGAACACAATTGTAGACGAGCACCTCTAGGGTATCCCACTTTGGTTGCCTTTAAGAAATAAAATAGTCATGAGGCAGGAACGCTTTAGCAAAGACCCATAAATCAAAAAAGATCATAGTCCCTCGATGACCCTACGGTTTCCTTTCGGTAAATGATCTAGTCCCTAAAAGAAAATTGCTAAAGCGTCTCCACAAGTTGCCTTTGTGACTGTAAAACGTCCCTTCGATTGTCCCTCAAACATCCAACGATAGGGCTACCTACTCACTAATAGTAGGATAGCACTGTCTAGAGGAAAAGAGGAAAATAATGACCCTTTTCGAGTATAAAAGTAGAAAGCTGTTAGAAGTTTGCTCAAACATTTTACACTTACACCAAAAAAACTACTTTTCAAAAACAATTTCAAAACACTTTGTATACTTTCTCCACTATCCCGAGAAACATTACAAAGTTCACCGTACTAAGGCATTTTTCAAAACATTTTCAAACACACAAAGCACAAAATTATTTCAAAATGAGCAAACCTCTAAGAGCCCGTAGAAAACTACGGATGAAAAGGGTGCTAATACATTCCCTTTCCATAATCTACTCCCCTTATTCAAAAAACATCTCGAAAAGGTCTTTTTATATTCTTTTCACCCTTTCCTTAAATTGGATAAAAGAAAAGACGGTGGCGACTCTTACTTACCGCATATTTGAGAATACAAAATGCAAAACCAGTATTTAAACAGTCAGTTCTGCCATCGTATCATACATGCTGATAAGTCGCACCAAAATTTTTGAGACCAAAAGGCATGACCTTATAGAAAAAGGTACCACAAGGAGTTGTAAAAACGGTTTTGTCCATGTCTTCAGGATCCACTTTTACCTGATTGTAACCTGAGAATCCATCCATGAAGGAGAACATTGAAGATTGAGCATTATTATTAACCAACACATCAATACGAGGCAACGGGAAATCATCCTTCGGGCTTGCTCTATTCAAATCTTGGTCGTTAACATATATGCGTACCTTACCATCCTTCTTAGGTATAGGCACAATGTTAGCAATCCATGGTGGATAATTTATCACAAATAAGAAGCATGCATCAAGCTGTTTCTGAACTTCTTCTTTGACCTTCAAAGCTATGCCAGGTCTGGTTCTTTGTGCCTTCTGCTTTACAGGAGGACATTCTGGCTTGAGTGACAATTTGTGCACCACTATATCAGTGTCTAAACTAGGCATGTCTTCATAAAACCAGGCGAAGATGTCAGCATACTCTCGAAGAACCTCAATCAACCCCTAATTTTATTCACTTTGCAAGGTGACACCTATCTTGAATTCTCTCTTTTCCTCTTCAGTACCGATATTGATGACTTCTATATATTCTTGATATGGCTGGAAGACCTTCTCTTCCTGTCTCAAGAGTCTCGCCACTTCTTCTGGGACTTCACAATCTTCCCCACTATCCTTGTTAGCATGGTCAACTGAATTCTCAAGGATATTAGGAACCATAACACTATCATTTTTGATGGAATCCGAGGCAGATCTGCATGATTGATGGTTTTATGTTTTATTTAGAAAGTGCAAGAAAATATTTAGTATATGAAATGAAAAGCATTGCCATTTTATTTTGAAAAGTAAAAGGTGAAAATAAAAGACACAGAACATAAATTGTATGCGAAAGTGCAACTTTTATTCAATTTTAAATGGATATTGAAACATAAGGGCCCCTTATCCAAGATGTATTTATGCCTTGGGAAGATCATATGACTTAATGGAAACAGAAAATTACACATCAAAGAAAATAACTTCAGGGATGTCCACGACAGTCCAATTGCTGAGCTCCTAGTCTGGTGTAATTTGATAGATAAATATGGAAACATCTTCATCCTCAACTTCATCATCTACTACAAGAACTTGTCCTTTTTTGATTGTACCAGCACTGATGAACACTTCAGAAATAGGGAGAACTTGCTTTCCTTTGAGAGGAACCAAACTAGCTTGCACGGAGGAGGGTGGCTGATATCCAAGGCCACAAAAATATTTCTTCTCAGGTACCTCAATAACTTTTACCTAGCCATCATGGGGATATCTATATTCCATGATGGCTTTAAGATCATTCAAAGAGGCCATGGGTGCTTCATACTTCTTATCTTCCGCAACGGAAACCTGTCAACAGAAACAATCTCTAGAGCTTGAAAGGGCAACTCATGCACTTTGCCTTCCACTTCCACATAACGATAGGTTGTCAGATTGTTAATCACTACATCTTCTTCTCTACAGATGGCAAAAGATTTGTCGTCTACAATGAATTTTAGGCATTGGTGAATAGTAGATATCACAGCTCCCGTTACATGGATCCATAGGCGACCCAAAAGGCAAGTATAAGAGGGACGAATGTCCATAATATAGAATGAAAAATAGAAGGTGTGGGGACCAATATTGATAGGCAAGTCCACTTCTCCCTCCACAGACCTCCTTAAACCATCAAATTCTCGAACACTTAGGGTGCAAGGCCTCATCATTACCCCATCCATATTCAGCTTAAACAGAGTAGTCGTGGGCATCACATTGAGAGAAGAACCCGTATCTACCAAAACTCGAGATAAAACCGTATCCAAAAACCTCCTGGAAATGTGCAGCAGTTTGTTGTATGCATTGCCTTCAACTGGGAGCTCATCATCATAGAAACCCAAGCAATTTCCTACAATAATATTGGTTATGATCCCTTCAAACTGAGCCACAAAAATGTCATGTGTAACATGTGCAGAACAAAAAATCTTAAATAAGGCATTGTCGTGAGTCTCTGTGCACAAGAGAAGGGACAAGATGGATATCTTGGATGGTATCTGGTTGAGTTAATCAACCACTTTGTAACCACTTCTCTTGAGAATCCTCAAAAGTTTCTCCGCTTCTTGTCCTAAAGAAGGTTCAGGCTGGTTACCAATAACTTGCCTTCCCCTAGCCTTGGCTAGATCATCACTGTTGGTTTCTTTGGGAGTTAGTGGTGAGGGAGAAAAGACCCTGCCACTACGAGTCATGTTATGGGTTCCTACGATGTTGGCACCATTCTTATCACCCACTGGGGGACACTCATATTTCTTCCCAAGAATATATACCACATTATACTCCCATGGAGCTGCCTTTGAGTTGTCACACAGAGGAGGAATAGGAATTTGAGCCGTCACAGAGGTAACTAGAGCTTGAGTCATTAATGGGGTAGCGGGAACCTGAATCATCAACAGGGTGCCTTGTGTTAATGAGATGTTCCTCGGATAATAAGGAATTTCTAAGACATCAATCTCTTCTTCTAGAAATATCTTCTCTGCCTGTAGAACACCTTTTTCCATTAACGGTTGGATATCCGTCTTCAAACTAGTACACTGTTCAGGTTTAAAGGAACATAGTAAGAAAAAATCATGGAGTTCTTGTAACACCTCGTGCTTCAAAAAATGTTCTCTAACAGTCCACAATGACATCTTGATCTTGTCAACCTTGGTTACTAGAATTTGCTTACAACCTTTTTCAATAGCATTGACCGCTGCCCCTGGGTGAGGAGGCAAGGGATTATTCTGAATATTGGGACCAACATGGTTGAAATTTATGGTCTTTGCATCGAGGAGGTATTGAACTTTACATTTAAATTCTCTACAATTCTCAATTGTGTGGCATGGGGCTCCAGAATGAAATTCAAAATGAGCATTAATATTATACTCCCTTGGGAGAGGATTTGGTGGTGGATGAAGTTCACGCAATTGAACCAACTGATTGGCAAGTAATTAAGGGAGAAGCTGAGCGTATGACATAAGAATAAGATCAAATCTCCTCTCAAACATTCTTTGTCTCTGTTGAACTCTTGGACCTTGAGGTTGCTGATTTTGTTGTTGATAATTTAGAGGTGGTTCAAATTATTGTTGTGGAAGATACTGTGGTTGAGGAGCGAAAGGCCGCTGTTGGGCCATCCATGATGCTGGAGTTGTAGCATCATACACTTAAGAAATATATTGATTAGGAATAATAATAGGTGTTGTGAAATAAGGAAATCAAACTTGAGGATATGCAAGAGCTTTTCCTTGGTCGATGGTGAAAACACTAGTCTCACCCTCTTTCTTCTTGACAAAACCAGAAAACGGCTTCCTACCAATGCCAGTATTGTTGTTGTTATGGATATCTTGGATCGTTCCAGCCTTGATACAAGTTTCAACATGTTCTCCAATAAAAACCATATCAGAGAAAGAAGTAGAGGTATTGCTGATCATGTGTTGGAGATAAGGACCTCATAGTTTACCGATGAACAAATTAATTAGTTTATGATCCAAGAGAGGAGGTTGGACCCTTGCATCTAGTTCACGCCACCTTTGAGTGTACTCTTTAAAAGACTCTTCTGATTTCGGTGTCATCCCTTGAAGCTGAGTGCAGCTAGGAGCCATGGCAGTATTATAATGGTAATGTCTCAAAAATGCGTCAACAAGCTCTCCCCAAGTATTGACATGAGTTCTTTCCAATTGTATATACCATTCCAACAGTGTGCATGTCAGGCTTTCTTAGAAGAAATGCATGATTAACAGTTCATTTTCAGTATAAGCAGCCATCTTGCGACAATAGGAACAAATATGAGTGTCTGGGCAGGAGGTGCCTTTAAATTTGTTAAAATTAGAAACTTTGAACTTGGGAGGAATAACTATCCCAGGCACAAGGCATATTTCAGCAGTATTAAATCCAGAGTCTTGATACCTTCCACAACTTTGAGACGCTCTTAAAGAGAATGGTGCATTTTTGTAGTTTCAGTAACTCTAGCAGCGAAATTCACACAGCGCTAATCAAGATCAATGACATCGTGATGATTATTAACATCATTCTGAGGAATTCCTGTAGGGGTCTCAACATTCGCATTATTATTCCCTCTATTTGCAGAAGTGGAGGGGGCAGGAGTAGCGAGCTTGGTAACACTTTGATGGAGCTCTTATTGGCCCTTGATGATAGAATGAAGGGTTTCCATAAGCTGATTCATTCGGGTGCCCATGGTGTCCATATCTCGGTGGAAGGCATTCTAATTTTCTTCGAAGAGATCCATAAGTTTTCGCTGGTTTCTTCTTGTATGGTAGGGATGTAGGGAAGTCGTCTTTGCTATTCAGTGAAGTATGATTGAAAATGGACCCCAATAAGTTTTTATTGTGAATAATGAATGCATGATAATAAGAATGCATATTTTATCTTCATTTCCGAGGAAATCCAAAGACTCGTCTATCCATAAGTATCTTTTAATAATTTTTATTTTTGGAAAGCTTAACCAGACTTGTCTATGAAATTCCTTAGATATGAGATGCATATACATGATGGTAGGATGTCATGGTATGCTATGGCATGGTATCTCAGCTCCACATATTCTGGATAACCACTATATATTCCTTTGCATAAAATGAAAGTTACCGGATCAAAGGTCCCACGTCACGAGCATGGATTCAAGGTAACCACCCATAAGGTATGTATTAAGGGTTTATCACCTACCGAACAAGGTTCTAGGGAAATCCCTCAGTCTACATTCTTCCATTGGATATTACCAACATCCCAATTACTTGGTAATTAGTAATATTCACAAGAAAAACTCGTCCAAGTGCAGAATCGTGTGACAACTACTTCCAGATTACTCTGTAATAGTCTCCACACTACACCTAAAAAGGCCAGGATGGGTTAAGGGTTCTATGAATCTCAGCTTCTTTGGATCCCGGGTCAAAAGCATCATGTCTTCCCAATTACTTGGTAAACAATTCTACATTCAAGGGGACCTCTACTGAGTGGGGGATCTCATGTCTCCTTCTTCGGGATTACTCCCTCAAAGTTAACATGACTATACCGCCCATCCTAATCCAAAGTGTAACTCTAAGTCCGAGTATAGGACTTATCAAATGAAATCACCCACCCCAACATCACAGAAGATACAACATATCCAGAATACGTGAGAAGCAAAAGTACAATGCAATATATACAAAAGAAAGCAATAAAGCAATAAAGCGGTAAAGAAAATAAATATACACCCAAAGAAACAAGAAAACAAAACTAGGATTGACTTGCATTGGTTCCCCAACAGAGTTGCCAGCTGAAGTGACCGGCAAAAAATACAGAGCCTCCACCGAACTTTATTTATCCCGAAGGAAGGGGAAATATCGAGAAAACCCCAAGAGGATGGATAAGATGTTTTGGCGACCAAAAGAGAGGGTACAAAAGTCGATTATGCAAGGGGAAGGTATTATCACCCCTCATATCCGTTGTACTCAATGGGATCCATTTTGATTGTTTACTTCTAAGGGCTTGTCTATCTAAAACTATACTTGTTAAGGGAAATGAAATGGTGTTTATTAGTGCGTTCGTGAGGGTCTCGCGACCCTTTTCCTACGTATCCCATGAAGGAATCAGAACATTGTAGTTCTTCTAGAAAATGTTGGTTTATTGGTGTTTTTAAGTGGGCGGCATTAACACACACATTCTAGCATTAGGCACAGCCTGTATCGCGGTAGAATGGGGATAACATGCCCTTTTGAAGAAATCTTTGATTTGTTTAGTGTTTTTGCTAAGTGCATAATGATTTTGGGTAATGATTAAGTGTTTTTTGGGTTTTTAAATGGGGAAGAAATTTAGTTTTAATTAAAAAGAATGCAAAAGAAAAGTCAAGGGGGAAAGTCTACCCTAATATTTTCATTCAATTAATGGACCTAATGTTGAGTTTTTGAGGGGAAAATCTAACCTAGTTAGCGTGCAATTGGTAGAAAACCCTAAGGTTTATCTCAATCCAATCTTACTAAGAGATCAAATTGGACTAAGCAACATTAAGGGAGCATGTGAATAAAAAATTAATGGTCAAC
Source organism: Vicia faba (assembly GCA_948472305.1). Lineage (NCBI taxonomy): Eukaryota > Viridiplantae > Streptophyta > Magnoliopsida > Fabales > Fabaceae > Vicia > Vicia faba. The sequence goes on along the minus strand of OX451741.1, from coordinate 728,098,412 downwards.
AACATCAAATATACAAGCAAGAAACAAAGCCCAAAAGTAGACAAATCAAGCTCAAGGGTAACCACCAAGCTCTAAGCAAAAGAAGTAATCAAAAGTCAAACAATATTCAAACATTCAAACATGCCAAGCCAAGTTAATCAAGACTCCACAAGAATCACACCACTAACTATCAAGTAAATAAATAATAAAACCCTAATTTAATATTCTCATGCTTTTTAAATAATAGAATCTAAAGGAAAATAAAACTAAATTCTAAAATATTTAAGTTATCAAGTTAAGAAAAAAAATGTTATTCTAATATATATTTTTTCATTTATCATGTCAATAAATTAAAATCAAAATCAAAACAAATAATTAAAAAAAAATAAGACAGAATAAAGAAGAAAATCTACTCGGGTGTCAAGCTAAATCAATGAGGGCCCAAAAGCTTTTTGGTCAGAAGGTTTCAATTATAACAAAAAAAAGTGTTGGGCTTCTGAGGGGGGGAGTTGGAAGCGAAGGCCCAAACCAAATACAACCAGATCCAAACAAACTTTGTCCAATATTTTTCTAAATTACTGAAATATTATTCGAATTATATTTATTAAAAAAGGTTAAAACAAAAATGAAACAGAGGATTGTGTTTAGCTTAGGGTTCCAAAGTTGTGATGGTTTATATTACTTTGAACAAACTCTCTTCTCCCCTGCTCACAAACTCGACCTACTTTATTCTCTCTTCTTTATCGATGTCGGACCAAGTGATGTCATCGATAACGCCACAATCACCACCTTGCGCTTATCTTCTTCCTCTCTTATCCGTCGGTGTCCCATCCATCTCTTCTTCATAAAAACTCAACAATAACATCTCTTTCCTCACTCGGTCTTAATTGCTTCCATCTTTCTCAATCGATCCATCTCAGGCTCTCGCGACACAACATCTTTCTTCAGGTTCCCTCTTTGTAAATCAAAGCGATGACGAACCCCTTCTCATCTCTCGGCTTCAGTTTTTATGATTATTTTTTTCAATCAACTTGGTGGAACAAACAAACAAAGCATTGACAAAAATATAGATAACAACCAATTTATAAATGAGAGGAAACATAAAATAAGTTGCGATGATGATTCACACGGGGGAACCAAACAAAATTTCACGAAGCTGGATTTGAAATATCAAGAGTTTTAGCGATTTACCGTATTGACGAAATCAAATGCATTTTCAGGTATGGCGTTTGAATTACTTTGCTCTGATTCTGCTTTGTCTTTGTGATTTTGTGTGCGTCTCTAATTACGTTGCATTTGCTGCCTGTGTTGTGTTTGAGTTATGAGAAATCAGATTTGTTGCAGGTTTTTGAGGGATGTATAAAGTTTTTCTAGGGTTTTGGCAAGTGTATCTTGGGGGTTCAGTGTTGAGTTGCAGTGATATGAATAAAGGTAATTTATGGTTTGGGTAAGATGGGATGTTTAGTGATAATGAATTTCCAAGGGTGTTTTTGAAGGTTTGCAAGAAAAGATTTATGCAGAGATTTGCGCAGGGCTGTGGATTTTAATGGTTGAAGGCAGTTTTGGCAACAAGGTGGGCAAGGGTTATAACTTAGGATAGTTTGTGTAGTGAATGGTTTATGCAGAGAGGTTTTGAAAATTGGTAGAGGTAAGTTTTAGAGGTTCTGGATTAAAAGAGTGGAGTATGGGGGAAAAGATGAGAGAGGTTTAGAAAGTTGCTAATGTGTGTTTTTCTGTCTGATCTCTCTAAATTTTTTATGGATTTCTCCCCTTTCTTATCTCTGTGTATTGTTGGTTTTTATAGTGCATGAGAGTGGGGTTTTTGGGGGAAATGGGATGATATTTGAACTGTTTTGTCATACTGTTTCTTGTTTTCTTGATGCAGTTTTGTTTTTGATATTTTAATATAATATTTGGACTGGTGTTTGCAGTTTTTTTTGGACTGCTATGTTTGGTATTTAGCGGGTTTTGTACAACAATATGCACAGGTTATGCATGGATGGATTTTGGAGGTTTATGGCAGCAGTGGCAGCTGGTTTGAGCAACATGGCAGCGTAATTTTCGACATGTTTGGTGTAGCAGCAACAAAGTGAACAACAACTTGTCATGGAAGACAATGCCGGACGATGGTTCAAGTTTTGAAGAGTGAACATCTGAAAATTGAAGTTTAGGCTTAAAAATCATCCATGTAATCTTGTAGTACTATGAAAACTAGACTTGAATGTATATATTTCAATTTCGTTGTAATTGTACAAACTTTGGATGAACGAAAGGCATTTGAATCACTTGACATTTGAATCCTTATATCTTGTCTTATTGAAACTTGAAATCCCCCACTTGAAAGGTTTGGATGATGACCCTTAAAGTTGAAAGGATTTGCTTGAACTATAATGAAAATTGAACCATGATTTCTTGAATTTCAAAATTTTAAACATGAATAAGGCTCGAATCTTGAATGATGCTAAAACAACTTGAATGAAACTTGCTCTTGAATTCATGATAAACTTGATAAGTGAATGGGCTATTGTTTGAAAGCCATGGATGGATCTTGAATCTTGTTTATGCTTTTTGTCTTGATGATGATGATGATGATGATGATGATGATGATGATGATGATGATGATGATGATGATGATGACAATTAAAATGAATGATAACCATGCTTTGATCACCATATCATCTTTGTATCATGAATGATTTCCATGTAAAGAATAATATCTTAATAAAATAATTATGGCACGAACTGAAGTTAGAAGTTAAGAAACATCCTAAATCAAAAAAATGACCTATGACAATTTGATTACATTCAAGGTCTTCTAAAAACCGTTTTCCCTCAATCCTTGAAGCAAACATGTAGATGACATCATTCTTCAGTGTGCAAAGAGAATCTCCTCAAAATATTAAAAATCGAGGAAACTATGATTAGTGGAAGTCGGGCACAACTGTTTTGAGATTAGGTTAAATTCTCAAAATAACCTCTAAAGTATTTGAAATTCTGATGATATTCCACACATAATTAGATCTTGACTTGTAATGTGAAGTTGGAGATGACATAAAGGAGAGTCATACGTAAAATTAAACACTAAAAAATATTGAATAATGAAGAATTTATATTTTTTTGAACTTGATCTTGCAAAAGTTGACTTTTGGTCGAAGTGCTTTGAATTGACTTGCAAACTTGATCTTTCCTCGCATTCCCAAACATATTGAGGCACGTATGGACCAGTGGTGATGAAATCTTGACTGTGCTTTTGGTTAAAGGCAATGCTTTGATGAAGTAGCCTTTAAGAATCAATGATTAGCCATACTGAACACTTGAGGGATTCAAACCCTAGCTGAGGCATGATGCTAAAAACCCTTATTTTTAATCACACATAGGGAAATAAACCCTAATCCAAGATCTTGATGAATTTGAATGAGAAATGGCCTTGCACATGGATGAATAAGAAACTCATGATAACCATACTTCAAAACTTGATTCCACTGTCCACTGCCCAAGGAGGAACCAAGGAAATCTATAGAATGTAGAAGCCTTAAACCAAAATTAAACCCTAGTTGGCACAAGCACTGATGCTTTGAACCACTGCCTTATTGAATGAAGGAATGAAATGTGAATGACCTAATAAAAATGATTCAAATGAAAGGCAAAGCCTAAGCCAGATAAAAGTGAAAAGGTAGGACAAATTTGGGGTATGACACATATCATAAACTTGGAACACATATAATTTCATACAATATATTTTGTTATCATCAAAACAAGGATTTGTCTAGAAACACTTCTTGCTCTAAGAATCTCCCTCTTTCTGATGATGACAAAACTTTTAATTTTGATGAAATTATTTAAGATAAGAAAAGAGAAGAAATCCCTTAAAATAGTGAGCAGACTCCCCCTAAGTCTTATATTCATTTTCATCTGAGGAAAATTTCATCAGCATGTTCTGGAGTGATCCTGAAACTTTCTAAAAATATTCTAAGCAGAAGGTTAGATAATAATATAGGATTTGAGTTTCAAGATACTTTGGTATATTATCAAAATCATTTGTATTTCTCCCCCTTTCTATTATAGTTAAAAAGAGAATTAAAAATAAAGAAGAGAGAAAAAACTTTTCATTAAAGGAAACCAAAGTACAGACAACAAAAAAATTTAAGGTAGAGAGAAACCAAAAAAATAAAAAGACTTCTAAGGGTTTTGATTAAGGTTTCTCTGAACAAGCTGGGTAAGCAGATTCTGAACATTTTTATTAATCTCATCCTGCTTATCTATCCTTTCCTTCACATATTTTTGGTCATGTTTCATCTCTTCCATGGTCTGCAAAAGTTGTTTCAGAACAAAAGAGCTTCCTGGCACAACTTGTGAAAACTCAGTAACTTCCTTATCAAATTCCTTTTTTCTGGATAATTCCCTTTCTTGCTCTTTGGCTTCCTTGAGAGCAGCCTCTTTCTCAACAACTTTCTAGGCTTCAGCTTCCAGATACCTTTGTTCTGCTTCGTGAACACACTTAGTCTGATGCTTAGCAGAAACATTCTTGAGTTTAATGAATTGCATACTCAGAAATCTCTGAAAAATATTCCAGCTAACATTCAGGTTTGAAGGATTGCTATTAGTGTTAGATGCTTCATTGAGCTTTTGCACTTTCCATATGATGTTGTCCTTAAGCTTAGAAAGCATTTCTTCAATACTGGGAAGAGGAATATCAGATGGTGTTGAGTTTAGTTCATCATCAAAATTAGTCGTTTATTACTTTCTGAATCAGAGGGTTGTGCAGCTAAGTGAGAAGGTGAGAGTGAAGCAGGCTCAAAAAGTTTTGAGAAGGTTGTTCCTTCAGGGATAGCGAAAGTGTTGCTGGTTTAGATGGTGGAAGTTTAGTTAAGGAGAAGTTGTAAGGGTGTGCTTACTATGATGGTGGCTAGATTTTTTTGTGTGGATGTGGTTTCAGGAATGAATGGAATAGATGTTGTTATAGGTATGTGTAGTGTGAAGGTTGTTGTAGCAAAACAAGAGAAGGCAAAGGCCAGAAGTGAGATTGGTTGTCCAGGAGGTGGAGTTGTTAGTACAGGTGCTAGAAGTGTTTGGGAAGGTGGTTAACAAGGTTGTCCAGGTGGAGTGATGGGGGAAGGAGTTTGTGGATTTGATTTTTCAAGTAGGGGTTCTGGTTGTTGTTGTTGTTCAGATTATGGAACTTTGGATTTTTCAAGAGGAGCATAAATATTTTGTGGTGATGGTGGAATGGATTAAGTAGTAACTTTGGTAGAAATGAGTGGTGGTGGTAAAGGAGTAGAATAAATAATCGGTTTAGAGGAAGATGTAGCAGCAGCGGATTTAGAGGTAGTTAACTTACCATAATGAGCAGAGTAGGAGGCCAAATATGGATTTTTCTTAGCAGCACCAGAGTCAGAAATCTTCAGTGCTTTCTATTGGGGCTTCTCTTTCTACTTCTCAGATTTATCACATTTTATTTTCAACATGGATAGAGGTTCATCCATCAACATGGAAGGATAAAATTGTTATGTATCTAGACCTTATGCTAAAAGGTAGTCCATTATGATATGTGGAGGATCAACCTTTGTAAAAAGAGAATATCCATCAACTATCACTCTCTTTTCCTTCAGCGTGCCTTTTTCAATGTTGAGGCTAGGTTTCACCAGAACCTTTTGTATAATCCCCCATCTGCTTGAGATTTTTCCCGTTGAATGGTTTACCAGTTTCTACAGAAAGATACTCTATCAGATTTAGTCTGGTCAGATGATCTACTAGACCACTTTCTATCAGAAAATCTAATATCAGTCTTCCTAGAGGGATGTAGTTTTTGGATTTTCCAAGGTTTCTGGTATCTCTTATAGAATCCCCGAGGTAGCGAAAAAGAGTAGATGGTAGATTAACCTTTACTACTTTCATTAATCACTACAAGATTAAATTCTAATATATGTTGATATAGTTACAAGAACTGGTTGGTTTTCTGTGGTGAATTTATCCCAAAATAATTTTGAGCCAGACACGAAGTTTTGGTGGAAGTTCCTGACTCTTGAAGGATGGTTTTTCATCATCTTTTAATTCAGTTAAAATCTTAGGGTTTACCTCATCTAGGATCAATTTGGATTTAGGGTTTATGTTGTAGATTCTTCTTCCTTTTTCATTCTCCATACCCAATAAAGTAGCCATTGATTTCTTCATAATAACAACCTTGATTCCTAAAACATGGGAGACAATGTGTTCATCATCAGCATCAACAAAACTCCATAATTCTTTAACAAGATTGGTGTAGACGGGTCCATAGAGGCGATTGAAGTAGTTACCCCACTCTTGTTTACCCAAATCTGCTGAGAGATTAATTCCATTTTCTTTTAGTTTATCAAAGTCTACTAGTGTTTCACAAGGAACTTCTAGTTGTTCACTAGGATTAAACATATGAACGTGAGCAGGACGATCAAGGATATGAGTTTTGTTTGGTGTAGTGAAGGTTGATAAGGTTTGTTGAAGAGAGGAAGATGGTAATGAAGATGGAGGTTGTGCGAAAGTTGTGGGAGTAGAAGATTGAGCCTTTTCCATTTGTTGAGAGAAGTTGGAAACTTCTTGTTGTTGAGCATCTATGGGGGAGATGAAAGGAATGTGTGAGGATTTTATGTCTTAGAGAAAATAAATTTTAATAGTGGTTTTCAAAGTGTGTGAATATGAGAAAAGTAAGGGGTTTTAAGTAAAAAAATTTGAAAATTGAAAAAGAAAACGTACACGAAAAGAGTAGTAATGATGTTTTTTAAAATAAGGAGTAATGATGATTTTAAACCTAATCTCAGAAAACTCAGTGCTCGAGGTGTCATTCAAGCGCTTTGCATTGATTATAATTGACAAGTGTCAACTTCCAATCGTAGCCATGCATTTGAGAAGAGACGGTTTTAATGTATGTCAATCAGATAGACGTTTGGGTTTGACAATTTCTAACTCGTACAAATATTAAAATCAGAATCTAAACAGTAAAAGCAAATCTGAATATTAATTTCAACATTTTATCAGTGTCTTATTCAGAATAGAAGGTCATTTTTTATATTATCTAAGATAAACAAAAATATGTCTTCAGATAAGGTTTTTGTGAAAATATCAACCCACTGAGGGTCTGTATCTATGAATTTTAAGGTTAAAATCCCTTTCTGAACATAATCTTTGATAAATTGATGCTTAATTTTTATGTGTTTAACTCTAGGGTGTAAAGTAGGATTCTTAATCAGACATATAGCTACACTATTGTCATAGAAAATAGGTATGTTATTTTCATATATTTAGAATTCCTCAAGCTGACTTTTCATCCTGAGCATCTAGGTGTTGCAGAGTGAAGCTGAGATGTATTCTGCTTCTGCTGTTGAGAGTGCAATAGTTGATTTATTTTTGCTAGACTAGCATATGAGATTCTTTCTCAGAAACTGATAGTTTCTAGAAGTACTTTTGATTTTATTTCGTCTTCTGCGTAATCTGCATCCCAAAATCCAAATAGCTTGTACTCTTATGTTTTCTCATGCATAAAGCTAAGATTAGTTGTACCATTAAGATACTTTAGGATTCTCTTAATGATAATTAAATGAGTTTCCCTAGGATCTAATTGGAATCTAGCATATAGGCATACACTATATAGAATATCTGGATGAGAGGAAGTAAGGTAGAGAAGAGATCCAATCATACCATAATATAACTTTTGACAAACCTTCTTACTTTCCTCATATTTCTCTCGAATGCAAGTAGGGTGCATTGGAGTTTTTGCTGGTTTACTTTTTGACATTTTAAAACTCTTCAGAATTTCTATGGTGTATTTGCCTTGAGGAATGCAAGTAGCTTTTGGTGTTTGATTTATTTGTATTCCCAGAAAGTACTTCAATTCTTGCATAAGACTCATCTCAAATTCAGCCTGCATTAGCTCAGAAAATTCTTTACAAGCAGATGGATTAGCATAACCAAATATAATATCATCAACATATATTTTTCATATCATAAAATCATTTCCATTGTTTTTACAGAAGATAGTTGTTTCCACTTGTCCTTTGGAGAAACCATTTTCAGACAAGAAGGAACTTAGTCTTTCATACCATGCTCTGGGAGCTTGTTTGAGCCCGTACAAATTAATAACGAAACTTAATCGAAATTGGAATACAAATTAAACATGCAAGACTTAAAGTTCAAAAACCCTAAAATGCGTTGAAACAGAGATATCACCTTACAGCCTCGTTGGACCGAAGAGGGAGAGGAGATGATGATGGCGTTGGTGGCTTGGGCGAAAGGGGAAATTCAGAAACACGTAAACGAAGAAGGACGCGAAGAAGACAAGCACAAATGGCGCCGTTCGCTGTAACCTAAAGCGTTTCCCTAATGCACAACATTCAGTGAACCCTAACAAAAACTAATTGTCTCAAGCAAATGGGCTTTGCCCCAACCATCTATGCCTAAGCCCATTAATTTCCAGTTAACACCCCCCATTCGTGGCTCTTTTGTTCTGGGCCACCATAATCCTCCAAGCCCATTTCTTTTATACATAAACTCAACCTTTTCTTTCTTTTTAATTAATTAAAATAATTTGTACATTAATACATAAAATACCTAAAAATATGTTTGTTTAAAACACTTTCTTTTACTAAAACTTATTCTAATTTGTACATAAATTCTTTTTTAAATAAATACATTTTCCTTTCTTAGAAGTTTTGTACATAATAAGTAAACATACATTTTTGCATAATTTAATTTCTTAACATTTAAATAAGAATGTTTTTTTGTATATAACAAATAAAAATACATTTTTTTCTAATTTATTTCTTGATATTTATTTAAAACATACTTTTTGTATATAATAAATAAAGATACATTTTTATACATAATATAATTAAATTGAAAACATTTTCTTTTCATTAAAACTTTCTTTTTGTACATATTAAGAAAATATAAGATTATTAATTAAATTAAATGAACATTTAATTTTTCTTTAGGTCAAAACAAATACTTAACAATACTTAATACACAGTTAATTTCACATTGTCGCACCTGTAAATAATTACACTTACAATACATTTCACATTATACACTCGATACATATACAATTGCTATTTCCATACATTGATATACATTATTTACATTTGATCGCAAATTCGATTTGGTTGTAACTTATTGGACATTACATTCCTAAAGTCTCATCCCCATTTGTAAATTTGTACCCCCACTCCCGGATACTTATTTTGTAATAGCGTAGATTTTACATTTTCGCAATTTACCGCTTTCAATTATACCATGGTTAGACCTAGGGTTTGTATGTACATAAAATCAAACGCTAGATAACCTAATACAAGACAAATACATGAAATCAATACACAATCACACTTGCACCCTCTAGGGTAATCCCACATTTTGCCTTCCAAAATGGGCCATGCTTGTACGTCGAGTATCTTTGGCAAAACCAATTCAAAATTATCATAAGCCCCTCGATGACGCTTTCGAATGTTGCCTAAACGGAATGATCATAGTCCCTTCAAAGCAAATTGCCAAAGACACTTGGCACCATTGCATTCATGGTCCATACGATGACCCACGCCCGTCCCGTTAAACTTCCTAAACGCAAGATTGTCCACCAAATTCAATGGTGGAACAAAATTGTGAAAAAGGGTTAAAACATAACAAAAACCTTTGAGTACAATAGGGAAGATAAAACTCTTAGTTACTTGAGATCAACTTGCAAAAACACTTGCCTTCTTTTCAAAAACCACAATCCACAACACTTTCAAAACAAACTCTCAAAAACATTTGAAACATCTTTTCGAAAAGATACACGCCTTTGTAAAATATTCGAGTAAAGAATTGTTACAAGGTTAGCCTAAGACAAGGCATCTTCTTCCAAAACATTTTCAAAAACACACACACACGCACCATTTTTAAGCAATCAAAAATCAAGGCAAGTGATCTAAAAAACCAAGTAACTAAGAGCCCATGGATAACCATGGATGAAAAGGGTACTAATACCTTCCCTTTTCATAATCTACCCCCCGAACCCACGAAATATCTCAAAAGGTTTTTGCTGTGCTTTTTTAACCTTTCCTTTAGGATAAAATAAAAAGTCGGTGGCGACTCTTGCTCAATCGCACAAGTGCGAATACAAACGCAAAACACACAGTCAGTTCTCCCACCGTATCACAGATTGGCTCTCTCTTATATCTTACAGCTTCAAGGCCTGACATTTTATACAGTGTTTGCTTATGTTCCAGATTCCAATCAGATCCTAGAGAATATCACTTAACAGCTATTAAGCGAATTTTCAAGTATCTGAAAGGTACTACTAATCTGGGTTTGTTTTATAGAAAAACTAGTGAATACAGTTTAGTAGGGTACTGTGATGTTGACTTTGCTAGAGACAGTAGAACGAAAAAGCACTTCTGGAAGCTGCCAGTTTCTGGGAGATAATCTGATCTCATGGACCAGCAAGAGGCAGTCCACAATTGCATTGTCAACAGTTGAAGCTGAATACATTACATCTGCTGGATGCAGCACACAAATGCTTTGGATGAAAATTTAACTTGAAGACTTCAACATATTTGAGAGTAACATCCCTATATTATGTGATAACACTTCTGCAATATGTTTATCTAGAAATCCAATTTTGCATTCTAGGGGTAAGCATATAGAAATAAAACATCATTTTATTAAGGACTATGTTCAGAAAGGAATCTTTACTTTAAAATTTATTGACACAGACCATCAATGGGCTGATGTTTTTATAAAACCCCTTTCTGAAGATATGTTTAATTTTATTCTGAAACATCTCAGCATGAAATTATGTTCAGAATAAGAAGTTTTATTTACATATTCTGTAACCCTCAGAACTTTATATTTTCTATGTGAACATATGATCAACATGTCTTCAGAAGTTAGGAGTACAGTTGCTTCAGAATCTATCTAAGAAGATCTGAACCTTTCATTTCAAAGATAGAGGCATGCAGTTCACACCATCAAACATCTGTCATCCTCTCACAAGCTACCTTCTAAGGATGAACACGCGTTCAAATTCTGAAGGGTCTAAGGATCTGATTTGATGCATTGAGACACATGTCAATGGTAACTGTTCATTATCTACACACAATCCCCTATTTTCAAGTTTCATAATTGCAGTGTAATCAATAATTTATTTTCTCTTTCTTACTGATTAAGTTTTCAAAACTATTTATAAATACACAATCACTATTTCATTCACTTCTTCTCGCATCTATAATATTCTGTAGTTTTCGTTTTGTAAAAACCATTTTCTCAGAAATTTCAAAACGAACTGTGTGAATAATGGCATCTTCCTCAAGCATAAAAAATCTTCAAAGTGCTCCTGGTTCTTCTTCAACAGCTGAAAAGTACGAAGAACAAATAAGAACTTTGCTCACTCCAGTCGATTCTTTTGAAGTTTTATGTGAGCTAATCATCAATTTTGAAAGCTTAAAGGAAAATGGATTTGATTTGTCTGAAGATGTAACTGCTCAAGGCTTGAACAGGTACTTCGATCGTCTGCTAGGTCCAGTATTCCCCATTCTGGTAAAGGAATTATGGATTCATGCAACTTCATCTAATCATCAAGTTACGTCTTACGTAATGGGGAAGAAGATTGTAATCACTGAAGACTTGATTGGAAAACTGATTGGGTACAATGGCGGCAAAGTTAGGTGCAGTGATATGGCTGAAAAATGTTCTGACCTAAAAGCCATTGCAAGAGTTATCTTTACTTCTAGACAGCCATCCAGCAAGATTAGGAATTTGAAGGATTACTATAGAATCTGGGCCAAGATCATTATAGGATGTATAAATCACAGGAAGCCAACAAGCTCTCCTGACTACATCAACATTGATCAATAGTTTCTACTGTATTTTATTTAAACAAGACCAAAATAAATCTTCCATACTTGATTTTCAATCATTTGAGAATAAGTGTGAAAGAAACAAGGGAAGAAAAAAGGACAAAGAGGGATTGGATTCCTCTGGGCAGATTAATTTATGATATTCTGATGGAGAACGGGTTGATAGAGCATCTGACAGAAGCTCAAAAGATTAACACTCTGGAGGCAAGTGTTGGAAAACCACTTAATGCCAAGAATCTGAAAAAGATGAAGAATATTGATAGAATTAAGAAGGAGCAAACAATTGCTTTTCATGAAGTCATCACGTCAAGGAGAATCCCTCTAAAAGATTTTCCTTTATTTTCTAAGATTGATGCTTCACCAGAGATTGTGGTCAGATACTTAGAAGCTTGCAAGGAGGACGAAACAACTCCAGAACTTAACATTTGTGATCTGTATAAGCAAGCTTCAGATGTTGTGCTAAAGAAGTCCAGAAAGAGAAAGGTAACAGGAGAAGGATCTTCTCAGAGGACTCCCAAAGCTGCTAAAAAGAAAGGTAACACTTCCTTTATTTCTGTAGTAGAATCAATAGCTTTTCCAACATCTAAAACACTTCCCTCTCAACCAACATAAGATCCCTCACCTCAAACTTTCGAGGACTTTGATATAGAGTTTGATCCTTCTGTAACCCTAGGAAACTTCCTAAATAAACCCCAATCTCCCAATCCTCATCTAGAATAAAATCAGCCAGAACTTGCTAGAGTTCTTTCTGAAATTGATCTATTTGATCAAGACTTTCACACTTCTATCCCAGAAAATACAAACCTCCATTCTTCTCAACCAGAACATCAAAACCTTCATACTCCTCTACCAGAAAATCAAAACCCTCATACTCCCCAAACAGAAAATTGAAACTTTGAAACCCCTGAACCAGAAAATCAACACGCTACCGCAAACCAACCAGAAGATTCTTTCACAAAATTTGATATCACTAGGCCTATTCCTGGAATAACAGAACCTCTTATGGTTCATAAACCTCTCTCCATCATAGACATTCCAGAAATACCATCACCCTATCATTCCACTCCATCAAACACACCTCGTTCACCAATCCTAATTTATGATTCTCCTACTCCCTCCCCCATTAACTTTCCATATGATCACCTCAGAACTATCATTAATTTAGAAGCGCTGGACCACCTAGCTTCAACCTCCAATAAAATTTCCATTCCCAAACCTAAACCAACAATAACCAAAACAGATGTTTGGTAAGAACTTATTGATTTTTGAAATAGAATTAATGGACTGGGTTAATTCTTTGAAGCAAGCCAGTCTATAAAATTTAAATCTTGCTGCTTCTGATTCTCATTGGGATCGGTTCAGAAGATGGTTCAACTCTGAATCCCAGAGGCTGAAAGAATTAAGTTATGATATGGCTCATTAGAACTTCAGTGATCAGCTGAAAACTTTTAAAGATCAATTTCTGAGTCACTGGGAAAAAGAATTCAATTCATCTGCTGGACAATGCTCCCTGGAAAGAGCACCAACCTTCAGAAGTTAATGAACCATGTTCTGATAGTCATCCTCTGGATATTATTCAAGAAAAGGAAAATAAAACTTAAGAAGCGATTGAATCAGAAAATGCTGTAGAGTGTTCTGAAAGACTTGCATCCTCTAAGGAAACACCAACTCCATCTTTGGTCATGCAAACTATGGAAGAGTTAAAGATGGAAAATGCTGTAATCAACGCAAGATTGGATAAGCAAGAAGAAACAACCAAAGAAATCAAGGAAATGCTGGGAAAGAAAGAAGAATCAAGCACTCAGATTAAGAGCTTCCTGGAAGTGTTGTTCACATGACTTCCCCATCCATATTAGATTTTTTTAACTTGTTTTATGCATTCTTATCTTATCTTATCTGCTTCTGAGAAGTGTTATTGAAATCTGTCTTAATATAAATCATCCTTTTTGACTATTTGTGATTATATTGCTTTTTGATTCCTAACAAAAAGGGGGGAGAACGTAAGATATTTTCAATAACAGTATACCGGGACAAAGTCTCAAACATTCTGAATATCTTAACTTCTTACTTTTTCTAAAAGTATAACAGGAACAAAACTCTGATCAAGACAGAAGGAGATGCATCAAAAGCTCTGATCATAATAAAATTCAGGGAAGTATTTCATCTCTATCTGAGTACTCAACTCAGGGGGAGACTCTGTAAAGCTTTTTGTTCTGTCTATTTTTATTGAAAAATCCTAGTTTTTGTCATCATCAAAAAGGGGGAGATTGTTAAAACATAGTTTGATTCTACAACCCTCGTAAGAGTTTTGATGATAACAAACACAAAAAACAAATATGCACTCTAAATATTGTGTTCTATTTTATATAGAAGTTCTGAACAGAAGTGGATCATAAGTTAAGCTACACAGGTATTCATGTTGTGTATGCGGACTAATATCAGAATGTTCTGATGAATGAAGATCAGAACTTGCGCTAAAGAGAAAGACATGGTAACTCTGAACGGAAGTCTAACGTTACAAACAGGACCTTATGATTCTGACTTCCCAAGTTCTGAAACAAAGCAGCAAACAGATTCCTTATGTTCTGAAGTGTTACTTTTCCATCAAAGCAGTATCAATTGCAACAACTACAAATAGACAAGGATCTTCATATTATGGAAAGTGCATTAACTACCAATTATCAAGTTTCCATTTGCACATATTATTGCGCCTATTTAAACAAGCATCAAGGTTAAATCGTTTACGATTTACATCACTGCTCATACAATCTCTCAACGCTGCAAATCATATTCATACTATTCTCTAAAATTGTGTAATACATCACAAGTTTGTGATATAGTTTTTGTAACGAAAAACATCTAGTACACATATTATTTCTTACTTTTGTTAATGAATTTCCTTGAGATAAATTGGGTTGTGGTTATACTCAAGAAGACTTTGGCAGTTGTCAAAGTAGAATTGTAATCAGTTTTATTAGTGAATTAAGTCCTTGTTGAAGAGAGGCGGAATCACCTTGGAGGGTGGACTGAGTAGTTTGAGATCAAGCGAACCAGGATAAAAATCATTGTGTCATTTTCATTTGATTTTAAAGTTTAAATTCAACCCCCCCCCCTTCTTGTGTTTTTCACTTATTCAGACAGTCCATGCACCATGATTGGTGGTTTAATTTTGCTGTATAAGATATTTGCAACATAAACTATTTTATCCTTTGGTACCCAGATTTTCATGGGTCCTTTAAAGTTAGTTTTATGATAGTTCTTAGTGAGCTTAGGTTCTCGTGCATCATTGAACTTTTGTGTCTGTGATTTTGTGTGGTGATAAGAGAATGGAGTTATTGGTTTGTTTCCTTTCAAAGGGTTCAGGTTTTCCTCATAGTTGTAACCAAATCCTCTCTTTCCATTTTGACCAACACCATAGATCATAGAAGCCATTTTGCTTCTGTCTATGTTGTTTTTCAAAAACTCTTGGAAATCAGCATCATATTTGCACATTGTTGCTTCAAATGATGGTGTGTCTTAAGATAATGTTTCTTCAAGGTTCAGAACCTTGTTATTAAGCAAATCAATTTCTTCTTTTAACTTAGCATAATTAGCTTTATGAAAAGTTATTTCTTTTTCAAGTTTACTATATTCTTCGATTTCAATTTCATGAACCTTTTGCAGGTTATTGAATTTACGTCAATGTTTTTTATATTTGCTTAATGATTCAGAAACACATGATTCTAATTCAGCACGAGAGAATTTGGAAAATACCTTTTCAGAGTCAGACTCTATTTCAGTTGAACATTCCTCATATGTAATAGCCATTAGAGCCATATTTGCATATTCTTCCTCCGAGACAGATTCGGATGTATGAAAATCATCTCATGTTACCATGAGACCTTTCTTCTTACCTTTGAAGGAGTTCTTCTTGAAGTATTATTTTTTGGAATTTTCATTGTTTATCTTTGGACAGGTGTTCCTATAATGACCAAGTTCCTTACATTCATAACATATTACTTCTTTGTTGTTTTTACCTTTTGAGAATGTTTCTGAACGATCTCCTCAATTTCCGAATCTTCTAGGGTTGTTTTTCCTTTTCTTTCAGATTTGCTTAATTATTTTGGGAAGTAAAGATAGTTCATCCTCTTCATCAGAGTCTTCATTTTAAATTGGAAGGCTTTGTTCTTTATGGACATAACGCTTTCTGATTTGGATTTTAAGGCAATGAATCTTACTCGTTTATGAGGTTCATCTCCTTTTAGCTAAATTTAATGGCTTCTGAGGGAGCTAACCAATTCTTTGAGACTGATGGTGTCCAGATTCTTAGCGAGCTTACTTGTTATGACCATAAGTCTCCATTTCTTTGGAAGACTTCTGACAATTTTCTTAACATGGTCTGCAGTGGTGTATCCTTTGTTTAGAACTTTCAGTCCAACTACAAGGGTTTGAAATATGGAAAACATAGTTTTAATGTTTTTGTCATCTTCCATTTTGAATGCTTCATACTTTTGGATTAAAGTTAGCGCTTTTGTTTCTTTGACTTGCGTATTTCCTTCATGAGTCATTTTGAGACAATCAAAATGTCTTTTGCAGTTTCTCTGTTTGTGATCTTCTGGTATTCATTATATGAGATGGCATGGAGAAGAATTGTTCTGGCTTTGTCGTGCTTCTTGAACTGTTGTTTTTGATCTTCAATCATTTTGCTTTTGGGAATGGGAACACCTTCTGTTGGGACAGGTGCAGTGTATCCGTCTGTGGTAAGATCCCAGATATCCATATCATAGCCTAGAAAGAAACTTTCTAATCTATATTTCCAGTAATCGAATTTTTCTCCATCAAATATAAGAGGCTTAGCATTGTAACTATCCTTTTCATTTGTGCTAGTAGAATCCATTAAAAAAGTTTTTCTCACCCTGAATCTCTCTACACGATTAAGTGCTTGATTTGAAAATTAATAACAGAGCCGAAGCTCTGATACCAATTGAAGTTACGTAAAAACACAAGAAGTGGGTTTGTATTGGGTTTTAAAAAACTTTTGCAAAAACTGTTTTAGCTACTCAGCACACAATTGAATAATAAGTACAATGAAAGCTAAAAAGAACACAATTATTTTTATGCAAGTTCACCTTAAGAATAAGGTTACGTCTTGTCCATCTGCCAAGGTGGTTTCACCTTTGAAAATGACTTAATCCAGTAATCTTGAAAGATTACAAACAACGCCTAAGGGTCTAGAAAGACACCTTAGCCCTCTCAAGTATCCAAAATAGAATGTCACTTGAGGAAAAAAAAGGTTTGAAAATAAAAATGAAAAGTTTATAGCTTGATTCTTTGATAAGCAGGATAAACATAAATTAAAATAATATATGAACACTAAAATATGAATTTTTCTATTGAACTTTGTGCTCTTGTTTTATTCTCTTTTTCTTGATAGTTTCGGTATTTGGAGTGATAATGATATGCTCTTTATATAGGCCTTAAAAAAGAGTCAGTTGGAGCAAATAAGGAAGGAACAATAAATGAATTTAATGACATTCCTTTTATCTATCTCTATTTGAAGAAGAATTTGTGCCTTTAATGATAGAATTGAATTTCATATAAGGCGCATTAAATACTTTATTTGATTCTGTCTGTAGAGTCTTGATGTTTTTGATAGTTTGATGTTGACCCGGAGTTAGCGGTTTGAGAGATAGACTATTGTTGCCTTTTATCAGAACGCGAGTTCCTTAAGAAAAAAAAGTAAGATTTCAGATGAGACTTAGTAAGCCGTCCTTTCTTCATAAGCATAATTAAAACATTTGATGCGAGTTGGACGTTGTCCTTTCTTTCTGAAACTTTACACAAGTTTTTCTGCTCTTTTATCAAAAACGTTTCCGAGGACGTCTTTTAGTTTTGGTCAAATATAATAAATTTTTTACATATCATAAACTTGGAGCACATATAATTTATATAACATATTTTTGTTATAATCAAAACAAGTATTTGTCTAGAAACACTTCTTGTTCTAACAGGGTTTACCTTGAGTCTTGTTAGGCTTAAGTGGTGTTTGTCTTTGAAGTCTTGCTTGGTTAAGTGTGACTTGTCTTGAGTCTTGGTTAAGTAATTAAGATTTGTTTTTATGGTTATCTCTAAAGTTTAATTTCTTTCTTGGTTAAGTGTTACTTGTCTTAAGTCTTGGTTAAGTACTTGAGTTTCATTTTGAGTTATTAACTTTATACTTTGAAGTTGTTATTTGTGTACTTGATTTGTGTGATAACATGTATCCCTAGGAATTCTTGATTCATATTAATTCTTTGGTTGATATTGAATTGAATTAGACCTTAGGTTTAATATCCAAGCATGATAAAATAGTTAGGATTTCCCTTTATCCTTACCTTTAGGTCCATCTTTCCTGACAACTTTAGGATAGAAATTCCCTTGATATCCTAACCTTAAGTCCATCTTTGCAGGATAAAAAATAGGACCAAGTGTCCTCTTATATTTTTGTTTCTTTATTTTGAATTACATCCTCTTAAAATTAAAGCTTCTTTTCTTCTTCAAAATCCAAAAACACTTAACAAATGTAGATGCAAATCATACATCATTGAGCCTTAAGTAGTGAAAAAAGAATGAGGTGGTGCATTCTTAACCTTGTTCTTCCTTTCATTCATAGAATTTTAATATGACTCAATTCACAAACCATTTTAACAAATATGTGGATAAATAGTTTGGGAGTCGTTTACTATAATCCCCAACAAAATACTTTAACAAATGCAAACTCTTTTTGCCTTAGGGATTTTCTTTTGAAAACTTTTCAAAAGAACATGTTAATTCCATTATACACAATAAAACAATGTGTGAATCTCCAAACGTCGAGTGACAAGATTAAATAATAGTGTTAGTTCCATGGTTTTATGATTGGCTAAGTTTCGGTAAAACATGGTTCTATACAGACGTTGTGCAAGATGTTGTAACATCTTTATCAACTGTCATAACCATTTTTCTGTTATGTGTTTCAGCAAGATGTCGAAGACACGTGTCCTGACATCTTGGTATGTGTACAACAGGAATTGTTGTTATGTATCTCTTAACATATTTGATTTTATTTGATAAGATCCTTTTGGATATACCTCATCATTATGTGCATGTCAAGGAGATTATTTAGGAATAAAGTGCAGATTTAATTGGATTTCATAAAAAAGATCTTGGAGACTTTTTAGGAACATTTAAAAAGATTTGTTCCTATTTTTATGAGAAGATCTTGCAACTATTTTTAAACCTTATGATTTGATCTATTTGAAGAGTCCAAGTTCATACTACAAGAGTTTATAAAAAAGGACTTGCTAGACCTAAAATAACAAGCATTCACATTGAAGAAACCAGATGTGCAACATAAAGTTTAGGGTTTTGGGATTCTTTTAGGTTTTTTGTGTTGTGTTCTTTGTGTGTCACTCATGTATATTTTATGCATTGAGTTGACATATTGTTGCTTGTTTATCAAGCTATTGTTCTCACTCAGGAGCTTTTAAGCAAAGAGTTGAGTATTGTTCTTGGTTGAATCGTTTAAGCAAAATTAAGTATTGTTAATTGGAAGTATAATCTTATTTTTGGTTCTTTAAGTCTAGTCACAAATTTTGTGGTTGTAGGTATATCATTGTGTTTCTTGGAAGTGATAGGGGTTCTCATATCTAGTGGTCTCTAGGTAGAAGTTGCACAAGGTAGTGATTAGGCGAGAAGTTGTAAACTAGGGTTGG
This sequence comes from Vicia faba, assembly GCA_948472305.1. Lineage (NCBI taxonomy): Eukaryota > Viridiplantae > Streptophyta > Magnoliopsida > Fabales > Fabaceae > Vicia > Vicia faba. The sequence goes on along the minus strand of OX451741.1, from coordinate 728,078,866 downwards.
TTTAGCTTTGAACTAATACTATCATAGTGTATTTCCTTCCTGGCTTAGTATCCCCTAGAGTAGGTGACGTTGCAGGGAACTAGGATAACAATTGATTGAGTTATTTAAATTTCTATAATTTATCTTTAAACATTAATCAACAATTTGAGCATGTTTTCTATCAACAAATGTCATAACATACATCCTGACATCGTGTTTCTATGTTAAGCATCATTCATTAAAAAACACCAAAAAAATCAACCATTTTTAGAAGAACTATGGTGTTCTAATTCCTTCGGGATACGTAGGCACTAAGTTGAAAAATCCAGGCGAACACCATAATAAAAACCTTTTGTTTTTCTCTCTAATAATTCTCTCATGCATTCTCTTAGTAAGAAAGCTTTAGATATAACACACCCTTTGATTAAAACTACAAGAGTGGATTCCATTGAGTACAACAAAAATAAGTGGTGTTAATACCTTTGCCTTGCATAATAGACTCTCGAGTCCGAATATTGGTTATGAGACCTTGCTCATGCCCTTTTCTTAGGTTTTATCGATGTCTCCATTTCCTTTCTTTAAGATAAATAATTTTCGATGGAGACTATGTTTGTGTTAGTATTTTTTGCGGTAGTGACACCTCTTAATAGCTTAAGCAAGCTATACTAATCTTGAACACTTTGAACACTCCCCTATTAAGCACTTTAAACAAGATGCCTTGCAATTAACAACTTAAACAAGAAAGAAAATAATAGTTAACAAAACAAGAGGACATGTCAATAACACACTTCAAAACACTTCAAAGTTACCGCCCCTAATATGTTATAGATCTAACTCTACCCTAAACAAGGCATCAAGGGTCAAGAAGAAGAGAAAATAACCTAACTAGGCAAGTAAAAAAGGTAAATGCACAAAGGAAGTAAACACCTCAACAATTCTACTTTGAACGAAGAAATACACAAGAGGAGACAAGAGATAAATAACTAAGTCTAAACATGATTTAAGATATCTCATCACATCACAAAAGGTCTCATGTTATCAAACATTACCTAATTAAAACAACTATACATGGTAAGCAGAGACAAAACTCAAACAAGTTACAAACATTAGCTCAAGTACTTAGCATGTATCAAACACTTATAAGGAAGAAACTTCACATCAAAGTAAATACCAATTCATTTTAAACAAAAACATTAGGGTCATGCACAAGAGGTATTAGCATTATGAACACAAGAGAAGGTAAACAAACAAGCACACTAGCATGTGAAGCTCTATGCGTCAATTGCCTAACCAATCACGGCATAAGAAGGTGAAGTGAAATGAAAGAGATGAAGGGAAATACAAGTCATAAATAAAGGCTTAAATAAATCATCATAATCATACATTCATGCTTGGGGAAGAGGCACAACAAAATCACACAAGCACATGGTCACAAACACCCCTAATTGGAAACTAGTCCTCTAATAAAAAAGTGCTAACAAGCAATGAAAAAGAGATAGGGACATGGTGAAAGATAGGATAAAAATATTAAAAATATATTCAACTAAGAATTTTCTAATGTTATAAGAAGATTCAAACAATAATTGAAATAAAAAGCCTAAGCATCAACGCAATACAAACATCAAGAAAAAGTTGTCAAAAGAAGTGAACTAGTCCTAACAAGGAAAGATAAACATCAAACTGTTAGAACATAGTTTGATTCTACAACCCGTGTAAGAGTTTTGATGATAACAAACACAAAGAACAATTATGCACTCTAAAATTATATTTTGTTTTGTAGAGAAGTTCTGATGGAAGAAGATCAGAAGATAAGCTACAAGGTTGTTCCTGCTGTGATTGTAGATAACTCTCAAAAAGCTCTGATGAAAAGAGATCAGAAGTTGCGCTAAAAAGTTATTTTAACTATGAGTATAAAACTCTTAGAAAGTAAGTCGAGCGCTGCAAACAGAATCTTATTGTAGCGGTAGAAATGTTTAAGACTAAGCCATTGGGTTGACTATACTTTATACAAATCAAAATAAAAATCGCCACCGCGCTATATTGTTTCAAAATGAATGGGAAAAGAGTGAATAACCCAAAAATAAGGGTAAAGATTCAAGGTAAGGGGGTTTGTTATGCAAAGGGAATGTATTAGCACCCTAAACATCTACGGTACTCTGCAGGAACCTCTTTGTGAAATCTGTATATTTTGGCTAGGAAAAATGTTGTATAAAAATGGATAGTGGAGGTGAGAAAAGAAATATATTTATTTTATAATTTTTGCATCCGCCGCGGTTGCGAACTTTTAGTGCCTACGTACAACCTTTTCGTGCAATAGGGGATCAGGGTACACGTAGTTCCTCTTTTAAAAATTTAAAACACAAATGTGTTAGTTAATTTTATGAGATAAAACATCATCGTCACTGTCCGTGTGGAAAATATACCCACTACCCACAATTATGAGAAAGGAGAATTTGCATCATCTCAAAGTGGAGGATATAGCCTGGATCTTAAAATCAACAATGCCTCACTCAACACCCAAGTGGAAAATATCTCTCTTCACTACATATTGTAGAAGTATAGTTGTTTGCATCACTACAAGGATTGACAAGAGTTCAATCTTTTGAGAAAAGTTTAAAGATAAAAGCCAAAATGGCAAAATGGTTTGAAATGAGATTGATTTACTTTTAGTCTTCTCACAAAAAATGTCAAGGTATTATTAAGTTGATTGGAGTTTATTTATGAAAATGTTTTGAAAATGCATGGACATAAGTCCAAGTTTATTATGAAAGTGGTTCAAGTTTAAAAACAAGAAGAGTTTTCAAAAGGAGGAAGAAGATTTTTGAAATTAAAGAAGATGGGAGGAGAAGAAGGGACTATCCTAAAGTATAAGGTAAAAGCTAGGGATAAGAACCATCTAACCAACAAGAAGCCAATACTTGACCTTATGAGCCAAGATAGAATTCCCATTCCTTGGATTGAAACCAATCAAGCAAAAAAAATACTAGACCTCTTGAGAGAACCAAACTTCACGTGTATTAAGTCTTCACAAAAATTGGACAGAGTAACGACTGTATACGGGTGAATTCCAGATTACAAACAAAGGGTGTAATCACAAAAACTTGCACACAAAAACAAACAAGCAACCCAATGTCTTGAGGTAAACCTCAAGAACTCCAGACAAAATAATCAGATAAGATCACAAGGTATCCAAGATAGGCCAAGGTTTCTAATCCTAAGTCCAAGAAAAAAAGTACCATGCTCCATAATGCCAAGGATAGTAACCAAATAGTCCAAGTACCATTAAAGATTTTTAATGGTTTATATTGATTATTAAGTATCTTAAAAAAAAGAAAAGAAAAGCTCAAGTGAGCAAAGTAAAAATGACAAGAAAGTAAATGCCCAAATGAGCAAATATGAAAATGGCATGAAATGTAAATGCTAAAAGTAAATGGTACATAAAACATAAAAATAAAATAAAAGCATAAAGTAAAATAAGTACATAATTAGTGGTTAGTTGGATGGAAATCTTGAAGATTTCATTTGGAACTCATTAGAGGATTGGTAGAACCAAAGCCTCCACACAACAAGTTGCATTTTCTTTTTGTCAAGTATATCATCCATTTCAAATTCTCACAAGTACCATTTAATGATCAACGGTTTAAGTGATCCGCGTTGACCAAGGGTGTTGTAGATCCATTAGAGGATTGGTAGAACCAAAGCCTCCACACAATGAATCTCAAGGTTATTGGATCAAAGAGATCAAATTAACATACTTGGGCTTGCAAACATAAGTTTGGGCCACGAATGATCATTAATTCGAATCGGGACAAAATTTAGCGCTATGTTAAGCAATCCTATGTGTCTGGACTTATATAGAAGTCGCACCTATTTTAAGGCCGGTCAATAGCAATCTATGCACCATTTGTTCTGAGACATGATATAGAGATCATGCTCCAACAACATTTAGTGCAATAAGAAGGGGATGAGATGAAGAGGGATGGGAGAGAATATACAAACCACTTTTGAATTAAATTTAATCAAGCTATTATTAAAATCATTCATCTATTTTTGTAGAGTTAAACTTAACACCATGGATTCAATGATGTTAATAAAGTTCCTGATCTAAAATTTAACCCAAGATCAGCCAGAAAATAGTCACAAAATAATATTACATTTTAATATATACAAAAGGGTTTAAAAATAATGTTTAAAAATAGAAAATAAAGAGAAAAATATCAACTATGTTCAAATTAATCAAGAAATAAAAAGTAAGACCATAGAAAAATCAGAAAAAGGCTCAAATAATTTTACAAATTTTTTGGTAATTTTTTAAAGTCAGAAACAATTTTTAAAATTAAAAGAAATGGGTAAAATAAACTAAAAATGATAAAAAAAAATAGTAAAGTCAGAAACAAAAATAAAATAAGGTCACCAATATTTGTCACAATATTATTGGATCACTCCATAATTTTTTCAGAATTTAAAAATGTATAAAAGTATTGTTAAATATTTAATACAATTCAAATAAAGTGTAAATTTATAAAAAATACCAAAATACAAAATTAAATTGTGAAAAAATAAAAATCAGAAGGAGAATAATCAAAATATTTTTTCATAATTTTTTTCAGATTTTTTGGATTTAAAAATGAATTTTCAATGATTTTTTTAAATTTAAAACAATTAAAATATAAAAATCAGAAAAGAAAATAAAAGTAAAAATATGTGGACCATTGGATGAGAGTTAAAATCCGTTTGTAATCAAATCCAAGGGATCTGGCGTGCTGTACATATCATGGTCATTAGTGAATAAAGTACAGAATCAAATATAAATCAGATTTTCAAAAATAACAAGTGGCGTGCCATCATTGGTTGAAAGATGACACGTAGGTCATCTTCAACCTCCAGCACACGTGATTCGCAGGTCTCTGAAACTGTAAAATCAGAAGCTCAGACCTATGACATTTGCTTCGTCTCTTCAAGACGAAGACAACCACACCATCGCGCCAAATTTATATAAATTGTAGCTCAAGCAATTTGGAAGGAAAATTTTGAAAAGGGATTTGAAATTTCATGGTCAAAACATGTTTCTAGTAAAAGGTAAGTGTTGCGACTAGAACTAGGGCAATAAGAGTAACTCAATGATATCAGAGTTTTGAAGAATTGATGAAGGAATCTACCTATTGAAGTTGAGTTGCAGAGCTTTGAAACTGGACTTCTATGGAGCAGTATAGGGCACGATTCTTGAATGTAATTATGTGGTTAGCTTCAGGGAAGATCAAGGAAGGTGAATTGATGGAAAAATTGGATTGAAAAAGGCTTGAGAATGGATTTTGAAGTTACTTAATTCTGAGTTATGGAACAAGTTTGGCAGGGTGATTCTGGCTACCCAAGCTTGAGAAAATGAATGCGGAATGACCCTCTATTTATAGGGAATCAAATGGAATGTTCAAGCGTGTGAAATGATGAAGTTTGGAGGGAAATCGTGTGAAGTTGCAACCAAGAAAAGTGTGACTTCAAACTTGATCAAAACTCATCCAAAATGCACGTTTTGTTGTGCTAATCTATTATGGAAGTTCACTAAACATGTTTAGAGGCAAAAAAGTGTGGAAAAATTGTGATTAGAAGCCAAAACAAAGATTTCAAAATCTGACTTGTGAGGAAACTTCAGTTCTAAGTTACCAATTTCAAAATCATTGCATTCTCAGCTCAAGGAGTCTTAGGGAATAATTATTGATGCTTTAGAAAGATGAGGTTACAAGCATTGCAATGGAAAAAGAATGGAACCAAGTGGATGCTTGAGCTGAAAGTTGTGTTGAGCCAAAGTTGGAGAAAAAGAGTTGACTTTCCATACTTAGAAATATTTCAAGTTCTTCTTCAAAAATGACCTATAATGTCTTGCATCCAAACATGGCCTTCCACTTGGAATTTTCTCTTGACCAAAGAATATGGCATGATGTAGATCTCTTGAATGACATTTTGAAACTCAAACCATTCAAAATATCCAAAAATTGAGAGAGTTATAAATTGTTGAAGTTGGCAAAAAATCATGAAATGACCTATAATGTATTGCATCCTTAAGGCAACTCCCATTCATTTTCTCACTTTGCACATAGAAGAAGGCATAAAGTTCACACCTTAAAGATCATTATGGAAAAATAATGGGCTCAAGGTGATAAAAATTGACCAAGTTATGATCATTTGAAGTCACACATGGAAAATTGGGGATTCATCTGGAGGACTTGTAATCTTTCTTCCTCATTAAGTCTCTTCCTCGTGACAACTCCTTGAAACTTTTGAAGGGAAAGATGTCTTTGGAATCACTAAAAAATACCAAGAGATGAGCAAGATATATTCCTTTGAAGTTCAAAACCCTAGCTCCTTAGATCAAGAGAATGCTTTGAGGAACTTTGAAAATTTTGAACAAACTTCTTGTACCAACACACATGATTTGTAAATATAAGTTATTGAGGATGATAACGAGAACTCATAGCCACCAAAACCACTTCCATATCTTGAATATTGAGAGAAATATGCACTTGTGACCAAATGGAATAAAATCTTGTCCAACCATGACAACTTCTCTAATCAATCCCTTGTGCTTTTCAACCAAATTTGATAACCTTGAAATGTGATGAACTAAAACAACCTTGCCATGCTAATTCTTCAAAAACCAATACAATGGTGAGGTTTTAACTTCTCAAGCTTTATTGACTAGGGCATGTAAATAAACTCATGAACCCATGGGGTAACTTGTTAAATCCTATTGCCTTTACATACATGGATAAAAAAGCAAGACAAACAAACATTTCATTTTATTTAGTTAAAAGAAGGAATCAAGAAAAATACAATATTCATGATCACAAAAGAACATAAGTCAAGGTGCTTGGTGATTCCTCAAAAGGGAAAAGATAAATATAGGGAGGGGAACCAAGAATCCTAGTGTGATCTTGTTGTTAATGAATCAACATGGTATGATGAAGGGATCTTAGGGAAAAAAATTGGGGTACAACACTTATGGCTATGATTTTCAAAAGTTCTTAAATAAGCAGCAATGAATATTTCAATGTTCTGAAGCGTTACAAATTAAATATTTCCATTTCAAGACTAACGGCTAGAAGGGAACAAGGATATTTATTTTTGGAATGCACCTTAACTATCATTAATCAAGTTTCCAAATGATCATCCATGCTGTGCCTATTTAAATAAGACCTGTGGATAAATCGTTCACGATTTTCACACATACTCAACAATGCTCTAATCATCTCTAATCCTCAAACATTCAATATTTTCAACTGTGTAAAACATCACTATACTGTGTTACTGTTTTGTAAGAAACAATATTGTACACTATTTTTTCTTATATTGTTTAGTGCATTTCCTTGAGAAAAACCGGGTCGTGGTTATACTTAAGAAGACTTTGGTAGTTGTCAAAGTAGACTTGTAATCAAGATTGATTAGTGGATTAAGACCTTGTTAGAGAGAGGCGAAATCACCTTGACGGGTGGACTGGAGTAGTTTGATTTCAAACGAACCAGAATAAAAATCAACGTGCTCTTTTCTTTGAATTTTAAGATTCCAATTCAACCCCTCATCTTTTGTTTTTCCATTCTTCAATTGGAATTAGAGCGCCTGGTTCTGAGTTCAAGCACTTAACCGTGTTAGTAAAAGATCCAAGCTAAGAAAAACACTATGGTGGGACCAAGTCAGAACATCAGCAATGACTACCATGATGAGAAAGATAGAATCAGCGGTAAACCTCCAATTTTGATGGAGAGAACTTTGATTATTGGAAAGACGGAATTGAAAGCTTCTTTCTGGCTCATGATGTTGATCTCTGGGATATAGTGACTGATGGGTACATACATCCTGTTGATGAAAGTGGGAAGAAGATTGACAGAAAAAGAATGTCAGATAATCAAAAGCGAGACTTTAGAAATTATCACAAAGCCAGAACTATTCTCTTGAGAGCCATTTCATATTCAGAGTATGAGAAGATCACAAACAGAGAGACAACAAAGCACATGTTTGATTCTCTGAAAATGACGCATTGAAGCAATGTTCTTATGATTTCAAATTCTGGTTATTGGGCTGAAAGTTTTGGAAAAGGATACTCAACTACTGATCATGTAAAGAAGATCATTAGAAGTTTACCAAAGAAATGGAGACCCATGGTCACTGCTCTCAAACTGGCAAAAGATATGAATAAAACATCTTTAGAAGAACTTGTCATCTCTCTCAGAAGTCATGAGATAGAGTTAAAAGATGATGAGCCCCGGAAGCAAGGTAAGCCTTTAGCCCTCAAATCTAACAAAAAACATGATTCTAAAGTTTTGCAGGCAATAGAAGAAAACTCTGGTGGTTCCTCATCAGAAGAAGACGAATTATCTCTTCTCTCCAAAAGAGTAAATCAACTGTGGAAGCAGACTCAAAGGAAGTTCAGAAATTCCAGAAGAACAGGGAATCAGTCCCAATCATCGTCTAGATACAGAAAATCTGAACCATCTTATGAATACAGAAAGTCAAGAAACAGAGACATTGTCTGCTACGAGTGCAATGAACAAGGGAACTACAAAAGCGACTGTCCAAGGTTTCAGAAGGAGAAACCTAAAAAGAATTTCGTTAAGGACAAGAAGAAAATCTCATGCAAACATGGGATGACTCAGACTCTTCAGAAGCTGACACTGAATCAGAAGATGAAAGAGCCAACATTGCTCTGATGGCCAACATATCAAAAGATACTGGATCATCTGGATCATAATCAGACTCAGAGGCAGAAGAGATATCTTTGACAGCAAGACTGAAACACCAATCCTAGTACCTGGACTATGGATGCTCTCGACACAGAACAGGAAGAAAGCACATTTTCCAAATCCTAGAGCTTAAATCTGGAGGCTACGTAGGTTTTGGAGGCAATCAGAAAGGGAAGATCATTAGATCTGGAACAGTTGGTAATGGTACTGAAGACACTGCATCAAAATTCCCCCACAAAGAATCACAAACAACATCAGAACGAGTTATCACAAACATTACAGCAACATCTGAAGAACCTCTCCAGAAAAGACAATCCAGAAGCAGCCTAACTCATCCTGAAGACAAAATTCTGGGAAAGAAGGAAGACCCAATCAGAACAAAATCCACATTCATAAACTCTTAAGAATCTCTCATGGGATTAGTATCTCTGATTGAGCCAAATTCCATTGATGAAGTTCTTCTGGAAAATGATTGGATACTGGCTATGCAGGAGGAATTAAACCTATTCACTAGAAATGATGTGTGGGATCTGGTTCCCAAACCAAAAGGGTTCAACGACATTGGAACAAAATGGGTATTTAGAAACAAGCTGAATGATCAGGGAAAAGTCATCAGAAACAAAGCACGACTGGTTGCACAAGGTTATAGTCAGCAAGAGGGGATAGACTATACATAAACCTTTGCTACATTTTCTAGGTTAGAATCTATCAGACTTAATTTTCTTTTCTATGAATAATGGCATCACTCTCTATTAGATGGATGTCAAAAGTGCATTCTTAAATGGATACATTGATGAAGAAGTTTATGTGCACCAACCCCCTGGTTTTGAAAATTCCAAACATCCAGAATATGTTTTCAAACTAAAGAAATCACTATTTGGTCTGAAACAAGCTCCCAGAGCTTGGTATGAAAGACTAAGTAGCTTTATGTTAGAAAATGATTTCACCAGAGGGAAAGTGGACACAACCTTATTCAGTAAGCCATTTAAGAATGACATTCTAGTTTGTCAAATTTTTGTAGATGATATTATTTTTGGATCTACTAAAGCCTCTATGGGAAGAGAATTTGCTAAGTCTATGCAGGCAGAGTTTTAAATTAGTTTGATGGGAGAACTCAAATTCTTTCTGGGCATTCAGATCAATTAAACTCCAGAAGGAACTTGCATACACTGGAGCAAATACATCAAAGAACATCTGAAGAAATTCGACTTATCAGAATGTAATCCATCCAAGACTCCAATGCATTCTACATGCATTCTGGAAAAGGAAGAGGTAAGTAAAAAGGTATAACAGAATATCTACAAAGGTATGATTTGTTCTCTCTTATATCTTATAGCTTCAAGACCTGATATTCTATATAGTGTATGTTTATGTTCCAGATTCCAATCAGGTCCTAGAGAATCTTACTTAACAGTTGTTAAGCGAATTTTAAAGTATCTGGAAGGTACTACTAATCTTGGTCTACTTTATAGAAAAACTAGTGAATACAAATTAGTAGGGTACTGTGATGCTGACTTAGCTGGAGATAGAGTAGAAAGAAAAATCACTTTTGAAGCTGCCAGTTTCTGGGAGAAAATCATATCTCATGGACCAGCAAGAGGCAATCCACAATTGCATTATCAACTGCTGAAGCTGAATACATAGCAGAAGCTGGATGCTGCATACAAATTCTCTGGATGAAAAGTCAGCTTGAAGAATTCAATATATTTGAGAGTAACATTCATATATTTCGTGATAACACTTCTGCAATTTTTCTATCTAGAAATCCTATTTTACACTCTAGGGCTAAGCGTATAGAAATAAAATATCACTTTATTAGGGAATATATTCAGAAAGGAATTCTTTCCTTAAAATTTATTGACACAAACCATCAATGGGCTGATGCCTTCACTAAACCACTTTCTGAAGATAGGTTTAATATCATTCTGAAACATCTCAGCATGAAATTATGTCCAGAATAAGAGTTTTATTTATATATTCTTTAACCCTCGAAATTTTATGTTTTTTCTGTGAACATCTGATCAACAATTCTTCAGAAGTTAGAAGGACAGTTGCATCAGGATCTATCCAAGAAGATTTGAACAGTCTCCAAACCGTTCATTTCAAAGATAGAAGGATGCATTTCGCATCATCAACATCTGTCATCCTCTCACAAGCGTCCTTCTAAGGCTGAACACGCATTCAAATTCTGAAAGGATTAAAGCTTTGATTGGATGCATTGAGACTCGTGTTACATTGGTAACTGTTCTATATCTCCACACCATCTCCCTATTTTCAGGAATCATTAATGATATGTAATCATTAATTTTTATCTTTTCTTTCTAATTAAGTTTTCAATTTGCTTATAAATACACCATTCACTTTCACCCTCACTTCTTCTCGCTATTGTTTTCTCTCTAGTTTCCGTGTGCAAAACTTTCCTTCAAAAAAACCCTCAATAGTTTGTGTGAACAATGGCTTCATCTTTAAGCACTCAGAACCCTCAATGTGCTCCTGGTTCATCTTCGTCAACTGTAGAAAGATACGAAGAACCGTCAAGAACACTACTGACCCCCATTGATTAATTAGAGGTTCTCTGCGAACTCATCATTGATTTTGAAAGCATGAAGGAAAATGTCTATGGTCTTACACCAGATATGGAATTTCAAGGTTGGACCAGATACTTTGATCGTCTTCTGGGTCCAATTTTCCCAAAATTGGTCAAGGAATTCTGGATTCACACCTCCATGTTAAACCATGAAGTGACTTCATATGTGATGGGGAAGAAGATTTCAATTTCTGAAGATCTGATTGTAAGATTGATTGGTAATAACGGTGGAGGAATCCATTGTAGTGATATGGCTGAAAAATGTGCTGACTTAACAACAATCTCAAGAGATATTTTTACCTCTGGGCAGCCATCAAACAAAATTAAAGATCTGAAGGACTACTTCAGAATTTGGGCAAAAATTATTTTGGGTTGTATCAACCACAGGAAGCTCACAAGCTCTCCTGATTACATCAACATTGACCAACAATTTATGTTGTACTTCATTGCAACAAAGGAAAAAATAAATCTTCCTCATCTACTATTCAACCATCTGAAAACAAGTGTGAAGGAAACCAGAGAAGATGAAAGAACTAAGAGGGATTGGATACCTCTGGGTAGGCTGATATCAGATATTATGACTTAAAACAAATTAGTAGAATATCTTATTGAAGCTCAGCAGATCAACACTCTGAAGGCATGTGCTGGAAAACCTCTCAATGCTCAGAATCTGAAGAAGATTAAAATTATTGACAACATTAAGAAGTATCCAACTATTGCAACCAAAGAAGTCATCACATCAAGAAGAGTTCCTCTAAAAGATTTCCCTCTATTCTCTTAAATAGATGCTTCACCAGAAATTATTGTCAGATATCTGGAAGCATGCAAGATGGATGGGACTAATCCAGAGTTAAACATTTGTGATCTGCATCAACAGGCTCCAAAAGTTGTCCTTAAGAAATCCAGAAAAAGGAAAGTTACAGGAGAAAGATCTTCTCAGAAGACACCAAAAGCTGCTAAGAAGAAAGGTAATTCTTATTTTATTTCTGTTGTAGAACCAGTGATTTTATCAACATCTGAAACACCCTCCTCTCCAAAACCAATAGAAGACCTCTCACCACAAACCTTTGATGATTTTGATATAGAATTTGACCATTCGGTCACACTAGAAAAAATTATGAACGAACCACACTCTCGTAATGCACATGTTGAACAAAATCATCCAGAACTTGCTCAAGTTATTTCTGATATTGATCAATTTAATCAAGAACTTCAAGCTCCCCACATAGAAAATTCAAACTTCCAAGCTACCCACTCTGAAAATTCAAACGCTCACGCTTCCCAACCAGAAAATCCAAATAGTGACTCTGGTACCACCACACCAATTCCTGGAATAACAAAACCTCTCATGGTCTGACAACCTCTCTCAATCAACGACATTCCATAAATCCCATCTCCTAATCATTCCACTCCACCAAACACACCTCCATCACCGATTATCATTTCTGATTCTCCTTCTTCCTCTCCTATAAATCCTCTAGAAGATCACCTAAGAACTGTAATGGACTTAGAAGCACTGGATCACCTTGCCTCTAACTCTCACAAAAATTTTACCCAAAACCAAAACCAACTATCACCAAGGCAGATGTTGGTAGAAATTTACTGATTTTTGAAACAAATATAATTGAATGGGTTAACTCTTTGAAGCTAGCATGCTTAGAAAATCTGAATCTTGCTGCTTTTGATTCTCACTAGAACCAGTTCAGAAAATGGTTCAACTCTGAATCCTAGAAACTCAAGGAGTTAAGCTATGAAATGACCCAACAAAACTTCTAATATTAGATGAATGTTTTCAAGGATCAAGTTCTGCTTCACTGAAAAAGAAACTTATTCTTCTGCTGGATAATGCTCCCTGAAAAGAGTGCCAGCCTTCAGAAGTTGACGAACCATGCTCTGATAATCTTCCTATGGTTGTTGTTCAAGAAAAAGGCAAAGAGACTGAAGAATCCACTGAGTTAGAACCTACTATAGCTTATTCTGAGAAGCCTGTACCTTCTATGGATATACCTTATTTATCTCTGGTTATGCAAACTCTGGTAGAGTTGAAGAAAGAAAATGCAGTGATCAAGGAGAGATTATACAAGCAAGATGACACAAGCAAAGAAATCAAAGGAATGCTAGGAAAATAAGATGAATCGAACACTCAGATTAAGAGCTTGTTGGAAGAGTTGATCACACGACTTCCTCCACCTCAACCTTAGTTTTTTTTAAACTTGTTTTCTTTACTGTATTCATTATTTTTGTTTTCCTCTGAATGTGTTATTGCAATCAATTTTAATACAACTCAACTTTTGACTCTGAATATTAGTGTTTACATTACTTTTTGAGTCTTGACAAAAAGGGGGAGAACGTAAGATATTTCTAATAACAGTATATCAAGACATTGTTTCAAACATTTTGAATATGATAACTTCTCGTTTTTTCTGAAAGCAAAATAGGAACAAAACTCTGATGCAGACAGAAGTAGATGCATCAAAAGCTCTAATCAGAATGAACTTCAGGGAAGTAATTCATCTCTATTTGAGTACCCATCTCTGGGGGAGATCCTATAAAGGTTTATGTTCTGTTTATTTTTATTGAAATATATTAGTTTTTGTCATCGTCAAAAAGGGGGAGATTGTTAGAACATAGTTTGATTCCACAACCCGCATAAGAGTTTTGATGATAAGAAACACAAAGAACAATTATGCACTGTAAAATTATATTCTCTTTTGTAGAGAAGTTATGTTGGAAGAATATCAGAAGATAAGCTACAAGGTTGTTCCTACTTTGATTGTAGACAACTCTCAAAAAGCTCTGATGAAAGGAGATCAGAAGTTGCTCTAAAAAGATGTTTTAACTCTGATTATAAAACTCTGAGAAAGTAAGTTTGACGCTGCAAATAGAATCTTATGGCTCTTATTTTCAAAAGTTCTGAAGCAAGCAGCAACAAATATTTCAATGTTCTGAAGCGTTACAACTCAAATATTTCCATTTCAAGAGTATCGGCTGGAAGGGAACAAGGATCCTTATTTTTGGAAAGCACCTTAACTTTCATTAATCAAGTTTCCAAATGATCATCCATGTTGCGCCTATTTAAACAATACTTGAGGATAAATCATTCATGATATTTACACATACTCAACAAATCTGCAATCATTTGTGCTACTGTTTTGTAAGAAACAATATTGTACACTATTTATTCTTATATTGTTTAGTGAATTTACTTGAGAAAAATTAGGTTTTGGTTATACTCAAGAAGACTTTGGAAGTTGTCAAAGTAGACTTGTAATCAAGATTGATTAGTGGATTAAGACCTCGTTGGAGAGAGGCAAAATCACATTGACAGGTGGACTAGAGTAGTTTGAGTTCAAACGAACTAAGATAAAATTCAACGTGTTCTTTGCTTTGAATTTTAAGATTCCAACTCAACCCCCCCCCCCCCCCCCCCCCCCCCTCTTGTGTTTTTCCATTATTCGCAAACATGTAATTAGGAACAAAGGCAACAGAAGTAAAAATCTTAGACATGGTATCATCACATATGAAAGACCTATAAGCACCACAAAGGCAATCCTACCAAATCATCCTCCTAATGGAACATTAACATAATGTCAAGTAAGGGACAAGAGGGAACATGTAAGAGAGGTATCAAACCACATAAGTAGGAATAAAATTACATGTAATATCCATCACATAATTCACTTAAGCATCAAGGAATAATGGCATAGGATAAGCTCAAGGAGAGGCACCAAGATAGGCAAACATACAAAAGAAGTTTCATACCAATGTATCAACATTCAAAGAGGCATGGAATGACATATAAAAATAGGGTAAAAGGCCTTACCACATTATATCTTAATCAGGAAATAAAGGGAAGAACAATCACTAAATGGATTCACAAGTGCACCTTTAAACAATCAACCAATTCAAGCAAACATTAAGCAATTAGGCATGCATTGTGATCAAGCAAGAGTAGCACTTAGAAAGCTTCAAAAATAGGTTTAAAAGCCATCAAACAATGTGCACCATACAAGTGTCCTAAAGGTGCCTTGAGAGTGTTCAAAAATTTCTCAAAGCATAACTCAAACATCAACCAAACATCTCAACTATTGATCAAACAATTTAGGCATTCAAGAATGATTCAAACATGGACCAAATGGACACAACAAAGCATTAAATGAGAATTAGAATACCCTATATTTATGTGCCCAAGTGTATCTGAAAATTTTGATCAAATAGAATTTCGAAAGATCATCAATCAAAATCTTAATTGCAAAACTTGGTCAATTAGACACAATCATAAGTAAATTCCAAATAAAATATCAAAATAATTCGAAAATAAAAATAGAATTCATGAAAAGTTAAACTAAACATTAAAGTATCAGAACATATTTTTTGGGATTTTTTGAGATAAGAGAACAATTAGAATAAAATTGAAATATAAAAGAAGATAAATATAAATAATCAAATTGCAGGGGGGGTGACTCCAAAAAGCTCAAAGTAACTGGAAACAATGTAAAACACATTTGGGCTTGAATCAGTGGGGTGAAAATAAGAAATGTGTTAAGGTCATTTTCTCCCCAATTCATTATCCAAACAAACATTTTACTTTCTTTATTTTATTTTCAGATTATTAAAAGTGTAACAAAAAAATATGTAAACATGCAATCAATCAATCAAGGCAACTTAAGTGACTAAATTACAAAACACATCCAACCAATCAGGATGCAACACCTTTATTTTCTGATTATTTAAAAAAAAGAATGGTAAAACGCGTGTGGCAGAGAGAGAGAGAGAGAGAGAGAGAGAGAGAGATGAAGATTAACAAAAACCATGACCAATCAGATGGAGCCATGACTCCATCTTCCATCTCTAAACACAATAAACCAGAAACGTAACACTAACACAGTGTGTTTGTGCAATTTTTTAGCTCTAATTTCTCCATTGAAACTCAACCAAAAATCATAAAATAAAGCACTAATTCGTAGAATTTAAAGAGTAGATTATCATCATCCCATTAGTTTCTCAAAAAACAAGCTCAGACATGTAGAAAGTTGGCACGAAAGTCACATATGTAAATTTGAAATGACAAGATTCAAACATCACCATCTTAAACAACTAACCAATGCCTCTCTTAGAGGGCTTCCAGATGCAACGCATGAGCATGTCCACATGGTTTTAAGATATTAAGAATGAAGACATGATGTTGAGAGAAGCTTACCAAGTGGAGAAGGTCTGCTGCCTTTTCTTGATACAAATATGAAGAAGCAGATACAGAGGAGAACTTCAGTGATTGATGAAACAAAGAGATAAAGAAAATAAATCTTGCTCAAAAGATTTGAAGGAGAGAATTTATTGAGAAATTTTGTTTACTTCATACCTGGAGCATGCTCCTCAAATGCATGTGTGAATGAAATGAGAGTGAGATATCATTATAATGAGTGTGTTGTGAGGTTAGCATGAGCTGACCCTGATTAAAATCTTATTGGGGGGGCAGGTTTTGAATTTTTGGATGAAATGAGAGAGTGAGAGTTAGCTTGCATTTCATGTTGTTTGTGGGTTCATTCTCTTGCGTTTTTAGGACTGGAAAGAGAGCCTGAGGAGAGTGTGTGGGTGAGGTCACGTGATAGAGTAATGAGTTAGCTTGCATTTTCCATTTTGAGCAAGGCATGGGGGATGCATGCATGCATGAAATGGGTGGAATGTTTGGCTTTTTAAGCAATAATATAAGGTTTTGTGTGTGTGGTTTGTGAATATTATGGGCTTACTGCAAGCGAATGCAATGATTATGCACAAAATGACCAAAACTTATTGCAAGCCAACATAATGCTCAATAAACTCTAACTCTTCACAACTCAATGAATTCTGAACCATTTGGAATAATTTTGAGCTTGATGGAAAGAGAAAAAAAGCGCGACTTCCATGTTGAGAGAAAATTGAAATGAAGTTAGAAGTCCCTCAAATATGGCCACAAAGATATCTAAATGAAACTGATGTGAACCATGTCAATATTTCACTGTGTCTGTTAATTTGACAACTTGAACAAACCAAACTTCACATGATGATAACTTGAGATTAGATGGACTAAGTGATCTGATTCTGAGCTAGATGGAAAGATAAAATAGATATGAATAACTTTTATGTTGATGCAAACATGAGATTAGGCTTGATGTTCAAATGTCAATGAACATCCAACTTCAAAGCATAATAACTCAAAATTCATGAACATTTTGGCAATAAACCCTCAGTGATAAAAATGAAGTATGAAATGTCCTCTTTCTATTGATCATGAGTTTGGGAATTTTTGATCACATATGATTGAGATACAAAGCTTGAAAAATGATAAGATGATCATGAAATTTCCAATACTTGGAAAAATTTCTAAGTTCAAAGATAACTTATTTTACAAGAAATCCCAAATTTGACCAATTCTTCTGACTTTCTTCAGCCAATAACCACATTTTCTCATATTTGAACTTTTGACCTTAATTTTGACCAAAAATTTCATTGGTCAACTTTTGACTTATGTGTTGACTTTTTCTCAGATACCAACAAAATCTCATTTTTCCAACAAAATTGGATCTTTTGATGAAATGGTGATAATAAATGAAGCAAATATGGATTCTTTGAAGCAAGTAACACAACATAGAATCATGTGTTGCTCAGAAAGTCAATCATTTATTGACTTTTACCAAAACCCTAGCTGAGGACCAAAAAGATAGGAGATAATGATTAACACTTCAAACCCTAATCCTTTGATGATTCTTGGAGAGTATTCTGAACCATATGAACTTATGTATCAAGAGGATACTCATGATGGTGAGGTCCCAATCCTCTAAGACTCTGAATAGTAATTATCTTCTTCATTTGACGATGAACAACCAAACCTAAAAACCCTTGATCCCATACACTAGAACAAATGTGATGCATATCTATGTATGATGATGAAGCAAAAGCCTATTTAAGATTGAGAAACAAGAGAGAAAATTTTGGGGTGCAAAAATTGTCCCTATTCAATCATCTTAAACCTGAGGATGAGATTTGTGCTAGCCTTTCAAACTTTCAAGGAAGAAGAGGATTGAATACCAATAGAACCATACAACTTACACTCTAGGGAAAAAAAGAAGGCCTGATATATATATATATATATATATATATATATATATATATATATATATATATATATATATATATATATATATATATATATATATATATATATATATATATATATATATATATATATATATATATATATTTATATATATATATATATATATTGGGTTTTCTATCCCTTTTTTATATATACTGATGAACAGATGACAACCCCACCTAAATTCCCATTAAGTGGGAAAATAAAAACTCCTCAAGCAGGGGTGAAGAGAAAACTTCTTACCAAAAGGATAAGAAAGGATGTCTGAAACAGTATCCCAAGAATATTCTTAAATCAACAGTTAGGAAGATGACTGGAAACAAGGATGAATCTATACGCAAAAGGCAACGAGGAACTTCCTATAAAAAGGATAAGAAGAAAGATGGAAATCTTCTTAACAAAAGTTTAGGAAGACATACGACTCTGCACGAAAAAGGCAATGAGAAACTTCCTATCAAAATGGTAAGAAGAAACATATGGATATCTCAAGCAAAAGGAAATGAGAGACTTCTCAACAAAAGGTTGAGACAAATGACTCCATACGCAAAAATCAAGGGTGAACTTCTTATCAAAAGGATAAGAAGAAAGATGGAAATCCTCTTAATAAAAGGTTAAGAAGACAGATGACTCCGCACACAAAAGGCAGTGAGGAACTTCCTATCAAAAGGGTAAGAATAAATAAATGGATATCTCAAGTAAAAGGAAATGAGAGACTTCACAACAAAAGGTTGGAAGAAAAGATGGAAATCTTCATAATAAAAGTTTAAGGAGACAGATGACTCCATATGCAAAAAGCAAGGAGGAACTTCCTATCAAAAGGATAAGAGGAAAGATGGAAATCTTATTAAAAAAAGGTTAAGAAGAAATATGGAAGGAGTTTGGGATATAATTACACAAAAGACATAAGAGACCGACAAAAGGCAAGCAAGGGAGCTGACAACTTCCTGTGCAAAAGGCATAGAACACTTACAAAAGGTTAGTTGAAGAGACAAGGCATTTTTTAAAACAAAAGGTAAGGAAGACCTGCAAAAGGGAAAAAGACATCCCTTATGCAAAAGGTAGTAAGGGGAATGACTTACAAAAGGTAAGAAAAGGATTAAAGTATTTGTGCTATGCATAAGAACTGCAATATCCCTCAGACCAAAGGTGGGGTGTAATTCCTCAAGAGTGGAAATCATCTGAATTTCCAAACACTAAAGTATGGATACTCAAAAAATTAAGAAGAAAGATAGGTTTATGCACCAACTCTTACTCGCACACTAACTGCAAAGAACAAACACGGGTAAAAACTCCGAGAACTTGCAGGAGAAACAAGGAACTACTGAAGAGGAGGACTTGAAAACTCTGATCCTTTATGAGGAATAACAAACTAAATTGTTGATGACCCCTGGTTACAAAATCATGGTGCAAATTTGCAAAAATAAATTGCAAACTCTAAACAGAGAAACCAATGAAGATTGGACTTTGCTGAGAGGATTCTGCAAAAGTAAATAGCAGACCCTATAGAGAGATATCTCTGACTTCAATCATCTCTCAACCGCTTGAGGGATAATCCACTATCTCACTACTGGGGATAGGGAAACTTTCACACTGCTGGAAAAAAGAGAACTCTTTCATAAAACTTTTCTCAAATAGCTTCTACTGGGGTTAAGAGAATTATTAAACAAGAAATCTCAACCATGTACTCTGCTGGGAAAAGATTCTCCACTAGAGGAACATGCTCTTCTTGAGGAAATGAGAATCCTTGTGTAGCGGTAGAAATGTGCAAGACTAAGTCATTGGATTGACTAGACTTTATACAAATCAAAATAAAAATCGCCACCGCGCTTTATTGTTTCCAAAGGAATGGGAAAAGAGCGAATAACCCAAAAAGAGGGGAAAAGATTCAAGGTAAGGGGGTTGGTTATGCAAAGGGAAGGTATTATCACCCTAAACATCTACGGTACTCCACAGGAACCTCTTTGTAAAATCTGTATATTTTGGCTATAAAAATGTGTTGTATATAAAATGGATGGTAGAGGTGAGAAAAGAAATATTTTTATGATTTTTGCACCCGCCGCAGTTGCGAACCTTTAGTGCCTACGTACCACCTTTCATGCAATAGGGGATCAGGGTACACATAGTTCATCTAGAAAAGACTTGTTTGTTGATTGTTTTTAAACAAGGAGACAAGTCGTCATTGTTAGCAGAGAAATCTCGACTAACGCCCACAAGGTGTAAGAAAGATGGACCCTGCGTCAACAAGAGTGAGGGTTTGAGAACGCCTCTAGTACTCAAGTGGAAAAGTCGACACCTTTATAACCATAGGGATAGGAGAATGTTGCTCGACTATCAATGAATCATGTCTCACCTTGAAAAAAAGTTTTGAATGGAAAAGGTGCTTGGGCGCACAAAAGAGTTTGAATGAGTTGAAGTGTTTTATTAATTTTGAAAGAAATGTCAAAGTATGATTAAATAAATTGAAGTTTGTTTAAAGAAAATAAGTTTTAAAAGAAAAGGCACTCGATAAAGTCGAGGTTTATTATGAAAGCGGTTTGAGTTTAAAAACAAAGAAGATTTTGAAAGAAGATGAGAAGGTTTTATAAAATTAAAGAAGGTGGGAGGAGATGAAGGGACTATCCTAAAGCATAAGGTAAAAGCTAAGGAAGAGAACCGTATAACCAACATGAAACTGATACTTGACATTATAAGCCAATGTAGAATTCCCATTCTTTGGATTGAAACCAAGCAAGCAAAGATACTAGACCTCTTGAGAGAATCAAACTTCAAGTGTATTTAGTCTTCACAAAAATTGGGCAGAGTAACGGCTGTATACGAGTGAATTCCAGATTACGAACAAAGTATGTAATCACAATAACCTGCACACAAAACAAACAAACAACCCAATGTCTTGAGGTAAACCTCAAGAACTCCAGACAAAATATCAAATAAAGTCACAAAGTCTCCAAGATAGGCCAAGGTCTCTAATCCTAAGTCCAAGAAGTCCATCACTCCATAATGCAAAGGATAGTAACCATGTAGTCCAAGTATCATTAATGATTTTTATGGTTCATGTTGATTATTAGGTGTCTTTAAAAAGAAAGAAAAGCTCAAGTGAGCAAAATAAAAATGACATAAAAGTAAATGCTCAAGTGAGCAAAGATGAAAATAGCATGAAATGTAAAATGCTAAAAGTAAATGGTACATAAAGCATAAAAATAAAAGCGTAAAGTAAAGTTAATTGTTAGTAATTAGTGGTTAGTTGGATGACCATCTTGAAACTTGCATTTGGAACTCATTAGAGGATTGGTAGAACCAAATCCTCCACACAACAAGTTGCATTTGCTTTTTGTCAAGTATATCATCCATTTTGGAATTCTCACAAGGCAACATGTAATGATCAACGATGTTTAAGTGATCCGCGTTGACCAAAGGTGTTGTAGATCCATTAGAGGATTGGTAGAACCAAAGCCTCCACACAATAAATCTTAAGGTTATTGGATCAAAGAGATCAAATTAACATACTTGGGCTTGCAATCATAAGTTTGGGCCACGAATGATCATTTATTCGAATCGGGACAAAATTTAGCCCTATGTTAAGCAATCGTAAGTGGACTTATGTAGAAGTCGCACCTATTTTGAGGCCGGTCAATAGCAATCTATGTACTTCATATTTGGATAAATGATATAGAGATCACCATCCCTTAACATGTAGCACAATTAAAAAAAGAAAGGGATAAGATGAAGAGGGAGGGGAATGATAAGTTAATTTGGATCACCATTTCAAAATTCTTTCATCTTTAAATTTAACCACTCCTCTAGATGGATTAAAGCACTAAACATATCATTAATCCAAAGCACCAAAAATGAATTAAATAATTCACTCTTAGGTAGATTTGAATTGATGAACATTTATCTAACTTCATCTACATCACAAAGTCCATTGAGTTTAAAGACAAATTGGACATTCAAAATTGCAATCCAAACCAACAATCAAAAGGAGTAGAAAAATCATTTTGGATCAAAGATGCCCCAAAACAAGTCAAAAAATGCATTTTGTCCCTGTGTAAATCGATTGAACTATTGTGTAAATCGATTTACACAGTACAGTTTTCAAAAATCTGCGTGAAATTGCTTCTGTGCAATCGATTGCACTATAGTGTAAATCGATTGCACACAGTAACAGTAGCAAAAACAGCATTTTAAAAGGGCAATTTCTTGTTCAAATTTTCCATCAAACACCTCATGATCATGGATCCACTTGAGAACGAAAATTCCATCAAATTATGAGAAAATAACACCATTGAAATCACAAAATAATGCTCAAAGAATCAATCCCAAAGATCACCAAGAGATCACATTGTGAAAGATGAATTATCCAACTTACCAAAGGTAGATCTAGAGAATTATCAAAACAACTTCAAGAATTTGCTTCAATTTAACCACAAGAATCAATTGACCAAGCTTGGATGTAGAGAATTGATGGAGAAAAAGTGTTTGGATGAAGGTTTAGCTCAAAGATTAGTAAGCTTCAATGCAAAGCTTACTAACTTTTTGAAAATGGAGCTTTGAGTGAATTTGGTAGATGGAGAGAATTGAGAGATTTTTTAGCAAAGTGGATTTGGCTATCAAAAGCTTGAAATTTAAATGAAATGAGGGCTCTTTATAGAGTTTTAGGATTGGGATTAGTGGTAATTTGGTAATTGATTCTTGGAGCTAAAATTTTAATTAATGATAATTCTTTCAAATATTAGAGCCAAAATTTGAATTAATGATAATTCTTCTTAAAAATGAAAGATTGGCACTAAAATTTGAATTAATGATACATCTTTAAAAAATGAAGGAAAATTGGAGCCAAAAATTTGACAAGTTTAAAAATTGTTTATTTTTTTCAAATTTTCACGTTGTGCAATCGATTGCACTATAGTGCAAATCGATTTGCACAGTGTCTTTTTTTCAAAAAATGGCGCAAAATGCACTATGTGCAATCGATTGCACTCTAAGAGCAATCGATTGCATCAGTGAAAAAAAATGAAAATTTTTAATTCTTTTTCTTTGCAAATAGAGATTTCAGGGAAATAATACCGGAAAATCTTATTTGCCATATGCTTCGACTCGGTACCTACAAAACACAAATATGCAAAGACAAAGACAAATGTTTTTTTGCATTTTGATTAGAAGTTAGTCAACAACACAAGAGCAAACTTAAAGATAGGATGCAAATATGATGAATGAAGGTATTTATTAATGATTGTGATTGGATGATAAAATATGGTATGAAAGTGCGACTGAAAAAGTTAGGGGCAAAATTTAAGGTACAGCACCTTGTAAAGAAATTCTCAAAGTTTAACTTCCACTGGGTATACTAAAACTTCTCCTGCTTCTTGGGGTAAAATAATTCTTAAAAGAACTCTTAGAAATGCAGACCACCATGGGGAAACAAAATTGTATGAAATACAACAAATTGTATTTTACTGGGGAGAAAATTCTTGATAGAAAGTCTTAACAAACAAAATTCTGTTTGAGTAATAGTGTAGACTACATTAGGGAAAAGGATTCTGTTTGAGGAAACATTCTTTCCATTCTATGTTGAGTAACACAAACCCAGAACTTTACATTAGTGATAAGCTCGACGGTTCCTGCTCATCACAAGTGAACTCTAGACTCCTTTAATTTACATCTTGTGCCCCAAGTACGGGATTTATGGAGGGATTAACCTCGCAAGGACCATTTTACAATAATAACTTGAGATGACTTGCCCCAATATTTTCATCTTATGAAACATTTCCCTCTTAATCCCCAGATTCTTAGAGATATTTGTCGAATCTCGACATAACTTCCCGAAATCGACTGAACTCTGAAGAGATTTCTCAGCGTAATTGCCCCAAATCGAATGATCTCTAGAGATTTCTCGGCGTAATGGTCCAAATCGACTGATCTCTAAAGATATTTTTCAGTGTACTTGTCCTAGATTGACTGGTCTCTAAAGATATTTCTCGGTGTAATTGCCCCAAATTAACTGATCTTTGAGGGGTCGAATTCCGACTTGATTGTCCCGAATTGGCTGTCCTTGGCATATTATTTGCTAGACAAAGACTTCAAATTCCACCCTTTTGGGTGATCCAACTGCGAAAGTAACTTTCTTATTCTCAACAGGGCTCTATGCAACATGCCCCTTGATATGACCATTTCTTGAAACGACTGGCTCTTACTCCATGGAGTTCTTAAGTCTTCTTACTTTGACTTGATCATGTTTTTCACTGATTCCCATCATGGAAACTTCCTTGATGTCAAGCAATTGTTTGAAAATAGAAGAATGTTTATTCTGAGAATGATAATTTTAACGCAAATCCTGTGTTAGTCTTGAAGTTGACATCGTTATTGAAATGGCATTGCGACCCTATTGTGAACGAATCACTTTTTCATATGCAACTTTGAAAATATTTTTACATGAAAGATAATGAAAACACATGATACCAACACATATATTTAACATACCTTCTAGGAGTCAGTTAATGTTATCTCGTCGTAGTATGCTTTCGAAATAAACACTACTTCAATTAGGACTGTGTGGGTTGTAACGTGGCCTGGTTCACGGTTTTTAGAAAAAAATATTTAAGGCTTAAAATTTGTTTGTACCCCTTTCTCCAATCCTACGTTTAGTTAACTCGATGTGAGTATTCATTTCTCAACGGGAGTTCGATATGGTTGAAGAATCAACGAGGTTCTTGGACACGATAATCACTCACCTTTTGTTCTTGGTGTCGGATCACATGCCTTTGTTCTTATGAGGATTTTTATTCGGTAATCCATATCGTTTTTCATTCTTTTTCTTTTTTTGTTTTCCCTAACTTTTGCCTGGACAAATTCTTTTGAATTTTGATTTTGAAGTCTAGTGGGATGCCCTAATTTTTTTCCTAAGTCACTTGTTTTTAATTTTTTTGACTAAGCAGGATTTCTTTTTTTCTTTTCATTATTTTTGTTTCTCTTTTTTCAACAAATCATGTGATCCTGAGTTGTTTTGATTTGTTGAAGAGTTCTGACTGCCTCATTTCTTGGTTAATAAGGGATAACCATTTTGGTATCGTCAATCTTTTGACCTCTTAATGCGTGAGGGATAACCATTGTGGTTCTGGCTTTCCTCAACCTCTTGATGTGTGAGGGATAACCATTGTGGTTGATCCTTAGATGCACACTCCTTTTGAAATTTGAACTCTCGATCATATTAATTGAACACTACCCTGCCCCTATGTTAAAAATAAGGGTTTTTTCATACAAAAAAGAAACTCCTACTTCAAGGATGAATGGGGTTAACGAGGGTTTCACTTCTTTATATCTCCAGTGTTTAGGAATTGAAACAATTCATGTAGATCATCATTAGGGTTTTATTCAAAAGCATACAACTAGATATTTTGCGTTTTTCAGTTGTCATCATCCTCCCTTCGATCTTTACGTAAGCAATAAACTAGTACAATTGGTATCTTAATGCGAGGAAAAATCTTTCATGAGTGAAAACGAATGGATGAGTGTCAACAAATGGATTACTTCAAAACAAACATACTCATTGCATTAAAATTAATATTAAAAAAACAAGTTCATACAACAAACAATGTTTAAACAAACAAGTAAAATTACAGATGAAAAATGCAATAAATAACAAAGGATTGTCATTGTTGAGGAGACTTGACTCCGTCTGGACTTATTGATTTTAAAGACCTTATGCAGTCTTGATAATCACTCGGGAAACAAATTCCCATTCTTATATGGTATGAACACAATTGCCTTTGAATCAATCAAGTCTTGAACTTTGTCTTTGAACGGAATACACATTTCAATAGTATGGCAAGGTGCCCCAGAATGGTACTCATAGTAGACGTTGATGTTGTAACCGGTTTTTAAAATGAGAGTCGCCACCCTTAATTTTTATCTTTAGGAAGGGGATATAAATGATAACCCTAATTTGGTCAGAGATTCTAAGTTGTTTGACTCGTCTCTAGATGAAGGGAAGGTGTTAGGCACCCCTCATATACCTTGTTCACAAGGATACTAGGGTTTATAATTATAGCTTAGGAAATAGGGTTTTAATTTACATAGGCTTTTTTATTTAGAAAAAAAACATACACCCTCTTACCTTATTTAAAACAGGCCTCAACACTATAACGGGCCAGTCTTGATTAACAATAAACCCCTCGTATAAGCAGCATACCCCCTTCTATTTATTCATAGAATTCTAAATGGGCTAATATATATAACAAATACACCACTCTTACAAGAGAAACCAAATGGGCCATAAATTTTATATGGGCTTTTCTGATTTAGAAAAGCCATTAGTTATTAATAAGATAAAAAAAACCCTTTATAAACTTAAACCCCATATATATATATATATATATATATATATATATATATATATATATATATATATATATATATATATATATATATATATATATATATATATATATATATATATATATATATATATATATATATATATATATATATATATATATATATATATATATATATATATATATATATTATATATATATATATATATATATATATATATATATATATATATATATATATATATATATATATATATATATATATATATATATATATATATATATATATATATATATATGAATTTGACAACAATATATTATAAAGCAAATAATAACTCTAGAAATTAATAAGGAATAAAAATGATTAGAAACCAGTAGGGAAAATTTGGGGTATGATAACTTCCCCTATTTAACTACCTTTCGATTGAATAGTGCGAGAATATGCAGGTCTGCATGCTTTAATCAAAAGTTTATTAAATAATGGAATACCCAAAAATTTGTCTAAAATATTATAAGGATACGTTGTACAACATTCCTATGGGTATGAATAGTAGGCATAAATGATGATGTATCATCTTACCAATGTTTTGAACCAAGGTTTCAATTTGACTTAGATATGAAGACGCGGATAACTCGTCGATATCTAAAAGAGATTTTAGACTTTTTCATATTTACCATAACCTAGGAGGTAAAATAATACAAGTTTGAAAAGTTAACTTACTAATGCTTTGAGACTAATATAGTAAGTTTTATAACGTAAATATTATGTATTCATCACCACCTAGGGGATGAATAAAACAAAGTTTGATAACACATTGCTACATGGAGACCGATGCAATGAATTATGAAGATTTCATTATGTTTGCTATGACCTAGGGAGTAAACAGTACGAGTATGAACATGTGAATTTATCACAACCTAGGGGATAAAAGACAACAGGGGTGGGCTTATGTTATATGTCACAATCTAGGGGATGAATAGTACAACCCTGAAAATTCACATACCTATCACAACCTAGGGGATATATATTTGAGGAAATTGTGTGTTTACCACAACCTAGGGGACAAACGGCACAAAGATGGACTCACATATTCATTACAACCTAGGGAATGAATAATATGAATCTGGTAATTCTCACACCTACCACAACCTAGGGGATAGATGATTGAAAAGTGTTTTGATGATCAAATCTCAGATAACTGGATCAAAGATGAGATAGGATTTTTAATGGTTGTGTTTGTTCTCAACCAAGGTAAATGTTTGTTTTGTTAAATTGACAAAGGGCCCCAAGATATTGGTTTTACCCAAAGTGTGTTTGAAAATGCCATGTATAATATATATGCATAATGTCCTAGATTGATATGGAGCCAAAAATGTATATCCATCGAGTATTTTGCGTATGCCCCAAATGTTTACATATGTACCAAATGTGTGTATATGCCCCAAAATATAATGAAAAATGTTTTTTTTTATTTATATTCTCTCCTTTTAAACCATTGATTTTGTGTTGCCAATCCTCCAACATTGTGTTTTTGTGGTATTTTTTGATTTGATTTGAAAGGTGTCAGCAAGATCTATATATTGGTATCGCATGCGCAAGTGTACATGTGGACGTAGTTGTGGATGCGGGCGTGGATGTAGGCGTGCACGTGGGTGTGGACATGGACATAGGGGTGGTTTTCTTTTGATGTTTTTCTAACCAAAATCCTTTTTTGATGCTATATCAAATGTTATTATTTGTCAAATCCCCAAAATGATTTCAACGCAATATTCACAAAAATAATTATATTATTTTGCAAACAAGTCTGAAACGGAAAAACAAAATTGAAAGATTTAAAAAAGTTAATGTTTTATTGATAAATATGCCACTGAATAGGCGAGATTACAAGATGGAATTCCTTAACAGATGTAATTAAAGAAAGTTTTACAACTAAAAATGGAAACGAAAATGATAATTGTTACTGTTGTTCCTCGATATCCTTTTGATAGCTCCAATCTTCTTTTCTTCTGAGTCAAATGATTTGGATTAATCTCTTCCTTTGTGGTTGGATTCATGGTTCTTAGATTTCAGTCTTTTTAACCTTTATTTCAGAATAACATCCCTAATTTTTTCCTGGATCGCACTTTCGGGTTTTCAGTCCACCAGGATATTTTTTTATGTATGTCTGTAATTTTTGCCTGGATCGCCCTTTAGGGTTTTCGATCCAACGGGACGCTCCTTTTTGCCTAATTCTCCCATTTAAGATTCGATCTTAGCGAGCTTTTTATACATAGTATTTTTTGATTGCGTCTGAATTTTCCGGATGTGGTAGTTCTTTCCCATCCATTGTTGTGAGGATGAGTACATCACCAGAGAATGTTGTTTTTACAACATATGAACCTTCGTAGTTGGGTGTCCATTTACCACGTGAATAAAGGCGAGGTAGAAAAATCTTCCTGAGCACCAAATCTCCTTCTTTGAACACTCAAGGACCAACCTTCTTGTCAAATGCCTTCTTCATTCGCTTTTCGTATAACTGATCATGGCACAGAGTTGTTAAGTGTTTTTTCAATGTGGTTGAGCTGATCAATGAATACCCAATAATTTTCCTGACCTGACACCAAATGTACATTTGTTCGGATTCGGTCTCATTTTAAACTTTTGTAGACGTTTAAATAATTTCTGCAAGTGCATAGTGTGATCCTTTTCCATATAGAATTTGTAAATCATATCATCCACGTATACCTCAACTTATTTGTGGATCATATCGTAAAATAGTGTAACCATGGCTCATTGATAAGTTTCTCCTGCATTCTTTATACCAAGAGGCATTACCCTCTGAGCTTCTATCAGACTAGAGAACAACCTTCATTAAGAGGTAGTCTATGCACCACAATATCAATATCCAATCCTGACATGTCTCTATAATACCAAGAAAATATATATCCATATATTCATGTTACAACTTGATCATTCTTTCTTTGGAGCTTTTCTCCAATGTTGCCCCTAGCTTGATCTCTTTTAGATCTTCCTCTGTGCCAAGGTTAATGGTCTCAATTGATTCTTGGTATGGTTGTATATTATCAGCTTTTTGCTCTATCTCTCTTGCCAGTTCTTCAGATAGTTCATGATCTTTATCAACTTCCTCTTCCGCTTGGTTAATGGGTGCATCAAAATTATATCGGATATCAGCAGTAAAATTATCGGTGATTTTAGGCATGGATTTGCACATTTATCATGTTTTAGTGTTGTTTTAGTATGTGAATTTGGAAAATGCATATGAAGGAAAATATTGCCATTTTTAAATTTAAGAGATAAATGCAAGAGAAAGATAGGGATCCTAATTGAATGCGAAATATAAATTTTATTAATTATAAATACTGTCTTAAACAAATTGGGGTACCATTACAAGAAACCCCTATGCCTCGGGCTTGACATAGGTTCTTTAAAAAACAAAAAAAATACTTTGGAAAGAAAAAGATCTTCGGAATCTTCACTACTGTTCAATTCTTGAGTTCTTCACCTGGGGTGCATTCATGGATGAAATTGGATGCCTTTTTTATGTTTCCCTTGTGATATATCATTTCCACTTGTCCGCCATGCTCTACTCCTTTGCTAACGAAGGTCTCCTGGATTGGAGGAAACCGTGCTTTGCCTTTCAAAGTAGCCTTTGATAATTCGTAGCCCAAACCAAAACGATTATTCTTCTCATGTATTTTCGGGAGTTTACCCCAACCCTTTGAGGTTCCACTATCCATATCTATTTGTAAATCTCTCCACAAAGTCACAATAGGTTTCTTGATTTTTTCCATCGATAGGGTTACCATTGAGGCAACCTCTAAGACTTGAAATGGTGTTGCTATACAGTCTTCATCATCACTGATATACCTGTAGGATTCTATGTGACTCATAAAGATGTCTTCTTCACCATTGATTATAACCTATCTTCCTTCAATGAAGAACTTCAGTTTTTGATGTAAAGTTGAAGTGATTGCCCCTGCTGCATGGATCCAGTGTCATCCAAGTAAACACGTATATGTTGGTTCTATATCCATTACTTGAAAAGTGATATAGAAAATATGTGGGCCGATCTTGACATGAAGGTCCACTTCTCTGAATACCGAATTTTGAGAACTGTCAAAAGCTTTAACTATCATAGAACTGAGTCTTATCACAACATTGTCTTGTGTTAACTTCATGAAGCTAGATTTTGGTAACATATTGAGGGAAAATCCAGTATCGGTGAGTACCTTGGATAGACTTGTAGTACCTATCTGAATAGAGATGTGCAATGCTTTGTCGTGACCTCGGCCTTGTGGGGGAAACTCATTGTCATTAAAACCTAGATATGATCCAGATGTCAGATTTGCTACACCATTGTCAAATTGGTTTACAGTAATTTTCTCTGCGACATGAGCAGAACTCAGAACCTTCATTAGAGTGTCTCGATGCACTTCCTAATTAACAAGCAACAAGAGTATATAAATTTTTGCTGGAATTTGGTGAAGTTGATCCACCACCCTATAATCACTCCTCTTGATTATTTTAAAAAATTCTTCCGCCTCTTGATCAGTAAAGTTCCTGCTCGGAGGCTCTTGTTCTTGACTTGCCTCCAACACTACTTTTCCTTTATCCGTCCATCAAGTATCAACCTTATCTTTTAACATAACATCATTCTTATTTTTTACCACATCATTATTCTTTTTTTTTGTCATTCGGAGCCAAAGATTTGACCACTGCGAGTCATGCCCCCTTTCTTGTTATATTTGAGATCACATGTCCTTAACTTGTCGACGACTCACATTCTTGTTTTAAGCCATTGACGTGTACAGTAGAATCTTAACTCCATCGTACTGCTTTGTCACTTTCGTAAGGGGTAGGAGATGGTCCCCTAATTACCATCGTAGTATTTTGAACTAATGGTATCCTCAGAGTTTGTCTTGGTGTCATCACTGGTGTTTTTGTTGATTCTCCCTATAGAATCACAAGAGTCTTTTTATTAAGTTTCGAACCTTGGCAAGGAATTACCAATGGATTCTTTGTACTTCCCTCTATTGCAACTACATATTCTCCTTTAGAGTATGGTCCAAATTAGACTATCCCCTCATCCACCAATTTTTGTAATGTCTTCTCAAAAGCCTCATTATGTTCCAAGAGGAACCCACACTGCAATAGATATTCTTTCAAATATTTATCGGGGCTTTCACTCGTCTAAATTCCCCTAAGTCAGTGACCACTTCAATTGCATTCAGAGCTGGTCCACCATGCGGAGGCATGGGATTTGTCTTGATATTTGATTTATCGAAAGTGATATCCTGAGAGTCCAACAACTCTTGTACCTTGTGTTTGAAGGCCCAACATTTCTCTATAGTATGCCTGGAAGAATTGGCGTGATACTCGCATCTGGTATTTGCATCTTATCTTGGTGGGGGTTCCCCGATTGGAGGAGATAGAGGTCTTAGCTTTACCAAAGACGCTTTGACCAAGTGTTGTATTAATTGACTATGTGACATAGGGAGCAGGTCAAACTTTCTCGTCGGTCTTCCAAATCTGTTATGTTGTTGTCCTCGTGGAATTATTAATGGTTGTTGTACCCTTGGATGCGAGGCTACAACATTAATTTCTCCCTCCTTCTTTTTCGAGAAGTTAGCAACATGTTTTTTTGGATTATATGGGGTACTAGACGACCCCCCTGTATCTTTCCATTTTTTATTCCAGCTTCAATCCTTTCACCAATAGTTACTAAATCAGAGAATCCATATGAGACGCTTCCTACCATCTTTTCATAATACAATCCTTGTAAATTTCCCATGAACATATCAACTAATTCTTTCTCCAGAAGTGGTGGTTATACACGGGCTGCCATTTCTCTCCACCTTTGAGCATACTCCTTGAAAGACTCCTCCTTTTTCTGAGACAAGTTCTGGAGTTGCATGTGGTTAGGAACCATGTCCAAGTTATATTTGTATTGTCTTAGGAAAGCAATAGAAAGATACGCCCATGTCTGGATATGCACTCATTCTAACTGCATGTACCAATCTAGGGATGCCCCACTCAAATTGTCTTGAAAATAATGGATCATCAGCTTTTGGTCTTGATCATACACATGCATCTTTCTACAATACATGCGTAGATGGTTTCTAAAACATGTGACTCCCTTGTATTTTCAAAAGTTAGGTACTTTGAACTTCATAGGGATTACCACATCTGGAACTAAACCCATCTTGAGAGCATCGACATCAAAAGCATCATAACCCTCCATAGCCTTTAACCTTTCTTCAAGAGCTTTGTATTGGTTGAGCACCAATAGATTTTCAGTGGCATGCGTATGGGTTGTCTTTTGTGGTGCTTGATTAACATATTCTAAGTCGTGGTCTCCATACTGCAAATCTATGAAGTTATCCATGTTGTTGATCAGAATTCGCAAGGTATGAGATGCCCCTACTTTTTGTGGAGATGGGACAAACCCTTCAGTATCAGCTTTTCTTATTTCTTGTTGAGCCATAGTTGTCTTCAGAGGTCCTGATTCTGGTTCTTTCCAGGGTTGGTGACCGCTTGATGTACCAATGGTTTGAGCTACTTCTTCAAAGGCTACCCTAGGGATTTGTTCCTGTCTTTCAATGATGTTCTTCAAGGCTAGAAGAACTTGACTCATATCTCCTTTCATTAAGTCAATATTTCCCTTAACTTGCTCAAGATCCTCCTTAAATGCATCTTGATTTTCTTCAATTTGTTCCATCACTTTTAGTTGACGGGCTCTTGTTTGATATGGTGGTTGGAGAGGTAGCGCTTTTCTAGCTCTTATACCAATGATTTAATTAGAGAAGGTTTTGAAAAATGATAAGTTTTTTGTTATGAGCTTATGAGAAGAAAATGTTTGTGAATGCATGAATGCGTATCAATATGCTAAGGGTTTCGTCTTTGAATGTCTTATTAACTTGGATACACACACACACACACACACACACACACACACACACACACACATATATATATATATATATATATATATATATATATATATATATATATATATATATATATATATATATATATATATATATATATATATATATATATATATATATATATATATATATATATATATATATATATAT
This sequence comes from Vicia faba, assembly GCA_948472305.1. Lineage (NCBI taxonomy): Eukaryota > Viridiplantae > Streptophyta > Magnoliopsida > Fabales > Fabaceae > Vicia > Vicia faba. Next base: position 728,045,008 of record OX451741.1, on the reverse strand, counting down.
ATATATATATATATATATATATATATATATATATATATATATATATATAGGTTTTGCTTTTTTATTGGTGACTATCTAAAAAATAAATACGTAAACGAGATACAGAAACAAAATACCTTTATTAAAATATTAATTGTCTTTTTAAAAAAGAATTCAATTCAGATATTGAAAAATATTCAAACTTAAAACATTAACACTTGCTGAAAGAAATAATCAATGGGAAACTAAAGTCTTCTAAGTGCGTATATGGATCTTTTCTCTGAAGCCATCGACCCTTGTCCTATAAAGCTTGGGGAAGTCTTCAACATCTTTTGGGAGAGGGACCATCACATTCTCCGCATCTCTTAAAATTCTAGGGATGTCGCCGATAAGATTGTTGGCTAAGAAGACGAGTCTTGTATGATTGTCTTTGTAGAACCGGTATTCTTGGTAGAGGTAAGGAATTATCTTATGATTATCTTCTCACGCTTTGGCAATATTTACATATTGCTCCTCCCAATATAACTTTTCATCCCTCATCTCCCTATAAAGTTTTCGTTGTATTAGGAAATCCTTTTGGAGGCCTTCTAACTCAAGACACACTTTCTCATATTCATCAGTCTTTTGGGTGAGAAATCTTTCTGTCATCATCCTTTTGAGGTGTTCCCCTACCTTCGATTCTTGGCTATCTTAGAGTCTCGTGGTAAGATACTTCATTTGTTCTTCTTGATCTAAATAAGCTTGCGCAAAAATTAGGATTTGAGCCTTCAAATCTTCTTCCATCACCTTCTTGTCTTACATTGCCTTTTCATACCACTTATTTAATCTTCCGATTTCACTACCAGCATCCTCCAACCATTGGTTATGGGAATCCAAGTTGAAAGTGACACTTAACAACCCTTCAATCAAACGCTTCCGGTTAAGACTCTCCTTCTAAAATGCCTCATGAATTTTTTGAATTTGTTGATATTTTGATTTAAGTATGCGTTGCATTTTCCTTTTTTCCTTAGTTAAGTTATGAAGGTTAAGCTCCAATTCCTTGTTCTCCCTTTGAGATTGTTTCAAAGCATTTTTTAAATTTTCTATTTCTTCTAAGGACATAGGCGGAGAATCAGGGACATGTGGGTTGTACTCAAGATCTACATCAAATGGTAACTTAACAACTCGCACCCTATCTAAAACCCATTGAGTGTAAGGTTCTTTTTCCATAGAATTCTTCCTTTTGGCCTTTCTTTTATTAACCCTACTCTAAGCTCGAATGATCTTGTTGAGCAATTCTTGCTTGTTCTTTCCCATGTCATGAATGATTAATTGGCAAAGTTGTTCATCAGTGGGTTCATCCTCCAAAGGGTACCCTAGTTTTTGTAGAGCCAAAGTAGGGTTGTAATTGATGCAACCCTATGATCCAATCAACAGGACATTCGTAAAGTCTCTGTAACTATAGATAATATCCCTGTGTTTAACTTCCTCGCGTACCACAACATAGAATTAACAGTAAGAGACCTTAATTTTTTAGGCCACTCGTATCTCGTCAGATTTGGAATCATGTAATGAGTCATAAACCAAGAATGCAAGAGTGGGATGCAACAGTTTAGAGTACCCCTTCCCTTTTCATACCGAGTATGAAGTGTATAATAAATATTAGCAAGTAAAGCGGGAGTTGGGCCCGTTTTGAAAACTTTTGTGCCCCAAAATACATTAATAGTCGCATGATCAATATAGTCCAAAGTCTGTGGAAATAAGATTACACCAAACATAAGCAATCCTAAACAATCAATACAAGACTCCTATTCTTTGTTATCAGAAAAATCGAGAGCCTTAGTCTCCAAATAGCATCTCTTAATCCCTCGTACATCACCTTCTTTTTTTGTAATTAAGTGACAATTCAGGATAAGGGATCCCCTAACCCTCTGCCAAGATTCTGACGTTATTAGTCTGCCCGATTCCCACATAAGCTTTCCCTTTAGAGAAACTCAAAAGTCTATCAAATTCTTCCAGAGTCAGTGCTAGCTGAAAGTCTTGGAAGGTGAAGCACCTCAATGGAGGGTCGTAGAGCTGAATTAGGGAAGAAACATCATCAAATTGTACCTCTACCTTTGTTAATTCAAGGTTATCCCCATAACGGTGAGTAAACATCTTCAATGCTCTTTTAAATAGTTTTCCTTTTATAGCCTTGATTTTTGTCATATCTGGCTTGATGGTGTTGATACATACAAGTTGTTTCCCTTCGGCATTCTTTTTTAGGAAACTTCACCAAAAACCTTTGATTAGTTTTTTTTATCCTTTGAATAAGACAAACAAAAATAAAGGTAGGGTAACGAATATATGTAATGCAAGATGTATGAATGCATCATTTTGTGGCTTAATGACGGGATTTCATGAAAAGTATCCTTAGATGGTAGGTTCTTAGTTTTGGCCTACATATATTCTAATCTCCCCATAAGGTGGTTTCCTTAAGGATATCATGGATAAAACTAGAGGGAAAGGCACAAAGGCCTTCCTTAATTGGAGCCTCTTTACAGACCGAAACTTTCGTCTAGGTCATGAAAGGTCTCACCAAGAGATTTTGGTTTTAAGGATTATACAAAGAGTCATAGGTTTCATTCCAAAGTCCTAAAACCCAAGAGGATGTCTCTTGAGACATATTCCTTTTTTCAGAATTCCACCGACTTTGGGCAAAGTTGTCACATCAACTCATAGGGCTTATGTATCCCTTTTACTAATAGATGAACCTTCTTTCTAAGGTTTTTAAAAAAAAATATTTTTTAGAAATAAATAATCTCATCAAATATAATATGATCAAAATAATAAATGCAAGCAAATGAATAAATAAAGGCAAATATTGAAAGCAGTAAAAAAACAAACAAAAACCCTACACCTAAGTGAGAGGCTTCTAAACCCTAGGGTTGATTCCCTAGCAGAGTTGTCAGCTCTTATAGCTGGTTTTAAAAGGAGAGTCGTCACCCTTAATTTTTATCTAAGAAGGGGATATAAAGGATAACCCTAATTTGGTCAGAGACTCTAAGTTGTTTGACTCGTTTCTAGACGAAGGGAAGGTGTTAGGCACCCCTCATCTACCTTTTTCACAAGGATACTAAGGTTTAGAATTACGGCTTAGGAAATAGGGTTTTAATTTTACATGGGCTTTTCCTGATTTAGAAAAAAAACATACACCCTCTAACCTTATTTAAAACATGCCTTAACACTATAACAGGTTAGTCTTGATTAACAATAAACCCCTCATGTAATCAGCATACCCCTCTTCTATTTATTCATGGAATTCTAAATGGGATAATATATCTAACAAATACACCCCTGTTGCAAGAGAAACAGAATGGACCATCAATTTTACATGGGCTTTTCTAACTTAGAAAGACCCATTAATTATTAATAAGATGAAAACCCCCCTTTATAAACTTAAACCCCATATACTCCATAACTTGAATGAGGTCCTAAAGAATGAGAAGGAATGACAACTCATGTTGCAGCAGAAGGTATAAGATGGTCTTTCTTTCTCAGTACAATTTTCAGCACTTCTATAACTAGGTTCAAGTGAGTCCTCAATTGACTATTTTTTCTCGGAGAAGTTCCTGACCATGGACTAAAGCATGAATTTCCACCATAAATAGCCCCATATCGACCTTCACCTCATCCAATTCCCCATGAAGTTGTTCCATAACTTATTTTTGAGCACAGAACAGCGAGAAGTCCAGATCAACAACTCTGAAAAGAATACCAAGTCTGAATAAGAATCCCACATCTATGACTACCTGTTATGAATGCATGAAGATGTATGAGGTGCATGAGTGGATGAAGTGTCGTGTTCAATCACATCCAAGGAGTCTACGTGCCTTGATTTGGATTTTAATCAAGTAAGAGATGGAAAATCTCAACAAAAGGCTTACTGGTATGACTCCTTGGAAATGGAAAGAACATGTACGTTAGTTCCTTTTTATACATATTTTTTTATGAATGCTATGATGAAAATGCAACAGTATGATATCAAGGTTCCATATGAACCTAATATCTGTTGTGATGTTTCTGAATACCACAAGATCAAAAGTTTGACACCATCTCAGAATATACAGAAACCATGTATCAAGAACATCAACAACAATACATGTTAATATCAATTCCCTCCCCTATCACAGGTAAAATCTGGTCTGGGTAAGGTCAAAAGGTCCACAGAGTCTTGAAGCACTTGGAAACCTATCATCACAGCAGCAAATGTGCACAACAATAGTAACCCCCACATAACCCCCGTATGTGCGTGGCTCTCATGATTGCGCTAGTAGGGTCTGCACCCAATAGGCGTCATGACTATCCACTCTATTCCTATGTGTTATTAAGTGTTTACAACTTTGGCCTGTGTATTGGGCCTTTTACCTCAAGTAACATCCCACCCACCAAGAAAAAACGGAAAATATAATATCCAACACAACAACAATATTCAGCATATGAAAAGTAATAAAATGCAATGCAAACATATATACAGATGAATATATATACAAATGAACAAACCATAAATCTAAAAGAAATAAACACCCAAAAAGACAAAGCAAACAAGATCTAGCATTGAATCACAAATTTATTCCTCAGTGAAGTCGCCAACTGAAGCAACTAGGAAAAATAATTTAACAATGAAGTTGCCATTAAATGTTATTTATCCCACAGAATGGAAATTAAAACATTGAGTAAACCTGAGAAAGAAAATCATCAAGGTCTTTCGACTAAGAGAGTGGGTATGGGAGTCGATTATGCAAAGGGAAGGTATTAGCACCCGTCACATCCATGGTACTCCACGGGATCCACTCTTATTATTCTAATCAAATGGTGTGTTTATATGTAAACTATATACAAAAAAAAAGTTTTTTATTATTGTGCTCGCCTTTGGTCATGAGACCTAGTTCCTACATATTCCGAAAGAATCAGAGCACTGCAGTTCTTCTCAAATTTTTTTGTCTGTTTTATGTTTTTTATGAACGATGCTAATTTCGCATTCTACTACCGATCGACCCTTGGAGACTCACGCAATTGTCATAGAAAGGAATTAACATGTTCTTACCTAAAAAGGTTTTCAAAAGAAAAATCCTGAAGGAAAAAAGGTTAGAATTTGGTTTAGTCCTTTTTACGTTGAAAAAGGATTTTGTGAATTGAACCACATTAAAGACTATGATTGAGAGGAAGCACAAGATTAGGAATGTACTGCCTCATACTTCTCCCAATACTTAAGGCTCATGACACATGGTTCGCCTCTTTATTGTTAAGTATTTTGAGATTTGATAAAGAAAAATAAGTTTTAGTTTTAAAGATGCAAAAGGGAATAGAAAAGTCTAAGGGAAACTCAAGTTCTAATATTGTCATGAACAATGTTCATGAAGTTAGGATAGCAAAGGGAAATCTACCTAATGTTAGTATACAAAGATGGACCTATTGGTGATGATAAAGGGAACTACCTAATGTTATCATGCATAGTTTGAAAGCCTAATGTTTATTGAGTTCACACCTTAAACATTATGGAATCAAACTCCTAAAGGAACATGTTATTTCACAAGAAAAGAGAAAAGAAGGAGAGAGCAAGCATGAAACACTTAACATAGATTTGAAAACAAGCAAACACATGTGAGGATTAAACACTTACTCACCTATTAAGCATTTTAAATAAGATTCCTAGCAATTAACTACTTAAACAAGCAAGAAAATAAAGTTAACCAAACAAGAAGACATGTCAATAGCACACATCAAAACCATTCAAATATACCTCCCCTAACATGTTATAGGTCTAAAATTTACCCTAAACATGGAATCATGGGTCAAGAAGAAGAGAAAACAACCTACATAGGCAAGTAAAAGAGGCAAACACACAAAGGAAATAAACACCTCAACAATGATACTTTGAACAAAGCAACACACAAGAGGAGACAAGAGGTAAATACCTAAGTCTAAAAATAATTTAAGATATCTCATCACATCACAAAAGGTCTCGTGTTATCAAACATTACCTAATAAAAACAACTATACATGGTAAGAATATATAAAACTCAAACAAGTTGCAAACATTAGCTCAAGTCCTAAGCATGTATGGAACACTTATAATGCAGAAACTTCACACCAAAGTAAAAACCAAGCAATTTTAAACAAACCCTAAGCGTCATTCACAAGAGGTATGGGCATTAGGAACACAAGAGAAGACAAATAATCAAGCACACTAGCATGTGAAGCTCTATGTGTCAATTGTTTAACCAATCATGGCATAAGAAGGTGAAGTGAACTGAAAGATATGAAGGGAAATACAAGTTATAAACTAAGGCATAAATAACTCATAATCATCCTACATTCATGCTTTGGGAAGAGGCACAACAAACATCCCTAAGTGGAAACTAGTCCTCTAATAATAATGTGCGAACAAGCAATTCAAAAGAGATAGGCACATGGTGAAAGAGAGGAGAAAAATATGAAAAATGTATTAATTTAAGACATGTCTCAATGGCACAAGAAGATTCAAACAATAATTTAATTCAAAATCCTAAGCATCAAAGCAATAAAAATATCAAACAAAAGTTGTCAAAATAAGTGAACCAATACATGGAATTAGGAAAGATAATCATCAAGCATGGAATTAGGAACCAAGACATGAGAATTCATAAGATTATACATGGTATCATCATATATTAAATACCTATAAGCATCACAAATTCATCCTAATGGAAAATTAACATCAAGTCAAGTAAGGGAGAAGAGGAAACATGGAAGAGAGGTATTAAACCACATAATTAAGAAGAAAATGAAATTTATTATCCATCACATAAGTAACTCAAGCATCAAGGACCAATGGCATAGGATAAGCTCAAGGAGAGGCACCAAGATAGCAAACATACACAAGAAGTTTCATACCAATGTATCAACATTCAAAGAAGCATGGAATGACCTACAAAAATAGGGTAAAAGTCCTTACCACATGATATCTCAATCAATAAAGAAAGGTAAGAACAATCCTTAAATGGTTGCACAAGTGCACCTCTAAATAATCAACAAATTCAAGCAAACATTAAGCAATTAGGCATGCATTGTGATCATGCAAGATTAGCACTTAGAAAGCTTCAAAAATAGGTTGAAAATGCATGAAAGCAATGTGATATTAGTTACCATACAAGTGTCCTAAATGTTCCTAGAGAGTGTTCAAAAATTTCTCAAAGCATAACTCAAACATCAACCAAACATCTCAACTATTGACCAAACAAATTAGGCAAGAATGATTCAAACATGGACCAAATGGACACAACAAGGCATCAAATAAGAATTCCAATACCCTATATTCATGTGCCTAAGTATATATGAAAATTTGGATCAAATAGAATTTAAAAAGATCATTAATCAAAACCGTAATTGCAAAACTAGGTCAATTAAACACAACCATAAAAGCTTAAAGTAACTGGGAACAATGAAAAACACATTTGGGCTTGAATCAGTGGGGTGCAAATAAGAAACGTGATAAGCCAATTTTTTCCTCAGTCCATTAACCAAACAAACATTTTATTTTCTTTATTTTATTTTCAGATTATTAAAAGTGTAACAAAAAATATGTAAACATGAAATTAATCGGTCAAGGCAACTTAAGTGGCTAAATGACAAAAATACATCAAACAATCAAGACACAACACCTTTATTTTCTGATTATTTAAAAAAAATAAAAATGAATGATAAAACACACGTCTCAGAGAGAGGAAGCTTAACAAAAACCATGACCAATTAGATGGAGCTACGTCTCCATCTTCAACCTCTAAACACAATAAACCGGAAACGTAACCCTTGCACAGTGTGTTTGTGCAGTTTTTGAGCTCTAATTTCTCCATCAAAATTTAACCAAAATTCAAAAAATAAAGCACTAATTTGTATCATTTCAAGAGTATATTATTGTCACGCCATTTTTTTTCTCAAAACACAAGCTCAAACATGTAGAAAGTTTGCACAGAAGTCACATATGTAACATTGAAATGACAAGATTCAAACATCACAATCTTAAACAACTAACCAATGCCTCTCTTGGAGGGATTCCATATGCAATGCATGAGCATGTTCACATTGGTTTTAGATCTTAAGAATGAACATATGAAGTTGAGAGAAGCTTACCAAGTGCAGAAGGCACACTACCTTTTCTTGATATAAAGATAAAGAAGAAGATGCAGAGGAGAACTTCAGTGATTGATGAAATCAAAGAGATAAAGAAATAAAGCTTGCTCGAGATATTTGAAGGAGAGAATATGGCCACATAGATAGCTAAATAAAACTGATGTGAACCATGCTTATATTTCACTAAGTGTTTGTTAATTTGACAACTTGAACAAACCAAACTTCACAAGATGATAACTTGAGATTAGATGGACTAAGTGAGTTGATTCTGAGCTAGATGGAAACATAAAATATATATGAATAACTTTTTTGTTGATGAAAACATGATATTAGTCTTGATGTTAAAATGTCAATGAACATCTAAATTCAAAGCTTAATAACTCAAAATCCATGAACATTTGGCAATAAACCCTCAGGGACAAAAATTAAGTATGAAATGTCCTCTTTCTATTGATCATGAGTTTGGTATTTTTTGATCATAAATGATTGAGATACAGAGCTTGAAAGATGATAAGATGATCATGAAATTTCCAATACTTAGAAATATTTCTAAGTCCCAACATAACTTATTTTGCAAGAAATCCCAATTTTGACTAATTCCTCTAACTTTCTTCAACCAATACCACATTTTCTCATATTTGGACATTTAACCTTAATTTTGGCCAAAAATTTCATTGGTCAACTTTTGACTTCTGTGTTGACTTTTTCTCAAATACCAACAAAATATTAATTTCTCCAACCAAATTGGATCTTCTGATGAAATGGTGATGATCAATGAAGCAAATGAGTATTCCTTGAACAAGTAGCACAACATAGAATCATGTTTTGCTCATAAAGTCAATAATTCATTGACTTTGACCAAAACCCTAGCTAAGGACCAAAAACATAGGAGATGATGATCAACACTTCAAACCCTAAACCTTTTATGATGCTTTGAGAGTCTTCAGAACCATATGAGTTATGTATTAAAAGGATACTCATGATGATGAGATCTCAATCCTCTAAACCTCTAAATTAAAATTATCTTCTTCATTTGATGATGAAAATCTAAACCTCAAAACCCTTGATCCCATACACTATAACCACTGAGATGCATATTTATGTATGATGATGAAGCAAAACCTATTTAAGATTGAGAAACAGAGAGAAAATTTTGGGGTGCAATAAATATAGTATTCATATTATTTGTAGGATTTTTTGGTTTATATAGCCATTAAAGGTTCATTTGTTCCACATGAACGACATAATATATTAGTGGGTTAATAGTCATTCCCCCCCCCCCCCCCCCCCCCCTTTAAAAAAATTGATTACCCCCCTCTAATTTTTTGGGCACCCCCTAAGCGTGTAAAAATGAGGGGGGTAAATTAAAAAAAAAATTATAGGGAGATAATATTTACACCTAGGGGAAAAAACTTAGAATTTTAACATTTCAAGGGATGTATCAATTTTTGTTTAAAGAGGGGTAAACCAAAACCCGCCTATATTGTCGGGGGGTAAATGACTATTAACCCTATATTAGTAAAAGAAATCAGAACAAATGAGCATGGTGGACGCGTTTGTGGTGTTGAACTAGGCATCAATTTTAGATTATACAATGAACATTGAGAAAGAGTAAATACTTGCACAGGAAATAGATGTAAGAGCTCATTCATAAGAGTTTAGAAGAAAGATTAGAACATGACATGTATTCCAAAATAAAAGAGATGGACGGGCACTATGATAAAGAGTTTGAAGAAAGATTATCATAAGATATAAATGATTTTTTTGTTGGGAAATGAGTGGATGGACATAACGATACTACACTTGTAGTGCACATAAGTATAATTTCTATTATAATCAATGTCAATTTTAAATTTGTGCACATAAGTAATTTCAATATTAAGACTCACTTTAATTTTTTAATTTTATTTAACCATTTAGGTACATGCATCTTCTTTGTATAAAATCAAATATATCAAATATTTAGGGATTATTGGATTCATATAGTATGCAACTTACATAGAGTTCTCAAAATGTGATTGAAACATACTTATCATCGCGGTTAAGAGATGAGAATAAGGTATGTTATTTTGCATCGTTTATCTTTTTTGTGAGTAATTTTGAAATTATGGTTTCTCTTATATTTAGTTACTATATTTTACCAATTACGAATTATGCTCATGTTTATTCAGTGGTCACCGACAATTGATTATTATATGTCTTCAGTAGAATATAGTAATTGTTCTATGCTCATTAGACAAACCACTTGAATTAAAGATGAAGCATATAGTTTCTATGTAAGTTTACATTTTATGATACTTTTAGTAATATTCTCTTTGACTTTATAATTAGCTTATCGTGTAATGTTTAAATTGTTTTTAATATATAGAGTTGTGGAAGGAACAAATATATTAAACCGAGTTAGAAAAAAGCTCAAATTTTATATGCCTTGGTAAGTGTATTATATATGACATTCATTTATCTACAATTATATGTGTTATTATATATACATGTAATGTTTAAATTTGTAGACGAGGAAATAAATAGGAGGATACAAGTGATTCTTAGGAGCAAATGTGTATATATATATATATATATATATATATATATATATATATATATATATATATATATATATATATATATATATATATATATATATATATATATATTTAAAATAACATATTAATGATTTTTACCGCATAAAATTTTGTTATTATTTCAAATCAAGTGATTTTACATTTCCTTAAATTTTTTATAAATATTTTATAATACTATATCAATCACACCAGAAGACTTTAAAGACATTTGTACATGTTGAGCATCTTGCTTCAATGAGATTATAGGCAAAACTGACACTTATTTTGTTTAATATTTTGGTACTAGATGGAAGCTATTTTGGTGCTTATATATAATGTATACTTTTGTTACAAGTTTGTGTGCATATTTTGGTTCTTAATCTATTGTTGTAGAAAATATGGTATATAATATAGAAATTAAAAAAATAGTATACATGGAAAATTAAAAAAGATTATAAAAAAAATAACAAAGAAATTCACCACTTGTATCAGCCAACTATGATGAAGTGAGGCGTGCCAAATACTTTATATCCATGGTATGGCTGGGAATTAAACCCATGACCTTTCCACTTTTCACTATGATTGAATATCCAATCATGGTAAAAAGTAAGTGATATCTAGTTTATTTCGATGATCAATAGATTGTGATGGTAAGTAGCTCACTTACTATCTCATCCTTTGTTACCACTGACCATCAACTATGGTAAAATATCTAATTCAACCATTGTGAAATAAACTTTATGTAGTAGTTAGACCGTGGAATAAATAATGCTAAGAAAGAGACAGATTGGGCCAGATATAAAGTGATTATGACGCGATCCAACTGCCACACCCGACATCGTGGCACGATCTAAAAGGATCGTGGCATGATATGGTTTATGTTTGGATGCACTTTGACTTATATAAAAGGGAAAACCCAATTTTTTAGAGGGATTCTTTTTTGGGAAAGGGAATTTTGACAGCAGAGACTAAAGTGAAACTTCAGAGCGAAGGTTTTCATCATCGGATGCAAATATTCTTTCAAAAGTTCATGTAATGTTTATATACTTCAATTGATATGACTTACTTCAATATGATTATCTAATTTACTTAGATTAGGGTTTGTTAGATGAATATGTTGAAACGTATGTTAGAGTTTTGTACTATTTGTGTATTTTAATTAATCGATAGTTTTTAGTTAGTTAAATCTTGAGTTCATTATTTTTTACATACTGACAAGCTCATATATTGAACCTAGAATTATATGTATTATTGAACCTAACTTTGTGATTCTGAAATAGATTAACTCTTCAACTTAGTAGTTTATTAGGAATAAGAAATTATAAGTTGTGACTTAAAGGTTTAACGTTCACATTTCCTGTTATAATTTCATACTGACATAAGAGATTAGAGAGTTATACATCAAATTTATGAATCCAATATGAGAGACAAGATTTTTATAGTAAAATTTTGTAATTTTTGATATATAAGCTTAGGGCAAATAAACATTGATTTGGTGTATAAGTCAAGTTAATTTATCATAAATTGTCAAGGTTTGGTGTATAACTATAGCACTAGAAATACTGAGACTAGGCCATTGGAATGAATTAATTCGTACATGTGAAATACAAATCGCCACTGTGCTTTATTGTTTCCAAAGGGAATGGGAAAAGAGCGAATAAACCCAAAGAAAGAGGGGGAGAAAATCTAGGTAAGGGGGTTGGTTATGCAAAGGGAATGTATTAGCACCCTAAACATCTACGGTACTCCGCAGGAACCTCTTTGAAAATATGTATATTTTGGATATAAAATTTGTATACAAAATAAGATGGTGGAGATGAGAAAAGTAGTATTTTTTACAATTTTGCACCCGCCGCGATTGTGAACCTTTAGTGCCTACGTACCACCTTCTGTGCAATAGGGGATCAGGGTACTCGTAGTTCACCTTAAAAATTTTAAAACAAATGTGTGTTAGTTAATTTTAAGAGAACAGACATCAGTGTCACTTCACTACATATCATAGAAGTATAGTAGCTTACATCACTACAAGAATAGACAAGAGTCTAATCTCTTGAGAAAAGTTTTAAAGTAAAAAGCCAAAATAGAAAAATAGTTTGAATTAGTTTAATGACTTTTAGTCTTGAGGAAGATGTCAAAGTATGATTAAATTGATTAAAGTTTGATTAAGAATTTTTTTTTTTGAAAATGCAAGGACCTAAGTCCAAGTTTATTATGAAAGTGGTTCAAGTTAGAAAACAAGAAGAGTTTTGAAAATGAGGGAGAAGATTTTTGAAATTAAAGAGGATAGGAGGAGATGAAGAGACTATCCTAAAGCATAAAGTAATAGCCAAATAAAAGAACGACCTAACCAACAAGAAGCCAACACTTGACATGAAGAATTCAATATAGAATTCCTATCCTTTGGATTAAAACCAAGCAAGCAAAAATACTAAACCTCTAAGGAATACCAAGTTTAAATGAATTAAGAACCAAGAAAAGTATTCATTGACAAAAATTTGCCGGGGTAACAACTATATACAGAGGAATTCTCAATCACAGACGAAGCATGAAAATTAAAATAACCTGCACGCAAAAAAATTCAAATCAATGCCTTGGAGTAAACCCAAAGAACTTCAGATAGAATAACAAAAGAAAGAAGGTCTCTAAGTATCAGGCTTCTAATCCTAAGTCTGAAATATCCATAAATCTACAATGCCAAGGATAGTAACCAATTAGTCCACAAAGAAATAAGTCTTTTAAGGTTCAGGTTGATTATTAAGTGTCCTTAAAAGAAAATAAAAGCTCAAGTGAGCAAAGAAAGAATGACGCAAAAAATAAATGCTCAAGTGAGCAAAAGAAAAATGGCATGAAATGTAAATGCGAAAAAATAAATGGTACATAAAAGTAAAGGCACAAAGTAAAGGCATAAAGTAAAGTTAAATGTTAGTGAATTAGAAGTTAGAGGTAGAGTATAACAAAATGTTAGTTGAATGACAATCTTGAAGCTTGCTTTTGAAAAGTCATTAGAATATTGATAAAATCAAATATTCTTAGCAATAAGGTTCATTTGCTTTTTGTCAAGTATATCATTCATTTTAAGTACTCAAGGCAACCACATATGATCAGTGATGCTCAAATGACTCGCTTAGACCAAAATTCATGAAGTTCATTAGAGGATTAATATAATGAAAGCCTCCTAACAATGAACTTCAAAGTTATTGGATCCAAGGTTTCAAATTAAACATACTTGGTGTTACAAACATAGGTTTGGACCATGAATGATCATTTTTCATATTGAGACAAAGTTAGTGCTATGTTAAGCAATCACACGTGGACATATGTATAAGCCATGCCTATTTTAAGTTCGGTCAATAGCAATCTATGTACTATACATGTTAGAGAAATGATATGTATATCATTCTCCAAAAACATGTAGCACAAGTAAAAACAAGAAAGGGATAGATGAAGAGGGAGGGGAATGATAGTGTAACTGATGTATCATATGAAACTAGGGTTTCAATTATCATCAACATTATTCATCCATTTTGGTGTGTTATACCTTAATTTTTTCCCTACGATCTCTCATCATCTCATATTATTAATACATAAAGATCACATATCAGGGTTGGTTCTCCCTTCTACTTCATTCTATCTTTAAGTTTTCTCTTGAGAGATCACCAAGCACTTTGAAGTGTGTATATTATACATGTTTCTTTTAACTAACATCAAGATATATATATATATATATATATATATATATATATATATATATATATATATATATATATATATATATATATATATATATATATATATATATATATATATATATATATATATATATAAATTTTCATATTGTAGGTGATGACACAACTGCATCCATCTCACCATCTAACCTAGGGCTTTGAGGGATAGTCCTCAGTCAAATGGTTCTTCAATGGATTTCAAGAGCTCAAAATTCAAGGTTATATATATGATATGAAATTTTTTGGTTTAAAGAGCTCTCTCACTTTATATAGGTCAAGTTTTCCTCAAAGTTGGTGGTGTCATTCATCAAGAAGATTCATAGGCTCATCTATTTATTTTCAGGCCTTCTTCAACAAGCTTCATTGAGATTTAAGATCCATCTTTGAGTGTTCTTAAAGATAACATCATTTCAAGGTCTAATGTGATCCATAATGATCTATTTTGCAAAGAAATTTCAAAAGATTCAAGGTTGATTCAACAAGTTTGACCTAATTGAGAAAGTGCTTGATTTAGTTATCACAATTGTATAACTCTCTCAATTTTAAATATTTTGAGTTGATTATTTTTTCAATTGGTTCTTATTATCATCTACAGCAACTTCTCTTTACATGACAAGATCCAATTGTGCAAGGAAAATCATCAAAAGTTGAAAGGGGTTCCAAGTCATTTTGACTCTCTCTGAGCTAGGCTTTCCTGACTTCCAAGGACCATATCTTTCTCATTTTTTGAGATTTTTGATTGATTCCAAAGTCATTGTTCTCTTTAAAGGGTCCTTAATAAGTTCTCATCAAGGTTTTAAGGCTAATTTTGAATGGAAGATCACTAATGTTTGAAGAAGATTACAAGTCCTTTGAAAAGGCTATCAAATTCTCTTGTGTGACTTCAAAGGATCATAACTTGGTCAATTTTTATCTCCTTGAGCTTATTAAGTTTCTACAATAACCTTTGGGATGTCTACTACAACTTTGGTTTAATATGCAAGAATTTAAAATGCTTGGAAAGTTGTTTAAGATTTGAAAATATTATAGGTATTTTGTCAATATCCCCAAATTTGTTCATCATCTTCCAAAGACCACAACTCTTTCAATTTTTATGATTTTTGAGTGATCTTAATTCAACAATTCAATTAAAGAGGTTTACTTCATTTCATCTTCAAGGATCAAGAGCTAATTCTGAATGGAAGGACATATAATTTTGAAGAACATTATAGGTCACTTTGAAGCTCAACACTTAGAAATATTTCTAAGTACAAATACACGTATATTTTTCCTGATTTCAAACTTGAATGAATTTTTTCTTAAGTATCCAAATTCTACATTTCTTGACATATTGTGGTGTTTATTATGAGATCTTTCCATTTCAAAAAAATGAGATCATAAAGCCTCCTACATTGTATGCCCCATGCTCTTGAAGTTTCTTCCATGAAACTGGGTTTTTGCTTAAAGTAAGGTTTTGATTTCCATAATGTGGCTTCTAATCACCAATTTTGTGCATGTTTTTCTCTTAAACATGTTTAGCAAACTTGCTCATACTTTTTTAAGCATCAAAACACAAAAGTATAGTGAGTTTTGATGGATTACAAGTCACACTTTTCTTATGATGCAGGTTCAGACGAATTCCACTCATACTTGATCATTTCTCTCACTTTTTGTTTCTATCATGCTCAACATTAAATTAGGGACACATTCCACTCATTTTCTTAATCTTGGACAGCCAAAATCACCCTGCTAAACTCTCTCCATAGCACACAATTATGAGTTTTCGAATTCAATTTTTCCTTATTTTTCAATCCAATATCTTTGTACATTATTCATCCTTGAACTTCACTGAAGCTAACACAAGAAGAAACAAGCCTTGAAGTGCTATAAATCGTGCTAGCCAAGTCAAGTTTCAGAGCTTTGAAGTCGAGCTGCAATAGGTAGATTCCTCCATCAATTCTCCCCAAAATTGTTACTACAATGTAGCTCTCATCACTCTTATACTCATAGAATCGTTGGTTTTAACAGGATGCGAATTTTACTCATGAATTTTCAAATCCCTTTTCATCTTTTTTCTTCTGGTTTTTTCCAAATCGAGTGAGCTACACTTTAAATAAATTTTTCGCGAGGGTACCATTGGAATCGTCTTGATGAGATGAAGTGAATGACACCGGTCTGAGCTTCTAATTTTATAGTTTGAAGGACCTACAATTTGCGTGTGGCTGGAGGTTGAAGATGATGACATGTCATCTTTCAACCAATGACACGATGTCACACATTTTTTCAAATTTGTTTTAATTAATGTTCTAGTGCTTTATTCACTAATGTCCATATTATGCACAACACGTCTGATCCTTTGAATTAGCTTACTAACGTGTTTTGACATTGATCCAGTAATCTTCATTTTTTTTGCTTTATTTTTATTTTCTGATTTTTCTACTTAATTATTTTAAACTTTAAAAATTCATAAATATTTCATTTCAACTTTAAAAATTGTGAAAAAATTATAAAAAAAACTTTTGATTTTTCTCTTTCTGATTTTTATTTTTTCATAATTTTATTTTGTGATTTGGTATTTTTTTTATGATTTTTCACTTTATTTGACTTGTTTTAATTGTTTAAAAACACTTTTCTTGATTTTAAAATTTTGAAAAAATTATAGAAGGATCCAATGACCTCTTGATAAAAATTGGAGACCTCATTTTTTTATTTTACTACTTTTCAAAAAATTTGGCTTATTTTGCTTATTTTTTTATATTTTAAAAATAGTTTTTGACTTTAAAAAATTCTGAAAATTTTTGTTAACACTTGTTGACTCATGTTTGACTTTTGATATTTTTTTAGGATTTTTATTTGGTGTTTTAATACATGTTATGTATTTTACCAATTATTTCCTTTTTAAATCATTTAAATTTTGTTTTATATTAAATATATTTTATTATTTTTTTGATTGGTCTTGATTTGGAGACACGTGAGTGTTGTTTTAGGACAAGTTCCTCAACCTCATTGGATATTGTGTGTTGATATGTTGAAAAATCAAATCCATCAAAATGGATGAATGATGTTGATGATATTTGAAATCCTAATTTCATCTGATACATTGGTTACACTAGCATTCTCCTCTCTCTTCATCTTATCCCTTTCTTATTTTCACTTGTGCTACATGTTTTAGGAGAATGATCTACATATCATTTTGCTAACATGTTTTCTACATATATTGCACCGGCCTCAAAAAAGGTGTGGCTTCTACATAATCCAATTACGATTTCTTAACATAGCGCTAAATTTGTCCTGATTCGAAAAATGATCATTTGTGGCCCAAACCTATGTTTGCAAGACCAAATATGTTTAATTTGAAACCTTGGATCCAATAACTTTTAAGTTCATTTTTAGGAGGCTTCGATTCTATCAACCCTCTAATGAACTTCATGAATTTTGGTTTAAGTGAATCATTTGAACATCGTTGATCATATGTGTGAGCACTTAAAAGGAATGATATACTTGAGAAAAAGTAAATGAAACTTGTTATTGAGAAGCTTTGATTTTATCAATCTTTTAATGAGTTTTCAAAATCAAGCTTCAAGATGGTCATTCAACTAACCTTTTAACTTCTAATTCACTAAAAATTAACTTTACTTTATGCCTTTATTTTATGTCTTTACTTTTATGTACCATTTATTTTAGCATTTACATCTCATTCTATTTTCCTTTTGCTCACTTTAGTATTTATATTTATGTCATTTTATCTTTGCTCATTTGAGCTTTTATTTTATTTTAAATACACTTAATAATCAACTTGAACATTAAAAGCTTTAAGGTTACTTGGACTATCTGACTACTATCCTTGGAATTTTAGAGTAGTGGATCTCTCATACTTAGGATTATAAGTCTTGATACTTGGGGACCTTGTTGCTATTTTGTTATTTTTTCTGAAGTTCTTGGGGTTTACTCCAAGGCATTGGGTTGATTTTCGTTGTGTGCAAGTTGTTCTTATTTTATATTTTGTCTGTGATTGAGAGTTCCTGTATATACATCCTTTACTCTGCCCAATTTTTGTGAAGACTTAATTCATCTGATACTTGGTGTTCCTTAGAGGTTTAGTATTTTTGCTTGCTTGGTTATAATCCAAAGGATGGGAATTCTACATCGACTCCTTATGTTAAGTGTTGGCTTCTTGTTTGTTAGATCATTCTTTTCCTTGGCTTTTACTTTATGCTTTAGGATAGTCCCTTCATCTCCTCCTATCTTCTTTAATTTCAAAAATCTTCTCCGTCCTTTTAAAAACTCTTCTTGTTTTCTAACATGAACAACTTTCATAATAAACTTGGACTTAGGTCCATGCATTTTCAAAAACTTTTCTTAATTAAACCCTTAATCAAATTAATCATACTTTGACATCTTTTTTTCAAGACTAAAAGTTAATTAACCTCATTCAAACCATTTTCCAAATTTGGCTTTTTACTTTTAAACTTTTCTCAAAAGAATAGACTCTTATTGATTCTTGTAGTGATGCGAGCTACTATACTTCTACATATATAGTGAAGTGAGATATTTTTCACTTGGGTGTTGAGTGAAGTTTTATTGATTTTAAAATCCAAACTATATCCTCCGTTTTGAGATGATGCAAATTCTCCTTTCTCATAATTGTGGGTAGTAAGTATGTTTTCCACTCGGATATGACGATGATGTCTCTTCTTTTAAAATTAACCAACACACAAGTGTTTTAAAATTTTAGAGGTGAACCATGAGTACCCTGATCCTCTATTACACGGAAGGTGGTATGTAGGCACTAAAGGTTCACAACCGCAGCGGGTGCAAAATTGTAAAAAAAAATACTTCTTTTCTAATCTCCACCATCTATTTTTGTATACACCTTTTAAAGCCAAAATACACAGATTTTCAAAGAGGTTGCCGCATAGCACCGTAGATGTTTAGGGTGCTAATACCTTCCATTTTCATAACCAACCCTCTTACCTAGATTCTCCCCCCTCTTTTTTTAGGTTTATTTGCTCTTTTCCCATTCCCGTTAGAAACAATAAAGCGCGGTGGCGATTTTTATTTAATCTGTACGAATTAAGTCAATCCAATGGCTTAGTCTCAACATTTCTACCGCTATAGAAAACTGGCGAATTCACTGGGGAATTAAGATCTCTAAGTGGGTTCAGCCATCTTTGTTTATTTGTGTATGTGGTATTATTTGTTGTATATTATTTGTTGTATATATGTATGTCTTAATTTTTCTGGTTTTCAGGGTGCTTGGTGATCTCTTATAAGTATTATACCCAGACTTGGGTAAACATAAGATAGGACAGGTGGTATAGTCATGTTAACTTTGAGGGAGTAATTCCGAAAAAGGACATATTATATCCCCCACTTAGTGGAGGCCCCTTTGACTGTAGTATTTGTTTACCGAGCAATTAGGAAGATATTGTTGTTTCAACCTGGGATCCTACGAAGCTGAGAAGCCATAGAGCCCTTAACCTATCTTGGACTTTTAGGTCTAGTGCAGAGACTATAACGGAGCAATATGGAAGTAGTTGTCACGGGATGCTGCACTCAGACAAGTTTTTCCTGAGAATATTGCTAATTACTGAGCTAATCGGAATGTTGGTAATATCTGAAGGAAGAATATAGACTATGGGATTTCCTTAGAACCTTGTTCGGAAGGTGATAAACCATTAATCCTTACCTTG
This sequence comes from Vicia faba, assembly GCA_948472305.1. Lineage (NCBI taxonomy): Eukaryota > Viridiplantae > Streptophyta > Magnoliopsida > Fabales > Fabaceae > Vicia > Vicia faba. The sequence goes on along the minus strand of OX451741.1, from coordinate 728,024,944 downwards.
TGGGTAGTACCTTTGACTTCATGCTCGTGATGTTGAACCTATGAACCCCCATGTTTGTGATCTTGTGTGTGATTGTTGCAACATCATGCATTCATGCACCCATGACCATTCTTTAAATGGTTTTTCAAGGAACTTAAGGTTGACTTTTGTAAATATCTCAGGTACTCTTTTTACCATGGGTTTTGGAAGGAGAAATACTCGGAAGTACAGTTTCAAGGATCCTAAGATAGAGGAACTGATGAGTTTGATTCCTGAGATTGAGAGTCCTACATATTTCTGAAAGAAGTATGGATCAATAGTGCCTCTTATGAAGCTCAAGATGAAAGAGGGTATTCTTTATACATTGGTCCAGATCTATGATCTATTATACTGGTGTTTTACTTTTCCTGATTATCAGCTGATGCCCACATTGGAGGAGTGTTCTTACTTACTTTGTTTACCTATTACTGACTGTGTTCCTTTCACCAGCTTAGAAGGAGAGCCCAAGTCTCATGAGATTGCCACCATAACTCACTTGAAAAAGTCTGAGATTGAGGCTAACATGACTACCAAAGGATGAATTAAAGGTTTTCCTTCTCAGTTTCTATTAGAGAAAGCTCGTTACTTCGCCAAGATGAAGAGTACAACTTATTTTGAGGCTATCTTTACTTTTCTTTCCTATGGGTTGTTCTTGTTTCCTAACATCGACAATTTTTTGGATATTAATGCCATTAGGATCTTTCTGATTAGGAATCCAGTTCCTACACTGCTATGATATGTTTATGTTTCCATCCATCTTTGGAATATTTATCAGGAAGGGATGCTCATTTTTTGCATATTGTTGTTATAGTAGTGGTTTATTTCTCACTTACCTCAGTCTGCTGCTTTTTACGATATCAAGAAGGAACATCGTTGCGCACCAAAGATTATGGCTCTCACTCATTCTGAAATTGATTGGTATCATCAAGCTTATTATGATGTGGATATTAATGATAGTTGTGGTGTTTTTTCCAATGTGTCTCTTCTTGGTACAAAGGGTGAAATTAACTACAATCCAGTTCTTGCACGTCACCAACTTGGATATCTAATGAGATACAAGCCAAGCAACTTTCATCTGAGTGGTTTCTTTCTCAAAGAAGGAAAAAATCACAAGTCATCTAAAGAAGAGATTGAAAAGTCTTGGAGATATATTGATAGAAAGGGTAGAAAAGATTTGGGACCAATAGGAGATGTTTCCTTAGAGCCTCATCTCTGTTGGGTACAAGCATGGGAAATTAAGTCGAAGATGCCTTATTCTCATGAAGAACCTTTATCTAACATGTTTATGAGGACTAATCCTCCTCTCTTAGATGATATGAAATAACTTCAACTTACCTTAGTTAGGATGCAGCAAGAGAAGGAAGCATGGAAGAAAATGTATCAGACTTTGGAGATGTCCTACTTAACATAATTGAAAGAGAAGAATGACTTGATTGAGATTCTTAAGATTCATGTTATAGAGATGATGGATAAGCAAGAGGATTTATTTTCCTCTAAGCTCAACCCGCTCTCAGTCACGCATTTTCTGATTCTGGTGGATGGAAAGAAGTCGTCGACAAGTATGCAGAAGAGAACAAGCAGTTGAAGGCTCAGATTGCAAGACTCAAGGGAAAACGTTAGTGTGTAGAGAGATCTTCCTCAATGTTTGCAATTGTTTATAATTATGATTTCCTTGAATAAGCACCATAAATCATATTCATTGCATATCATGCATCATTTTGCACATATTTTTTTGCATTCCTATCTTTCACATGTGTCTTACTTGTTTCTCTGCTTTGTTCAGTCAACAAGTTGTCTCATCATGAGTTGAACGAAGAAGTTAATGCTTTGAGAGCTGGTATATCCAACCTTATTGCTTTAGTAGAATCATTGGTGGCTGCTCAGAATCAGCCACAACCTCCTCCTCATTAGTCTCCTCATGCTACTCAACCACAACAGACGATTGTTATTTCAGAGGTTTTGTCAGTTCCCATCTCTGTTACTCTAGTGACTACTACTCAACACCGTATGCCTCACAGTTACCCATGGGGAATGCCTGAGAATTTTATGCCAGAAGGTTACAATCCTACTGCTCAAGTTGCTCCATTTGTTCAAACTTTTGCTGCTTCTGCACCTCTTGTGGTGTATGTTGTCCCTATTATTAATAATGAGATTCATCATATTGCACCTCCTACAGTGAATGATATGCATGTTATTAATAATGAAGTTTATCATCCTGCTCCTCCACCAAGTGAAAGTTTGGACTTTTATGACAGAATGGATGACTTTTAGGATCAATTCAATGAAATGCAGAGAGAAGTGAAGGCTCTCCGAGGGAAAGAGTTATTTAGATAGAATGCTATTGACCTCTGCTTGGTCCTTAATGTGAAAGTGCCAGCAAAGTTGAAGGTGCCAGAATTTGAGAAGTACAAGGGAAACTCTTGTCTCCGTGACCACCTCTTGATGTATATCAGAAGCATGTTCACTCATACTGATGATTAACGCTTGCTTATTCATTTCTTCCAAGATGGTTTAACTGGTGCTGCCTTGAAATGGTATACGAGATTGGACAGTAGAAACATTCACACATTTAATGACCTAGGAGAAGCTCTCGTGAATCAATATAAGTAGAACATGCTTATGGCGCCTGATTGTGAGCAATTGAGAGTAATGGCTCAGAAAGATAAGGAATCATTTAAAGAGTATGCGCAGCATTGGCACGAGGTTGCTACCTAAGTGGTACCCCAAATAGGAGAGAAAGAAATGACTAAGGAATTCCTAAAAACCTTTAGTTCATTTTACTATGATAGAATGGTTGTGAGTGCACCAAGTGATTTCACTGAAATGGTAAGTATGTGTCTAGAGGAAGCTATCAGGGAAGGGCGATTGTCAAAAGATGAAGGTTCTAGTGGAACAAAGAAATCATCATATGGGTTTTCTTAAAAGAAATAAGGATAATAGAATGTTGTTGTTTAAGAAAAAAGGGTTAGACCTTCGAGAAGACATCATCAACATCAATGAAAATTTTCTTTAGTAACTTCGATCGTCAATATGGCTCTGACTGTTGTTGCCTATCATAGAGTTCCTCAACAAGGTAATAAAGGGCTAGGTCAGAAGAGAGAAGCTTTTGATCATATTGCAATGAGTTATACAGAACTATTTCTTCTTTGATTCAGAAGAACCTGGTGCAGACTAGGCCCCCTCCTGTTATACCTTCAACTTTGCCATGGTATTAAAAAAAGATGATTAGACATGTGCTTTTCATCAAGGAGCCCTTGGGAACAGAATTGAAAATGGTTATCCATTGAAGTCTGAAGTGCAGAAAATGGTAAGATATGGTCTCTTGTCTTTTAAAGACACTGGTCCTAATGTGAAAGATAACCCACTACCCAAGCATGAAGGTGAAGGTGCTCTAAATATGGTTTCTGGTTGTCCTGGGGACTTTTGGATTTTTGATATCAACCTGGTTAGAGGAGATTTAGTGAAGATTCATGCTAATCTCTGTGAGTTGAGCTATTATACAAATGACCATGTCGCTTGTAGTGTTTGTAGTACGGACGTTCATGGCTATGATAAGGTGAGAGGTGGTCTCCAAGAGATGATGGAAGAAGGTCTTATCCATATAAACAGACCAAGGGTTGAATATGAAGATATTAATGTGATTGAATACTATAATGATGAGTATGTTTCTCCTGATGAGTTCTTTTCTTCTGATGAAGGTATGCTTTCTAATAAGGACTATGTGGTTCCTGAGTATTCTGAAGAAGCGGGGGTGAATGTCATTGTGCCACATTTTGATGTTTCCGCTCTTGTAGAGATTATATATCATAACAAACTTGTTGTTGCTCCCGTAGTTTTTTTTTCCGGGTCCTATCCGATATAAATAAGATAAAGTTGTTCCTTGTAAGTACAATACAACTATCCTGGAAGATGGTGTGGAAATTCTTATCCAACCTTTGTCCCATGTTGAGAATATTGCTAAAGCTCGTCAGGTAACTCGTAGTGGTCATGTCTTTTCCCCTACCTTTCGAAGAGATGTTAGTTCTGGTAAGAATATTTTTGAGAATGTTGAACCTAAGAATGTGGTAGGAGGATCTAGTGGTGCCGCCTTGGAAAGGGATTTTGATGATCTGTTGAAAATCATCAATATGAGTGATTATAAGATTGTGGATCAATAGTTGCAAACTCCATCTAAGATTTCTATTTTAGCCTTGTTAATGAACTCTTCTGCTCATTGAGAATCTCTGATGAGGGTGTTGGATCAAGTTTTTGTTGAAAGGGACGTGTCTCTGGATCAGTTCAACGATGTTGTGGGGAATATTATGTCTTGTAACAATATGAGTTTTTGTGATGATGAATTTCCTGATGAGGGAAGAAAATATAACCTAGATTTGCATATATATATATATATATATATATATATATATATATATATATATATATATATATATATATATATATATATATATATATATATATATATATATATATATATATATATATATATATATATATATATATATATATATATATATATATGAATTGCAAGAATGACTCTTTGTCTAATGTGTTGATAGACAATGGATCTGCTTTGAATGTCATACCAAGAAGCACTCTCATGAAGCTCAAATACCAGGGAACGCCTATGTGCCCTAGTGGCATTATAGTAAAAGCTTTTGATGGTTCAAGAAAATCTGTCATTGGAGAGGTGGATTTACCTATTCATGTAGGTCCTCACTTATTCCAAATCACCTTTCAGGTTATGGATATTATCCCAGCCTATAGTTGTTTATTGGGACAACCATGGGTCCATGAAGCAGGAGCTGTTAGTTCAACCTTGCATCAGAAATTGAAATTTGTTCGTGAAGGAAAGGTAGTTATTGTGAATGGTGAACAAGCTCTGTTTATATCTCATTTATCTTCCTTTAGAATTGTAGAAGTTGATAAAGCCGTTGTTGGAACTCAGTTCCAAGCTTTTTCTGTTGATAATATAAGGAAGAATGAAGATTTTATCACCTCATTTAAGGACACGCAACAGGTAGTGCAGAAGGGCCCTGGCATAGTGTGGGGGAAGGTTATTAATACACATGTGAACAATAATGGGACTAGTTTAGGTTTCTCCATGAAGAATGAGGTTGTGAAGCCGAAGTCCACTTTGAGTAAATATCAAGACATCTTTCACATTTCAGGATATCTCCATCAGACTACTCCAAAGATCAACTCTATTCTCGAAGATGAGCCAGAGCAAGAGATGCCGAACATTGTGATACATGTTGTCAGAATTGGATCATTATTGATATTCTTTCTTTCATTCATATTTAAAAGTAATTTGTTTTTTGTTTGTCTTTTCAAAAGTCTTTCACACTACCCAAGGTGAAAGTGATATTGAATGGGCGTGTCTTTTGTTTTGAATTTTAAGATCATTAATAAAAGTTGTTTTTAATTTTTAAATTGTGTATTTATTTTCTTCTTTTTTTTCTTGGTAAATGGTAATTAGAAAAAACCTTTCTAAATAAATAATAACTATAAATAAATTTGCATAATCACTTGTTACATGTGTCAGTTTCTAAAATCAATCATAAATCATATGTGCAAATTAATTAAAAAAACTCGTTGAGTACAATGACCCTGCACCCTCTCCCAACTTTGAATATCATGTGTATGTGGCTAAAGAAGAAGAGTATAATGAAATCCAAGAAGAGGTTTCATTGTTGCTTGAGCGCAAGGAAAATACCATTTAGCTATATAAAGAGTTGTTGGAGGAGATTGACTTGGGTTCAGAAGAAGATTCAAAAGAATTCAAGATTGGGGCACTGCTTCATCCTGAAGTGAAGACCAGGTTGATTGAGTTTCTGAAAGAGTATGTGGATATCTTTGCTTGGTCTTACCAAGACATGCCAGGTTTGGAGAATGATATTGTGGAACATTATTTTCCGTCAAAGCCAGAATGTTCACCAATCAAGCAGAAGCTGGGAAGAAATTATCCTAACATGGCAGTGAAGATTAAAGAAGTGGGTTTGAAGCAGATTGATGTTGGTTTTCTTGTGACTTCAATGTACCCTCAGTGGATTTCCAATATTGTTCCAGTACTAAAGAAAGATGGAAAATTCCGCATGTGCATTGATTATAGAGATTTAAATAAAGCAAGTCTAAAAGATGACTTCCCATTGCCACATATTGATATTATGGTTAATAGCACATTAAAATTCAAAGTGTTCTAATTCATGGACGTATTTTCCAGATAAAATCCAATTAGGATGGATCCTGAAGACATGGAATAAACAATGTTTATCATACCCTGGGGAAACATTATGTTACATAGTGATGCCTTTCCGGTTTAAGAACGCTAGTGCAACGTACCAGAGAGCTATGATAACCCTATTCCATGATCTGATGCATAAGGAAATAGAAGTATATGTTGATGATATGATCGCCAAATCTCAGAGTGAGGAAGGGCATATGGAAGACCTGTTGAAATTGTTTCAGTGTTTAAGGAAGTATCGTCTCCGCTTGAATCCAAATAAGGGTACTTTTGGTGTTCGTTCAGGAAAGTTGCTAGGTTTCATTGTCAGCCAAAAAGGTATTTAAGTTGATCCTGATAAAGTTAAGGCAATTCAAGAAATGCCAGCACAAAGGACTGAAAAGAAAGTTAGAGGCTTCCTTGGACGTTTAAATTACATTTCCAGATTTATTTTCCATATGACTGCAACATGTGAACCAATCTTCAAGCTGTTAAAGAAAGATCAAGGATGTGTGTAGAAGAATGATTACCTAAGGGCATTTCATAGCATTAAAGAGTATTTGCTTGAGCCTCCTATCTTGCTCCCTCCTGTTGAAGGAACATTGTAGATTATGTATGTGACTGTGTTGGATAACTCCATGGCTTGTATTTTGAGACAAAAAGATGAAACGGGAAGAAAAGAATATGCCATTTATTATTAAAGTAAGAAGTTCACTGACTGTGAGTCACGGTATTCTATGCTATAAAAAAACATGTTGTGCTTTGGCCTGGGTGGCAAAGCGACTGTGGAAATATATGGTTAATGACACTACATGGTTGATTTCCAAAATGGATCCAATTAAGTATATTTTTGGAAGCCTGCTCTTACTGGAAGAATTGCCCGTTGGCAGATGTTGTTGTTTGAATATGATATTGAATACCGTACTCAGAGGGCTATTAAAGGCAGTGTGGTGGCAGAGTAACTTGCTCACCAACTAGTTGATGATTAGCAGTCTGTTAAATATGATTTCCCTGATGAGGTGTGATGTATTTAAAAGTTAAAGATAATGATGAACATTTTCCTGAGGAAGGTCCTGATCCAGAATCTCGATGGGGTATGGTGTTTGATGGAGCTGTAAATGCTTATGGAAAATAATTGGTGCTGTAATTATCACTCCCCGTGGGTCACATTTCCATTTTACTACAAGGTTAACATTTGATTATACTAATAACATGACAGAGTAAGAAGCTTGTATCATGGGTCTTGAAGAGGCTATAGAACTAAGAATCAAAATTCTTGATGTATATGGTGATTCAACTTTGGTAATAAATCAGATCAAACGGGAATGGGAGACTCGTCACATTGGATTGACTCCCTATAAATTTTATGAAAGAAGATTATTACCTTTCTTCAATAAAGTTGAATTCCATCATATTCCCAGAGATGGGAATCATGTGGAAGATGCTTTAGCCACTTTGGCTTCCATGTACCAAGTAAGTGCTTGGAACGATGTACCTTAGATTACAATTTGATGTCTTGATAGACTATCTCATGTGTTTTCCACAAAGGGGGCGTCAGATGAAAAACTTTGGTATTATGATATCAAGCACTTTCTCCAGACTCAAGAATATCTGATTGGGGCATCAAATAAAGATAAAAAGACATTGAGAAGGTTGGCGGGTAGCTTTTTCCTCAATGAAGATGTGTTATACAAGAGAAATCATGACATGGTCTTGCTTAGATGCGTGAATAGACACGAAGCAAACATGTTAATGCATGAGATCAATGAAGGTTCCTTTGGTACCCATGCAAATGGACATTCGATGGCAAAGAAGATGCTTAGGGAAGATTACTATTGGATAACAATGGAATATGATTGTTAAAAATTTGTGAAGAAGTGCCATAAGTGTCAGATTTATGCTGATAAGATTCATGTGCCTCCAACTCTTCTCAATGTTATCTCCTCATCATGTCCTTTTTCTATGTGGGGTATTGATATGATTGGAATGATTGAACCAAGGCGTTTAATGGACATCGTTTCATCTTAGTGGTAATTGACTACTTCACAAAATGGGTGGAAGCATCTTCTTATGCTAATGTCACCAAGCAAGTGGTAGTACGCTTTATCAAGAACAATTTTATATGTCGGTATGGTGTGCCAAGTAGGATTATCACTGATAACGACTCAAATTTGAATAATAAGATGATGACAAAACTTTGTGAAGAATTCAAGATTGTCCATCACAATTCATCTCCTTATAGGCTTAAGATTAATGGGGTTGTTGAAGCTTCTAATAAAAACATTAAGAAGATTATCCAGAAGATGGTTGTTACCTATAAGGATTGGCCTGAGATGCTCCCTTTTTCTTTGCATGGGTATCGTACATCCGCCCGTACTTCAAAAAGGGAAACCATGTTATCTCATGTGTATGGTATATAAGTAGTGCTCCTCGTTGAGGTTGAGACCCCCACTTTATGCGTAATAATGGAAACCAAGTTGAGAGGCTGAATGGGTCCATAATAGGTTTGACCAATTGAATTTAATTATAGAAAAGAGAATGAAGGCCTTGTGACATGGTCAGTTATATCATAAAAGAATGAATAAAGCTTTTGATAAGAAGATCAAGCCTTGTGAATTCATAGAAGGCGACCTCGTGCTAAAAAAGATCATGTCTTTTAACGCCTATTCTAGGGGTATGTGGACTCCCAATTATGAAGGTCCATATGTTGTTAAGAAATCCTTCTTTGGCAGTGCATTGATTCTTGAAACCATGGATGGTAAGGAGTTCACACATCACATGAATACTAATGCAGTCAAGAAAAACTTCGCCTAAAGAAATAAAAACAGCTCGCTAAGTTGAAACCCCGAAAGGGTGGTCTAAGAAAATGTTAGAGACATAAATAGAATAAATTTTCTCGAAAGGTTAAAAACCCGCAAGGGCAACCTAGGAAAAAGTTAGGGATGTCATGGAAAGTAACTGCGTCAGACTTGAATTGATCATTGAAACAACAATCTTCTCTAATTCCCATCACACTTCAACTGAAGCCAATGCTCAGGAGTTAAAAGTTGTTAGGGAGAATAATGGTCATTATATTTCAATGTACCTTTTCCATGTATTTACCATTTTCCAAAACTTTGTAATCATCCATGGAGTCAGGCCATTTTCGGATTACCATTCTATTAATAAAGTTTGAGCCTTTATCCAATTCTTTGTAGTTCTTATTTTATTCTGTTTATAAAAATTTCATTTATTATTGATAATAATTTTCAAAACAAAAATACTTAATAATTAAAACAAGTTTTTGAAAATAATTTGCTAATTACTTTTTACTTTAATTATGTGATTTAATTAGGACAAAAGTAGTGATTCCAAGGAGGGACGAACTTCGTAGTTTTGAAAAGATTCCCCAAGAAGTATCCCAGGTTACTCTTACTGATACGCGCATAGTCCACTTGTGATTGTTTCTTAGATAGTTGGATCTCATAGCAATTGATATGTGGTGTGGTGTTGGGTTTGTGATCCCACTTTTCCCCCAGTTAAGTCTTGGTTCAAATTTTTTCCAAGTTGTTTTACGGTTTTGGGTGATTTGATACCTTTATCCCATATTCCTCAGTCAGGTCTTGATTCCGATTTCTCTAGATGAGTGTGATTCTTTCCCCATCTATGTTATGATCAAGCGGAGATTGTAAAGTTATGAGGCCTTTTCTCATTTGATGCATATTTTCTCACTTTATGTGTTGAGAATTGATGTAGAATCTCTCGCAAAGCATTGCTCTCTCCAGTTATGACATTGTTGTTGTTGTGTGCTCCCCGGGTAGCCAGACAAAAGCAGTATCGTTTTTGTAAGAAGTGTTGAGAAAAGTGTTAACTTTTTAGGTTTTCTCTCGCCAAGTGTTGAGTTTGAGTTTGATTTAATTCCCCAGATGAAGAAAATGTGATGCTTCCCTCTAAAGTTGTTATCCCCGTAAAGTTTTCTAAATTCTTCCCATAGAAGTTTGCAACCAGTACTCTTGATATTGAAAAATGTATTTGGGCTTCCCTCGGTGTGCGTGGTTTCATCTTCTCTAGTGTAGTCAGTACGGAATCTCCAATTTAAGTCTAGACGATGTGGCATTGTCTTCCCTAGCGAAGTCTATATGACATTCCCTGGTGAAGCCTGAAGGAGGGTGGTATATCCCTTCATATGTATTTGTTTATTGCTATTAGATTATGCATTGATTATTTTTTAAACCATGTTTCTTCCCAGTGAAGTTAGGCTGTGAAGTAGGAATTTGATTCCTTAGTTGGTGCTTACTATCTTATGGAATGTTCATCTTGGATGTGATTTAATCGAGTGTTGTCCTTACCCAAGTTGGTTTTGTCTGGTTATCCCCAGGGTAGTTGATAAACCGGAAATGTATCAAATATTTGCATCAATTTACATGAATTTTATCCGCATTTTAATTAATTAAATTACTCTTTATTTGTATTATGCTGGTATTTTCTATGTTTTCAGGAATTTGATGTTTGCAAGGCATGTGCAAAGAAAGTCAAGAAAAGTCGAGCTAATCGAATTTAAAATCCACACAAAGAAAGAGAAATTATGTAATTGAGGGGTGTGTGGAAAAATTGGGTGCATTACAATTAAAAGCCTTGGAAGACCAAAAGAAGAAATACACGCTGGGTCCAATCCACCCATGGTCCAAGGGGTGTAACGATCGTTACACATCACCTAACCCTAGTGTAACGACCGTTACACCTTGCCAAGCCAGCCTCTCCTCAAAAGTAGGGGTGTAACGACCGTTACACCTTGAAGCTAGTCCCTCCTCAAAAGAAGGAGTGTAACAACCGTTACACTGAGTGTCTCAATCCGTAGTGGTTGCTATGGAGGCAAATCTAGAGGAGAAAATATCTCAACTCCCAGCGCGTCTCCAAGCATATAAATAGAACCTCAAATTCCCATTTTTAAACACGTTTTCTTTTCTCTGTTTTTACTGTTACTCTGCCGAATATTTTCTGCATTATTTCTTTCTGCATTATTTTCTTTACCGATTTTTGGGAGACATCTGAGATCAGCCAAATATTCTGCCATAATATTTTCAGGTTTAATTTAAGTACTTTATTCATTTATACTAGGATTGTCTGAAATGTTTAGTTTATTTAAATTGTTAGATGGTAATTATTTATGTTGTGCTGTTATTGAATTGTTTAATATGCTAGGCTAAATTTATTTATCAGTATGTAAGGTCATATAGCCAACGGGGTTTAGCAACGGCAATTGATTAGTTCCTTTTAAAAAAAGAATAATTTTCTGGTTTCAATTATTAGTTCTAAATATTAATTGTTTTGTTACGAGACTAAAATAAAGATAGAAGTTAGGATCAATAAAACAAGAGTTTGAGATAATAACTCGACAATGGTAATTGTGCATCAACTTAAAATACAGCGAGAGCGCTTTTAAGTTGATTAGGTTTTTTTTGTTTCCAAAAACTATTTTTAAACTCTAATTGAAACAGCGAGAGCACTCACTTAGGTTTGATCGTAGGATTTGAATCAATAAACACGATAGTGTGAGAAGAGGGTTTTCAAACAAATACTTCCTACTGAAAACTGTTTTGCTAATCCGAGTTAGGTCAATGAGTAGCTAAATCCCCGAAGTCCGACCATTACATACCAACATTCTCCCTTGAATCTAAACTAGATTATAATCAATTAGGTTCCCTAAACCCCCTATTAATTACATTATTATCCTTAGATTTACGTAGTAACCTAAGATAACAGTAGTTCGACATTTAGTCCCTTGGGATTCGATAATCTTTAAAGCTACACGCAATAGGATTGTATACTTGCAGTTTAGATTCTTTAAGACTCACAAAGTCGTGATCAAGTTTTTGGCGCTGTTGCCGGGGACTAACAAGTCGATATCGTAACTCTTTTAGTTATGTTATAGAGACTAAGGCACCATCCTCAATTGTATTCCAAGCACTCACTCTAAAGGTGAACGCTTAGTGCTACCAATTTCTGAACCTGAGCGCTCTATTATTAGAAGACGCCGAGTACAAGTATCTCATACAAATCAATCCCTCTCTCAATCTTCTATCCTTGTCGAACCAGTTGAAGAACCAGACATGGGTGATCAGCCACGTCCGCTCAAATCTTATGCTATTCCTTCGCAGGAAGAACCATATAACAGCATTGTTGATCCTCCGATTAAGGCTAATAACTTCGAACTCAAACCTTCCTTGTTGTCTATTGTACAACAAAACCAGTTTTCTAGGGGTCAATGGACGACCCTAATATACATTTATCGATGTTTCTGTAATACGCAGATACAGTTAAGAACAATGGAGTCAGTCAAGAGGCGATAAGGCTTCGTCTTTTCCCGTTTTCCCTAAGAGACAGAGCCTGAGCCTGGCTCTAGTCTCTACCATCTAACTCGGTTACGACTTGGGATGAGTTGAAGAAAGTATTTCTTGCAAGATATTTCCCACCAAGTAAGACATCTATGCTAAGATCCCAAATAAGCGATTTTCGACAAAAGGATAATGAGTCTCTTTTTGACACTTGGGAAAGATACAAAGATATGCTGAGGCTCTGTCCTCATCATGGCCTAGAAGAATGGTTAATCATCCATACCTTCTACAATGGTCTCCTTTATAATACAAGATTAACGATAGACGCCGCCGCAGGTGGTGCACTTATGGATAAATCCTACGTTGTTGCCTATGCTCTCATAGAAAGTATGGTTGAAAACCACTATCAGTGGGGGAGTGAAAGAGATCAAGCAGACAAAGCTCCCACAGAGAAAGCACCCACAAAAGGCATTATGTACTAGATCAGCAGTCTTGATAGTGTCCATGCTAAGGTAGACACTCTCGTCTATAAGATAGATAACTTAACCGCAGTACCTCTAGCCACCGTGGCTTCTATAACTCCGAATTGCGAGATATGCGAAGTACCTGGACATGCTGCTGCCGAATGTCAAATCTTAGCAGGAACCCCCCCCCCCCCCCCCCGACCAAGTACATTATGCTCAAGGAAACCCTTACTCGAACACTTACAACCCTAGATGGAAAAATCATCCAAATTTCTCATATAAGAATGTGTTGTATGCGCCTGGCTAAGCACCTGTTGTACCACCAGGATATCAAAAAGCACATGCAGCTGCTCCTAATATTCCTAGGAAGTCTAACCTCGAAATTCTAATGGAAAATTTTATAGCTACCCAAGCTCAAACTAACAAGGAATTTCTAAACCAAAATATTCACACTAGTGAGTAAATCAAACAGTTAGTGAACAAAGTAGATACTTTAGCCACCCATAACAAAATGCTGGAAACCAAGATTTTGCAAGTGGCCTAACAACAAGCACCTACTTCCGCACCTGTTGGTACGTTTCCAGGTCAACCTGAACCGAATCCAAAAGGACATGCTAATGCTATTATATTGCGAAATGGAACTGAATACGGTGAACCAATTGATCCTAGAGCTGAAAACCCATCCATGTCCCAAAGTTCTAGAAAAACAACTGAGGAGGAAAGCGAACCAAAAGAAAGGAGAAGGTAGGTGATGAAGGGACAGAAGAAAAGGAAAAACCTTATGTGCCACCGCCGCCTTACAAACCACCAATCTCGTATCCTCGAAGACTTGCTCAATCTAGAAGTGCGGGGCAATTTAAGAAATTTGTTGAACTTTTGAAACAATTAAACATCACGATACCATTCACATAAGTTATCACTCAAATTCCCTTGTACGCTAATTTTCTCAAAGAAATCTTGTCAAACAAGAAAAATATAGAGGATAACGAGAGAATTACACTCACTGCTGAGTGTAGCGCAATCATTCAGAACAAAATGCCTCAGAAGCGGAGGGATCCAGAAGTTTCTCTATACCCTGTAATATAGGTATGTATGTCATAGACAAGGCTTTATGCGACTTACACGCTAGTATTAGCGTTATGCCCCTGTCCATATCCAAAAGGCTTGACATGGGAGAATTAAGACCATATAAGATGCCAGTACAACTAGCGGATCACTCTGTCAAATACCCCGTGGGAATTTTAGAAAACATTTCGATACGCATAGGTCAATTCTACATCCCTATAGATTTCATCATTATGGACATTAAAGAAGACAATGTAACCCCTATAATATTGGAAAGACCATTTTTAGCCACTGCTGGAGCTATTATAGATGTTAAAAGAGGGAAGCTAACTTTTGAAGTTGGAGAAGACAAAGTTGAGTTTTTCCTGACACAGTTCCTACATGCCCCAACTATAGATGATACATGCTATTTTTTAGATGTAATAGACGAATGTGTCAAGGAGATAGAGTCAGGAGAAGAAACTCATTCTGAAACTTTAAAGATTCCGATGCCCCTGATTTTTGAAGATAATGATTGGTGTCCCGAATATCTAGATGACGGTTTAAGCGAACGCCTAGAATTGACACCAAATCATATGCCTTGTCCGAAGAAACCAAACGTGGAACTTAAAGTTTTACCCAAAACCCTCAGATACGAATTCCAAGATTCCGAACTTAAAAGACCCATGATAGTCAACACAGACTTACGACAAACTCAGACGGAAAAACTATTGCATGTCTTAAGAAAATACCCCCTGCTTTAGGATATAACATTGCTGGCCTTAAAGGAATAAGTCCTTCCATTTGCATACATCGCATTATGCTGGAAGAAGACTGTAAATCTTCTAGAGAACATCTGAGAAGAATTAACCTGGTCTTGAGCACTGTAGTCAAGGATAAAGTAACTAAACTGAAGATGTGAAAAACACAAGAAGGGGGGGTTGAATTGAAATACTTAAATCAAAAGGCTTAGCAACATAGTATTTTTATCCTGGTTCGTTTGATCTCAAACTACTCCAGTCCACCCATCAAGGTGATTTCGCCTCTCTCCAACGAGGTCTTAATCCACTATTTTCAAAGGATTACAACAGCTACTTTAACAACTATTAAAGTCTTATTGAGTATAACCACAGATCGGTTTATCTCAAGGAAATATCTTACAAATAATTGAACAGGAGTGTGCTAACGTTTTCTAACAAAACAATATATCACAACTGTGATAATTACACAAATTTAGCTTAGATTAAAATGAATTTGCTAAAGCTTTGAATATGCATGGTTTGGATAGCTTGGCAAATTGTTGAGTGTGTACGTACGTGCTTCTTTTCACAAGCAGACCTGTTTATATAGGCAAGCAAGGATACATTGTCCATAAAGCAGGTTTAATGATAATAATTTCACTTTCCTTTTGTAGAAGATCTTTGTCTGAAGAAAGCCGTTAGCATTTAATTCTGTCTTGAATAACCATTAACGCTTCAGAGTCTTCTTTGCTGTAACTGCTGATATCGCTTCAGAGTGTTGATGACTTGGTAAAGATGTCTTTGATCAGAGTTAGAGTATATTTGTTTAGGCGCAGATTCTAGTCATCACACTTCAGCGTATAATATGGTAGTTTCAGCGTGTAGAATATATTGTTGATCTTCTGATGCTGATTCCATCAGGATCTTCTGATGTTGATTCCATCAGAACTTCTGCATATACAAAACATCATTTTAAGTGGAATTTTTGTTCTTTGTATATATTTTTGGATTAATTTATTCTTTGTGTTTTATTATCATCAAAACTCTAATCAAGGGTTGTAGAATCAAACTATATTCTAACAATCTCCCTGTTTTTGATGATGACAAAAACCATATTTTTCAATTAGAAATAAAGAATAAAAAGTATAGAATTGAGAAGAAAAACTCCCCCTGAGTTGATTATTTCCCTTAAGTTCTTTGATTCCTTGAGCATCAGAATCTGACTACTTCTTTCATCAGAGTTTTGTACATGTTCAAGCTTTTCAGAAGAAAGAAATTAAGTAGAACAGAATGTTTGAGACTTATGTCTCAGTAATCCGTTATTGAAAATATCTTATTCTTTCTCCCCCTTTTTGCCAGTTATCAAAAAGAACATATAATCAGAGCCAAAAAGGATTGATATTAAAAAGCAACGATAAGAGTTTCAGAACAGCAGCAATGTAAGAAAATATTACAGATAATCAGAATTTTAAAACAAAGGAAAATCTAAGATGGAGGAGGAAGGTGAGTGAACAAAGCTTCCAACAAGCCCTTGATCTGGATGTTGGTTTCCTCTTGTTTTCTTAACATGCTCTTGATTTTCTAAATTTTGTCATCCTTTTTATCCATCCTTTCCTGCATAATAATATTTGATCTCTTCAGTTCTTCCAGAGTCTGCCTTTCATAGGAGGAAGCTTGAGAATCTTCGGTAACCGGATGCTTCTCAGAGCATTCTGCAATGTCATGTTTTTGAACCAGTTCCTTTGCAGGAATCATCTGCTCTGGAGTATCAGTCAGAAAGGGATCTTCTGACTTTGGTTGAACTTTTTCTGTTGGACGATGTTCTGACCAGGGAGCATTGTCCAGAGGGAGAACTTATTCCTTTAGCATTTGGCTCAGAACTTGATCTTCAATGACCTTTAGCAGATTACTGAAGTTCTATTGAACTTGTCCGTAGCTCTGTTCTTGCATCTTATAAGTTTCAGAACTTAACCATTTTCTGAAACTTGTCCAAAGATAATCTGAAGCAGCAGGATTAATCATCTCAAGACTAACTTTCTTTAGGGAAGTTATCCACTTCTGCATTTCTGTTTCAAACATTAATAAACTAGTACCAACATCAGGTGAGGGTTCAGATGGTTTTGGTTTTGGAGTGGCTGCTTTGTGGGTTATGGCAGCAAGACGTTCAAAAACAGTTAAGTCAATGACAGTTTTGGCGTTGTCATTTGGATTGTTCTTTAGTGATGGAGTGGGAGAGTCTAGAATGATTATTGGACTAGTTGGGGAGTTTGGTGGAGTTGATTCTAGTGAAGAGGGAATTTGGGGAATATCCAGAATGGTCAGGGGTATACGGATGGCCAGAGGTTCAGTGATTCCAAGAATGGGAATGGTATCAGAATCAGCAGTTTGGTTGGATTGAATGTTATGAGGTTCTGGTTCACAGGATTCAGAAGGTTGGACCTCAGAAGTTTGAGCTTCTGGTTGTGATTGTTCAGGTTGTGGAGATGGAGGTAGTGGAATTTCTGGTTGTGGAGAGAGGGGAATATCTGGTTGAGGTGCTTCTGAAATGGTTTCAGAGTTTGGATTTTCTGGTATGGGAGCAGAGATATTTTGGTCAAAGGTTTCAATATCTGACAGAACTTTTGCAAGTTCTGGTTGAGTTGTTTCAATATTTGGATTGATAGGTAGGGAGTGAGATCCTCTAAGAGTTAGAGTTTCTGAGGGGTCAAATCCTATGTCAAAATCATCAAAGGTTTGAGGGGTAGGAATTTCTGAATGGGTAGGTAAGGGGCCAAATGATGATAAAGATATTGAATCTAAAACAGTTACAGAAGAAGGATTACCTCTCTTTTTAGAAGCTTTGGGAGTCTGTTGGGATGATCCTTCTGTTGCTGCCTTCCTTTTCTTGTTCTTCTTCAGCACAACTTCTGGGGCCGCCTGTTGCAAGTCCTGGATGTTTAACCCTGGTGCAGTACCATCTACTTTGCATGCATCCAAGTATCTGACGATAATCTCAGGCTTGGAATCAATTTCTGGGAACATGGGAAAGTCACCCAGAGGGATTCTTCTGCTGGTGATTGTTGCAAAAGAAGTAACACTCGGTTCCTTTTTGATGTTCTCAATAATCTTCAGATTCTTCGCATTCAAAGGCTTTCCAACAGTTGCCTCTAAAGAGCTGATTTCCTGTGCTTCTGTTAGATGATCTATCAGCCTATTCTTTGTTAGAATATCTGATATGAGCCTTCCAAGGGGTATCCAGTCCCTTTTAGTTCGCTCATCTTCTATAGTCTCCTTAACACTAGTCCTCAGATGATTGAACAGCAAATGAGCCAGATTCACCTTAATCTTCTGGGAGATGAAGTAGATCAGAAATTGCTGATCAATGTTGATGTAGTCAGGAGAGCTAGTTGGCTTCCTGTGATTTATGCATCCTAGAATAATCTTAGCCCATATTCTGTAATGGTCCTTCAGATCCCTTATCTTGCTGGAGGAAAGACCCAGAGTGAAAATTTCTCTAGCAATTGAAGTGACATCAACACATCTTTCAGCCATGTCTATACATCTTATGCCACCACCACTGTAGCCTATCAATATTGCAATAAGGTCTTCAGTTATAACTATCTTCTTCCCCATTACATACGAAGTAACTTGATGGTTGGAGGATGAAGCATGAATCCAAAATTCCTTCACAAGGATTGGGAACGTTGGACCTACCAGACGGTCAAAATACATGTTCCATCCTTGAGCCTTTACTTCTTCAGAAATATTGAACTCATTTTCTTGAAGATTGCCAAAGTCCAAAATCAATTCTGAGAGTACTTCTAGGTTATTAATGGGCGTGAGGAGAGTTCTGAATGGTTCTTCATATTGTTCTGTGGATTCTGTTCTCTGAGTACTGGTATTAGGAATACTTGAGGAAGCCATTGTTCACACAGAAAGATTTGAGAAGAAAATGAAAGGGTTTTGAAAAAGATGCAAACTGATAACAATTAGATTGTAGAGAAAGTGAAAGTGAAAGAGTGTAAAGAGAACAAATGCGTTTAAATAGATTTAAAAAAATAAACTGCAAGAGAGAGAAATTAAATTTAATGATTATAAGCATTAATGACAGCTGATTTTGGGGGATTCAAAAAGATATTGGAACGGTTACACATGACATGTGTCTCAATGCATCCAATCAGCGCTTTTGACCTTTCAAAAAAATGAACGCGTGTTCAGCCTCAGAAGGTAGATAATTAGTGAATGACAACTGTTTGCTTACGTGAACAACACACATCTATCCTTGAAATGAAACACTCAGCTCTTCATGGATAGATTCTGATATAATTTGTACTTCTAAAAATCTGAAGGCAGGTTGATCAGCAGTTCACAGAAAATGACCAAAATTATGAATGTAAACAAAACTGTTTTATTCTAGGCAAAGCTTCATGCTGAGATGATTCAGAATGAAGTTGAACCTATCTTTAGAAAGAGGTTTTGTAAAGACATCAGCCCATTGATGGTCTGTGTCAATGAATTTTAAATTGAGAATCCCTTTCTGAATATAGTCCCTAATAAAATGATGTTTTATTTCTATATGCTTAGCCCTAGAATGCAAAATAGGATTTTTACTGAGACAGATAGCAGAAGTATTGTCACAGAGGATATGGATGTTACTCTCAAATATATTGAAGTCCTCAAGTTGAGTTTTCATCTAGAGCATTTGTGTGCTGCATCCAGCTGTTGCTATGTATTCAGCTTCTGTTGTTGATAGAGCTATTGTGGATTGTCTTTTGTTGGACCATGAGATCATATTTTCTCCCAGAAATTGGCATATTCCTTAAGTGCTTTTACGTTCTACTTTATCTCCAGCAAAATCAGCATCACAGTATCCTACTAAGCTGTAATCACTTGATTTTCTATAAAACAAACCCAAATTAGCAATACCTTTCAGATACTTGAAAATTCGCTTAACTGCTATTAAGTGAGATTCTCTAGGATCTGATTGGAATCTAGCACAAATGCAAACACTGAATAGAATGTCAGGCCTTGAAGCCGTCAGATAGAGAAGAGAACCAATCATACCTCTGTAGTCCTTATGTTCTACCTTTTTACTTAACTCTTCTTTTTCTAGAATGCACGTGGGATGCATTGGAATCCTTGAGGGCTTACATTCTGAGAGATCAAATTTCTTCAGAAGTTCTCTGACATATTTACTCTGATGAATGTAAGTTCCTTCTTGAGTTTGATTAATCTGAATGCCCAGAAAGAATTTTATTTCCCCCATTAGGCTCATCTCAAATTCTACCTGCATATATTTAGCAAACTCTCTTCCCAGAGAGGGTTTAGTGGATCCAAATATAATTTCATCAATATAAATCTGACATACTAAGATGTTGTTGTACCCCAAAATTTGCCCTCCCATATTCTTCAAGATTTGCAAAGAGCATGCTTCAAAATTCCCCAAGGGTTGCACAGTTCAAGGGCCTCCTAACAGTCAAGAACTAGGGTTTTGGTTCTGGAAAAGTAATTGAAGTTTCCAAGGGTCCAATCAAGTCCCACATGCCTATAAACATGGTCAAACATCCTCATGCCAAGTTTCAAGACTTACAGCACAAAATTGCACAGTCAAAAACCCTAATTGCCCTACAGTCAACTGCAGGGGCAAAATGGTCATTTGACAGTCAAAAGTTCAAATTTTTGGTCAACATCTTATTTTGAAGCCACAAACATCATTTGATCAATTCTTGATCATGATTCTCAAAGCATGGCTCAAAAAGTCTCAAGATGCAAAAGTTTCCAAATTTTGACAGTTGAAAAAGTCAACTGTAACTTGACCAAGACATAACTTCCACATGGTTTAACATAAAAATTCCATCCAAAGCTCATTTTGAAGAGAAAGACATTTCCTACAACTCCTCTTCACATTTCAAGTCCAAGAAATGCTCTCACAAAAAGTTATCAATTTCAACATTATAGGTCATTTTCAAAAGTCAACAAAAAGGGACTTTAAGTCAAAGGCCATAACTTGAGATTGGTAAATCAAAATGACATGGGACCAAAGGAATTGGTTAGAAGACTTCAAGACCTTTCCAAAATGTCCAAGAACATGATCAAAGCATAAAATTTGAGCAAGATATGCCTTGTGGAAGTTGGGAAATTTTTGGGAATTTTGAAAAGTCAACTTTGCTTCAAATGCCTCAAAATTGCTAATGGGCCACATTTTCTTCCAAGATTCATCATCCAAAGGCTATGCACGACCATTTGGCCCAAAGGGGATTTATTTCATCATATTTATTATTTATTTGAATTTGTAATCACAATTAATTCATTTAATTAAATAAAATATGGAAAAAATACTAAACAAATGCATTTGAATCTTTTTATGCAACATTTGCTCTCATTGATTACTCAAGATTCGTGCACACCCAAAGAAGGAAAGATTTGGCCATGATTAGTACCAAAAACACATGGAAAAGATTGAAAAAAATATGCCATTAAAGTCAAATATTGGATTCATGATTACAAGGCTTTTTGACTCAAATCTTTACCCTAATTCATCCCATACATAAGTCAGAACCTAACCCTAGTAAAAAGAACCCTGGAAGCTGCGCCTAAGAACCAAAACAAAGCTTGTATTTTTCCCTAAAATTTTGAAAACTGTTTTCATAGTTGCAGGTCGTTTCAAGGCAAAAGAGTGGTTCCATTGCATTCTTGACACATTCAGGAAGCTACCCCAATCAAAATCAACTCTCCAAGCGCAAAGAATTGGTATATAGGAGTCCCACTTTTCTGAAATATATTCATAATCGCATCTTGAATTCCATGCATTTTTCATGTGTTTTTTATACTGATTTATACTAATCTAACCATTCTAAAGCTAATGGTATTATCTAATTGAATTAATATGGTCTGTGCGCAAAGTTGCCATTAAAATGTTTTAGGGTTTCTCAAGCTTCAAATTGGGCGTTTGCACATAATGTAAAATCAAGACATCCCAGTACCATGGCTAGAATCAGGACGCTTGGACGAATTCAACACACTAATCGCGCCTTATTTATATGGCCTCACAAGCTATTCGCTATTTTGGAAAAGGCTGCGTTTTGGGGGGGTTTAAAACCCCCGCTACTTCTTTTTGTTTCAGGGACAAACGAGGAAGAAGGTCATGTGGCAAGATCTGATTGGGTAGTTTGAATTCCAGCGCGCGTTTTTTTG
This sequence comes from Vicia faba, assembly GCA_948472305.1. Taxonomy (NCBI): domain Eukaryota; kingdom Viridiplantae; phylum Streptophyta; class Magnoliopsida; order Fabales; family Fabaceae; genus Vicia; species Vicia faba. The sequence continues at coordinate 728,002,971 of OX451741.1, read as the reverse complement.
TTTCTATGTCACTAACACCAATTTTCTTTTATATTATTTATTCTTTATTCTATATACAACGCGTTCGAGCAGCTCAGTTGGTGGAATGTAGTGCTGGCAAGCTTTGGGACCTGGGTTCGATTCCCAGGTCCCCTCCCTTTATCAATATATTTTGTCTTAATGTGATTCTATGCAGCATGCTTCCCAATGACCATCATGTGTCCCCATACTCTGACGTGCCACGCGCCCAATAATCCCAATCCAAAGGTCAAGATTTGAAGAACACCATGGGCACCAGTCAACGCATACGCACGTGGCCAGAAAAGTCAAAAGAGGCCTCCAATGATTGGGCCTAATTGCTGGCCAAATACCTCCAAATTTGGGTCAACACCCCCAAGTGTTTGTATTTCTTTTCTTTTTCCTATCTTTTTATTATTTGTTTTAATTTAATTATTTCCTTTTAATTCATAAATTAATATTTTCATAAAATACCCAAAAAATTCAGAAACCATAAAAATAAAAAAATATGTTTTTTTATGTTTAATTCATTAACATTTTTGTAAATAAATTTTATTCATTAATTAGTTTTTAACTCTAGGTTTAATTCTAATATTTTTCTTAATAAATTAAAAAATGTAGAATTAGGGTTTTAAATATTTTTATCCTTTTTTTCTCTCTTCTTTTACCATTATTAATAATTAATTACTTATTTTGTAAATAAAATTTGCCATGTAAATAATTAATTAAAATTAGGTCAAACTAAAAATATTTCTTAATAAATAAAAAAATAGTTAGAACTAGGGTTAATTAACTTTTCTTTTTAATTCCAATTTAATTTTCTTACTAAAAATCCATAAATGCAAAAAACTCAAAAAAATAATTTCCTTTTCTCATTTAACTTAATTAATTTGTTAATTATAATTTAATTTCCTTAAAAGGGTCCAACGCCCTCGCATTCGATCGTAATTCTAATTTGCGCGCTTATTTTATTTCCTCTTTTTATGTAATTCTCCCAAAGCCATGTAATAGATTAATTAGGATATTTATTTTTCGCACTTTATTTTATTTCAAATTGGGTCTTGGATTAATTTGGCGATGTAGACCCGCGCCTTTGTAATAGCGTAGGACTTTTAATTCTCGCATCTTTTAACTATTAATAATTTGCATGAAAGAATGAATGCTAAAGTAAAAGCAACGCGTAGATCACCAATGCATGACAAGATAAACATAAATGAACATGATACACAAATCACACACCACCCCTAGGGTACGTCTCACTGTTGCCTTGACCCTCGAAAGGTGGTCGTCGAGTAGAGGATGTTTTAGTAAGTCCTCATGTCCATGAACATGGCATGAGGGTAGCTTCTAAGGTGTCTTCCTATTGCTCTGGTGATCACCATGTCCCGAACCCTCGAATTGACCCGAACACCTCCAACGGTGGTGCTACCTACCTCTCAATGGTGGGATGGCACTACTTTAAGGACATTTACACAGACGAATTCCTTAGGGTAGGTAGACGACTCTAGATACTTGCTCTAATTTCAAAACAAATCAAAAATACTTTTCACACCGACACTTTTCAAAAAGCTTTCAAAAGCAACTTTTCAAACACTCTTGAGGACTGATACAAGAGTCGAACTGAAATTTTCAAAGAAACTTTTTTAAAACCCACAGTTGAAAAGCAAACAAACAATTTTGAAAACACAATGAGCAAGTATCTAAGAGCCCATGGATAACCATGGATAGAAAGGGTGCTAACACTTTCCCTTTCTATAAATCTACCTCCCGAACCGAGAGCAATCTCTATAAGGAATTTTTCTGTGCTTTTGTCCTTTCCATTTAGAGAAAATAAAAGACGGTGGCGACTCTTGCTTCCGCGACATTTCACGAACCAGCGTTAAACAGTCAGTTCCAGATCCACCGATCACAGATGTCATTCTTAATTGTCTTACAGAATAAGGTTGTGTCCATTTTCCCTCTGGTGAATTCCTTTTCTAACAGGAAGTTACTTAGTTTTTCATACCAAGCTCTGGGAGCTTGTTTCAGACCATAGAGTGACTTATTTAGTTTAAAAACATATTCTGGATTTTTGGAACTTTCAAAACCAGGGGGTTGGTGCACATAAACCTCTTCTTCTATATAGCCATTTAAGAATGCACTCTTGACATCCATCTGATACAGAGTGATGCCTTTATTAACAACAAATGAAATTAAAAGTCTGATAGATTCTAACCTGGCGACTGGAGCAAAGGTTTCTGTATAGTCTATCCCCACTTGCTGACTATAATCTTGTGCTACCAGTCGTGCTTTGTTTCTGATGACTTCACCTTGTTCGTTCAGTTTGTTTCTGAACATCCATTTTGTACCAATGACGTTGAATCCTTTTGGTTTGGGAACTAGATCCCATACGTCATTTCTTGTGAATTGATTTAGCTCCTCTTGCATTGCCAGAGTCCAGTCATTGTCCAGAAGTGCTTCATCAATTGTTGTTGGTTCAATCAGAGAAACCAGTCCCATGAGGGATTCTTCAGAGTTTCTGAAGGTAGATCTTGTTCTGATTGGATCTTCCTTCCTTCCTAAGATTGTTTCTTCTGGGTGATCAATGCTGCTTCTGGATGGTCTTTTCTGGAGTTGTTCAACAGAAGGTGTTGGGTTGCTTGCAGTGATTCTTTCTGATACTGAGGGAGTGTCTCTGTTTAGAGCCTCTGATGAGTTGTCTTCAGTACCTGTGAGTTCAACTTCCATACCTACAAGGAATTCATTCTGCTTTGACTTTTGAGAGTCAAGCTTATCATCAAACCAAACACTGATTGACTCTTCAACAATCTGTGTTTCTGTATTGTATACTCTGTACCCTCTTGAGCGTTCAGAGTATCCTGACATAATACACTTTTGTGCTTTAGAGTCAAACTTGTTCAAATAATTTTTTATTCAAAATAAAACATGTACATCCAAATGGGTGAAAATAAGAAATGTTGGGCTTTCTATTCTTCCACAATTCATATGGAGTCTTTTCCAGAATAGGTCTTATGGAGATTCTATTCTGAATGTAACATGTTGTGTTTATTGCTTCTGCCCAGAAGATCTTAGCAACGTTAGTCTCGTTGATCATGGTTCTGGCCATTTCTTGCAATGTTCTATTCTTTCGTTCTACAACTCCATTTTGCTGGGGAGTTCTAGGACAAGAGAAATCATGCAGAATGCCTTTTTCATTAAAGAATAATTCAAAATCTTTATTTTCAAATTCTCCACCATGATCACTTCTGACTTTGATGATTCTAAGATCTTTTTCATTCTAAACTTGGTTGCAGAAGGTAACAAACACAGAGTGTGACTCGTCCTTGTGCCTTAAGAACTTTAACCATGTCCATCTGCTATAGTCATCTACGATTACTAACCCATACTTCTTGCCACTGACTGAGGCAGTTTTTACTGGTCCAAATAAGTCAATGTGCATAAGTTCTAATGGCTTAGAGGTGGAAACAACATTTTTGGATTTGAAAGCAGGTTTTGCAAACTTGCCTTTCTGACATGCTTCACACAGAGCATCCGAATTGAACTTCAAGTTAGGAAGTCCTCTGACCAGATTGAGTTTGTTAATCTGAGATATTCTTCTCATACTTACATGTCCCAATCTTCTGTGCCAGATCCATTGCTCGTTGTTAACAGACATAAGACATTTTACATTCTGACTTTTCAGTTTAGAAAGTTTGATTTTATAAATGTTATTTTTCCTCTTTCCACTAAATAGGATAGTCCCATCTTTCTGACTAACAGCTTTGCATGAATTTTGATTGAAGATTATATCATAACCTTTATCACTTAATTGACTTATGGATAACAGGTTATGCATTAATCCATCAACTAATAAAACATTACTTATAGAGGGAAGATTTCCATTACCTACTGTTCCAGAGCCAATGATCTTTCCCCTCTGATTGCCTCCAAAGCCTATGTGGCCTCCAGGCTTAAGTTCCAGGCTTTGGAACATATGCCTTCTTCCTGTCATGTGTCGTGAGCATCCAGAGTCCAGGTACCATGACTGGTGTCTTTGCTTTGCTGCTAAAGATATTTGCCACATGTATTATTTTATCCTTAGGTACCCACATTTTCTTGGGTCCTGATTTGTTAGTTTTACCAAAACTCTGGTTGAATTTTGGTTTGACAGAGTAATCACTACTTGTATATTTTATGTCATGTGTGTGCCCATATATAAAGTGTGAATCAAGTGGAGTACGTTTTATAACTAAATCCATGGCATTTTTTGGTGTAGGAACCTTACCTTGATATCCTATTCCTTTTCTGCCATTTCTGCTAACTCCATAGATCATTGAAGCCATTTTGCTTCTGTCTATGTTTTTAGCCAGAAACTTCTGAAAGTTGTGATCATACTCTTTGATGATCTCATCAGCATTGCTAGGAGTTTCAGGGATTGTTTCCTTCTGAGAGTTTTGCAATTGGTTTTCTAATTTTGAAATTTTATCTTTCAACTCAGAATTCTCCAATCTGAGACTCTCAGTCTTATCAGAGTCGGAAGCAAGATTCCTTTTCAGGTTTCTGAATTTGACTCTGATTTGTTGATACCTTTCCAGAATTTCATTAAGGCTTTCAGCTAGTTCAGCCTTAGTAAAGTTTATAGTAAAGTCAGGGAATACCTCTTCTGTATCTGATTCTGAGTCTGATCCAGAAGCTTCACTGTCTTCAGAGACGTTCACCATTAGAGCTATGTTTGCTCTTTCATCATCTGATTCTGAGTCAGCTTCAGATGTGTCAGAATCATCCCATGTAGCCATGAGACTTTTCTTCTTTTCCTTGCCAAACTTCTTTTTTGGCTTTTCCTTCTGAAGCTTTGGGCAGTCACTTTTGTAGTGCCCTTGCTCGTTACACTCATAGCAGATGATGTCTTTGTTGTTTGGCTTTCTGTATCCTGAAGAGCCTTCATATCTTTTGTGTCCAGAGGAGGATTCTGACCTTCTGTATCTTGAGGAAGATTCATTCTGATTTTCTGATCTTCTGGGATTCATGAACTTTCTTTGCCTCTGTTTCCACAGTTGGTTCACCCTTCTGGAGAGGAGAGACAGTTCATCTTCTTATGATGAGGATCCATCAGAGGTTTCTTCCACAGCCTGCAAAACTTTGGAGTCAGATTTTCTGTTAGATTTTAAAGTTAATGGCTTACCTTGCTTTTGAGGTTCATCTGCTTCTAGCTCTATCTCGTGACTTCTAAGGGAGCTGACAAGTTCCTCTAGAGAGATTTTGTTGAGATCCTTGGCTAGCTTAAGCGTTGTGACCATTGGCCTCCACTGTTTAGGCAAGCTTCTGATGATCTTCTTAACGTGATCAGCAGTGGAATATCCTTTTTCAAGAACTTTTAGACCAACAACAAGAATTTGGAATCTTGAGAACATAGCTTCTATTGATTCACTATCTTCCATCTTGAATGCCTCATATTTCTGAATGAGCGCAAGGGCTTTGGTTTCTTTGACTTGAATGTTGCCTTCATGTGTCATTCTCAGAGAATCAAACATATTCTTGACAGTTTCTCTGTTTGATATTTTCTCATATTCTGAATAAGATCTGGCACTGAGAAGAATTGTTCTGGCCTTGTGATGATTTCTGAACTCACGCTTTTGCTGATCATACATCATTTTCCTGTCAATCTTCTTACCACATACATCTATTGGGTGCGTGTATCAGTCAGTCACCATGTCCCACAGATAAGCATCATGGGCCAGAAAGAAACTCTCAATTATGTCTTTCCAGTAGTCAAAGTTTTCTCCATCAAAGACTGGAGGTTTGCCACTGAATTTGTCCCTTTCTTCATTGTTGTCATTGCCGATGTTTTGACTTGGTCCTGCCATTGTGTTTTTCTGACGTTGGATCTTGTACTGACACGGTTAAGTGTTTAAGCTCAGAACCAGGCGCTCTGATGCTAATTAAAGATGTGAAAAACACAAGAAGGGGGGTTGAATTGAAACATTTAAATCAAAAGGCTTAGCAACACAGTATTTTTATCCTGGTCCGTTTGATCTCAAACTACTCCAGTCCACCCGTCAAGGTGATTTCGCCTCTCTCCAACGAGGTCTTAATCCACTATTCTCAAAGGATTACAACAGCTACTTTAACAACTGTTAAAGTCTTCTTGAGTATAACCACATACCGGTTTATCTCAAGGAAATCTCTTACAAATAATTGAACAGGAGTGTGCTAACGTTTTCTAACAAAACAATATATCACAACTGTGATAATTACACAAATTTAGCTTGGAGTAGAATGAATTTGCTAAAGCTTTGAATATGTGTGGTTTGGATAGCTTGGAAAATTGTTGAGTGCGTACGTACATGCTTCTTTTCACAAGCAGACCTGTTTATATAGGCAAGCAAGGATACGTTGTCCATAAAGCAGGTTTAATGATAATAATTGCACTTTCCTTTTGTAGAAGATCTTTGTCTGAAGAAAGATGTTAGCATTTAATTCTGTCTTGAATAACCATTAACGCTTCAGAGTCTTCTTTGCTATAACTACTGATATCGCTTCAGAGTGTTGATGACTTGGTAAAGATGTCTTTGATCAGAGTTAAGGTATATTTATTTAGGCGCAGATTCTAGTCATCACACTTCAGCGTATAATCTGGTAGTTTCAGCGTGTAGCATATATTGCTGATCTTCTGATGCTGATTCCATCAGGATCTTCTGATGTTGATTTCATCAGAACTTCTGCATATACAAAACATCATTTTAAGTAGCATTTTTGTTCTTTGTATATATTTTTGATTAATTTATTCTTTGTGTTTTGTTATCATCAAAACTCTAATCAAGGGTTGTAGAATCAAACTATGTTCTAACATAAACTTCTAAATGCAGGTATCATTTATCAAATCTCAGATAGCCAATGGGTTAGTCCAGTCCACTGTGTACCCAAGAAAGGAGGAATCACAGTCACGACAAACAAAGCAGGAGAACAAATAGCAGAAAGAGTCGTGAGTGGAGCCAGAATGTGCATTGACTACAGAAAACTAAATAAAGCAACTCGAAAAGACCATTTCCCTCTATCTTTTATTGACCAAATGCTTGAGCAATTGGCTAAGCATTCTTACTACTACTATTTAGACGACTATTCAGGGTTCTTTCAAATTCATATCCACCCTGATGACCAAGAAAAGATAATGTTCACCTGTCCTTATGGTACGTTTGCTTATCAGTGAATGCCATTCTGACTATGTAATTCTCCTGCAACATTCCAAAGATGTATGATGTCCATCTTTTCTGATTTTATAGACGATATCATGGAAGTGTTCATGGATGACTTCTCTGTATGCTGGAAAAGTTTTGAAGGATGTCTGTCAAACCTGGAAAGGGTACTGAAAAGATGTGTACAGGTAAACTTAGTGTTGAACTGGGAGAAATGCCATTTTATGGTAAAACAAGGACTTATACTTGGACACATATTTTCTGAAAAGGGGATCAAAGTAGACAAAGCTAAGATTGAAGTAATAGAAAGTCTCCATCCTCCAAAAACCGTAAGAGAAATATTAAGTTTCTTAGGCCATGTCCGTTTCTACCGACGCTTCATATAAGATTTCTCGAAAATTTCTAAACCTCTGACTAACCTCTTAATGAAAGAAGCTAAGTTCATCTTCGATGATGAATGCCTGAAGGCGTTTGAACGGTTAAAAGTAGCTCTCATATCCGCACATATCATACAACTACCTGATTGGAGTCTACCATTCGAGATAATGTGCGATACAAGCGATTATGCAGTAGTTGCAGTCCTAGGACAAAGAAGAGAGAAAAAACTCCATACAATATATTATACAAGTAGGACTTTGGATTCTGCACAAATAAACTACGCCACTACAGAAAATGAACTCTTGGCAGCCGTTTTTGCAATAGATAAATTTCGTTCCTATCTAGTAGGCGCAAACATTATTATCTACATTGATCATGCAGCTATTAGATACCCATTAGCTAAACAGGATGCCAAGCCAAGATTATTAAGGTGTATCTTACTCTTACAAGAGTTTGATTTGGAAATCAAATATAAACCAGGATCTGAAAATCTTGTTTCCGACCACCTATCTAGGATGGAAAATTTTAAACCTGAAGAGATGCCCATCAATGACGATTTTCCATATGAACACCTGGTAGCCCAGATGAGGTCTGAAAATTCAACTGAAGAATGCCCTGAATTTTGAAACAATCACGAGACAACTGAAGTATTGGAAGCAGTATCTACTCAAATTCCACTGCCCTGGTATGCTGACTATGTCAACTACTTAGCAGCAAAAGTCCTTCCACCTGATTTAACTTATCAATAGAAGAAGAAATTATGTCACGATCTCAAACACTATTATTGGGATGAGCCCTTACTATCCAAGTGAGGCCCCGATGGCATTTTCCGTCGATGCGTTCCTGAAAGTGAAATAGAGAACATGATATCTCATTGTCACGAATCCCTTTATGGTGGACATACTAGCACCTCAAAGACTTGAGCAAAAATCCTACAATTTGGCCTTTATTAGCCCATTCTATGGAAAGATGTCCATGCTGCAATTACAAAATGCGACCGGTGTCAACGCACTGGTAACATATATAGGCGCGATGAGATGCCTCAAAAGGGTATGCTAGAAGTAGAGATATTTGACGTATGGGGTTTTGACTTTACGGGACCTTTCCCACCGTCCTCTAGCAACAATTACATATTAGTGGCAGTAGATTACGTATCCAAATGGGTAGAGGTTGTATCCTCTTCAAACAATGATGCACAAGTAATGATTAGGTTATTCAAAAACCTAATTTTCCAAGATTCGGTGTTCCGAGATTAGTCATCAGTGGTGGTGGCTCTTATTTCATTTCCAAAATTTTCAATAAACTCTTAGAAAAGTATGGAGTCTGACACCGCATAGCAACACCTTACCACCCACAAACAAGCGGGCAAGTGGAAATCTCTAACAGGTATATTAAGTAAATACTTGAGAAAAATGTTGCCACATCTAAGAAAGATTGGTCGCCTAAACTACATGAAGCATTATAGGCATACAGAACAGCGTACAAGACACCCATTGGAACCACACCTTTCAAACTGGTCTATGGTAAATCGTGCCATCTACCAGTAGAACTGGAACACAAAGCCTATTGGGCCATCAAAACCCTGAATCTAAGTTACAAAGCCATTGGAGAAAAGAGAATTATAGACATCCATGAATTGGAAGAGCTTAGGGTATATGCATACGAGAATGCCAAAATCTACAAGGAGCGAACTAAGAAATGGCACGACAAACGCATCTTTAGGAAAGAATTCAATGAGGGAAATGTAGTACTCCTGTTTAACTCCAGACTTAAACTATTTATAGGGAAACTTTGCTCTAGATGGTCAGGACCTTTTGAAGTTATTAAAATACTCCCAAGTGGCATTGTAGAAATCAAAGAAAAACCAGTGATCCATTTATTGTAAACGGGCAGCGTTTGAAGCACTACCACTGCATCGAGAATAGGGACTACTCAGCCAATTTGAGATTTATACAGCTGCCAGCTGAGTCACCAAAATAGATTTTTGATTTTCAATATAGGTCGAGCTTCCGACGTTAAAAAAAGCGCTTTGGGGGAGGCAACCCACCATTTTTATTAAAATTTTATTTACTAAAAGTTTTTATGTTTCTCTAAAAAAATTTACAAAATTTTTCTATTCTTTTCTTCTTTTCTATTTTTAGGCATTAGGCCGATGCTGATTTAAAACTATTTTCAGATTAACCAACAGGGTTCACACTTCTTTTTCTTCAGAAAAAGCGTTATGAGATGCTTGCTCCGAGAGAGATGTATCCCCCCATCTTTGTGCATGAACCCCACATTGTTCGTGTTGGGCATCAGGGAGAGTGTCTGCTTCATGTTTAACCAAATTGGTTGGGATTATTTTATTCATCATCAGCAGCCTACCTACCGCAACCTGACGCTGGAGTTCCTCAGTTCGTTGTAGTACAACCTGATATTGGTTTAGGGTTGGCCAGAGGATTGGTTTCATTCAGATTGTTTGGTTTTACCCACAGGTTCACCGTCTGTGAATTTGCTACTTTATTGGATTTCCCGGTTAGTGCTGATGTTGTCATTGAGATTCTAGATGACAAGTATGTGGACAACCAACTTGACCACTTTTGGGGAGAGACATCTAATCTGAGACAGGAGAGCTCTATTCCTAGACACTCCTCAGAGATTCATAACCCTGCTATTAGATATTTCCACATGATTATGGCATTTACCCTATTTGGAAAACCTCATAATGATACCTTAGTGTCTAAGGAAGAGCTTTTTATCATGTTTTGTGTGTTTCAGTCTAGACCGGTAGTTGGTGCATCTTTTATGATTTCTCGTCTCCTGAGTATAGCCCAGGCTCCTCATGGCCCAATTTGTGTTAGTGGTTTAGTGACTATGATCGCTAAAGCCCTATTTTGAGAGAACCACTGTCACGTCTAACCCATGCTGGAAACTATACCCCACTAGACCTTACTCTTTGTTTTAATGTTTGGATGATCAGATGTTTAGAGTCGAATCAGTTTCAGTTGTTGATACATCATGAGCCGGTATACCACTTCACACTTCCTGGCATTGCACAGTCTAGTGTGCATGACAGGAAGAACTGGATTTATGACCTGGAGGGTATAGTTGAGAATGACATGAAAGAAGAAGAGTTTAATCCTTTGACACCACCCTATTATTATGACCCTCTAGTAGGATTGGGCGAGTTTGATCCTAAAATGGCAGAGACTGATCCTGTGCACCTCCTATACTTGACCTCCATCCAGCTTGGGACCCACCATCAGCTCCTATTGTCGTCACTCTCCATATTCCTCAGACTGGTATTATTGCTGCTATGGATGCTATCGTGATGGAGCTTGACGTTATTCATGCCGATATTACTGCCCTCCGCATAGATTTTTATGGTTTCATGAATCTTGCTACCGCAAATATAGATTACTTGTTTCATTCTAGAGGTGACTGATTTATGTCTTTAGAACATTGAGGGCACTGTTTTCTCTAGGTGTAGGGGATGAGTGTTTATTCGGTCTTTAGTTTTTCATTAGCATCATTATTTTTATTTTTTAGTTGGATTTACTTATTTTAATTTATTTATTTACTTTTACTCATTTATTTATTTTTCGGAATTATTCATTTATTTATTTATTTTAATATTTTCAAATTTACTCATCATTGTACTATTATATATTATGATGTTATTATGTTATTATGTTCTTCCAAAATAAAATGCATGTTGATCTAGTAGACCAAATATTATAACTAAATTATGTATCACACCTAATTGTCACTTCATTGTCTCCTAGCATTTTTAAATTTATTATTCCCACTAGATAATGAATTGACACATCCATGTCATGCCTCGGTCAACAAGCAAAGTCCCTCATGCATGGCTGACAAATCGACTGTTGCAAGCACAGGATTCTCTTGGGAATCAAGCCTTGTAACGACTGTTACAAGAGTGTGAAGGCAGATGTAACGATCGTCACACCCTCTTCTCCTCCCACCCTTTAAATTCTTCCCGCCGTTGCATCTTCATTTGATTTTCAATTTCAATCTTTTTTTTAAACTTCCTATCCGTTCCATTTATATTCCAACAAATAAACACCCCCCTAAATACCATTCAATACCCCCACTAATTTTTTCTTCACTATTAAATATTTTAAATGTTAAATTTTATTTGATTTTAGTCTCTAAAATTAAAATCCACAGAAAAATTTATAGTTTTCATACGTATTTTAAATGTTAAATTTCATTTGATTTTAGTCTCTAAGAATTACAACCAAGATGATTTTAATATTCTGTGATTATTTCCAAAAAAAATAAATAACACATGGACAAAAAAAAATACGTCAATTTATATGGATTAGTTGATTATTTAAATCTTAAAATCATGAGACAAAAATGACTATAAATAGGAGACCAAAAAATATTAAGCCATGTTTCTATTAAGTTGGTCATTCACTTCGCACGACTAAAATGTTTAATTTGAATTTGATATATGGAGTTTTCATCAAAGTTTATTTATCATTCCTGAAACGGATTTAAGAAAGTTTATATTGATTTTATAATTGTCATCGCAACATTTGTTTAAGTTAGGTGGAAAATAACTTACTCAAGAACACTTAGTTAAAAATGTAATTTTGCAATACAGTAAATGTTCTTATTATAAGATTTATTCAGCAAATGTTAGATTTAACATAAGAAAAAAACCTGCAATTTAACAAACCTATATAGTACTCACGCGATACCACTATTAGAAACAGAATGTCAGTCCTCTCCCTAACATCCCCCATTGTAACCCTAGAATTTGCATATAAGGAAATGGGTTCAAGCTCAACAAACGTGGAATGGAAGCAAATGGAGCATAAGAATGAGAGGAGATCGAATGGTATATGGGACGTTGAGGGAAGAAGAAGATGCAATGAAGCAAAGGAAAGTTCGACGTTCTTTTTCACCGAAGTTGACGATAAGTGGAAAGCTAAGGATTTGTAATTTGAGTTTAAAGGGTTGGGTGAAATCGATGAAGTTATCATACCACCTAAAAGGGACAAGAGACGAAGAAGATATGGATCTATTCACTTCTTTTAGGTAGCGGATGAGAGGCTAATGGCAACGAAATTCGACAACATTTTTCTTTAAGGACGAAAGCTATTTGCAAACCTCCTCTGACTTCGAGAAGAGGGTCGAAAATGCTGATAGAGGGGAAGTTCCAAAAGTTCCAAAGAGGAATTTAATAAATAAGGTTCAACTCCTAGATAGACAAGAAAGATTGGAGATCTTTTGCAGAAGTCACAAAAAACATTCATAAAGCAGAATGCAATTCTACTTGTAACATGTCTTTCTCCACCAAAGAAGAGGAAGCGTTTAGTAGCAATGAGCATGCTTTCGTTGGAATTGTGGCAGAACCAGAGAAGGCTTTCGTAATGAAAAAAATGTTTCACGAAGAATGGGCGTTTTCTATTAAAGTTACACCCTTGGGTAAGAACTATTGCTTGCTAGAAGATTTGGTGGAAGGAGAAGTTGAGAATTTCTTACTTGAACGAAAGGAGTGGTGAGTGTTACCCTCTCTCTAATAGATTGTCGACCTGTTGGCTTCTGAATTCGACACCCTTGTTTTTATTAATATCAGCCATTAAAGCTGAAGGATGTTTTCGACCAGCTGGGTCTGTCGAAATGCCCATCAGAAGATGACAATGTACTTAGAGGATTTCTCCCAAGGGAGAATGTGGTTGCCTTCGACGTCGAAGGTGTGGCTCGTCGAAGATGCTTCTCGACGAAGGTGTTCGATTGCTCAGAGTGGAACGGTTTGAAATTCAAGTGTTTGGAGGGAAAACGGTTCCCAGCGGTTACCGAGTGCAACGTGCAAAGATCTGGAGCGTCGAACGCTGAGAACGTGCCAAGTGGAGTCATCTCAAAGCAGTGTAACTGCCCGACGGTTACTTGAGATGTTTTAGTATAAATATTAGTAGTTCACACATTTTTTCGCGTGTGTTCACAATTATATACCAGTCACTCATATAGATTCGAGTATCCAGCGTGTTGAGAAAAAATTGTTGAGAATGTATGTGTGAAACACCACTTTTATTAATCAAAGTCATTTATTTTCCAGAAACTTTACTTGCTTTCTCCTTTACTTTTCCTGTCGAAAACCTTTATTTCAAGCCTTCCTTTATTTTATCAAATTCTCTTCTTCATGCAATTTACATAAAGCTTCTTTATTTTCTTGTCATTTAACCATTGTCAAACTTAATCAAAACCCCAAAATCAACCATGTCTTAGGATCAATCTGATCGATCCTGCGAGTAACCAAATAAGTAACCATTTGGAAGATCAGCGGTTGTTTACCAAAACCAACGGTAAACAAATTGGCACACCTGGTGGGACTGTGTGTTGATTTTGAAGTTTAATCTTTTTACATAGGATATCATCTTTTCGAGGAGTGTTGTATGTTATTGAGAAGTGGTAGAATATACACTAACAATACCAATACTGCCAGAAGAAGAGAAGAGATGGCGAATCCACCAAACAATAACGAAATCCCACAAACGAATGTGGGATCAACGGTTATCCCAACCGTAAGTGAAGCGATAACCGCTGGTTCAACACCAGCAGTAACGATCACGACGACGGGGCCATTACCTCCGTTCATTGGCCCCAGAGTGCCTTTGGGAACCCCCCCACCAAGGGGAAATTTAGGCACAAGGCCTTATGTTCCCCCAGGATTTATGACAGGCGGTCATAATCGAGAACCATTCTTTGGCATGCCAACGTCTGATTTGGCTAGCCTAACGAACGCAGCGTCCACTTTTTCAGACCCTTTAGTGAGTGCCTCTTCGCCACTCCAAGGTTCTGGAGTAGGTATGGCGAACAGAAATAGGACCCAACTCTTAGGAGGAACGTCCCAGGTAGCACATTGCCTTACAAATGCCTCGACAGCAGTCTTGAGGCAACAAATGGACGAAAGCAACCATGATATGGTTCAAATGCTGGCACAAACTTTAAGTACAGTGCTGAACCCTCTAATACAAAACACCACCCAATCGAATCAGCAGATGACAACGCAAATGACGCGTTTGGCTGATTTCTTTGGAGTACCCCAACCTATTCGACAGCCCCAAAGGGCGCCAATAAGGGGAAACCAAGGTATATTCTTAGAGGAAGAAACCACTATCAATCAAGGCCAGCAGCCTGTCGAAGAAAACCTTAGGGCACGATTGGAGCAGCCTGTCGAAGAACCTAGGGTAATAACCCCAGAGGTAAGGTTAGTTAACAGAAACCAAAATGCTGACGAAGTAGTTCAGCATATCCAATACCAAAATATGGGTTTGGAAAATAATCTGGCAACCATGATCGAAAGAATCATGACGCAGAATGGGATGAACATGGGCTTTCGTAGGCCCAACTTCACATCCCCACTTTCAGAATACGTGTTACAAACAGACTTACCTCCTAGATGTAAAGTCCCTAAGTTCACTAAATTCTCTGGGGACACGACAGAATCTACTGTCGAACATGTGGCGAGATACTTGATCGAAGCAGGAGATATTTCAAACAACGAAAACCTGAGGATTAAGTACTTCCCAAGTTCTTTAACAAAGAACACTTTTACTTGGTTTACGACTCTTCCCCCCAATTCGATCCATCATTGGACCCAGTTGGAGAGATTGTTCCATGAGCAATTCTACATGGGACAAACCAAGATAAGCCTGAAGGAATTGGCCAGTGTAAAGAGACGTTTCACTGAACCTATAGACGAATATCTAAATAGGTTTAGGTTGCTCAAAGCAAGATGTTTTACACAAGTGCCAGAACATGAGTTAGTCGAAATAGCCGCAGGCGGCTTAGATTATTCCATTAGGAAGAAGTTAGACACTCAATACCTGAGAGACATGGCCCAACTGGCCGATAGAGTTCGACAGGTCGAACGCCTTAAAGCTGAGAAAGCCAAGGCAACGAAAACTCATAAGAGAGAGAGGATAGCGTATGTTGAGATGGATGACGAAGATCCAGAAACCTTCGACGAAACTATAAATGTCGAAGAAGGCGAAGTCGATTTAGCGAAACTAAAACAAGGACCACCATATTCTTGCAAACTGTTAGTCCCCTCAAGTGGAAAAAATCCCACTGGTCCAGAAAGGATCAACGATAGGTTCCCCAAAAAGACTTATAGTTTTGATATTACAAAATGTGATGAAATCTTTGACTTGCTTGTAAAAGATGGCCAAATGATAATACCCCCAGGGGTAAAAGTGCCTCCTCTTGATCAAAGAAAGAAGAGAGGCTTTTGTAAATATCATAATTTTCTGGGCCATAAAACGTCTCAATGTTTTCTTTTCAGGAATCTTGTGCAAGACGCTATCGAAGAAGGGAGGTTGAAGTTTGCTGACAAGACCCCCATGACTGTGGACTCTAACCCGTTGCAGGCGGAAGCCCATTATGCTGAACCGTCAGAGGTGAACGTGATAGAGGCATCCAGAAGCCAGTCGAAGAGGCCAGGAATCACAATGGTCGAAGTCTCAAAGGACCATGTCAACATGCCAATCTTTGGCAGTTTTTCTGGGAATCTGTCCAGAAAGACAATTGAAGCGGTTCAGAAAGCGGTCGAAAGCCCAAAGCTAGAGACAGTTGGAGCCCAAAAATATGGAAACCCAGTTCTCACTTGGCTGCAGTTCAAGGCCAGACGGAGGGCTTGGAGATTCAAATGAAGCAGTTGACTCTTGCCAACAAAGATACCATGAATGTCAACATGGTCGAAGTCTCTGAACCAAAAGCATCAGAAGAGGCCATGAGGCAAGAACAAGCTAACAAAACTGCTTTCCCTCGGGAAAATGAAAATCTGGCAGATTTTCTGCAAAGATGCCAGAAAAAGAAGTCAGAAGTGATGTTGTGTCCCAGATGTAGTTCAATCTTCGACAAAAAAGCTGCTGAACATATTCAAGGTGTTAGAGCAGCAAATAAGAGAAGGGAAAGTGTTGATCTTCGACATGATCCCAGAAGAGCCTCCTAAAGAGGTTCAAACCAAGAAAAGAGGCCAATGACTTTCAGGCCTCCAACTAATGTGCCAGTAGATACATGGTACAAAACATCTGGTCGAAAGAGGCCAAGCGAAGAAAGATGGCACTCCTTCGATGTGCCAAGAGGTTCATCTTTAACACATAAGAAAGAGCCTCAGGTTGCTGCCCCTAAAGTGACACAGGTGTCGAGCAACTACAAAGGGAAAAATCCCATGTCTCGATCTCAATGGAGGAGATACCAGAGGCGACGAAAAGCTGAGAGGGAGGCTGCTAATGAACCAAAGGCAGAAACCAGTTCAAATGTTCCTCAAAGAAAGCAAAGGAAACCTCTAGAAAGAGAACCAGTAACCAACAGACTAGTTTGGCCTAACCAAGGTGAAGTTGATGACGAAGATGGTTCTGAGTCTGATGACACTTTGGACATCATGGTGAATATAGTCTCAGTGCTGCCCAGAGAGTTCAACCGCCAGGTGGAGGTCGAAACAAGTGATTGGGAAGTGGAGCAAGAAATGGCCAAACATAGGCCAATGTGCTATTTCGTCATGGATAATGGCACTACTGAGGAGCAAAATGGGTTCTTCGAACCACCTACAGAGGCGATGAAAAATCACCTCAAGCCTTTATTTATAAGGGCTAAACTCGAAGAAACCACAGTAAATAAAATCTTGGTGGATTATGGGGCAACCATCAACATTATTCCTCACTTTATGCTAAGGAAAATAGGCAAAAGTGATGAGAACATCAAGCCTCACAACATGGTCCTGTCGAACTATGAAGGCGGCATAGGGACCACTATGGGAGTGATCCAACTGGATATCAAGGTGGGGTCTATCCTTCGACCAACTATGTTTATGGTCATATCGGCCAAACCTAACTATAATCTTTTGTTGGGCCGTGAATGGATTCATGGTGTTGGGGTTGTACCATCATCAATGCACCAGAGGTTGCTCCTATGGCGTCCTGATAGGATGGTCGAAAACATAGAAGCGGACCAAAGCTATTACCTGGGCGAAGTGAATCACCTAGGGCTGGCAGACTTCGACAAGAACTTGGCTCACATTGGGCCATGTCCAACACCTGACTTCGACTTGGCGCCAGCGCCAAATACTTTTTGTTCCCTATACCTGCACCCTGAGCATGGTTTTCAATGGGACAGAGAAGACTTGTCCCACATCGACTTCAGTGGGTTAACTGATATCCAACCAACTGGTTGGGGAAGTGAATTCAGTGATAATGACTGAGTCACAATCATTGAAGCGAATTTCGGCTTACGTAGCCGAAACAAAGATGATAACGGCTCTCGAAGCCGAAGTAAAATACATGGCCACACAGGCCAATGATCAACAGTTATCTTCTACAGGTCCTGGAAAGGACTTCGATCCAGAACCTCCTGATATCATACCAGAAGGGATGCAGGAACAGAGGCTCGACGCCATCTATGACGATGAGCCTTTGGGCTTCGAAAAGGACCCCTTGGAGAACAACATCAAAATGTTAGCGCAAGATACTTTAGAAGAAATCAACTTGGGCGGAGGGTCAGAGAAAAAGCCAACTTACATCAGTGCCAAAATTGACCCAGAACTTAGGTTGGAAGTAATCCAATTGTTAAAGGAGTTCAAGGACTGTTTTGCATGGGATTACGACGAAATGCCTGGTCTCGACAGAGGGTTGGTGGAACTTCAGTTGCCAATCAAACCTGGGAAGAAGCCAATCAAGCAAAGTCCAAGACGCTTCGCTCCAGAATTACTGTTGAAGATCAAAATGGAAGTCGAAAGACTGCTGAAGTGCAAATTCATACGCGTTACGAGGTACGTCGAATGGATTGCAAACATTGTGCCCGTAATTAAGAAAAATGGTACATTGAGGGTGTGCATAGATTTCAGAGATTTGAATGCTGCTACACCCAAAGATGAATATCCTATGCCTGTGGCGGAAATGCTAGTCGATTCTGCCGCTGGCTATGAATACCTGAGCATGCTCGATGGTTATTCAGGATATAATCAAATATTCATTGCTGAAGAGGATGTGTCGAAAACAGCTTTTCGATGCCCTGGGGCTTTAGGCACTTACAAATGGGTAGTGATGCCTTTTGGCCTAAAGAACGCTGGGGCAACATACCAGCGAGCAATGAATTTCATCTTCCATGATTTTATTAACACCTTTATGCAAGTATATATTGATGACATTGTTATAAAATTTGTTTCCAGGAAGAACCATATAGACCACCTTCGACAATCATTCGAAAGAATGAGAGAACATGGTCTCAAGATGAACCCTTTGAAGTGTGCATTCTGTGTGAAAGCTGGAGATTTCTTGGGCTTCGTTGTCCACAAGAAAGGAATCGAAATCAACCAGAACAAGACGAAGGCAATTCTGGAAGCGAAAGCGCCATCGAATAAAAAGGAACTGCAATCTTTGTTAGGCAAGATAAATTTCTTAAGGAGATTCATATCTAACATAAGTGGGAAAGCTCAAGCCTTTTCACCCTTGCTTCGACTGAACAAAGAGGGATTCGAATGGGGGCAGGAGCAACAAGAAGCCTTCGACAAAATCAAAGGGTACCTCACAAAGCCACCTATTTTGGTGCCTCCTTGTAGCAATAGGAGTATGAGATTGTACATAGCTGCATCCGACAAAACTTTGGGAAGCATGTTAGCCCAAGAAGATGAAAATGGAGTCGAAAGACCCATTTACTATCTTAGTAGAGTTTTGAACGATGCAGAAACTAGATATAGCGAAGTTGAAAAATTGTGTCTATGTCTGTATTTCTCTTGTACAAAACTCAAGCAATATATAAAACCAGTTGATGTGTATGTTTCGTCTCATTTTGATGTTTTTAAGTACATGTTGTCGAAACCCATCTTGCACAGTCGAATTGGCAAGTGGGCACTAGCATTAACTGAATACTCCTTGACCTTTATGCCTCTTAAGGCAGTAAAAGGACAAGTGGTTGCAGACTTTATAGTCGACCACTCAATTCAAGTTGAGAGTATTGATTATATGGAGATAGAACCTTGGAAATTCTACTTCGATGGTTCCAGCCATAAAGATGGAACAAGAGTAGGAGTCTTGATTATTTCTCCAGAAAAAATTCCAACAACATTCAGGTACAAGATATCAGGTTCTTGTTCGAACAATGAGGCTGAGTATGAAGCTCTAATTACTGGCCTTGAGATATTGTTGGAATTGGGGGCAACTCGAGTCGAAATAATGGGAGACTCAGAGTTAGTCATTAAGCAAGTCACAAAAGAATATAAATGCATAAGAGAAAATCTCATTATGTACTTTGTGATAGCAAACCGTTTATTGAAAAAATTTGAAATGGTCAATATTCGACACATACCCAGATTGGAAAATCAAATAGCCAACGATTTGGCACAAATTGCATCTGGGTACAAAATTTCAAAAATGAGATTACAAAGAGCAATCGAAGTTCGAGAAAAGATAAAAGCAACTTGTCTGTCACCAACAGACTTAGAGTCGACAAGACTATGATATGCTGATCAAGGTAAGTTCGAAATTTCGTTCATAGACAATTTGTCAGAGCAAGATTGGAGGAAACCCATTGTGGATTATCTTCAAAATCCAGTAGCTTCGACAGAACGAAAAACAAAGTATAGGGCGTTGAGTTACGTACTCATGGGTAATGAGTTATTTAAAAAGACGCCTGAAGGGGTATTGCTAAAATGCTTAAGTGAAAGTGAAGCATACATAGCCCTTTCGACTACGCACGCTGGAGCATGTGAGGCTCACCAAGTAGGCCATAAGATGAAATGGTTGTTGTTTCGACAAGGACTGTACTGGACCACCATGTTGAAAGATTGTGTCGAGTTCGCCAAGGGTTGTCAAGAATGTCAGATCCATACAGGCATCCAACATGTACCAGCAAGCGAACTTCACTCGATAGTGAAACCTTGGCCCTTTAGAGGATGGGCGTTGGACCTCATTGGAGAGATTCGACCAGCATCATCAAAGAGCCAGAAGTATATATTGGTAGGCATTGATTATTTTACTAAGTGGAACGAAGCTATTCCTTTAGTCAATGTAGACCAAGAAAATGTCATTGAATTTATTCAAAAGAACATTATCTTTAGATATGGAATCCCTGAGACTATAACTACGGATCAAGGATCATTTTTCACCGGTCGAAAGATGCAGGAATTCGCTCAGGAAACAGGCTTTTAACTCCTAACATCAACGCCTTATTATGCACAGGCAAATGGTCAAGTTGAAGCAGCGAACAAAGTAGTGATTGGCTTGATAAAGAAGCATGTTGGGAAGAAGCCAAAAAATTGGCATAAGACATTAGACCAGATTTTGTGGGCCTGTCGAACGTCCCCAAAAGAAGCCACAGGTACGACACCATATAGGCTAACTTTTGGTCATGACACAGTGTTGCCAGCAGAAATTTGTCTTCAATCTGCAAGGGTTCAGAGACACCATGATATTCCCTCTGAAGTTTATTGGGATATGATGTTAGACGAACTAGTAGAGTTAGACGAAGAAAGATTGCGCGCTCTCGACCTACTAAGGCTTCAGAAGAAAAGAGTAGAAGACTCTTACAATAAAAAGGTGAAACCTAAGGCATTCTCGCCTGGAGAATTAGTTTGGAAGGTGATTCTTCCCATGGATCGAAGGGATCGAAGCATGGGAAAATGGTCACCCAAATGGGAAGGACCATTCAGAATTATCCAAACTTTTTCTGGTGGAGCTTATGAAGTCGAAGAGTTAGGCGACGATAAAAGGCTCTTGAGAGTAAATGGCAAATATTTGAAAAAGTATAAACCTATGCTCCAAGAAATAAAAATAAATAACAAGTAACGACTAAATTAACCATAAATAAGCCAAAACAGAAAATTTTATAAATTAGCCAAAATGGCAATATTGTCAAATACACATTACAATACATGGTTAAAGGGCTGAGTCAATCAGAAGGGGATCGAGTCTTTGAGTCGAAGGTATTTAGCTTGCTGTAACTCCAATCTTTTGTTGCACAAGGCATTCGCCTGGACAAGCTTGGCAATTTGATCGTCGAAGGCTTGAGCTTTCTCAGCAAATTCTAGGCCTTGTGTGATTTCAGCTTGACTTTCAGTGTCTGGAACAGTCGAGAGAAGTTCCTCCTTGCGCTTAGTATTGTCATTCATCTTGGCTTCTAGCTCTTTGATTAGCGCCTTTATGGAAGCATTCTCTCGATCGATGGCATCAATTTCTTCCTGCTTAGATGCCTTTTGCTTCGACAACTCCGCAATTCGAGAAGTCGTCTCTGCTACAGCAGTCCATGCAGAAGAACTTTTGCCATATAACACTTCAAGCTGGCTGTTGAAGCCCCTTTGTCGCCGATAGTCTGCTGAAACTTGATCAATAATGGAGTGTAACTCCATGATAAAGCCTGAAATCTCCGGAGTCACAGCTAGCAAGTCTACGGCATTCAAAACAGTCCCCAAATATGATGGAGCAGTAGGGTCCCCCTCCAAAGCTTTCATCAAATCTCTCTTGAAGAACTGAGCCTTGACCTTCGTCAAAGCCTCATCGAGAGGAGAAGTTTCAGTGGACTTCCCCGACTGAGTAGAAGCCCCCTGACTAATATCAGACGAACTTCCCTTGCTCTCGATAATGGCATTCAGATAGCCAACAGGATCAGTTTGCTTCAAGAGTTCTAAGTCTTCTTTCGACCTATGCTTTGTTGAAGGGGTAACCTTTGCAGCAGCGTTGTCTTGGGTTTGAGGCTGTTGAGTAGCATTTGCCTCGACTTGACTCTCTTCGACTTGAACTTCAGCAGTACCAGCGTCACCGTAATCCCCTTCGCCAGCGTCAACGTGATCCCTTTCGTCATGATGTTCCTCCGATAGATCAACCACTTGAATCTCTTTTGGTTGTTGTTCTTCTGTTTGTGGATCTTCTGTTTGTTGTTCTGCTGTCTCAGCATTGGCTTCATTTGTTTCAGCATTGGCTTCATCGTTCGCCAAGTCTTTCTCTTGTGGCCTACTGAGTTCAGCAGAGTCCAATGTTTCAGAAGTCCTTGGCGCTGAGCTTTCAGTGGTTTCCTGGAAAAAGAAGAAGAAGAATCCTCTAGGTTAGAAAGAGACATAATTGAACGCGGGTATCGACACCTGAGTTAAAGAAGGGTCAAAGAGATTACCTGCAGAGGAACTTCAGCCCCAGGGCTGGAATTGTCGCTTTCGACAGGTTTATTGAGAAGAACATTTAGTTCCTCCTCCGTTGGCTCTTCAATAATTACTGGAGGTGGCCTGGGCTTTCTCCCAGCAACCTTTATTCTGATTGTTCGAGTCTCAGGAGAAGGAACGTCCTTCTTCAGCTTTCGCCTTTTAAGAGG
The DNA here is from genome assembly GCA_948472305.1 of Vicia faba. Lineage (NCBI taxonomy): Eukaryota > Viridiplantae > Streptophyta > Magnoliopsida > Fabales > Fabaceae > Vicia > Vicia faba. Next base: position 727,980,115 of record OX451741.1, on the reverse strand, counting down.
AGCAGGGGGAGAATCGTCTTCTTCGTCACTCCCAGATTCGATCGTCAGTGCTGGTCGTTTCTTGGGTGAAGGTGCCTAAAAACCAGTTGTTCGATTTAGAAGCTACATCGAAAGTCAGAATGTTAAAGCCAGAAGAAAATAATTAAAGTCTGGTTACCGGTGCAGAAGGCTTCTTCGAAGGACCTTCCGCCTGATGGCTCGTTGTAGTCTTCGCCGGCGCTATAGTTTTCGCCGGTGGTGGAGGTTTTTTCAAGGGACCTCCTCCCTGTTGGCCTTCTGCAGCTTTCTTGGCTGCAGGCTTTCGAACAACTGAAAGAAGACAAAATAATTAACAAGCTACCAGTCGAAAGGGAAAGACAAAATAATTTGGAAGGATAGACTTACATTTCTTTATTTTGTCCAAGACAAGAACAAAAGACTTCTGAAGTTCGTCCACGAAGTCCTTCTCGTCGAAAAACTCCTCAGTGTAGTAACTTTTCCACCACTCTTCGAAGGATGGTGAGCAGAGAAAATTAAGCTGATAGTCGAACAACGAAAGGACTGTTCGACCAGCATATCTGCCGTTATGCTTAGTGGCAGCATCTTCAGTGTAGTCGTTGCAAAAGTATAACATAGACTTCTCCCTGGGAAAAATAGGAGAAAGAAGTGTTTGAATGATACCAAACTGGCGAGAAACCAAGTTTGGTTGATACGCGATCAGACTCAAGTGAGTCTTGGAGCTCTTGAATCGCAGGGGCATTATTCTTGGTGTGAGAAATGCTTCCCACACTGTTGTATGTTCTTCGACCTGAGGGCCACTTGACGACTTAGGATGGGGCCTCGTGAACCACTCTGGACCAACCTTTCGTCGAGCAAAGGGAGCCATGGTCGAAACAAACTCTTTCCTTTTGGCAAACATCAAGACGAAGTTTGTAAAAGTTTGTTGAAGCTCCAGCCCATCTTCAGTTGGGGTCAGCAGAGCCAATCTAGTGCCTTCGATGCACCTATTTGCTATCTCCAGAGCCTGCTCATTTATTTGAGTCTTCTGAGGTAAGAAAGACTCGAAGGTGGCATTGAGCCACAGCTGAAGTAGCCAAAAAGGTCCTGCAAGCAGCAGACTGGCTTTGTTATCAATGATCTTCAAAAGAGTGGCTCCGCTGCTAATCGACTCGTACAGATTTGCCAAAATCAATTCTGCCAAACAGATATTTTGGCCATGGTGGAGTTGGGTGGCGAGGGTAACCATCTTCTTGGTCACCTGTAAAGACTTTGTGCAGAACACAAAGCGTGACAGCCATAAGGCTAGAAACGCGATATGCTCTACATCCGACACAGTGGCCGTCGACTTATCGTGATAATGATTGATATAGGTGGTGTAGGTTGGTTTTGTGGCAGAGAATCCAATTTGATCCTCCGACATTTCCTCTGGGTCGAAATAGTCCCCAGTGGGTCGAAGGCCAGTGATGGCAGCCACGTCGAACAGCGTGGGTGTCAGCATTCCGCAGGGAAGGTGGAAGGTGAAATGGGTGTAATCCCAGAAGAGTAAGGAAGTTATCAACATTTCTGGGGAATAGTTGAGACCCGTTTTCGACAACATAACCAGGTCGAATATCCCCAGATCTTTCCAGATCAAAGCCTGGCTTTTCTCCATTTTTTCCAGCCAAGCACTATAGTCAGGAGTGAGGCTAGGGCTAGACCTGAAAGCCCTAACACCCCGATTGAGGAAGCGAAGATCGATTTTCTCCTTAGCAGGATCTTCGTTATCCTCGGCATCTTTCTTAGAGCATCCAACAGGTTTGAGCCTCTCGAGCACTGGAAAGTAGCTTTTGATCTTCATGGCTTCAGCGATGCTTGGGTATAGCGGGCCAGACATGGCAAAGATTTGGTTGGAGTATCCAACCGGAATCATGAGTTAGCGTGAATAGGCGTCACGTACAGCAATGTCTAGGGGTTCAGGAACCCTTCGTTGGCCTGTAGGAGAAACTACAGGAGCAGTGGAGAAAATCTTGGGTTTAGCATTTCCTGAGGGGATGTTAGAACTAGGAGCGGTGGAAGAACCGGACGCCATTGTTGATGTTAAGGTTGAAGATGAAGTGAAGAACAAAGTTGTTTGCAAAGTTTGCAGAGAGTTTTTGTTCAAAGAAGTTTGAAGGCAAGGTAGCGTGAAAAAGTCCCACAATGGGTACTTGGCGCTATTTATAGTAGTTGGGGAAATCCCCAAATTCGAGGACATTTAATGCCATTTAATGTTGCAGAGGGTAGTGGGACACGTGGAGTCCCCCTGTTAACACAGCCGTTCTGCAGAAATGAAAGGGTGCAGCGTGCGCCCTCATTTTTGGGAATTGTCATGATGACAATTTGTGAAAAGACATTTGGCACGCTGCACGCTGTACTGAGGTGACGTCTTAGGTAAGGATGAAATGATGGCTTTTCCTTGGGATTGTCAGTGGTTGGTAGAAGACAAAAAGTGTACAATTTAATTTGTGACTAAGAGTGAGAAGATAAGTGTCGAATGGAATTTCAAAGAATGCCTTTTTCTTTTCAGAGTCGAAATAAGGCATTCTTGGGGGGCAATTTGTTGGCTCCTGAATTCGACACCCTTGTTTTTATTAATATCAGCCGTTAAAGCTGAAGGATGTTTTCGACCAGCTGGGTCTGTCGAAATGCCCATCAGAAGATGGAAATGTACTTAGAGGATTTCTCCCAAGGGAGAATGTGGTTGCCTTTGACGTCGAAGGTGTGGCTCGTCGAAGATGCTTCTCGACGAAGGTGTTCGATTGCTCAGAGTGGAATGGTTTGAAATTCAAGTGTTTGGAGGGAAAACGGTTCCCAGCGGTTACCGAGTGCAACGTGCAAAGATCTGGAGCGTCGAACGCTGAGAACGTGCCAAGTGGAGTCATCTCGAAGTAGTGTAACTGCCCGACGGTTACTTGGGATGTTTTAGTATAAATATTAGTAGTTCACGCAGTTTTTCGCGTGTGTTCACAATTATATACCAGTCACTCATATAGATTCGAGTACCCAGCATGTGAGAAAGAATTGTTGAGAATGTATGTGTGAAACACCACTTTTATTAATCAAAGTCATTTATTTTCCAGAAACTTTACTTGCTTTCTCCTTTACTTTTCCTGTCGAAAACCTTTATTTCAAGCCTTCCTTTATTTTATCAAATTCTCTTCTTCATGCAATTTACATAAAGCTTCTTTATTTTCTTATCATTTAACCATTGTCAAACTTAATCAAAACCCCAAAATCAACCATGTCTTAGGATCAATCTGATCGATCCTGCGAGTAACCAAATAAGTAACCATTTGGAAGATCAGCGGTTGTTTACCAAAACCAACGGTAAACACGACCTTAAGCAGAAAGTGTATATCCTTTCAATTTCCTCACTGAGTTATCCCTCGTGGAAGAATTTCGCTTTAGCCTTCTTGCCCAACTTATTATTTAGACGGAAGTTGACCCCTACTTCAGTTTATTCCTCATTAGATAGTGTCTTGGTTGATTATTTCATTCCGGTTTGTTCATGGCTTGAATTCATGGTCCCCGACAATATTGTTAGGCCTTGAGCTCTGGATTAAGAAAGTACATTTATTTTGCACGAGCAGACTTTATTTACTCAGTAAAATGTGTTGGTTTTTCCCCAGGAACTCAAAATTCATTTCCCAACAGCATTATTGTAATTCCTTATCATAACAGCAAGTGGTAGTCTCTTTATTTGAGCAACATGTTCTTCCCTAGTAAGTCTATCAATGCCAGAGAAGATTTGTTCTTCGATGAATGGTAGTCTCTTTATTATGGGAGATAGTTCGTTATTGAGATTTGTTACTTTGATGAATGGTAATCTCGCCATTATGGGAGATAGTTCATTGTTGAGATGTTTACTCCGATGAATGGTTGTCTTGTCATTATGAGAGATAGTTTGTTGTTGAGATTTGTTACTCCGATGAATGGTAATCTCGTCATTATGGGAGATAGTTCGTTGTTGAGATGTTTACTCCGATGAATGGTAGTCTCGTCATTATGGGAGATAGTTTGTTGTTGAGATTTGTTACTCCGATGAATGATAGTCTCTTCATTATGGGAGATAGTTTGTTGTTGAGATTTGTTACTCCGATGAATGGTAGTCTCGTCATTATGGGAGATAGTCCGTTGTTGAGATTTGTTTCTCCGATGAATGGTAGTCTCGTCATTATGGGAGATAGTTCATTGCTGAGATTTGTTACTCCGATGAATGGTAGTCTCGTCATTATGGAAAATAGTTTATCATTGAGATTCACTTTGTTCTAAAGAAGTTCATTTATTTCCAGTCATAAGTTCTGATGCTAGTCATTTATTACTTACCCTAATATTGATATATACCAGTATTATCTTATCGTTTCTCTTTGCATCCTTTGGGTTGTTAATTTCCTTTACTTTGTTAGTCGGCATTACCTTTTTTTTACTATCTTCTTTGTGAGTAAATAGTTTGCAGTTATCTGTCTATCGTTATCATCCATTACTTTTTCCTAAATATTTGAGTTGATGATGCCTTATCTCCTCCTTGGGCTTTACCCCAGTAGAATCGAGTCTTCTATTCACGAGTGATTTATTTTCCTGGTCGTATTTTCTTCTAATCTTTTATTTTTATTTCTCGCATCCCCAGTGGTGTCCTGTGTCACCTTTGGATTTGTTTGTCTGCATACATGATCATAAACATTTCATGGTGTCTTAGGGCAAAAAATAGGGTTTGTTTTATATTTAAGTATCTTCAATTGCATCGATACGAAGATACCTTTGTATCTCCGGATAGAAGACACTTAAATAACGGTAGTTGTTATACCCAAATTTTCCCCCCTAAGATCTCTCATCATTTCAATGACAACCCAATCACATCAAGATCACACACTAGGGTTTGGTTCTTCTTCACATCTTTAGGTTTTCTCATATGGGATCACCAAGCACTTTGATTTGTATGTTTTATACATGAATTTCTTGTGTTGATTAACTTTTAGCTAACAAATACAATGTATGTATGTTTGTTCTATGGATGTTGGCATTATAGGTGATGGCACAACACATTTCATCAAGATGATTCATAGGTTCATGAGTTTATTTTCATGCCCTCCTTAACAAGCCTAATTGAGATTTAAACTTCATATTTGAGTGTGCTTTTTAAGACAGTGTCATTACAAGGCCTGCTATGATCCATCATGCTTCAATTTGCCAAATGAAGTAAAAAAATGCAAGATTGATTCAAGAAGTTTGACCTAATTGGACAAGTTCTTGATTCCTTGACCAGAAGTGCATAACTCCCTCAATTCTTAATATTTGGAAGTGATTCTTCTTTCCATGGGTTCATATTATCATTTAAAATAACCTCTCTTCACATGAAAAAAGCAATTGTGCAAGAAAGATGGTCAAAAGTTGAAAGGGTTTCCAAGTCAATTTGATGCTTTAGGAGCTAGGGTTTTGAACTTATAAGGGCTATATCTTGTTCATATTTTGAGATTTTTGAGTGATTATAAAGATACATTTATCTTTAAAGGGTTATTAACAAATTACTTCAATAGTTTCAAGCAAATTTTGTATGGAAGATCACTAATGATTGAGAAAGATTACTAGTCCTCTAGACAGGCCATCAAATTCCTTTATGTTACTTCAGAAGATCATAAATTGGTCAATTTTTATCATCTTGGGCTCATTATTTTTTTAACAATGATCTTAAGGATGATAAATTTAACTATCTTTTTGGTGCTAAGCTTGTAAATGATTTCAAGATTCTTTTTGAGTTCAAAACATTCTAGGTCATCTCATGGATTTTCACCAATTTCACAAGATCATAACTTGTTCAATATTTAGAATTTTTGAGTGATATCAGTTTCAAAATACTCTTTAGGAAGTCTAATTAAAGCTAGCATCAATTATCAAAGCTCAATTTGAAGGAAGACCTTGTTTGGAATCAAAACATTATAGGTCATTTTTGAAGAAGAACCTTATAATTTTTCTAAGTACAAAAGTCAACGCATTTTTCTTGATTTTGACTAAGCATAACTTTCAGCTCAAACATCCAAATGAAGTCTTTCTTGGAACATTGCTAAGAGTGTCACATGGTGTTTCCAATGCATCAAGAATCAACTTTTAATGCTTCCTAAATTGCACACACCATGAGTTCCAAGTCAGCTACTTGAAACTGAATTTTTCTTCAAAGTCAGAATTTGAAATCCATTATTTGTCTTCTAATCACCAGTTTTGCACACGTTTTTGATTTAAACATGATTAACAAACTTGCTCAGTCTAATTTAAGCATTAAAACACAGAAATTGGATGAGTTTTAGGTGAATCATAGTCACGTTTTTTCCACTTTTGCGCTCCACTCATTTTTCCTCCAAACCTCATTATTTCTTCCAATTTTTTTCACCATTCGCTCTCTTGTAAATAGAGGGATATATTACACTCATTTCCTCAAGCTTGGATAGCCAAAACCACTCTTCCAAGATCCCACACAAACTCTGAGATTGATTTTTGTTTTTTCATTTCCTCACCTTAATTCGCAAAAACTTCCATTCAGTTAGGTTCCTTGACATTTATTGAAGCTAACCAGATCCTTAGCAAGAAGAATTGTGCATAAAATTGAGTTACAGAAGTCCAGTTTCAGAGCAATTTTTTGATACTTCGTTCAGGGAGAATTCTCCACCAAATTGAACCAAATAAATCCCTATTCTACTCTACTCATCGTTTTGATTCTCATACTTTTTACGATTTTCACTTTCATTATGAATTGAGAGAGATACTTGAAAATTTCGTGCTCGCTATTTTTTTCTTATTTTTTTCAAATAGAGCCTTGCTTAGATTATATAAATTTGGCACGAGGGTACCATTAGAATCGTCTTGAAAAGACGAATCTAATGGTATCAGTTTGGTTTGCTAATTTTACAATTTGTGGAACTCCAATCTAGGGCGTCTGGAGGTTGAAGATGACCTACGTATCGTGCTTCAACCAATGATAATGTGACATGTATTTTTTTTAAAATTTTATCCAGTGCGCTTGCCTTACCATACGCGCGTTTTGAGAACCCTTGGATCTGATTACTTTCATTAGTCAGACTCCATCCAACGTGCCACATTTTTAGTTGCTTTTAATTATTAAAGAATAATTTGGTGTGATTTCCTAAGATAAGCATATTATACACTGCGTGTTAGATCCTTTGGATCTGCTTACTAACAAGTTTTGATATTAATCTAATGGTCCATATTTTTTTAGCTTTATTTTTATTTTCAGTTTTTTTTTTATATTTAATTGTTTTGAACTTCAAAAATTATAGAAAATTTATTTTTGACTAAAAAATTATAAAAAATTTCATAAAAATATTTTCAAATATTCTCTTTCTGATTTTTATTTTTTCACAATTTTACTTTCATATTTGATATTTTTTATGATTTTTCTTTTATTTTGACATGTTTTTAATTGTTTAAAAATTCTTTTTGATATTTTTAAATTATGGAAAATTAAAAAAAAAATCATTTTTTTTATTTCTGGCTTTTTGGTATTTTTCTAGAATTTTATTATGATTTTTACTATTTTTAATTATTTTTCACCTACTTGAGTGATTTTAAATAATTTAAAAATAGTTTTCTAATTTAAAAAATTACCAAATTATTTGTAAAAATACTTGAGATCATCTCTGACTTTGCTATGTTTTTTTTAATTTGATACTTTGAATATAGTTGGTTATTTTTCCTTTTATTTTCACTTAAAAAACAATTTAAAAATCATTTTTCTTATTTTATTGTGCTTATTCAATGCAATTTTATTTTTGAATATATTTTGTTTGAGCTTGAACTATGTAATTTTTAATCATGAGCTTCATTAACATCATTGGATCTTGGGTGCTAAGTACTCCACCAAAATGGATGAATGGTTTTAATTATAGTTTGATTAAATTCTTTGGTTCAAATATCTTTTCTCTATCTTATTTCTTCTTTGACTTTTTCTTGTGCTATAAGTTTCATGAGTGTGGTTTCTACCACATCTCAAGGCTTGTGTAGTACATACATTGCTATTGACCGACCTCAAAATAGATGTGACTTCTACATAAGTCCACTTATGATTGCTTAACATAGCGCTAAAATTTGTCCCGATTCGAGAAATGATCATTCATGGCCCAAACCTATGTTTGCAGGCCCAAATATGTTTAATTTGAAACTTTTAATCTAATAATATTGAGGTTCATTGTTAGGAGGCTTTGGTCTTATCAATCCTCTAATGAACCATCATAAAATTTGGTCTAAGTGAATCATTCAAATATCGTTGATCATATGTTGTCGCCTCGAAAACATGAAATAAATTATATACTTGACAAAAAGCAAATGAAACTTGTTGTCGAGAAGCTTTGATTTTATCAATCTTATGACGAGTTTTCAAATGAAAGTTTCAAGATGGTCATTCAACTAACGTCTAATCTATAATTCACTAACAATTGACTTTTACTTTGTGCTTTTATTTTATGCTTTTACTTTTATGCACCATTTATTTTAGCATTTTACATTTCAGGTTTATTTCATTTTTGCTCACTTGAGCATTTATCCTTATGTAATTTTTTTTTCTGCTCACTTGAGATTTCATTTTCTTTTTGAAGATATTTAATAACCAACTTGAACGTTAGAAAACCTTAAGGTTACTCGGACTATTTGGTTACTATCGTTGGCATCATGGATTTATGGACTTCTCAAACTTAAGATTAGAAACCTTGACTACCCTTGGGACCTTGTGACTCTGATTGTTATTTTGTCTGGAGTTCTTGGGGTTTACCCAAAGATATTGGGTTGATTTTCTTTGTGTGCAGGTTATCCTGATTATATGCTTTGTCTGTAATTGGGAATTCCTCTATATACAGCTGTTACCCTGCCCAATTTTTGTGAAGACTTTATGCATCTAAAACTTGGTATTCTTAAGAGGTTTAGTATCTTTGCTTGCTTGGTTTCAATCTAAAGAATGGGAATTCTACATTGACTCGTTATGTCAAGTGTTGACTTCTTGTTAGTTAGACGGTTCTTTTCCCTATATTTTACCTTATTGCTTCAGGATAGTCCCTTCATCTCCTCCCATCTTCTTTAATTTCAAAAATCTTCTCCCTCCTTTTCAAAACTCTTCTTGCTTTCTAACTTGAATCGCTTTCACTATAAACTTGGACTTAGGTCCATGCATTTTCAAAAATATTTTCTTAATTAAACTTTAATCAACTTAATCATACTTTTACATTTTTTGTGAGAATACTAAAAGTCAATCAATCTCATTCAAATCATTTTTGCCACTTTGGCTTTATACTTTAAAATTTTCTCAAAAAGACTAGATTCTTGACAATCCTTGTAGTGATGCGAGCCACTGTACTTCTATGGATGTAGTGAAGTGAAATATTTTCCACTTGGGTGTTGAGGGAGACTTTATTGATTTTAAATTCCAATCTATATCCTTCACTTTGATATGATGCAAATTCTCCTTTCTCCTAATCGTGGCTAGTAAGTATGTTTTTCCACTCGGATATGACTATGATGTCTTGTCTCTTAAAATTAACCAAAACACTTATGTTTTAAATTTTTTTTAAAGGTAAACTACGAGTATCCTGATCCCCTATTGCACGGAAGGTGGTGCGTAGGAACTAAAGGTTCACAACCGTAGCGGGTGCAAAAATTGTAAAAAGTGCTTCTTCTCTCATTTCCACCATCTATTTTTGTATACAACACTTATAGCCAAAATACACAAATTCTCAAAGAGTTTCCTGCAGAGTACCATAGATGTCTAGGGTGCTAATACATTTCCTTTACATAACCAACTCCCGTACCTAGATTCTCTCCCTCTCTTTTTTGGGTTTTTCTCTTTTTTTCTCATTCCTCTAGAAACAATAAAGTGTGGTGGAAATTTTTATTTGATTTGTGTGAGTCAAGTCAATCCAATGACTTAGTCTCAACATTTCTACCACTATAGAAAAATGGCGACTTCACTGGGGAAAGATTGATCAAATTCTGGTCCATCTCTAAGTGGGTAAAGCCTATCTTTGTTTATTCATGTATGTGATATTATTTGTTATATATTATGTGTTGTATATATGTTTGTTTGGACTTTCTTGGATTTCAGGGGTGCTTGGTAATTTCTCATAAGTCCTCTACCCGGACTTGGGAAAATTTAAGATAGGACATACGGTATAGTCATGTTAACTTTGAGGGAATAATCCCAAAATAGGAGACATGAGATCCCCCACTCAACAGAGGCCCATATGACTGTAGTATTCGGTTACTGGGAAATTGGGAAGACCTGCTACTTTCGACCTGGGAGCCTACTGAAGCTGAGCATCGTAGAACCTTTAACCCATCTTGGCCTTTTAGGTGTAGTGCGAAAACTATGACGGAGCAATCTGGAAGTGGTTGTCACACGATACTACATTCAAACGAGTTTTTCCTGAGAATATTACTGATTACCGAGTTAAATGGGACGTTGGTAATATACGAAGGAAGGATGTAGAATATGGGAACCTTTTAGAACCTTGTTCGGCAAGTGATCAACTATTCGTCCATACCTTGTGGGTAGTACTTTTAACTTCATGCTCATGACGTCGAACCTATGAACCCCTCATGTTTGTGATCTTGTGTGTGATTATTGCATCATGCATTTATACATCCATGAGCATTCTTTAAAATAGTTGATTCAAGGAGCTTCAAGTTGACTTTTGCAAATATCTCATGTATTTTTTACCATGGATTTTGGAAGAAGAAAGACTCGGAAGTACATTTTCAAGTATCCTAAGATAGAGGAGTTGATGATTTTGATTCCTGAGATTAAGAGCTCTACGGATTTCTAGAACATGTATGCAGCTATCGTGCCTCTTATGAAGCTCAAGATGAGGGAGGGTATTCTTTCTACATTGGTCCAGTTATATGATTTGTTGTGTCATTGTTTTACTTTTCCTAATTATTAGTTGATGCCCATATTGGAGGAGTATTCTTACCTATTTGGCTTACCTATTACTGATTGTGTTTCTTTTATCGGATTAGAGGGAGAGCCTAAATCTCATGAGATTGTTGCTATTACCCATTTGAAGAAGTCTGAGATTGAGGCTAATATGACTACTAAAGGAGGAATTATGGGTTTACCTTCTCAATTTATATTGGAAAAATCTCATTACTTTGCCTAGATGAAGAGTATGGTTGCTTTTGAGGCTATATTTCCTTTGCTCACCTATGGTTTGTTCTTGTTTCCTAATGTCGACAAGTTTGTGAAAGTTAATGCCATTAGGATCTTTATGATTGGGAATCCGGTCCCTACGCTGCTAGGAGATACTTATTATTCCATCCATCTTCGGAATTTCTATCATGGAGGGATGATCATTTGTTGCATGATGTTGTTATATCAGTGGTTTATTTCTCACTTACCTAGGTCTTTTGCCTTTTGGGATACCAAGAAGGAACCTCGTTGGGCTCCAAAGACCATGAATCTCACTCATTCTGACATTGATTGGTGTCACCAAGCTTATTATAATGTGGAGATTATTTATAGTTGTGGTAGTTTTCCCAATATGCCCCTTCTTGGTACAAAGAGAGGAATTAACTATAATTTCGTCCTTGTGCATCGTCGGCTTAGATATCCGATGAGAGATAATCCAAACAACATTCATCTAGTGGTTTCTTTCTCAAAGACGGAGAAGATCACAAGGAGGCTAATAAAGGGATTGAGAAGGCTTGGTGTCATATTCATAAGAAGAGTAAAAAATATTTGGGACCAAGAGGAGCTGTTTCTTTAGAACCTCATCTTCGTTTGGTACAAACAAGGGCAATTCAGCTGAAGATGCCTTATTATCGTGAAGAACTTATATCTGATATGTTTATGAGGACTCCTCCTCTTTTATATGATATAGAAAACATCAGCTTTCCCTAGTTAGGATGCAGCAAGAGAAGGAAACATGGAAGAATAAGTACTAGACTTTGGAGGTGTCCTACACAACAAAATTGAAGGAGAAGGATGACTTGATTGAGATTCTTGAGAGTCATGTTGTAGAGATGATGGAGAAACAAGAGGATTTATTTTCCTCTAGAGCTCGACCAGAACCTAGTTGCTCACTTTCAGACTTTGGTGGTTGGAAAGAAGTCTCCAACAAGTATACAGAAGAGAACAAGCGGTTAAAGGCTCAAATTGCAACACTCTAAGGAAAGCGCCAGTGTGTGGAGAGATTTTCATCAGCTTTGGCTCCTTAGGATTTTAGATTCCATCTTTATTCTCTTGTACTTAGGATCATTGAAACTTGTACTAAAAGTTGCAATTGCCTATGATTCTTTGAGTTTCTTGAAATAAAAATAATAATAAATAAGTCATATGCATTGCATGTCATGCATCATTTTGCACGTATTCTTGCATTTCTGTTCATACACAGGTGCCTTACTATGTTTCTCTAATTTGTTCAGTCAGCAAGTTGTCTCATCGATACAATACTCAGGCTAATTCCAAGAAGAAGAAGGAGAATCTTGAACAAGAGAATCGCGAGCTGCACGAAGAAGTTACTGCTTTAAGGGTTGGTATGGCCAATCTGAATGCTTTGGTGGAATCTCTGGTGGTTGCTTAGAATCAGCCACCACCTCCTCCACCATCTCCTCATGTTTCTCAACCATAACAAATTATTTTTGTTTCAGAAGTCCAGTCGGTTCCCATTTCTGTTACTCCAATTACTACTGCTCAATACCATATTCCTCAAGGCTTCCCATGGGGAATGCATGAGAACTTCATACCTGAAGGTTATAATCATGATGCTCAAGTTTCTTCATTTTCTCAAGCAACTGCTACTCCTGATCCTAGAAATGAAATTCATTATACTACGCCTCCTTCGGTAAATGTTACACCGTTTAATAATGACATTGTTTATCGTCCTGTTCCTCCACCAAGTGAAAGTGTGGGCTTCTATGATCTATTGGATGACTTTCAGGACCAATTCAATGAGACGCAAAAGGAAATGAAGGCTCTTCGAGGGAAATAGTTATTTGGGAAAAATGTTATTGAACTCTATTTAATTCCTAACATAAAAGTTCAAGTGAAGTTTAAGGTGCCAGAATTTGAGAAGTGCAAGGGAAACTCTTGTCCTCATGACCACTTAGTGATGTATATTAGAAAGACGTCCACTCCTACTAATGATCAACATTTTCTTATTCATTTCTTCCAAGATAGCTTAATTGGTGTTGCATTGAAATGGTATATGGGTTTAGACAGTAGCAGCATTTGCACATTCAATGATTTGGGCGGAGCTTTTCTCAAGCAGTACAAGTACAATATCTTTATGGTACCTGACCATGACCAACTCAGAATGATGGCTCAGAAAGATAAGGAATTGTTCTAAGAATACGGGCAGCGTTGGCGTGCAATTTCTGTCCAAGTGGTACCCCCGATGGGAGATCAAGAAATAACCAAGGTCTTTCTGAAAACCCTTTAATCATTTTACTATGAAAGGATGGTCGCTAGTGCACCAAGTGATTTCACTGAGATGGTAAGAATAGGTGTGTCATACCTCAAATTTTCCCGCCCTTTATCACTACGGTCGAAATTAATTTCAAACTTGGATTTTTATAAAACTTTTTTGATTTACATTAGTATTTTGGGTTTCTATAAATATTCGTTCTCAAGTCCAATTAAAAATATAACAAATATTTGTACATCTTTCATATACTTTCAATTGAGTTTATTTACAAATGAGTAACATAACACAATTGGTAATGAATGAAGCTTACAAATATAAGGTTGCGGGTTCAAATCTCTTATGATGCACTTTTTAAAAAAAAAATATATTTCTTTTTGTTACTAGTTTTATTTCCTTTTTTGGAAATTGGGTGTGTGCTTTTCATACATTTTGGATAACTTATTCTCTAAGTTTTTTATAACCCAATTCAGGTCTATAAATAAGACTCTTATTTGTCCTAAAAATTCATCCACAATTTTACAATCTCTCACAATTTCACTCGCTCAGACACACTTCATTACTTTTTGCAAATTTATTCTTCTTTCAAAAATTTTCTTTTTAATACTGTTGGGGATATTTTTGTTTTAGCCAATGATTTCATATGAGGCCTCCCTCTTAGTTTCAATTCTATTTTTTTAATTGGTTTGTTATTTTAATCATATGATGATGATCTGATGGTCTAGTTGTTTTCAAAATTATTTCTTGACAAAACTAGCTATTCTCTCAACTCACAATTGCACACATACCACACACATTTAATACACACCGCCCAAATTTGTACACAATTATAAAGAATTTATGCTTTTGATTATGTCTCACCTTACTTATAAACATCATAATAGATTCATGTAAATATATGAATTATCGCTAATTTTTTTTTGTTTACGTTAACATTTTCCTAACTTATATATGATTACAACTCATGATGTTTGTTATTAGTATTATCTTGGTAAATATACATGATATCCTTAATTTAGTTCTTAAAAAAAATTAACCAATTAGTTCTTGAAATCAATTTGTGTTGCAAAACTTATATACAACATCATCACTGCCTCAATTCATATATCAGTATTACTCTAATATTTGATATATTGTATCTACTGCCAACTAACAAATTGAAGAGTTTATGAATTTTATCTCTAATGAGCTTTGATTTCTACTTTATCTAATCACTATCAAGAAAGAGAAGAAAAAAACGATATCACAAATCAAAGAAACAGGAAGAGGAAGCGGATTGGCCGCAAACCGACCGGTCTTAATCAATAACCTGGAAAACAACATTATAACAAAACATCACAAACTGAACAGAGCCCTCCACTGATGACGCCACCATAAGATCCGATGAATCTGGAGTCTGACGGTGAGAACTGCACACACAACTCAATCGGTGCAAATATCAATGAGAGCCCTCTATTTCTCACAGAACAACAATGTCAACAGAGATCCACCATCGAAACTGCCACGATCTGACTGTCTCCCCTTCAAATCCGGATACAACCGCAACCGCCTTGTGCAATCATCATGATTCCTCTCAAATTCGCAGAGTCATTCTCTGTTAGCATCCTCTGGTTTGTTTTCCATTATGCTTTTTATTCATGCGGTTTGATTATGACATGTTTGATTAAATGAGTTTGTGTATGAGATTTATGGGTGTTGGTTTTATTTGGAAAGAAATTGAAAAGAGGAATTGTGAAGGTAGAAGAAGGAATATCGTAAGGAAGGAAGAGATAATTTGGGATTAGTAATTTTTCTCTCTGTTTTATTGTTAATTATATTATTTCTATTATTATTAGTTTATTTTTAGTTTTTAGGATTAACTTTAACAAATATTGAAATGCGCCTTAGGCCATATATTGATCTAATAGCGACACCCCTTGTTAATTTAACACCACCTTTAATTTAGTTATTTATTTTATTTATTTATTTATTTATTGAATTTCTCTCTCTCTCTCTCTCTCTCTCTCTCTCTCTCTCTATATATATATATATATATATATATATATATATATATATATATATATATATATATATATATATATATATATATATATATATATATATATATATATATATATATATATATATATATATATATATATATATATACAAAAATTATTTAATTTCTACATATTACCAGTAATCGAATTTCTCATCCTCGAGTAATTAGTGGTAGACTTAACATTTACCAATTAGTTATTCAAAATACAAAATATATTTTATTGGATTATTTATTTAAATCTATTTTATAACTAATTCAAACCTTTTTCTTAAATTAAGTTAATTCAATATTTTTCAAAGATATTAAAAACCATACAATTCACCAGTGGACGACACCTGACCAATATCTGGCCACATGATGAGGAAAACTTTATCAGATTCCCTCTGCATCCTCCAGGACGAGTAACACATGGTCAATATCTGTCCAGGTGATGAATAGACTATATCAGACTCCCTCGTTCCTTGCTCTACCATACACATCATCAATTTAAAACTCAAAACAACTAACCAACGATCAAACCATTTTTTACTAACATAATAAAAATCCAAAATCATTTTCGAAAAAGGATTAAGGAGAATTATTTTTGAATTAACTACAAACCACGTCTACGCTCACACAATTTTCAACCCAGACAAGGTTCAAGGATAATTCGAAATCAATTCTACGAAATCCTATAAAAAAACCACCAACCAAACTGCAAACTACAAATTGGGACTCTAATTCCTCATAAGAGGATACGTAGGCATACGACTAAAATCGTGGCGAGATCCCCTAATAAAAAAATAAAACCATATTCCCTAAAGATTAATTCTAAACCTAGTATCTTTATGAACAAGGTGGATGAGGGGTGGCTAACACCTTCCCTTCATCTAAAACCGAGCAAAAAAACCTAGAATCTCTGAATTTTTAGGGTTAACCTTTATATTCCCTTCCTTAGGATAAAAATCAAGGATGGCGAATCTTATTTTAAAACCAATTACAACAGGGTGTTCGTCTAGAAGAAGCTGTCAGGGAAGGGCGCTTGACAAAAGACGAAGGAACAAATAAATCATCATATGGGTTTTCTAGGAGGAAGGAAAGTGAAACAAATGTTGTCATTGAGGAAAGTAAGGCTCGACCTCTGAGAAGACGTCATCAATACCAACAACAAGTTACATTCGTGACTCCAGTTGTAAATATAACTTCGACTACTGTTTCCTATCAGAGACCACCTCCTTAGGGAACTCAAGGGAAAGGTCAGAAGAGATAAGCTTTTGACTCTATTCCGATGAGTTATGCAGAGTTGTTTCCAGACCTGATTCAAAATAAATTGGTACAAACCAGACGTCCCCATGCTATACATTCACCTTTAAAATGGTATTATAAGGTGGATCAGACCTGTGCTTTTCATCAAGGAGCCCCAGGGCATAACATTGAAAATTGTTATCATTTGAAGTCTGAAGTACAAAAGATGATGAGATCTGGTCTTTTATCTTTTAAAGATTTTGGTCCTAATGTAAAAGATAATTTGTTACCTAAGCATGGAGGTGGAAGCACCATGAATATTGTTGCTTGTTGTCCCGAGGACTTCCATATTTTTTATATTAACTTGGTGAGAGGAGATTTAGTGAAGATGCATGCTGATCTTTGGGAATTCAGCTATTATACACATGACCATGCTGGTTGTAGTATTTCCAGTATAGATATCCATGAATGTGATAAGGTGAGAGCTGACCTCCAAGAAATGATAGATGAAGATCTTATCCACATAATTAGACCAAAGGTTGAATATGAAGAAGTGAATATGGTTTATCGTTGCCCCAAAGAATTCTATATTTTTTATGTGAATTATATGAATGATGATCTGGTTCAGTTGCATGCCACATTTTATCACATGGAGGGTCATAAGGTGCATCATTATGGATCTTGTCGAGTCTGCTATAGGGATTCCCGGGGTTGTTCCATGGTAAGAAGCGGTGTTTAGTTATTGCTAGATAATGGTACTATCAAAGTCATAAGTAATATAGATGATTATAATGGAGTTAATATGATTGAAGATTACTCTGTTGAGGCCATGTCTGGCGATGAATATGTTTCTACTGATGAATTCTTTCCTTCCGAAGAATACATGTTCTTCGATAATGATTCTGTGATGCCTAAATATTCTTAAGTAGGGGTAAATGCCATTGTTCCGTATTTTGTTGTTCCCGCTTCTATAGAAATTGAGTACCATAGCAAGCCTACAGTTACTCCAGTGGTTATTTGTCTGCCTGGTCATGTCCTGTATAAACCAGATAAAGTTATGCCTTATAAATACAATCAAACTATCCAGGAAAATGGTGTGGAAATTCCTATTCAATCGTTGCCCCATGTTGAGAATATTGCTGAAGGCAGTCGGGTAAATCGCAGTGGTCGAGTCTTCGCCCCTACATTTCAAGGAGATGTTGATTCTGGAAAGAAGATGTTGGAGAATGTTGAACGTGAGAAAGTGGTGGGAGAATCCAGTGGCACTGCTTTAGAAAAGGAGGTGGATGACTTGTTAAGTATTATCAAGATGAGTGATTACAATATTGTAGATCAGTTGTTGTAAACTCCATCTAAAATTTCCATTCTAGTCTTGCTTATGAACTCTTCTGCTCATCGGGAATCTCTGATGAGAATGTTGGATCAAGCTTTCATTGAGAGTGACATGTCTCTGGATCATTTCAAAATTGTTGTGAGGAATATTACATCTTGTAATAATCTGAGCTTTTGTGATGATGAGTTGCCTGATGAAGGAAGAAACCATAACCTGGCTCTCCACATTTCCATGAATTATAAGAATGACTCTTTGTCCAACATGCTGATTGATAATGGGTGTGCTTTTAATGTCATACCAAGAAGTAAACTCATTAAGCTTAAGTACCAAGGGGCTCTCATGCGCCCAAGTGGGATAATAGTGAAAGCATTTGATGGTTCGAGGAAGTCTATCATTGGAGAGGTAGATTTTCCTATTCATATAGGACTGTAATTATTCCAGATTACTTTCCAGGTTATGGATATTGTCCCCGCCTATAGCTGTTTATTGGGACGACCATGGATCCATGAAGCAGGAGCTGTTACTTTAACCTTGCACCAAAAGCTGAAATTTGTTCGTGAAGGAAAAGTGGTCATTGTGAATGGTAAGCAAGCTCTGTTAATATCTCATTTTCCCTCCTTCAACATTGTGGAAGCTGATGAAGCTGCTGTTGGAACTCAGTTCCAAGCTTTATCTATTTATAGTATAAGTAAGAATGAAGATTCTATCGCCTCTTTTAAGGATGCACATCAGGTAGTTCAGAAAGGCCCTAGCAAGGTGTGGGGGCAAGTTATTAATCCACTTCCGAATGGGAATGGCATTGGTTTGGGTTTCTCCATGAATAAAGAAGTTGTGAAGATGAAGTCTGCTTTGATTAAGTATTAGAACATATTTCATAGTACATGATTTCTTTATCCAAATGCTCCAAATATTAACTCTGTTCTTTAAGATGAATCAGAGCAAGAGATGCCAAACTTCATGACACGTGGAGTCAGAGTCCAAAATTAGATCACTGTTGATGTTCCTTCTTGCATTCACATTTCAAAGTAAGTTGTTTTTTTTTTATCTTTTAAAAAGACTTTCACTCAGCCCAAGGTAAAAGTGATGATTGTGTGGGTGTATCTTTTTTTTTTACTTTTAAAATCATTAATAAAAGTCGTTTTTGATTCCCAAATTATGTCTTTTATTTTCTTCTTTTTCTTGGAAAATGGTAATAAAAAAGACCTTTCAAAATAAATAATAACTGTAAATAAATTTGCACAATCACTTGTTACACGTGTCAGTTTCTAAAATCAATCATAAATCACATGTGCATATTAATTAAAAAACTCGTTGAGTACAATGACCCTGCACCCTCTCACAACTTTAAATATCTTGTGTATGTGGCCGAGAAAGAAGAATATGATGAAATCCCACAAGAGGTTTCGTGGTTGCTTGAGCGCGAGGAAAACGCCATTCAACCATATAAAGATTCGTTGGAGACAATTAACTTGGGTTCATAGGAAGATCCAAAAGATGTCAAGATTGGGGCATTGCTTCATCCCGACGTGAAGAGCAGGTTGATTAAATTGTTGAGAGAATATGCAGACATCTTTTCTTGGTCCTATTAAGATATTCCTGGTTTGGATACCGATTTTGTGGAGCATTATTAGCCGTTAAAGCCTGAATGTCTTCCAATCAAGATGAAATAGCAAAGAACTCATCCTGATTTGGCAGTGAAGATTAAAGAAGAAGTTTTAAAACAAATTGATACCGGTTTTCTTGTGACATCAGTGTACCCTTAGTGGATTTCTAATATTGTTCTAGCACTGAAGAAAGACGAGATAGTCCGCATGTGCGTTGATTATAGAGATTTAGACAAAGCTAATCCAAAAGATGACCTTCCATTACCGCATATCAATATGTTGGTTGATAGTACATCAAAAATCAAAGTGTTTTTCGTACATGGAAGGATTTTCCGAATACAATCAAATTAGAATGGCTCCTGAGGACATGGAAAAAACAACGTTTATCACACCCTGGGGAATATTCTATTATAGAGTGATGTTCTTCAGTTTGAAGAACGCTGGTGCAACGTACCAGAGGGCTATGACAACCATATTCCATGACTAATGCATAAATAAATTGAAGTACATGTTGATGATATGATCGCCAAATCTCATACCAAGGAATGACATATAGAAGATTTGTTGAAATCGTTTAAGCGATTGAGGAAGTATCATCTTCGCTTGAATCTAAATAAATGTACTTTTGGTGCACAGTCAGGAAAGTTGCTAGGTTTCATTGTCAACTAAAAAGGAATTGAAGTTGATCTTGATAAAGTTAAGGTGATTCAAAAAATGCCTGCACCAAGAACAAAAAAGTAAGTTAGAGGTTTCCTTGGACGTTTGAATTACATTTCCAGATTCATTTCTCACATGACTGCAACATGTGAACCAATCTTCAAGCTGTTAAAGAAATATCGAGGTTGTGTATGGACTGACGATTACCAAAGGGCATTTGAAATCATTAAAGAGTATCTGCTTGAACCTCATATCTTACTCCCTGCTATTGAAGGAAGACCGTTGGTTATGTATATGATTGTGTTAGATAATTCTATGGGCTGTATTTTGGGATAACAAGATGAAATGGGAAGAACAGAATATGCCATTTATTATCTCAGCAAGAAGTTTACTGATTCTGAGTCACGATATTCCATGCTGGAAAAGACATGGTGTGCTTTGGCCTGGGCAGCAAAGCGATTGTAGCAATATATGTTGAATCAAACTACTTGGTTGATTACCAAAATGGATCTAATCAGGTATGTTTTTGAAAAGCTTGGTCTTACAGGAAGAATTTCCTGTTGGTAGATGTTGTTGTCCGAATATGATATTGAATACCGTACTCAGAAGGCTATAAAAAGCAGTATGTTGGTAGATTATCTTACTCACCATCCAGTTGATGATTATCATTATATTAAATATGATTTCCCTGATGAGGATGTGATGTATTTGAAAGTAAAATATTATGATAAACCTTTGCCTGAGGAAGGTCCTGATCCTAAATCACGATGGGGTATAGTGTTTGAGGGAGCTGTAAATGCTTACAGGAAGGAATTGGTGTCGTGATTATCACTCCCCAGGGGTCACATCTCCCTTTTTACTACAAGGTTGACATTTGATTGCACCAATAACATGGCAGAATATGAAGCTTGTATCATGGGTCTTGAAGAGGCTATAGATCTCAGAATCAAAATTCTTGATGTATACGGGGATTCAGCTTTGGTAATAAATCAGATTAAAGGAGAATGGGATACTCGTCACATTGGCTTGATTCCATACAAAGATTATGTAAGGAGATTATTACCTTTCTTTAATAAAGTTGAATTCCGTCATATTCCCATAGATGAGAATCAAATGGCAGATGCCATAACCACCTTGGCTTCCATGTATCAAGTGAATGCTTGGAATGATGGACCTCATATCATTGTTCGAAGTCTTGATAGACCCACACATGTGTTTGGTAACGAGGGGATGTCAGATGAAAAACCTTGGTATTATGATATCAAGCACTTCCTCCGAACTCAAGAATACCCGCTAGGTGCATCAAATAAAGATAAAAAGACATTGAGAAGGTTGGTAGGTAGATTTTTCCTCAATGAAGATGTGATATACAAAAGAAATTACGACATGGTATTGCTCAGATGCGTGGATAGACACGAAGCCGACATGTTGATGAATGAGATCCATGAAGGTTCCTTTGGTACTCATGCCAATGTACATTCGATGGTAAAAAAGATGCTTAGGGCATGTTACTATTGGCTGAGAATGGAATCTGACTGCTACAAGTTTGCAAAGAAGTGCCATAAGGGCCAGATTTATGATGACAAAATTCATGTGCCTCCGACGCTTCTCAATGTTATTTATTCCTTGTGGCCTTTCTCTATGTGGGGTATTGACGTGATTGGAATGATTGAACCCAAGGCGTCAAATGGACATCATTTCATCTTGGTGGCAATTGAGTACTTCACCAAAGGTGGAAGCAACTTCTTATGCTAACCTCACCAAGCATGTGGTACTACGATTTATCAAGAAAAATATTATATGTCGGTATGGTGTGCCAAGCAGGATCATCACTGACAACGACTCAAATATGAATAACAAGATGATGACAGAACTTTGTGAAGAATTCAAGATTGTTCATCATAATTTATCTCCTTATAGGCCAAAGATGAATGTGGATGTAGAAGCGGCTAATAAAAATATTAAAAAGATCATCCAGAAGATGGTTATTACCTATAAAGATTGTCATGAGATGCTCCATTTTACTCTACATGGGTATCGTACATTCATCCGCACATCAAAAGGGGAAATCCCGTTCTCTCTTGTATATGTTATGGAAGCAGTGCTCCCCATTGGGGTTGAGATTCCCTCTTTGCATGTAATAATGGAAACCAAGTTGTCAGAGGCTGAATGGGTCCAGAACGGGTTTGACTAGTTGAATTTAATTGAAGATAAGAGAATGGCGGTTCTGTGTCATGGCCAATTATATCAGAAGATAATGAAGAAAGCTTTTGATAAGAAAGTCAAACCTCGTGAATTCAGATAAGGCGACCTCGTGCTCAGAAAGATCATGTCTTTTAACACTGATTCTAGGGCCAAGTGGACTCCCAATTATGAAGGCCCATATGTTGCCAAGAAAGCCTTCTCTGGCGGTGCATTAATTCTTGAAACTATGGATGGCGAGGAGTTCTCACGTCCCATGAATGCTAAGAAATACTTCGCCTAAAGAAATAAAATAACAACTTGCTAAGTTGAAAAACCGAAAGGGCGGCTTAGGAAAAAAAGAGCGTCTCGGTAGGCTGGAAACTCGAAAGGGTAGTCTAGGAAAAAGTTAGAGACATAAAAAGAATAAATCTTTCTGGTAGGTTGAAAACCCACAAGGGCAACCTATGCAAAAGTTAGAGATTTCTTGGAAAGTAACTGCGTTAGACAGGACTTGATCATTGAAGCAACAATCTTCTCATATTCTCATCATACTTCAACTAAAGCCTATGCTCAGGAATTCAAATTTGTTAGGGAGAATAGTGGTCATTCTATTTCAATGCATCTTATCCATATATTTACCATTTTTCAAACTTTGTAATCATTCGTGGAGTCACGCCATTTACGGACTACCATTCTATTAATAAAGTTTGAGCCTTTATCCAATTATTTGTAGTTCTTATTTTATTCTGTTTACAAAAATATCATTTATTATTGATAGTAATTTTCAAAACAAAAAGACCTAATAATAAAAATATATTTTTGAAAAGAATTTGCAAATAACTTTTTACCTCAGATTTAATGATTCAAGTGGAACAAAAGTAGTGGTTCCAAGGATGGACAAACTCCGAAGCTTTGAAAAAGTTCCCTAAGAGGTATCTCATGATTACTCCTTCATATGTGAGCATGCTCCATATGGGTTTTGGATAGTCGGATTTCATACCAACTGATATATGGTGGTGTTGGGTTTGTGATCCTATTTTTCTCCAGTTAAGTCTTGGCTCAGATCTCTCCAGGTTGATTATTTGGTTTCAGGTTTGAGTGATTGGAAACCTCTATCCCAGATTCCCCAGTGAGGTCTTCTCTCATGTGACAGAAGTTTCTTTCTCCCTTGGTGTGATTGAGATAAAATCACTTGCAAAGCATCGTCTTTTTAATGATGACATTATTGTTGTCGTTTACTCCCCAAGTAGCCCGGAAAGGGCAATATTTTTTTTTGTTAAGAAGTTTTGAGGCGGTTGTCAACTTTTTGGGTTTTCTCTCGCCAATTGTTTAATTTGATTTAAAATCCCCATAATTTTGACCTATTGTTGTGATGGTAAATTCTTTAATCTCTAGATGGGTTGAAGATATTGCTTCCCTATAAAGTTATTATTCCATCAAATCTCGCAATCTCTCCCCAGAGAAATTTGCACAGACTATTATTCTTGATTTTTAATTAATGTATTTAGGCTCTCATCGGCGTGTGATTTTCCTTTTCCCCAATGAAGACATCACGACATTCCCCGATTGAAGTCCCGATGATGTGTTTTTCACCTTCCCTAGTAAAGTCAATATTGGAATCTCCAGTTGAAATCTAGACGATGAGGCAGTGTGTTCCTAGTTGAAGTCTGCATAATATTCCCCAGTGAAATCTAGAAGAGGATTTTATATCCCTCCACTACATTGGTTTATTACTATCAGATTGTGCTTTAATTATTTTATTTTATAAACCATGTTTCTTCCCAGTGGAGTTAAGACGCGAAATATGAATTTGTTCCCTAAGTTGGAGCTTACTCTCTTGTGGAATCTCCATAGTGGATGTGATTTAGCCGAGTGTTATTTTTGCACAAGTCGGTTTTGTTTGGTTATCCCCAGTGCAATATGTTTGTTTCATCATCATATACATGATAACATTCATACATTCATACATACATCATGCATTGTTGAATTTAAAATTCATTGCTCATTTGCATTGGTTATTATTTTTGTTGGCATATTTCCCTATTTGCAGAGTTGTGTTACCATCTCTCTAATATATTGTCGACCTTAAGAAGAAAGTGTATATCCTTTCAATTTCCTCACTGAGTTATCCCTCGTGGAAGAATTTTGCTTTAGCCTTCCTTCCCAACTCATTATTTGGACGGAAGTTAACCCCCACTTGAGTTTATTCCTCATTAGATAGTGTCTTGGTTGGCTGTTTCATTCTGGTTTGTTCCTGGCTTGAATTCATGGTCCCCGACAACATTGTTATTTTTATTTCTATAGGCCTTGAGCCCTGTATTAATAATGTGCATTTATTTATCACAAGAAGACTTTATTTACTCAACAAAATGTGTTGGTTTTTCCCCAGGAAGTCAAAATTCATTTCCCAGCAGAATTATTGAAATTCCTTATCATAACAGCAAGTGGCAGTCTCCTTATTTGAGCAACTTGTTCTTCCCTAGTAATTCTGTCAATGCCAGAGAATATTTGTTCTCTGGTGAATGGTAGTCTCGTCATTACGGGAGATAGTTTGTTGTTGAGATTTGTTACTCCAATGAATGGCAATCTCTCCATTATGGGAGATAGTTCGTTGTTGAGATGTTTACTCCGATGAATGGTAGTCTCGTCATTACGGGAGATAGTTCATTGTTGATATTTTTTACTCGGATGAATGGTAATCTCGTCATTATGGGAGATAGTTCGTTGTTGAGATGTTTACTGCGATGAATGGTAGTCTCGTCATTATGGGAGATAGTTTGTTGTTGAGATTTGTTACTCCAATAAATGGTAGTCTCGTTATTATGGGAGATAGTTCATTATAGAGATTTGTTACTCCGGTGAATGGTAGTCTCTTTATTATGGGAGATAGTTCATTGTTGAGATTTGTTACTCCGATGAATGGTAGTCTCGTCATTATGGGAGATTGTTCGTTATTGAGATTTGTTACTTCGATGGTTGGTAGTCTCGTCATTATGGGAGATAGTTCGTTGTTGAGATTTTTTACTCCTATGAATGGTAGTCTCGTCATTATGGGAGATAGTTCATCATTGAGATTCACTTTGTTCTAAAGAAGTTCATTTGTTTCCAGTCATAAGTAATGATGCTAGTCATTTATTACTTACCCTAATATTGATATATATATCGGTATTATCTTACCTTTTCTCTTTGCATCCTTCGGGTTGTTAATTTCCTTTTCTTTATGAGTCGGTGTTAACTTTTTTTTTCTATCTCCTCTGTGAGTGAATAGTTTTCAGTTATCTGTCGATCGTTATCATCCATTACTTTTTCCTTAAGATTTGAGTTGATGATGCCTTATCTCCTCCTTGGGCTTTAGCCCAGTAGATTCGAGTCTTCTGTTCACCAGTGATTTATTTTCCTGGTCGGATTTTCCTTTGATCTTTTATTTTTATTTCCGCATCCCCAGTGGTGTCATGTGTCACCTTGGGATTTATTTGTCTGCATACATGATCATAAGCATTTCATGGCATCTGAGGGTCAAAAATAGGGCTTGTTTTATATTTATGTATCTTCAATCGTGTCGAGACGAAGATTTTAACCTTCGTATCTCCGGATAGAAGAAACTTAAATAAGGGCAGTTGTTAATCTCATAAGTTTTACCCCTAAGATCTCTCATCATTTCAATATCAACCCAATCACATAAAGATCACACACTAGGGTTTGGTTCTTCTTCCTATCTTTAGGTTTGCTCATATGGGATCACCAAGCACTTTCATTTATATGTTTTGTACATGTATGTCTTGTGTTGATTAACTTTTAGGTAACAAATACAATGTATGTATGTTTGCTCTATGGATGTTGGCATTATAGGTGATGGCACAACACATTTCATCAAGATGATTCATAGGTTCGTGAGTTTATTTCCATGCCCTCCTAAATAATCATCATTGAGATTTAAACTTCATATTTGAGTGTGCTTTAAGACAATGTCGTGACAAGTCCTAATATGATCCATCATGCTTCAATTTGGCAAATGAAGTCAAAAAAATGCAAGATTGATTCAAGAAGTTTGACCTAATTGGACAAGTTCTTGATTTCTTAACCACAAGTGCATAACTCCCTCAATTATCAATATTTGGAAGTGATTCTTTTGGACATGGGTTCATATTATCATTTATAAAAACCTCTATTCATATGACAAAAGCAATTGTGCAAGAAATATTGTCAAAAGTTGAAAGGGTTTCCAAGTCGTTTTGATGCTTTAGGAGCTAGGGTTTTGAACTTCTAAGGGCTATATCTTTTCCATCTTTTGAGATTTTCGAGTGATTCCAAAGATACATTTCTCTTTCAAGTATTATTAACAAATCACTTCAATATTTTCAATCAAATTTTGTATGGAAGATCACTAATGATTGATAAATATTACAAGTCCTCTAGATAGGCCATCAAATTATTTTATGTTACTTCAAAGGATCATAACTTGGTCAATTTTTATCATCTTGAGCTCATTCTTTTTTCACAATGATCTTAAGTATGATAACTTTAACTCTCTTTTTGGTTATAATCTTGTAAATGATTGCAAGAAGCTTTTTGAGCTCAAAACATTACAGGTCATCTCATG
Source organism: Vicia faba (assembly GCA_948472305.1). Classification (NCBI taxonomy): domain Eukaryota; kingdom Viridiplantae; phylum Streptophyta; class Magnoliopsida; order Fabales; family Fabaceae; genus Vicia; species Vicia faba. Next base: position 727,953,063 of record OX451741.1, on the reverse strand, counting down.
GATTTCGACCAATTTCACAAGATCATAACTTGTTCAATATTTGGATTTTTTGATTGATATAAGTTTCATAATACTCTTTAGTAAGTCTACTTAAAGCTAGCATCAATGATCAAAGCTAAATTTTGAAGTAAGACCTTGTTGGAATCAAAATATTATAGGTCATTTTTGATGAAGAACTTAGAATTTTTTTAAGTACAAAAGTCAGTGCATTTTTCATGATTTTGAGTAAGCATAAATTTCAGCTCAAGCATCCAAATGAAGTCTTTCTTGGCACATTGTGAAGAGTGTCACATGATCTTTCCAATGTATCAAGAATTAACTAGTATGGCTTCCTAAATTGCACACACCATGAGTTCAAAGTCAGTTACTTGAAATTGCATTTTTCTCCAAAGTCAGAATTTGAAATCCATAATTTGACTTCTAATCACCAGTTTTGCACGCGTTTTTACTTTAAACATGATTAAGAAACTTGCTCAGTCTTGTTTAAGCATCAAAACCCAAGAACTAGATGAGTTTTAGGTGAATTAGAGTCACGTTTTTTCCACTTTCGGGCTCCACTCATTTTCCCTTCAAACCTCACTATTTCTTCCAATTTTTTTCACCATTCACTCTCTTATAAATAAAGGGACATATTGCACTCACTTCCTCAAGCTTGGATAGCCAAAATCACTATGCCAAGATCCCACAAGAACTCTTGAGTTTGACTTCTCCACCAAATTGAACCAAATAAGTCCCTATTCTACTCAACTCATTCTTCTGATTCTCATAATTCTTACGATTTTCATTTTCATTAAGAATTGAGAGAGATACTTGGAAATTTTGTGCTTGCTATTTTTTCTGCTCTTTCTCAAATAGAGCCTTGCTCAGATTATATAAATTTTGCATGAGGGTACCATTAGAATTGTCTTGAAGAGACCAATCTAATGGTACCGGTCTGGTTTGCTAATTTTACAGTTTGTGGAACTCCAATCTAGGGCGTCTGGAGGTTTAAGATGACCTATGTGTCGTGCTTCAACCAATAATAACGTGACATGTATTTTTTTTTAATTTTATCCAGTGTGCTTGCCTTACCATACCCGCGTTTTGAGAACTCTTGGATCTGATTAATTTCATTAGTCAGACTTCATCCAATGTGCCACATTTTTAGTTACTTTTAATTATTAAAAAATGATTTGGTGTGATTTCCTAAGATGACCATACTATACACAGCGTGTCAGATCCCTTGGATCTGCTTACTAACACGTTTTAACATTAATCTAATGGTCTATATTTTTTTTGCTTTATTTTTATTTTAAGTTTTTTTTATATTTAATTGTTTTGAACTTCAAAAATCATAGAAAATTCACTTCTAACTCAAATATTATGAAAAAAATTCACAAAAAATATTTTAAAAATTCTCTTTCTAATTTTTATTTTTTACAATTTTATTTTCAGATTTGATATTTTTTATGATTTTTCTTTTGTTTTGACTTGTTTTTAATTGTTTAAATATAATTTTTGATATTTTAAATTATGGAAAAATTCATAAAAATTATTTTTTATTTCTGACTTTCTGGAATTTTTCTAGAATTTTATTCTGATTTTTACTATTTTTAATCATTTTTTACTAACTCTAGTGATTTTAAATAATTTTAAAATACTTTTATGTTTTAAAATATTACCAAAATTTTTGTAAAAATACTTGAGATCATCTCCGACTTTGCTATGTTTATTTTAGATTTTATTTGATACTTTGAATATAGTTTGTTATTTGCCTTTTATTTTCACTTAAAAAAATTATTTTTCTTATTTTATTTTGTTATTAAATGCAATTTTAGTTTCAAATATAATCTGGTTGAGCTTGAGCTATGTGATTTTTGATCAGGAGCTTCATTAACATCATTGAATCTTGGGTGTGGAGTTTAACTCCACTAAAATGAATGAGTGATTTTAATGATAGTTTGATTAAATTCTTTGGTTCAAATATCTTTTCTCCATCTTATTTCTTCTTTGACTTTTTCTTGTGCTATATGTTTCATGAGTGTGGTTTCTACCACATCTCAAGACTTGTGTAGTACATACGTTGCTATTGACCGGCCTCAAAATATGTGTGACTTCTACATAAACCCACTTACGATTGCTTAACATAGCACTAAATTTTATCCCGATTCGTGAAATGATTATTTATGGCCCAAACCTATGTTTGCAAGCCCAAGTATGTTTAATTTGAAACATTTGACCCAATAACCTTGAGGTTCATTGTTAGGAGGCTTTGGTCTTATCAATCCTCTAATGAACCATCATAAACTTTGGTCTAAGTGAATCAATTAAACATCATTGATCATATGTTTTCGTCTCGAGAACTTGAAATGAATGATATACTTGACAAAAAGCAAATGAAACTTGTTGTCGAGAAGTATTGATTTTATCAATCTTCTAATGAGTTTTAAAATGCAAGTTTTAAGATGGTCATTCAGCTAACCTATAATCTCTAATTGACTAACAATTGACTTTTACTTTATGCTTTTACTTTATGCTTTTACTTTTACGCACCATTTATTTTAGCATTTTACATTTCAGGTTATTTTCATCTTTGCTCGCTAGAGTATTTATCCTTATGTCATTTTTGTTTTGCTCACTTGAACTTTCATTTTCTTTTGGAAGATACTTAATAACCAACTTGAACGTTAAAAAACCTTAAGGTTACTCAGACTATTTGGTTACTATCTTTGGCATCATGGAGTTATGGACTTCTCGGACTTAGGATTTGAAACCTTGACTACCCTTGGGACCTTATGACTCTGATTTTTATTTTGTCTGGAGTTCTTTGGGTTTACCCCAAGACATTACATTGATTTTCTTTGTGTGCAGGTTATCCTAATTATTTGCTTTGTTTGTGATTGGGAATTCCTTTGTATACAACTGTAATTCGGTGGGAGAACTGACTTGTTTTGCATTTTATCGTAAATGTTGCGGATAGAAAGAGTCGCCACTGACTTTTCTTTTATCTAATAAGGAAATGTGAAAAGAACAGGAAAGACCTTTGATAGATTTTGAGTTTGGGGATTAAGTTATGAAAAGGGAAGGTGTTAGCACACTTTTCATCCGTAGTTATTTACGGGTTCTTAATCGCTAACTCACTTTTGAAAATTGTTTTTTATGTAAGAGTTTTGTTTGAAAATATTTTGAAAAAATCCAAAGTACGACTAACTTTATAATGGTTCTTGTATCAGTCCTCAAGAACGCGTAGAAAGTGTTTTAAAAATATTTGTTGTTTTGAAAGTGTGATGTGAGAAATGATTTTTATAAAATGTTGTGAGCAAGCGATTAACAATTTTACCCACTCAAGGTCATTCTTGTTATTTTCCTTCTCCTTTAGAGATAATACTATTCATATCATTAGTTGGTAGGCAGTCATATCTTTTGGATGTGAAGGGACTGGCGAAGGGTCATTGTATGGTCATCGAAGATAACTTGTAAGGATGCTTTAGCAGTTTCGTAAGGGACTAGATCTATTTTTATAGGCAACATCAAAATGTCGTCGAGGGACTATGATATTTTATTCTAGGTTCTTTTACTAAAGCATCCCTACATTCGAGGGACATGGTCGTTATTTCGAAAGGCAACGAAGAGAGGTTACCCTAAAGGTGTAAGTGTGCAAAGTCTATTTGATTCAGTTATATTTATCTTGAAATTAGGGTTTTGCTATCGGTTGATTTTAGTCATGCCATACAATCCTAATTACTAACAGTTATACATCATACGGAAAATAAAGTGCGGAAAATAAAGGGTCATACACTATTATACGGCTTTGGGGCAATTACATAATAGAAGAATGAGGAAAATTAAAGCTATAACTATTACAAACTCGGAGCAGATACAAAATATGAAAAAATACGGAAAGTAAACCTATAACTATTATAATAGGAACGCGTGACCTATATAATTGATCTAGAAAAATAGGGAAAATAGGAAAATAAAAAAAAATGTTTTTGGTGATTTTTTATGAAAAAAATAGTTTAATGATAATAACTAATAAAAACCTAAAAATTCTAATTAATTTAGTATTAAAAAGATTTAATTAATTTAATTTAAAAAATTAATTATCACAAACAATTTAATTCTAATTTAATTAGGGTTAGAAAAATATTAAGTTAATTAGGGTTTAATTAAAAAGATTAGGAAATATAGAAAATATTGGTGTTCGTAGCATAGTTTACCACCAGGCCAATTACTGGTTGGTGTTCGTAACCTGCACGCTGCACAAAACATAACAAAACCTGTAAAAATTAGAAAATATTGAAAAAACAACAAAAGGCAGGGATCGAACCCACGCCTTCCTGTACTAATGCCTTAACGCACACGCTCTTGCCACTGGGGTGGCTGTATCATCCGGTCATACTATGAAAACAAACAAATATATAATAAACATAATGGATAGGGCCGAAGAGGCGCCGGAGCCCTAACTCCGGTCGTCTTCTCTGGCGATCACGTTTTTTGTACCTCCAAAATAAAGCTTGTTAATGATCCAAAGGTACCCTACCCCCCTAATTTGGACCTTGCAAAATCAATGGTGACCTTGGTTTTGGCTAACTCCCCCTGTATAATGAGATTAAAAGAAAACAAGGTCAATCGGTTCAAACATGGCAATGCATGATTCTGGCATCACGGGGGCCATGTGATGGTTCAAACGTGTACATTGACATCTCAGAAGCACGTTAGTAATGTTAGTTTTGATTAAAGCGTGATAAAAACGAAAATATGAATTTCATGCAAGAATGATAAACGATGATGCATAGTTACGAGTTTCAAGCTTCTTGGGTCATCACAATCGATCCATTCTTACTCTATAATTCCTCAGGGATCGATTGAAATAGCTGGCTTCCTTATTCAGAGGCTGCTAATAGGGTTTGAAGTTTGCCTAGTTTTGACAATTTTTGAAGTTTTGGGGAAGTGATATCTTGCAAGGTTTCGTCTTTTTCTTGTCTGAATATGTGGAATATATAGAGGAAAATTAGTTCAAGAAAAATGAGCTTGGACCTTTGTATGAAAATTTTGATTTGATTTAATTTAATTTTAAATTTAAATAAATAAAATAAAAAATCAATGGAATAAAAATCAAAGGTATGTATGAATAGATTAAGAGGTTCACTATGAAGCCTAAAACATGTTTGGACCTTGAAAGATAACCCCATTAGCCCAAAAATTCAAGTTTGATCAATTTGGGTTTCATGCATTTTCTCAAAATTGTTCAACTTGCACGAATCATAGCTCTCTCAATTTTTATCATATGAAGGTGATCTTGGACTTTTTGGAACGCTCGAGAAGTCCTCTATATCCTCTATGTTTCTCATTTTTCCATTTGAAGAATTTATCTTGATCTAAGTTGCCTTGACAAAAAGTGTCTTTTTGTTAACATTTGAAATGATCTATAATGTTTTGGCTCATATCTCTCAAAGGAAGCATTTTTTGTACTTGAGATTAAAGAGACAAAGATGTAGAGAATTGAGTTTCCTTCAAAATGAGATTTGGTTAAGAAAAATCTGATGAAGCATGTGAAAGTTATGCTTGGTCAAAGTTCAATTGACTTCTCCTTAAGAAAACCCTAATTTGGTAACTTTTGACTTTTGATGAATAGAGAGTCTTCTTGATGAGTCATGATCAACCATTGATCAAATGATGAATATGACTTCAAAATATTTATGTTGACCAAAAATATTGAAGTTTGATTGTATGTTGACCAAAAATATTGAAGTTTGATCGTATGTTGACCACAGTTGACTTTTTACCCAATATAGTTGATTTTTGGTCATCTGAGCAATTGACTGAGCAAACTTGTGATGCAATGCTTGAAATTTGACATGAGCATTACTTGAGACATATGAGAAACCATGGAATCCACTTGTGATATTAGAGTAAAAATATTACTTGAGAAAAGTGAAACCTTAGTTGTAGGTCAACTACTTAGAAGGAGGGCTTGTCTGGTCTAACCTTGAATAACCTTGAGCAATTGAAAACCCTAGGAGCATAAGGAGATATGATGAAGAAAATGGGAAGGAAAATTTTGGGGTACAACAACAGTCGTTACTCTGACCAATTTTTATGAATACTTTATGCATCTAAAGCTTGGTATTCTTAAGAGGTTTAGTATCTTTGCTTGCTTGGTTTCAATTCAAAGAATGTGAATTCTACATTGACTCGTTATATCAAGTGTTGGCTTCTTGTTGGTTAGACAGTTTTTTTCTAAAGCTTTTACCTTATTTCTTTAGTATATTCCCTTCATCTCCTCCCATCTTCTTTAATTTCAAAAAATTTATCCCTCATTTTCAAAATTCTTCTTGTTTTCTAACTTGAACCGCTTTCACAATAAACTTGGACTTAGATCCATGCATTTTCAAAAAATATTTTCTTAATTGAAATTTAATCAACTTAATCATACTTTAACATTTTTTGTGAGAAGACTAAAAGTCAATCAATCTTATTTGAATCATTTTTGCCACTTTGGCTTTATACTTTAAAATTTTCTCAAAAATACTAGATTCTTGACAATCCTTGTAGTGATGCGAGCTACTATACTTCTATGATATGTAGTAAAGTGAGATATTTTTCATTTGGGTGTTGAGTGAAGCTTTGTTGATTTTAAAATCTAAGTTATATCCTCCACTTTGAGATGACGTAAATTCTCCTTTCTCATAATCATGGATAATAAGTATGTATTTCCTCTCATATATGACGATGATGTCTTGTATCTTAAAATTAACCAACACACTTGTGTTTTAAATTTTTTTAAAGGTGAACTACGAGTATTATGATCTCCTATTGCACGAAATGTGGTATGTAGGCACTAAAAATTCACAATCGCGGCGGGTGCAAAAATTGTAAAAAATACTTCTTTTCTCATCTCCATCATCTATTTTTTTATACAACACTTATTGTCAAAATACACAAATTCTCAAAGAGGTTCTTGCGAAGTACCGTAGATGTTTAGGGTGCTAATACTTTTCCTTTGCATAACCAACTCCCGTACGTAGATTCTCTCCCACTCTTTTTTGGGTTATTGGATCTTTTCCCATTCCTATGGAAGCAATAAAGCGCGATGACAATTTTTATTCGATTTGTGCGAGTCAAGTCAATTTAATGGTTTAAGAAAATTCGACCATGGACTCCTAAAGATGTGGATCCGGAGAGTGTAACATGGCTAAGATGCTTCAGAACTCTATGTTATGCCTGTGGTTATAAATTCTTTGAGTTTATTGCTTCAGCCCTAGGAACGCTGGTCTGTTGTGATGAAAACACGTTGTTAAATAAAAGCATGGATATGGCTAGGGTGAGAATTAACACACGATTATTGAAAACCATTAATGAAGTTTTTTAGTGATGATTGATGGCTATTCTTTTAGGATAACATTGGTGGAAGCTCAAATAGGATCGATGGAAATTTATAGTAGAAAGGAGTTGTCTTGTGCAGTGAAGGATGTTAGTGACACATCAAGGATATCTAGCTTCGGCGAATAGGATACCGGAGGTGAAGAATACATAAAAGAAGAGGAGGTGGGCCATGGTGAAGAGGAATTCAGCTCTATGAAGGATACTTTTAATGGTGACTGTTGTACCCCAAAATTTTCCCTCCCATATTCTTCAAAGATTTGCCAAGTCAAGCTTCAAATCTCCCCCAAGGGTTGCACAGTGCAAAGGTCTCCTATACAGTCAAGACTAGGGTTTGTGTTCTGATCAAGGAAATGAAGTTTTCAAAGGTCCAATCAAGTCTCATATGCCTACAAATATGGTCAAGTATCCTCATATCAAGTTTCAAAGCATTCAGCTCAAAATTGCACAGTCAAAAACCCTAATTGCACTACAGTCAACTGTAGGGGCAAAATGGTCATTTGGCAGTCAAAAGGTCAAATTTTTGGTCAACATATCATTTTGAAGCCACAAACATCATTTGATCAATGCTTGATCATGATTCTCAAAATTTGGCTCAGAAATCATCAAGATGCAAAAGTTTCCTTATTTGGACAGCTGAAAAAGTCAACTGAAATTGACCAGGGCATAACTTTCACATGGATTGTCAGAAAAATTCCATCCAAAGCTCATTTTGAAGAGAAAGACATTTCCTACAACTCATATTCATACTTCAAGTCCAAGAAATGCTCTCACAAAAAGTTATCAATTTCAACATTATAGGTCATTTTCAAAAGTCAACAAAAAGGGACTTTAAGTCAAAGGCCATAACTTGAGATTGGTACATCAAAATGACATGGGACCAAAGGCATTGGTTAGAGGACTCAAAGACCTTTCCAAAATGTCCAAGAACATGAGAAAAGCTTAAAAATTGAGCAAGTTATGCCTTGTGGAAGTTGGGAAATGTTTGGATATTTTGAAAAGTCAACATTACTTCAAATGACCTAAAATTGCTAATGGGCCCATTTTTCTTCCATAATTCATCATCCCAAACATGTGCACGACCACTTGGCCCAAAAGGAAGTATTTTCTCATTTTTTATTTATTTATTTGAATTTTTATTTATATTAATTCATTTAAATCATTTAAATATATGAAAAATACTTAATTTAACCTAACAAATCTTTTTGCACATGTTTTAGACTCAATAATTCGTGCACATTCAAATATGGGAAGATTTGGTTTGATTGGATCCTAATTGACACAAAATTGCATGGAAAAAGATATGAAAAAGATCCTTAAAATCAAATTTTCAAAAAAACCATCATTGCATTGGATTTGTTCTACTTTTCTTGACCTAATTCACTCAATACAAATGCCTGATCACAACCCTAATGAGAACAGACACTAAGCTGCGCTAAAGAACACAAAGCAAACTTGAAATTTTTCTCCAAAAAGTCAATTCTGAAAACAGCCTTCCAGGACGATTCAGGTCTCAATTCTTGTTCCAATAGCTTCCTCAAACATCCCTGAACACATTCCAATCAAAGACAATCATCAAAACACCACGAATTGGTAACATGAACGCAAACTGTATCAAGAAAAATCCATGATCGTATTTTAATTTCTAGACATTCTCGTAGCATTTTAATGGTTGATTCATGTTCATTATGAAGTTTTGAAGCTAACCAATGCATTTAATTGTCTTTTTATGCTGTATACACGATTTCACCATGTTTGCGTTTTAGGGTTTACAGGACCTCCAATTGGGGACTTTGTAATGGGGAAAAATTAGCCCTCAAGACCACCACCATTCAAACCAGTGCACTTGGACGAAGGCAATGGAACCCTCGCGCTCAATTTATGAGCGTTAGAGGGCTAATCGTTATTTTCCCATAAGCTGCCTAACAGAACGCATATAAAACCGCTGTCCAATGTTTTTGTTTTCAGGAACATGAGGAAGACGACTTCGTGGTTGCCAACGATTGGCTAATTTAAATCTCGCGCGCTTTAACCCACTAACATCATGTTTTTATTTATTATATTTGTATGTTATTATATGTTAAACGTGCAAGTGATGGTTCAGTGGCAAACGCGTTGGTTGGAAAGGTACATGACCTGGGTTCGAGCCCCAGGTCTTACATGTTTCCATATTATTTTTCAATAGCAATTCCCATGTGATTCAAGGCTGCAGACGCATCATATTCCTTCATCATCTATCCATCCACGTGCACATTGGAATCAGATCAAAGGCTGAGAGTTGGAGAATACGCTACGCCCTAGTCAACGTGCCAGCACGTGAGTCAAAAAGTCCAATAAGGCCAAAGTCAAATGGGCCTGAATTGCTAAAACTGCACCTCCTATCTGGGGACTGATACCCCCTTGGTTTGTCACTTCTTTTAATTCTCTTATTTTTTATTCTTGTTATAATTTTTTATTTTTTCTTTTAATTACTGTTTGTTTAATTTATTATATTTTCATAAAATCATAAAACACATAAAAAAAAATCAGAAAAGAGAAAAAAAACAATAAATATTTTTATTTTAATATTTTCTTGTAAATAAATGCATGTAAATTAATTAGTTTAAAATAGGGTTTTAACTTTAATTTCTTTCATGACAAAAATCTAAAAAAATATAGAACTAGGTTTAATAAATGTTTTATTCTTTTTAATTTTTTCTTTTTCACAATAATATTATTTATTTTATTTTCATAATTAAAATTGTATATAAGAATTAGGGTTAATTTAGGTTAAATTCTGATGTTTTCTCAATAAATTAAAATTGTATATAAGAATTAGGGTTTGCGTCGTATTTTGATTAATTCTTTTTCTATTAAATCTTAAAACATTAGAAACACCACAAAAAAAAAAACAAATTCTTGCCTTCTTTTAATTTTAATTTTAATTCCTCATTAATTTTAATTTTTGCAAAAGGGTCCAACGCCCATGTTCTTAATTTCTTATTCGTTCGCATATTTATTTTATTTCGCTTAAATAATTATGTACCTCTCCCGAAGCCTTGTAATTACTTCTCGCACTTTTAATTTCTTTATTTTCCGTCAAATCGGGTCCTGGTTAATTTTGGCGATGTGGACCCGCGCCATTTGTAATAGCCTAGAATTTACTTTTCCGCAACTTTTAACTGTTAAACAAAGCATGCAAGAATGAATGGCCTTAATAAAAAACAAGCGTAGAACACCAATAACACGACAAGACAAAAATAAATGAAAACGACACACAAATCACACACCACCCCTAGGGTACGCCTCACTGTTGCCTTGCCTCGAAAGGTGATCGTCGAGTAGAGGATGTCTTAGTAAGTCCTCATGATCCGGGAACCTGGCATGAGGGTAGCTTCTAAGGTGTCTTCCCATTGCTCTGGTGATCACCATGTCCCTACAAACTCGAATTGACCCGAACACCTCCAACGGTGGTGCTACCTACCTCTCAATGGTGGGATGGCACTACTTTAAAGGACATTTACACAGACGAATTCCTTAGGGTAGGTAGGTTCTCGTAGATACTTGCTCTAATCTCAAAAACAAATCAAAAATACTTTTCACACCGACACCTTCTCAAAAAGCTTTCGAAAGCAATTTTTCAAACACTCTTGAGGACCGATACAAGAGTCGAACTGGAATTTTCAAAGAAACTTTTTAAAACCCACAGTTGAAAAGTAAACAAACCATTTTTGAAAACACAAGTGAGCAAGTATCTAAGAGCCCATGGATAACCATGGATAGAAAGGGTGCTAACACCTTCCCTTTCTATAATCTACCTCCCGAACCGAGAGCAATCTCTTTAAGGAATTTTTCTGTGCTTTTGTCCTTTCCATTTGGAGAAAATAAAAGACGGTGGCGACTCTTGCTTCTGCGACATTTCGCGAACCAGCGTTAAACAGTCAGTTCCAGATCCACCGATCACAAAACTGGCGACTCTGCTGGGGATTTAATCTTAAAGTGAGGTGTACCTTAGGACTAAGATCACTGTGTTTTCAATTGTATTGATTTGCTTGCTTTACTATTGTGGGTTGCATGGGAGTTACATAGATCCTAACCCGGATCTGGGGATACCCTGTTTAGGTAGCATAAGCTGTGAGGGACCTGTCCGGCGTATACCGACATGGGTGAAGCAGTGGCTACGTTGGTGTGGCGCCTTGGTCTGTACCGATATCCCTCGTGTGGAAACGGGGAGAATATGGGTCTTCCAAGGAGTCATTAAGCACCAACAGACCTTAGAACCTTAAATAACACAACTTGGCCATTAGAACAGTAGCAGTATGCTACGCCCATTGAGGCTAAACTCTCGTGATGGTTCTGGCCGCAAGAAGAGATTGCGATGCTGGAGTTATGACCGATTGAGGGTAGTCAATGATATTGGGATCCTCTAAGAACCCGGTTACTTTTGATAGGACAGGTATGAACCAACAAACTGAAAGAGGGTAGTACCCAGACCCCATGCTGGCCTAAAACCTAAGGGCTCTCTCTTGTGTGGCTTGTGTGCCTTCGTACTTGACTATCTGCATGCTTGTTACCTAACACGTGTTTCTTGCAGGTTTTGTTTTAGTCCTTAACAAGGGCTCATAACAGGGTTACCTACATTACCCCATGCATAGCATAATATCATACCATTGCATACATCCTAACCCATTTCAAGGATCTCAAGGGCTTGTGATGCAGGTCATGGTGAATCAACTGTCTAGCAAGGGGCAGAGGGGATTTATTTTCCTCTAGACAAGGTTGTCAGGGGCTATGACCCACTAGATATGGTGAGCCTTTGACCCTTGAAGAAGGATTCTCAACAACATGAAGTTCCTTCAATCAAGTTACCGGTTCTCAACTCTAACAAGTTTCTCTGTTTACCCCGCGAGGTCCTTGAAATCATTGCATTCATATCATTGCATAACAGGTACCCATTATCTGCAGGTTACTTACCTTCTTCGCTGTTTATTTCAGCAGCCTCGTCATGAATCCTGAATCCTCAACCGAGCACACTATCAAGGCCCTCCAGGCTCAGAATGCCCAATTCCAAGGGCTGATCATGAACTTGACCCAGGGGCAACAAGATCTGAAGGCTCTGCTCTTGAAGAAGGAAAAGAAGAAGAAGAGGACTGTTTTGTTCATCCCTAGACGCAGATCTGGGAACACACTGCAGACGGAAACTGAGAGGACTACCCCATCTGTGAGGGAAAGCAGTCACCATGAGAGAGAGGTGCCTAGTCCAGTGGTCTCCGACAACGAGACAGATTTCAACGACGAACAATACCCCCCTGCTGACGACAAGTACAAGCAGTTGGAAGACCGTTTGAATGCTATGGAAATACAACAGGTACCTGGGCTGGATTTTGGAGATCTGGGTTTGTCTACTGGTGTGATCATCCCTCGGAAGTTCAAAGCACCATCCTTCACCAAATATGACGGGGCGTCTTGTCCCAAGCTACATCTCAGGTCTTATGTTCGGAAAATCCAACCATACTCAGCGGATAAGAACTTGTGGATCCACTTCTTCCAGGAAAGTATTTCAGGGACTCACCTCGAATGGTTCTATCAGCTGGATGGGACCAAAGTTCGTAACTGGGAGGAGTTGGCAACTGCTTTCTATAAGCAGTATCAATATAATGCCGACCTTGCTCCTACACGTACCTAACTCCAGGGTATGTCGTTGGGATCAGGTGAAGGTTTCAACGAGTACGCACAAAGATGGAGAGACCTTGCTGGAAGGGTGCAGCCTCCCTTAACTGACTGAGAGCTCGTTGATATGTTCTTGGGGACCCTATCCGGGCCATTCTTCAATCATCTCATTGGTAATTCATCTGCGGGATTTACCGACCTCATCCTGACTGGCGAAAGAATTGAAGCTGGTATCAAGAGTGGGAAAATCCAAGAGGCCACACCTTCTGACACTCACAAAAAGCCTCACACGGGAAAGAAAGAATCTAATGCTGCATACAACCAAAAGAGTCGTCGTGACCAACATGCAGGGGCAGTCATGATTTCTGGTTCTGCACCATGCCGCCAACCACAAAAGGGAAACCAGCGAAGGCCGGACGAGCCTAAAAGACAATTCACCAACATTAACATGCCATGGTCACAAGCATTGCAGCACATGTTGAAAATGAACCTGATTGCGGTGATCAACCCTCCTGCAAATCCCAAGACCTCCTCTCCAAGCTACAACCCAGAAGCGAGGTGTGCTTATCATTCTGATAGCCCGGGGCACGATACTGAGGACTGTTGGGCACTGAAGTACAAGATTCAGAACATGATCGATGCCAAAGAGATCGAGTTCGAGCCTGCCGAGACTCCCAACGTGATCACTGCTCCATTGCCAAAACATGGCTAGGGTCGAGAGATTTTTGTTCATTTGAATTCAAGTTGTATCTTTCTTTTCTTGTTCAGATAAACAATTATCATGTTAAACTCTTTTATTTCATGAATGCATTACACATGTCTGTCTTGATTTAATTATGTTTACTATGCTTAAAACTGCTTTCATATTTTTGTGATGGTCAACTCTTAATTGAAAATTCTAAGCCTCTTGAGGGAGGATGACGAAAACGATACCACAATCTACAGTATGCTTTTGAACAGACCCCGCTGATGAGGTACAGGCATTGTTTCAAATCCTAAACACTGGAGTTATAAGGAAGATAATCCCTCGTTAACCCCTCTGAGCCAAAGAAGTAGGAGTTTTTCTTTTCGAAATTTAAAACCCTTAATCATAACCTGGGGCAGGGTAGTCTCTCAGTTGATCCGAGTGCATAACGAATGGCACCAAAGAAGTCCTTACCAAACAAAAGACAATGATGGTTCAGAACAATCATAAAGACAGACAGTCGTTATAAAAATAAAAAAATAAAAAAAAATAAAAAAATCATAACTGAAAAGCCCAAGAAGTCAGAACCTATAAAAGGGACTTATGAAACCAGGGCATCCCGCTGACTGTAATTCCAAAAAGGAAACAGTTCAGGCAAAAAAAGAAAGGGATAACGAAAAACAAAAAAAGGGTCATACAAACCTTCAAAAGAATGGCCGCCTGTTCAGAATAAATCACCAATACCTGAACCATCACCGGAAAATTAGAGCAAAGACTCAAACAAGGTCTGACGTATGATCAACTGAGTGTAGGTTTGAAGAACATCACGAAGAGCGGGTGGGTACAAATAATTTGAGCCTTTATCCTTTGTTTTTTAAACCGTGAACCAGGCCACGTTACAACCCTTAAAAGTCCTAGCTGAAGCATGGGTTAGTTCGAAAGCGTACTGTTACAAAGGTATCCTGACTCCTTAAGGCTCGCTGTAAAAATTTTGAGTTGACATCACGTTCTACAAAATCCATTTGCCTTTATTGAAAAATGTATTTTCAAAAATTTCAAGACAGACATAAACTTTGCATTCTTAAGATAACATTGCTTGCATATGATTATTTGTCTGAACAACAAAGAACTTTGCGCAACGAATATCCGATGAACGAAGATCTTCTCAACAAAAGAGTCCCTCTAGTGGAAGGAGCACTGTCAATCAAGGGGCATGGCATGATCAAAGACTATCATCTAGGGCAGTCCAGTCACCACCTGGAGAATCACTCAAGATGTCTAACAACAGGGGCAACTCCCTACATTCTGAGAGCGTGGACATAGTCGAAAAAATACTACGCATAATCAAAGACCCGCTAGGTTGACATACCTAGGCAAAAATAAGGGCTTCCCGGCGAACCAAAAGGGTTCGGGCAAAATGAAGGGATGAAAATGAAAAAATATGTACACCCGGCAAGTCGAAAACCTGAAAAGGCGGCTTGGGCAAAAGTGGGTATCCTGGTGGACTGAAAACCCGAAAGGGCGGTCCAGACAAAAGTTAGGGATCAAAGCGTACGACTATGTTCCGGTATCTCGTCACTTGTCTACCCGAAGATTTGTCAATCACCCACACAGGTATCCTCTTCCCTCACCTCCGAAACAGGGGCAATAATGAGTTATCCAGGCGATCCAATTGCTCTGTTAACCAACGTACAAGGGAAAGATCAACATAAGGATGATTACCATCTACCTTTACAAATTCCAGATCGTGGGTTAACATCCGAGACCAAACAGGACAATCATCCACTTAATCAAAATCATGCAACCCTACACCGGTTCCTTCTCAATTTTCATCCAGAAGTTTTACACAAACTTATCCCGAAGCAACCTTACCCCGGTTCCTCCAGAAATCTTACATGGATTTATCCCAAGGCAACCTAACCCCGGTTCCTCCAGAAATCTTACATGGATTTATCCCAAGGCAACCTAACCCCGGTTCCTCCAGAAATCTTACATGGATTTATCCCAAGGCAACCTAACCCCGGTTCCTCCAGAAATCTTACATGGATTTATCCCAAGGTAACCTAACCCCGGTTACTCCAGAAATCTTACATGGATTCATCCCAAGACAACCTAACCCCGGTTCCTCCAGAAGTCTTACATGGACCTATCTCAAGATGACCTAACCCCGGTTCATCAAGAAGTTTTTACACAAACTTATCCAAGTAACCTAACCCCGGTTCCTTCAAGAGCCTCACATGGACTTATCTCAAGATGACCTTACCTCGGTTCATCAAGAAGTTTTTACACAAACTTATCCAGGCAACCTAACCTCGGTTCCCCCCAGAAGTCTTATATGGATTTAGCTCAAGATAACCTCACCCCGGTTCATCAAGAAGTTTTACATGAACTTACCTCACCAAGCAACCCTACACCGGTTCCCTCTCTTCAAGATGCAGTTTTACATGGACTCGTCACCCAGAAACCCTACACAGGTTCTCCCTTTCCAAAAACGAAGTTTTACACGAACTCATCAAAGTAATCCTACACAGATTCCTTCTCCATTTCAGATGTGGTTTTACACGAGCTCATCAGCAGGCAACCCTACATAGGTTCCCTCTTTCAACTTACAAAATTACAGTTCAAAATCTCCCCAGGAGAGTCCAATCCAGTCTCCCCAGGAAAGTTGGAATTCATATCCCCAAGCAGTAAGCTTATCCCCAGTAGATTCTGGAAGCTTACCCTCACGAAGCACGAACTCGTCTCCCGGCTTTATTCAAAGAGTTATTTCCTTACCAGGATATAACTGGGTTATCCTCAGCCAAAAGCCACGGAAAGAGCGTCCCCGACGAAATCTCTTATCCCCAGCGAAGTCTATCAACACTTCCGACAATAAGGGTATCCCCAGCAAGTAATTATCAACAACTCAGCAAAGTATCTCTCTCCCCACAGAGTATTGCTCCCCAGCATGGTCGCTAGAGTATTTTTCTCCCCGCAGAATCTTCCATTTGCCAAGTTTATTCCGCGACGGAGTCATCTTCTACAAGTATTCTTGCAGTTATCATCCCCAGTGGAAGCAAAATCTATTCTTCAACATCAGCCCAGGATATGACTTCCCGGCGCCCGTCAAGGATTTACTTTCCTAGACGAAAACATACATTCATAAAACATCACATACATCATTATAGCATGCATAGACGCATTATATCATACAAATCTCATTTATGTTGAGAACATCATCGCTTGATCCATATCATGCATTGCATATGACTGACCTTTACCTTTCAGGAAAGATGCAGTTGAAATTCTCAATCATATTTCAAGACCTAGACCGGTTCAGTTAATCGACTCAAAAGATTTCTTATCCAGTCCAAGGCCTTCTCTAGTCCAGCTAAATCGACTCCCAACAGATTTTTCTGATGAAGACTCAGTAGAAGTTATCAGGTTATAATTTCAGATGGTTCCCTCTCCGACGGTGAGTGAGGTGATAATTCCTTTTCAGATGGTTCCCTCTCCGACGGTGAGTGAGGTGATAATTCCTTTTCAGATGGTTCCCTCTCCGACGGTGAGTGAGGTGGTAATCCCTTTTCAGATGGTTCCCTCTCCGACGGTGAGTGAGGTGATAGTCTCCTATGGTTCCCTCTCCGACGGTGAGTGAGGTGGTAAGTCCTTTTCAGATGTTTCCCTCTCCGGCGATGAGTGAGGTGATAGTCTCCTATGGTTCCCTCTCCGACGGTGAGTGAGGTGGTAAGTCCTTTTCAGATGTTTCCCTCTCCGACGGTGAGTGAGGTGATAGTCTCCTATGGTTCCCTCTCCGACGGTGAGTGAGGTGGTAAGTCCTTTTCAGATGTTTCCCTCTCCGACGGTGAGTGAGGTGATAGTCTCCTATGGTTCCCTCTCCGACGGTGAGTGAGGTGGTAAGTCCTTTTCAGATGGTTCCCTCTCCGACGGTGAGTGAGGTGATAATCTCCTATGGTTCCCTCTCCGACGGTGAGTGAGGCGATAATTCCTTTTCAGATAGTTCCCTCTCCGACGGTGAGTGAGGCGATAATTCCTTTCAGATTATAATTTCCTATGGGTCCCTCTCCGACGGTGAGTGACATGATTCCCTTTCAGATTATAATGACCTATGGTTCTCTTCCCGATCCTGCGAAGATGGTATTTCCCACCAAGATTTTCTCAACGAGCGTTGTTGAAGTTAAAATCACCCAAGGTTCTCTTACCATTCATGCTAAGGAAGCAACCATCCCTGGTTCATTCATCATCTTGTGAAGCTCCAGATCCAGCTCCTGTAACCAGTCAGGACACATCTATATCAAGCATCTGAAACCAGCTCCTGCAACGTGTCAGGTATTCATTGTTTCTTTTGCAGGTATACAGGTTCTCGACAAGGAATCTCTTACGCAATCAACATCCAGATGGCATCTATAAGCCCATCATCCTATCCAGCAACCTCTAAATGGCATCTATAAGCCCATTCCCATCATCACTGCTACTATGTGAGCGCAAATTTCTGGGCACTCTAGTGTTCAATCATCTTCCACCCTCGGATTACGAAAGGCACGTCAGCCAATCTGCATCCTCAGGTCTAAGAAGATTGAACAGGGGCAACTGTTGTACCCCAAAATTTGCCCTCCCATATTCTTCAAAGATTTGCCAAGTCAAGCTTCAAATCTCCCCCAAGGGTTGCACAGTACAAAGGTCTCCTATACAGTCAAGACTAGGGTTTGTGTTCTGATCAAGGAAATGAAGTTTTCAAAGGTCCAATCAAGTCTCATATGCCTACAAATATGGTCAAGTATCCTCATATCAAGTTTCAAAGCATTCAGCTCAAAATTGCACAGTAAAAAACCCTAATTGCACTACAGTCAACTGTAGGGGCAAAATGGTCATTTGGCAGTCAAAAGGTCAAATTTTTGGTCAACATATCATTTTGAAGCCACAAACATCATTTGATCAATGCTTGATCATGATTCTCAAAATTTGGCTCAGAAATCATCAAGATGCAAAAGTTTCCTTATTTGGACAACTGAAAAAGTCAACTGAAATTGACCAGGGCATAACTTTCACATGGATTGTCAGAAAAATTCCATCCAAAGCTCATTTTGAAGAGAAAGACATTTCCTACAACTCATATTCATACTTCAAGTCCAAGAAATGCTCTCACAAAAAGTTATCAATTTCAACATTATAGGTCATTTTCAAAAGTCAACAAAAAGGGACTTTAAGTCAAAGGCCATAACTTGAGATTGGTAAATCAAAATGACATGGGACCAAAGGCATTGGTTAGAGGACTCAAAGACCTTTCAAAAATGTCCAAGAACATGAGAAAAGCTTAAAAATTGAGCAAGTTATGCCTTGTGGAAGTTGGGAAATGTTTGGATATTTTGAAAAGTCAACATTACTTCAAATGACCTAAAATTGCTAATGGACCCATTTTTATTCCATAATTCATCATCCCAAACATGTGCACGACCACTTGGCCCAAAAGGATATTGCGATGCTGGAGTTATGACCGATTGAGGGTAGTCAATGATATTGGGATCCTCTAAGAACCCGGTTACTTTTGATAGGACAGGTATGAACCAACAAACTGAAAGAGGGTAGTACCCAGACCCCATGCTGGCCTAAAACCTAAGGGCTCTCTCTTGTGTGGCTTGTGTGCCTTCATACTTGACTATCTGCATGCTTGTTACCTAACACGTGTTTCTTGCAGGTTTTGTTTTAGTCCTTAACAAGGGCTCATAACAGGGTTACCTACATTACCCCATGCATAGCATAATATCATACCATTGCATACATCCTAACCCATTTCAAGGATCTCAAGGGCTTGTGATGCAGGTCATGGTGAATCAACTGTCTAGAAAGGGGCAGAGGGGATTTATTTTCCTCTAGACAAGGTTGTCAGGGGCTATGACCCACTAGATATGGTGAGCCTTTGACCCTTGAAGAAGGATTCTCAACAACATGAAGTTCCTTCAATCAAGTTACCGGTTCTCAACTCTAACAAGTTTCTCTGTTTACCCCGCGAGGTCCTTGAAATCATTGCATTCATATCATTGCATAACAGGTACCCATTATCTGCAGGTTACTTACCTTCTTCGCTGTTTATTTCAGCAGCCTCGTCATGAATCCTGAATCCTCAACCGAGCACACTATCAAGGCCCTCCAGGCTCAGAACGCCCAATTCCAAGGGTTGATCATGAACTTGACCCAGGGGCAACAAGATCTGAAGGCTCTGCTCTTGAAGAAGGAAAAGAAGAAGAAGAGGACTGTTTTGTTCAGCCCTAGACGCAGATCTGGGAACACACTGCAGACGGAAACTGAGAGGACTACCCCATCTGTGAGGGAAAGCAGTCACCATGAGAGAGAGGTGCCTAGTCCAGTGGTCTCCGACAACGAGACAGATTTCAACGACGAACAATACCCCCCTGCTGACGACAAGTACAAGCAGTTGGAAGACCGTTTGAATGCTACGGAAATACAACAGGTACCTGGGCTGGATTTTGGAGATCTGGGTTTGTCTACTGGTGTGATCATCCCTCGGAAGTTCAAAGCACCATCCTTCACCAAATATGACGGGGCGTCTTGTCCCAAGCTACATCTCAGGTCTTATGTTCGGAAAATCCAACCATACTCAGCGGATAAGAACTTGTGGATCCACTTCTTCCAGGAAAGTCTTTCAGGGACTCACCTCGAATGGTTCTATCAGCTGGATGGGACCAAAGTTCGTAACTGGGAGGAGTTGGCAACTGCTTTCTATAAGCAGTATCAATATAATGCCGACCTTGCTCCTACACGTACCTAACTCCAGGGTATGTCGTTGGGATCAGGTGAAGGTTTCAACGAGTACGCACAAAGATGGAGAGACCTTGCTGGAAGGGTGCAGCCTCCCTTAACTGACTGGGAGCTCGTTGATATGTTCTTGGGGACCCTATCCGGGCCATTCTTCAATCATCTCATTGGTAATTCATCTGCGGGATTTACCAACCTCATCCTGACTGGCGAAAGAATTGAAGCTGGTATCAAGAGTGGGAAAATCCAAGAGGCCACACCTTCTGACACTCACAAAAAGCCTCACACGGGAAAGAAAGAATCTAATGCTGCATACAACCAAAAGAGTCGTCGTGACCAACATGCAGGGGCAGTCATGATTTCTGGTTCTGCACCATGCCGCCAACCACAAAAGGGAAACCAGCGAAGGCCGGACGAGCCTAAAAGACAATTCACCAACATTAACATGCCATGGTCACAAGCATTGCAGCACATGTTGAAAATGAACCTGATTGCGGTGATCAACCCTCCTGCAAATCCCAAGACCTCCTCTCCAAGCTACAACCCAGAAGCGAGGTGTGCTTATCATTCTGATAGCCTGGGGCACGATACTGAGGACTGTTGGGCACTGAAGTACAAGATTCAGAACATGATCGATGCCAAAGAGATCGAGTTCGAGCCTGCCGAGACTCCCAACGTGATCACTGCTCCATTGCCAAAACATGGCTAGGGTCGAGAGATTTTTGTTCATTTGAATTCAAGTTGTATCTTTCTTTTCTTGTTCAGATAAACAATTATCATGTTAAACTCTTTTATTTCATGAATGCATTACACATGTCTGTCTTGATTTAATTATGTTTACTATGCTTAAAACTGCTTTCATATTTTTGTGATGGTCAACTCTTAATTGAAAATTCTAAGCCTCTTGAGGGAGGATGACGAAAACGATACCACAATCTACAGTATGCTTTTGAACAGACCCCGCTGATGAGGTACAGGCATTGTTTCAAATCCTAAACACTGGAGTTATAAGGAAGATAATACCTCGTTAACCCCTCTGAGCCAAAGAAGTAGGAGTTTTTCTTTTCGAAATTTAAAATCCTTAATCATAACCTGGGGCAGGGTAGTCTCTCAGTTGATCCGAGTGCATAACGAATGGCACCAAAGAAGTCCTTACCAAACAAAAGACAGTGATGGTTCAGAACAATCATAAAGACAGACAGTCGTTATAAAAATAAAAAAATAAAAAAAAATAAAAAAATCATAACTGAAAAGCCCAAGAAGTCAGAACCTATAAAAGGGACTTATGAAACCAGGGCATCCCGCTGACTGTAATTCCAAAAAGGAAACAGTTCAGGCAAAAAAAGAAAGGGATAACGAAAAACAAAAAAAGGGTCATACAAACCTTCAAAAGAATGGCCGCCTGTTCAGAATAAATCACCAATACCTGAACCATCACCGGAAAATTAGAGCAAAGACTCAAACAAGGTCTGACGTATGATCAACTGAGTGTAGGTTTGAAGAACATCACGAAGAGCGGGTGGGTACAAATAATTTGAGCCTTTATCCTTTGTTTTTTAAACCGTGAACCAGGCCACGTTACAACCCTTAAAAGTCCTAGCTGAAGCATGGGTTAGTTCGAAAGCGTACTGTTACAAAGGTATCCTGACTCCTTAAGGCTCGCTGTAAAAATTTTGAGTTGACATCACGTTCTACAAAATCCATTTGCCTTTATTGAAAAATGTATTTTCAAAAATTTCAAGACAGACATAAACTTTGCATTCTTAAGATAACATTGCTTGCATATGATTATTTGTCTGAACAACAAAGAACTTTGCGCAACGAATATCCGATGAACGAAGATCTTCTCAACAAAAGAGTCCCTCTAGTGGAAGGAGCACTGTCAATCAAGGGGCATGGCATGATCAAAGACTATCATCTAGGGCAGTCCAGTCACCACCTGGAGAATCACTCAAGATGTCTAACAACAGGGGCAACTCCCTACATTCTGAGAGCGTGGACATAGTCGAAAAAATACTACGCATAATCAAAGACCCGCTAGGTTGACATACCTAGGCAAAAATAAGGGCTTCCCGGCGAACCAAAAGGGTTCGGGCAAAATGAAGGGATGAAAATGAAAAAATATGTACACCCGGCAAGTCGAAAACCTGAAAAGGCGGCTTGGGCAAAAGTGGGTATCCTGGTGGACTGAAAACCCGAAAGGGCGGTCCAGACAAAAGTTAGGGATCAAAGCGTACGACTATGTTCCGGTATCTCGTCACTTGTCTACCCGAAGATTTGTCAATCACCCACACAGGTATCCTCTTCCCTCACCTCCGAAACAGGGGCAATAATGAGTTATCCAGGCGATCCAATTGCTCTGTTAACCAACGTACAAGGGAAAGATCAACATAAGGATGATTACCATCTACCTTTACAAATTCCAGATCGTGGGTTAACATCCGAGACCAAACAGGACAATCATCCACTTAATCAAAATCATGCAACCCTACACCGGTTCCTTCTCAATTTTCATCCAGAAGTTTTACACAAACTTATCCCGAAGCAACCTTACCCCGGTTCCTCCAGAAATCTTACATGGATTTATCCCAAGGCAACCTAACCCCGGTTCCTCCAGAAATCTTACATGGATTTATCCCAAGGCAACCTAACCCCGGTTCCTCCAGAAATCTTACATGGATTTATCCCAAGGCAACCTAACCCCGGTTCCTCCAGAAATCTTACATGGATTTATCCCAAGGTAACCTAACCCCGGTTACTCCAGAAATCTTACATGGATTCATCCCAAGACAACCTAACCCCGGTTCCTCCAGAAGTCTTACATGGACCTATCTCAAGATGACCTAACCCCGGTTCATCAAGAAGTTTTTACACAAACTTATCCAAGTAACCTAACCCCGGTTCCTTCAAGAGCCTCACATGGACTTATCTCAAGATGACCTTACCTCGGTTCATCAAGAAGTTTTTACACAAACTTATCCAGGCAACCTAACCTCGGTTCCCCCCAGAAGTCTTATATGGATTTAGCTCAAGATAACCTCACCCCGGTTCATCAAGAAGTTTTACATGAACTTACCTCACCAAGCAACCCTACACCGGTTCCCTCTCTTCAAGATGCAGTTTTACATGGACTCGTCACCCAGAAACCCTACACAGGTTCTCCCTTTCCAAAAACGAAGTTTTACACGAACTCATCAAAGTAATCCTACACAGATTCCTTCTCCATTTCAGATGTGGTTTTACACGAGCTCATCAGCAGGCAACCCTACATAGGTTCCCTCTTTCAACTTACAAAATTACAGTTCAAAATCTCCCCAGGAGAGTCCAATCCAGTCTCCCCAGGAAAGTTGGAATTCATATCCCCAAGCAGTAAGCTTATCCCCAGTAGATTCTGGAAGCTTACCCTCACGAAGCACGAACTCGTCTCCCGGCTTTATTCAAAGAGTTATTTCCTTACCAGGATATAACTGGGTTATCCTCAGCCAAAAGCCACGGAAAGAGCGTCCCCGACGAAATCTCTTATCCCCAGCGAAGTCTATCAACACTTCCGACAATAAGGGTATCCCCAGCAAGTAATTATCAACAACTCAGCAAAGTATCTCTCTCCCCACAGAGTATTGCTCCCCAGCATGGTCGCTAGAGTATTTTTCTCCCCGCAGAATCTTCCATTTGCCAAGTTTATTCCGCGACGGAGTCATCTTCTACAAGTATTCTTGCAGTTATCATCCCCAGTGGAAGCAAAATCTATTCTTCAACATCAGCCCAGGATATGACTTCCCGGCGCCCGTCAAGGATTTACTTTCCTAGACGAAAACATACATTCATAAAACATCACATACATCATTATAGCATGCATAGACGCATTATATCATACAAATCTCATTTATGTTGAGAACATCATCGCTTGATCCATATCATGCATTGCATATGACTGACCTTTACCTTTCAGGAAAGATGCAGTTGAAATTCTCAATCATATTTCAAGACCTAGACCGGTTCAGTTAATCGACTCAAAAGATTTCTTATCCAGTCCAAGGCCTTCTCTAGTCCAGCTAAATCGACTCCCAACAGATTTTTCTGATGAAGACTCAGTAGAAGTTATCAGGTTATAATTTCAGATGGTTCCCTCTCCGACGGTGAGTGAGGTGATAATTCCTTTTCAGATGGTTCCCTCTCCGACGGTGAGTGAGGTGATAATTCCTTTTCAGATGGTTCCCTCTCCGACGGTGAGTGAGGTGGTAATCCCTTTTCAGATGGTTCCCTCTCCGACGGTGAGTGAGGTGATAGTCTCCTATGGTTCCCTCTCCGACGGTGAGTGAGGTGGTAAGTCCTTTTCAGATGTTTCCCTCTCCGGCGATGAGTGAGGTGATAGTCTCCTATGGTTCCCTCTCCGACGGTGAGTGAGGTGGTAAGTCCTTTTCAGATGTTTCCCTCTCCGACGGTGAGTGAGGTGATAGTCTCCTATGGTTCCCTCTCCGACGGTGAGTGAGGTGGTAAGTCCTTTTCAGATGTTTCCCTCTCCGACGGTGAGTGAGGTGATAGTCTCCTATGGTTCCCTCTCCGACGGTGAGTGAGGTGGTAAGTCCTTTTCAGATGGTTCCCTCTCCGACGGAGAGTGAGGTGATAATCTCCTATGGTTCCCTCTCCGACGGTGAGTGAGGCGATAATTCCTTTTCAGATAGTTCCCTCTCCGACGGTGAGTGAGGCGATAATTCCTTTCAGATTATAATTTCCTATGGGTCCCTCTCCGACGGTGAGTGACATGATTCCCTTTCAGATTATAATGACCTATGGTTCTCTTCCCGATCCTGCGAAGATGGTATTTCCCACCAAGATTTTCTCAACGAGCGTTGTTGAAGTTAAAATCACCCAAGGTTCTCTTACCATTCATGCTAAGGAAGCAACCATCCCTGGTTCATTCATCATCTTGTGAAGCTCCAGATCCAGCTCCTGTAACCAGTCAGGACACATCTATATCAAGCATCTGAAACCAGCTCCTGCAACGTGTCAGGTATTCATTGTTTCTTTTGCAGGTATACAGGTTCTCGACAAGGAATCTCTTACGCAATCAACATCCAGATGGCATCTATAAGCCCATCATCCTATCCAGCAACCTCTAAATGGCATCTATAAGCCCATTCCCATCATCACTGCTACTATGTGAGCGCAAATTTCTGGGCACTCTAGTGTTCAATCATCTTCCACCCTCGGATTACGAAAGGCACGTCAGCCAATCTGCATCCTCAGGTCTAAGAAGATTGAACAGGGGCAACTGTTGTACCCCAAAATTTGCCCTCCCATATTCTTCAAAGATTTGCCAAGTCAAGCTTCAAATCTCCCCCAAGGGTTGCACAGTACAAAGGTCTCCTATACAGTCAAGACTAGGGTTTGTGTTCTGATCAAGGAAATGAAGTTTTCAAAGGTCCAATCAAGTCTCATATGCCTACAAATATGGTCAAGTATCCTCATATCAAGTTTCAAAGCATTCAGCTCAAAATTGCACAGTAAAAAACCCTAATTGCACTACAGTCAACTGTAGGGGCAAAATGGTCATTTGGCAGTCAAAAGGTCAAATTTTTGGTCAACATATCATTTTGAAGCCACAAACATCATTTGATCAATGCTTGATCATGATTCTCAAAATTTGGCTCAGAAATCATCAAGATGCAAAAGTTTCCTTATTTGGACAACTGAAAAAGTCAACTGAAATTGACCAGGGCATAACTTTCACATGGATTGTCAGAAAAATTCCATCCAAAGCTCATTTTGAAGAGAAAGACATTTCCTACAACTCATATTCATACTTCAAGTCCAAGAAATGCTCTCACAAAAAGTTATCAATTTCAACATTATAGGTCATTTTCAAAAGTCAACAAAAAGGGACTTTAAGTCAAAGGCCATAACTTGAGATTGGTAAATCAAAATGACATGGGACCAAAGGCATTGGTTAGAGGACTCAAAGACCTTTCAAAAATGTCCAAGAACATGAGAAAAGCTTAAAAATTGAGCAAGTTATGCCTTGTGGAAGTTGGGAAATGTTTGGATATTTTGAAAAGTCAACATTACTTCAAATGACCTAAAATTGCTAATGGACCCATTTTTATTCCATAATTCATCATCCCAAACATGTGCACGACCACTTGGCCCAAAAGGATATTGCGATGCTGGAGTTATGACCGATTGAGGGTAGTCAATGATATTGGGATCCTCTAAGAACCCGGTTACTTTTGATAGGACAGGTATGAACCAACAAACTGAAAGAGGGTAGTACCCAGACCCCATGCTGGCCTAAAACCTAAGGGCTCTCTCTTGTGTGGCTTGTGTGCCTTCATACTTGACTATCTGCATGCTTGTTACCTAACACGTGTTTCTTGCAGGTTTTGTTTTAGTCCTTAACAAGGGCTCATAACAGGGTTACCTACATTACCCCATGCATAGCATAATATCATACCATTGCATACATCCTAACCCATTTCAAGGATCTCAAGGGCTTGTGATGCAGGTCATGGTGAATCAACTGTCTAGAAAGGGGCAGAGGGGATTTATTTTCCTCTAGACAAGGTTGTCAGGGGCTATGACCCACTAGATATGGTGAGCCTTTGACCCTTGAAGAAGGATTCTCAACAACATGAAGTTCCTTCAATCAAGTTACCGGTTCTCAACTCTAACAAGTTTCTCTGTTTACCCCGCGAGGTCCTTGAAATCATTGCATTCATATCATTGCATAACAGGTACCCATTATCTGCAGGTTACTTACCTTCTTCGCTGTTTATTTCAGCAGCCTCGTCATGAATCCTGAATCCTCAACCGAGCACACTATCAAGGCCCTCCAGGCTCAGAACGCCCAATTCCAAGGGTTGATCATGAACTTGACCCAGGGGCAACAAGATCTGAAGGCTCTGCTCTTGAAGAAGGAAAAGAAGAAGAAGAGGACTGTTTTGTTCAGCCCTAGACGCAGATCTGGGAACACACTGCAGACGGAAACTGAGAGGACTACCCCATCTGTGAGGGAAAGCAGTCACCATGAGAGAGAGGTGCCTAGTCCAGTGGTCTCCGACAACGAGACAGATTTCAACGACGAACAATACCCCCCTGCTGACGACAAGTACAAGCAGTTGGAAGACCGTTTGAATGCTACGGAAATACAACAGGTACCTGGGCTGGATTTTGGAGATCTGGGTTTGTCTACTGGTGTGATCATCCCTCGGAAGTTCAAAGCACCATCCTTCACCAAATATGACGGGGCGTCTTGTCCCAAGCTACATCTCAGGTCTTATGTTCGGAAAATCCAACCATACTCAGCGGATAAGAACTTGTGGATCCACTTCTTCCAGGAAAGTCTTTCAGGGACTCACCTCGAATGGTTCTATCAGCTGGATGGGACCAAAGTTCGTAACTGGGAGGAGTTGGCAACTGCTTTCTATAAGCAGTATCAATATAATGCCGACCTTGCTCCTACACGTACCTAACTCCAGGGTATGTCGTTGGGATCAGGTGAAGGTTTCAACGAGTACGCACAAAGATGGAGAGACCTTGCTGGAAGGGTGCAGCCTCCCTTAACTGACTGGGAGCTCGTTGATATGTTCTTGGGGACCCTATCCGGGCCATTCTTCAATCATCTCATTGGTAATTCATCTGCGGGATTTACCGACCTCATCCTGACTGGCGAAAGAATTGAAGCTGGTATCAAGAGTGGGAAAATCCAAGAGGCCACACCTTCTGACACTCACAAAAAGCCTCACACGGGAAAGAAAGAATCTAATGCTGCATACAACCAAAAGAGTCGTCGTGACCAACATGCAGGGGCAGTCATGATTTCTGGTTCTGCACCATGCCGCCAACCACAAAAGGGAAACCAGCGAAGGCCGGACGAGCCTAAAAGACAATTCACCAACATTAACATGCCATGGTCACAAGCATTGCAGCACATGTTGAAAATGAACCTGATTGCGGTGATCAACCCTCCTGCAAATCCCAAGACCTCCTCTCCAAGCTACAACCCAGAAGCGAGGTGTGCTTATCATTCTGATAGCCTGGGGCACGATACTGAGGACTGTTGGGCACTGAAGTACAAGATTCAGAACATGATCGATGCCAAAGAGATCGAGTTCGAGCCTGCCGAGACTCCCAACGTGATCACTGCTCCATTGCCAAAACATGGCTAGGGTCGAGAGATTTTTGTTCATTTGAATTCAAGTTGTATCTTTCTTTTCTTGTTCAGATAAACAATTATCATGTTAAACTCTTTTATTTCATGAATGCATTACACATGTCTGTCTTGATTTAATTATGTTTACTATGCTTAAAACTGCTTTCATATTTTTGTGATGGTCAACTCTTAATTGAAAATTCTAAGCCTCTTGAGGGAGGATGACGAAAACGATACCACAATCTACAGTATGCTTTTGAACAGACCCCGCTGATGAGGTACAGGCATTGTTTCAAATCCTAAACACTGGAGTTATAAGGAAGATAATACCTCGTTAACCCCTCTGAGCCAAAGAAGTAGGAGTTTTTCTTTTCGAAATTTAAAATCCTTAATCATAACCTGGGGCAGGGTAGTCTCTCAGTTGATCCGAGTGCATAACGAATGGCACCAAAGAAGTCCTTACCAAACAAAAGACAGTGATGGTTCAGAACAATCATAAAGACAGACAGTCGTTATAAAAATAAAAAAATAAAAAAAAATAAAAAAATCATAACTGAAAAGCCCAAGAAGTCAGAACCTATAAAAGGGACTTATGAAACCAGGGCATCCCGCTGACTGTAATTCCAAAAAGGAAACAGTTCAGGCAAAAAAAGAAAGGGATAACGAAAAACAAAAAAAGGGTCATACAAACCTTCAAAAGAATGGCCGCCTGTTCAGAATAAATCACCAATACCTGAACCATCACCGGAAAATTAGAGCAAAGACTCAAACAAGGTCTGACGTATGATCAACTGAGTGTAGGTTTGAAGAACATCACGAAGAGCGGGTGGGTACAAATAATTTGAGCCTTTATCCTTTGTTTTTTAAACCGTGAACCAGGCCACGTTACAACCCTTAAAAGTCCTAGCTGAAGCATGGGTTAGTTCGAAAGCGTACTGTTACAAAGGTATCCTGACTCCTTAAGGCTCGCTGTAAAAATTTTGAGTTGACATCACGTTCTACAAAATCCATTTGCCTTTATTGAAAAATGTATTTTCAAAAATTTCAAGACAGACATAAACTTTGCATTCTTAAGATAACATTGCTTGCATATGATTATTTGTCTGAACAACAAAGAACTTTGCGCAACGAATATCCGATAAACGAAGATCTTCTCAACAAAAGAGTCCCTCTAGTGGAAGGAGCACTGTCAATCAAGGGGCATGGCATGATCAAAGACTATCATCTAGGGCAGTCCAGTCACCACCTGGAGAATCACTCAAGATGTCTAACAACAGGGGCAACTCCCTACATTCTGAGAGCGTGGACATAGTCGAAAAAATACTACGCATAATCAAAGACCCGCTAGGTTGACATACCTAGGCAAAAATAAGGGCTTCCCGGCGAACCAAAAGGGTTCGGGCAAAATGAAGGGATGAAAATGAAAAAATATGTACACCCGGCAAGTCGAAAACCTGAAAAGGCGGCTTGGGCAAAAGTGGGTATCCTGGTGGACTGAAAACCCGAAAGGGCGGTCCAGACAAAAGTTAGGGATCAAAGCGTACGACTATGTTCTAGTATCTCGTCACTTGTCTACCCGAAGATTTGTCAATCACCCACACAGGTATCCTCTTCCCTCACCTCTGAAACAGGGGCAATAATGAGTTATCCAGGCGATCCAATTGCTCTGTTAACCAACGTACAAGGGAAAGATCAACATAAGGATGATTACCATCTACCTTTACAAATTCCAGATCGTGGGTTAACATCCGAGACCAAACAGGACAATCATCCACTTAATCAAAATCATGCAACCCTACACCGGTTCCTTCTCAATTTTCATCCAGAAGTTTTACACAAACTTATCCCGAAGCAACCTTACCCCGGTTCCTCCAGAAATCTTACATGGATTTATCCCAAGGCAACCTAACCCCGGTTCCTCCAGAAATCTTACATGGATTTATCCCAAGGCAACCTAACCCCGGTTCCTCCAGAAATCTTACATGGATTTATCCCAAGGCAACCTAACCCCGGTTCCTCCAGAAATCTTACATGGATTTATCCCAAGGTAACCTAACCCCGGTTACTCCAGAAATCTTACATGGATTCATCCCAAGACAACCTAACCCCGGTTCCTCCAGAAGTCTTACATGGACCTATCTCAAGATGACCTAACCCCGGTTCATCAAGAAGTTTTTACACAAACTTATCCAAGTAACCTAACCCCGGTTCCTTCAAGAGCCTCACATGGACTTATCTCAAGATGACCTTACCTCGGTTCATCAAGAAGTTTTTACACAAACTTATCCAGGCAACCTAACCTCGGTTCCCCCCAGAAGTCTTATATGGATTTAGCTCAAGATAACCTCACCCCGGTTCATCAAGAAGTTTTACATGAACTTACCTCACCAAGCAACCCTACACCGGTTCCCTCTCTTCAAGATGCAGTTTTACATGGACTCGTCACCCAGAAACCCTACACAGGTTCTCCCTTTCCAAAAACGAAGTTTTACACGAACTCATCAAAGTAATCCTACACAGATTCCTTCTCCGTTTCAGATGCGGTTTTACACGAGCTCATCAGCAGGCAACCCTACATAGGTTCCCTCTTTCAACTTACAAAATTACAGTTCAAAATCTCCCCAGGAGAGTCCAATCCAGTCTCCCCAGGAAAGTTGGAATTCATATCCCCAAGCAGTAAGCTTATCCCCAGTAGATTCTGGAAGCTTACCCTCACGAAGCACGAACGCATCTCCCGACTTTATTCAAAGAGTTATTTCCTTACCAGGATATAACTGGGTTATCCTCAGCCAAAAGCCACGGAAAGAGCGTCCCCGACGAAATCTCTTATCCCCAGCGAAGTCTATCAACACTTCCGACAATAAGGGTATCCCCAGCAAGTAATTATCAACAACTCAGCAAAGTATCTCTCTCCCCACAGAGTATTGCTCCCCAGCATGGTCGCTAGAGTATTTTTCTCCCCGCAGAATCTTCCATTTGCCAAGTTTATTCCGCGACGGAGTTATCTTCTACCGGTATTCTTGCAGTTATCATCCCCAGCGGAAGCAAAATCTATTCTTCAACATCAGCCCAGGATATGACTTCCCGGCGCCCATCAAGGATTTACTTTCCTAGACGAAAACATACATTCATAAAACATCACATACATCATTATAGCATGCATAGACGCATTATATCATACAAATCTCATTTATGTTGAGAACATCATCGCTTGATCCATATCATGCATTGCATATGACTGACCTTTACCTTTCAGGAAAGATGCAGTTGAAATTCTCAATCATATTTCAAGACCTAGACCGGTTCAGTTAATCGACTCAAAATATTTCTTATCCAGTCCAAGGCCTTCTCTAGTCCAGCTAAATCGACTCCCAACAGATTTTTCTGATGAAGACTCAGTAGAAGTTATCAGGTTATAATTTCAGATGGTTCCCTCTCCAACGGTGAGTGAGGTGATAATTCCTTTTCAGATGGTTCCCTCTCCGACGGTGAGTGAGGTGATAATTCCTTTTCAGATGGTTCCCTCTCCGACGGTGAGTGAGGTGGTAATCCCTTTTCAGATGGTTCCCTCTCCGACGGTGAGTGAGGTGATAGTCTCCTATGGTTCCCTCTCCGACGGTGAGTGAGGTGGTAAGTCCTTTTCAGATGTTTCCCTCTCCGGCGGTGAGTGAGGTGATAGTCTCCTATGGTTCCCTCTCCGACGGTGAGTGAGGTGGTAAGTCCTTTTCAGATGTTTCCCTCTCCGACGGTGAGTGAGGTGATAGTCTCCTATGGTTCCCTCTCCGACGGTGAGTGAGGTGGTAAGTCCTTTTCAGATGTTTCCCTCTCCGACGGTGAGTGAGGTGATAGTCTCCTATGGTTCCCTCTCCGACGGTGAGTGAGGTGGTAAGTCCTTTTCAGATGGTTCCCTCTCCGACGGTGAGTGAGGTGATAATCTCCTATGGTTCCCTCTCCGACGGTGAGTGAGGCGATAATTCCTTTTCAGATAGTTCCCTCTTCGACGGTGAGTGAGGCGATAATTCCTTTCAGATTATAATTTCCTATGGGTCCCTCTCCGACGGTGAGTGAGATGATTCCCTTTCAGATTATAATGACCTATGGTTCTCTTCCCGATCCTGCGAAGATGGTATTTCCCACCAAGATTTTCTCAACGAGCGTTGTTGAAGTTAAAATCACCCAAGGTTCTCTTACCATTCATGCTAAGGAAGCAACCATCCCTGGTTCATTCATCATCTTGTGAAGCTCCAGATCCAGCTCCTGTAACCAGTCAGGACACATCTATATCAAGCATCTGAAACCAGCTCCTGCAACGTGTCAGGTATTCATTGTTTCTTTTGCAGGTATACAGGTTCTCTACAAGGAATCTCTTACGCAATCAACATCCAGATGGCATCTATAAGCCCATCATCCTATCCAGCAATCTCTAAATGGCATCTATAAGCCCATTCCCATCATCACTGCTACTATGTGAGCGCAAATTTCTGGGCACTCTAGTGTTCAATCATCTTCCACCCTCGGATTACGAAAGGCACGTCAGCCAATCTGCATCCTCAGGTCTAAGAAGATTGAACAGGGGCAACTGTTGTACCCCAAAATTTGCCCTCCCATATTCTTCAAAGATTTGCCAAGTCAAGCTTCAAATCTCCCCCAAGGGTTGCACAGTGCAAAGGTCTCCTATACAGTCAAGACTAGGGTTTGTGTTCTGATCAAGGAAATGAAGTTTTCAAAGGTCCAATCAAGTCTCATATGCCTACAAATATGGTCAAGTATCCTCATATCAAGTTTCAAAGCATTCAGCTCAAAATTGCACAATCAAAAACCCTAATTGCACTACAGTCAACTGTAGGGGCAAAATGGTCATTTGGCAGTCAAAAGGTCAAATTTTTGGTCAACATATCATTTTGAAGCCACAAACATCATTTGATCAATGCTTGATCATGATTCTCAAAATTTGGCTCAGAAATCATCAAGATGCAAAAGTTTCCTTATTTGGACAACTGAAAAAGTCAACTGAAATTGACCAGGGCATAACTTTCACATGGATTGTCAGAAAAATTCCATCCAAAGCTCATTTTGAAGAGAAAGACATTTCCTACAACTCATCTTCATACTTCAAGTCCAAGAAATGCTCTCACAAAAAGTTATCAATTTCAACATTATAGGTCATTTTCAAAAGTCAACAAAAAGGGACTTTAAGTCAAAGGCCATAACTTGAGATTGGTACATCAAAATTACATGGGACCAAAGGCATTGGTTAGAGGACTCAAAGGCCTTTCCAAAATGTCCAAGAACATGAGAAAAGCTTAAAAATTGAGCAAGTTATGCCTTGTGGAAGTTGGGAAATGTTTGGATATTTTGAAAAGTCAACATTACTTCAAATGACCTAAAATTGCTAATGGGCCCATTTTTCTTCCATAATTCATCATCCCAAACATGTGCACGACCACTTGGCCCAAAAGGAAGTATTTTCTCATTTTTTATTTATTTATTTGAATTTTTATTTATATTAATTCATTTAAATCATTTAAATATATGAAAAATACTTAATTTAACCTAACAAATCTTTTTGCACATGTTTTAGACTCAATAATTCATGCACATTCAAATATGGGAAGATTTGGTTTGATTGGATCCTAATTGACACAAAATTGCATGGAAAAAGATATGAAAAAGATCCTTAAAATCAAATTTTCAAAAAAACCATCATTGCATTGGATTTGTTCTACTTTTCTTGACCTAATTCACTCAATACAAATGCATGATCACAACCCTAATGAGAACAGACACTAAGCTGCGCTAAAGAACACAAAGCAAACTTGAAATTTTTCTCCAAAAAGTCAATTCTGAAAACAGCCTTCCAGGACGATTCAGGTCTCAATTCTTGTTCCAATAGCTTCCTCAAACATCCCTGAACACATTCCAATCAAAGACAATCATCAAAACACCAGGAATTGGTAACATGAACGCAAACTGTATCAAGAAAAATCCATGATCGTATTTTAATTTCTAGACATTCTCATAGCATTTTAATGGTTGATTCATGTTCATTATGAAGTTTTGAAGCTAACCAATGCATTTAATTGTCTTTTTATGTTGTATACACGATTTCACCATGTTTGCGTTTTAGGGTTTACAGGACCTCCAATTGGGGACTTTGTAATGGGGAAAAATTAGCCCTCAAGACCACCACCATTCAAACCAGTGCACTTGGACGAAGGCAATGGAACCCTCGCGCTCAATTTATGAGCGTTAGAGGGCTAATCGTTATTTTCCCATAAGCTGCCTAACAGAACGCATATAAAACCGTTGCCCAATGTTTTTGTTTTCAGGAACATGAGGAAGACGACTTTGTGGCTGCCAACGATTGGCTAATTTAAATCTCGCGCGCTTTAACCCACTAACATCATGTTTTTATTTATTATATTTGTATGTTATTATATGTTAAACGTGCAAGTGATGGTTCAGTGGCAAACGCGTTGGTTGGAAAGGTACATGACCTGGGTTCGAGCCCCAGGTCTTACATGTTTCCATATTATTTTTCAATAGCAATTACCATGTGCTTCAAGGCTGCAGACGCATCATATTCCTTCATCATCTATCCATCCACGTGCACATTGGAATCAGATCAAAGGCTGAGAGTTGGAGAATACGCTACGCCCTAGTCAACGTGCCAGCACGTGAGTCAAAAAGTCCAATAAGGCCAAAGTCAAATGGGCCTGAATTGCTAAAACTGCACTGTGATACGGTGGGAGAACTGACTAGTGTTTTTGTGTTTGTATTCGCAAATGTTTCGGTTGAGCAAGAGTCGCCACCGACTTTTTATTTTATCCTAAGGAAAGGTTAAAAAGCACAGCAAAAACCTTTGAGATGTTTTCTTGGGTTCGGGGAGTAGATTATAGAAAGGGAAGGTATTAGCACCCTTTCTATCCATGGTTATCCATGGGCTCTTAGTTACTTGCTTAGATCAACTTGCCTTGATTTTCAATTGTTTGAAATGGTGCTTTGTGTGTGTGTTTGAAATTGTTTTGAAAAGAGGCCAATGTGGTGGCAACCTTTGTAATGATCCATGTTGGGATGTATATAAAGGTGTATGTCTTTTGAAAAGTTTTCCATGTTTTTGAAAGTTGTTTTGAAAGTGTATTGTGAAGTGTGGTTTTGAAAAATAGGCAAGTGTTTTTGTTTTGCAAGTTGGCAAGTAACCAAGAGCTATCTACCCTAAATTTCTCAAAGGTCTTTGCTATGTTTCAACCCTTTTAACAATTTTGTTCCACCATTGAATTTGGTGGACAACCTTGTGTTAGGATGTGAAAGGGACAGGCGCGGGTCATCGTTTAGACCATAATTGCAACGGCGTTAAATGTCTTTGGTCAATTTTCTTTAAAAGGGACTTGATCATTTTATTTAAGCAACATTTTGTGGGACAATGATCATTTTGATTGTTTGTTTTACCCAAAGAAGTTCAACATGCAATATGGCCCAATTATTTGAAGGCAACAAAGTGGAATACCCTAGGGGTGTTAGTGTGCAAGTGTGTTTTATTGCATACAAGAGTTTTTCTTTGAATTAGGTTTTTCTATTTCATTGATTTTATCTTGCCATACACGTCCTAATTACTAGCAATAAGAAGCGGAAATATAAAATCCTACGCTATTACAACAATTAGGGGAGGGGGATACACATTTGTACATGGGGGGTTCAACGAGAAAAATAGACAAAAAAGAAAATAGCAAAAAACAAGATATATATAGAGAGAGAGGGAGCCCGCGCGCTGTTGGGAGGCCATCAGAAGTTCTGACCCAGATCCGCTGTCAGATGATCAACCTGTTGGTGAAACTGGATGAGTCAGAACTTCTGACTCTAGAACCTGCAAAACAGAACCTTGTTAGTGGGGAAACCAGAAGTTCTGATTTCCCTGCGCTGCAAGACAGAAGTTTGTTAGTGGAGAAACCAGAAGTTCTGATTCTGCTGAAAAGGCAATAACTCTCAGAGGTTCTGATGTCATTGACAGCAAAACAGGCTTCAGATGTGCTAACGTCAAAGTCAGCATTTGGCTTTTCCCTGTACTAATCAGAACATCTGCAATTCTGTTATTACTCCACAAAATAGGAAATATATTTGGAACAGATCCAGCAAAATAGCAAAAATGTTTCAGAGGTCAGAATCACCAAGGTCACAGGCAAGTCCTATACTGGCTCAGAACGTTCTGAGGTATGAGAGTCCTCAGAACATAAACAGCAACAACATGAATATTTACATTATGTTACTTGAATATGCACAGCTGATGATGCTTAACAGTGTGGTGAGGGTCAGCAGGTGCTTACCTAACTGTTTGGAAAGTGGTGGGTGAAAGTTAGCTTTTGGTTCTGGTGGTGTTCTGGACAGATTTGGAAAAGGGGAAGTAAAGGTGTATACGTGTATAGGGTCAGAAGTTTGGAAAGAGCGTTTTTGGTTTACAGAAAAGAGCTGGATGTTTGATGAAGTTTGAAGGTGAGAAACTTAAAGTTATGAAACAAGGCTGGAGATTTTGGCAGAGTTTCAGGATGCTACGTTGCTAGGAGTTTCGTTTCTCTCTTAGCAATTTTTCTGTTTCTTTTCTTGAACGTCTTTGGTAGTGGTGAAGACTCTCTATTTATAGGCAAAATCCTTGTGGATGCCTTGAACATTTAAGGCGCCAACAGAGTTTGAATTTGTTCTTTGACAGAAATTCCTGGGAAGTTGTGATAACAGCTATCTTTCAGCCTAGGTTGCAGCAGCAGGCGTAGATTGGGGAGAAGTGACCTCTGAAGTGGGCGGTGGCGTGAAGACCCATGCCAGAATCTGTGCAAAAGCGTTTTCCAAGCCACACGTGAATGCTCAGGAGTGGTTGGAAGCATTAATGGGCATTAAATGGTGACAAGACCTGTCAATACCAACATTCTGGTAATGGAAACCAGCGTTGAATCAGCAGCGTAAACCATGCTCTGGCCTTGGCTACCTGTTGTCTTAGTAAGCTCTGGAGATTCTCCTGGTTTTCTGGTACGTTCCTTGGATTTGCTTCTGGACAATCTGGACTTAGAGATTCTGTATCAATGTGACACCTATCCTTCTGACCTTTCATCTTCTGATTTCAACCTGTTCTGAAGGAGTCTTCATACTTTCCTGTTTCTCTTGCATTCCTTTAGCAAATTCTGACTGAGCTTGTGTAACTGCTGAAGGGGCATGTTCTGTTTGAGGCTTACATTCTGAACCACGTTTACAACTTCTGATTGAACTGATGTAGCTGCTGAAGAGCCAACTTCTGACCATGCTGAGCCAAGCTTGCAACTTCTGACCGTCTTCATCTGGGATGGGTCCAGAAGTTCTGAAGCGCTGATTTTTTCTAAAAACACTTATTTTAAAGAAGCATTCTAAGTACTTAGAAATTGATTGATTTTTTTTTTCAAGATAAAAGTGTTGTCTCTGGAGTTCGTGAGATCATCTTGCTCTTGTAAGTCACTTGCTTGGGCAAAGGATAACTCAGGACTTGGATTTGTTTCAGGGGACTTTGAAAAATCTAAGATGGTTTCCTGAAGAAAAGGAGGGCAAATTTTGGGGTACAACAGTTGCCCCTGTTCAATCTTCTTGAACCTGAAGAGTTAGATTGGCGAGTTTGCCTTTCGCGACTCGAAGGTAAAAGGAGATTGGACACCAGAGTGCCCGAAAATTTGCACTCGCTTAGTAGAGTATCAGCAATGTGATGGCGGGAATGGGCTTATAGATGCCATTTGGAGAGGTGATGGATAGGGAGATGGGCTTACAGATGCCATCTGGAGATGCGACAGAACCTTGTCGGGAATGGGCTTATAGATGCCATTTGGAAGTGTCGATCGCATAAGAGATTCCTTAGCGAGAAACTTGTATATTTTGAGAAAGACGGGTGTTTTCCTGGCTTGTTACAGGTGTTTGATCTTCAATCTCCTTATGCAGATGTGCCCTGGCTAGATACAGGTGTCGAGTCTACAATTGGTTGTTCACAGATGTGCCCTGGCTGGATACAGGAATCGAATCTGGGAATAGTTGTTAATAGATGTGCCCTGGCTGGATACAGGAATCGAATCTTCGAACTCTTCAGACGTGCCCTGGCTAGATACAGGAATCGAGTCTGGAAACGTGGTCCACAGATATGCCCTGGCTGGATACAGGAATCGAATCTGGGAATAGTTGTTAATAGATGTGCCCTGGCTGGATACAGGAATCGAATCTTCGAACTCTTCAGACGTGCCCTGGCTAGATACAGGAATCGAGTCTGGAAACGTGGTCCACAGATATGCCCTGGCTGGATACAGGAATCGAATCTGGGAATAGTTGTTAATAGATGTGCCCTGGCTGGATACAGGAATTGAATCTTCGAACTCTTCAGACGTGCCCTGGCTAGATACAGGAATCGAGTCTGGAAACGTGGTCCACAGATATGCCCTGGCTGGATACAGGAATCGAATCTGGGAATAGTTGTTAATAGATGTGCCCTGGCTGGATACAGGAATCGAATCTTCGAACTCTTCAGACGTGCCCTGGCTAGATACAGGAATCGAGTCTGGAAACTGATCACTCTCAGATGTGCCCTGGCTATATACAGGTATCGGATCTGGAATTGTGACAGTTGAAGGTAGTTTTCTTTGGGATTGTCTTTTTTTTCTGAAAAGGCAAAACATAAGTTGTATGCAATGTCATGATGTATAATATGCGTGATGTTTTAACATGAGACAGCGGTGTATGCACTTTATCATGTATGTAAGCGAGATGTATGACAGTGTGAAATGTTTATGAATGTGTCTTCGTCTTAGGAAAATAGATCTTTGACGATTGGCTGGGGAGTTGCCCTGTGGCCGAGATACTTTGCTGAAGTTTTGATGAGAGGTCTGCTGAGGACTTTAATGATGGATCCCGCTGGGGATAATGATGATAAACTCTGCTGGGGATGCCAAAGATAAACTCCGCTGGGGGTTGAAAGAACTTTGTTGGGGGCGATCTTCCGTGGCGATTAGCTGAGGATAACCCCAGTTATAAGCCCTCGTGAGGAATAACTCTGAATAAAGTTAGGGAGAGACGTCTGTATTCTGCAGGGAACCAGCTTCCAAAATCTACTGGGGATAAGCTTTAAGACCTGCCGGGGAACGTTTTGCCTTTTCAGGATTGACGGGGAATCAACTCAGCTTGGGGAAAGTACTACTGAACCTCGTTTTACTCTGCGGGGAGTTGAGATGATTTGGCCACATTCTTCAGTTGAACCTACCTTGGTACCTTGGCGGACAAAACAACCAGACTGCATTAGGCAAATTCACATTGCCCCTGTCTCTGATGTCACCTGTAATCAATCTCTTGTTTCATATGTAAATATTTATGAGTCAGCAATTTAATGTCAAATGCATATATCAAAAATGAACACTGGACGTTCTTCGCAAGACAAAACAGAAAAAGGAAAACAATGGTAATTTGTACGGACAAGTGAATTTGTATTGATTTAAACTTTGCCTGTGAATATGCGTTTTTGTACAAGAGGCTGACATCCTAGTAAGAGGACACCGCCAAATAACATAGAGTTTACAATTTGAAAAAAGAAACAAAACAGCTATGTGAACAATCCCACTGGGTTCCAACTCTGCTATTGCCTTTATGTCTCCGGGCGTCTCATCGCTTTGTTGCCTAATTTGAAGATGAAGTTGATTGGTCAATGCCGAAATCTGGAGCCAGATAGTTGATGCCGAATTCCGGATGCGAAGTGATCCAATGAGACATAGTGTTACGCTTTTATCCCTAACTTTTGCCTGGACCGCCCTTTCGGGTTTTCAGTCCACCGGGATACCCATTTTTGCCCAAGCCGCCCTTTCAGGTTTTCGACTTGCCGGGTGTACAGATTTTTATTCATTTCATCCCTTATTTTTTCCCGAACCCTTTTGGTTCGCCGGGAAGCCCTTATTTCTGCCTAGGTATGTCAACCTAGCGGGTCTTTTATTTATGCGTAGTATTTTTTCACTATGTCTGCATTGGCGGGGTGAGGAAGGTCGTCACCATCCATGGTGGTTAGGATCATGGCTCCTCCTGAGAACACACGTTTAACCACAAATGGCCCTTCGTAAGTAGGGGTCCATTTGCCTCGGGGATCACTTTGAGGAAGGATGATGCGTTTGATTACCAGGTCCCCAACTTGATACTCTTGCGGTCTGACTTTCTTGTTAAATGCCCTGATCATCTGTTTCTGATACGTTTGACCATGACAGATAGCAGTGAGCCTCTTTTCGTCAATCAGATTTAATTGATCAAGT
This sequence comes from Vicia faba, assembly GCA_948472305.1. NCBI lineage: Eukaryota > Viridiplantae > Streptophyta > Magnoliopsida > Fabales > Fabaceae > Vicia > Vicia faba. The sequence goes on along the minus strand of OX451741.1, from coordinate 727,912,160 downwards.
CGAGTCTGGATCCAATCATCTTCACTCAAGTCTGCATCCTTCATTATCCGGAGAGAGGGTATCTGGACTTCAATTGGCAAGACTGCCTCCATGCCATAGACCAAGGAGAAGGGAGTTGCCCCGGTTGATGTTCTGGCCGAGGTACGGTATCCATGCAGAGCGAACGGTAACATCTCGTGCCAATCTTTATAGGTCACTGTCATCTTCTGCACAATTTTCTTGATATTTTTATTGGCTGCCTCTACAGCCCCATTCATCTTCGGCCGGTAGGGAGAAGAATTGTGGTGCTGTATCTTGAATTGTTCACAGAGTTCAGTGATCATTTTGTTATTGAGATTGGTACCATTGTCCGTAATGATTCTTTCCGGGACGCCATACCGACAGATCAGGTTATGCCGGATGAAACGTGCCACGACGCTCTTGGTTACTGTAGCGTAGGACGCTGCCTCAACCCACTTCGTGAAGTAATCGATCGCCACCAAGATGAAGCGATGCCAATTGGATGCCGTCGGTCGGATCTCACCGATCATATCGATGCCCCACATTGCAAAAGGCCAAGGTGCCGTCAGGACATTCAAGGGAACCGGAGGGATATGCACCTTGTCAGCATAGATCTGGCATTTATGACAAGTTCGGGAGTGTTGGTAACAATCGGCTTCCATTGTGGACCAGAAATATCCTGCCCGAAGGATTTTCTTAGCCATGGTGTGTCCACTGGAATGTGTTCCAAACGTGCCTTCATGTAATTCCATCATAATTTTCTCTGCTTCAGCCTTATCCACACAACGTAGCAGAGTTGAATCATGATTTCGTTTGTAGAGAGTGTCGTTGCTGAGGAAGAATTTTGCGGCAAATCTCCTCATGAACTTCTTATCATTGATAGATGCACCTTCAGGGTATTCCTGAGCTTCCAAGTACCTCTTCACCTCATGATACCAGGGTTTTTCAATAACCTTCTCAGCCTCGAGCTCGCAGCAGTATGCCGGTTCATCCAACTTCCAGATGATGATTCGGGGAGCCTCATTATCCCATTTAACTTTGAACATTGAAGACATCGTAGCTAGGGCGTCCGCTAGCTGATTCTCCTCTCTAGGGAAGTGTTCGAAAGTTATCTCTTCAAAGTGGGGAAGCAAGTTCGACACATACTCCTTGTAAGGAATAAGATTCGGGTGTTTCGTATCCCACTCGCCTTTGATCTGATTGATCACGAGAGCGGAATCTCCGAAAACACTTAGAAATTTGATCCTTAAGTCGATTGCAGCTTGAAGGCCCATGATACATGCTTCGTATTCTGCCATATTGTTGGTGCAGCTGAAACATAATCGGGCGGTGAGGGGAGTATGAGTTCCTTTGGGAGATATGATTACAGCGCCGACGCCGTTACCCAAAGCATTGGAGGCTCCATCAAAATGCATAGACCATCGGGATCCTTCCTCAGGTCCTTCATCCGGTCCAGGTACTTCACAGTCTGTTACCACCATGATGTCTTTGTCCGGAAAATCAAAGTTCAATGATTGGTAATCGTCCACAGGTTGGTGTGCCAAATGATCTGCCAGTACACTTCCTTTAATTGCTTTCTGAGTTGTATACTGGATATCATATTCTGTTAAGATCATTTGCCATCTCGCTATTCTTCCAGACAGAGCGGGCTTTTCAAATATGTATTTGATGGGATCCATCTTTGAAATCAATAAAGTAGTGTGAGTCAGCATATACTGTCTCAGTCGGCGAGCAGCCCATACAAGAGCGCAGCAAGTTTTCTCAAGCAGTGAGTAACGAAACTCACAGTCGGTAAACTTTTTGCTCAAGTAATAAATAGCATGCTCTTTTCGGCCAGACTCGTCATGCTGCCCCAGCACACACCCCATTGAATTGTCAAGTACTGTCAAGTATAGTATTAGAGGTCTTCCTTCCACCGGTGGCATAAGAATGGGTGGCTCTTGGAGATATTCCTTTATCTTTTCAAAGGCGGCCTGACATTCATCATTCCAGCGTACTACTTGATCTTTCTTCAGCAATTTGAAGATTGGCTCACAAGTAGCAGTCAGATGTGAGATGAATCGGGCAATGTAATTCAGTCGTCCCAGGAAGCCTCTGACTTCTTTCTCTATTTTTGGAGTCGGCATCCCTTGTATGGCTTTTACCTTGGCAGGGTCCACCTGAATACCTTTATCACTTACAATGAAACCTAGCAATTTTCCGGATCTTACCCCAAAGGTGCATTTGTTGGGATTCAACCTCAGCTTGTATAACTTGAGTCGGTCAAACAACTTCCTCAGATGGTCAAGGTGCTCCTCCTCAGTTTGAGACCTTGCAATCATGTCATCAACGTACACCTCAATCTCATGATGGATCATATCATGAAATAAAGCCACCATAGCACGTTGATAGGTTGCCCCAGCATTTTTCAACCCGAACGGCATGACCTTATAACAGAAGGTCCCCCACTGAGTCACAAAGGTAGTCTTCTCCATGTCCTCTGGAGCCATCTTGATCTGATTATACCCTGAAAAACCATCCATGAAGGAGAAAACCTTGTGTTGAGCGGTATTGTCAACAAGAACTTCGATGTGAGGCAAGGGGAAGTCATCCTTGGGGCTGGCCCTGTTCAGATCCCTGTAGTCAACACACATTCTGACTTTACCGTCCTTCTTCGGTACTGGCACCACATTGGCAACCCACTGAGGGTAAGAAGTCACTGCAAGGAACCCGGCATCAAACTGTTTCATGACCTCGGCCTTGATCTTTTCAGACATCTCTGGACGCATCCGTCGGACTTTTTGCTTTACCGGAGGGCAATCTTCCTTGGTTGGCAGGTGGTGAACTACAATGTCGGCATCCAACCCAGGCATATCTTCATAGGACCAAGCAAAAATTTCCATGTAATCTTGTAGCATCTGGATCAATCGTTGCTTCACGCTGAGCTCTAGATTGGCACCAATCTTGACCTCTTTCCTATCTGTCTCGGTACCCAGGTTAATTGTCTCTACCGGCTCTTCATGTGGCTGAATAGCTCTCTCTTCCTGGAGTAGCAGTCTTGCGAGTTCACCAGGCACTTCGCAATCATCTTCACCTTCGTCTTCGGCCAAGTTGATCGGATTTTCGAAGTCATAACTGGCGGTAGCAGAGCTGTTACCAGTGAGATCTAGAGTGGATTGAAACCTGTATAAGTGAGTGTGTGTAAATATAGCTGTTTTGCAATATATATAACACAGAAAGGAAAAGAGCACAAGATTTGAAATGCAACAAACGTCCAATGTTTTGATTGATGATATATGAAAATGTCATACAAAAAGCCCTCACAAATGGAACTACGATGTCCCGGGTAGGACACCGAGCCAACAAAGTTTTAACATATCGTTTGTTACAAATTTGGAAATCAAAAGAAATCAATTACTGCGTGACAAATGTGATAGGTGTAAAATCCTTTGCCGTCCAGTTGCTTGGTCCGTTGCTGGTAGTCGGATAGATCCAGCTGTCAAATTCTGCTTCCTCCACATCCTCCTCAATAGCATTCACCCCTGAGCTGGAGATAAACACCGGAGCCTTTCTGACCTTCTCCTTGCGCACAGCCCTCTGAGCCTCTGCAGTAAAGCCCAGCCCAAACTTGTCATTCTTCTGAGTGAAGTCAGGAAGCTGACCCCAGTTTGCACAATTGCCTTTCTGAACCACAGCCCGGGCATCCCTTAGGGAAGCCATCTTCAAGGAAACATTCTCCTCGACTGTTGTTTCTGCTGCTGCTGAAATTGGATGCACCTCCTCGAAATGCTGAAAGGGGGTTTCAATAAACTCCCCATCCATCTCAATGTATCTGAAGGAATTAAAATGGCTCACCATATACTCCTCCTCTCCTTGCACAGTGACGATCTTCCCTTTGACAGGGTACTTCAGCTTCTGGTGCAAGGTAGAGGTCACTGCCCCAGCTTTATGGATCCAAGGTCGACCCAGTAGACAAGAGTACGATGGACGTATATCCATCACATAAAAAGTAGAGTCGAATACTTGAGAGCCCACACGAATAGGGATGTTAACCTCTCCATGAACCATCCTTTTTGAACCGTCAAAGGCCCTGACGATGATATTGCTGGGCTTCAGTTCTAAGCCTTCATAATCCAAACGGTCTAAAGCCTTTTTCGGTAGAACATTCAAAGAAGAACCAGTATCCACCAATACATGCGCCAGAGTAGTGCCCCTGCATTCGATAGAGACATGCAGGGCATCATTGTGGTCTCTTCCCTTCGCGGTCAGGTCAGCATCTGAAAAACCCAAGCCATTGTCTGCTGTCAGATTTTCTACGCAATCAGTGAACTGGACTGCAGACGTTTCCTGCGGCACATGGGCCGTCTTGAGAAATGAAATCAAGGCTTTAGCATGGGCCTCGGAGCATAGCAATAAAGAGAGCATGGAGATCTTGGAAGGCGTGTGCCCCAGCTGTTCCACAACATTGAAGTCGCTCTTCTTTATTATTTTCAAGATCTCCTCCATTTCTTGTTGGGAGGCCTCAGCATTTATAGGTATCGGTGCCTCCGTCCGGGCAGGCTCCTCTTCAATCTCTTTGCCTCGAGCATTAGATGACTCGGCGGCAGGGGAAATAACTTGATCAGCAACAAGAACAGGTAAACTTGTAGGTGTTATAAGGAGGGGTCTTCGAATAGCGGGCGGTGCAATGTCAGGCGAGAAGAGCCTGCCACTGTGGGTGACTTTGGCTGGACCAGTGATATCGCAGATACTGGCGCCAGTGTCGAATTCTTGTTTGATTCCATTTACATATACGTCTGCCCCATAATGCCAGGGGACAGCTTTATCAGATACGTAGGGGAGAGGCCCCGGAACAGTAATAATCACAGGTGCAACAGTCATGATTTGAACAGGCTTCTTCGGGGGAGCCTTGATTGGATTATTGAAGATGGTAACCACAAAAACTTCTTTTATCGGAACCAACTGAACAGCAGACTTCTTAAACAGAATCTCCTTGCTATCCATTAGGCTTTGGACGCCTAACCTCAGCAAGGGGCAACCAGACAGGGAAACAACACAGAACAGGCAACCTTCACTGCAACCCGGAAATAAACCGGCCTGCAGTAGGTTCTTCTTGACGGTCTTCAGAGGGGTGACAACTTCATTTACCGAAATAGCATACAATTCTTCCTCAATGGCATTTACTCTATGCTGGGGCATAGGAGCAGTTACAACATTTGGTCTCTCCGGCGCTTCAAACTGAATTTCCTTTGCGTTGATCAGATCTTGCACTTTGTTTCTCAAGGCCCAGCAATCACCAGTAGTGTGCCCGGGACTATCAGAATGATAAGCACACCGGGCATTTGGGTTATACTTAGGAGACGCAGTGTTGACGACCTTAGGAGCTTCTTTGAGGGTCACCAGGTTGGTGGATAACAGTTGGGGTAAAATTTGAGATAAGGTCATACTCAGTCGGGTATACTGCCTCTTGGGCCTTTCGCTTCTTTGTTGATTGTACTGCTGAGGAGCAGCAACAGGTTTTGAGATGACCAAAGCATTGACGGCTTGGCGACTTTCGGGCTTGACTTGTCTTCTAGGACCATAGACGGCACTTGCTTCTTTCTTAAACGGCCTCTTCTCAGCACTGGTGGAGGCAGCCTTTTGTATCTTGCCTGACCTGATGCCAGCTTCAATTCTTTCTCCCGTCAATATCAAATCTGTAAACCCAGCGGAGGAGTTACCAACCAAATAATTGAAAAATGGACCAGACAATGTCCCTAGGAACATATCAACCAGCTCTCGATCAGTTAATGGAGGCTGCACCCTGCCAGCCAAATCTCTCCATTTTTTAGCGTACTCTTTGAACCCTTCACCCGTTCCTAGAGACATACCCTGAAGTTGGGTACGCGTAGGAGCGAGATCAGAATTGTATTGGTATTGTCTGTAGAATGCGGTTGCCAAGTCTTCCCAGTGTCGGATGCTAGTTCCATCCAATTGGTAGAACCATTCAAGCTGTGACCCCGAGAGGCTATCTTGGAAGAAGTGAATCCAAAGGTTCTTATCCGCCGTGTAAGGTTGGATTTTCCTTACGTACGACCTCAGATGCAGCTTTGGGCAGGAGACCCCATCATACTTGGCGAAGGCAGGTGCCTTAAACTTGTGAGGAATTACTACCCCAGAAGATAACCCCAAATCCCCGAAATCCAGCCCCGGTACATTCTGAATTTCCATGGCGCTTAAGCGGTCCTCCAATTGCTTGTATTTGTCAGCAGCAGGTGGGTATTGTTCGTCGTTATAGTCCGTCTCGTTGTCGGAGACTGCGGGACTAGGAGCTCCTCCCCCTTGGGGACTGTTTTTCTCAGCAGAAGAAGTAGTTGGATCAGCTTCAATATGGAGTGTGTTCCCAAATCTGCGTCCGGTGTTGAACAACGCAGTCCTCTTTTTCTTCTTCTTCTTCAGGAGTAGAGTCTTCAACTCTTGCTGACCTTGGGCTAGGCTTAGGACCATCTCTTGAAACTGTGCACTTTGGGCCTGAAGGGCCTTGATTGCTTGCTCACTGGAGGAGTCTGGATTCATGATGACTGTTCAAACAAACAGCGAAGAAGATTAAGCAACCTGTGAAATAGGGTACCTGCTTATGCATATGGTGCAATGGAATGCGTATGTATGCAATGCATTCAAGGATTTAGAACATTCAAAATTTTGTTGTAGACAAAAAGGAACGCACATCATATTAATAAGGAGAAATTCGTTAGTACATAAATGCCCCATGGGCCAAATATTACAAAATGACTCCTCAAGGCAAAAAAACATTGCGCATCCTCTTTGGTGCGATGTAGGTGTTGAGATTCCCCTCCTCGTGCAGCAGGCGGGCGAGTTCCAGGACCTTCTTTTCACTAGCATGTAGACTGGTCTCAAGAGAATTCCGTTCTTCCTTAAGCTGGATCCAGCTCTTCTGCATTTCTTCCCAGGAGGTGGGCATGTCGGGATGTTGAATGGTGTAGGACACCTTTCCTTCCAAGACTGGTTCTTTGATCACAGGGAGCATATGGGGATAAGGCATCACTAACTTCTGGGAGCGGGCTCGTACCCACTTGAGATAAGGTTCCAACGGGATGGAGTTCCTGTGCCCCAGTGTCTTGCTGTCCATCCTACTTGGCATCCTCCAAGCTCTGATAAATCTCTGGCGAAGTCCTTGAGTATCGTTGTCGAAGTCAAAAACTATGTTAGGAATTAACATGTCATAAGGGCCATCCCTTCGAGCATACCCAAACTGTCTCCAAGCTAGGCATGGGTTGTAAGTAATACCTCCTCTGATTCCAAATAAAGGAACATTAGGGTACTCCCCGCAACGATCAATGATAGTGACGTCTTCCCTGGACCTAGGGCACCAATGTATATCTGCATGCATGAGAGTCATTAACCGTTGTGACCATCTCAAACCCCGTTCGTTCTTCAAAACTGATTGTGGAAGGTGCGAAATAAACCACCTTCCCAGGAGAGGAGTGCAACACATGAGGACACCCCTTCTTCTCATGGTTCGAGTGTAACATGAGTGAAGGATGTCCCCCAGCAACGTAGGTATAGGATTCCTGGTCATGAAGATCTGGACAGCACTGATATCAATAAGCTGATCTGGGTTAGGGAATAACACCAAACCATAGACAAGGAGGGCCATAAATTCTTCAAATGCTTGTAGGTCAAGGGAGTTCCAACATTCTTGGGCCTTTTCGAACAGAAACCTGGCTAAGAACCCCTTGATACCACTTCTAACTTCCCAATGTCCCTTGAGGTCAGACGGTTGTAGGTGCAAGGCTTTAGCAATCTCTTCAAGCTTGGGTTCCTCTTCCATACCGTTGTAGGGTAGTTGATCAAGGATAGGGACCTTCAGAAGTCGGGAGAACTCTTCCAATGTAGGCACCAATTGATAATCCGGAAAAGTGAAACAGTGATGCAGAGGGTCAAAGAACTGGAACAGGATCTTTATCAAATCCTCCTCAATGTTGGTGTTAACCAAGCTGATGAGTCTTCCATGTCTCTCACTGAATGAAGAACCCTCGGGAATCCTGGACATAAGTTCCTTAAGCTGAGGAGGGATCTTTACAAGGCTAATCTGAATTGTCTTTCTGCGAGCAGTTTCCATGTCCTATAAAACAAGAACAAAGATGAAGATTCGAAACCCTTGAAATGGTTAGTCAATGCTCATGATGTTGTATGATGTCATGATGTTATGATTAAATACACCACAAATATTCACAAAGGCAAACATGGTAGGGCACACAAGTCACACAAGACAAACCCCTAGAGTTTAGGCCTGCATGAGGTCTGGGTATTACCCTCTTGAAGTTTGGTGGGCTCAACCTGTCCTATTAGAAGTAACCGGGTTCTAAGGGTCCCAATATCACTGGATTACTTTCATTGTTCATCGTTTCGATTTAGCCACTGAACTGGCGACCGAAATATCCCAGGAAAGCAACCCTCAATTGAGTGTAGTATCGAGTATCAACCAACCTCGGACTGCACCAAAGTCAGTTATCTCACTACCCTAAAAGGCCAAGATGGTTCAATTAAGGTTCCTAAGGTCAGTTGATGCTTCACGACACCACGCGGCGGCCCCGCACTCTCCTTGACTGAACTCAAGGGTTACCGGTACACACCAAAGTGCCACATCAACGTAGCAGACTGCTTCAACCATGTCGGTATACCCCGCACAGTTCCCTCACAGCCTTGTTGCTACTTTCTAAGAAGGTATCCCCAGATCCAGGTTAGGATCTATAAAACTCCGATACAAGGCCCACAAATGTAAAAGCAAACAAGACAATCAATTGAAAACAAAGGTGATCTAAGCCCTAAGGTTACTCCACTTTTAAATACTATCCCCAGCAGAGTCGCCAGTTCTGTGATACTGTGGGAGAACTGACTAGTGTTTTTGCGTTTGTATTCGCAAATGTTTCGGTTGAGCAAGAGTCGCCACCGACTTTTTATTTTATCCTAAGGAAAGGTTAAAAAGCACAGCAAAAACCTTTGAGATGTTTTCTTGGGTTCGGGGAGTAGATTATAGAAAGGGAAGGTATTAGCACCCTTTCTATCCATGGTTATCCATGGGCTCTTAGTTACTTGCTTAGATCAACTTGCCTTGATTTTCAATTGTTTGAAATGGTGCTTTGTGTGTGTGTTTGAAATTGTTTTGAAAAGAGGCCAATGTGGTGGCAACCTTTGTAATGATCCATGTTGGGATGTATATAAAGGTGTATGTCTTTTGAAAAGTTTTCCATGTTTTTGAAAGTTGTTTTGAAAGTGTATTGTGAAGTGTGGTTTTGAAAAATAGGCAAGTGTTTTTGTTTTGCAAGTTGGCAAGTAACCAAGAGCTATCTACCCTAAATTTCTCAAAGGTCTTTGCTATGTTTCAACCCTTTTAACAATTTTGTTCCACCATTGAATTTGGTGGACAACCTTGTGTTAGGATGTGAAAGGGACAGGCGCGGGTCATCGTTTAGACCATAATTGCAACGGCGTTAAATGTCTTTGGGCAATTTTCTTTAAAAGGGACTTGATCATTTTATTTAAGCAACATTTTGTGGGACTATGATCATTTTGATTGTTTGTTTTACCCAAAGAAGTTCAACATGCAATATGGCCCAATTATTTGAAGGCAACAAAGTGGAATACCCTAGGGGTGTTAGTGTGCAAGTGTGTTTTATTGCATACAAGAGTTTTTCTTTGAATTAGGTTTTTCTATTTCATTGATTTTATCTTGCCATACACGTCCTAATTACTAGCAATAAGAAGCGGAAATATAAAATCCTACGCTATTACAACAATTAGGGGAGGGGGATACACATTTGTACATGGGGGGTTCAACGAGAAAAATAGACAAAAAAGAAAATAGCAAAAAACAAGATATATAGAGAGAGAGGGAGCCCGCGCGCTGTTGGGAGGCCATCAGAAGTTCTGACCCAGATCCGCTGTCAGATGATCAACCTGTTGGTGAAACTGGATGAGTCAGAACTTCTGACTCTAGAACCTGCAAAACAGAACCTTGTTAGTGGGGAAACCAGAAGTTCTGATTTCCCTGCGCTGCAAGACAGAAGTTTGTTAGTGGAGAAACCAGAAGTTCTGATTCTGCTGAAAAGGCAATAACTCTCAGAGGTTCTGATGTCATTGACAGCAAAACAGGCTTCAGATGTGCTAACGTCAAAGTCAGCATTTGGCTTTTCCCTGTACTAATCAGAACATCTGCAATTCTGTTATTACTCCACAAAACAGGAAATATATTTGGAACAGATCCAGCAAAATAGCAAAAATGTTTCAGAGGTCAGAATCACCAAGGTCACAGGCAAGTCCTATACTGGCTCAGAACGTTCTGAGGTATGAGAGTCCTCAGAACATAAACAGCAATAACATGAATATTTACATTATGTTACTTGAATATGCACAGCTGATGATGCTTAACAGTGTGGTGAGGGTCAGCAGGTGCTTACCTGACTGTTTGGAAAGTGGTGGGTGAAAGTTAGCTTTTGGTTCTGGTGGTGTTCTGGACAGATTTGGAAAAGGGGAAGTAAAGGTGTATACGTGTATAGGGTCAGAAGTTTGGAAAGAGCGTTTTTGGTTTACAGAAAAGAGCTGGATGTTTGATGAAGTTTGAAGGTGAGAAACTTAAAGTTATGAAACAAGGCTGGAGATTTTGGCAGAGTTTCAGGATGCTACGTTGCTAGGAGTTTCGTTTCTCTCTTAGCAATTTTTCTGTTTCTTTTCTTGAACGTCTTTGGTAGTGGTGAAGACTCTCTATTTATAGGCAAAATCCTTGTGGATGCCTTGAACATTTAAGGCGCCAACAGAGTTTGAATTTGTTCTTTGACAGAAATTCCTGGGAAGTTGTGATAACAGCTATCTTTCAGCCTAGGTTGCAGCAGCAGGCGTAGATTGGGGAGAAGTGACCTCTGAAGTGGGCGGTGGCGTGAAGACCCATGCCAGAATCTGTGCAAAAGCGTTTTCCAAGCCACACGTGAATGCTCAGGAGTGGTTGGAAGCATTAATGGGAATTAAATGGTGACAAGACCTGTCAATACCAACATTCTGGTAATGGAAACCAGCGTTGAATCAGCAGCATAAACCATGCTCTGGCCTTGGCTACCTGTTGTCTTAGTAAGCTCTGGAGATTCTCCTGGTTTTCTGGTACGTTCCTTGGATTTGCTTCTGGACAATCTGGACTTAGAGATTCTGTATCAATGTGACACCTATCCTTCTGACCTTTCATCTTCTGATTTCAACCTGTTCTGAAGGAGTCTTCATACTTTCCTGTTTCTCTTGCATTCCTTTAGCAAATTCTGACTGAGCTTGTGTAACTGCTGAAGGGGCATGTTCTGTTTGAGGCTTACATTCTGAACCACGTTTACAACTTCTGATTGAACTGATGTAGCTGCTGAAGAGCCAACTTCTGACCATGCTGAGCCAAGCTTGCAACTTCTGACCGTCTTCATCTGGGATGGGTCCAGAAGTTCTGAAGCGCTGATTTTTTCTAAAAACACTTATTTTAAAGAAGCATTCTAAGTACTTAGAAATTGATTGATTTTTTTTTTCAAGATAAAAGTGTTGTCTCTGGAGTTCGTGAGATCATCTTGCTCTTGTAAGTGACTTGCTTGGGCAAAGGATAACTCAGGACTTGGATTTGTTTCAGGGGACTTTGAAAAATCTAAGATGGTTTCCTGAAGAAAAGGAGGGCAAATTTTGGGGTACAACATGCACCTCCTATCTGGGGACTGATACCCCTTTGGTTTGTCACTTCTTTTAATTCTCTTATTTTTTATTCTTGTTATAATTTTTTATTTTTTCTTTTAATTACTGTTTGTTTAATTTATTATATTTTCATAAAATCATAAAACACATAAAAAAAATCAGAAAAGAGAAAAAAAACAATAAATATTTTTATTTTAATATTTTCTTGTAAATAAATGCATGTAAATTAATTAGTTTAAAATAGGGTTTTAACTTTAATTTCTTTCATGACAAAAATCTAAAAAAATATAGAACTAGGTTTAATAAATGTTTTATTCTTTTTAATTTTTTTTTTTCACAATAATATTATTTATTTTATTTTCATAATTAAAATTGTATATAAGAATTAGGGTTAATTTAGGTTAAATTCTGATGTTTTCTCAATAAATTAAAATTGTATATAAGAATTAGGGTTTGCGTCGTATTTTGATTAATTCTTTTTCTATTAAATCTTAAAACATTAGAAACACCACAAAAAAAAACAAATTCTTGCCTTCTTTTAATTTTAATTTTAATTCCTCATTAATTTTAATTTTTGCAAAAGGGTCCAACGCCCATGTTCTTAATTTCTTATTCGTTCGCATATTTATTTTATTTCGCTTAAATAATTATGTACCTCTCCCGAAGCCTTGTAATTACTTCTCGCACTTTTAATTTCTTTATTTTCCGTCAAATCGGGTCCTGGTTAATTTTGGCGATGTGGACCCGCGCCATTTGTAATAGCCTAGAATTTACTTTTCCGCAACTTTTAACTGTTAAACAAAGCATGCAAGAATGAATGGCCTTAATAAAAAACAAGCGTAGAACACCAATAACACGACAAGACAAAAATAAATGAAAACGACACACAAATCACACACCACCCCTAGGGTACGCCTCACTGTTGCCTTGCCTCGAAAGGTGATCGTCGAGTAGAGGATGTCTTAGTAAGTCCTCATGACCCGGGAACCTGGCATGAGGGTAGCTTCTAAGGTGTCTTCCCATTGCTCTGGTGATCACCATGTCCCTACAAACTCGAATTGACCCGAACACCTCCAACGGTGGTACTACCTACCTCTCAATGGTGGGATGGCACTACTTTAAAGGACATTTACACAGACGAATTCCTTAGGGTAGGTAGGTTCTCGTAGATACTTGCTCTAATCTCAAAAACAAATCAAAAATACTTTTCACACCGACACCTTCTCAAAAAGCTTTCGAAAGCAATTTTTCAAACACTCTTGAGGACCGATACAAGAGTCGAACTGGAATTTTCAAAGAAACTTTTTAAAACCCACAGTTGAAAAGTAAACAAACCATTTTTGAAAACACAAGTGAGCAAGTATCTAAGAGCCCATGGATAACCATGGATAGAAAGGGTGCTAACACCTTCCCTTTCTATAATCTACCTCCCGAACCGAGAGCAATCTCTTTAAGGAATTTTTCTGTGCTTTTGTCCTTTCCATTTGGAGAAAATAAAAGACGGTGGCGACTCTTGCTTCTGCGACATTTCGCGAACCAGCGTTAAACAGTCAGTTCCAGATCCACCGATCACAGTGACATAGGGGAGAAGGCTAAGCAACATGACAATCCTAAGGCATATGCGCAGAATGTTTCTCAAGAAAAGGTGAATTTGGTGCATCAAAACAAAAAGACGCTTTCTACTCCCTCTGAGGGTACAAGTGATAGCATAAAGGTGAATAAGACTTTTCATGTTTCCAAGGGTACGAAGGAGGCAGACACGTGTATCGAGAGAAGATGTAAAGAGTTAGGAGCTGAGGAAACGTGTCCTTTGGTGACTAACATTAATGAAGGTGTGAATGGTGAGACCAATGGTGGCCTAACCATTATGAGTGCTTTGTTGGTGGCCCATTATATTTTAACGAGGCATGTAGGAAAATTAAAATTTCCAATCCTAATAGGAGGTTAAAGAAGGAATTAAATGAGTTAGAGAATAAGGTGACTATTACACCTTCTTTTTACGCTTGCATAGCGCCCAGAAAAATGCACTCTAGCATAAACACTGTTACTAGAAGACCAACGAATACGATCAATGAAGAGGAAGATAGTATCTCTAAGGGATCTCTATCTATTTGTAACTCGTTAATAGATTCTGAAGTTATTAGATGCAACAAGAGGTTATTAAAGAACTCCAATTCTGAAGTAGGGCAGAGAATTTGAAGAAATATGAAGAGAATGAGAGTGGACTATGAACTTCTTTCTTTATAAATTTGTCCGACTAACTTTTACAATGAGATACAATATGATTTATATAGAGTCACATGATAGAATATTAAGAGTTACAGCAATAACTATGTCTAGGTCCCTAAGGAATAAATTTCCCACTGCGCAAGGGAATCTGACTTTTGATTTACCCAAGACTGATTTGAATTTAACCAACAATACTCCCCCATAAATTCAAATATTCCTTTGATCCATCATGCCTAGCATTTTCTTGCCTCTGTCGAAAAGCTCCTTCGACAGTGGTTTTGTGAGAATGTTCGCTGCTTGATCTTTGCTTGCAGCGTGCTTCAGTTCGATGCTTCCATCCTTCACATGTTCTAGAATAAAATGAAATCGAACATCAATGTTCTTGCTTTAATCATGGTTTACTGGATTCTTCTCCAGTTCAATTTCAGATTTTTTATCAACTTGAATTATTTTTGCATCTTCTTGTTTCAATTCCATCTTGCTCAGTAATCTTCTCAGCCATATTTCATGGCATACACACCAGGATGCTGCTACATACTCTGCTTCACGGGTCGAAAGAGTTACAATGGGTTGCTTCTTCATCATCAGAGTTTTCTGGTTCTGTCGAAGTGTCTTTCGATATAGCATCTGGTACTTTGACCACAACTTCAGTTGAGTTGTTCCAGTCCCACTTGCTTTCTTCATTTATTAGAACATCTCTACTTACTATCACCTTCTTGTTTATTGGGTCAAAAATTATGTAACCTTTCGTTTTCTCATCATACCCAATGAGTATGTATTTCTGACTCTTATCTTCCAACTTTCTTCTTCTTTGATCAAGTACATGTGCATAAGCCACACTTCCAAACAATTTGAAATGAGACACAATTGGATTTTGTCCAATCCAAGCTTCTTGAGGTGTTAAATTTCCCATCTTCGAATATGGACATCTATTTGAACGTAGATTGCACACTGTACAACTTCTACCCAAAACTCCTTCGACATGTTTTTGCTCTTCAGCATTGATCGAACCATGTCAAGGACTGTTCGATTCTTCCTTTCTGCTACACCATTTTGGTGAGGTGAGTATGCTGTAGTCAGAAATCTTCTTATGCCTTGTTCTTCATTGTACTTCATAAAGACTGTCAAAGTATACTCCCCACCTCTATCTGATCGAAGGGCTTTGATGTGCTTGTCTGTTGCTTTTTCAACCATTATCTTAAATTTCTTGAATACTTTGAAGGCTTCTGAATTTTATTTCAGAAAATACACCCAAGTTTTTCTTGAGAAATCATCAATGAAAGATTTAAAATACGTTTTTTCACTGAAGGATTCTGGGATAATTGGTACATATATGTCAGTGTGAATCAATTCCAGAATTTGTTTTTCCTGATCTACTGCCTTCAATTGGAAAGAGGTTCTCGTCTGTTTACCAAACACATAATCTTCACAGAATTTTCCTTTGAATTCCACGTCTGGAAATCCATGCACCATATTTTTCTTTGCTAACCTCCTTAGCCCAGCTTGATGTAAGTGACCAAAACGAAGATGCCACAGGGATGCTTGGTCTTCGACATTGGCTTGCAAACACTTTTCTCGAATGCTTCTCAAATTCAACTTGTACATTCTATTTCTCCCCATTTTGACTTGAGCAACCATACGTCCTTACTTGTCTTTTAAGTGCAAGCTTCGATCTTCCATGAGAATCGAATAGCCCTTTTCTATGAGTTGTCCCAGACTCAAAATATTTTCTTTGAGGTTTGGTACATAGTACACATCTTGGATATATCCTATCAAATCATCCTTCTGCGAGAAATTGATTATTCCTTTTCCTTCGACCCTTACTTTCGACGCATATCCAAAGGAACATCACCATCATTAATCTTCTTTATTTCTTTGAACAAGTGTTTATAACCACACATATGGTTGCTTGCTCCTGAGTCCAGGTATCATATAATGTCATTTTCTACATCTGCTTCCTTTTGAGTCATTAACAGAAATCCTTCATTCGATTCTGTTTCTAGAGCAAGGTTTTTTGTTTCTTCTATCTTTCTTCTGAGACGACAATCTTTTGCAAGATGTCCCATTTTCCCATAGTTTTAGCAACTGTTGGACTTGCAATCTTTCGCAATAGTGCCCATGGTTGTTACATTTGTAACATTCAATATTATTGTAATTCGATCTACCACCTCTCTGGCCACCTCCTCTGTCACGCCAGTTTTGTTGGATTGACTGTCCTCTAATGAAGTTGTTATTTTGGTAACTTTGACCACCATCACGTCCTCCACGTCCATGTCCCATCCCACGTCAATCTTGAGAGAAAAGTGCCTTTTCGTCTCTGTTGGGTTCTGCATCCTCAAGTGCCTCCTCCTTCTTCTTTATTTTGCGTTGTTCATGTTCCTCAAGTGAACCAGTCACTTCATCCACAATGATTATCGAAAGGTCTTTTGCTTCTTCTATTGCGCATACTATGTTTTCGAACATGTCTGTCAAATATCTCAAAATCTTTTCGACAATACTAGCATCAGGCACTGCTTCTCCATTTCGATTGAGTTGATTTGCCATTGCCTGTACATGATTGATGTAGTCCGATACAGACTTTGTTACCTTCATCTTCATTCTCTCCATTTCTCCTTGAAGAGTCTATAATCGAACATGCTTGACTCTATCTGCTCCTTTAAAAGATTTTTCTAGCGTGTCCCAAGCCTCCTTCGATGTAGTCGAACCAGCTATCTTTTCAAAGACTGACTCGTCAACTGCTCTGAACAGCATGTACAATGTTGTTTTATCCTTTTCTCGCGTTTCTTTTAATACCTTCTTTTGAGCAATCGTGTTTGCCGTCGTATTTGATGGTTGTTCAAACCCATCGTTAGTTACTTCCCATACATCTAACGATCCCAGCAGTTCCTTCATTTGGATACTCCAGTTCTCATAATTCGACATTGAAAGTCGTGGTAGTGTCATTTGTCCCAACATATTTGCCATGTGCTCTAATACCAATTTGAAGAAATATGAAGAGAATGAGAGTGGACTATGAACTTATTTCCATATAAATTTGTCCAACTAACTTTTACAATAAGATACAATGTGATTTATACAGAGTCACGTGATAGAATATTAAGAGTTACAGCAATAACTATGTCTAGGTCCCTAAGGAATAAATTTCCCACTGCCCAAGGAAATCTGACTTTTGATTTACCCAAGACTGATTTGAATTTAACCAACAGAATTTGGGACTCAATTTCAAGAATGGGTGTGGTGAGCAAAACTGATAGAAGAGACACAATCAAAATAGTGGAAGCAAGGGAATAAAGAGATAAGGTGGGGATACTAGCTAAGAAGGCGGATCTTTCAAAGTTGAAATTAATATTGTTACTTACAATATCAAAGGAGGAGGAATTTATGTGAAGAGGAAGTAGATTAACTTCTTGATCAAATCTGGGAACGCTGAAATGTGTTTCATTCAGGAAACAAAGTGTTCTAATTTTGACGATTCATTGGCCTGTTCTTATTGGGGCAATAAAGAGGTAGAATGGACAGCTTGCAACTCGAGGGGAGTTTCAGGAGGTATGGTCATTCTTTGGTGAAAAAAATTTTTAGGCTTTATTACAGTTTCATAGGAAAAGGGTATATTGGTATTAATGTGGGATGGAAGGGTGGCGTCTACAATATTGTAAGAAAGCAAAGGAGTATAAATGAAGAATGGTGTGCGGGAGGCAATTTCAACGAAGTTTGTTATAGGGAGGAGTGATTGGGTAATGGAGTGAATCACAACAGAAGGAACATGGTTGAGTTCAGAAATTTTATTGAGGAGATGAATCTGATAGATTTACCTAGTGTTGGAGAAAGGTTTACTTGGTATAAAGGTAATGGAAAGGAAATGAGTAGATTGGATAGGTTTTTAATTTCTAACAAGATAGTTGAGGAGTTGGGTGTAATCGATCAAAGAGCGGGGAACAAAGATATCTCTGACCATTGCTCCGTTTGGTTAATTTCGGGGAAGATCGATTGGGGTCCTAAATCTTTCTGTTTCAATAATGCGTGGTTAAGCCATGACGATTTCAAGCCTTTTACTTCATATGAATGGGCTAAAATTGTAGTGGAAGGAAGAGGGGATTTTGTCTTGAATGAGAAGCTGAAGAGGTTAAATATTCGCATTAAAGAGTGAACAATTTAAACGATTTGGACAGATTTATGGCTGATCACTATGAAGAGAACAATGAGGAGGCAGTTTTGGATAGGAGTAAAGCTTTGGGAGAAATCTAGAAATTGCTAAACATTAAAGAAAGCATGCTAAGGCAAAAGTCTAGGAAATTGTGGTTGAAATACGGAGACAAGAATATGAGATTCTTCTATAATGATATGAAGGAGAGATACAGAAGAAATGCAATAACATTAGTGAAAGGGGTGGATGGAATATCGGAGGGGGTCGAAGAGGTTAATGAGGCGGTAAAGTTGTACTTTGAGAATTTATTCAAATAGCCCAATTCAGCCAGACTCGGGCTTGTAGATCTTGATTTTTGAAAGTTGAGCGCTCTTGACAAATAATGGTTGGAGCGAGAGTTTTCTGTTGAAGAAGTAAAGGATGTTGTTTGGTCTTGCAATGGAAACAAAAGTGCTGGACCGGATGGATTCTCTTTGGAGTTCTATAAGCATATTTGAGGAGTAATTAAGGAGGATGTATGCAAAGTAGTTTTAGATTTTTCATTCTAGCGGAAGATTAACAAAAGGAAGCACTTCTTTCTTAGCCATTATCCCTAAGACTAAAAATTCGCAAACGTTGGCTGAATATGAACCTATTTGCCTTGTGGGGAGCCTCCACAAAATTTTGTCAAAATTTTTGGCTGCAAGGTTAAAGAAGGTTTTAGGTTTGATTATTTCTAGCAACCACACTGCGTTCGTACCAGGGAGAAACATAGTTGATGGTGTGCTTTTAGTGAACGAGGTGTTGGATTTGGCCAAAAGGGAGAAGAGGAGTTGTCTGGTTATTGTGAGAAACCCCTTCATAGATTGATTTTGAATGATTGCAAATATAATATAACATGTTTGAATAAGGCAAAATTACATTTCTCTCATAATGCATATTTATGTGTCGACACATCAAGTTTTGTATCGATACATAGCTTTTTGAAGTCCCTGGACTTATATCTCAAAACTATTATGTATCGATACAAAAGCTTATGAGTCGATACATAACTCTTCGATGACCCTGGAATATAAATCTAAAAACTGCATGCATCGATACATACATTCCATGCATTGACACATAATATGTTGATGCCCCTGTAATACTTGTATGAATCGACACAAAACCTTATGTATCGACACAAAACATTCTGATGATCCTGGAAAACATTTTGAAACTTATATGTATCGATACATAATGATATGTGTCGACTCATACTATGTTTTAAATTCAAAAGTTTAAATTACAATCAGTATGTATCAACACATACGCATTATGTGTCGACGGGTAATTCAAAAGTTGAATTTACAATCAGTATGTATCGACACATACGCATTATGTGTCGACGGGTATAAAAGTGTTGGTTCTGTAAAACGCTTTAACATGATTTTGTATCGACTCAAAACATAATGTATCGACTCATCCTGTTACATGTAACTAACATGAGTCGACACATGACCAACATGCATCGACTCATGCTCTCTTTTTTTGACTAACCATTTTCTGTTATAAATATAAGCAAGCATTTATTCAGATAAAATATAGCAGCATAGAAGATTGTGTGCAAAAACGATTGTGAGCAACCATAAGCTTTTGATTCCTTCATCTTAATCATCTTCTCAACCATCTTACATTCAAGAACAACAAAGAAAATCAAACATCCTTATTGAATTGATTCAAGCGGTTTGAGATAACGTTCAGCTGAGTATTGAAGAAGTCTAGTTGAGTTGAAGGTTGAAGAGGAAGCTTCAAGAAATAAACCAGAGGGTTTGTCCTTCAAGAACGGGTGTGTTCTTGAGGGTTTTGTCAGTCACAGTCAAGCGAGTCGGATTCAGCCGTAGCAAGGGGTTTGGAAATCAGAAGGATTTTGAACAAACAGGTCGTGGAAGCGGAGGATCGTTCGGTGACTTTGCAGGGAATCTTGATACATCTCTTATCAAGTGGTGGTTCTTACAAGAAGAAGAAGAAGATCATAGGGATTTCTGTCTTTCTGTGTAGTGTAACCTTGCTATCAAACATTCAGCATATTGATATAAAAGTTCTCAGTTTCGATTGTGAAATTGAGAGGGAGACATACCCACACGCGAGGACGATAGTGCGGAACTTCCTTACCAAACTGCCTGTGTATCGTTCTCTCTTTTCTTTCTCTTTACAGTTTTACATATTCTATAATTTTTTAATTCAATTGGCGTGCTAAGTTTTACAGTCTAATGATAAACATAGTGGCTCAAACATTTTCACCAAATCACCACTATTAAATCATTATACAAGCATACGACAATTGTTTGACAAAATTCCTATTATATTTCTAAATTCATTGGAAATTCTGTTTTATGATAAGTGCATTGAAACGTCAATATTTCTGAGTTGTATATTCATCTATTCCATTCAATAAAATCCAGAAAAGTTATCACATGTCAAGCTTTCTAGTAGTTAGTTCAAAGTAGACAAAATTGATTCAGGACATTGATTTTCGCTGCTTTCAACTCTCTTTGATAAATCAATTTTAAATCCTTGAAAAAGAAGAAGTGATCTATTCACCCCCCTCTTGATCACTTGCCACACCGTCTAACAAGTGGTATCAGAGCACCGGTTAGCTGGTGCTTTGTATCTACTCGTAATGCTATGGCCTTTGAACCAAATGTGGCGTATAATAGAGCTCTAGTTTTCAATGGTGAAAACTATGGCTACTGGAAAGACTGCATGTGAGTACACATAAATTACATTTACAGGAATGTATTGACTGCCATTCAAAATGGTCCTTTTCAAATCACCATGAGGAATGTTGCAGGTGCAATAGTACCTAAACCTGAGGATCAATGGAATGAAATGGATGAAAAGAAATGGTCGTGGGATTGGAGAGCCAGAAATATGATGATCTCTGCACTTGGTGTTGATGAGTATTATAGGGTGTCTCACTGCACGTCCGCTAAAGAAATGTGGGATGCTTTAGAAATTGCCCATGAGGGCACAACTGAAGTTAAACAATCCCGCATTAATACACTCAATCAAGAGTTCAAGCTCTTTCGCATGAAGCAAGCAGAATCTGTCTCTTACATGCAGAAGAGATTCGTACATCTTGTGAGTCGTGCAAATGCACTTGGAAAACCTGTTTCCAATGAAATTGCTACTAATAAAATTCTGAGATGTCTTAGCAGGGAATGGCAACCTAAAGTAACAGCTATCAAGGAATCAAATGACCTCACTACGCTTACCATTACAACTCTGTTTGGAAAGCTGGAAGAACATCAACAAGAATTGCAAAGTCTTGAAAAATATGAAAACAAGAGTAAGAAAGAAAGGAACAAAGACAAGGATGGTAGGAAGAAGTCAATAGCTCTAGTGACTTCTAGCTCTAAGTCCTCAACCAAAGAGCAAGATGAAAATGGCTCAACTAGTGATGAAGATTCTGATGATGAAGAAATGGGATTTTTTGTTCGGAGATACAATAGATTTATTCGAAAGAATGGAATCAAGCATTCCGATAAGAATCTCATAAGCTTTCGAAAACAATCCAAAGAACCAAGGCAAGAAGAAAATAAAAAGCAAAGAGGTAAAGGACCTTGTTACAATTGTGGTAAAGTTGGACACTACAAACCAGACTGTCCAAAGATGAAAAAGGATAAAGAAAAAGCTCCACCAAAGAAGTTCAACAAACAAAGAAGAGCTTATATTGCGTGGAAAAGCGACAGCGATTCATCAGATGATGACAGTTCAAGTTGTAGTGATGAAAGTGAAAATTTATGTCTGATGGCACATACAAAAATTCAATTCTACAATAAGAAATACAACCACAACAAACAAGTAAGACAAGCATATCCTAACAACTTTTCTTCTATGAACTTTTCTGAACTAAAGTTAGCTTTTGAAAAATGCAATACAAAGCTGAAGATGCCTTTAAGAGATTATCCTCCGATAAACAAATATTTTCATTTCTCAAGAGTAAAGTCTATAAAGCTGAAAAAGACTTAAAAAGTCTAAAAGCTAGTATTGCAGAAAGTTCAAAAGATAAGGATGTTACAGGATGTATTCCCAGAAGGGAGTGTGAAGTTTGTCATATTTGGCAGCAAGAGGTTAAGACTCTTAATGCCAAATTAGAAAAAGCTTTATAGCCCAAAGTTACTTTTGCAATCGATCCTAAAATTTTTAAGAAAACATTAAATCCACTGTATTCAAAATACTCTTTTGTTGAAAAATTACCAAAGGATACAATGAGAAAAAGTAAAACAATACATCATCATCATGGTTTATGCCATTATTTTTGTCACTTTGGACATACCATTGAAAAATGCAAGTTTAGGAGGTTCCTTGTTCCTAAAGGCATTTACCAATGGAGGCCTAAAGGCAACCATGTTACCACTTACCCACATGGACCCAATAAAAATTGGGTACCTACCTCTCTCTTTTGATATTGCAGGAAAAATGCCTCACACCCATGGATAGAAGATGGTTTTTAGACAACGGGTGTTCAAGGCATATGACTGGTGACATATCACTCTTCATTGACTTCAAGGCAAAGAAGAAAGGATTTGTTACCTATGGAGACAATAACAAAGGAGCTATACTAGGTAAAGGTAGTGTAGGTAATTCCTCTATCACTACTATTTCTAATGTCCATTTAGTAGAGGGGCTTAAACACAATTTGCTCAGTATTAGTCAATTATGTGACAAAGGTTATAAAGTTACCTTCACAAATACTTGCTGCATAATTGAAAATACTGAAAAAGATATTGTATTTAAGGGCATTAGAGTAAACAATATCTATATGCTTGACCTTTTTTATGTATCCTTAACAAGCACTAAGTTTCTAGTGACCTTGAATGATGATTCATGGCTTTGGCATAGATGCTTAGCGCATGTTGACTTTGATTTGCTTAATAAGGTTGTATCCAAGGATCTAGTAGTAGGTCTTCCAAAGATAAAATTCATAAAGGATCACCTATGTGATGCGTGGCAAATGGGAAAGCAAACAAGGGTCTCTTTCAAATCCAAAAACATGATTTCCACTTCACGACCCCTTGAGCTTATCCATATGGACCTTTTTGGACCCTATAGAACAAAAAGTTTAGGAGGAAATTATTATGCTTTTGTTATTGTTGACGACTACTCTAGATTTACTTGGACTATATTCCTTCATAGAAAATTGAAACTTTTTCTGCTTTTAACAGTTTTGCAAAACTATCTCAAAATAGAATAGAATTGAAAATAATTGCAATTCGAAGCGATCATGGAGGTGAATTTCAAAACCATCTCTTTGATAAGTACTGTGACAAGTATGGTATTGAGCATAATTTTCAGCACCTCGAACTTCATAATAGAATGGAGTTGTGGAGCGCAAAAATCGCGTCTTATAGGAGCTAGCAAGAACAATGCTCAATGAAGGTGGATTGCCAAAATATTTCTGGGCTGATGCAATTAGCACAGCCTGCTATGTTTTAAACAGAATACTAATTCGTCCGATTTTGGATAAAACACCTTATGAAATTTTGAAAGGAAGAAAGCCAAACTTGTCACATCTTCATGTATTCGGTTGCAAATGTTTTGTCTTAAATAATGGAAAAGAAAATCTTGGAAAATTTGATGCAAAAGCAGATGAAGGTATCTTTCTCGGATACTCACAATCAAGCAAAACATATAGGGTATACAATAAACGTCTACTTACAGTTGAGGAGTCAGTTCATGTCTCTTTTGATGAATCTTATCCGAAACATGTCGGAAAAGGTATTTATCTTGATGATGCAGGTGTATCTATTGAAAATATACTCAAAGAAACTGTTGAAGAAAATGTTCAATCCAAAACAGTTGATGATAAGGAAGAAAAAGATACAAGCCCTTCAAAAGATGAGGAAGAAGAGCAAATGGAAGCAAATGATCTTCCACTAGCTTGGAAGTCCTCTAAAGATCATCCCATTGACAACATATTGGGAGACATCTCAAAAGGAGTAATGACTCGCTCCAAGATAAGTAACTTTTGTTATCATTTTGCTTTCGTTTCACAAGTAGAACCTAAGAATGCTAAAGAGGCCTTGATTGATGAATTTTGGATAATGGCCATGCAAGATAAGCTAAATCAGTTTAAAAGAAATGACATTTGGGAACTTGTCCCTCGTCCGCGAGACCATCATATCATATGCACTAAATGGGTTTTTAGAAATAAACTTGATGAAAACGGAATGATAACCCGCAATAAAGCACACTTGGTAGCACAAGGGTATAACCAAGAGGAGGGCATTTATTATGAGGAGACTTATGCTCCAGTTGCTCGCCTTGAGGCTATACGTCTTTTACTTGCTTATGCGTGTGCAAAATATTTTAAGCTTTATCAAATGGATGTAAAGAGTGCCTTCCTTAACAGAGTCATAAATGAAGAAGTGTATGTCTCACAACCTCCCGGTTTTGAAAATAACGAATATCCATATCATGTATTTAAATTAAAACGAGCTTTATATGGTCTTAAACAGGCTCCTCGGGTCTGTTATGAAAGACTTAGTAAATTTCTACTTGATCATGGCTATTCAAGAGGTCAAGTGGACACTACTCTTTTTATTAAATGTAAAGGAAAGCACATCCTTTTAGTTCAAATATACGTAGATGACATTATTTTTGGTTCAACTAATCTACACTTGGTCAAGGAATTTTCCAAAGTTATGCAGGGTGAATTTGAGATGAGCCTCATGGGGGAGCTCAACTACTTTCTCGGTCTCCAAATAAAGCAGCTCAATGAAGGCACAATTATATGTCAAACAAAATATTTCCAAGAGTTGCTTAAACGATTTGGGATGAACAACTCTAAACCAATTGATACTCCCATGCCTACCAACGGAAACTTAGACAAGGATGAACACGGTAAGAGTGTCAATGTCAAGAAATATAGAGGTATGATCGGATCACTCTTATATCTTACATCATCTAGGTATGGCATCATGTTTAGTGTTTGCATGTGTGCACGATATCAATCGGATCCTAAGGAATCCCACTTGAAAGCTATCAAGCGTATACTTAGGTATCTCAATAATACACCTAAGTATGTGCTATGGTATTCCAAGGGAAGCGATTATAGTTTAGTAGGTTACTCTGATTCTGATTTTGCTGGCTGCAAATCAGATAGGAAAAGCATTAGTGGAACATGTCACTTGTTTTCAAACTCTTTAATAAGTTGGCATAGCAAAAAGCAAGTTTTTGTTGCTTTGTCAACTGCTGAAGCTGAATACGTTGCAGCAGGTAACTGTTGTGCTCAGATCTTATGGTTGAAGCAACAATTACAAGACTACGATATTCAATTAAAACGTATTCCAATTAAATGTGACAATACAAGTGCTATAAACCTTACTAAGAATCTTGTTTTACACTCACGCACTAAACACATAGAAATTAGACATCACTTTCTACGCGATCATGTTGAAAAGGAGGATGTTACGTTTGAGCATGTTGATACTAAAAATCAACTTGCTGACATCTTTACAAAACCACTTGCAACAGACCTCTTCTTCAAAATCCACCGTGAGCTAGGGATTTTAGATCTCTCATACGTATTGTCATAAACATATATGTAATTGAAATATATCTATGTCACACCATATTGTTAAGATGTGCTTTTTCAGCTTTAGTACGAGTGTTCTCTTATCAAATCAAACGAGGTAATATCCTTCCTATCTTCACCCTCAATCACCTATAAGTTGATCTAAATGTTCACTGAAAATGTCTTCGTATATCTATTTTACAAAAAATGTGCTTATATAATCTAACTTTTTATCTACCAATGCATTACTTTTAACGTGATTACATTATGTTTACTCTGCTATTTACTCACTTATTGATAACTTTATGCCTGACATTCTGTGTGAATGCCAAGTCCATTAACTGCTGAAATTGTATATATATTTTCCTGTGTGCTGAGTTTCTTGAAATGTTGCTTATTCTCTTTTTGATATGGTCAAAGGGGGAGAAGAAGAGTGTGTCAGTGAAGATTGTGCTTGCATTAGGAATACGATACACAAACTCAGGGGGAGCAAGCTTTTTTCATTCACGACACATCATCAGATATTTGCCATCATCAAAAAGAGGGAGTTTGTGAGCAACCCCTTCATAGATTGATTTTGAATGATTCCAAATATAATATAACATGTTTGAATAAGCCAAAATTACATTTCTCTCATAATGCATCTTTATGTGTCGACACATCAAGTTTTGTATCGATACATAGCTTTCTGAAGTCCCTGGACTTGTATCTCAAAACTATTATGTATCGATACAAAAGCTTATGAGTCGATACATTACTCTTTGATGACCCTGGAATATAAATCTAAAAATTGCATGCATCGATACATACTTTCCATGCATCAACACATAATATGTTGATGCCCCTATAATACTTTTATGAATCGACACAAAACCTTATGTATTGACACAAAATATTCTGATGATCCTGGAAAACGTTTTGAAACTTATATGTATCGATACATAATAACATGTGCCGACTCATACTATGTTTTAAATTCAAAAGTTTAAATTACAATCAGTATGTATCGACACATACACATTATGTGTCGACGGGTAATTCAAAAGTTTAATTTACAATCAGTCTGTATCGACACATACGCATTATGTGTTGACGGGTATAAAAGTGTTGGTTCTGTAAAACGCTTTAACAGGTTTTTGTATCGACTCAAAACATAATGTATCGACTCATCCTGTTACATGTAACTAACATGTGTCGACACATGACCAACATGCATCGACTCATGCTCTTTTTTTTTTTTACTAACCATTTTCTGTTATAAATATAAGCAAGCATTTGTTCAGATAAAATATAGCAGCATAGAAGATTGTGTGCAAAAACAATTGTGAGCAACCAAAAGCTTTTGATTCCTTCATCTTCATCATCTTCTCAACCATCTTACATTCAAGAACAACAAAGAAAATCAAACATCCTTGTTGAATTGATTCAAGCGGTTTGAGATAACGTTCAACTGAGTATTAGAGAAGTCTAGCTGAGTTGAGGGTTGAAGAGGAAACTTCAAGAAATAAACCAGAGGGTTTGTCCTTCAAGAATGGGTGTGTTCTTGAGGGTTTTGTCAGTCACAGTCACGCGAGTCGGATTCAGCCGTAGCGAGGGATTTGGAAATCAGAAGGATTTTGAACAAACAGGTCGTGGAAGCGGAGGATCGTTCGGTGACTTTGTAGGGAATCTTGATACAGCTCTTATCAAGTGGTGGTTCTTACAAGAAGAAGAAGATCATAAGGATTTATGTCTTTCTGTGTAGTGTAACCTTGCTATCAAACATTCAGCATATTGATATAAAAGTTCTCAGTTTCGATTGTGAAATTAAGAGGGAGATGTACCCACACGCGAGGACGACAGTGGGGAACTTCCTTACCAAACTGCCTGTGTATCGTTCTCTCTTTTCTTTCTCTTTACAGTTTTACATATTCTATAATTTTGTAATTCAATTGGCATGCTAAGTTTTACAGTCTAATGATAAACATACTGGCTCAAACATTTTCACCAAATCACCACTATTAAATCATTATACAAGCATACGCCAATTGTTTGACAAAATTCCTATTATATTTCTAAATTCATTGGAAATTCTGTTTTATGATAAGTGCATTGATACGTCAAGATTTCTGAGTTGTATATTCATCTATTCCATTCAATAAAATCCAACAAAGTTTTCACATGTCAAGCTTTCTAGTAGTCAGTTCAAAGTAGACGAAATTGATTCAAGACATTGATTTTTGCTGCTTTCAACTCTCTTTGATAAAAATTTTAAATCCTTGAAAAGAAGAAGTGATATATTCACCCCCCTCTCGATCACTTGCCACACCGTCTAACAGTTATGAAGGTAGATTTTGAGAAGGCGTGTGATTGTGTCAGTTGGAATTTTTTGAGGTTCATTTTAAAAAAAATGGGGTTTGGGGAGAGATGGCAAATGTGGATGGAAGGATGTATTTTCTTGAGTTCCATGTCAGTTTTAGTTAACAGAAGCACCACAAAGAATTTCAAGGTGGAGAGAGGGTTTAGACAAGGAGACCTGATATCTCCCTTTTTATTTGTTTTGTTCATGGAGGTACTAACGGCTTTAGTCAACTGGGCAGTGGATTTGGGCGACTTTAGCGATTTCAAGTTCAATGTGGAAGAAGAAGTTAATACTTTGAAATTTACCGATGATACCATCCTAGTGGTGGACAAAAGTAGTGAAAATCTTTGGAGTATGAAGGCTATACTTCGGGGATTTGAACTTATGTCAGGTTTGAAGATAAATTTCAATAAGAGTAAGATTTATGGCATAAATGTTGGAGATTGGTTTTTAGAGGCAGCTTCAGATTTTTTATCATGCAGCATAGACAATCTCCCTTTTAGGTTCTTAGGTGTAAAGGTAGGGGATAGTCCTAGCAAAATTTCTATGTGGAAGGAGTTAGTTAATAATTTGAAGAGAAAATTGGTCGTTTGGAAGGGTAGAAATCTCTCGATATCGGGTAGAGTGGTGATGATCAACTCTGTTTTGAACACAATACCCTTATACTCCCTTTCTTTTTATAAAGCTCCTTCAAAAGTGCTAAACAAGATCAAAAGCATTCAAAGTAATTTTTTATGGAGGGATTATGAAAAAAAAAGAACGATCCATTGAGTTAGTTGAGTTAATGTGTGCAAAACGCGAGAAAAAGGCAGATTTGAACAAGTGGAAGTGGAGGTTTTGGAATGAAGAGAGGGTGGTGTGGAGAAATTTCATGAGAAATAGATACGAGACTTATGAAACTAAGGTGTTGATTAGTGATGATAGGGTGCTATCTCAGATGAATTCAATATGGTGGAGGGACCTTATTTTATCGGATAATTTGTTTGCTGCCATGTACTGCAGGTTTTTGGACACTATCATCATTCAGGTTCATAATTGCAACGACACTGCTTTTTGGCATTCAAATTGGTTGGGAAACCAATCACTAAAAAATGTGTTTTCTGAAATTTATATGGCGGCGAATAATAGGGATTGTTGTGTAGTGGATGCGGGGTCTTGGAACAATAATATGTGGACCTGGAATTCGGAGGCTATGGTGGATAATTATGATGAGTTGGATGTAGCAGTTTGGGACGAGTTTTATGTCCTGCTAAAGGATTTCGATTTGGAGCAGAACGAAAGGGACAAATTTATCTGGTAGAGAGAACCGAAAGGCTCTTTCTCAGTTAGTTCATATTTTAAACTTTTCAGTGTGCAAAATTCGGTCTTCAACATTACTGATAACGCGCTGACTGCTATTAAACACGCGTGGGAGTTAAAATTTTCGTCGAATTTATTAGCTTTAGGGTGGAGGTCCTTGCTTAATAGGATCCCAACCAGAGATCAACTCTTTCAGAGGAATGTTTTGACCGATAGAAGGGATTTAATGGTGCCTTTTGTAACACAGAAGAAGAAACTTTACCACATCTTTTCCAGTTCTGTTTGTATTCGGGCCGTATTTGGAGGAAAGTATATGATTGGATTGGCATATCACTTGATTTGACTTTTGTGGAGTTTGAGGATTTCTTCTACAATTGCGAGAAGGTGAAATCGAAGTTGAAAAGAACTATTGTCGCCCCAATCTGGTTGGCAACAGTTTGGAGCCTTTGGTTGATGCGGCATTATGTCATTTTCAAGAGTCAAAATTTTAGTTTTGTTGAATGTATGACGACAATTACTCATAGATCTTGAAAGTGGTTATGTTTATCTTGCAATCTAGTGGATCTTTGTAACTTTTCAGTATGGAATACTCTGCCTCTGATTTATTTTAAGAGATAAGGGTTTTCCATTTGTATCTTAGGACAGCATATCCCTTATACTTTCATTTTAATAGATCCATTGCCTATTAAAAAAAAAAACCTATAGTAATGAGTAGTTACAAGTACTATTTAGAAAACTATCACAATGGCACTAGGGTAAGGCCTAAAAAATAGACATAGGCACCCTCCAAAACTGGAGTATGTTACCAGTTTCTTTTCTAACACTTGATTATTATTCTGTTACATCTTTAGTAACAACTCAGTCAGTAAAAATGCTTGAAATGGTTGATCGACATGTGTAGGGAAAAAGCTACAGTGCTATTTCTATGCCATTATTAGTAAGTTGCGTATGTGAACCAGATATCAGATATTTTAGTTGGCTTTTTGGTGATGAAATATTCATTCTGCTGCAGGATAGAGAAAGAGAGAGAGGCTTACATTGGGAACCTGCGAGATGCATTAGGCAGGCAGCATTGCATTAGTCACTACTCTTTCTAGTTTTAGATTGTATTCATTCTCACGTAATCTCTATATATGGATAAATAGCCAAAATTTAAAATTCTGTGATGGGTTATTTCCTTTATTCAATGCATTTTCCAATTTATTGCTATAAATTCTTAGAATTTACTAAGAATATTGTTAATAAGTGTTTTAAAACTGTTTAAAAAGGAAAATAGATAGATAACTATGGTATAGAAAAAGATATAATGATTTGTATTTGTATGTCAAATATATAACTTATATTTTTAAGTGTAATTTTTTAATCATAAATTTTTAAGCAATGTTTTATGAACATCTGTTATGTTTAAAAGTTCTAGTTGTTCGAGTTTATATGCGAGGGTTAGGTCTCAATTTGCTTATATAAATAAAATATTTTATTTATAAAAGATGTGATCAATATATTTAATATATAATATATTTAATGTTTAAAGATTTTGGACGAAGGTGTAATATTTTTTTTTTTTGTATGGTTTAGAGCAATGAATTTAAAGGTAGCAAACATATAATGTCTATTTTGAAAAGAAAAAAAAAAAACAAGGCAGGATGTGACGATATATTAGAGGGTGTATGTATAAAAAATTGGTGTGCCCTAATGATGATGGAGCGGACCTGCGAGTCCTACATCTTTAAAGATTAAAAGTTTTAAAAATTTATATTTGTTTGGTTGATTTGATGTCTCACTACAAAATAAGTTGAGTTTTGCCACGTGAAAGCCACGCCGCTACCCAGCAAATCACGTCACTACCAAAATTTTGCCACCTTAAAGAACACGTCGCTATATAGCGCGTGACAATCTTGTTGCGACGTGAAAAACATGTCACTAAGTTGCCACGTGAAATTCACGCCGCAACATACTGTATAGGATAAAAGCAATTCAGAGCATAGCAGAGCAGAGCAGTGGGTCAGAGCAGGTTTACAATTTTTGTTACGTTAGCTTTAGCGACGTGTTTTTCACGTCACTAATTAGTGACATGAAAAACACGCCGCAACTTATTTTATTTTTAAAAAAAATATTTTCTGTTTTAAATATATTAATTATGTTTTAATAATTAATATTATTTTTTGTTTTATTAAATTTATAAATTAAATATTATAATTTAATTATTAAATACAATATTATTAATCAAATTATCAAAAACAAAACTAAATATATCTAAATGTATAAATAAATATACTTAATATTATAAATTTAATAAACTCAAATTTAAATTTATAATATTTTTAAATATACCATATCATTATAAATTTATATTACACAAATAAAAAACTAAATACAAAATAAAAATAAAACTAAGCAGAATCGTCGTCGGAAATGTCGGGAAGAAAGTCATCATTATTTTGATGGTTATTATTTTGGCCACCACTGTTGGGATTTCTACCAAATGCTTGCATAAATTGTCGCATTTGCTCCTCCATATCAGCTTGCCTCTTCGCCATTGCCTCAATTTGTCTATTATGTTCACCCCTCATTGCCTCCATTCGGGCATCCATTTGGGCATCCATTTGGGCCTTCAATGCCGCCTCACGATCTTTGGACTCGTGTCTAGCCAATTGTCTTACCAGTTCTAACTGATCCGGTGTCAAATTGTTTGACGTGACCCTCCTTCACCGTCTGCAGCTCTCTGATACAGATTTCTATCCCCACTCCTCAAGATGCCCGCCAAATTTCCACCACCAAAAAAACACCCGTTAGGCCCCTTTCTCCCAACAACTTGACTCCAAATATAGAAATCCACATCTGGGTGAACCGGTTTTTCTGGAGGAGGCGTATACTGAGGATTATGGGTCAGAAATTCTACAAGCAACGCCTGATAATCCTCCTACACATACAATAAAAAAATCAAGTTTAATGTATAAGTAACATTAATGAAATTAAATGAAATAAAAAAAATAATAAAAAATAAATAGCCACGTGAATGTAACGCCACAACTTATCAGTTGCCACTCAATTTTCACGCCACAACATGTCATTTGCTACATGAAAATCACGTCACAAAATTGCTTAAAAAAATATAAACATAAATTTACTTACCAGGGCATTTTTTGTGCGCTCGTCAGTAAATCCTCCTGATTTCTTTGTCCGAGTCTCCTTAACCAGCTCCGTCATCAATGGTTGTCTCCCCAAACGCTTAGCCTAAATATAAAAATTAACTTAAATTAATAATATGCTATAAATCCAAATATGACCTTAAAAAGTGGTAATAATTACCATGCGTCGAGCATGCTCAGCAGTACTAATACTTCCAACAGCATTAATGCAACCCCCTTTTTCAGATGCCCTCATCTTCTTTGCAGTTTCAGATTTAGCCTTAAATTCATCTGATTCCCAATACTTCAGAAGTTGTTCAAAAACTTCTTTGCCTATCCATTTGGGACGAATGCCCAAAAGGTGCCAATTCTCTCTAACACGTCGTAGCATGTCAGAAAGTCGTCTTGAACTCCTCCCAAAATAATTTTTTTTTACTTTCTTATGGTTCAGGGGATCCCAAACACATTTCGCCTGCAATATTGTATGACATTAAAATAAATAGTTAGATAAATTATAACAATAATGAAAAGGTCATTTAAATAAAAATAACTTAAGAAATAAATTAATTATACCTGAAATTTCTTGAACCATTCTTCTTTATCGAAAACTTCTCTAAAACTCTTCAAAAATGTTGTATAATTCTGCTGAATTATATAATTGATAACCTTAGCCGCAGTCCGACTCGACCCGAAACTAAAACAACAATAATTGAATTAGCATAATTAATTACATAAAGTTATATTAAAAATGGAAATGTGTACTTATAAATAAAAATCAATAAATAAGAAACTTACGAGTTTCCTTCAGGCCATATCCAAAATCTCCCATCAATGGTATGAATCTCACTCGGATCATCATCCCCTCGAAGATCTCTCCCATCTATCTGATCATCATCCCCACCAAGATCGTCATCGTCCGACTCTGTGTGGGATGTGGGGGTGCGACCAGACTGTGTGGGTCGTGAAGAGGTGGATCCTCCAGGCTGCTGGACGGATGTGGGCATCTGGGTAGGAAGTGGGGTGCTGGATCCTCTAGGCTGCTGCACGAATGAGGGCATCTGTGTGGGAAATGGAAAACTATGCTGGAAGGATGAGGGCACCTATGTCTGCTGGAAGGATGAGGGCACCTGTGTCTGCTGGAAGGATGAGGGCACCTGTGTCTGCTGGAATGGTAAACCAGGTGGGGCCCCAGATGGACTAATAAAACATGTACTCCCAGATGGGAACTGAAGAGGACTCTGAGATGATAGTAATGGAGTAAATGGCATAGTACTGTCCATGGGCATATGATGAACCTGACTCTACGGGGGAGGACACGTGGTTGAGTGAGGTGACTGGCATACTACTACCTTTGGACGCCTGGGCTTCCTACCACTATCACTAGGACCTTTACCCTTATTATCTTTGGGTGGCATTTTTACCTAATTAAAGAAAATACAAGTTAACATATATATATTCTCATGAATACATATTCATTAAATCATTCAATAAATGGTTCTTTGAGTAAAATTACAAGACACAATTCTCATGAATACATATTCATTAAATCATTCAATAAATGGTTCGTTAAGTAAAATTACAAGACACAATTCTCATGAATATAGGTTCACTATTCTGAATCGTCATGCTCGTCATCCATTTCATCATCGTCATCTGATGTGATACTATCCTCAGATCCAGAATCTTCATGATCTTCATGGTCTTCATCCTCATCAACTTGATTCCCCTCAACCATTGTATCAGACAAACTTGTAGTGTGTTCATCTGGAATCACATCATTAACTTCAACTTCATCCACTTGGTAAGCAACATCCTCCACTAGATCGTCAGTTTCAATATGACCCAATGGTTTTGTTTTTATTACAACACAACACCGACGTTTACGTGGCACAAATGAAGGATAAGGAACATAATAAACTTGCCTAACAATATTTGACATTATGAAAGGGTCGTACTCTTTGTACCTCCGGTCCATTTGAATCTCAACAGTACCATATGTCTTATCTATTTTTGTGCCTCTAGTTGGATCATACCATTCACAATAAAATAAGACAACTTTATTTTCCGAGTCCAAGTAATTGTATACTAACTCGTAGATATGTTTAACAAAACCATAGAAGTCCAAGTACTTGTTCCAACTTACAGAGAATGACTGGAATATTTTGGTCCAACTTAATGATATCATCCACTCTTAAAGCGGAAGCACAAATATCTCTAAAAAATTGACTAATTTCAGTGAGTGGATTAAGCACATGTTTGGGTAGAGAACCGAACGCAATTGGTAGCAATTGTTCCATAAAAACATGGCAATCATGACTTTTCATACCATGCAACTTCCCAGTGTTAGCATCAACACACCTTGCTAAATTTGAAGAATACCCTTCGGGCATTCTCAAACCTTTTAGCCATCCAGAAACCGCTTTAGCTTCTTGGGGGGTCAGACTGAAACAAGCTTTGGGTTTAAATAATTTTCCATTTGGTTGAGGCTTCAATTCCAACTCTTTACGATTACACCAAATTTCCATGTCTTGTCTAGCCTTCCCATTATCTTTTGTTCTGTCTTTAACATCCATCACTGTGTTAAATACGTTATCAAAAAAATTCTTCTCAATATGCATAACATCAAGATTATGGCACAACAAATTATCTTTCCAATACGGGAGGTCCCAAAATATACTTCTTTTTGTCCAATTATGTGTGACCCCATATCCTTCAATTCTACATGCTTTGCCAGTATCTGTAAACTTTGGAAGTTCACAAACTTGGTTCCATATAGCAACTGGTGCCGGTCGAGGTGGAGGCAGATCTGTTACCCGTTCGTCCTTTTTGAAATTTGTCTTGTTTTTTCTAAAGGGATGATTTGATGGTAGGAATCTGCGGTGACAGTCAAACCACGAGCTTTTCCCCCCTTTTTCCAATGTAAACGCCTTAGTGCATTCCATGCAATGCGGACAACCCATTCTACCATGCGTACCCCAACCAGACAACATGCCATATGCTAGAAAGTCGTTAATGGTCCACATCAAGGCAGCTCGCATAGAAAAGTTTTGTTTACGGGATATATCATAAGTCCATTCTCCATTATTCCACAACCTCTTCAAATCATCAATTAAAGGTCGTAAGTACACATCAATTCTGTTTTTTGGACTCGACGGTCCTGGAATGACGCACGTCAAAAACATGTATGGTTTTGTCATGCACATCTCAGGAGGGAGATTGTAAGGGGTTACAATAACTAGCCAACAAGAATACTCACTTCCGGACGCTTGGACATATGGAGCAAAACCATCAGAGCATAATCCAAGCCTGACATTTCTAGGTTCAGCGGCAAAATCAGGATGTACCTCATCAAAGTTCTTCCATGCATGGCCGTCAGATGGGTGTCGCATATTGCCTGGGCTTGTTTTGTTTGTATGATGCCATGTCATTTGACTTGCACTGTGCATTGAAGAAAACATTCTTTTTAACCTTGGTATTATCGGAAGATAAAACATGGAATTTACTGCTACCCGTTTTTGGTTACTGTTAATGGCTCTATTGCGAACTTTATATCTTGGACTATGACAAAACTTACATTCCTCTGACGATCCATCTTGAGTACCAAACTCGTTGTCATAAAACAACATACAACCATTAGTGCAACAATCAATCTTTCTTACTCTTAAACCCAACTTCGACACCAACTTCTTTGCATCATAGAAACTCGCAGGCAAGTTGTCTTTCGTTGCAGTTGAGTCCAACATCATTTTTGCGAAGTGCTCCAAACACTGATCAGGAACATTCCAATTTGACTTGGCGGCCAATAATCTAACACACATTGATAGCTTTGAGTCTGACGACCCCTCAAACAACGGCGTATTCATCTCATTCAACAACTGATAAAATCTCTGCGCTTCCTCATTCGGCAAGTCTTCCCCGTCAAAGTCTTCAGGTTGATCATATGTCACGTTAACACCAAAAGCATCACCAACCATGTCACCTATCAGATTAAAGTTTTCTTCAAATTCCATAGGTGGTTGCATAACCGGTTGACTACTTGAAGCATCTGTGTTGCTAGTCTCTGGTACATTACTCGGCAGTGTTTCACCATGATGCGTCCAAACCCAATAATTTTTAATGAAACCTTTCCTATGCAAATGACGTGTTATTTCCTCTGGGTCACTAATTATATATCTACATCCATATTTAAGACAAGGACACCTAACTCCTCCTTCACTTCGACAACGTTCCTGGGCAAACGTCCACGCGATAAAACCATTAACCCTGTCTATAAAATTGGGTTTAAGTGCGCGTCTTCCTGGATATAGTCTATCGTACATCCAACTACGATAATACATATAATATTCTATTTACTGCAAATTTATATAATCAAAACCTATTTAATTAGAAATATTAATTAATCAACTTAATAATAATCCTAAACATATACAATTAAAGATAAATATATGCTTTCAACAATATTTATAAACTCCTAAAAATATTTTTAAACACTTAAAATTTAATTTAAACACCTAAATTTTATAAACTCCTAAAAATTTAAAAAGTAATTAAACTCCTAAAAATTTAATTTAAACACTTAAAATTTTTAAATTCCTAAAAATATTTATTTATTTTTAAACAATTAAAATTTAATTTAAACACCTAAATTTTATAAACTCCTAAAAATTTAAAAACTAATTAAACTCCTAAAAATTTAATTTAAACACTTAAAATTTAATTTAAACACCTAAATTTTATAAACTCCTAAAAATTTAAAAACTTATTAAACTCCTAAAAATTTAATTTAAACACTAAAAATTTATAAACTCCTAAAAATAAAAAAACTTAAACTCCTAAAATAATTAAACTCATTCATCATCACAAATTAATAATTAATTATTATTATAAACTAAATAATTAAACCTAACATTTAACTCAAATACAGAAAAAATATATATATATATATATATATATATATATATATATATATATATATATATATATATATATATATATATATATATATATATATATATATATATATATATATATATAACCTAAATTCAACAATTTTAACCCAATGCAAATTAATCAAAATCAGAAAATATACTAATTTCAAAAAAAAAAAAATTCAAGACATACCTTTTATCTTGTAACTCCTTCAATCTTCTTGTCCCTTTTTGCAATCTATACTTCAATCTTCTTCTTGTCCTTCAAAGAAAAATTGAAAAAAATTTATACTCAAAATAACACATCAAAAGCTATTAACAAAGTATATAAAACATGAAATTGAAATTACCTTACAAAATGGATGAAGATGGTAGGAATTATAGAGTGGAGAAGAAAATTTTTTGGGGAAGAAAATGGGTATGGTTGAAGAGTGGGGAAGAAATTTTTTTGTGAAGGTTGAAGATGAAGAAGTTATACAAAACAAAAACGTTGTGGAACGTTTTCATAAGTTACATAAACCACGTAGCGACGTGAAAATCACGCCGCAACGTTGCCACGTGATTTTCATGTCGCAACAAATATACAACTGCTTTCTCTTCCTTCAAAGCCTGCACACGCCAGTGTTGGAAGTTGTGATTGAATTAAATTTTGTGATATTTTAATTAGCGACGTGAATCCCACGTCGCTACTTTTTTTAACAAGGAAACGTAACTGACACACTTAATGTAGCTGTTTTATATTATTAAAACACGTTGCCACATGATTTTCACGTCACAACTGGTTTTATTTAGCCACATGAAAATCACGTGGCAACTTCACGTGGCTGAAGAAGCTTTTTCTTGTAGTGTCTGCATAAAAATTAGTAAAAATTAGTAGGCGAGTCAGACATAATAAATGATACGAATCTAAAACCTTAACATGTCTTTTGAAAGAATGTGAACGAAGCGTGGACGTCTGACGAATATGACTCGTTTTGCCTTCTCTAAATTAGATTTTTTTTTGTTTCCAAACAAATATTCATAGGCAATATGACATTTAATCTCTCATAATCATTTAAACCAACACTAAGCAAAACTAAGTTAATATCATTAAAGGAGGGTAAATATAAACATATTTAGGAGTGTGCATTGACCCTTATGGTTGTTAGATAATATTCAAAGTTGGTTGTAGGGCCCAAGAAGCGGAAGCCCAATAGCAAAGTTATAAACTATCGTGGAACCTTGTTTTACAGATAATAAACTTTTAATTAAAACATCAACTTTTGATGATGACAACTATTATGATAACTAATGATAAGTTAAGAAAAATATTTAAACGGTTAAAGATGAAAATCCAAGTGTTATGGTTTGATGAACTTGACTATCCGAAGAAGACAGACAAAGTGGAAATAATCCAAAGTCACAAGTGATCTCAAACATTGTCAACACAAAAGATAGCATCTGACAAACGGCTTGTAGAAAAAGAGTCAATCTTCTAATTTAGTAAGTGAGTGAACTTATGTAAGCGAATGGGATTTTCTGTAGAAGTATAAAGCCATAAGCACACACATACAATAAAACCTTTTTCAAATGCTTTACCAAAAGAAAACAGTTTGAAAAAATATGATGTTGTATCAGATGAATCAAGAAAAGCCAAAATAGCCATGGGCAAAATTTTGACTTTTCAAATCGATTAGGTCAAATAGACAATTAATTAGAAATGCAAAAACTTGAGGGCCAAGCTAGTTTGAACGCACCTTGATTCTATACAACAATTATATATATATATATATATATATATATATATATATATATATATATATATATATATATATATATATATATATATATATATATATATATATATATATATATATATATATATATATATTTAACTTCCATTTTGAGAACTTGTAATCGATTATTTTTTTAATATCTAATCGATTGTAATTTTCGTCTAATCAATTAGTTAACGGCAAAATACATTGATTGCAAATTCCTTTTTTGGTAAACTTTAAACCTATAAATAGAGGTTTCTTTTCTCACTTCAAACCATACATAATCGTGTTTTCACACTTCCATCTCTTACTCTCTCTCTCTCTCTAAATTTTTATTAAACTTTCTCTCACTAGATGTTATAGTCAAATGCTTTTGTGAGAAAATTTCTTTTTTGAGTGAGGATACTTTTGTAATTTTGGAAAGGGTAGAATTGTAAAATTCACCAAAGAAATCATCTGTATACACATTGGTTTAATACTGTCCAATTAGGGATTATTTGTGATTCAAAGCTAAACACAACAAAAGTTTAGGTTTGAGAATTTTCGATCACCATAAGTTTTGGTTGAAGATTAACCATTGTTTAAATATCCATTAGTTCTTGGTTAGCCTGGTCAAAATAAAGATAGGTTGAAGATTAGCCTCGTATTAAAATCTTCATAGGTTAGAGATCAGCCTGGTCAACATCTCAAAGGTTGTTTGGGTTGTCTTTCTAAAACCATAGGTATTGAGCTCAAATATTTTGGAACTTGAAGACAACCTCTCCAAGGTTCTTGTTCATAGAAAAGAGACTAACTACTTCAAACCATGGCTGGGAAGGAAGATTGGCCACATCACTCTCAATAATATATTGAAGAAAAGACACAAACGCCCATATCTATCGTTTTGTAATATTTGGTTGAAGATCGACCATAATTTCCTTGTATAAGGGGGTTCATGAGTCTTTCCTACTAAAAGCTCTCACTTATGATTGGAACTTCAAGATCAATTCTTGGGGACAAAACTAAGTAGTTTTTACTGAACTTGTATAATTCTTGGTGTCCTTCTTCTTCCCTTAACTATTTAATTTTTGTAATTTACTTTCCACTGCTTAGGTTTTGAAAATGCTTTTAAACTCTAATTTAACTGCTAAAAGTTTTTCCAAACCACACAATTCACCCCCCTCTTGTGTTTGAAGTCTCAAGTCTAACAAGTGACATCATACTCTAACTCCTGTTTAAGGACTAATCATCTCAGGAGGAAGATGATTTCCGATACAAGATCTTTTTTAAATTCGCCACCATATTTTTTGAAAATAGTAATTTTTTAGATTTAGCAAGTTAGATTCAAACTTTATCTTGAAGGCTTAGATCGTAAATTGTGGGAAACAATTAAAAAAGGTCAAGTTTACCCCCTCTCATCAAATAAACAATGAAGAAGTGGATAAACCCTATTCTCTTTGGATCGAAGAAGAAAAGAGAAAGATTGATATAGATATTACAAGAAAGAATTTTATAATAATGTCTTTTATGAAAATCTAGTATTCATATCACATATGTTCTAAGAGATGTCGAGACACTGCAATCTGACTTCAACACAATGAATAGGATATAACATGATAAAATAGTGCAGAAAACTAAATAACACAGAACTATTAACCCAGATCAGTGTACAACAACACCTACTCTAGGAGCTACAAAGTCAGAGAAGAATCAACTAGATAGTATCAATTTATAGACCCACAACCAACTTTCACCTAGTTTACAATCTACCTACTTAATCACTACTCGTGCTTAACTTCTATCTAAGACTCACATAGGTACGAGACCCTTCTCAAATCCCTACCAGTCACAAAATAGTGACAAGAACACAATTTAGAAGAATTACTTAGAAGACACACTTCTACGACACACAACCATTCAATGCTTAAAAGCATATGAATGATTGACAGAACTTACAACTCAAAATAAAAGTCCTACTCTTTTATCAAGATGATATTAGAGAGGCTCACAAATAGCACACAAACCCTAACAATATACAACATAATTTCCATACAAACCTAGATTTGTGACAGTCTATTTAAACTAATTTTCTGGACTGGATTAGGATTCACATGCACAACAAATCAGGTGCTACAAATCAGCAGAAACTTCTGCATAAAAGTAGAACTTCAATCATTAGTTTCGTAAATTATCTCCATAATTAGAAACTAAGAATATTCCTTCAATTAAACTTGAATATGTTAATCCTTAAACTGAGCACTACATAGGATATCATAATATTCCCAGAATATTCGACATCTGTAAAATCTAAAAGAATCCAACATTCTAGTTGTACATAGGCACGATGTCGAATGACCCTGCATAGGACATCTACATATTTCTTCAATTGCTAGAACGTATTATTACAACATGTTCATGCTAAATTTATTTTACCAAACATAATTCCAATCACAAAAAAAAAAAAGGGAATTAACAATCTCCCCCTTTGGATTATTTTGACTAAAACAACTTAATATTTCTTCCACACACAAACATAAAAAACAACTCAGGTTTGAAAATAAATTAAACAAAAATATTTGAGGCACGCCACCCAACATAAACATCAGAAAGTTAGAAGTAGGGAAATAATTTTATCAGAGCACAGTGGAAGCTACTCGTTATAGAAACAAGAGAAAAAGATTATTCTTAACATGTCAGGACATCTTTTCTGACAATTCTTCACAGCCAATCCAAACCAGAGCAAAACTTCCTTTTCAAAACTGCTCAGAACACAACAAAGAATTAGTAGATTCTCCCCCTAAACAATAGCAACCCATAGTAAAGATTCATTACCTCTTTGACACACTTTTGGCTAACACACTTTTTCTTCAACCACACTAAAGAAGAACACATCACCAAGGAGACACAAAACTAATTATATTCTTTTATTGGTGTACACGAGGAAGAAGATAACCTGCATCTTCAGAACCTTCCAAGTTTTACCCCCTAAAACTCATAACCAATTTTTATCACAAAGCCTCTGGAAAATTTTCATGTAACCTCAAGAAACCAAAAAGAACTCTAACTTGACTAAACCAAGTTAGAAGACCATGTGACAGAAGCACCACAAATTTGAAGATCATGTGACAGAAGCAAAAAAGAACACACTGGACAGGATGTTAAAACATCTGGTACGATATCTTGTATACACCCACAACATGAGCATCATTAGATGAAGAAACATAAAATCCTTATGACAGATAGTCATACTCCCCCTTATTTGTTGCATGCTAGAAAACAGAAAACCCTTATGATAGATTGTCATACTCTCCCTTAATTGTTGCATGCAAGGAGCAACAATCCTAAACAAGACTCAACAAGGAGCAACACTACTCTCCCCCTTTTTAGCCAAAAGATGACAAAAACTGAGTGTGAGAATGAAAGCAAAGACACCACAAACAGAA
This sequence comes from Vicia faba, assembly GCA_948472305.1. Lineage (NCBI taxonomy): Eukaryota > Viridiplantae > Streptophyta > Magnoliopsida > Fabales > Fabaceae > Vicia > Vicia faba. The sequence goes on along the minus strand of OX451741.1, from coordinate 727,869,678 downwards.
CTCCAATGAGGGACACAACAAACAATACTGAAACAAACAGACGAAAAGAAAAACATGAGATGAAAGAACAAGTGATGGGTTACTTATAATCAAGGATGATTACTATGGTTTGTAACGACACAACCAATCAGTGAACGTGTTTTCCAAGAAGATAAAGTCTTTCATGTTAACAGTGGACCATTCATGTCAAGAGAGAGACATGGATCTGTTCAACTTCTCTTTTTCTGAGTCTTGACCATAGAAATGTTCCAACATCAGATGTGACTTTTCCAAGCCATTGAAAAACATTTTTCAAGTAACACTAGATGTAGGAATACCGTCCACTAGAGCCTGCGCTCATTCTTTAGTAATGCAATTCCAAACTTTCCCTTAAGAATAACTTTCTTCTCACGTCATGATCACCATACCTCATTCTTGGAACCTTTGAACTGAGCTCTCCATAATACAATGTCATGACACATGGTTGAACATTGCAATTTTTAAGCATAAAAAAATTATGAGAGTTCAAACTTCCCTCAACCTTTAACCATATACTTTGGATAAAATAAAAATACACAGAACAACCACAACTGAACCACGATCCACAAAGAGGAATAATTAAAAGACACTGACTCAATCAAACTTGTCCAAACGAGCTATTCTAATACTTCACCAGAAAATAACTCTCAATTAGATGGGGACATAGTCACAAAAAACTCACTTAAGATAGCAATTTCCATACCCCAAATTTTCCCTATTGATGTTTTTAAATAACTTATTCCTCATTATTAATTTCCAATGTCATCATAATATGAAGTTGGACTATTGTAGGGTTTAAGTTTATAAAGGGGGTATTATTTCAGGATGGACCATCAAAATATGATGGCCCATTAATTTAAAATTCAAGATTAATTTCAAAAAGGATTATGAAAATATTTTTAATCGACTGCGAACTTTGTCTAACAACTCCGCTATTCACACACCCAAACTTAGTTCAAGGAGAATTCAAATATCTTCGTAATCAATAAAAAACACCAACAACCTGTGAACTACGAATTGGGACTCTGATTCCTCATAAGAGGATACGTATGCATACGACTAAAACCGTGGCGAGTTCCCCTAATAAAAATTAAAACCCTAATTCCTAAACCGTAATTCTAAACCCTAGTATCCTTGTGAACAAGGTAAATGAGGGGTGCCTAACACCTTCCCTTCGTCTAAACTTGAGTCAAACAACTTAGAATCCCTGACCAAATTATGGTTATCCTTTATATTCCCTTCCTAAAGATAAAAATTAAGGGTGACGACTATCATTTTAAAACCGGTTACAATAGCTGGCGACTCTGCTGGGGACTCAACCCTAGGGTTTAAAAGCCTCTCTTTTTAGGTGTAGGTTATTGGTTAGAGTTTTGTTATTTTTACTTTCCATATTTGTTTATTTTATTTATTTTGTTTATTTATTGTTTAATATTTTATTATATTTTTGGTGGGATTTTTAATTTCAAAAAATTATTTTCAAAAAACCTTAGAAAGAAGGTTCGTTTATTAGCCAAGGGGATACATCATCCCTATGAGTTTTTGTGACGAATTCACCTGGAGTCGGTGGAATTCCAAAAAAGAAATATGTCTCAAGAGATATCCTCTTGGGGGGGTAGGACTCTGGATTAAAACCTATTACTTTTTGTATAAATCTTAAACTAAAAACTCATGGTGAGACCTTTCACGACCTTAGAGACGAAAGTTTTGGTATGCAAAGAGGCTCCACTTAAGAGTGGACCTTGTGCCTTTACCTCTAGTGTTATCCATGATACTCTCAAGGAAACCACCTTATGGGGAGGGTAGAATATCCGTAGGCCAAAACTAGGAGCCTACCATCTAAGGATACCTTTCTTGAAATCCCGTCACTAAGCCACACAATCATGCATTCATGCATCTTACATTTCACATATTCATTATTCTCAATTATTTTTTGTCTCACTTATTGTCAGGATTAAAAAAAATAAGTCAAAGGTTTTGGTGAGTGTCTTAAAAATGAATGCTAGAGGGAAAAAACTTGTCTGTGTTAGTGCTGTTAAGCCAGATATGACAAAGATAATAATCATCAAGGAGAAACTGGCTGAAAGAGCCATGAAGACGTTAGTGCTTCTAATGGTTGATTTTTGGTTCGAATATTTTTCAAATATCTGAATTGTATTCCCTTTTGAGGATGATTATTGTTAATGAAAGTACTTTTATTTCCATATTCGAACTGCGTATTCATTTCAAGATGCACACCAATAAAAATGAAAAACCTAAAGAATATATATATATATATATATATATATATATATATATATATATATATATATATATATATATATATATATATATATATATATATATATATATATATATATATATATATATGTGGAAAATGCAAGTGAATAAGAAATTCAAAAATGAAATTCTTAACATATTCATACGCATTCATGCATTCACAAACTTTGCATTTCATAACTTTATACAAAAAACTTAGCGTTTTTCAAAAACCATCTCCAGTTAAATCATTGGTAAGAAAACACCACCTCTTCGACCGTCATATCAAACTAGGGCCCATCAAAAGAAAGTGATGGAACAGATCGAGGAGAATTAAACCGCATTCAAGGAAGATTTGGAGCAGGTGAAAGGAAACATCGACTCGATGAAGGGAGATATGAGCCAAGTTCTTCTAGCCTTGAAGAACATCATCGAAAGGCAAGAACAAATTCCTAGGGAAGCCTTTGAAGAAGTAGCCCAGACTATTGGTGAATCGAGCCGTCACCAACCAAGAAGAGAATCAGAATCAAGACCTCAAAAGTACTCTATGGCTCAACAAGAATTCAAACAAGCTGACACTAAAGGGTTTGTCCCAACTCCACCAAAGGTAGGGGCATCCCATACTTTGAGGATTCCGGTCAACAACACAGACAACTATGCATATCTACAATATGGAGATCTCGATGTGGAATGTGTCACTCAAGCACACCAACCTAAAATTGTTGAGAATCCCATGGAACTCAATCAGTATAAAGCTTTGGAAGAAAGGTTAAAAGTTGTGGAGGCTTACGATGCTTTCAATGTCGACACTCTCGAAATGGTCAAGTTTTTGTGTGGTGATCCCTCCAAAATTCAAAGTACCTGACTTTGAAAAATATAAAGGACTCACATATCCAAGGAACCATTTACGCATGTATTGTAGAAAGATGCTTGCATATGCTCAAGATCAAAAGTTGATGATCCATTGCTTCCAAGACAGTTTGAGTGGGGCATCCTTAGATTGGTACATCCAATTGGAGCGGGTTCATATTCAGACATGGGCAGATCTTGCTAATGCTTTCTTAAGACAATACAAGTATAACTTATACATGGCGCCTAACCGTATAGAACTCCAAAACTTGTCTCAGAAGAAGGAGGAATCTTTCAAGGAGTATGCACAAAGATGGAGAGAAATGGAATCCCGTGTACAACCACCACTCTTGGAGAAAAAACTAGTAGATATGTTCATGGGAACCTTACAAAGGTTGTACTATGACAAAATGGTAGGAAGCATCTCTTCTGGATTTTCTTATTTGGTAACTATTGGTGACAGGATTGAAGCAAGCATAAAAAGTAGAAAGATACAAGGGGTATCATCTAGTACCCCTTATAACTCAAAAATACATGTTCCCAACTTCTCAAAAAAGAAGGAAGGAGAAACAAATGTTGTAGCATCACATCCAAAGGCACAACAACCATTTTTAATTCCAATAGAACAACAATAGAACATGTTTTAAAGGCCTCTAAGAAGATTTGATCCATTGCATTAGTCTCCAGGAAGTGATGTCATTATCATGTTGATTCCTCGATTTAACTAATTGTATCAATCTCTATGCGACAATGGTGTTACCAGTTTTCTTACGATTTAGCTCTATTGCGTCAGTCTCCATGTGACAATATATTGTCAAAATTTTATTTTACCCGTTCCCTAGATTGCAATGCGTAAACAGACTCAAAATAAACCAAAACTTGCTATATTAGTCTCAAAGCATTGGTAAGTTAAATGTTCAAACTTGCATCATTTACCTCCCATGTTACGGTTGACATGCAAACGATCTCTTCTTAGATAATGATGAGTTATCTGCGCCGTCATGTATAGGTCAACTTAACTTTGGTTCAGACGCATATTAGATGATACATCAGCATCTATGCTTGCTCTTCATACCCATAGGAATTCTATACATCGTATCCATATAATCTTTCAGATAAATTTTGGGGTCTTCCAAATATTTAATAAACTTCTAATCAGGGCGTGCGAGACCTGCGCATTCTCGCACTATCCAATCAGAAGATGATTAAATAGAGACAACTGTCCCACCCCAAATTTTCCCTACACCTATATTTAAGGATCTCTTAAAATAAATCGCATTATATAGTTTACTTCTAGAGGGGTTTAAAACAGGGAAAAAGGGTGTACTAATCCTAAATGGATCATCAATATCTGATGGCCCATTAAGGTTTCTTTTAGAGAGGATGCATTTTATAAGTATATTACTTTGAAAAGATTACGGGCCTTTCTAAAACTAGAAAGGGCCAATGTAATTCTTGCAGTTCATTTCAAGTTTGAAAAAGGAGGTGTTTTGTATAACCAAGGAGGTGAACAAATTGTTAGCAATAATGCCCATGTAGGATTTGAAATATTGGAGAGAAAGGGTGTTTAAAAATAACCTTTTTTTGTTAAGAGGCCCAATAAAATTTAACAAATTAGGTCTATTTAGATTGAGGGGTGTATAAAATAATCCATTTCTTTGGTAGGGCCCATGTCAATTCGTTTAGAAGGCCCAATCTGGGGCTCCATTCAATTTTTGGATTCTTCTTAGAGGTGTCATTTTTCACAGTATGAAACTTATTGCTATCATTATTATTACTATTATTGTTTTTCTATAGAAAATATATATAAATTTAAGATTGATTTCTGTTTATTTGTTTCATTATTTGATGACAAAAAAAAGCTTCTTAGTCATAACTAACTCATGCCCAATAAGCGCGTGGCCCAAATCAATGTGTATAGCCCAAAGCTGAAAAACATACACTGTATAGATTTGAAAAAAATGAAATGCTCGCTTTAGGGTTTCAAACACGGTATCTCCATTCCTTTTCAAGAATCATTTTGCCAACACAAAAAACAGAAATGAATAACAAAATAACACTCATTTGCATATCAAAACATATCAATGCGGTAATTTACAGAATGGTAATAATTTACAATGTTCTTAATTTACAGACAAAATTTCAAAACATTTCCTAATTCTAAAACCCTAATTAAATTCTATGAATTAAGTTTACATACATCATAACTAATCTTCCTAATTTTCTAATTCTGAAAACACTATAAAAACTAAGAAAGATTACAGAAAGGGGACAGAGAGGAAGAATCACAGTAAAAAAAGGATAAAGTTACAGTAAACAAGTAAGTTTTATAGAGGAGAAGAGGAAGAGGAATTTAGGGCTTCAAAACCTGAAACCCTAAAAAACCTCTTAAGATACCGCTAGCCTCGAGTTTCCACCGCTTTGTTCGTTACCACCCACCTTCACCTGTAAAAGAAAAGGGAAAATCAGAAAAGAAAGATCGGAGAAACAGGTAAAATGAAAGCACGAAGTACGATTTGGAGGTAATTTTGAACTCAACTTTTATTTTCTTCTTGTCTGTTCATTTTCTTCGCAGTTAAGCCTTGTGGGTCAGAAGGTAGGAGATAAAGATTGTTGGGGTTTGGGCTAGGCCGAGATAAGAGCGCGTCGCCGTTGTTTGAGGGTGGGATAGGGTTTGTTTGAGGGTGTGTCCCATCATGCTTACTGTAAGCCCTCAATTACCATCACATTATTTAAATCAAGAAATCCAAAACACGCGTATCCATGACCTTACCCTGCGCCCGCACACACCAAATTCAAGCGGACCAAAAACCATTGGTGTCTTGGGCCCGAGCCCAACGCTAATGTCACCACCATTTTTTATTTTTTTGTTGTTATGATAAAATCAACACCCCTGACCTTATTTGGGCCTAGTCCAAAATCTGGACTAGGGCCCTACTATTTGACACCCCTTGTTTTACTGGTTAATGTTGAAACACACCCCTTGGCCTTCTGGGCCTGAATTCAAAATCTGAATTCTGGCCCTTCCTACTAGAACCCCCACCTTTTACTACCCTTATATATTTTGCAACCCCCCTGAGTTTTTAATATTTTTCTTAATTTATTTATTTTATAATTCTTTTATATTTTATATTTTTATTTATTTAATTATAATAAACATTATATATTTTTGTAATTATACTATATATCTAATATCATATTCATTATTATTTTTATCACACAAATTTCTTTTTTTAAAACTCATTTTAATATTATTATTATTATCACATTGTTGTACCCCAAAATTTTCCCTCCCATTTTCACACAACACATACTCCTAGAGGTCCTCAATTATTCAAATTGACTAAGGATAGACCAGGCAAATCCTCCTCTTAAGACAATAAGCCTCAAACTAGGGTTTCAATTTCAAGCAAGATGGTTGAGTTCCAAGGGTCCCAAATGGTCTCCATTGTCCTAATATGTCCTCAAGATCATCAATGCCAAGTTTCATGCATTGCACAACAAGTTTGCTCAGTCAACTGCTCAAATGTCTAAAAATCAACTGTATTAGGTCCAAAGTCAACTGTGGCCCAAAGACAGTCAAACTTCAAGATTTTTGGTCAACATCAACATTTTAAAGTAATCTACATCATTTTATAAAGGGTTGATCATGACTCCTCAAGAAATGCTCCTAACTCATCAAAAGTAAAAAATGGCAATTTAGGGTTTCTATAGGAAAAGTCAACCAAACTTTGATCAGGCATAACTTTCTCATACTTTATCAGAAATTTTTCAACCAAGGCTCATTTTGAAGAAAATCTAATTCGCTACAACTTCTCTTCACCCCTCAAGTTCAAGAAATGCCTCAATCAAAAGATGCAAGTTCATACATTATAGGTCCTTTCAAAAAGTCAACAAAAACATCTTTTGGGTCAATGCTCCTTACATGAACATGGAAGATCCAATTGAGATGAAACCAAAAAGGTTGTTTAGAGGACATCCTAAGCTTTCTAAAAGGTCCAAGAACACCCTCTTAGGGTTAAAAATGAGAGAGATATGCATTGCTAGAGTTGACCAATTTTTGGAAATGTGCATGAAGTCAATATTGACCAAAATGGATTTTTCTCCAAATGGGCCCATGTTTTATACTTGAAACATGTTCCTAACATGGACCATGACCCCTGAGCCTACTCACATATTATTTCATTATTTTTATGATTTGTTATGATTTTTTATTCATTAAAATAAAAATAAATCAAATAAAATAGTGGAATAATAAAATAAAATCAGAGATTTGATTTTATGACCACATGATGAGCCTATAATCAGCTGGAAAATCAAGGAAATCGTGCAAGGGATGATTTGGATGAATATAGCATAATTTGGCCAAATTTAGAAATAAAAAATACAAGATACAAATCAAATTTTTTCTAAAAAAGTTTCAAAGATTTTGTTCAGTTTTGTTGACCTAATTCACTCTACTATATATTCATAACATTCCCAGATCAAAAAGACAAGGATTGGTCGTGTATAACACCCACAAGAAACTTCAATTTTTTGACAAAAAGTGGTGATCGAATTTTGATTTACAGGGAGATTCAAAGCATTCTAATGCTTGCAATCAATTCCTGGGCACGTTTGGAAGCTACCTGGACCACTCCCACACATCAACCCACTCAGAATCAACCTTCACAGTATCACGGTTTGCCCTTATTTTCTTGAATTCAATTTTGATAATTAAGCATGATAAATGAATTTTAAATATGAATTCATGTTTATATGATCATTTAGAACATGTTTGAATGTTTAATTGTTTGTTTTGATGCTTGTATGAATAACTGCCATTGTTAGGGTTTCAAGGTCCGTTTTAGGGTTTTTTATTTAGGCAAAATTAGGCCAAAAGAAGATAACTATTGTACTCGCGAGATCAAACCCAATTGATTTGTGTATTTAAACTGAATTTATGTTGCTTATTATGAGTTTTGGAAATATGCAGGTCTTTAGCAACCGTTTTGTCTATAGGTAAAAACCCCTTAGGCTAAGACGACAGCCAGTGGGGAAGATGATGGCGTGTCAAAGCCTGATTGGACCATTTGAACTTTGCACGCATTTTTTTTATTACACTGACCATTTATTAAATATATTGTATTATGTGTGTTTTATATAATGAGTGAATAGCTGCCTCAGTGGCACAAGGGAAGGGTTTCAAAGCACGTGTGTGTAGGAGGTCATGGGTTTGATCCCTGCCTCCTACATATTATTTTTCTTAACAATTATTTGTAGATCCTATGCTTCCATTCCAAACGCGAACATCATACTCCCCATATTCATCACCATCAGATCAAGCATTGCCCAGATCTCACGCTTCCAATTAAGCTCCACATGATGGACTCTTACAACATAGCCACACAGGATCACACGCAGCTATGGGCCAAATGGATTGGGTTTTGGACAGAATTTCAGATTGCACCATCCAAATTTGGGTTTACACCCCTCAGGCCCATTCCTTCACTCCTTTTATTTCATTATTTTATTTTGTTTAATTAGTTTAATTTATTTTTGAATTAATTTTTTTTATAAAATCAGAAAATCATCACAAAAATATAACTTATTTTCATTAAATTAATTTTTGCAAATTAATTATTTTAATCAATTTAAACTTATTTTCATTAATTAAAATTAATTAGAAGATTAGGTTAATTTCAAATCCTTTTTTTTATAAAAAATTAAAAAAAAATATTTTCAATGAGAAAATTAGTTTATTAGGGTTTTGCACCTTTTTTCAATTTTAATTCTCGCGCTTAATTATTTTTTCCGTACGATTTATTTTTCATTATTAATGTAACTGCGCCCGGTTTGTAATAGTTTAATTTGGGTTTTAATCCCGCATTTTTACTTTTCAGTCATTAATTATGTAACTGCACCAAAGCCTTGTAATAGTTAGGAATTTTATCTTTCCGCCATTTATTTTCCCGCACGATAAACTTCTTAGATGAATGTTTAATAGGGTTGCCTGAAAGATAATGATTAATTGAACATAGATAACCCTAATTGTGCAAGATAAGATATATCTGAAAAAGCACACTTTTGCACACTTGCACCCCTAGGGTATTACCTCACTTGGTTGCCTTCGGAAACAATGGTCATGTCCCTCGACCGTAGGGATACTCTTAGCAAAGACCCTTAGTTTAAAATCATCATAAAGAGCACAGTCCCTAAAATGTACCTCGAGTTGCCTGCGAGAAATGATCTTATGATGATAGTCCCTTCGAAATGCTAAGGTATCCTTACATGTCTCCTTCAATGACCATAAACGTCCCTTTCGATAGTCCCTCATACATCCAATGACTAGGGTTAACTACTCACTAATAGTAGGATGACACGGTCTAAAGGATAGGAGGAAAAGATCACCTTTTTTCGAGTAGGTAGATAATTGTTAGGTACTTGCTCAAACAATCCATTTTACACACTTTCAAACACTTTTCAAACAAAGTTTTCAAAAACACTTTATCACACTCTTGAGGACTGATACAAGAGTTACCATAAAGTGAATCATCTCACTAAGGCAATTTTCAAAGCTTTTCAAAACACACAAACACAAGCAATTTTAGAAAATGAGCAAGTACCTAAGAGCCCATGGAAAACCATGGATGGAAAGGGTGCTAACACCTTCCCTTTCCATAATCTACTCCCCGTACTCAGAAATCTCGGAAAAAGGTATTTTTCTATTCTTTTCACCCTTTCTTTATTGGATAAAAGAAAAGCCGGTGGCGACTCTTTCTTACCGCGACATATGCGAACAAAAAACGCAAACTAGTATTAAACAGTCAGTTCTTCCACCGTATCACAGAACTGGCGACTCTGCTGGGGAGCGTAGCATATAAAGTGGGGTTTACCTTAGGGTCTAGATCATTTTAAATTTTCTTTCTCTGTTTGCTTTGACTGCTTTATCTTTATGGGATTGTTGGGGTATTCTTGTAAAGATCCTACACCCGGATCTGGGGCACCTTATTAGGTAAGTAGCAATAAACCATGGAGGTTGTACGATGTAGACCGATACGGATAAAGTGGTTGCTACGTTAGCGTGATGCTTTGGATTATAATAATGTTCCTTGAGTAAGTTAAAGATAACATTAGGCTTCCTCATAGTGTCACTAAGCGTTAAATGACCTTTAGAACCTTTAATTGACTCATCCTAGCCATTAGGAAGTAGTGAGATAACCGGCTTTGGTTCTGATCAAAGATTGGTTGATACTCGATACGACACACATTGAGGCTGAACTTTTAGGATTTTTTGGCTACAATACTTCGGTGCGAAGCTGAAATAATTTCTGAAGGGAAGGTCAGTGATATTGAGGCTCCTTAGAACCTGATTACTATTAATAGGACAGGTTGAGCCAAATGAACATTCAAGTGGGTACATACCTTAAAAACTCATGCAATCCTTTGAACCTAAGGTCTATTGTGTGATTTTCTTATGTTTATCTGTGATTTTTAGCATAATCATGACATCATAAACATCATGATATTCATACATACTAATCATTTCAAGGATCTGTTGGATTTACCTCTTGGTTGTTTTGTAGGATATGAATTCAGGTCGCAGAAAAACCATCCGATTCACTTCACAAAAGTTCCTCCTAAGCTCAAAGAATTAGTTTTGAAAGTCCCCGAGAACTCATCATTCCAAAAAATACATGGTCACTTACTCAGTTTGGTTACCACCGGGTTTGACGAAGGTTTGATGAGTGTCTTATTCCAGTTCTTCGACCGTAAGCACCATTGCTTCACATTCCCCAATTATCAACTGGTGCCTGCGCTGGAAGAATTCTCTAAGTTACTTGTTTTACCTATATTGGAGAGAGTACCTTTCACTATTTTAGAACAAGACCCAACTTTTGAAAATGTTGCCGTAGCTTTGCACTTGAAACCATCTGACATTGAGGCCAATTAGGAAAAAAGAAGTGGAGTTAAGGGTCTCCTTTCAAATTTCCTGATGAAGAATGCTCGGATTTTCCTGGATGCTATGAGCTATCAGGCCTTTGAAGATGTATTAGCCCTCTTGAATTATGGTTTGGTCCTGTTTCCTAATTCAGATCAACTTATAGATGTGAATGCCATCAATTTCTTTCTTGCTCACAATCTGGTTCCTACATTGCTCGGGGATATCCTACATTCTCTCCATACTCGTGCTCTGAAAAGCGAGGAACTCTCAAGTGTTGCACCCCTCTGCTATATAGGTGGTTTATTTTGCACCTTCCTCGGTCAGTGATGCAAAATGATTTAGGCTTAAGGTGGAGTTAAAGACTAATGTCTCTCCCTCACTCCGACATCCATTGGTGTCCTCGCTCTCAAGAGGACATTTCTTTTATTGATCGCTGCGGAGAATTTCCTAATGTGCCACTCTTGGGCATTAGGGGAGGCATCACTTACAATACTTCTTTAGCACTACGTCAGTTTGGCTATGCAAGAAGAGGTGGTCCATCGGATATGCTCATCCAGGGTATTATGTTCAACTACTTAGATGATTTGCATAATTATCATCAGAGGTTCATCCGCTCTTGGGGCATTGTTAAGAAGACTGGTGGTAGGACTTTGGGGTGTAAGAACTCCATCCCTTTGGAACCTTACATCAAATGGGTAAGAGCTCGAGCCCAAAGTCTTATGATTCCATACGATTCCATCTTACCGGTGATCTTAGAACCTATTGTTCAAGGGGGAGAGTCCCTTATTATTCTCCACCCGGATAGGTCAACCAACTTCGAAGAGTTGCAAAAGTCCTGGATCCAGATTAAGGAAGAACGGGATACTTTTGAGGCTCAATTCTATGCAAGTGAGAAGAAGGTGCTGGAATTAACAAAACAACTTCATGAAGAGAGGAACCCTAACACCTACCTCAACACCAAGAGGAAGCACCCATGGGAGAACTAGGAATTTCCTTTCAATGTTTATACTTGTGTAATCTTTTGTTTCTTTAAAAACTTACTAATAAAAGGTTTTGCTTTTTGTTTTGTTTAAAAGAGCTTAAATCCAATAAGGTCCTTAAAATCATTGCATACACATGCCATACATGTCATTGCATAAACAAGTTTCATATCAGGTTTCTCATCTTCTTCGCTGTTTATTTCAGCTGTAAAGAAATGGCTCTCGAACAAACTGTGAAAGACTTACAGACTCATAATGCACAATTCCAACAGATGATCTTGGCTCTAGCCAAAGGGCAGGAAGAACTGAAAGCCTTGATTGTTAAAGACAAGGCTAAGAAGCCCAGAAGGACAACTGGTGTGGTAAACCTAGGATGAAGATTCAAGGGATCGTTAAAGAAAATGGTTAATCTAACCTCTTCATCCAAGGAAGGAGAGAACCAAGATGGTGAGACCAGAGAGGAAGACCCTAGACTGGAGGAATCTGATAATTACATTGATTACAATGAAGATCAGTATCCTCCGGCTGACGAAAAGTACAAACAACTGGAAGAGCGTCTGATTTCCATGGAGATTCGGAAAGTGCCCGGGCTAGATTTTGAAGAGCTTGGTTTGGTGTCTGGGATTGTTATTCCGCCAAAGTTTAAGGCACCAGTGTTTGCTAAGTACGATGGGGTTTTGTCCCAAGATGCACCTCCGATCTTATGTGAGGAAGATACAGCCTCACACTGCTGACATAGACTTATGGGTCCATTTCTTTCAGGATAGTCTATCCGGAACTCATCTATATTGGTTCTATCAACTGGAGAGGGCCAACATCCATAATTGGGAAGACCTGGTCGCTGCTTTTTATAAGAAATATCAGTATAATACAGACCTTTCTCCCACCCGTACTCAATTCTAGAGTTTGGTTGTGGGTTCGAGCAAGGGTTTCAAAGACTACACTCAGAAGTGGAGGGACTTAGGAGGAAGAGTCCAGCCTCCCTTGTCTGATAGGGAGCTAGTGGACATGTTTCTGGGTACCCTGTTCGGTCCATCTTTAATCATCTAATTGGAAGCTCCTCGACCAGCTTCATTGAATTAATCTTGACAAGGAAGAGAGTGAAAGCTGGAATTAAGAGTGGGAAGATCCAAAAGGATGCATCCTCCAGTTCCGTGAGAAAACCATTCGCTGGGAAGAAAGAGGTTAGTGTTGTGCACCATCAATGGAGTCAGGACAAAACTGAACGCCGTCCAACAATATGGGCTGTTGTAACACTCGAGGTCAAAAAGGGCGAGGAGTGGTTACACCGTATGTAACACCCAAGGCCTAAGAGGGAAAAGGTGGTCGCCACATCAGAATGAGAGGGATCCCGAGGCTATGAAGGTATGGGACTGCATGGTTGAAGGAATGCTTATAAGGATTAATTGGTACTACTTATACCAACAAGATGCATCCTCTTTTCGGTAACTCATTCATAAGAACTCCATAGTTAAGCGTGCTTGACTTTGAGCAATTCTGGGTTGGGTGACCTTCTGGGAAGTTTCCTGGAAAGCGTGTGAGTGAGGATAAAACACATTGAAAAGACCCGTGTTGGTTTCTAAGGTCAGTCGGTAATCCTAAAAAGCAATTTGGGGTGTTACAAATGGTATCAGAGCCATACCTCTCCCAGTATGCTGTGTTTCGAGGACGAACCATGCGGAAGCTGGTGGGCATGTAACACTCGAGGTCAAAAAGGGCGAGGAGTGATTACACCGCATGTAACACCCGAGGCCTAAGAGGGCAAAGGTGGTCGCCACATCAGAATGAGAGGGATCCCGAGGCTATGCAGGTATGGGACTCCATGGTTGAAGGAATGCTTATAAGGATTAATTGGTACTACCTATACCAACAAGATGCATCTTCTTTTCGGTAGCTTATTCATAAGAACTCCATAGTTAAGCGTGCTTCACTTTGAGCAATTCTGGGATGGGTGACCTTCTGGGAAGTTTCCTGGAAAGCGTGTGAGTGAGGATAAAACACTTTGAAAAGACCCGTGTTGGTTTGTAGGGTCAGTCGGTAATCCTAAAAAGCAATCTGGGGCGTTACAGCTGTCGTGATTCCTAAGCCCGCACCCACTCAACAGAGGGATAATCAGCAGAGAATAGAAAGGCCGGTAAGACAATTCACCCAAATAAATATGACTTTAGCCCAAGTTTTACCCCACTTGCTGAGATCCAATCTGGTAACCTTGCGGGAAGTTCCAAAGAATCCCAACACTACCTCTCCCCGCTACAATCCAAATGCATGTTATGCTTATTGTTGTACCCCAAAATTTGCCCTCCCATATTCTCCAAGAAATTGCCAAGACAAGCTGCAAAATTCCCCAAGGGTTGCACAGTCCAACTGCCTCCTATACAGTCAAAACTAGGGTTTGTGTTATGATCAAGAAATTGAAGGTTTCAAAGGCCCAATAAAGTTCCACATGCTTACAAATATGGTCAAGTATCCTCATATCAAGTTTCAAGGCATTCAGCTCAAAATTGCACAGTCAAAAACCCTAATTGCACTACAGTCAACTGTAGGGGCAAAATGGTCATTTGGCAGTCAAAAGTTCAAATTTTTGGTTAACATATCATTTTGAAGCCACAAACATCATTTGATCAGTGCTTGATCATGATTCTCAAAATTTGGCTCAGAAATCATCAAGATGCAAAAGTTTCCTTATTTGGACAGCTGAAAAAGTCAACTGAAATTGACCAGGGCATAACTTTCACATGGATTATCAGAAAAATTCCATCCAAAGCTCATTTTGAAGAGAAAGACATTTCCTACAACTCATCTTCATACTTCAAGTCCAAGAAATGCTCTCACAAAAAGTTATCAATTTCAACATTATAGGTCATTTTCAAAAGTCAACAAAAAGAGACTTTAAGTCAAAGGCCATAACTTGCGATTTGTAAATCAAAATGACATGGGACCAAAGGCATTGGTTAGAGGACTCAAAGACCTTTCCAAAATGTCCAAGAACATGAGAAAAGCCTAAAAATTGAGCAAGTTATGCCTTGTGGAAGTTGGGCAATTTTTGGATATTTTGAAAAGTCAACTTTGCTTCAAATGTCTTAAAATTGCTAATGGGCCCATTTTTCTTCCATGATTCATCATTCTAAGCATGTGCACGACCACTTGGCCCAAAGGGAAGTATTTTCTCATTTTTTATTTATTTATTTGAATTATTATTTATATTAATTCATTTAAATCATTTAAATATGTGAAAAATATATAACTTGACCTAATAAATCTTTTCATACATGTTTTGCCCTCAATATTTCGTGCACATTCAAAAATAGGAAGATTTGATTTGATTTGAGCATAATTGATACAAGAGCACATGGAAAAGATTGAAAACATAATGGTGAAAAATCAAATCTCCAAATCCATGAATGAAAGATATTTGGATCAATTTTGTTAACCTAATCTATTCAGTACATAAGCCTGAGTGAAAACCTAATGCTGACACACAAAAAAGCTGCGCCCAAAAGCCATTGTAAAACTTGAAATTTCTCCCTAAAAACTCAAAACTGAAAGCATACTTGCAGGTCGTTTCAAGCCACAACACTGAGTCCATCGTATTCCTGAAGCTTCAAGGATCATATACCAATCAAAACCACTCATCCTAATATCAAGAATTGGTAAAACGGACGCGCCCTGTACCGAAAATATTTGATACTCTTGCATCTTGATTCATACATTTTCCATAATTTTTGAGGCTTGATTTGTGTTCCTTACATGATTCTTATGCTAACTGTGTAATTCAATTGTGTTTTCATCGCCCATACACGAAATCGCCATTAAAGCCTCCTAGGTTTTCAGACTTGTGAAATTAGGGATTCTCTTATCCTGTAAAATTGAGACACAACAGTACCATGATCAAAACCAGGAAGCTTGGACGAAGTGATTGCAATAGTCGCGCCTAATTTCTGAACCAAGGCGTGCTAATCGCTATTTTGAAAACAAGCATGTATTGAGGGGGTTCAAAACCCCGCTAACCCTTTTGTATTTTCAGGAAATAAACAAAACGGAGAAGATGATGTGTTGGCCGGCGCTGATTGGAGGATTCAAAATTTCGCGCGTTTAGATTACTAATGCAGTTGTTCTTTTTATAATAATTGTTGCGTATTTAATATTAACAATGCATGAAGCGGCGCAGTGGCAAGCATATTTGGAGGTAATGCATATGACCTGGGTTCGAGCCCCAGGTCTTTCATATCCTCAATATTATTTTTCAAATAATAATCACATACAGGTTAACGTTGCCGTTCCATGATACATCTCCAAGATCCAGCCAGCCACGCGTCTAATATGTCAATCCAAGGGTTATGGTTGGGAGAACAGCGTGGACGCGAGTCAACACGCTAGCATGTTGACTGAAAAGGTCAAATGGACCCGAAGGCTATTGGGCTCACTTGCTTGGATTGTACCTCTACACTTGGGACTGATACCCCCCCTGGTTTGCAAATCTCTACATTTTCTTTATATTTTCTTTTCAATTATTGTTTTATTTGCTTTATTGTTTTGATTTAATTAATTATTTTTACAAAATATAAAAAATGCCTAAAAAATCAGAAAAGATAAAAAACATGATAAATATTTTTATTTTAATATTTTCTTGTAAATAAATGCTTGGAAATTAGTTTGTTTAAAATAGGTTGCAATTTTAATTCTTTTCACAATAAATAAAAATATAGAATTAGGGTTAATCAATGTTTTATTCCTTTTTAATTTTTCTTTTTTTCATAATAATATTTATTTATTTTATTTGTTTTTATAATCAAATTTGCATGAAAATAACTTAGGTTTAAATTAGGTTGAAATTCAATATTTTTCATAATAAATTTAAAAGCCATTAGAATTAAGGTTTGCATTCAGTTTTAATTTTAATTAATTCTTTTTTTTCTATTAAATCTCAAAATACTAAAATACCAAAATACAAAAACAATAATTCCTCTTCTCAATTTTAATTCCTCATGTAATTTAATTTTTGCAAAAGGGTCTAACGCCCTCGTTTCGCTCTTAATTTCTTATTCGCATTATTATTGCTTTTTCATTTAAATAATTATGTACCTCTCCCAAGGCTTTGTAACATTTACTTCTCGCACTTTTCAATTTCTTTATTTACTTTGCTTTATTTACTTTTCTGTCAAATCGGGTCCGGTTTAATTTTGGCGATGTGGACCCGCGCCATTTGTAATAGCTTTAGATTTACTTTTCCTCGCAACTTTTTAACTGTTAACAAAAAGCATGAAAGAATGTATGGACATAAATAAAATCAAGCGTAGAACACCAATGACATGGACAAGACAAAAATAACTGAACATGACACACAAATCGCACACACCACCCCTAGGGTACGCCTCACTGTTGCCTTGCCTCGAAAGGTGATCGTCGAGTAGAGGATGTCTTAGTAAGTCCTCATGATCCGGGAACCTGGCATGAGGGTAGCTTCTAAGGTATCTTCCCATTGCTCTGGTGATCACCATGTCCCGAACCTCGAATTGACCCGAACACCTCCAACGGTGGTGCTACCTACCTCTCAATGGTGGGATGGCACTACTTTAAAGGACATTTACACAGACGAATTCCTTAGGGTAGGTAGACGACTCTAGATACTTGCTCTAATCTTCAAAACAAACAAAAATCTTTTCACACCGACACTTTTCAAAAGCTTTCAAAGCAATTTTTCAAACACTCTGATACAAGAGTCGAACTGGAATTTTCAAAGAAACTTTTTTAAAACCCACATTGAAAAGCAAACAAACCAATTTTTGAAAACACAAATGAGCAAGTATCTAAGAGCCCATGGATAACCATGGATAGAAAGGGTGCTAACACCTTCCCTTTCTATAACCTACCTCCCGAACCGAGAGCAATCTCTTTAAGGAATTTATCTGTGCTTTTGTCCTTTCCATTTGGAGAAAATAAAAGACGGTGGCGACTCTTGCTTCCGCGACATTTCGCGAACCAGCGTTAAACAGTCAGTTCCAGATCCACCGATCACAAAACTGGCGACTCTGCTGGGGACTAAAACTTAAAGTGAGGTGTACCTTAGGACTAAGATCACTGTGTTTTCAATTGTATTGACTTGCTTGCTTTATTATTGTGGGACTGTCTTGGGAGTTCTATAGATCCTAACCCGGATCTGGGGGATACCTTCTTAGAAAGTAGCAACAAGGCTGTGAGGGAACTGTGTGGGGTATACCGACATGGTTGAAACAGTCTGCTACGTTGATGTGGCACTTTGGTGTGTACCGGTAACCCTTGAGTTCAGTCAAGGAGAGTACGGGGCCTCCGCGTGGTGTCGTGAAGCATCAACTGACCTTAGGAACCTTAATTGAACTATCTTGGCCTCTTTAGGGTAGTGAGATAACTGACTTTGGTGCAGTCCGAGGTTGGTTGATACTCGATACTACACTCAATTGAGGGTTGCTTTCCTGGAATATTTCGGTCGCCAGTTCAGTGGCTAAATCGAAACGATGAACAATGAAAGCAATCCCGTGATATTGGGACCCTTAGAACCCGGTCACTTCTGATAGGACAGGTTGAGCCCACCAACTTCAAGAGGGTACTACCCAGACCCCATGCTGGCCTTAAACCTTAAGGGCTTGTCTTGTGTGCCTTGTGTGCCTTACATGTTTGTCTTTGTAAATATCTGTGGTGTGTTTAATCATAGCATCATGACATCATCCAGCATCATATGCATTGACTAACCATTTCAGGGGTTCGAATTTTCATCTTTGTTCTTGTTTTGTAGGACATGGAAACTGTTCGTAGAAAGACAATTCAAATCAGTCTTGTAAGGATCCCTCCTCAGCTTAAGGAGCTTATATCCAGGATTCCCGAGAACTCATCATTCAGTGAAAGACATGGAAGCCTCATCAGCTTGGTCAACACCAACATTGAGGAAGATATGATAAAGGTCCTGTTCCAGTTCTTTGATCCTCTGCATCACTGTTTCACCTTCTTGGACTATCAGTTGGTACCTACATTGGAGGAGTTCTCCCGGCTCCTGAAGATCCCTATCCTTGATCAGCTACCCTTCAACGGTACAGAAAAGGAACCTAAGCTTGAAGAGATTGCTAAAGCCTTGCACCTACAGTCATCTGACCTCAAGGGACATTGGGAAGTTAGAAGTGGTATCAAAGGGTTCTTAGCCAGGTTTCTGTTTGAAAAGGCCCATGAATGTTGGAACTCCCTTGACTTGCAAGCTTTTGAAGAGGTTGTGGCCCTTCTTGTCTATGGTCTGGTGTTGTTTCCTAACCCAGATCAGCTTATTGATATCAGTGCTGTCCAGATCTTTATGTCCAGGAATCCCATACCTACGTTGCTGGGGGACATCCTTCACTCATGTTACACTCGAACCATGAGAAAAAGAGGTGTCCTTATGTGTTGCACTCCTCTCCTGGGAAGGTGGTTTATTTCGCACCTTCCACAATCAACCTTGAAAAATGAGCGGGGTTTGAGATGGTCACAACGGTTGATGACTCTTACACATGCAGATATACATTGGTGCCCTAGGTCCAGAGAAGATGTCACTATCATTGATCGTTACGGGGAGTACCCTAATGTTCCTTTACTTGGAATCAGAGGAGGTATTACTTACAGCCCATGCTTGGCTTGGAGACAGTTTGGTTATGCTCGGAGGGATGGTCCTCATGACATGTTAATTCCTGACATAGTTTTTGACTTCGACAACGATACTCAAGGACTTCGCCAGAGATTTATCAGAGCTTGGAGGATGCCCAGTAGGATAGACAGCAAGACACTGGGGCACAGGAATTCCATCCCGTTGGAACCTTATCTCAAGTGGGTACGAGCCCGCTCCCAGAAGTTAGTAATGCCTTATCCTCATATGCTCCCAGTGATCAAAGAACCAGTCTTGGAAGGAGAAGTGTCCCACACTATTCAGCACCCTGATATGCCCACATCCTGGGAAGAGATGCAGAAAAGCTGGATCCAGCTTAAGGAGGAAAGGAATTCTCTTGAGACTAGTCTACATGCCAGTGAAAAGAAGGTCTTAGAGCTCACCCTCCTGTTGCATGAGGAGAGGAATCTCAACACCTACATAGCTCCGAAGAGGATGCGCAGTGTATTTTGGGATTGATTGGATTTTTGTACTTTTGCCCATGAGGCCTTAATGTATTAAACAATGATTTCCTTAATGATAACGTGTGTTCCTTTTTGTCTGCAACAAATTTGAACTTTCGAACCCTTGAATGCATTGCATACGCATTTCATACATCATGTGCATAGCAGGTTTTTCCCCTTT
Source organism: Vicia faba (assembly GCA_948472305.1). Lineage (NCBI taxonomy): Eukaryota > Viridiplantae > Streptophyta > Magnoliopsida > Fabales > Fabaceae > Vicia > Vicia faba. Next base: position 727,849,367 of record OX451741.1, on the reverse strand, counting down.
TCAGGTTGCTTACAGTTCTTCGCTGTTTATTTCAGCATCATGAATACCGACTCTGCATCAACTGAGACATCAATCAAGGCTCTTCAGGTGCAGAATGCACAATTTCAAGAATTAATCAAGGGTCTGGCTCGAGGCCAAGAAGAACTAAAGGCCATGCTCCTAAAGAAGGAGAAGAAGAAGAAGAGAAGAACTGTTCTGTTCAGCTCGGGCCGAAGGTTTAACAATACTCTGCAACAGGAAGAGGCTGGTTCTTCTGTTGACAAAAATTCTCCTCAGGCAGAAGCAAGGGTTCCTAGTCCGGTAGTCTCCGACAACGAGACAGATTTTGATGAAGAGCAGTACCCTCCTGCAGAAGACAGATACAAGCAACTGGAGGATAGGTTGAAGGCTATGGAGGTTCAACAGGTACCTGGGCTGGATTTCGGAGATCTGGGTTTGTCGACTGGTGTGATCATCCCTCACAAGTTCAAAGCACCATCCTTCTCTAAGTATGACGGGGCGTCTTGTCCCAAGCTGCATCTAAGGTCCTATGTTCGGAAAATTCAGCCGTACTCTGCGGATAAGAATTTATGGATCCACTTCTTCCAGGAGAGTCTTTCAGGGACTCATCTCGAATGGTTCTATCAGCTGGATGGGACCAAGGTTCGTAACTGGGAGGAGTTGGCTACTGCTTTCTACAAGCAGTATCAATATAATGCCGACCTTGCCCCCACACGTACCCAACTCCAGGGTATGTCGTTAGGTGCAAGCGAAGGTTTTAAGGAGTACGCTCAGAAGTGGAGAGACCTGGTTGGCAAGGTGCAGCCACCATTGACTGATCGGGAGCTGGTAGACATGTTCTTGGGGACCCTATCTGGGCCATTTTTCAACCACCTCATTGGGAATTCTTCTGCAGGGTTCACTGATCTAATCTTGACTGGAGAAAGGATTGAAGCTGGGTTAAAGTCTGGAAAAATTCCGAGGGGTGCATCATCTAGTTCCGAAAAGAAACCATTCAAGAAGGAGTCTAGTGCCGTATATGGTTCCAAGAAATCAGAGAGACATGAGCACCGCCAATCTGTCAGTGCGGTAATGATCGCTAAGCCTGCTGCCACTCCCCGGCCAAACCATCCTCAGAAGGTTGAAAGACCCCGGAGAGAATTCACCCGCTTAAACATGACTTTGTCGCAGATCCTACCACAGTTGCTCTCAACCAATTTAGTGACTGTCAGGGAGGCTCCTAAGTTCCCCAATACTGCATCTCCCAAGTACAACCCGAATGCTCATTGTGCCTACCATTCAGATAGCCTGGGGCACTCTACCGATGACTGTTGGGCGTTAAAGAACAAGCTGCAAGACCTTATTGATGCCCAAGAAGTACAGTTTGAGGCATCTGAGAAGCCTAATGTAGTGACAGCTCCCCTGCCTGCTCATGGAGTTAATGCTATTGGGGATGAAGAGGAAGTTGATGAAGCTGAGTTTGATAGCTGGATCTACCCGGTAACCGACGGTGGACTCAACAATTGGAGCGCAAAGGACAATTTCCCTGTTTCTTTTGTTACGCAGTAATAAATTTCTTTGTTTCGTTATTTTGTAATAAACAATGATAAACTCTATGGCCCGGTGTCTTACCCGAGGCACCGTGGTTCTATTTGTGAGGGCATACAAACTGTCATTTCATATATCATGAATGAAAATCTTGGACGTATTTTCGCATTGCAAATATTGTGCTCCTTTTCTGTCTTTCTTTTCCTTTACATAATTTTCAAAACAGCTGTATTTACACACACACTCACTCATACAGGTTCCAATCCACTCTGGATCTCACTAGTAACAACCCTGCTACTGCCAATTATGACTTCGAAAATCCGATCAACTTAGCCGAAGACGAAGGTGAAGATGATTGTGAAGTTCCTGGCGAGCTTGCAAGACTGTTGCTTCAGGAGGAGAGGGCAATTCAACCCCATGAAGAGCCAGTGGAAACAATAAACTTGGGTACTGAGGCAGACAGGAAAGAGGTAAAGATTGGTGCCAACCTAGAGCTCAGCGTGAAGCAACGGTTAACCAAGATGCTACATGATTATATGGAGATCTTTGCCTGGTCCTACGAAGACATGCCCGGGTTGGATACCGATATTGTGGTCCATCATTTGCCAACTAGGGAAGACTGCCCTCTAGTTAAGCAAAAGGTCCGTCGGATGCGTCCAGAGATGTCTGAGAAGATTAAAGCCGAGGTCATGAAACAATTTGATGATGGGTTCCTTGCAGTGACTTCTTACCCTCAGTGGGTTGCTAATGTGGTGCCGGTACCAAAGAAGGACGGTAAGGTCAGAATGTGTGTCGATTACAGGGATCTGAACAGGGCCAGCCCCAAGGATGACTTCCCTTTACCTCACATTGATGTCCTTGTTGATAACACAGCTCAGCACAAGGTATTCTCTTTCATGGATGGCTTTTCAGGTTACAATCAGATCAAGATGGCACCTGAAGACATGGAAAAGACTACATTTGTTACTCAGTGGGGGACCTTCTGTTACAAGGTCATGCCATTCGGATTAAAGAACGCTGGGGCAACCTACCAACGTGCCATGGTTGCCTTATTTCATGATATGATCCATCACGAGATAGAAGTGTATGTTGACGACATGATCGCTAGGTCCCAGACTGAGGAAGAGCACCTAGATCATCTGCAGAAGTTGTTTGACCGTTTGAAACTGTACAAGCTAAGACTGAACCCGAACAAGTGCACCTTCGGGGTAAGATCGGGAAGGTTGCTAGGCTTTGTGGTCAGTGATAAAGGTATTCAAGTGGACCCTGCTAAGGTCAAAGCTATTCAAGAGATGCCAGCCCCTAAGACAGAGAAGGAAGTCAGAGGCTTTTTAGGACGCCTGAATTATATTGCTCGCTTCATCTCACATCTGACTGCTACTTGTGAGCCAATCTTCAAGCTGCTGAAGAAAGATCAGGTAGTACGTTGGAACGATGAATGTCAGGCTGCTTTTGAAAAAATCAAAGAGTATCTCCAAGAACCACCTATCCTTATGCCACCGGTTGAAGGGAGACCTCTGATACTATACCTGACAGTGCTTGACAATTCAATGGGGTATGTGTTGGGGCAGCATGACGAGTCTGGCCGAAAAGAGCATGCCATTTATTACCTTAGCAAAAAGTTTACCGACTGTGAGACCCGATACTCACTGCTTGAGAAAACTTGCTGCGCTTTGGTATGGGCTGCTCGCCGGCTGAGACAGTATATGCTGACTCACACTACCTTGTTGATCTCAAAGATGGATCCTATAAAGTACATATTCGAAAAGCCTGCTCTGTCTGGGAGAATTGCAAGATGGCAAATGATCTTGACGGAATACGACATTCAGTACACAACCCAGAAAGCCATCAAGGGGAGTGTATTGGCAGACCACCTGGCACATCAAGCTGTAGATGACTATCAGTCAATGAACTTCGAATTCCCGGATGAAAGTATCATGATAGTAACAGATTGTGAAGTACCTGGACCGGATGAAGGACCTGAACCAGGATCCCGATGGTCTATGCACTTTGACGGGGCATCCAATGCTTTGGGAAACGGTATCGGCGCCATAATCATATCACCTCAAGGTACTCATACTCCACTCACTGCCCGGCTATGTTTCAACTGTACCAACAATATGGTGGAGTATGAGGCGTGCATCATGGGTCTTCAAGCTGCGATCGACCTAAGGATCAAATTTCTAAGTGTCTTCGGAGATTCCGCTCTTGTGATCAATCAGATCAAAGGAGAGTGGGATACGAAACATCCAAACTTGATTCCTTACAGAGAATGTGTGTTGACCTTGATTCCCCACTTTACAGAGATAACCTTTGAGCACTTTCCAAGAGAAGAGAATCAGTTAGCGGACGCGTTAGCTACAATGTCTTCAATGTTCAAGGTCAAATGGGATAACGAGGCTCCCCGAATCATCATCTGGAAACTGGACGAACCGGCATACTGTTGTGATCTCGAAACTGAATTGGTGACTAAGAAGCCTTGGTACCACGAAGTGAAGAGATATCTGGAAGCTCAGGAATACCCTGAAGGTGCCTCTGTCAATGATAAGAAATTCCTGAGGAGGTTTGCAGCCAAGTTCTTCCTTAGTAACGGCATTTTGTACAAGCGAAACCATGATTCAACCTTACTGCGTTGTGTGGACAAAATTGAAGCAGAAAAGATCATGGAAGAGCTACATGAAGGGACCTTTGGTACACATTCCAGTGGGCATACTATGGCTAAGAAAATCCTACGGGCAGGATATTATTGGTCCACAATGGAAGCTGACTGTTACCAACACTCCAGGACATGCCACAAGTGCCAGATTTATGCAGACAAGGTGCATGTTCCTCCGGTTCCCCTGAATGTTCTGACTGCGCCTTGGCCGTTTGCAATGTGGGGCATAGACATGATCGGCGAGATTAAACCTACGGCATCCAATGGACATCGCTTCATCCTAGTGGCGATTGATTATTTTACGAAGTGGGTTGAGGCAGCATCCTATGCTACGGTAACCAAGACTGTTGTGGCACGGTTCATTCGGCACAACCTGATCTGTCGATACGGCGTCCCTGAGCGGATTATTACAGACAACGGTACCAATCTGAACAACAAGATGATCGCTGAGCTCTGCGAGCAGTTCAAAATACAGCACCACAATTCTTCTCCTTACAGACCGAAGATGAATGGGGCTGTAGAAGCAGCAAATAAGAACATCAAGAAAATCGTGCAAAAGATGACAATGACCTATAAAGATTGGCACGAGATGTTACCGTTCGCTCTGCATGGGTACCGTACCTCAGCTAGGACGTCAACCGGGGCAACTCCTTTCTCTCTGGTTTATGGTATGGAGGCAGTCTTACCAATCGAAGTACAAATTCCCTCTCTCCGGATAATGAAGGATGCAAATCTAAACGAAGATGATTGGATCCAGACACGACTTGATCAGCTCAACCTCATTGACGAAAAGAGACTTGCTGCTATCTGTCATGGTCAGACGTATCAGAAACGGATGATCAGGGCATTTAACAAAAAGGTCAGACCACAGGAATATCGAGTTGGGGATCTGGTAATCAAACGAATCATCCTTCCTCAGAGTGATCCAAGGGGCAAATGGACCCCTACGTACGAAGGGCCATTTGTGGTTAAGCATGTGTTCTCAGGAGGAGCCATGATACTGACCAACATGGATGGTGACGACCTTCCTCACCCCGCCAATGCAGACATAGTAAAAAGATACTACGCATAAAAAAGACCCGCTAGGCTGACATGCCTAGGCAAAAATTAGGGCTTCCCGTCGAGCCAAAAGGGTTCGGGCAAAATGAAGGGATGAAATAAAAAAAAAAAAAATCTGCACACCCGGCAAGTCGAAAACCTGAAAGGGCGGCTTGGGCAAAAATGGGTATCCCGGTGGACCAAAAACCCGAAAGGGCGGTCCAGACAAAAATTAGGGATAAAGCGTAATACTATGTCTCATTGATCACTTTGCATCCAGAATCCGGTATCTACGTCGAGTTCAGACGGCATCGATCAGTCAGCTTCACCTTCAACCAAGGTCATCAAGTGATGAGACGCTCGGAGTTATAAAGGCAATAGCAGAGTTGAAACCCAGTGGATCATTCATATTTCACACAGCTGTTTTATCTTGTACAAAATTTGTATAAACTCTCTTGTTCGGCGGCGTTCTCTTACTAGGACGTCAACCTCTTGTACACCAAACGCCTATTTTCAGGCCATTCAAAAATCAATACAAATATATTTTCAGTTAAACGTGCCAAGTGTTTTTCTTTTTCTGTTTTGTTTTTGCGAAGAACATCCAAGGTTCAATTTGTGATATATGCATTGACAATAATTTGCTAACTCATAAATATTTGCATACGAAACAAAGGAATTAATTGCAGGTGACACTAGAAACAGGGGCAATAAAAGAGTTGTCTGAGCAGTCTAATCGTTCTATCCTCCAAGGTACCAAGGTAGGTTCAGCTAAAGAACATGATCAGTACATCTTAATTCCCCAGAGAGCCAGTACATTCTTCTCCAAGCAAAATTATCAAATCTCAAGGAAGTTGATTATCCTCCCGTAGATCTCAATATTCCCCAACAGTATATATGCACTCTTAACAAGCATCCCCGGCAATCTTGGTCTAAAGATTGTTCCCCGGCGGCATATCCAATATTCAAAGGAGTCATTTCCTCCGCAGTTCAAAACTTCCCCAAGAGAATCCAATCCAGCTCCCCCAAGAAAGTTGGAATCCATCTCTCCAAGCAGTAAGCTTATCCCCAGTAGATTCTGGAAGCTTATCCTCGCAGAGCACAAACGCGTCGTCCGGCTTGAGTTAAAGAGTTATTTCCTTAACAGGATATAACTGGGTTATCCTCAGCCAAAAGCCATGGAAAGAGCGTCATCGACGAAGTCTTCTTACCCCAGCGAAGTCTATCAACACTTCCAGCACAACAAGGATATCATCAGCAAGTTATCAATAATTCAGCAAAGCACCTCTTCCCACAGAGTATTGCTTCCCAGCATGGTCGCTAGAGTAGCTTTTCTCCCCGCAGAATCCTCCATTTACCAAGTTTATTCCGCAACGGAGTCATCTTCTCCTACCGGTATTCTTGCAGTTATCATCCCCAGCGGAAGCAAAACCTATTCCTTAACATCAGCCCAGGATACGACTTCCCGGCACCCGTCAAGGATTCACTTTCCTAGACAAAAAACATGCATAAGACATCACATACATCACTATAACATGCATAGACACATCATATCATACGAATCTCATTTATGTTGAGAACATCATTGCTTGATCCATATCATGCATTGCATATGACTGACTTTTACCTTTCAGGAAAGATGCAGTTTAAATTCTCAATCACATTTCAAGACCTAGACCGGTTCAGTTAAATCGACCCTAAGATTTTCCTGATGCTTATCCAGTCAAAGGCCTTCTCTGGTTCAGTCAGATCGACCCTAAGATCTCCCTGATGCTTATCCAGTTGAAGAGATTCCAAGACCTTGTCCGGTTCAGTTAAATCGACCCTAAGATTTTCCTGATGCTTATCCAGTCAAAGGCCTTCTCTGGTTCAGTCAGATCGACCCTAAGATCTCCCTGATGCTTATCCAGTTGAAGATATTTCAAGACCTAGACCGGTTCAGTTAAATCGACCCTAAGATTTTCCTGATGCTTATCCAGTCAAAGGCCTTCTCTGGTTCAGTCAAATCGACCCTAAGATCTCCCTGATGCTTATCCAGTTGAAGATATTTCAAGACCCAGACCGGTTCAGTTAGATCGACCCTAAGATTTTCCTGATGCTTATCCAGTCAAAGGCCTTCTCTGGTTCAGTCAGATCGACCCTAAGATCTCCTTGATGCTTATCCAGTTGAAGATATTCCAAGACCTAGACCGGTTCAGCTAAATCGACCCTAAGATTTTCCTGATGCTTATCCAGTCAAAGGCCTTCTCTGGTTCAGTCAGATCGACCCTAAGATCTTCCTGATCCTTATCCCAGTAGAAGACACTCAAGATTTTTTCTCAACGAGCGTTGTTGAAGTTAAAGTCGCCCAAGATTCTCTTACCATTCATACTAAGGCAGTAACCATCCCTGGTTCATTCATCACCGTTTGAAGCTCCAGACTCAGCTCATGTAACCAGTCAGGACGCATCTATACCAAGCATCTGAAGACCAACTCCTGCGACGTGTCAGGTACTCATTTTCTTTTGCAGGTATGCAGGTTCGCTCTAAGGAATCTCCTACGCGATCAACATCCAGATGGCATCTATAAGCCCATCATCCTATCCAGCAACCTCCAAATGGCATCTATAAGCCCATTCCCCACATCAAACTGCTACTATGTGAGCGCAAATTTCTGGGCACTCTAGTGTCCAATCATCGTCCACCTTCGGATTACGAAAGGCACGTCAGCCAATCTGCATCCTCAGGTCTAAGAAGATTGAACAGGGGCAACTGTTGTACCCCAAAATTTTCCCTCCCATATTCTCCAAGAAATTGCCAAGACAAGCTGCAAAATTCCCCAAGGGTTGCACAGTCCAACTGCCTCCTATACAGTCAAAACTAGGGTTTGTGTTATGATCAAGAAATTGAAGGTTTCAAAGGCCCAATCAAGTTCCACATGCTTACAAATATGGTCAAGTATCCTCATATCAAGTTTCAAGGCATTCAGCTCAAAATTGCACAGTCAAAAATCCTAATTGCACTACAGTCAACTGTAGGGGCAAAATGGTCATTTGGCAGTCAAAAGTTCAAATTTTTGGTTAACATATCATTTTGAAGCCACAAACATCATTTGATCAGTGCTTGATCATGATTCTCAAAATTTGGCTCAGAAATCATCAAGATGCAAAAGTTTCCTTATTTGGACAGCTGAAAAAGTCAACTGAAATTGACCAGGGCATAACTTTCACATGGATTATCAGAAAAATTCCATCCAAAGCTCATTTTGAAGAGAAAGACATTTCCTACAACTCATCTTCATACTTCAAGTCCAAGAAATGCTCTCACAAAAAGTTATCAATTTCAACATTATAGGTCATTTTCAAAAGTCAACAAAAAGAGACTTTAAGTCAAAGGCCATAACTTGCGATTTGTAAATCAAAATGACATGGGACCAAAGGCATTGGTTAGAGGACTCAAAGACCTTTCCAAAATGTCCAAGAACATGAGAAAAGCCTAAAAATTGAGCAAGTTATGCCTTGTGGAAGTTGGGCAATTTTTGGATATTTTGAAAAGTCAACTTTGCTTCAAATGTCTTAAAATTGCTAATGGGCCCATTTTTCTTCCATGATTCATCATTCTAAGCATGTGCACGACCACTTGGCCCAAAGGGAAGTATTTTCTCATTTTTTATTTATTTATTTGAATTATTATTTATATTAATTCATTTAAATCATTTAAATATGTGAAAAATATATAACTTGACCTAATAAATCTTTTCATACATGTTTTGCCCTCAATATTTCGTGCACATTCAAAAATAGGAAGATTTGATTTGATTTGAGCATAATTGATACAAGAGCACATGGAAAAGATTGAAAACATAATGGTGAAAAATCAAATCTCCAAATCCATGAATGAAAGATATTTGGATCAATTTTGTTAACCTAATCTATTCAGTACATAAGCCTGAGTGAAAACCTAATGCTGACACACAAAAAAGCTGCGCCCAAAAGCCATTGTAAAACTTGAAATTTCTCCCTAAAAACTCAAAACTGAAAGCATACTTGCAGGTCGTTTCAAGCCACAACACTGAGTCCATCGTATTCCTGAAGCTTCAAGGATCATATACCAATCAAAACCACTCATCCTAATATCAAGAATTGGTAAAACGGACGCGCCCTGTACCGAAAATATTTGATACTCTTGCATCTTGATTCATACATTTTCCATAATTTTTTAGGCTTGATTTGTGTTCCTTACATGATTCTTATGCTAACTGTGTAATTCAATTGTGTTTTCATCGCCCATACACGAAATCGCCATTAAAGCCTCCTAGGTTTTCAGACTTGTGAAATTAGGGATTCTCTTATCCTGTAAAATTGAGACACAACAGTACCATGATCAAAACCAGGAAGCTTGGATGAAGTGATTGCAATAGTCGCGCCTAATTTCTGAACCAAGGCGTGCTAATCGCTATTTTGAAAACAAGCATGTATTGAGGGGGTTCAAAACCCCGCTAACCCTTTTGTATTTTCAGGAAATAAACAAAACGGAGAAGATGATGTGTTGGCCGACGCTGATTGGAGGATTCAAAATTTCGCGCGTTTAGATTACTAATGCAGTTGTTCTTTTTATAATAATTGTTGCGTATTTAATATTAACAATGCATGAAGCGGCGCAGTGGCAAGCATATTTGGAGGTAATGCATATGACCTGGGTTCGAGCCTTAGGTCTTTCATATCCTCAATATTATTTTTCAAATAATAATCACATACAGGTTAACGTTGCCGTTCCATGATACATCTCCAAGATCCAGCCAGCCACGCGTCTAATATGTCAATCCAAGGGTTATGGTTGGGAGAACAGCGTGGACGCGAGTCAACACGCTAGCACGTTGACTGAAAAGGTCAAATGGACCCGAAGGCTATTGGGCTCACTTGCTTGGATTGTACCTCCACACTTGGGACTGATACCCCCCCTGGTTTGCAAATCTCTACATTTTCTTTATATTTTCTTTTCAATTATTGTTTTATTTGCTTTATTGTTTTGATTTAATTAATTATTTTTACAAAATATAAAAAATGCCTAAAAAATCAGAAAAGATAAAAAACATGATAAATATTTTTATTTTAATATTTTCTTGTAAATAAATGCTTGGAAATTAGTTAGTTTAAAATAGGTTGCAATTTTAATTCTTTTCACAATAAATAAAAATATAGAATTAGGGTTAATCAATGTTTTATTCCTTTTTAATTTTTCTTTTTTTCATAATAATATTTATTTATTTTATTTGTTTTTATAATCAAATTTGCATGAAAATAACTTAGGTTTAAATTAGGTTGAAATTCAATATTTTTCATAATAAATTTAAAAGCCATTAGAATTAAGGTTTGCATTCAGTTTTAATTTTAATTAATTCTTTTTTTTCTATTAAATCTCAAAATACTAAAATACCAAAATACAAAAACAATAATTCCTCTTCTCAATTTTAATTCCTCATGTAATTTAATTTTTGCAAAAGGGTCTAACGCCCTCGTTTCTCTCTTAATTTCTTATTCGCATTATTATTGCTTTTTCATTTAAATAATTATGTACCTCTCCCAAGGCTTTGTAACATTTACTTCTCGCACTTTTCAATTTCTTTATTTACTTTGCTTTATTTACTTTTCTGTCAAATCGGGTCCGGTTTAATTTTGGTGATGTGGACCCGCGCCATTTGTAATAGCTTTAGATTTACTTTTCCTCGCAACTTTTTAACTGTTAACAAAAAGCATGAAAGAATGTATGGACATAAATAAAATCAAGCGTAGAACACCAATGACATGGACAAGACAAAAATAACTGAACATGACACACAAATCGCACACACCACCCCTAGGGTACGCCTCACTGTTGCCTTGCCTCGAAAGGTGATCGTCGAGTAGAAGATGTCTTAGTAAGTCCTCATGATCCGGGAACCTGGCATGAGGGTAGCTTCTAAGGTATCTTCCCATTGCTCTGGTGATCACCATGTCCCGAACCTCGAATTGACCCGAACACCTCCAACGGTGGTGCTACCTACCTCTCAATGGTGGGATGGCACTACTTTAAAGGACATTTACACAGACGAATTCCTTAGGGTAGGTAGACGACTCTAGATACTTGCTCTAATCTTCAAAACAAACAAAAATCTTTTCACACCGACACTTTTCAAAAGCTTTCAAAGCAATTTTTCAAACACTCTGATACAAGAGTCGAACTGGAATTTTCAAAGAAACTTTTTTAAAACGCACATTGAAAAGCAAACTAACCAATTTTTGAAAACACAAATGAGCAAGTATCTAAGAGCCCATGGATAACCATGGATAGAAAGGGTGCTAACACCTTCCCTTTCTATAACCTACCTCCCGAACCGAGAGCAATCTCTTTAAGGAATTTTTCTGTGCTTTTGTCCTTTCCATTTGGAGAAAATAAAAGACGGTGGCGACTCTTGCTTCCGCGACATTTCGCGAACCAGCGTTAAACAGTCAGTTCCAGATCCACCGATCACACTTATCCTTCGGAAAGTCCAGGTCATGATACAAACGACTGTTGGGCTTTGAAAGACAAAGTACAAAACCTTCTCGAGGCGAAGGAAATTGAGTTTGACGCCCCTGAGATGCCAAATGTTATCACTGCTCCTATGGCAAAGCACGGCCGGTAAGACAATTCACCCAGATAAATATGACTTTAGCCCAAGTTTTACCCCATTTCTGAGATCCAATCTGGTAACCTTGCGGGAAGCGCAAAAGAATCCCAACACTACCTCTCCCCGCTACAATCCAAATGCACATTATGTTTATCATTCATAAAGTCTAGGTCACGATACAAACGACTGCTGGGCTTTGAAAGACAAAATACAAGACCTTCTCGAGGCGAAGGAAATTGAGTTTGATGCCCCTGAGATTCCAAATGTTATCACTGCTCCTATGCCCAAGCACGGCTGTGGTGTTAACGCTATTGAAGATGATATGTTTGTTATTGCTGTTGAAGAGCTTGTTACTCCGCTTATGACCATTAAGTGGAACTTGTTGAAGGCCGGTTTATTTTCGGGTTGTGGCAAAGGTTGCCACTTCTATTTATCTCTATCGACTGGTTGTCATTTGTTGAAGGCAGATGTTCAGCGTCTGATGGATGTTGGAGAGATTTTGTTTGAGAAAACTCCCGTTCCAACCATTCTATGCAAGGATATTTCAATAATAACCATTTCCGCCAATCCTCCCAAGTTCTCCACCAAAATACCCGTCAGGATTATATCTGTTCCGAAGATTACTCCGCTGATAATCACTGTGCTAGGGCCAATCCCATACTCCTCAGATAAAATTGTTCCTTGGAACTATGGGGTGACGTCTACTACCACGACGTCAAGCAAGATTGGCTGGCTGATGAAGACCAGGTCTCTGAGAATGCTGACCCCGACATTGGCAACATTGTGGGAACCAACAAAATAACCAGAAGTGGAAGAGTGTTCTCCCCTGAGATTTCTCCTTCGAAAGCTGTTACTAGTGTTGTGATTATTCCTACTTTTTGTTCCTGCTCCTACTACTGCAAATACTTTGATTACCCCTGCTGACACCCATATTACCGAGTCGACCGAGACTCGGGGAAAAGACATATTGAGTGAGCATGTCCAGATGAAGGCACAGTCAGTATTTATTCCAGAGGCTTCCAAGAAGGAGATGGAAGAAATTCTGAAAATTATCAAGAAAAGCGACTACAACGTGGTCGAACAACTGGGGAAGACCCCTTCAAAGATCTCTATGCTAGCCTTGTTGTTGTGCTCCGAAGCTCATGCGAAGGCTTTGGTGAAGTTTTTGAAAACTTCCCATGTACCCCAGGAAACTTTTGTTGACCAATTTGAAGATTGTGTGGCTCGTTTGACGGCCGATAACGGTTTGGGATTTTCTGATGCTGATTTGACCCCAAGAGGGAGGAAGCATAATGATACGTTGCACGTCTCTGTCGAATGCAAGGGCACCACTTTGGCCCATGTCCTTGTAGATACTGGTTCATCGTTAAATGTGTTGCCTAAGAATGCCCTGGACAGACTAGACTGTGAAGGCTTGACTTTGAAACCAACAATATTGTAGTGAGGGTGTTTGACGGATCAAAAAGAATGGTGCACGGGGAGTTGGACATCTCCATCAAGGTTAGTTCTCAAACTTTCGGCTCTACCTTCTACGTGATGGATATCAGGACATCTTATTCTTGTTTGTTGGGCCGCCCTTGGATACATGGAGCTGAAGCTGTTACATCCATCCTACACAAAATGATGAAATACCCGGTCAAATGGAGAATTGTCACTGTACGCGGCGAAGAAGAATACATGGTTAGTCACCTGAATTCATTCAGATATGTGGAAATGGAGGGTGAGTTCATCGAGACTCCGTGCCAGAATTTCGAAGAGGTTCCTCAAACTCTGGCTACAACTAAAACTGTTACCAACGTGCCGAAGATCACCAGACCTCTCTTGAACATGGACTCTCTCAATGATGCAAAAGAGGTTATTAAAGAAGGTGGTTCTACCATATGGGGTCAGCTCCCTGAAATTCTGTACAAGTCTGATAAATTTGGTTTGGGTTTCTCTTCAGGGGCTCAAAGGGCTGTTCGACGTGCTCGTGCTAGAAAACCTCCCCTACGCATTAGTAATCACGGGGTCAATGTTGTAGAAGACGGAGACGGTGACAATCACATGGACAACTGGATCTTCCCTACTACCAACGGTGGACCCAGTAACTGGACGAAAAAGGATTTTATACCTATTACTTTTGTTCAGAAGTAATTGTCTTTCTTATTTTTTGGATATGTAATAAACAATATAACTTTATGGCCATGTGTCTTACCCGGGGCACATCAGTTTATTTGTGAGGGTTATCATGTTTCACTTTCATATGGCATTAATAAAGCATTGGACGTTTATGCATACAAATTTTGCGCTCTCTGTTTTTCTTTTCTACTATTACTTTGTCTATACAGCTATACTCTTATATACACTCACGTATCAAACTACAGATCCATATCCACTCTGGATCCCATTGATAACAATTCTGCTATTGCCAGTTATAACTTTGAAAATCCAATCAACCAAGCCGAGGATGAAGGTGAGGAAGATTGTGAGGTACCTGGAGAACTTGCTAGGCTCTTACAACAAGAAGAGAGGGCTATACCGCCTCATGAAGAGCCAGTTGAGACAATAAACTTGGGCACAGAGGTAGACAGAAAAGAAGTCAAGATTGGCATAAATCTGGGGCTTAATGTCAAACAGCGGTTGATACAAATGTTGCATGATTATGTTGAGATATTTGCTTGGTCATATGAGGACATGCCAAGACTGGATACGGATATTGTGGTTCACCGAATGCCAACTAAAGAAGGCTGCCCTCCGATAAAGCAGAAGGTCCATCGCATGTGCCTTGAAATGTTGTAGAAGATCAAAGCAAAGGTTATGAAGCAGTTCAACACTGGGTTCTTAGCTGTCACCTCTTATCCCTAATGGGTTGCCAACATGGTGTCGATGCCTAAAAAAGACGGTAAGGTACAGATGTGTGTGGACTACAGAGATTTGAACAGGGCGAGCCCCAAAGATGACTTTCCGCTCTCCCACACCGACGTTCTGGTTGATAACACCATGCATCACAAGATCTTTTCCTTCATGGATGGTTTCTCTGGTTATAATCAGATTAAGATGGAACCCGAAGAAATGGAGAAGACAACCTTCGTTATGCAGTGGGGCACTTTCTTCTACAAAGTGATGCCGTTTGGATTAAAGAATGTTGGGGCAACCTATCAGCGAGCCATGGTCGCCTTATTTCATGACATGATTCACCATGAGATAGAGGTATATGTGGATGACATGATAGCCAAGTATCAAACTGAAGAAGAGCACCTTGATCATCTACAAAAGTTGTTTGATAGGTTGAAGACATACAAGCTGAGGTTGAATCCGAACAAGTGCACCTTCGGGGTAAGGTCTGGTAAACTGCTAGGTTTCATTTTCAGTGACAAGGGAATTCAGGTAGACCCTGCAAAAGTAAAGGCTATACAAGAGATGCTAGCTCCTCGCATTGAGAAGGAGGTCAGAGGCTTTTTGGGACACCTAAATTACATTGCCAGGTTCATTTCCCATTTAACTTCTACTTGTGAGCCAATCTTTAAGCTCCTGAAGAAAAATCAAGTGGTAAACTGGAACGATGAATGCCATATTGCCTTTGAAAGAATCAAGGAATACCTTTAAGAACCAGCAATTCTGATGCCTCCGGTTGAAGGAAGACCTTTGATAATGTACTTAACAGTGTTAGACAATTCAATGAGGTGTGTGCTGGGGCAGCATGACGAGTCTGGTCGAAAAGAGCACTTAATATACTACCTTAGCAAAAAGTTTATCGAATGTGAGACAAGATATTCAGTGCTCGAGAAAATTTGTTGCGCTTTGGCATAGGCTGCTCGCCGAGACAATATATGTTGACACACATTACTTTGCTGATATCTAAGATGGATCCAATCAAGTACATCTTCGAGAAGCCCGCTCTGTACGGAAGAATAGCAAGATGATAGATGATCTTAACCGAATATGATATCCAATACACGACCTAGAAAGCAATCAAGGGAAGTGTATTAGCTTATCATTTGGCTCATCGGGTCGTGGATGACTACCAGTCCATGAATTTTGAGTTCCCGGACGAGAATATTATGCTGGTGACTGACTATGAAAAACCTGGACCGGATGAAGGACCCGAAGAAGGATCCCGATGGACTATGGTTTTTGATGGAGCCTCGAACGCAGTCAGTAATGGCATTGGTGCTGTAATTATATCTCCTGAAGGCTGTCATACTCCTTTCACCACCAAACTATGCTTCAACTGTACCAACAACACGGAAGAGTATGAAGCATGCATCATGGGTCTCAAAGCTGCTATTGACCTGAGGATCAAGTTCTTGAGTGTTTTCCTGGATTCAGCCTTGGTGATAAGTCAGATCAAAGGAGAGTGGGATACGAAGCACCCGAATCTCACCCCGTACAAAGAACATGTGTTGTCTTTGCTTCCACACTTTGAGGAGGTAACCTTTGAACATTTTCCACGAGAAGAGAGTTAGTTAGCAGACGCGCTAGCTACCATGTCATCTATGTTCAAGGTCAGGTGGGATAATGAAGCCCCTCAGATCACTATTGAAAGGTTGGATGAACCAGCATACTGATATGAGATCGACACTGAAGGAGTAGCATACAAACCTTGGTTCTATGAAGTGAATAGATATCTCGAGGCTCAAGAGTATCCCGAGGGTGCATATGTTAATGATAAGAAGTTTCTGAGAAGTTTCGCGGTAAAATTATTCCTCGGTAATGGAATCCTCTACAAGCACAACCATGACTCTACTTTACTTTGGTGCGTAGACAAGAGGAAGCAGAGATGATTATGACAGATATACACGAAGGTACCTTCAGAACCCATTCGAGTGGACATACCATGGCTAAAAAGATCCTACGAGCAGGATACTATTGGTCCACTATGGAAGCAGACTACTATCAGCATTCTTGAAGTTGTCACAAATGCCAGATCTATGCTGATAAGGTGCATGTACCTCTGGTTCCTTTAAATGTCTTGATGGCTCCTTGGCCCTTTGCAATGTGGGGCATTGACATGATTGGAGAGATTAGACCTACCTCTTCCAATGGGCATCGCTTCATCCTGGTGGCCATTGATTACTTCACGAAGTGGGTGGAAGCTGCCTCTTTTGCTATTGTTACCAAGAACATAGTGGTGCGATTTATCAAGCATAACCCGATTTGTCGATATGGTGTGCCAGAGAGAATCATCACTGATAATGGTACGAATCTCAACAACACGATGATCACGAAGCTCTGTAAACAATTCAAGATCCAACACCATAATTCTTCCCCTTATCGCCGAAGATGAATGGCGTTGTGGAAGCCGCTAACAAGAACATTAAGAAAATCATACAAAAGATTACGGTGACATACAAGGACTGGCACGAGAAGTTACCTTTTGCTCTTCACGGTTATCGCACCTCCGCACGAACATCGATAGGGGCAACACCCTACTCTCTAGTATATGCCATGAAGGTTGTCCTGCCTATCGAGGTCCAGATCCCTTCTTTGAGAATCATGAAGGATGCGGGTTTGAACGAAGACGATTGGATCCAGACTCGACTTGATCAACTGAATTTGATTGATGAGAAAAGGCTTATTGCTGTCTTTCATGGTCAAATGTATCAAAATTAGATGATCAAGGCTTTCAACAAAAATGTCAGACGCCAAGTATATCAAGTCGGGGATCTAGTGATCAAGTGCATCATACTGCCGCAAGGAGATCCCAGGGGAAAATGGACTCCCACATACGAAGGACCATTTGTGATCAAAAGCATATTTTCTGGTAGAGCCATTATTCTGACCACCATGGACGGTGACGACCTTCCTCACCCTGTCAATGCGGACATAGTGAAAAGATATTACGCATAAATAAGACCCGCTAGGTTGACTGTCCTAGGAAAAAGTAAGGGCTTCCCGGCAAACCAAAAGGGTTCGGGCAAAAATTAGGAATGAAAACAAAAATATCTGTACACCTGGCAAGTCGAAAACCTGAAAAGGCGGTTTGGGAAAAAAAGGGTATCCGGTGGACTGAAAACCCGAAAGGGCCGTCTAGGAAAAAGTTAGGGATTTAAAGTGTATCACTATGTCTCATTGGATCACCTTGCGACCAGACTTCAGTATTAACTATCAAGCCCAAACGGCATCGATCAATCCAGTCAGCTTCAAACAAGTAGCAAAGTGATGAGATGCTCGAAGACATAGCCGAAATAGCAGAATTGAAACTCAATGGGGATTATTACACATAGATGTTTTCTTCTCTTTGTACACAATATTGTATAGCTTTCATTTTCTCGACGGTGTTCTCTTACTAGAGCATCAACCTCTTTGTACAAAACTCCTGTTATAGGCCAACTTCAAAATTAATACAAGTCATTTCTACACAAAAACTATTTGTATTTCTTTTTTTGTTTTGTTTTTCAAAAACGTCCAATGACTTATTCTTGACATGTGCATTTTAATATGATTGCTATCCACAAATATTTTGCATAAGAAACAGAAAGACAGTTGCTAAGGACTTAAAGGAATTGGGCAAATTCTAAAAAAAATAGTTGCAATCCCGGCAGTAACTCTGTCCAGTAGGTATAGGGGCAGAAACGGTTTTGAAACAAAGTCATTAGTACATGCAACCCCGTGACATCTACACTCCCCACAGAGTAGAGACAACCAAAAGTTTTGACATCTGCTTCCCCAAACAGGAGTTACTTTCCCCAACAAAGTTCCTTCAGAGAGCCGACATCTATATTCCCCAGCCGAATTTTATAATCGCAAGCGGTTTATGAAGTTTTCTCCCGAGTAGAGTTTATTTCTATGAATGCGGAAGCTCAATCCCCAATAGAGTTTATTTCTCCAGCTACAGAAGTTCATCCCCCGGTGGAGTTTATTTCTTCGAATCGACAAAATCTCCCAGCAAAGCATCTCTTCTCACAAACAGAGTTATTCCCCTGCAGGGTTATCCTCGGGCAGAGTTTATCCCCGGCAGAATATTCGCAAACAGAAAGGATTAAATCCCCAGCATAGTCATCTCCATTCACCATCCCCAGTGGAAATGAAGAATTCGGCTTCCCAATACTCTCCAGCAGCAGACAGGGGTTTATTTTTCCCGACTAAGAAATACCTCAATAGCATCCCATATTTATACATCGTGGCATGCACATACATATTGCATACAACACAATCTCATTTATTTTGAGAACATCATCATAATGCATTTCATAAATCATGACATTGCATACGATTAATTCTTTACCTTTTAGGGAAAAGATCAAATCAACAAGCTACGTCTAACAAAGGGCTATTCTAGGATTTTCCTCAGAAGGATGTCCTTACAAGATCTTCTCTGGATCAGCCAGATCGACACTAAGATCTCCCTGATAACCATTCCGGTTAAAGAAGTTCCAATATTTTCCCTAGGTCGGACATGTCGACACTAAGATCTCTCTGATTACTATTCTAGTGGAAGATATTCCAAGACTTTCGTCTGGGTCAGTTAAATCGCTACTAAGATTCTCCTGATTACTGTGCCAGTCAAAGTTAACCTAAGATCTCTCTGCTTACTATGCCAGTGGAAGATATTCCAAGACTTTCGTATGGGTAAGTTGAATCGCTACTAAGATTCTCCTGATTACTATGCCAATCAAAGTTAACCCAATATCTTTCTGCTTACTGTGCCGTTGGAAGAGATTCCAAGACTTTCGTCTAGGTCAGTCGAATCGCTACTTAGATCCTCCTGATTACTATGCCAGTCAAAGGTAACCCAAGATCTCTCTGCTTACTATGCCGGTGTAAGAGATTCCAAGACTTTCGTCTGGGTCAGTTGAATCGCTACTAATATTCTCCTGATTACTATGCCAGCCAAAGTTAACCCAAGATCTCTCTGCTTACTATGCCGGTGGAAGAGATTCCAAGACTTTTATTTGGGTCAGTTGAATCGCTACTAAGATCCTCCTGATTACTATGCCAATCAAAGTTAATTCAAGGGCTTTCCTGGGTGTAGATAAATCGATACTAAGATTTCTATCCCAGTTGAAGATAACTTGAGACCTTTCTCTGGTTCAGTCAAATCGATACTAAGATTTCGATTCTAGTTAAAGAAGCTATGAGGCCTGGAAACTGACCGGATAATAGTCAATCAACAATGCAAGACACTGGGAAGCCTGAATCGTGACCAGATAACAGTTTAATCTCATCTCCCCAGTAAATCAATTTGAATCCTGGAATACGACCAGATAACAGTCAACCTTATCATCCTCAACAAGTCACTGTGAAGCCTGGATCTTGACCAGATAACAGTTCACTTCCATCTCTTCAATCAAGAGATGACTCCCCAGTAGAGTAACGGATAACTGATTCTCCTAGACTCTATTCCCCAAGACAGAGACCAACATTCCTCAGTGAAGTCCTCCCTAACAACATGAACAGGAATTCCCACAAAGGAATATCTCATGAATTCATCATTGTTCTGGATGGCATCTTTAAGCCCATCTCCGACGACTCACCTTCACATTCTCTGGATGGCATATTTAAACCCATCTCCAACGATCTTCTGTCATCTTCTCCAAATGGCATCTGTAAGCTCATTCCCGACGTCATCAACCATCAGTATTACTTCATGCGAGTGTAAATTTATGGGCACTCTAATGTTCAATCATCTTCCACTTTCAAATCACGAAAGGAAGATCAACCAATCTACATACTCAGGTTTAAGAAGATTGAACAGTGGTAGCTATTGTACCCCAAAATTTTCCCTCCCATTTTCACATAAGACATACTCCTAGAGGTCCTCAATTGCTCAAGTTGACTAAGGATTGACCAGGCAAATCCTCCTCTTAAGACAATAAGCCTCAAATTAGGGTTTCAATTTCAAGAAAGACGGTTGAGTTCCAAGGGTCCCAAATGGTCTCCATTGTCCTAATATGTCCTCAAGATCATCCATGCCAAGATTCATGCATTGCACAACAAGTTTGCTCAGTCAACTGCTCAAATGCATAAAAATCAATTGTACTAGGTCCAAAGTCAACTGTGGCCCAAATACAGTCAAACTTCAAGATTTTTGGTCAACATCAACATTTTGAAGTAACCTCCATCACTTGATCAAGGGTTGATCATGATTCCTCAAGAAATGCTCCTAACTCATCAAAAGTCAAAAATGGCAATTTATGGTTTCTGTAGGAAAAGTCAACCAAACTTTGACCAGTCATAACTTTCTCATACTTTATCAGAAATTTTTCAACCAAGGATAATTTTGAAGAGAATCCAATTCCCTACTACTTCTCTTCATCCCTCAAGTTCAAGAAATGCCTCAATCAAAAGATGCAAGTTCATACATTATAGGTCCTTTCAAAAAGTCAACAAAAACACCTTTTGGGTCAAAGCTCCTTACATGAACATGGAAGATCCAATTGAGATGATACCAGAATGGTTGTTTAGAGGACATCCTAAGCTTTCTAAAAAGTCCAAGAAAACCCTCCTAGGGTTAAAAATGAGAGGGATATGCATTGCTAAAGTTGACCAATTTTTGGAAATGTGCATGAAGTCAATATTGACCAAAATGGATTTTTCTCCAAATGGGCCCATGTTTTATACTTGAAACATGTTCCTAACATGGCCCACGACCCCTGAGCCTACTCACCTATTATTTCATTTTTTTATTATTTGTTTTGATTTTTTATTCATTAAAATCAAAATAAATCAAATAAAATAGTGGAATAATAAAATAAAATCCAAGATTTGATTTTATGACCACATGATGAGTCTATAATCAGCTGGAAAATCAAGGAAATCATGCAAGGGATTATTGGGAAGAATATAACATAATTTGGCAAAATTTAGAAATAAAAAATACAAGATGCAAATCAAATCTTTTCTCACAAATTTTCAAAGATTGTGTTCAGTTTTGTTGACCTAATTCACTCTACTATATATTCATAACATTCCCAGATCAAAAATACAAGGATTGGCCGTGTAGAAGACCCACAAAAACTTCAATTTTTTGACAAAAAGTGGTGATCGAATTTTGATTTACAGGGAGATTCAAAGCATTCTAAGGCTTGCAATCAATTCCTGGGCATGTTTGGAAGCTACCTGGACCACTCCCACGCATCAACACACTCAAAATCAACCTTCACTGTATCACAATTTGCCCTTATTTTCTTGAATTCGATTTTGATAATTAATGCATGATAAATGAATTTTGAATATGTGTTCATGTTTATATGATCATTTAGAACATGTTTGAATGTTTAATTGTTTGTTTTGATGCTTGTATGAATAAGTGCCATTGTTAGGGTTTCAAGGTCCGTTTTAGGGTTTTTTATTTCCGGAAAAATTAGGCCAAAAGAAGAGTACCATTATACTCACGAGATCAAACCCAGTTGATCTATATATTTAAACTGAATTTATGTTGCTTATTATGAGTTTTGGAAATATGCAGGTCTTTAGCAATAGTTTCACCTGTAGGTAAAAACCCCTTAGGCTATGACGACAGCCAATGGGGAAGATGATGGCGTGTCAAAGCCTGATTGGACCATTTGAACTTTGCACGCGATTTGTTATTACACAAACCATTTATTAAATATATTGTATTATGTGTGTTTTATATAACGAATGAATAGCTGGCTAGGTGGCACAACGGAAGGGTTTCAAAGCGCGCGTGTGTAGGAGGTCAGGGGTTCATCCTTGCCTCCTACATATTATTTTTCTTGACAATTATTTGCAGATTCTATGCTTCTATTCCAAATGCGCTCATCATACGCACTAGATTCATCACCATCAGATCAAGCATTGCCCATATCTCACGCTTCCAATGAAGTTCCACATGATGGACTCTCACAACATAGCCACACAGGATCACACATAGATATGGGCCAAATGGATTGGGCTTTGGACAAAATTTTAGATTGCACCATCCAAATTTTGGTTTACACCCCACAGGTCCATTCCTTCACTCTTTTTATTTCATTATTTTATTTTGTTTAATTAGTTTAATTTCTTTTTTATTTTTTATTTATAAAATCAGAAAATCATCACAAAAATATGACTTATTTTTATTAAATTAATTTTTGCAAATTATTTATTTTAATCAATTTTAATTATTTTCATTAATTATAATTAATTAGATGATTAGGTCAATTTCAAATTATTTTTTTATAAAAAATTCAAAAAAAAATATTTTCAATGAGCAAATTAGTTTTTTAGGGTTTTGCACCTTTTTTTCAATTTTAATTCTCGCGCTTAATCATTTTTTCCGTACGATTTATTTTTCATTATTGATGTAACTGCGCCCGGTTTGTAATAGTTTAATTAGGGTTTTAATCCCGCATTTTTACTTTTCAGTCATTAATTATGTAACTGCACCAAAGCCTTGTAATAGTTAGGAATTTTGTCTTTCCGCCATTTATTTTCTTGCACGATAAACTGCTCAGATGAATGTTTAATAGGGTTGCCTGAAAGATAATGATTAATTGAACCTAGATAACCCTAATTGCGCAAGATAAGATATATCTGAAAAAGCACACTTTTGCACACTTGCACCCCTAGGGTATTACCTCACTTGGTTTCTTTCGAAAACAATGTTCATGTCCCTCGAGCGTAGGGATACTCTTAGCAAAGACCCTCAGTTTAAAATCATCATAAAGATCATAGTCCCTAAAATGTCCCTCGAGTTGCCTGCGAGAAATGATCTTATGATGATAGTCCCTTCGAAATGCTAAGGTATCCTCACATGTCTCCTTCAATGACCATAAACGTCCCTTTCAATAGTCCCTCATACATCCAACGACTAGGGTTACCTGCTAACTAATAGTAGGATGACACAGTCTAAAGGATAGAAGGAAATTAACACCTTTTTTCGAGTAGGTAGATAATTGTTAGGTACTTGCTCAAACAATCCTTTTTACATACTTTCAAACACTTTTCAAACAAAGTTTTCAAAAACACTTTATCACACTCTTGAGGACTGATACAAGAGTTACCATAAAGTGAATCGCCGCAC
This sequence comes from Vicia faba, assembly GCA_948472305.1. Taxonomy (NCBI): domain Eukaryota; kingdom Viridiplantae; phylum Streptophyta; class Magnoliopsida; order Fabales; family Fabaceae; genus Vicia; species Vicia faba. Next base: position 727,825,571 of record OX451741.1, on the reverse strand, counting down.
TAAGGCAATTTTCAAAGATTTTCAAAACACACAAACAAAAGCAATTTTAGAAAATGAGAAAGTACCTAAGAGCCCATGGAAAACCATGGATGGAAAGGGTGCTAACACCTTCCCTTTCCATAATCTACCCCCGGACTCAGAAATCTCGGAAAAAGGTTTGTTTCTGTTCTTTTCACCCTTTCCTTGTTGGATAAAAGAAAAGTCGGTGGCGACTCTTTCTTATCGCGACATTTGCAAACAAAAAACACAAACCAGTATTAAATAGTCGGTTCTGTCACCGTATCACAGAACTGGCGACTCTGTTGGGGAGTGTAGCATATAAAGTGGGGTTTACCTTAGGGTCTAGATCAATTTATATTTTCCTTCTCTATTTGCTTTGACTGCTTTATCTTTGAGGGTTTGTTGGGGCATTCTTGTAAAGATCCTACACCCGGATCTGGGACACCTTATTAGGTAAGTAGTAATAAACCATGGAGGTTGTACGGTGTAGACCGATACAGACAAAGTGGTGGCTACGTTAGCGCAATGATTTAGATTGTACTAATGTTCCTTGAGTAAGTTAAAGATAATATTAGGCTTCCTCATAGTGTCACTAAGCGTTAACTGACCTTTAGAACCTTTAATTGACTCATCCTTGCCATTAGAAAGTAGTGAGATAACCAACTTTGGTTCCGACCGAAGATTGGTTGATACTCGATACTACACTCATTGAGGCTGGACTTTTAGGATTTTTTGGCCACAATAGTTTGATGTGGAGATGAAACAATTTCTAAAGGGAAGGTCAGTGATATTGAGGCTCCTTAGAACCCGGTTACTATTAATAGGACTGGTTGAGCCAACTGAACATTCAAGAGGGTATATACCTTAAAAACTCATGCAAGCCTTTGAACCTAAGGTCTATTGTGTGATTTGCTTGTGTTTATCTATGATTTTTAGCATAATCATGACATCATAAACATCATGCCATTCATACATACTAATCATTTCAAATACCTGTTGGATTTACCTCTTGGTTGTTTTGTAGGATATGAATTCAGGTCGCAGAAAAACCATCCAGATTCACTTCACAGAAGTTCCTCCTAAGCTCAAGGAATTAGTCTTGAAAGTCCTCGAGGACTCATCATTCCATAAAAGACATGGTCACTTGCTCAGTTTGGTTACCACCAGGTTTGACGAAGGTTTAATGAGTGTCTTATTCCAGTTCTTCGACCCTAAGCACCATTGCTTCACATTCCCCGATTATCAACAGGTGCCTACGCTGGAAGAATTCTATAAGTTACTTAGTTTACCTATATTGGAGAGAGTACATTTCACTGGTTTAGAACAAGACCCAGCTTCTGAAAATGTTGCCGTAGCTTTGCACTTGAAACCATCTGACATTGAGGCCAATTGGGAAAAAAGAAGTGGAGTTAAGGGTCTCCTTGCAAATTCCCTGATGAAGAAAGATCATATTTTCCTGGATGCTATGAGCTATCATGCATTTGAAGATGTATTATCCCTCTTGATCTATGGTTTGGTCCTGTTTCCTAATTCAGATCAAGTTATAGATGTGAATGCCATCAACATCTTTCTTGCTCACAATCTGGTTCCTACATTGCTCGGGGATATCCTACATCCTCTCCATACTCGTGCTCTGAATAAGCGAGGAACTCTCATGTGTTGCACCCCTCTGCTATATAGGTGGTTTATTTCGCACCTTCCTCGGTCAGTGATGCAAAATTATTTAGGCTTAAGGTGGAGTCAAATACTAATGTCTCTCTCTCTCACTCTGACATCCATTGGTGTCCTCGCTCTCAAAAGGACATTTCTTTTATTGATTGCTGCGGAGAATTTCCTAATGTGCCACTCCTGGGTATTATGGGAGGAATCACTTACAATCCTTCTTTAGCACTATGTCAGTTTGGCTATGCACTGAGAGATGGTCCACCGGATATGCTCATCCAAAGTATTATGCTTAACTACTCATATGATTTGCATAATTATCGTCAGAGGTTCATCCGCTCTTGGGGAATTGTTAAGAAGACTGATGGTAGGACTTTGGGGTGTAAGAACTCTATCCCTTTAGAACCTTACCTCAAAAGGGTGAGAGATCGAGCCCAAAGTCTTATGATGCCATACGATTCCATCTTACTGGTGATCTTAGAACCTATTGTTCAAGGGGGCGAGTCCCGTATTATTCTCCATCCTTATATGCCAACCAACTTCGAAGAGTTGCAAAATTCCTGGATCCAGCTCAAGGAAGAACAGGATACTTTTGAGCCTCAATTATATTCAAGTGGGGAGAAGGTGCTAGAATTAACAAAACAAATTCGTGAAGAGAGGAACCTCAACTCCTACCTCAACACCAAGAGGAAGCGCCATGGGATTACTAGGAATTTCCTTTCAATGTTTATCCTTGTGTAATCTTTTGTTTCTTTAAAAACTTACTAATAAAAGGTTTTGCTTTTTGTTTTGTTTAAAATATCTTAAATCCAATAAGGTACTTGAAATCATTGCATACACATGCCATACATGTCATTGCATAAACAAGTTTCATAGCAGGTTTCTCATCTTCTTTGCTGTTTATTTCAGCCGTAAAGAAATGGCTCTCAAACAAACTATGAAAGACTTACAAAATCAGAACGCACAATTCCAACAGATGATCATGGCTCTAGCCAAAGGGTAGGAAGAAATGAAAGCCTTGATTGTTAAAGACAAGGCTAAGAAGCCCAGAAGGACAACTGGTGTGGTAAACCTGGGAAGAAGATTCAGGGGACCGTTAAAGCAAATGGTTGATCTGACCTCTTCATCCAAGGAAGGAGAGAACCAAGAGGGTGATACAAGAGAGGAATAGCCTAGTCTAGAGGAATATTATAATGACACTGATTACAATGAAGAGAAGTATCCTCCGGCTTATGAAAAGTACAAACAACTGGAAGAGCGTCTGAGTGCCATGGAGATTCAGAAAGTGCTCGGGCTGGATTTTGAAGAGCTGGGTTTGGTTTCTGGGAATGTTATTCTACCAAAGTTCAAGGCACCAGTGTTTGCTGAGTACGATGGGGTTTCGTGTCCCAAGATGCATCTCCGATCTTATGTGAGGAAGATACAACCTCACACTGCTGACAAAGACTTATGGGTACATTTCTTTCAGGATAGTCTACCCGGAACTCAACTAGATTGGTTCTATCAACTGGAGAGGGCCAACATCTATAATTGGGAAGACCTGGCTGCTGCTTTTTATAAGCAGTATCAGTATAATGCAGACCTTGCTCCCACCCGTACTCAACTCCAGAGTTTGGCTATGGGTTCGAGCGAGGGTTTCAAAGACTACACTCAGAAATTGAGGGACTTAGCAGGAAGAGTCCAGCCTCCCCTGTCTGATAAGGAGCTAGTGGACATATTTCTGGGTACCCTTCTGGTCCATTCTTTAATCATCTAATTGGAAGCTCCTCGTCCGACTTCACTGAATTAATCTTGACAAGGGAGAGAGTGGAAGCTGGAATTAAGAGTGGGAAGATCCAAAAGGACGCATCCTCCAGTGTCGTGAGAAAACCATTCGCTGGGAAGAAAGAGGTTATTGTTGTGTACCATCAATGGAGTCATGACAGAACTGAATTTCGTCTAACAGTAGAGGCTGTCGTGATTCCTAAGCCGACACCCACTCAACAGAGGGATAATCAACAGAGAACAGAAAGGCCGGTAAGACAATTCACCCGGATAAATATGACTCTAGCTCAAGTTTTTCCCCATTTGCTGAGATCCAATCTGGTAACCTTGCGGGAAGCTCTAAAGAATCCCCACACTACCTCTCCCCGCTAAAATACAAATGCCCATTGTGCTTATCATTCAGAAAGTCCAGGTCATGATACAAACGACTGTTGGGATTTGAAAAACAAAGTACAAGACCTTCTCGAGGCGAAGGAAATTAAGTTTGACGCTATCACTGCTCCTATGCCCAAGCACTACTGTGGTGTTAATGCTATTGAAGATGATATGTTTATTACTGCTGTTGAAGAGCTTGTTACTCCGCTTATGACCATTAAGTGGAACTTGTTGAAGGCCAGTTTATTTCTGGGTGGTGGCGAAGGTTGCCACTTCTATTTATCTCTACCGACTGGTTGTCATTTGTTGAAGGCAGATGTTCAACTTCTGATGGATGTTGGAGATATTTTGCTTGAGAAAACTCCCGTTCCAACCATTTTGTGCAAGGATATTTCAATAATAACCATTTCCGCCAATCCTCCCATGATCTCCACTAAAAGACCCGTCAGGATTACATCTGTTCCGAAGATTACTCCGCTGATAATCAGTGCGCCATGGCCAATCCCATACTCCTCAGATAAAACCGTTCCTTGGAACTATAGGGGTCACTTCTACTACCACGGTGTCAAGAAAGATTGGATGGCTGATGAAGACCAGGTCTCTGAGAATGCTGACCCCGACATTGGGAACATTGTGGGAACCAGCAAAATAACCAAAAGTGGAAGAGTGTTCTCCCCTGAGATTTCTCCTCCGAAAGCTGTTACTGGTCCTGTGATTATTCCTACTTTTTGTTCCTACTCCTAATACTGCAATTCCTTTGATTACCCCTACTGACACCACTATCACCGAGTCGACCGAGACTCGGGGCAAAGACATATTAATTGAGCCTGTCCAGACGAAGGCGCAGTCAGTATCTATTCCAGAGGCTTTTGAGAAAGAGATGGAAGAAATTTTGAAAATAATCGAGAAAAGCGACTACAACATGGTCGAACAACTGGGGCAGACCCTTTCAAAGATCTCTATGCTAGCCTTACTGTTGTGCTCCGAAGCTCATGCGAAGGCTTTGGTGAAGTTTCTGAAAAACTGCCCATATACCCCAGGAAACTTTTGTTGACCAATTTGAAGATTGTGTGGCTATTTTGACAGCCGATAACGATTTGGGCTTTTCTGATGTTGATTTGACCCTAGAGGGAGGAAGCACAATGATGCGTTGCACGTCTCTTTCGAATGCAAGGGCACTACTTTGGCCCATGTCCTTGTAGATATTGGTTCGTCGTTAAATATGCTGCCTAAGAATGCTCTGGACAGACTAGACTTTGAAGTCTTGACTTTGAAGCCCAACAATATTGTAGTGAGGGCTTTTGACGGATAAAAAAGAATGGTGCACGGGGAGGTGGACATCCCCATCAAGGTTGGTTCTCAGACTTTCGGCTCTACCTTCTACGTGATGGATATCAGACCATCTTATTCTTGTTTGTTGGGTCGCCCTTGGAAACATGGGGCTGGAGCTGTTACATCCATCCTACATCAAATGATGAAATACCCGGTCAAAGGGAGAATTGTCATTGTACGTGGCGAAGAAGAATACATGGTCAATCACTTGAATTCATTCAGATATGTGGAAATGGAGGGTGAGTTCATCGAGACTCCGTGCCAGAATTTAGAAGAGGTACCTCAAACTCTGGCTACAACTGAAACTGTTACCAACGTGCCGAAGATCACCAGACCTCCCTTAAAGATGGGCTCTCTAAAGGATGAAAAAGAGGTTATTGAAGAAGGTGGGTCTACCATCTGGGGTCAGCTCCCTGACATTCCGTACAAGTCTGATAGATTTGGTTTGGGTTTCTCTTCAGGGGCTCAAAGGTCTATTCGACGTGCTCGTGCTGGAAAACCTCCCATACGCATCAGTAATCACGGGGTCAACGCTGTAAAAGACGAAGACAATGATAATGACATGGACATCTGGATCTTCCCTAGTACCAGTGGTGGACCTAATAACTAGACGGAAAAGGATTTTGTACCTATTACTTTTTTTTATAAGTAATTGTCTTTCTTGTTTTTTGGATATGTAATAAACAATGTAACTTTATGGCCATGTGTCTTACCCGGGGCACATCAGCTTATTTATGAGGGTTATCATGTTTCACTTTCATATGGCATTAATAAATCATTGGACGTTAATGCATACAAATTTTGCGCTCTCTGTTTTTCTTTTCTACTTTTACTTTGTCTATTCAACTATGCTCTTACACACACTCACGTATCAAACTGCAGATCCATATCCACTTTGGATCCCATTGATAACAGTTATGCTATTTCCAGTTATAACTTTGAAAATACGATCATCCAAGCCGAGGACAAAGGTGAGGAAGATTGTGAGGTACCTGGAGAACTTTCTAGGCTCTTACAACAATAAGAGGGGGATATACAGCCTCATGAAGAGCCATTTGAGACAATAAACTTGGGCACAGAGGTAGACAGAAAAGAAGTCAAGATTGGTGCAAATCTGGGGCTTAATTTCAAACAGCGGTTGATACAAATGTTGCATGATTATGTCGAGATCTTTGCCTGGTCATATGAGGATATTCTAGGACTAGATACAAATATTGTGGTTCACCAGCTGCCAACTAAAGAAGATTGCCCTCCGATAAAGCAGAAGGTCCGTCGTATGTGCCCTGAAATGTCAGAGAAGATCAAAGATGAGGTTATGAAGCAGTTCAACATTGGGTTCTTAGTTGTCACCTCTTATTCCCAATGGGTTTACAACATGGTGTCGGTGCCTAAAATAGACGGTGTAATACGGTGGGAGAACTGACTTAAGGGTTTTGCGTTTGATCGCAAATGTTGCGGTTAGCAATAGTCGCCACCGACTTTTCTTTTACCCAAAATGAAAGGTGAAAAAGCACGGGAAAGACCTTTGAGATTATTTCTTGACTTCGGGGGGTAGATTATGAAAAGGGAAGGTATTAGCATCCTTTTCATCCATGGTTTTCCATGGGCTCTTAGTTACTTGCTAGATCACTTGCTTTTGTTTGAAGTTATGCTTTGTGTGGTTTTTGAAAGTATTTTGTAAAGTGGCCATTGTTTAGGAAATCTTTATAATGATTCTTATTCGTAAGAATGTATACAAAGATGTTGATCTTTTGAAAATGTTTTCAAGTTTGTAAGATGTTTTGAAAGTGTAAGTGTTTGTTTTGAAAATAGAAAGGATGTTGGTTTTGAAGTGGAGCAAGTAATTTGGAGCAATCTACCTACTCAAATGTCTTTCTTGTTCATTTTCTTTTCCTTTGACATTGTTGTCTTACCATTGATTTGGGAAACAACCCTATCTTTGATGTAAATGGGACGGGCGTAGGGTCATTGTATAACCATGATTAGCAATGTTGCAAGGTATCTTAGCATTCTTTTGGAGGGACTAAGATTATTTGTAAGGCAACTTAGATAGCGTCATCGAGGGACTATGATCTTGTATTTGTTTGTTTTTGCTAAGATACCTCACATTCATAATATGACCATTTTGTATAAGACAACCAAATGGAATAACCCTAGGGGTGTTTGTGTGCAAGTGCATCATTTTAATGCTTGTTTTTGTCTTGAATTAGGGTTTTCTAGATATTGGTTTTAGTCTTTCCATACAAACCCTAATTACTAGCATGCTATATAAAAACGATAAATTGTAAAATTTAAAGTTACTATGCTATTACAATATTTGTGGGGAGGGGGTGTACAATTTGTAAATGAGGATTGCAATAATTTAAACCTAATTAGTCTATTACAACCATATTGAATTGGTATGAATATACAAGGAATTGAATAAATACAAAGTATAAAAATGAATAAATGTACAAGGATGCAAAATGTAGAGAAAATGAATTTTGTTTAGTTTTCATGAAAAAAAGATTTTGTCTTAACCTAATTAAATAAAGAAAATAGTTAATTAAGTTTTAATTTATTAAGAAAAGATTTTAAATGAAAACCCTAATTCTATTAATTAATCAAAATAAAATAAGTTTAAGAAAAGTATTTTTTGGTATTTTTTATCTTGAAAATATTTATGTCATTATAAATTATTTTTAAGTCCTTTTTATATTAAAAATAAAATATTTTAAATGGTGTAAAAAATAAATAAATAAAAACATAATATTAATTATGTTTACAAGATTATTTAATAAAATAAATAAAGTATAATAAATAAAAATATTTTTTATGAGAAAAGTAAAATAAAATAAGTCAAAATATAAATATATCATTTTTTGTATTTTATGATTTTTTGTATTTAGAAAAAATATATTTGAGAAAAGATGAGTGAAAAATAAATAAATAAATAAATAACTTGGGCCAGGGGGTGCCAAGAGTCAATATGGAGGTCAGTTAGCAAAAACAAAAATAAACCAGGCCGAAAGGGCCCAGCGCCTGCCAAACAAAAAAAGTCAGAATTGTAAAAATATGAAAAAATGAAGAAAAGGGTACCACTGGGGCTCGAACCCAGGTCCCATAGGTTATAGGCATGCGCTTCTACCACTGGGGTGGCTATACATCTGTTAATACAAGTAAAACAATAAGTATGTAAGGCAAAATGCGCCCTAAAGACTTCATATTCAACCTCCATCCAGACCATTTGTGACTTTCTCATTTCTCATCAAAAATGAAAACTGTAAACATGAAACTTGTAGCAAATTTTCTCACGATTCCAGAAATGTAAAGTATTAAAACTATAGATCAAATATAAGCAAGAATTTTAATGGCCCTAATATGAACCCTAAAAAGTTCAGAAATTTCAGTTTCAAAATTCTCTAAGCTCAAGCAAAATTAATGGAAACTAAGGACATGGTTAGCTTAAGGGCAATGATATCTATATGTTTTATTCACAAATAAACTATTGATGATGCTTGTATGAAGAGTTTCAAGATGAGAAAACTTACCTTAAAACTGGAAATCATGTTTGGAGTTTGAGCTTGTTTCAAGTGATGGTGATGATCAGGTTAGCTTCCTTGAGGTCCTAGGAAGCTAATGCAATGGTTTGCTCAAGTTGAGAGTGGCTGAAATGACTTAGAGAAGTCAAGTTACAGACTCTGTTTTTTGGTTATGGAAGTTATGGTAAATGGTGTTACAGTTCTAGAATAAGTACAAGGATGAGTTGTATTTGATGTAAGGAAGCTTTAGAAACTAAAAGGCCAAGAAACGCACGAGGGAAATGGGAGTTTGATGTTCAAGGTCAGAAACTGTGCAACAATGGAGTTTTTGGGCCATTTATGATTTGAGATAGTTTTGGTGTATTTCAGGGTGCTCAAGCTCGTGTCCTAGATCACAAATAGTGACTCTATTTATAAGCAACAAGTTTGGGGTGCTCTAGTTGATCAAAATTCAAATTTACATGTTTAAGTTAAACATGTGATTTTTTTACAAAACAAGTTTCCATGCCTTGTGTACTTGCTAAGATAGAGTGGTTATGCTTTAAAAAAGCTTGCTTATGACTTTGTGGATGGAGTGTTATCAGAGGGAACAAGTTAGAGGCTCAATGTGAACTTTATGCAAAAAGCTTGCTTTACAAGAATGGCATTGTTAACTTTGTTCCATAAATGGAAATGCAACTTGGACAATAGCTCAATTGCTTGGATCAAAGCCCTAAGAGTTGTGTAAACATTTAATTATGGAGTAACAAACAAGTTTGAGGCCTGCAAAGCAAAGATTATGCAGTCTAGAATGGATTTGGTTCATGTGTTCATCAAAAATGACTTGTAATTCAAGTGACAAAACCCTAACTTCATCTCTTCGATTCTCCTTCCTCAAGAATGATCTTAAGGAGTTATTGGACATTTTGGAAAGCTTGAAATGTGCTATATAACCCATATTTGAATTTATTTTAAAGATTCCCATTGTAACTATATGAAAAGTGCCATGAAGTTAGGTCAAAATCCTGACCAAATTAGGGCAAAACTTAACTAAGTGTTTTGTTTCATGACCACATGTTCATAAAATTATAACTTGAGATCCAAGCATTTTTGGAAGGAGTTGTGTAAAGAAAAGTTGTAGATTTCATGGTGATCTACAAGTTTCATGTTGGAAGTTTCTCTTGAATCATCTTGCATCATGGTGAAAATTTGGCTCAAAGTTATGAAAAAACATGAAATTTCCAACACTTAGAAAAATTTCTAAGTTTAGGAATTTTGACTTTTCAAAATGAAATCTTGACTTTTTGATTTCTTGATGAATAAGTTTCACATTTTGACATGTTTTGATGAATTGTGATCCTTGGCACTTGAATTTGACCAGAAAGTTAAAGTTTGACTTTTTAGTATACAATTGACTTTTGATCAGTTGACTGAAAAATTCATCTATCAATCCAATGGACTTGAAATGTTTTGAACCATTCCATTAGGTCAAAATGATGCAATTGGATTCTTTAGATCATGCCTTAAACCAATTGACCATTTGCTAGTTCAAAATCAGAAATTGCACTTTCTCAATCAAAACCCTAATTTTGACCATTTTGCCCTTTTGGAGATTTGACCAAATTTCTTGAGGAGTTGTGGTCCAAACTTGATCAAATAACACATATGAGTTTAAAATGTTGTCGTGGATCAAAAATTATTAAGTTTGACTGTGAATTGGCCATAGTTTTCTTTTTCTCTAATACAACTGATTTTTAGGTCAACTGCTCAATTGACTGAGCAAAAGTGTGATCCAAGGATTGAAACTTGACCAGAGTAATATTGGGGGTCCATAATGATCCATGAAAGTCATATGGGACATTGGAAGTTCAAAAATCCTTGTGCAAACTCAAACCCTAATTTTGGTCATCAGTGCTTGGGGAGGTGTCTTGAGCTGATCAAACCCTAGTGCAGTCTTGAGCCCAAAGAGATCTTGTGAGTAAATTCTTGATAAGTGAGAGGGCAAATTTTGGGGTACAATAGCTGCCCTTGTTGAATATTCTTAAGCCTGAAGAGTGCCCAGAAATTTGCACTAGGCGATGTGATGGTAGAGGGAATGGGCTTACAGATGCCATTTATAGAGATGATAGAAAGTTGTTGGAGATGGGCTTATAGATGCCATCCAAGAGTGGTTGTTGAATTGTAATTTCTAATTTGAACAAATGAGTATCAAAATGGTGTTCGTGTCTGGAGCGTATCTGAACTGTATCTGGAAGAGGCTCTGAATAAGTATCAGAATGGCATATGTGTCTGGAGCGTATCTGTACTGTATATGGAAGTTGAAAACTAAATGAGTATCAATATGGCATTCGTGTCTGGAGCGTATCTGAACTGTATCTGAAAGTTGGATTTGAATGAGTATCAGAGTGACATCTGTGTCTGGAGCGTATCTGAAATGTATCTGAAAGTTAGATCTGAATGAGTATCAGAATGACATCTGTGTCTAGAGCGTATCTGAACTGTATCTGAAAACTTTGAACATTGTTAATGGTAGCTGTTAACCTTATCCTTAAAAGGCTAAAATGTTAGATAAAATGCAAAGTCATGTTGTATGAAATGCATGGTATAATGCATTTGTGTTATCAATGTTTATGATATATGGATGCAATGTAGGCGTATGCAAGCTAATCTGCCACACTATTATTGGATTGGGGAAAATAAATCTCTGACTGCTGCTGAGGATATGGAGTATAAGTCTTCATGTTGTAAAGTCTAAGTGTTGATGAATTTCTGCTTGGAGGAATAGACTTTGTTGTAAGGGAGATGCCGTGTACTGCTTGTAAAATCCTATTTTGGGAATCCCGAGAAATTTGACGACTTCTACTGGGGATTGATAATTGGAAGCTTTGTTCCGTTGGGGATTGAACTGCACACTGCGAGGGATTATGGAAATTACAAAGAGAGATTTCCCTACCTCTTAAAGCCATCAGTGACTATCTTTCTATTTTTCTTATTTATAAACAGTAATTATATTCAAATGCATATGTTCAAAAATGAATCATTGAACGTTTTTTCAAACAAAACACAAGAGTAAAGAAAAAAAATAGATAGTTTTTCACTTTCAAAGGGATACCTTTGTATTGATTTTGAGTAAGTATTTTTGCACAATGATACAAACATTATAGTAAGAGAATGTCGTCACAAAAAAAAAATGAAAATTTTGATACATAGAAAAGATAGCTATGTGCAATAATCCCATAGGATTTCCATTCTGCTATAGCCTTCGTATCTCTGAGCATCTTGTCTATTTGTCGCCTTGTCCGAAGTTGATTGAATTGATCAGAACCTCTGAGTTTGCAGGTTGTCCATAAGGTGATCCAACATGACATAATCATACGCTTTAATTCTCTAACTTTTGCCTGGACCGCCCTTTCGGGTTTTCAGTCCACCGGGATACCCTTTTTTGCCTAAGCCGCCCTTTCGGGTTTTCAACTTGCCGGGTGTACAGATTTTTTCTTTTGTTTTATCCCTAATTTTTGCCCGAACCTTTTTGGTTCGCCAGGATGCCTTCGTTTTTCCTAGGTGTGTCAACCTAGCGAGTTTCTTATGCGTAGAATCTTTTTACTATGTCTGCATTCGCAGGGTGCGGCAGATCGTCGCCATCCATGGTGGTTAAGATCATTTCCCCTCCAGAGAATGTGTTTTTTATTACAAATGGTCCTTCATATGTAGAAGTCTATTTGCCACTGGGATCACCTTGCGGTAGTATGATGCGCTTGATCACAAGATCTCCAACTTGATATACTTGTCGTCTGACCTTTTTGTTGAAAGCCTTAATCATCCGTTTTTGATACATTTGACCATGACAGACAGTAGTAATCCTTTTCTCATCAATCAAGTTTAGTTGATCAAGTCGAGTCTGGATCCAATCGTCTTCATTCAACCCTGCATCCTTCATGATTCTTAGAGATGGGATTCTGACCTCAATAGGCAAAACAACTTCAATGCCGTAAACCAGAGAAAAGGGTGTTGCCTCGGTTGATGTACGAGCTGTGGTACGATATCCGTGGAGAGTGAATGGTAGCATCTTATGCCAGTCTTTGTATGTGACTATCATTTTCTGTATGATCTTTTTAATGTTCTTATTTGCGGCTTCGACAAAACCATTCATCTTTGGCCGGTAAGGGGAAGAATTGTGATGCTGAATCTTGAATTGCTCGCACAAGGCGGTGATCATAGTATTGTTCAGGTTTGTACCATTATCTGTAATGATCCTCTCTAGGATACCGTAACGAAAAATGAGATTCTTCTTGATGAACCAGGCGACAACATTCTTGGTCACAGAAGCAAAAGAAGCTGCCTCCACCCACTTGGTGAAATAGTCAATGGCCACTAAGATGAAGCGGTGTCGATTGGAAGTTGTTTGCTTGATTTCCCCAATCATATCAATTCCCCACATGGAAAAGGGCCAAGGAGCCGTCATGGAATTCATAGGAACCGGAGGTACGTGCACCTTGTCAGCATAAATCTGACACTTGTGGCAGGTTCGAGAGTGTTGGTAGAAATCTGCTTCCATGGTAGACCAGTAATAGCCTTCCTGTAGTATTTTATTTGCCATCGTATGCCCACAAGAATGGGTGCCAAAAGTGCCTTCATGTAACTTAGCCATGATTCTTTTAGCTTCAACCTTGTGTACGCACCAAAGTAACACAGAGTCATGGTTGCGTTTGTAAAGAATGCCATTACTAAGGAAGAATTTAGCAGAGAATCTCCTTAAGAACTTCTTATTATTGACTGAAGCTCCTTCTGGATATTCTTGGGTTTCGAGATACCTCTTGACTTCGTGAATCCAAGGATGGTCCACTACTTCTTCAGTATTAATCTCGTGACAGTGTGCTGGTTCATCCTTTCGTTGAATGGTGATCTGGGGAGCCTCGTTATCCCATTTAAGTTTAAACATAAATGACATTGTGGCTAGTGCGTCTGCTAGCTGATTTTCTTCTCGCAGGAAGTGCTCGAAGGTAATCTTCTCAAAGTGTAGGAGCAATGTCAAAACATGTTCTTTGTAAGGGATAAGGTTAGGGTGTTTGGTGTCCTATTCCCCTTTGATTTGGCTGATGACCAAAGCTGAATCTTTGAATACATTCAAAAATTTGATCCCCAAGTCTATGGTAGCTTTGAGACCAAAGATGCACGCTTCATATTCTGCCATGTTATTTGTACAATTGAAGCAGAGTCTTGCAATAAATGGAGTATGACACCCTTCAGGAGAAATGAGTACTGCACCAATACCATTACCGAGTGTGTTAGATTCCCCATCAAAAACCAGGGTCCATCGGGGTCCTTGTTCAGGTCCGTCATATGGCCTGAATTCTTCATAGTTGTTTACCATCATGATGTCTTCATCCGGGAATTCGAACTTCATGGACTGGTAGTCTTCCACAAGTTGGTGAGCAAGGTGATCAGCTAGTACACTGCCCTTTATTGCCTTCTGGGTAGTATATTGTATGTCATATTCTGTTAGGATCATCAGACAACTCGTTATTCTCCCAGAGAGAGCAGGTTTCTCGAAGATGTATTTTATTGGATCCATTTTAGATATCAACAAGATAGTATGGGTTAGTATATACTATCTTAGCCGGCGAGCAGCCCATGCCAGAGCCAACAAGTTTTCTCGAGCAATGAATATCTTGTTTCACAGTTGGTAAACGTTTTTCTCAGGTAATAAATAACGTGCTCTTTTCGGCCAGACTCGTCATGCAACCTCAGCACACACCCCATTGAATTCTCTAAAACAGTTAGATACATAATCAACGGCCTTCCCTTGACTGGTGGCATCAAAACAGGAGGCTCTTGCAGGTTCTCTTTGATCTTGTCGAAAGCAGTTTGGCATTCATCATTCCATTTGACTACTTAATCTTTCTTCAATAGTTTGAAGATTGGTTCACATGTACCTGTCAGGTGAAAAATGAATCTGGCAATGTAGTTCAAACGTCCTAAGAATCCTCTGACTTCCTTTTCAGTACGAGGAGCAGGCATCTCTTGTATCGCTTTTACTTTGGCAGTATCTACTTCAATACCCTTATTACTGACACAAAGCCTAGGAGCTTACCAGACCTTACTCTAAACATGCATTTATTTGGGTTCAACCTCAGCTTGTATATCTTTAGCCTCTCAAACAGTTTCTGTAAATGATCAAGATGCTCTTCTTCTGTTTGAGATCTAGCTATCATGTTGTCCACATAGACCTCTATTTTGTGATGTATCATGTCGTGAAATAGACCTACCATGACACGCTGATAGGTTGCCCCCGCATTCTTCAGTCCGAATGGCATAACCTTGTAGAAGAATGTGCCCCACTGTGTGACAAATGTTGTTTTCTCCATGTCCTTAGGCACCATTTTGATTTGGTTATAACCTAAGAAACCATCCATGAAGGAAAACACTTTATGTTGTGCAGTATTGTCAACTAGGATGTAAATGTGGGGAAGTAGGAAATCATCCTTAGGGCTTGCCCTATTCAAATATTTGTAGTCCACACACATTTGTACCTTGCCGTCTTTTTTGAGCACGAGAACGACATTGGCAACCCATTATGGATAGGAGTTGACGGCCAAGAATCCAGCATTGAATTGTTTCATGACTTATGCTTTAATCTTCTCCGACATGTCAGGTTGCATACGACAAACTTTTGGTTTTACCGGTGGGCAATCCTCTTTTGTAGGTAGATGATGTACCACAATATCTGCATCAAGTCCTGGCATGTCTTTATACGACCAGGCAATGACCTCAACATACTCGTGTAACAACTGAATCAACCGCTCCTTGACACTGGGTTCCAGATTGGCACCCACCTTGACCTCTCTTTTGTCTTCTTCGGTACCTAGGTTGATTGTATCCACAGGTTCCTCGTAGGGCTGAATGGTTCTCTCTTCTTGTTGTAGCAATCTGGCAAGTTCCCCTGGTACTTCACAATCTTCCTCACCTTAGTCTTCAGCTTGGTAGATTAGATTTTCAGAGTCACAAAAGGCCATAGTAGAACCGTTACCCATGGGATCCCGAATGGATGTAGTCCTTCATTGTAAGTGTGTGTGTGTGTAAGAGTATAACTATCTTTGAAAGAAATGAAAAATGTAAAAAGAAAAACAATGAGCACAAAGTTTGTATGAAAAACGTCCATGATTCATTGATGTAATATGGAGATGAGATAATAACCCTTACAAATGGACCATTGTGCCTCGGGTAAGACAAAAGGTTTTAAGAGTTTGAATTGTTTTAATATTACAGATCCAACAAAATGTAAATACAAATTACTGTGGGATAAAAGTGATCGGGATAAAATCTCTAGCCTCCCAATTGCTGAGAACTCCACTGGCAGTTGGGAAGATCCAATCCTCCTGGTGGAAGCCATCTTCATCATCCTCTAACGCGTTAACTTCACGGTTGCTGATCTTCAGGGGTGGTCCTCCAACACGAGCGCGGCGTACAACCTTATTAGAACTTGAAGTGAAACCTAGGCCAAACTTGTCAGATTTGTATGGGATATCTGGGAGTTGTCCCCAGATAGTGCACCCACCTTTTTCTATCACTGCCTTTGCATCCTTCAAAGATGACATCCTGAGTGGAGGCCCTGTGATCTTGGGAACAACCCTGGTTACTGCCACATCTTGCGGGACTTCTTCAAAATGTTGGAATGGAGTTTCAATAAATTCACCATCTAATTTCACATATTTGAAGGAATTGAGATGGCTGATCATATATTCTTCTTCTCCATGAACGGTGATAATCTTCCCTTGAATTAGATACTTCAACATTTGGTGCAACGTCGAAGTAACAACGCCAACATTGTGAATCCATGGTCGGCCTAGCAAGCAAGAGTATGAAGGGCGAATATCCATTACATAAAAATTTGAATCAAATGTTTGGGTCCCAACCTTTATGGGGATATCTACTTCCCCATGTACCATCCTTTTCGAGCCATCAAAATCCCTCACTACTATGTTGCTTGGCTTTAATGTCAATCCCTCACAGTCATGCCTATCAAGAGCTTTTTTAGGCAATACATTCAGAGATGAGCCAGTGTCCACAAAAACATGAGCCAAGGTTTTGCCCCTACATTCAACTTAGACATGCAATGCCTCATTATGCTTCCTTCCTCTTGGCATTAAATCAACATCTGAAAAACCTAGACCATTATCCACAATCAAGCTGGCTACACAGTCTTGGAACTGATCGGCAGATGTTTCTTAGGGTACATGGGCAGTTTTCAGGAATTTTACCAAGGCTTTTGCATGCGCCTCAGAACATAGTAGTAAAGCCAGCATGGAAATTTTAGATGGAGTTTTCCCCATTTGCTCGACTACATCGTAGTCGCTTCTTTTTATGATCTTTATGATTTCCCCCATCTCTTTCTGAGAGGTCTCAGGGATAGCCAATGATTGTGTCTTCATCTTGACAGACTCAACCAGAACACTTTTTCCTCGAGTCTCGGTTAACTTGGCAGCAGGAGTGTCAGTAGGAGTGATAACATGAGTTGTAACAACTTTGTCAGTTGGAGTATTGGTGGAGATGATTGTGGGACGGGGAATAGCCTTTGGAGGAGCAACAACAATAGGAATGATTATGGGTCCAGAAACTGCTTTTTGGGGAGAAGTTTCTGGAGAAAATATCCTTCTGCTTCGGGTAATCTTGCTAGTCCCGGAAATGTTACTGATATCGGAGTTATCTTTCTCAGAACTTAAATCTTCGGCAGCTGGCCAATCTTGCTTGATACCGTGGTAGTAGACATCCCCTCCATAATTCCATGGTACGGTTTTGTCTGACAAATACGTGACTGGTCCAGGTATTGTAATTATCAAAGGAGCTACTTTTGGAATTGATGTAATTCTAACAGGTCTTTTGGTGGAGACCCTGGAAGAATTGTCGGAAATGGTCACGATGGAAACATCATTATAAGAAATAGATGGAACAAAAGTCTTTTCGAACAAAATTTCCTTGTTATCTATTAGGCACTGAACATCTGCTTTCTACAAAGGACAACTGGTTGGTGAGGACAAACATAAATGACAGCTTTCATCACAGCCCGGGAAAACACTGGCATTCAATAAGTTCTTTTTTATGGTCAGGAGTGGGGTCATAAGTTCATCAATTGAAGTAACAAACATATCCTCTTCAATGGCGTTGGCATTATGGTCGTGTTTGGGAATAGGGGCAGAAATGACATTGGGCTTTTCTGGCGCATCGAATTCAATCTCTTTGGCTTCAAGGAGGTCTTGTACTTTGTTATTTAAAGCCCAACAATTGTTAGTGTCATGGCCGAGACTCTCAGAATGGTATGCGCAACATGCATTAGGATGATAGTGCGGAGATGTCGTGTTAGGGTTCTTTGGAGCTTCTTTCAAAGTCACTAGGTTGGATCTTAGCAAGTGTGGCAATACTTGAGATAAGGTCATGTTAATTCTGGTGAATTGTCTGACTGGTCTTTCCATCCTTGGTTGGTTGTTTCTTTGCTGATCAGGCGCATGTTTAGGAATCATAACAGCCCCCACCATTGGACGGCGTTCGGCCCTATCTTAATTTCTCTGAGGATAAACAACAACCACTTCCTTCTTTCTGATGAATGGTTTCCTTACAGCAGCAGAGGATGCATCTTTTTGAATCTTTCCACTTTTTATTCCGGCTTCTACCCTTTCTCTGGTCAATATTAGTTCAGTAAAACCTGCCGATGAACTCCCAATTAGGTGATTGAAGAAGGGACCAGACAAGGTGCCCAAAAACATGTCTACTAATTCTCTTTCAGATATAGGAGGTTGAACTCTTCCGGCCAAGTCTCTCCATTTTTGCGCATAGTCCTTGAAGCGTTAAGCAGTTGCTCGAGATCCATCTTACTGAAATAAACAGTAGAGAGATGAGGAGACTTGTTGCAAGAAACCTGTTCATGTTATGATGAATGATAAATGTGTATGCAATGATTTCAAGGATTTTAAAATTCAAATTTTTTTAGACAAAAAGCAAACACACGTTATATTAATATATTAAAGCTCGAGTACATCAATTCCTTCTTGGGAAAAACAAATACAAGAAACTCTAAAATAGAAAGGTAGTATGCATCCTCTTTAGTGCAATGTAAGCATTCAGAGTCTACTCCTCATGAAGTAGCCTAGTGAGTTCCAAAACCTTCTTATCACTTGCGTAGAATTGGGCTTCGAAAGTATCTCTCTCTCCCTTGAGTTGTATCCAATCTCTTTGCAGGTCTTCAAGAGAGGTGGGCATATCAGGATGTAGGATAGTGTATGGAACATCACCCTCCATGACAGGCTCAATGATTACCGGGAGAATGGAGGGGTAAGGCATCATAAGACTCTGAGCACGAGTTCGTACCCATTTGAGGGATGGAATTATTATGCCCCAAAGTCTTGCTATCTACCTTGTTTAACATCCTCCAAGCTCGGATAAATCTCTGGCGAAGACCTTGATCATCGTTGTCGTAGTCAAATACCAAACCTTGAATCAGCATCTCGTACGGGCCATCCCTTCGGGCGTAACCGAACTGTCTTAAAGCTAAGCAGGGGTTGTAGGGGATACCTCCCCTAATGCCAAGTAAATGGACATTAGGGAACTCTCCACAACGGTCGACAATAGTAACATTCTCTACGGATCGGGAGCACCAATGAATGTCTGAATGTTTGAGTGTCATCAACCTTTGTGACCACCTTGAACCTTGCTCATTCTTTAGTACAGATTGGAGAACATGCGAAATAAACCATCTTGCCAAGAAATGAGTGCAACACATAAGGACACCTCTTTTCCTCATTGTGCGAGTGTGAAAATAGTGTAGGATATCCCCTAGCAATGTAGGCACCGGGTTGTGGGATATGAAGATTTTGACGGGGTTCACGTCTATGAGTTGGTCAGAATTTGGAAACAAAACCATCCCATAGATAAGGAGAGCCACAATTTCCTCAAAGGCTTGCAAATCCAAGGAATTCCAATAGTTTTGGGATTTCTCAAACAAGAACATTGCTAGGAAACCTTTTACACAACTCCTTGTTTCCCAATGAGTTCTAACATCAGATGAGTGCAAGTATAGAGTTTGAGCAATATCTTCTGGCTTTGGATCTCTTTCCGTACCGTTGAAAGGTAGTTAATTGAGAATGGGAATCCTCAAGAGTCGAGAGAATTCTTCCAAAGTAGGCACAAGATGATAGTCGGGAAATGTGAAGCAATGGTGTAAAGGATCAAAGAACTGAAAGAGCACCTTCATCATGTCCTCATCTGTGTTGGAGGTGACCAAGTTGAGTATGCGACCATGTCTCTTGGTGAATGGAGAGTTTTTTGGAATCCTTGAAGCTATCTCCTTAAGTTGTAGAGGGATCCTTACAAGATTGACTTGAATGGTTTTCCTGCAAAGAGAATCCATATCCTACAAAACAAGAACAAAGATGAATCCAAAAATCCTTGAAATGGTTAGTGAATGTGTATGATGTTATGATGTTCATGATGTTATGTACAAGTATGTATATACAAATAAAGAAAACAAGTCCTTAGGCTTAGGCTTGCATGGAGTCATATAGGTAAGTACCCTCTTGAAGTTTAGTTGACTCAACCTGTCCTAGTAATAGTAACTGGGTTCTAAGAAGCTCAATATCACTGGTTTGTTTCCTTGGTCATTGTTTCAGCACAAGCCTCTTTAATGGCGACCTAAATATCCCAAGAAACCAAACCTCAATGAGTGTAGTATCGAGTATCTACCTACTTCAGACTGCACCAAAGTCGATCATCTCACTACATCCTAAAGGCCAAGTTGGTCAAGTAAAGGTTCTAAAAGTTCATTAGTGCTTCATGACATCACTCAGCGGCCCCATATTCTCTTTGATTAACTCAAAGGATACGGGTACCCACAAATATGTCGCACTAACGTAGATATTTCTTAGACCATGTCGGTATACCCCGCACAGTTTCCACAGTGTATTGCTACTTACCTATAATGTATCCCAAATCCGGGTAGAGGATTCAAACCCAAACAAAGAACCATAATGTAAAGCAGACAAGTAAAACAATGAAAGCAAGTAAATGTGATCTAGCCCTAAGGTAACCCCACTTTTAGAATTTTCCCCAACAGAGTCACCAGTTCTATGATATGGTGGGAGAACTGACTTGAGGGTTTTGCGTTTGATCGCAAAATTTGCGGTTAGAAAGAGTCTCCATCTACTTTTCTTTTATCCAAAAGGAAAGGTGAAAAAGCATAGGAAAGACCTTTGAGATTATTTCTTGAGTTCGGGGGGTAGATTATGAAAAGGGAAGGTATTAGCACCCTTTTCATTCATGGTTTTCCATGGGCTATTAGTTACTTGCTTGATCACTTGCTTTTGTTTGAAATTATGCTTTGTGTGGTTTTTGAAAGTATTTTGTAAAGAGACCATTGTTTAGGCAATCTTTATAATGATTCTTGTTCATAAGAATGTATACAAAGATGTTGATCTTTTGAAAATGTTTTCAAGTTTGTAAGATCTTTTGAAAGTGTAAGTGTTTGTTTTGAAAATAGCAAGGATATTTTTTTTGAAGTGGAGCAAGTAATTTGGAGCAATCTACCTACTCAAATGTCTATCTTATTCATTTTCTTTTCCTTTAACATTGTTGTCTTACCATTGATTTGGTAAACAACCCTATCTTTGGATGTAAACGGGACGGGCGTGGGTTATCATATAACCATGATTAGCAATGTTGCAAGGTATCTTAGCATTCTTTTGGAGGGACTAAGATCATTTGTAAGGCAACTTAGATAGCGTCATTGAGGGACTATGATCTTGTATTTGTTTGTTTTTGCTAAGATACCTCACATGCATAATATGGTCGTTTTGTATAAGGCAACCAAGTGGAATAACCCTAGGTCTGTTTGTGTGCAAGTGCATTATTTTCATGCTTGTTTTTGTCTTGAATTAGGGTTTTCTAGATATTGGTTTTAGTCTTTTCATACAAATCCTAATTTCTAGCATGCTATATAAAAGCGATAAATTGCGAAATTTAAAGTTACTACGCTATTACAATATTTGTGGGGGATTACAAGAATTTAAACCTAATTAGTCTATTACAACCATATTGAATTGGTATGAATATACAAGGAATTGAATAAATACAAAGTATAAAAATGAATAAATGTAGAGAAAATGAATTTTGTTTAGTTTTCATGAAAAAAAGATTTTGTCTTAACCTAATTAAATAAAGAAAAGAGTTAATTAAATTTGAATTTATTAAGAAAAGATTTTAAATGAAAACCCTAATTCTATTAATTAATCAAAAGAAAATAAGTTTAAGAAAAATATTTTTTGGTATTTTTTATCTTGAAAATATTTATGGCATTATAAATTATTTTTAGTCCTTTTTATATTAAAAATAATGTATTTTAAATGATGTGAAAAATAAATAAATAAAAACATAATATTAATTAAGTTTACAAGATTATTTAATAAAATAAATAAAGTATAATAAATAAAAATATATTTTATGAGAAAAATAAAATAAAATAAGTTAAAATATAAATATATCATTTTTTGTATTTAGAAAAAATATATTTGAGAAAATATGAATGAAAAATAAATAAATAAATAAATAACTTGGGCTAGGGGGTACCAAGAGTCAATATGGAGGTCAGTTAGCAAAAACAAAAATAAACTAGGCCGAAAGGGCCCAGCGCCTGCCAAACAAAAAAGTCAAAATTGTAAAAATATGAAGAAAAAAAAATGAAAAAAGGGTACCACTGGGGCTCGAACCCAGGTCCCATAGGTTACAGACGCGCGCTTCTATGACTGAGGTGGCTATACATCCGTTAATACAAGTAAAATAATAAATATGTAAGGCAAAATGCGCCCTGAAGACTTCATCTTCAACCTCCAGCCAGACCATCTGTAACTTTCTCATTTCTCATCAAAAATGAAAACTGTAAACATGAAAATTATAGCAAATTTTCTCACGATTCCAGAAATGTAAAGTATTAAAACTATAGATCAAAGATAAGCAAGAATTTTAATGGCCCTAATCTGAACCCTAAAGATTTCAGAAATTTCAGTTTCAAAATTCTCTAAGCTCAAGCAAAATTAATGGAAACTAAGGACATGGTTAGCTTCAGGGCAATGATATCTACATGTTTTATTCAGAAATAAACTATTGATGGTGCCTGTATGAAGAGTTTCAAGTTGAGAAAAAATACCTAAAAACTGGAAATCGTGTTTGGAGTTTGAGCTTGTTTCAAGTGATGGTGATGATCAATTTAGCTTCCTTGAGGTCCTAGGAATCTAATGCAATGGTTTGCTCAAGTTGAGAGTGGCTGAAATGACTTGGAGAAGTTAAGTTGCAGACTCTGTTTTTTGGTTATGGAATTTATGGTAAATGGTGTTACAATTCTGGAATAAGGATAAGGATGAGTTGTATTTGATGTAAGGAAGCTTTAGAAACTAAAAGGCCAAGAAACGTACGAGGGAAATGGGAGTTTGATGTTTAAGGTCAGAAACTGTGCAACAATGGAGTTTTTGGGCAATTTCTGATTTGAGAGAGTTTTGGTGTATTTCAGGGTGCTCAGGCTCATGTCCTAGCTCACAAATAGTGACTCTATTTATAAGCAATAAGTTTGGAGTGCTCTAGTTGATCAGAATTCAAATTTACATGTTTAAGTTTAACATGTGATTTTTTGACAAAACAAGTTTCCATGCCTTGTGTACTTGCTAAGATAGAGTGGTTATGCTTTAAACAAGCTTGCTTATGACTTTGTGGATGAAGTGTGATCAGAGGGAACAAGTTAGAGGCTCAATGTGAACTTTATGCAAAAAGCTTGCTTTACAAGAATGGCATTGTTAACTTTGTGCCATAAATGGAAATGCAACTTGGTGATAAGTTAGATCAAAGGAGAGTGGGATACGAAGCACCTGAGTCTCGTCCCGTACAAAGAACATGTGTTGTCTTTGCTTTCACACTTTGAGGAGGTAACCTTTGAACATTTTCCACGAGAAGAGAATCAGTTAGTAGACGCGCTAGCTACCATGTCATCTATGTTCAAGGTCAGGTGGGATAATGAGGCCCCTCAGATAACTATTGAAAGGTTGGATGAACTAGCATATTGCTATGAGATCGACACTGAAGGAGTAGCAGACAAACCTTGGTTCTATGAAGTGAAAAGATATCTCTAGGCTCAAGAGTATCCCAAGGGGGCATCTGTCAATGATAAGAAGTTTCTGAGAAGGTTCACCGCAAAATTCTTCCTCAGTAATGGAATCCTCTACAAGCGCAACCATGACTCTACTTTACTTCAGTGCGTATACAAGAGTGAAGCAGAGAGGATTATGACAGATCTACACGAAGGTACCTTCAGAACCCATTAGATTGGACATACCATGGCTAAAAAGATCTTACGAGCAGGATACTATTGGTCCACTATGGAAGCAGACTGCTATCAGCATTCCCGAACTTGTCACAAATGCCAGATCTATGCTGATAAGGTGCATGTACCTCTGGTTCCTTTGAACGTCTTGACAACTCCTTGGCCCTTTTCAATGTGGGGCATTGACATGATCTGGGATATTAGACCTACCGCTTCCAATGGGCATCGCTTCATCCTGGTGGCCATTGATTACTTCACGAAGTGGGTGGAAGCCGCCTCTTTTGCTACTGTTACCAAGAACGTAGTGGTGCGGTTTATCAAGCATAACCTGGTCTGTCGTTACGGTGTGCCAGAGAGAATCATCACTGACAATGGTACAAATTTCAACAACACGATGATCACCGAGCTCTGTAAACAGTTCAAGATCCAACACCATAATTCTTCCCCTTATTGGCTGAAGATGAATGGCACTGTGGAGGCCGCTAACAAGAACATTAAGAAAATCATACAGAAGATAACGGTAACATACAAGGACTGGCATGAGATGTTACCTTTTGCTCTTCACGGTTATCGCACCTCTGCATGAACATCGACAGGGGAAACACCCTACTCACTGGTATACGGCATGGAGGTTATCCTACCTATTGAGGTCCAAATCCCTTCTCTGAGAATGATGAAGGATTCAGGTTTGAACAAAGACGATTGGATCCAGACTCGACTTGATCAACTGAATTTGATTAATGAGAAAAGGCTTACTGCTGTCTGTCATGGTCAAATGTATCAAAAACAGATGATCAAGTCTTTCAACAAAAAGGTCAGACGCCAAGTATATCAAGTCAGGGATCTAGTGATCAAGCGCATCATACTGCCGCGAGGTGATCCCAGGGGTAAATGGACTCCCACATACGAAGGACCATTTGTGATTGATAACGAGAAAACATATCGTATAATTACCATGCTTTTTACCGATTTTATATTTCATTAAGTCGTCTAACCCCGGATTATTCCGAGATTATTTTTCTTTTGCAGGTATAACACTTGTCGACTCAAACCGATGGAAAAGGACAACATGAAGAAGGCTAGACAATAAACAAAGAGAAAAAGAATAAAAAAAATACAAAGTTTGGACTTCTGGAACAGTGACGGTCGTCACGTCCCTGTGATGGGCGTAACACCCCCCAACATAAGGAGACGCTTGTCACACACCACTGACGAGCGTAAGGCACTACTTCAGCGTGTGACGACCGTCACCCACCTGTGACGACTGTCACGCGCGTGAAAGTGAACGTTATGCATGGATTGAGACGTGGGCGTGAAGGGCAGACTCGTTCTCCCTTTTTCTACTGAGTCCCCTATTTTCTTGACACCACTATTAGTGCTCCGGTATTCTCTCCACGGAAGGCTTCATCAAGAATTCAAAAACTGCTGATTTTTCCTATGCTATATATATGTGTACCAGTACACAGTTCAAGGGTCGAAGAAATTTACTCAGAGCAAATATTATTTTATTTTACAGTTATTTTCCAATTTGCTTGTTTTGGAATTCTGTTTTCATTTTCTTGTAATTTTCATTCAAAGCCTTAGTTTCTAGTTTTAAGTGTTAATTCTTCTTTCAAGAATTAACACGAATCATTTACTGCAAGTCAAGCCCGAAGATTGGATTACTGTAATACCTCAAGATTACCATAGCAACTTTGATTCCAGGTTTTTTATATTGCAATTATTATTCATTCAGTTTTTATAATATGCCAATTATTACCATGAATTATATTTTGAACTGTATTGCTGTTAAGTTAATTATGTCTGGCTAAATTATTAATACTGGTATGTGACCGTAAGAACTGAAAGAATTCAATGATACCTTGGCCAAAAATATTTATAAAACAATTTCTAGTTTTCAATTTCCAAGATTAATTTAACTATCCTTGTCACTAGAGTGAGAGGTTAATTAACACGATTTTGCCATGAGAGTGGGAAATTAATTAAGGCAAGAACCTGCATGCGAGAGCTGGGGTTCAACCCAGATAGTGGTAACGAAGCATTGATTTTTAAATACACGAGAGTGTTTTAATAAATTAATTAAATTCAAATTGTTTTCAAAAAGTGTTATTAAATTTAAAGTGCATCCACTAGGTTTAGTAGCATGACTTATTTCATAAACACGAGAGTGTATGTCTCAGGTTTTTAAACAATTAGCTTTTACCGAAATACTTTATAGGCCAAGCGATTCACCGAATTCCCTAAGTCCGATTATCACATACCGGTATAATTAGTACTATTACTTTTAATTAAACTGTTTCCCCCAAAAATCGAATATTCATCGCTTAGTTAGACAAATTGTAGCATTAGATCGTATGCGATTGATCCTCAGTCTCTGTGGGTTCGATAATCTTTTAAAACTAGAATGACTGAACTGTATACTTGCAGTTAGTATCCCGACAGACTTATAAAGTCCCGATCAAGTTTTTGGCACCGTTGCCAGGGAACTGGTAGTCAATTAATTACGATTCTTCTGTTGTGCGTTTAGACTAAGCAACAGATACCCTTTTTCGATTTGTATGCCAAGGACTCGCTCACAAGGCGAACCACTTGACAAATCGACGGATGAACCTGAACGCATTCTTTCCGTAAGACGTGCAGTCAGGGATTACTGTTTAAATCACGCTATTCCTTTACCCAAACCAGAAATCAAGATTGATTCTGAAACTGATTCTAATTCTTCCTCTGAAACCGAAACCAATCCAGAATTAGACATGGCCGAATAACAAAGGACCCGTCCACTGAAGGAGTACGCAGCTCCATCACAACAAGAGCCCCATAACAGCATTGCTGCTCCAGCAATAAACCGAAACGATTTCGAGTTAAAGCCGTCATTGATATCAGCTATCCAACAACGCCAATTCTATGGAGATCCTTCTGAGGATCCGAATGAACATCTTACAAAATTCGTTCAATTTTCCGACACAGTTATAGCAAATGGTGTTAGTAAAGATGCGATAAGATTACGTCTTTTCCCTTTCTCACTAAGAGATAGAGCTTGGGCTTGGTTGCAATCCTTGCCATCAAATTCTGTCACTACGTGGGAAGGAATGAAGATCATATTCTTAGCACGATACTTTCCCCCAAGCAAGACCGTTGCACTAAGAGCCCAAATCAACGGATTTAGGAAGAAGGATACTGAATCACTATTCGATGAATGGGAGCGCTACAAAGACATGATGCGAATGTGCCCACATCACGGACTAGAAAAAATGGCTGATAATCCACACATTTTATAATGGACTCTTGTACAACACAAGACTATCTATAGATGCCGCCGCAGGTGGTACACTAATGGACAAGCCTTATGACGAAGCTAACCAACTCATTGAAAACATGGCTCAAAACCACTATCAGTGGGGAGGAGAAAGAACATCTGTGGAGAAGACTCAAACTAAAGGCGGGATGTACGAGATTAGTAGCCTAGATAAAGTTAATGCTAAGGTAGATGCTCTTACCCAAAAAATAGAAAGCTTGACCTTACCTCCTGCAGCTATCGTAGCTGCAGTTACCCCAGGCTGCGAAGTTTGTGGAGTTCCTGGTCATGTTGGAACCGAATGTCAAATCTTAGCAGGAATAACAGCTGATCAGGTAAATTACGCTCAAGGAAATCCTTATGCCAATACCTATAATCCTGGTTGGAAGAACCATCCTAACTTCTCGTACAAGAACAATAACGCTCTATATGCACCTGGCCAAGCACCTATTGTACCTCCAGGTTATCAAAAACCTGCTGGTAATGTTCCTAACATTCCTAAGAAATCTAACCTTGAAATCCTAATGGAAAATTTTATCGCTAATCAAGCCCAACAAAACAAAGAATTCCTCAATCAAAACATTCACACCGGTGAACAATTGAAGCTATTAGCAAACAAGGTAGATGCCCTAACTACTCACAACAAAATGTTAGAAACCCAAATCTCCCAAGTAGCACAGCACCAAGCTAGTTCTGCCGCACCTGCTGGTACATTTCCTGGACAGCCACAGCCCAATCCTAAAGGACATGCAAATGCTATCACATTACAAAGTGGGACAACCCTTGACGGACCGGTAGATTCTAGACTCTAAAACCCGACCATGTATCAAAAACCTGAAAAAGAAATAGAGAAGTCGAAAGATCAATCTGAAAATGTAGAGGAAGACGCGAGTGAGAACAGAGAGGCCTCAGAAAAACCCTATGTGCCTCCACCACCATATAAACCACCAATTCCATACCCCCAAAGACTTTCAAAATCCAAGAACGAGGGACAATTCAAGAAATTTGTAGAACTTCTGAAACAACTAAACGTCACTATTCCGTTTACAGAAGCCATAACCCAAATGCCGTCATATGCTAAATTCCTAAAAGAAATATTGGCTAATATGAAAAAAAATCGTTGAAAACGAAACCGTCATGCTAACTGCCGAATGTAGCGCCATAATTCAAAATAACATGCCTCCAAAGCTAAAAGATCCTGGTAGTTTCTCCATACCATGTGTAATTGGAAAATCTGTCATAGACAAAGCTCTATGCGATTTAGGAGCCAGTGTCAGTCTAATGCCCTTATCTATTTGCGAGAAGCTCAAATTAGGCGACATGAGACCTACCAAGATGTCCCTACAACTAGCCGACAGATCAGTCAAATTTCCTGTTGGTATGCTAGAAAACATTCCTGTCCGAATAGGACAATTTTACATACCGACTGACTTTATAATAATGGACATCAAGGAAGATTCAAACATTCCCATCATACTAGGAAGACCATTTTTAGCTACTGCAGGAGCCATCATTGACGTTAAGAAAGGGAAACTTACCTTCGAGGTAGGAGAAGAAAAAGTAGAATTCATTCTTTCCCAATTCTTTAAAGCCCCTGCTATAGATGACTCATGTTGTCTCCTAGATATTATCAATGAATGTGTCAAAGAACTTGAATGCCAAGAGGACACCTACTCTGAGATGCTGAAAATTCAGACACCGACTATCCTCAAGAGCGAAGACTGGAAACAGGAACACTTAGATGCCAACCTAAGCGAATGTTTAGCCTTAACACCCGATCCTGACTCAACTAATAAGAAACCCGGTATAGAACTTAAAACATTACCTGAAGATCTTAGGTATGAATTCTTAGATAAAGAACTCGAACGACCAGTTATAGTCAATGCTAAATTAGGAAAGGTCGAAACCCAAAAACTTCTTAGTGTGTTACGGAAATATCCAACCACGTTAGGCTATAATATCTCAGATCTCAAAGGAATAAGCCCTTCTCTCTGTATGCACCGCATTATGCTGGAGGAGGACTGCAAGACTTCTAGAGAACATCAAGGACGAATAAATCCTATCCTAAGTGAAGTCGTTAAGAAGGAAGTGCAAAAACTACTAGAGGCAGGCATCATATACCCAATATCAGATAGCAACTGGGTCAGTCCAGTTCATGTGGTGCCTAAGAAAGGAGGTGTTACAGTTATAACAAATACAAAAGGCGAATCGGTAGCACAACATACGCAAACAGGATGGAGAATGTGTATCGATTACAGAAAACTAAACAAAGCTACACGCAAGGACCATTTCCCATTGCCATTCATTGATCAAATGCTCGAGCGTTTAGCCAAACATTCCCATTTCTGCTATCTTGATGGATACTCAGGATTCTTTCAAATTCCCATTCATCCTGATGATCAAGAGAAAGCTACGTTCACATGTCCCTATGGTACCTTTGCATACCGGAGAATGCCATTTGGACTATGTAATGCACCTGCAACTTTCCAACGATGCATGATGGCGATCTTCGCAGATTTTTTAGACAAAATCATGGAAGTATTCATGGAAGATTTCTCTGTCTGTGGAGAGAGTTTCGACAGATGTTTAACAAATCTTGAATTAGTACTGAAACGCTGTGTTAATGTCAACCTAGTGCTCAACTGGGAAAAATGTCACTTCATGGTGAGACAAGGAATTGTGTTGGGTCACATTGTATCAAATAGAGGGATTGAAGTCGACAAAGCAAAGATCGAAATTATCAAAAACCTTCAACCACCCAAAACAGTTAGAGAAATAAGAAGCTTTCTAGGACACGCGGGTTTTTACCAACGTTTTATAAAAGATTTCTCTAAACACCAAGCCACTAACTGAATTATTAATGAAAGAGGCTGAGTTTATTTTCGACGATAAGTGCTTGAACGCATTCGAGACACTAAAAGAGGCCTTAATATCGACACCTATTATGCAACCTCCTGATTAGAACCTACCATTTGAAATAATGTGCGATGCGAGCGATTATGCTGTAGGCGCAATCCTAGGACAACGCAAAGAAAAGAAGCTTCACGCTATCTACTACGCAAGCAGAACACTCAACCCTGCACAAATGAATTACGCCACTACGGAGAAGGAACTCTTAGATGTGGTATTCGCATTGGACAAATTTCGTTCCTACTTAGTAGGCGCTAAAATCATTATTTATACGGATCATGCTGCGATCCGATACTTACTAAGCAAGAAGGACACCAAACCGCGATTACTTAGATGGATCTTACTCCTACAAGAGTTTGACTTAGAAATAAAAGACAAAAGAGGAACTGAAAACATGGTAGCTGACCATTTATCGAGATTAGATGGAATCCAAACCGAGAGTGTTCCCATAAACGAAGATTTCCCTTATGAACGCCTCATTGCCAAGCTAGAGACAAACCCTACCGACAGTTTAGATCCACACAATGAAACTTTCACAACTGCGGTAGTAAAATCCATTTGTACTAATACCACATTACCATGGTACGCTGACTTCGTCAACTATTTAGCTGCCGATGTTTTACCACCTGATTTGACGTACCAACAGCGGAAGAAATTTTTCCATGACCTTAAACACTACTTTTGGGATGAACCATTACTCTTTAAAAGAGTCGCCAATGGTATCTACCGTCACTGCGTTCCCAATGATGAAATAAATGACGTCATTTCCCATTGCCATTCCGCCCCTTATGGTGGACACGCTAGTACATCGAAATCCTGTGCAAAAATACTTCAAGCTGGCTTCTTTTGGCCTACCTTATGGAAAGACGTCCACGTAGCAATTATGAACTGCGATAGATGTCAACGCACAGGAAATATATCTAGACGTGACGAAATGCCGCAAAAAGGAATCCTCGAAGTAGAAGTTTTCGATGTGTGGGGAATTGATTTCATGGGACCTTTCCCCGCATCTTTTAGAAATAAATATATTTTGCTAGCCGTCGACTACGTATCAAAATGGATTTAAGCCATCGCCGCACCCACAAACGATACACGTGTGGTACTAAAACTATTCAAGAATATTATCTTCCCACGATTCGGTGTACCAAGACTAGTTATCAGCGATGGTGGCTCCCATTTTATCTCTAGAATCTTCGAAAGGTTACTTTCCAAATATGGCGTTAAACATCGCATAGCCACACCATACCATCCTCAAACAAGTGGACAAGTGGAAGTGTCAAATAGGGAGATCAAACAAATACTTGAGAAAACCGTAGCCACATCCAGAAAAGACTGGTCCTCCAAGCTAAACGATGCTCTTTGGGCATATCGGACAACTTTCAAAACTCCTATCGGAACAACATCGTTCAAGTTAGTTTATGGAAAATCTTGTCATTTGCCAGTAGAATTAGAACATAAAGCTTATTGGGCCATAAAAACCCTTAACTTAAATTATAAGAGTGCTGGCGAGAAACGAGTGTTAGATATCCATGAACTAGAAGAATTGCGTTTAGACGCTTATGAAAATGCTAAAATCTATAATGATAGAACAAAAAAATGGCACGATAAGCGTATCTCGCGGAAAGAATTTAAGGAAGGAGACATCGTACTCCTATTCAACTCTAGACTGAAACTTTTCCCAGGAAAATTGCGTTCCAGGTGGTCTGGACCATTCGAAATTAACAAAGTTTTCCCAAGTGGTGCGGTAGAAATTAAAGGTAGTTCTATCGAACCATTCATAGTCAATGGCCAACGCTTAAAGCACTACTTTAACGTCGGAAATATCGACTTCTCGGCTTATCTTCAGTTAAGTGAGCCGCCTACCCTGCTACCTAACTGAATAGGTATTTACTGTCGAGCCGTCGACATAAAATAAAGGCGCTTCGTGGGAGGCAACCCATGCTTTACTTTAATTATTTTTACTGCTTTAACATGTTTTTTATTTTTATTTTTCTTTTCTTTTTCTTAATCTTTAAAACATTTTCATGATTGCATCTCTTACTCCTTTCTATCTTTTTCTTCTGTTTTTATTTTTCCCTTTTATCTTTCTTTTTCTTTTTGATTTAACTTTGGCAATTTCTTAACCCGAAAATACTGACTTAATTTCACTTTTTTTCAAACATTTATTAAATATTTTCAGGGGGATATTTCTTTTGCTTTCTTATCTAGCGCTATGGCCCGTGGAAATTTCATGAATGTCAATTTGCGAAGCAGACACCAAAGAAGAAGATTTGAGGACTTGGCTGAGCGGGAGATGTGCCCCACTATTTATGCAGATGATCATGCTATGACCGCCCTCGGCATTCGAGAGAGTGTCATGTACTTGCTGCATCAGATTGGCTGGGACACAGCCCCTATCCGACGCATGTACTGTACTTACAAGAAGTTGACTCTTGAGTTCCTGAGTACCATGTCCTTCATTCCAAATCATGGTATGGGATTCGACCGAGGGCTGATCACTTTTCGGATGTTCGACATGGATTACACCTATAATCTCCGGGAGTTTAGCCATCTGCTTGGGTTCCCCTTTGGACCTGATGTTATCAGCATGACACAAGAGGACCTCCTGCCTGACTCTGATCTTGACTATTTCTGGGAAGCATCGCAGGTATTAACCATCCTGAGCCATCAGATCTGTACTCTGAATGCATTCATAACCCAGCTATCAGGTATTTCCACAAGATCATAGCCCACACTATCTTTGGCAAACAGCAAAATGTCACGTCTGTATCCCGCGATGAGCTGCTTATTATGTATTGTGTGAAGGGGTGAAAAACACAAGAAGGGGGGGGGTTGAATTGTAAAACTGAAATCTTAAAGCAATTGACAAGATATTTTTATCCTGGTTCGTTTGATCTCAAACTACTCCAGTCCACCCGTCAAGGTGATTTCGCCTCTCTCCAACGAGGTCTTAATTCACTATATTCAACTGAATATTACAGACTGCTTTAACAACTGCTAAAGCCTTCTTGATTCAAACCACAATCCGGTTTGTCAAGGCAACACTTTCTTACAAAGGTATAAAATAATGTGTGTGAATGTTTTCTACAAAACTTTATCACAACTGTGATGTATACACAAATGAAGCTTAGAAACTAGATTGCTAAACTGTAATGGAGTATCAGAGTTTGTGGTTTAGCAAAACTGGTAGATGAAGATTATGATTCAGCTTTGTGCGTGTAGAGATTTGGAGAGCATTAGCCATTATAATCTTCGAAGCCTTGTTTATATGGCACTTGAGAAGATGAACGTTGAATGCAATATTCTTGATTCAATGCTAATAACAAGCTTTCCTTTTTGAGCAGATCTTGTCTGGAATGAGGCCGTTGGAATTGATTAGCTTTCAATGCACAGTACCGTTGCTTCTTCAATGCACGTTCTGGCTTGGCTCATTCTGATTCTGCTTCGCTGCTGATGAACTATTGTGTTTCTGTATCAGAGTATTTACGCGCAGTTCTGTTCATCAAGCTTCAGCATGTACGTGAGTTGATCATCTGATCTTGACGTTCTGATTCAGCAACTTCTGATGCTGGTGTATGAAATCAAATTCTGATGCTGAAGAAGTGATCTTGCTTATTTTAATCATCGTATCTGCAAGTCAGAGCATAGTAATTTTAGGCAGCATATAGTTCAAACATGAAACATATAAATACTATATCTTTTCACTTTGTTATCATCAAAACTTAAATATAGGGTAGTAGATTCAAACATTGTTCTAACAATCTCCCCCTTTTTGATGATGACAAAAACTAGATATTTTAAATAAAAAATAACGTGAAAAGGTATCTGGGAAATGTTTCAGAGTTAAGAAGTAAGGAGAAATCAGAGTTAAGAGATACTCCCCCTGAGTTGATTACTTCCCTTTGATGATACTTGTACTTCAGGATCAGATCTTTTTCTTTCTTTGAACATCAGATTATCAGAGTCTTGACTTATCAGAGAGCAGAGCTTCAGAGCTTTTCTTGTCAGAGCTTTGCTTTGGATCAGAGTGTTAGGACGATCAGAACTTCATATTTGATCAGAGCAACATTGATCAGAGCTTCTACATTTTGATCAGAGCTTCTAGTCTTCATAGTGTTCAGGAGCTTCCTTGTGCCTGTAGACTTAAAACAAAACAGAAAAATATTTCAAGTAATAGAGTTAGAATGTTTGAGAGTTTCTGTCTAGTTAGCCGTTATTGATTTTAAATATCATTCTTGTTCTCCCCCTTTTTGTCAGCAATCAAAAAGTGTTGGTGATGTGCTAAAACAATTTGATCAGAAAAACTAATCATATTAATAGTTCAGAATCAGAGCAAAAGAACATTACAAAACATAGTCAAAACAGTACATCAGAAAATGAAGAAAGCATGAAAAAGTTATGCATGAAAAGGATTTAAGGTTGAGGGGGCATGCGTGAGAACAGGCTTTCCAGCATCGCTTGAATCTTTTCAGAAGTTTCATTCTGCTTCTGAACCATGTTGACAACAGTGTCAATTTTGCTGTCCTGCACATCCATTCGTGCTTTCATCTTCTGATCATTCTCTTCCATCCGCTGTTGTAGACGCAAGTCATTCAGCCTTAGTTCTTCCAGAGTCTGCCTGTCCAAGGCAGCTTGAGAAGCATCAGAAGGAGGAAGCTTCTCAGAACTTTCAGCGACATCTTCTGCTGGATTTTCTTCAGCCTGAATGGTCTTGTCTTCTTCTGATGGTTGCACCTTTGCAGCTTGCTCTTTCTCAGACCAAGATTCACTGTCCAGAGGGAGCACAACTTCTTGAGGCAGCTGACTTTCAACTTCCTTCAGCAGCTTGCTGAAGTTCTGTTGAGCCTGCTCATAGTTGACATCCTGCAACTTGAGGGCTTCAGCACGTACCCATAATCTGAACTGTGACCAGAGCTGATCAGAAGCAGCTGGGTCAATCATCCCAGGACAGACTTGCTTCAAAGAAGCAATCCATTGCAGCACGCCTGTTTCAAAATTCAAAATACCAGAGCCAACATCTGGTTGCTTTGGTTTGGGGATGGCAATTTTGTGTCTTAGATCAGCAAGACGTTCAAGACTTGTGAAGTCAATGAAAGTCCTGCTGGGGTTTTCAGCGGTTTTCTGAGAGGTTGTTTGTTTTGGAGGAAGGGTATCAGAATCAGAGTCAGATATTTCGATTGGAGTGGATGGTGGTTTGGGAGTATTTGGAGGTGTTGATTCCTCTGAAGATGGTAACTGGGGCATGACAATAGTGGTTCCACATGGCAACTGGATTGCCAGCGGTGAAGGTTGAGGTGAGTGAGGGTAAGATTTATGAGGAGACGGGGTTTTGGAATGGTGAAACTCTGTTTGTGGTGAAGGTGGATTATTTTCTGGTTGAGGAGGTGGAATCTCTGATTGCTCAGGGATCAGAGGTTCTTCTGTGAGAGGTTGTTGTTGTTGTGGTTCTGGTTCTGGTTGTTGTTGTTGTTCTGGTTGTGGAGGAGGAATATTTGGTGGTTCAGAATTTGGTTGAGCAGAAGCATGTTCACGCTCAATATCAGCTAGCACTCGATCAAGTGCTGGTGTTGTTGAAACAGTTGGTTGTTTGGGAATCTTAGTTCTGGTTCTTCTGAGTTGTAATGCCTCAGAAGGGTCTTCTGGTATGGTTTCATCAATGGTAGGGATTGGGATTGATATTCTGTGAGAGGTTTGAGAAGGGGCAGCAGATGTTGGAATAGTAAAAGATTTTGAGATAGGGGCAGCAGATGAAATACCTCTTTTCTTTGGAGTCTGATGAGATGATTCTTCTGCTGGCGCTTTCCTCTTCTTCGTCTTCTTCTGAGTCACTTCTGGTTGGATTTGACTCAGATCTTTGATCTTCAGCTTTGAACCTGTATCTTCTTCCTTGTACGCATCTGGGTACCTGAGAAACATCTCTGGTTTGGATTCCATTTCAGAAAATACCGGAAAATCACTCAGAGGCACTCTTCTGCTGGAGATATCAGCAGTTGAAGTAGCTCTGGGTTCCTTCTGCATATTTTCTATCAGCTTCATCTTTTTCAGGTTCTTAGCATTCAGCGGTTTTCCAACAGTTGGTTCAATAGTGCTCAGCACTTGAGCTTCGCTCAGATACTCTATCAGCTTATTCTCTGTCAGAATATCTGATATAAGCCTTCCAAACGGTATCCAGTCCCTTTTGGTCCTTTCTTCTTCTCTTGTCTCTTTGACACTGGTCTTGAGATGGTTGAACAGGAAGTGAGCCAGATTGATCTTTACCCTCTGATCAATAAAGTAGATCAGAAACTGCTGATCCACGTTTATATAATCAGGAGAACTTGTTGGTTTCCTGTGGTTGAAGCAGCCAAGAACAATCTTAGCCCATACTCTGCAGTGATCCTTCAGATCCTTAATTTTGCTGCTGGGCATTCCAAGAGTGAAAATTCTGTTGGCTACCACACCTATATCAGGGCATCTTTCAGCCATGTCCACACAACGGACTCCACCACCACTTTGACCGATTAGCCTAGCAATGAGATCTTCAGAAATCACGATCTTCTTTCCCATAACAGAAGAGATGACTAGATGTTTTGCAACTTTGGCGTGAATCTAAAATTCCTTGACTAGCGCTGGGAATGTTGGTCTAACCAACCTATCGAAATACCTCTCCCACTTTTGAGCCCTAATTTCTTTAGTTAGGTCAAATCCATTTTCCTTCAAACTTTCAAAGTCGATGATTAACTCAGAGAGAACTTCAAGGTTCTTCACCGGTGTGAGAAGAGTTCTGAGGGGCACCTGATATTGCTCAGAAGTTGCTTTCTTCTGATTGCCTGCAGAAATGCTGGAGGATGCCATTGTTCACACTAAAAAAGCTTTGAGAATGATTTGAGAGAAAAAGGTTTGTAGGAGATGAACTCAGAAATATGCAGAAAAAGCTTGAGTGTTAATGAGAAAGCGTAAAGAATAAGAATGAAGGATTAATGTGCTTAAATAGAGTTTTTCAAGATTATTTTGAAAAAAATAAACGTTTTTAAGAGAGAGAAAAAATAATGATTGCCATTTAACAAGCGTGATTACTTTTCATTAAATGCTTGCTGATTTTGGGGGATTTGAGAAAGATACTTAAAAATGGTTACCAGACATGTGTCTCAATGCACCCAATCAGCGCTTTGCCTTCTCAGAAGCGTGCACGCGTTCTGCTTCAGAGATTTGCTGATGATTGGATGACACTTGTTTGATGTAGTGATCAGCACGTCTGTCTTTGAGATTAGACTCTCAGATCTTTAGACTTGCATCTGATACAATCTGAATGTTCTATTTTTCTGAAAGGAGATTGATCAGAAGTTCACAGTAAAATAATTACATTCTGAAAGTAAATATATGGAATTAAAACATTTTCACTCTGGGCATACTTTCATGCTGAGATGTTTCAGAATGAAATTGAACCTATCTTCTGAAAGGGGTTTAGTAAAGATATCAGCCCATTGATGGTCTGTATCTATAAATTTTAAGTTTAAAATACCTTTCTGAATATAGTCCCTAATGAAGTGATGTTTTATTTCAATATGCTTAGCTCTAGAATGTAAAATAGGATTCTTACTTAAGCAAATAGCAGAAGTATTATCACAAAGTATAGGAATGTTACTCTCAAAAATCTGGAAGTCTTCAAGCTGACTTTTCATCCAGAACATTTGTGTGCTACATCCTGCTGCTGCTATGTACTCAGCTTCTGCTGTTGACAGAGCAATTGTTGATTGCCTTTTGCTGGACCACGAGATCAGATTTTCTCCCAGAAACTGGCAGCTTCCAGAAGTACTTTTACGTTCCACTCTGTCTCCAGCAAAATCAGCATCACAGTAGCCTACTAAGCTGTAATCACTAGATTTTCTATAAAACAAACCCAGATTAGTAGTACCTTTCAGATACTTGAAAATTCGCTTAACAGCTGTTAAGTGAGATTCTCTAGGATCTGATTGGAATCTAGCACAAATACATACGCTGAATAAGATATCAGGTCTTGAAGCAGTCAGATAGAGGAGAGAACCAATCATACCTCTGTAGACTTTCTGTTCTACACTTTTGCTTACCTCTTCTCTTCCCAGAATGCACGTGGGATGCATTGGAATCTTTGATGGCTTACATTCTGAGAGGTCAAATTTCTTCAGAAGATCTCTGATGTATTTGCTCTGATGAATGTAAGTTCCTTCTGGAGTTTGATTGATCTGAATTCCTAGAAAGAATTTCAGTTCCCCCATGAGGCTCATCTCAAATTCTGCCTGCATACACTTAGCAAATTTTCTTCCAAGAGAAGGATTAGTAGAACCAAAAATGATATCATCAACATAAATTTGACAGACTAAAATGTCACTCTTAACTGTTTTACAGAATAGAGTAGTGTCCACCTTCCCTCTGGTGAATTCATTTTCAAGCAGAAAGTTACTTAGCCTTTCATACCAAGCTCTGGGAGCTTGTTTCAGACCATACAGTGACTTCTTTAGTTTGAAAACATGTTCTGGATGTTTTGTATTTTCAAAACCTGGGGCTTGGTGAACATAAACTTCTTCTTCTATATAACCATTTAAGAATGCACTTTTGACATCCATCTGATACAGAGTGATGCCTCTATTAACAGCAAATGAAATTAAAAGTCTGATAGATTCTAACCTGGCGACTGGGGAAAAGGTTTCTGTATAGTCTATCCCCTCTTGCTGACTATAACCTTGTGCAACCAGTCGTGCCTTGTTTCTGATGACTTCACCTTGTTCATTTAACTTGTTTCTGAACACCCATCTTGTTCCAATGACGTTGAATCCTTTTGGTCTGGGAACGAGATCCCATACGTTGTTTCTGGTGAATTGATTCAGCTCTTCTTGCATTGCCAGAATCCAGTCATTATCCAGAAGTGCTTCATCAATAGAAGAAGGTTCAATCAGAGACACAAGTCCCATAAGAGTTTCTTCAGAGTTTCTGAAGCTTGCTCTTGTTCTGATTGGATCTTCCTTTCTTCCTAGGATAGTCTCTTCTGGGTGATCCAAACTGCTTCTGGGCAATCTCTTCTGAGGTTGATCAGCAGCAGTTGTAGGATTTCTAGCATTGCTCCTTTCAGACGTTGAAGGAATGTCTGTGTTGAGAGCTTCTGATGACTTGTCTTCAGAACCTGCAAATTCAATTTCTATACCTGCAAAATTTTCATTCTGCTTTGACTTTTCAGAGTCAAGCTTACCATCAAAACGAACACTGATTGATTCTTCCACAATCTGTGTTTCTGTATTGTATACTCTGTACCCTCTTGAGCGTTCAGAGTATCCTAACATAATACACTTCTGTGCCTTAGAATCAAACTTGTTCAAATAATTCTTTGTATTTAATATAAAGCAAGTGCATCCAAATGGATGAAAATACGAAATGTTGGGCTTTCTGTTCTTCCACAATTCATATGGAGTCTTTTCCAGAATAGGTCTTATTGAGATTCTATTCTGAATGTAGCACGCTGTGTTTATTGCCTCTGCCCAGAAAGTCTTAGCAACGTTTGTCTCATTGATCATGGTTCTGGCCATTTCTTGCAATGTTCTGTTCTTTCGTTCTACAACTCCATTTTGTTGGGGAGTTCTAGGACAAGAGAAATCATGCAGAATGCCTTTGTCATTAAAGAATGACTCAAAATCTTTATTTTCAAATTCTCCACCATGATCACTTCTGACTTTAACGATTCTAAGATCTTTTTCATTCTGAACTTGGTTACAGAAGGTAACAAACACAGAGTGTGACTCGTCCTTGTGTCTTAAGAACTTTACCCATGTCCATCTGCTATAGTCATCTACGATTACTAACCCATACTTCTTACCACTGACTGAAGCAGTTTTAACTGGTCCAAATAAGTCAATGTGCAGAAGTTCTAATGGCTTAGAGGTGGAAACAACATTTTTGGATTTAAAAGAAGGTTTTGCAAATTTGCCTTTCTGACATGCTTCACACAGAGCATCTGAATTTAACTTCAGATTAGGAAGTCCTCTGACCAGATTGAGTTTGTTAATCTGAGATATTCTTCTCATACTAACATGCCCCAATCTTCTGTGCCAGATCCACTGCTCGTTGTTAACAGACAGAAGACATTTTACGTTCTGACTCTTTAGTTCAGAAAGTTTGATTTTGTAAATGTTGTTTTTCCTCTTTCCATTAAACAGGATAGTCCCATCTTTCTGACTAACAGCTTTACATGATTTTTGATTAAAGATTATATCATAACCGTTATCACTTAATTGACTTATGGATAACAGATTATGCATCAATCCATCTACTAGCAAAACATTATTAATAGAGGGAAGATTTCCATTACCTACAGTTCCAGAGCCAATTATCTTTCCCCTCTGATTGCCTCCAAAGCCAACGTGGCCTCCAGGCTTAAGTTCCAGGCTTTGGAACATATGCCTTCTTCCCGTCATGTGTCGTGAGCAGCCAGAGTCCAGGTACCATGACTGGTGTTTCTGACTTGCTGCTAAAGATATCTGCAACATGTATTATTTTATCCTTAGGTACCCAGATCTTCTTGGGTCCTGATTTGTTAGTTTTACCAAAACTCTGGTTGAATTTTGGTTTCACAGAGTGCTTACTGCTAGTATATTTGATATCATGTGTGTGACCATACACAAAGTGTGAATTTAGAGGAGTGTGTTTAATGGTCAAGTCCATGACATTCTTTGGTGTAGGAACCTTACCTAGGTATCCTATTCCTTTCCTGCCGTTTCTGCTAACTCCATAGATCATTGAAGCCATTCTGCTTCTATCTATGCTTTTAGCAAGGAACTTCTGGAAACTGTGATCATACTCCTTGATAATCTCATCAGCGTTGCTGGGAGTTTCAGAAATTGGTTCCTTCTGAGAGTTTTGTAAAGAGTTTTCTAATTTTGAAATTTTATCTCTCAGCTCAGAGTTTTCCAATTTGAGACTCTCAGACTTATTAGAGTCAGATTCAAGATTCCTTTTCAGGTCTCTGAATTTAGCTCTAATCTGCTGATAACGTTCCAGAATTTCATTGAGACTTTCAGCAAGTTCAGCCTTTGTAAATTTAACAGCGAAGTTAGGGAATACCTCTTCTGTGTCTGATTCTGAGTCTGATTCAGAAGCTTCACTATCATCTGGAATGTTAGCCATGAGCGCTATGTTTTCCCTTTCATCATCTGATTCTGAGTCAGCTTCAGACGAGTCAGAGTCATCCCATGTGGCCATGAGACTTTTCTTCTTCTCTCTTCCAAACTTCTTTTTGGGCTTTTCCCTCTGAAGCTTTGGGCAGTCACTCTTGTAGTGTCCTTGCTCATTGCACTCGTAGCAGATGATGTCTTTTGTGTTTGGCTTCTTGCTACTGGAGGAGCCTTCAGATCTTCTGTATCCAGAGGAAGAATCTGTCCTTCTGTATCTGGAAGAAGACTCGTTCTGATCAGATCTTCTGGGATTCCTGAACTTCCTTTGTCTTTGCTTCCACAGTTGATTTACTCTTCTGGAGAGAAGGGAAAGTTCGTCTTCTTCTGATGAGGATCCATCAGATGTTTCTTCAACTGCCTGCAAAACTTTAGACTCAGATTTTCTGTTAGATTTTAAAGCTAAAGGCTTACCTTGCTTCTGAGGCTCGTCAGCTTCTAGCTCTATCTCATGACTTCTGAGGGAGCTTATAAGTTCCTCCAGAGTGATCTTGTTGAGATCTTTAGCTAGCTTCAGAGCAGTAACCATAGGCCTCCACTGCTTGGGTAAACTTCTGATTATCTTCTTGACATGGTCAGCAGTAGAGTATCCTTTGTCCAGAACTTTGAGACCAGCTACCAGAATCTGGAATCTAGAGAACATAGTTTCAATGGATTCAGATTCTTCCATTTTGAACGCCTCATACTTCTGAATGAGCGCCAGAGCTTTTGTTTCTTTGACTTGAACGTTGCCCTCATGCGTCATTCTGAGAGAATCAAAGATGTTCTTAGCTGTGTCTCTGTTGGAGATCTTTTCATACTCAGTATAGGAGATGGCACTGAGGAGGATGGTTCTGGCCTTATGGTGATTCTTGAAATCACGCTTTTGTTGATCAGTCATTGATTTTCTATCAATCTTCTGACCACTTGCATTCACAGGGTGCGTGTATCCATCTGTCACCATATCCCACAGATCAGCATCATGTGCTAGAAAGAAGCTTTCAATTCTGTCTTTCCAGTAATCAAAGTTTTCTCCATCAAAGACTGGAGGTTTGCCGCTGAATCTGTCTCTGTCCTCATTGTTGTCATTGCTGAAATGAGAGTTGTTTCCTGCCATTGTGTTTTTCTGACGCTGGATCTTGTACTGACACGGTTAAGTGTTTTAGCTCAGAACCAGGCGCTCTGATACCAATTGAAGGGGTGAAAAACACAAGAAGGGGGGGGTTGAATTGTAAAACTGAAATCTTAAAGCAATTGACAAGATATTTTTATCCTGGTTCGTTTGATCTCAAACTACTCCAGTCCACCCGTCAAGGTGATTTCGCCTCTCTCCAACGAGGTCTTAATTCACTATATTCAACTGAATATTACAGACTGCTTTAACAACTGCTAAAGCCTTCTTGATTCAAACCACAATCCGGTTTGTCAAGGCAACACTTTCTTACAAAGGTATAAAACAATGTGTGTGAATGTTTTCTACAAAACTTTATCACAACTGTGATGTATACACAAATGAAGCTTAGAAACTAGATTGCTAAACTGTAATGGAGTATCAGAGTTTGTGGTTTAGCAATACTGGTAGATGAAGATTATGATTCAGCTTTGTGCGTGTAGAGATTTGGAGAGCATTAGCCATTATAATCTTCGAAGCCTTGTTTATATGGCACTTGAGAAGATGAACGTTGAATGCAATATTCTTGATTCAATGCTAATAACAAGCTTTCCTTTTTGAGCAGATCTTGTCTGGAATGAGGCCGTTGGAATTGATTAGCTTTCAATGCACAGTACTGTTGCTTCTTCAATGCACGTTCTGGCTTGGCTCATTCTGATTCCGCTTCGCTGCTGATGAACTATTGTGTTTCTGTATCAGAGTATTTACGCGCAGTTCTGTTCATCAAGCTTCAGCATGTACGTGAGTTGATCATCTGATCTTGACGTTCTGATTCAGCAACTTCTGATGTTGGTGTATGAAATCAAATTCTGATGCTGAAGAAGTGATCTTGCTTATTTTAATCATCGTATCTGCAAGTCAGAGCATAGTAATTTTAGGCAGCATATAGTTCAAACATGAAACATATAAATACTATATCTTTTCACTTTGTTA
This sequence comes from Vicia faba, assembly GCA_948472305.1. Lineage (NCBI taxonomy): Eukaryota > Viridiplantae > Streptophyta > Magnoliopsida > Fabales > Fabaceae > Vicia > Vicia faba. The sequence continues at coordinate 727,782,127 of OX451741.1, read as the reverse complement.
TCATCAAAACTTAAATATAGGGTAGTAGATTCAAACATTGTTCTAACATTGTGCATCCCAGAGCCGTCCGGTGAACGGTGCAGCTTATATGCTCACTAATATGGAGCGGATCATCCAGACTCCAAATGCACCGATCTTGTTGGGTGGGTTAGTTACCATGCTGTCTAATGCAATTGGACTCCGCCGGCCTATGCTCGGTTCTGCTCTGCTTTATGGAATAAAGCCGATGGACATTGCATTCTGTTTCAACACTAGCATGATCGGTAATCTTGGACCAGATCAATTTTACTTGCTAGTTAATCATCAGATCGTCCACAAGTTTAAGCTTCCGGATCCTATCACCAGTGTGCACAACCGAGATAACTGGTTGTTTGACCTACACCATCCTGTTTCACCGCCCTCCTCACCATCTACAGTTGACATTTATGAGGTTCCAAACACTGCTAATGCTGATGAAGATCCTGCTACACCGCCAGGATACCATGAGTTCCCTGATCCTTGGGAACAGCAGGCTACTTCCTTCGAGACCGCGACCCAGGCTCCTGAGACTACTCCACCTCCACCTACTGTTACCCTGCACTCCTTACATGAGGTAATTACTGATATGCGGGGCGAGCTGACATCTCTCAGGGTGGACTTTATAACCTTCATGGACTTGGTGACCGATCAGTTGGACTACATGCATCAGTACATGTTTCCGCCTCCCCGTGGCTAGAGTTGCCATTGTTATTCATTTCCTTCTCTCTTGCATTTTTACGTACAGTGGGGACACTGTTAGGTTTCAGTGTGGGAGGGATTTTTAGTTATTATTTCAACATTATCATTTTTTATTTCTAGTTACTTTGAAACAATTTATCATGAATTTATTCAATTTAAGTCTATTTTAATTTTCATTTCTACTGTTTTATTTACTTCTATGTTTATGCGCAATATTTCTATTTCATTATATACTGGTAATTAGCATTACAAATTTAATTATTATATCACCTTTATATTTAAAACTCTAATTAATTAAAATATCTCAAAAAACCAAAAAAAAAAATATAAATTCTTCAAAAGAAAAACCAATTACCAAGAAAATAATAAAAACATAAACTCCCCAACGGTCACATAACGGTCATCTTATTTATGACGCTGCCTGCGTTACGACCGTCACACCCTTGTGACGAGCGTAACGCACCTTTTCCCCTCATGACGAGCGTCACACCCCTGTGACGACCGTCACGCAAACAGTGACCAGAACGGCTATTGCAGGGAACCGTTCCAACTTTCAACCATCCCCTTCATAAACCCACTTCCTTCCTCCATTGTTACCACATCACACGAAAAACCACCCATTCACTCCATTTTTCTTCTAATTTCTAAACTCCCAACACCAAATTACCATCCTTACAATCTCCCATTCTCACATTCCCAAATCAAATCCTACCTCCACCATGGCAAACAACCCACACGCTCAAGCCATCAATTTCAGAATCGGCGAACCAGGGGAGAATCAACGAGCAAAGTTTCAGAAATTTCAACGTTGAGGTCTCCAACCCACAAGGTACGTTGACATCGACTGCCTAAGGAGTTTGGGACTACTCGACAGTTTCCGCCGATTATTGCAAAGCGTGGATTTGTGGAACCTGTGCCGCGAACCAAGACCAATCTACGAAACTCTTACTCTTGAGTTCTTGAGTTCGTTTGTTTACCTCACTCCGCCGGGTGTCACAAACCAACTGTCAAGCCTGGCAAAATTTTGCATGTTTGGCGTTGAGAACGAGTTGCCTCAATCCGACATCGCGAGACTTCTAGGATTTTGTTCAGACGAAGGTGCTCATTTTCGGGTACCGGATAGTTTTGGTGAGGAGGCTTTCAACTTGTGGCACAATTTAACGAATATCCGTGCCGGATCCTATGACCACCTCAATGCCACCCACATTCACAACCCGGCCATCCGCTACTTCCATCGCATTCTTAGTAACACGATCTTCGCCCGCGACAGTAACCATAAGCTCAACTCCAAGGAGCTCTTCTTTCTACACTGCGCGTTCACTAGGCAAAAGATCAATGCCGCCCCGTTCCTGCTTGCTCACAACCACTCTATTTGTGCTAGAGGTGGAAAACCTTTTTATTTTGGAGGGCTGGTTACTTCAATTGCCATTGGTCTAAACTATGGTGCTGCTCTCGTAACCTTGCCTTCTATGGCACCGGCTCTGCTAACCTTGGATCACTGCAAAGCCGCACACCTCATCTACGAGCGGGAAGACGGCAGATTCCACCCCGTAATCAGGAATACTGTCTATCAGAATATCATTTTGCCGAACAGGGACCGAATTGATCCAAGTAACCGAGCAAACTGGTTGTTCGACCCTGAAGTTATCGCAGAGCCTGCACCTGCCCACGAAGACCAACCTGTAGCCGCCGCAGATGATATACAAGAAGAGTTGGATAATGCTCCTCCTGTCCACGACATTCCAGGATCCTCATCTGCACCCCCTCCTATCAATCTTGAAGACATCCTTCGCGCCCTCCACATGCAAAACCAAATGAATGCGGTGCTTGAAAGGAGGCAAGCCGAGCAATTTGAGTCTCTGTGCGCCCAAAACGCTCAGATCATGACTGGGCAGCGCAACATGAATGAGAGGTTAGATGAGGCCCTGTCAGAGCTTAACGCCTTGAGGATGGACGTGAGCACCCTCAGCTTCCAGGACACCGGCACTGAAGCCACTCCTACCAGACGCTCTCGCACCAGGAGCAGAGGACGTGGTCACCAATAGTTTCTTTTTCTTTAATTTCTATGTAATTTGTTTTTCTATTTCATTTCCTTTTTTGTTTTCTTTGTAATTGTACTTCCCCGCCTATATACCGCAACATTGAGGACAATGTCGGATTTTGTGTGGGAGAGGTACCTTTCAATCTTTTATAAAACTAGTAAATTTTTACGATATGTCTCGATTCAAATTCTTCGCTTTATTTTGCCATACCAAAAAAAATTTCTTCTCGCATTAGCCCGACATACCTATTTTAACGAAATCCCAGTTGAGGAAGCCGAAAACGACATAACAAGATCGATACGGTTCTGAAACCGTAGACTTCCTACTTACGCGATCCGTTTCAATAACCATTATACCGATATCTGGAGTTTCAAGTTCTAGAAGTAACCCCTAGTAGTTTATACTAGCAGTCAGCACCGTCTTGACACAAACCACATGGAGAATCGATGAATATAAGTGTTTGATGCCTGATTCTAAAAATATCCTTCTTATCTCGCTGATAAAAGAAAAGAAAATCTGTGTACCAAAATATACGGGCACATATAAGAGCTGAGAAAATAATGAAGGAATCCAGTGTTGGTTGGTTCAGAGGTATCTGGTTCTGAACTCGGTAGGGCGTGCTACGGCCCGATCCCCCACAACCTCCAATTTGGATAACATATGTAGGGTTGCCACATTCATGTACCAGACCCCATGCTAAAAGGATCAAAGTCACTAACCGGTTACTCCACCACGTGCGTGCAAAGGGCTTAATGTGATTGCGCCAGAACGAAACCGGGTGAAATAGATACGAGGAACTCCGGGCAAAGTTATAACGGAAATGTTGGATAGCTCGTTTAAAATGGAAGTTCACGTCTAAGCTTATTGCTTGCGTCATTAGCGTATCTTTAGTGTTTTACTCAAGTATTGGCCGAACCGACGAGGATTTCCCGAAACCACTTTAAAAATCCAAGGTATGTCATGCTTATGCACCTGACAAAAACTTGTCCGACCTTTCGAATGACTAGTTGCTTGAGGACAAGCAAAGGTTTAAGTATGGGGGAATTTGATAACGAGAAAACATATCGTATAATTACCATGCTTTTTACCGATTTTATATTTCATTAAGTCGTCTAACCCCTGATTATTCCGAGATTATTTGTCTTTTGCAGGTATAACACTTGTCGACTCAAACCGATGGAAAAGGACAACATGAAGAAGGCTAGACAATAAACAAAGAGAAAAAGAATAATAAAAAATACAAAGTTTGGACTTCTGGAACAGTGACGGTCGTCACGTCCCTGTGATGGGTGTAACACCCCCCAACATAAGGAGACGCTCGTCACACACCACTGACGAGCGTAAGGCACTACTTCAGCGTGTGACGACCGTCACCCACCTGTGACAACCGTCACGCGTGTGAAAGTGAACGTTATGCATGGATTGAGACGTGGGCGTGAAGGGCAGACTCGTTCTCCCTTCTTCTACTGAGTCCCCTATTTTCTTGCCACCACTATTAGTGCTCCGGTATTCTCTCCACGGAAAACTTCCTCAAGAATTCAAAAACTACTGATTTTTCCTATGCTATATATATGTGTACCAGTACACAGTTCAAGGGTCGAAGAAATTTACTCAGAGCAAATATTATTTTATTTTACAGTTATTTTCCAATTTGCTTGTTTTGGAATTCTGTTTTCATTTTCTTGTAATTTTCATTCAAAGCCTTAGTTTCTAGTTTTAAGTGTTAATTCTTCTTTCAAGAATTAACACGAATCATTTACTGCAAGTCAAGCCCGAAGATTGGATTATTGTAATACCTCAAGATTACCATAGCAACTTTGATTCCAGGTTTTTTATATTGCAATTATTATTCATTCAGTTTTTATAATATGCCAATTATTGCCATGAATAAAATTTTGAACTGTATTGCTATTAAGTTAATTATGTCTGGCTAAATTATTAATACCGGTATGTGACCGTAAGAACTGAAAGAATTCAATGATACCTTGGCCAAAAATATTTATAAAACAATTTTTGGTTTCCAACTTCCAAGATTAATTTAACTATCCTTGTCACGAGAGTGAGAGGTTAATTAACACGATTTTGCCACGAGAGTAGAAAATTAATTAAGGCAAGAACCTGCATGCGAGAGATGGGGTTCAACCCAGATAGTGGTAACGAAGCATTGATTTTTAAATACACGAGAGTGTTTTAATAAATTAATTAAATTCAAATTGTTTTCAAAAAGTGTTATTAAATTTAAAGTGCATCCACTAGGTTTAGTAGCATGACTTATTTCATAAACACGAGAGTGTATGTCTCAGGTTTTTAAACAATTAGCTTTTATCGAAATACTTTATAGGCCAAGCGATTCACCGAATTCCCTAAGTCCGATTATCACATACCGGTATAATTAGTACTATTACTTTTAATTAAACTGTTTCCCCCAAAAATCGAATATTCATCGCTTAGTTAGACAAACTGTAGCATTAGATCGTATGAGATTGATCCTCAGTCTCTGTGGGTTCGATAATCTTTTAAAACTAGAATGACTGAACTGTATACTTGCAGTTAGTATCCCAACAGACTTATAAAGTCCCGATCAGTGATCAAAATCATATTTTCTGGTAGAGCCATGATTCTGACCACCATGGACGGTGACGACCTTCCTCACCCTGTCAATGCGGACATAGTGAAAAGATACTATGCATAAATAAGACCCGCTAGGTTGATTGGCCTAGGCAAAAATAAGGGCTTCCCGACAAACCAAAAGTGTTCGTGCAAAAATTAGGGATGAAACCAAAAATATTTGTACACCCGGCAAGTCAAAAACCTGACGAGGCGGCTTGGGCAAAAAAGGGTATCCCGGTGGACTGAAAACCCGAAAGGGCGGTCCAAGAAAAAGTTAGGGATTTAAAGTGTATCACTATGTCCCATTGGATCACCTTGAGACCAAACTTCAGTATCAACTATCAACCCCAAACGACACCGATCAATCCAGTCAGCTTCGGACAAGTAGCAAAGTGATGAGATGCTCGAAGACATAGCGACAATAGCAGAATTGAAACTCAATGGGGATTATTACACATAGCTGTTTTCTTCTCTTTGTACACAATATTCTATAACTTTCATTTTCACGGAGGCATTCTCTTACTACAGCGTCCGCCTCTTTGTACAAAAACGCCTGTTATAGGCCAACTTCAAAATCAATACAAGTCATTTCTACACAAAAACTATTCGTTTTTCTTTTTTTGTTTTGTTTTGCAAAAACGTCCAATGACTTATTCTTGACATATGCATTTGAATATGATTGCTATCCATAAATATTTTGCATAAGAAATAGAAAGACAGTTGCTAAGGACTTAAAGGAATTGGGCAAAGTCTAAAAAAACAGTTACAATCCCGACAATTACTCTGTCCAACTGGTATAGGGGAAGAAACAGTTTTGAAACAAAGTCACTAGTACATGCGACCCCGTGACATCTACACTCCCCACAGAGTAGAGACAACCAAAATTTTTGAAATCTGCTTCCTTAAACAAGAGTTACTTTCCCTCGCAAAGTTCCTTCAGAGAGCCGACATCTATATTCCCCAGCCCAATTTTATAATCACAAGCGGTTTATAAAGTTTTCTCCCGAGCAGAGATTATTTATCTGAAAGCGAAAGCTCAATCCCCAACAGAGTTTATTTCTCCAGCTACAAAAGTTCATCCCCCGGTGGAGTTTATTTCTCCGAATCGGAAAAATCTCCCAGCAAAGCATCTCTTCTCACAAACAGAGTTATTCCTCTGCAGGGTTATCCTTAGGCAGAGTTTCTCCCCGGCAAAATATTCGCAAACAGAAAGGAGTAAATCCCCAGCATAGTCATCTCCATTCACCATCCCCAGCATAAATGAAGAATTTGGCTTCCCAATACTCTCCAGCAGCGGGCAGGGGTTTATTTTCCCCGACTAAGAAATACCTCAATAACATCCCATATTTATACATCGTGGTATGCGTATACATATTTCATACAACACAATCTCATTTAATTTGAGAACATCATCACAATGCATTTCATACATCATGACATTGCATACGATTAACTCTTTACCTTTCATGGAAAAGATCAAATCAACAAGCTACGTCTAACAAAGGGCTATTCCAGGATTTTCCTCACAAGGATGTCCTCACAAGAACTTCTCTGGATCAGCCAGATCGACACTAAGGTCTCCCTGATTACCATTTCGGTTGAAGAAGTTCCAAGATTTTCCCTGGGTCAGACAGGTCGACACTAAGATCTCTATTATTACTATGCCAGTGGAAGATATTCCAAGACTTTCATCTGGGTCAGTTGAATCTCTACTAAGAATCTCCTGATTACTATGCTAGTTAAAGTTAAATCAAGATCTCTCTGCTTACTATGTCAGTGGAAGATAATCCAAGACTTTCGTCTGGGTCAGTTGAATCGCTACTAAGATTCTCCTAATTACTATGTCATTCAAAGTTAACCCAAGATCTCTCTGCTTACTATACCGGTGGAGGAGATTCCAAGACTTTCGTCTGGGTCAGTCGAATCGCTACTAAGATTCTCCTGATTACTATGCCAGTCAAAGTTAACCCAAGGTCTCTCTGCTTACTATGTCGGTGGAAGAGATTCCAAGACTTTCGTCTGGGTCAGTCGAATCTCTACTAAGATTCTCCTGATTACTATGCCAATCAAAGTTAACCCAAGATCTCTTTGCTTACTATGCCGATGGAAGAGATTCCAAGACTTTCGTTTGGGTTAGTTGAATGGATACTAAGATCCTCTTGATTACTATGCCAGTCAAAGTTAATTCAAGGCCTTTCTTGGGTGTAGACAAATCGATACTAAGATTTATATCCCAGTTGAAGACAACTTGATACCTTTCTCTGGTTCAGTCAAATCGATACTAAGATTTCTATTCCAGTTAAAGAAGCTATGAAGCCTGAAAACTGGCCGGAAAATAGTCAATCAACAATGCAAGACACTGTGAAGCTTGGATCCTGACCAGATAATAGTTTAATCTCATCTCACCAGTAAGTCGCTGTGAAGCATGGAATACGACCAGATAGTAGTCAACCTTATCATCCTCGGCAAGTCACTGTGAAGCCTGGATCCTGACCAGATAGTAGTTCACTTTCGTCTCTTCAATCAAGAGATGACTTCCCAATAGAGTAACAGACAACTAAAGCTCCTAGACTCTATTCCCTAAGACAGAGACCAATATTCCTCAGCGAAGTCCTCCCTAACAACAGGAACAGGAATTCCCACAAAGGAATATCTCATGAAATCATCATTGTTCTGGATGGAATCTTTAAGCCCATCTCCGACGTCTCTCTGTCACATTCTATGGATGGCATATTTAAGCCCATCTCCGAAGATATTCCGTCATCTTCTCCAAATGGCATCTGGAAGCCCATTCCCGATGTCATCAACCATCAGTACTACTTCATGTGAGTGCAAATCTCTGGGCACTTTAGTGTTCAATCATCTTCCACCTTCAGATCATGAAAGGCAGATAAACCAATATACATCCTCAGGTTTAAGAAGATTGAACAGGGGAAGTTGTTGTATCCAAAAAATTTCCCTCCCATTTTCACACAAGACATACTCCTAGAGGTCCTCAATTGCTCAAGTTGACTAAGGATTGACCAGGCAAATCCTCCTCTTAAGACAATAAGCCTCAAACTAGGGTTTTAATTTAAAGCAAGATGGTTGAGTTCCAAGGGTCCCAAATGGTCTCCATTTCCCTAATATGACCTCAAGATCATCCATGCCAAGTTTCATGCATTGCACAACAAGTTTGCTCAGTCAATTGCTCAAATGCCTAAAAATCAACTATACTAGGTCCAAAGTCAATTGTGGCCCAAATACAGTCAAACTTCAAGATTTTTGGTCAACATCAACATTTTGAAGTAATATCCATCATTTGATCAAGGGTTGATCATGATATCTCAAGAAATGCTCCTAACTTATCAAAAGTCAAAAATGGCAATTTAGGGTTTCTATAGGAAAAGTCAACCAAACTTTGACCAGACATAACTTTCTCATACTTTATCAGAAATTTTTCAACCAAGCCTCATTTTTAAGAGAATAAAATTCCCTATAACTTCACTTCAGCCCTCAAGTTCAAGAAATGCCTCAATCAAAGTTAACCAATTTGGCCAAAAAGTTGTTTGGAAATGTGACTTCACTTCATGGAAATGTTTGGTCAAAGCTCCTTGATACGCATTGCTAAAGTTAACCAATTTTTGGAAATGTGCATGAAGTCAATATTGACCAAAATGGATTTTTCTCCAAATGGGCCCATGTTTTATACTTGAAACATGTTCCTAACATGGCCCACGACCCCTGAGCCTACTCACATATTATTTCATTATTTTTATTATTTTTTTTATTTTTTATTCATTAAAATCAAAATAAATCAAATAAAATAGTGGAATAATAAAATAAAATCCAAGATTTGATTTTATGACCACATGATGAGTCTATAATCAACTGGAAAATCAACGAAATCATGCAAGGGATGATTGGGATGAATATAGCATAATTTGGCCAAATTTAGATATAAAAAATACAAGATGCAAATCAAATCTTTTCTCACAAATTTTCAAAGATTGTGTTCAGTTTTGTTGACCTAATTCACTCTACTGTATATTCATAACATTCCAAGATAAAAAAGGCAAGGATTGGCCGTGTAGAACACCCATAATAAACTTCAATTTTTTGACAAAAAGTGGTGATAGAATTTTGATTTACAGGGAGATTCAAAGCATTCTAAGGCTTACAATCAATTCCTGGGCACGTTTGGAAGTTACCTGGACCACTCCCACGCATAAACAAACTCAGAATTAACCTTCACAGTATCACGGTTTGCCCTTATTTTCTTGAATTCGATTTTGATAATTTACGCATGATAAATCAATTTTGAATATGCATTCATGTTTATATGATCATTTAGAACATGTTTAAATATTTAATTGTTTGTTTTGATGCTTGTATGAATAAATGCCATTGTTAGGGTTTCAAGGTCCATTTTAGGGTTTTTTATTTCAGGCAAAATTAGTCCAAAAGAAGAGTACCATTGTACTCACGAGATCAAACCCAGTTGATCTATGTATTTAAACTGAATTTATGTTACTTATTATGAGTTTTGGAAATATGCAGGTCTTTAGCAACAGTTTCGTTTGTAGGTAAAAACCCCTTAGGCTAAGACGACAGCCAGTGGGGAAGATGATGGTGTGTCAAAGCCTGATTGGACCATTTGAACTTTACACGCATTTTTTTTATTACACTGACTATTTATTAAATATATTGTATTATGTGTGTTTTATATAACGAGTGAATAGCTGCCTCAGTGGCACAAGGGAAGGGTTTCAAAACGCGCGTGTGTAGGAGGTCAGGGGTTCGATCCCTGCCTCCTACATATTATTTTTTTTACAATTATTTGTATATCCTATGCTTCCATTCCAAACGCGCTCATCATACGCCCCAGATTCATCACCATCATATCAAGCATTGCCCAGATCTCACGCTTCCAATGAAGCTCCATATGATGGACTCTCACAACATAGCCACACAGGATCACACGCAGCTATGGGCCAAATGGATTAGACTTTGGACAGTATTTCAGATTGCACCATCCAAATTTGGGTTTACACCCCTCAGGCCCATTCCTTCACTCTTTTTATTTCATTATTTTATTTTGTTTAATTAGTTTAATTTCTTTTTAAATTAATTTTTTTTATAAAATCATAAAATTATCACAAAAATAGAACTTATTTTTATTAAATTTTTGCAAATTAACTATTTTAATCAATTTTAACTTATTTTCATTAATTAAAATAAATTAGAAGATTAGGTCAATTTCAAATCATTTTTTTATAAAAAATTCAAAAAAATATTTTCAATGAGCAAATTAGTTTTTTAGGGTTTTGCACCATTTTTCAATTTTAATTCTCGCACTTAATTATTTTTTCCGTACGATTTATTTTTCATTATTGATGTAACTGCGCCCGGTTTGTAATAGTTTAATTAGAGTTTTAATCCATCATTTTTACTTTTCGGTCATTAATTATGTAACTGCACCAAAGCCTTGTAATAGTTAGGAATTTTATCTTTCCGCCATTTATTTTCCCGCACGATAAACTGCTTAGATGAATGTTTAATAGGGTTGCCTGAAAGATAATGATTAATTGAACCTAGATAACCCTAATCGCGCAAGATAAGATATATCTGAAAAAGCACACTTTTGCACACTTGCACCCCTAGGGTATTACCTCACTTGGTTGCCTTCGGAAACAATGGTCATGACCCTCGAGCGTAGGGATACTCTTAGCAAAGACCCTCAGTTTAAAATCATCATAAAGATCATAGTCCCTAAAATGTCCCTCGAGTTACCTGCGAGAAACGATCTTATGATGATAGTCCCTTCGAAATTCCAAGGTATCCTTACATGTCGCCTTCAATGACCATAAACGTCCCTTCCGATAGACCCTCATACATCTAACGACTAGGGTTACCTACTCACTAATAGTAGGATGACACGGTCTAAAGGATAGGAGAAAAAGAACGCCTTTTTTTCGAGTAGGTAGATAACTGTTAGGTACTTGCTCAAACAATCCTTTTTACACACTTTCAAACACTTTTTAAACAAAGTTTTCAAAAACACTTTATCACACTCTTGAGGACTGATACAAGAGTTACCATAAAGTGAATCGCCGCACTAAGGCAATTTTCAAAGCTTTTCAAAACACACAAACACAAGCAATTTTAGAAAATGAGCAAGTACCTAAGATCCCATGGAAAACCATGGATGGAAAGGGTGCTAACAAATTCCCTTTCTATAACCTACCCCCCCGTACTCAGAAATCTCATAAAAAGGTATTTTTCTGTTCTTTTCACCCTTTCCTTGTTGGATAAAAGACATGTCGGTAGTGACTCTTGCTTACTGCGACATTTGCAAACAAAAAACGCAAACCAGTATTAAACAGTCGGTTCTGCCACCGTATCACACACATGAATCTTATTTTTCCAAATTCATTCAAAATGTATTTTTTGCACTAAATTATTTTTTTAATCATGCATTTAATTAAAGGTATTTTCACAGTTAAAACTCTAAAAAATATCTTAACCAACAATAAACTATTTTCAAAATCAAATCAATGCAACAATCAAACTTCAAAAAGATTATGATAATATTTAAATCGACTACCCGCTTTGTCTAAAAATCATTGCCATTCACACACCCAGGCTAAGCACACGAGAAATTAGAATATTTGTCGTAATTCATAAAAATGCAAACCAACTGCGAACTACGAAATGAGACTATTATTCCTCCTAAGAGGATACGTAGGCATATGACTAAATTCGTGGAGAGTTCCCCTAAAAAAATATAAAAACCCCTATTTCTAAAAAAAAGGCGCTTCTAAACCTAGTATCCTTGTGAACAAGGTAGATGAGGGGTGCCTAACACCTTCCCCTCGTCTAGAACCGAGTCCAAATCTAGAATCTCTGAATTTTAGGGTTATTCCTTTATTCTCCCTTCCTTAGGATAAAAATTAAGGGTGGCGACTCTATATTTAAAACCAGTTGCAACAGAATGAATTGAAGATTTTTTATCTCCATACAATTTATAACAAAAAGGCTTTATATGACCATGCTCACCATAGTAATGACATCTCCAAGTTGAAAATTGAGATTTGGATGAAATTACATCATGTCTTCCAGGATGTTGTAAAATTTGGTTGGACATGGTTATTATTCTCTTATTTTCAGGAGGGAAGAACTTTTCTTCAAGACTTTTCTCCTATTTATTATCAGAATGATAATTAACTCTTGTATCTTCATCCTTTTTCAACACAACAATTTCATTCTTTGCCATGCTCAAGGAATATGTCATGTTGTCAAACTTGGAATTTAGGAGAGTTACCTAACTTTGAAGATGAGAAACAGTACACAAAAGTTCCTTTTTTCATTTTCCAATTCAGCCATGATCTTCCTATATTCTTTCTCTGTTTTAAGGCTTTCTTCACACCTGCCACAAGTATCCTTGTAGAATACATCCAGATCTACATAGAGATCATTCTTATCACAAGCTTCTACTTCATTTTCCCATCTTCCAGAAAGAGCCATCACAAGTTTAGTAGTGTCAGGGTTAGATTCATCTTCTGACTTATCATTATCAGACCAAGATACAATAAGCCCTTTTTCTACTTCTTGAGAAAGTTGGGAAATTTTGGCCAAATATGACCAAAACCTTCGCACCTATTACATTGAATGTCTTTCCTTTGATTGGTCTTGTCCTTAGTTCAGGTGTTTTCCTGAAAATCCTCATCATTCTTGTTGTCATATAAGATGTTCCTAACATTTGGTCTTCCTCTTCTGTCTATTCTTTTCAGAATTCTATTGAATTGCTTTCCAAGTAACACAATGGTATTAGATAATCCTTCATCAGTATCTAGATCAACTTGACACTCTTCATCTTCAGCATTAAAAAAAAAAAAGCTATACTCTTGTTCTTTTTCTCAGTCTTGACACTAATAGCCAACTCAAAAGTTTTAAGTGAACCATCAAGTTCATCAATTCTCATGATGTTGATGTCTTGAGCTTCTTCAATAAAAGTTACCTTCATGTCAAATTTCCTAAGTAAAGACCTAGGAATATTTCTAACAAGTATTTGTTCTGACATCTTTTCTCCTAAGGCACTAAATACATTTTCTATTTCAAGAACCTTCATATGATATTCCTGAATGGTCTCATCATCATTCATCTTTAGGTTCTCAAATTTAGTAGTGAGAAGCTGAAGTCTTGACATTTTTTCTTTGGATGTACCTTCATGAGTTCTTCTGAGAATTTCCCAAGCATCTTTGGCTACAATACATGTATTAATCAACCTGAACACATTATTGCCTACTCCATGAATAAAGCATTCAAGGCTTTGGAATTTCCAAGAACTAATTTATCATCCTCATCATTTTTATCTTCCTCTAGCTTCAAAGACACATTACCACCTCTTCCCTTCTCAACAGGATGTTGCCATCCTTTCAAAACAACCTTCCAAGCTTTGTTGACCATGGATTTCAGGAAAGAAGTCATTCTAACCTTCTACCAATCATAATTTAAACCATCTAACAGAGGTGGTCTATTGTTGTATCCTCCATCCTTGTCCATAGTAACAGAAATATTTTCCCTGAAGCTCACCCAATAAACAAAATAGGGTGCCTACTCTGATGCCAATTGAAATTCTAGCACTTGCAATACAAATGTTAAGAATGATGTCCCAACACCAACACAATGTCAAGACAAATGTTAGAAGATTTGTTCTTGATACAACAACTTTCTAAAATAGGAGATTATGCAGAAAATAAATTGCATAAAAAATAAACAACACAATCAATTTTTAAACCAGTTTGGTGCAACATCACCTACTATGGGGGATACCAAGCCAGGAAGGAAATTCATTATGATAGTATTAGTTCAAAGCTAAATAAACCCTAGTTTACAACTTCTCGCCTAATCACTACCTTGTGAAAATTCTACCTAGACACCTCTAGATATGAGATACCCTTCTCACTTTCAATCACCTTATTGATACCTACAGTCACATACCTTGTGATTAGACCAAAAGAACCAAATAAAAGATTACACTTCAAATTCAATACTTAGTTTTTCTTAAAAGCTTAACTAAGAACAATACTCAACTCTTTGCTTAAAATATCATGAGTGAGAATAATCAGTCTACCTGAATGCATCAGAAGATACATGAGTGACATACAAAGAAAACACAAAAACTTTAAAAGACTCCCAAAACCCTAAACCCTTATGTTGCACCCACGGTTTCTTCAATGTTAATGCATACTATTTTAGGTTTAACAAGTTCTTATTTATAGACTCTTGCATATATGGGCTCAGACTCTTCAAATCAAATCATATCTTCTATTTTAAATCAGCTGCAAGAACTTCACACAAAAATAGGAAAAAATCTTCAAAGTTTCCTAAAAAGTCTCAAAGATCCTTTTTATGAAATAAAATTAAATCTACACTTATTCCCAATAAAATCTCCTTGACCTGCACAAAATAATTAGATATATCCAACATGATATCTAAAAAGAAATCAAAATTTTCAAGAGATATAACAATAACCACTGCTGTATAACAAGCCAAGATGTCAAGACATCTGGCTCACCATCTATTTGATAAGTATGACAGTAGAACCTGTCATGAGAGTTGGTCAAGATTTTATGACATCTCAATACTATAAATAACGCTTCTAACATCTGACGTGAAATACATTTTCCCTCGACACTAGATGCGAGATGAATAAGGTCGTCATAAAAATTTAAGACTTAACACCGAGGTAAAATTTTATCAGCGCATGGATTTGAACGCCAACAGCAACAACTTTTATTATATTCAAGGCTAGCATATCTTTTATCTATGTTTATCAAAATAATTGAGGGGTATGATTATTCATTTTTTCTTCAAAAATTGTTACATTGTTTACCCAGAATATTACATTGTTTACCCAGAATATTAACATTTAAATAAAAATCAAACTTCCTAGGGATCTAGATAAAAATGAAATTCCCTCAAGATGTAGACTTTAGATCTTTGAATTATTAAATATAGGTGAATATCAAATGTTGGGTGCAAGAATATTCTCTACGGATATCACATGCATTTGTATCTGGTGAAAAAAAGGGTAAGATAATTAATATCAATAATCAAAAATATTTTTGGTATAAATTTTTTTATAAATAAAGCAAACCTTGAACCCAGATGATTTTCTGCTCTTGCAACCCACCGTAGAGAATTTTTCCAAGCATCCTTAGGTTTCAAGTGCTTCATATGTTTCATTTTGGTTAGATTTCCAATATCTTAAGAGAACTTATATAATGGACGTCCCTTAGGTTTCACGCAGATGACTAATGAAAGATTCTTGAGCATTGATAACCTTTAAATGGACAACAAAGATTTGTTTAAGGCCGTTGAAAATCGTGAAAAATAAAAATTAACTATCCTCTCGGTTTTGGAATAAAACCAAGGGGTTTGATTAATTAATTTATTTATTACAAAAATGGTACATTGTTTACCCAGAATATTAAAAATACATTGTATGCAACAAATATTCGCAGAATCTCAAGTTTGTTTACCCAGAATATTAAAAATACAACATGTCCAGGTCCCATACAAGATGTCATAGATATTTTTCATTGATATCCATCTTCTGAAAATTTAAGCTCCCTTCTTTGTTTAAACTTTCAAAGGTTGAGCTCCATTCTTTATTTAACTTGAAGAAAGAATAATTTTATCCACTTGCAATCTATCAAATGAGCATAAATACAACAACGTCATTTCTCAAAAAAAAAATACAACATCATTTTTTAAGATAGATTACAAAGGCAGAAAAAATATTTTGTTCTAGATAGAAGAACATTGAAGATTTTTTTTGCCTTGTAATCTATCCTAAATAATGATGCGAGTTGGAGCGACTTCATATTAGCACAAATTAGGGTAAAATCCAATGATTTCTTTTATAGTAAAATAATAATATTATATCCCCCGGTTTAAATATAAAACCGGGGTAATGTTATTATTATTTATTATTTTTAACTATCACCTCGGTTAAGGTTATAAAATCGACGTGATAGTTATTATTATTTATTATTTTTTGAACTATCATCTCAGTTATGGTTAAAAACCGAGGTGATAATTCTTCTTCTTCTTCTTCTTCTTATTATTATTATTATTATTATTATTATTATTATTATTATTATTATTATTATTATTATTATTATTATTATTATTATTATTATTATTATTATTATTATTATTATTATTATTATTATTATTTAATATTACATTGTCTACACATAGTATTAAAATAAGTTGTTTATAACAAATCTCTTCAATGGTTTTTCTACACTTGTAATCCATCACATAAGTGTTTATGCTTGAATGTCAAAACTTTGCATTCAAGATTGATTGTTGATGCTATCATTATTACTGCCTTCACTAGCATATACAATGTGCATGCGTTGAAGACATCTAACTTCTAATAAGGTGTTTGTTCCAAAAATTGGAAAAAAAATTTGCACTTGAAATCCATCAATAGTTATTTAAAACTTTCAACAACAACAACAACAACATCAACACAATTGTTTGAGATGGATTGAAAAAGATGAAAAATA
This sequence comes from Vicia faba, assembly GCA_948472305.1. Taxonomy (NCBI): domain Eukaryota; kingdom Viridiplantae; phylum Streptophyta; class Magnoliopsida; order Fabales; family Fabaceae; genus Vicia; species Vicia faba. The sequence continues at coordinate 727,765,194 of OX451741.1, read as the reverse complement.
TTTTGTTCAAGGTAGAAGAACATTTTTTTTCAGTTTTGCAATCCATCCCGAAAATATGATGCATTCGACGGTAGGGCGACTACAAATAAGATAGTATTAAGGTAAAATATGTTCAACGAGTGTTTTTATAGTAAAATATGATTATTTTATCCCTCGAGTTATCAAATTAATTGAAGGGTTAGATCATTATTTTACACTTGTAAACAAATAAAATCATATAGTGCAGTATATCGGATTTGAAGCATGTGTGGAATGGTATATCAACTCGGTTTTTAAAATAACTGAGAGAACAAGTTGATTTTTTTCAAAAAGAAAAAAAAGATGCAACGACTTGGAATAAAACCTCGATTTTTTTCTGAATGACGTGAAAACTTCGTCATGAAAAGCATTATTTGTTGTAGTGTTTTGCTCAACATTAGTCCATAACCATGTTTTAGCAAAATTTATGTCAAACCTAAAACCATGGACTTAACAATATTCTCCATATTCTCGCTCAACAGGGTTGTGCCCTACTCAATAAGTTCTTTAGGTTGTGGGCCTCTTTTTACCCTAATTTCTCCCAGAAAGCGCAATATGGTATTAGACCTTTCTCGGAGATCCAATCCAACACATTAGGCTCTCATCAGATTCTCCCACAACTACTGACGCATTTGTAACCTGATCAACGTACGCATGCATGGTCTACTTCTTACCTAGTGTGACTCTGCTTAGAATGGTTATGGTTGTTGGTTGTCTTTTCCTGGAGGTGAATTAGACAGAGAAAGCCTTGCATAAATTAGGCCATGAGTCTACTCTTCTGTTTATGATGGACTTGTACATGGCTTGGGAGGACTTCATTAAGGTTAGGGAAAAGAGCTTGCACTTCATGTCTATGTTGGCATGGAAGTAGTCTAGATGGTTATCCATAAGCTCGACGTGCTCGCTTGGGTCTCTATTTTCATTGTAACTATAGGGCTTTGGAGGCTTCTCCAGAGACTTTGGGTGTTAGACGACAATAACTTATCTACAGGGGTGAATAGATACCCAATTCAAATTTCAATTTTACAACAATTTTTAAATCACGTTAAAAAAAATGGTTAGCAGAAGTCATGTGCTAGATTGAAGTCGTCTAAACGCACACAATTATTGGAACTCAGATATGCGTTTAATTAATTCACGTTAAGTAAAAGATGATAAATGAGCAACACAGAAAATTCGCAATCAACAATTTGAACACAATAAATTAAGTAACCTATTTCCAATGAAATAAAAGGTAAAAACTTAATTAGACAATTTATCGAACACCTGGTGTGCACTTTAGTTTTCTGGAAATTCCTTTGAATCTTGTTGATGTTAAAACCTCTTACAATCAAAGTAATTGTAAGAACAACAACGAATTGATTTAAACTTTCAAATAAAACTTCTATCTTAATAAATTTGCACAATCAAGAGTGTAATAAATTGCTAACAAAATATAAAATAAATAAAGCGAGAGAGAGAGAGAGAGAGAGAGAGAGAGAGAGAGAGAGAGAGAGAGATAGAGAGAGAACAACACGATGATTTGTTAAGGAAGTTCACTAATCGTCCTTGCTATGGCTACGTCTCCCCCCAACTCTGTTTTCGAATTGAGACCAATTTATTACTAATTGAAAAAGTATATTTAAGAGAGAAATGTTGAAATGCACCCCTACAACACCAATGGTAGTCATTACAAACCTTCCTATATCCGTCTAAGTCATTATAGTCATTATAGACCAAGAGAAATTACACTGCACGCGAAAATGGGAAAGGAATCGTGAAAGTGGAATTTCTGCACTTCAGCTTGCTCATACGCATACCATACACATATGACTTCCTCCTCGTCCATAATATTCGCGTAGCATATGCGCTGGATCCAACTTCCAGCCTCATAACGTGCCATACACGTACCACCAGAGGGGATTTCCCACTCAACTCACTCAGACAACTCCCATACACGTATGGTTCCATGTATACGCATATGACACTTCCCCATACGCGTACCAACAGATAGTCATATTGGTTATGGGGACAGGGCACATATCATACACATAAAACCCCTGGGACATCCCCTCATACGCGTATGACCAGCCAACATGTTCTAGAAACTACTATCGCACCAGAACATCTTCTGTTTGTTTTGAGCACTTTCAACCTCCTAATTTGGATCCAAAATAGTGTTTTTACACATAATAACTTATAGGCTTCATCTAAATTCATTGATCTATCATCCTATAACAGTTTTCTACATCCAAATCCTTATTACTCATCATCTTCCTAAACCTATATTTCCTAGATCTGGGATTCTTATGGAACAACATCACAACAACAACAATTAACAACAACAATCACAACATTGACATCATTCAATTTACAATTTCACACAAAATCACATAGAAACAACATCAATCAACCAAAAGAAGAATTATACATCAATTATACACAAAACCTAAAGAGGGGAAGAAACCCTCACTAACCTCTCGTGTTATAGTCACCATTTAATGAACTCATTCTCCCCCTTACCTTAGTTTGGAGCTTTGATCCTTCAATAATGATGGGATTCTCCTTGTCACCCTTTTGCCCTAGTTTCTCTTCTTTTCTCTTCTTTTCACGTAAAAGCAGTTTCTCCCAAAATACTTCTACCACTCTCTCTAATTATTCCTTATTATTATTTCCCAATAATAATAATAATAATAATAATAATAATAATAATAATAATAATAATTACTATTATTATTATTATTATTATTATTATTATTATGATGTTAATAATAATAATAATATCATTAGTGGAAAATACATCATTTAACCAACAATAATATTTGTATTAATAATAATGGGATATTTCATCCTACACCATAATTATCATTATTATAATATTATTCAAAGCCTACTCCAATTATCAAATTATACTAAGTTCTCACACCTCCTTGGTCAGGCCAACATAACTCTACAATTCCAATAATCAAATGAATAAATATTTAAATGGGCCATTATACCTTCATCAAACATAAACCTGCTCATAACAAATGACATGTAAAACATACAACTCTTTTAAATTATCATTAATAATAACAACAAATAACAAACATATTCAAGTTCAACTTATTTTATTGCACAGAAAAACATCAACATGGTATTCAAGTATTTATTCAATATAAAACATGTTTTCCAATACAACTCATGTTATAACGTAATTATAAAGAAAGTTGCATCAAAGAGATATCACAAAATCTCTAAATAACATAACATAACAATCAAGCGTTCAACCACCTAGTGTTACATATCAGAGCAGACACCGACACCGACACCGACACTAACAAAAGCAAATAAAGAAGAGTATACTCTTCTAACTCAATCACACCTTCACTAGAGATAACTTACGTGTTACCCACATGGAGACAACAATTCAAACAAAAAGAGTGAGATATCACAATAATCTAAGAGAATGCATAATAACAAATAGATAACGAATTATTACATGCATAGTCACCCAATTCACCATTCACACACAAACCACAACATTAATTTACATATCCTTTATGTAACAAAATCATTCACACAACAACAACAATAACAAATATATAATGCAATGAGACTCAACAACTGGACTCAATGCATGTGTTACCAAAATGTGAACTCTCAGTTTCACCACTCTGATCCCCACCTAGGATCGAAGCTCACCAAACGGACTTCCGTCCAAAATTGTTACCAAGTAACACTTCACTAATCCATCACCATAGGAATTAACTGCTCACATCCAATCTGCACAATGGGATTGAGACTCACCAAACACGGACATTCGTCCAACACCATGAATTCATGCAACATATTATGCACACAACACAACAACACACACAAATACCTTCACAATAGTCAATGTACTTTGCCATTATTGGCCACCCTACACCAAACACCTGCCAAAACATGCAACAACAATAACACAATGATATCACAAGAAATTACAATGCATTTGCACACATTCATAACATACCACAACATACAGTTATCACAATGTGAAGCAATTACAAACCACTAAATGCAGTTCCAAAAACCCCAAAATTCTTTTTATAAGAAAGTACATTGTTTTAGTTGTCCATAGGTTCAAACGACGCGTCAAACAAACACTCGAAGTTTTACAAAAATGCTGCCATAAATGATGGAAATTGAATACCCCTTTTCAAGAAATTGATTTCCTCCACTCTAAAAGTCAAATTTCCCAATTTTCAAACTGGAAATCGATTTTCCAAAAGGGGGTAATTGATTTCCATTACCTAGAAGTAATTTTCTGTTATTTTAAAGTACGAAAATCAATTCCCAAACCTTTCTAAAACCCCTATTTTAATCCCAAAATCATTTGTCCTATTTTACAGGTTCAATACTAAATACAAACATCATATTTTACCAATTCATCAACACAAATTCACCCAATCTTTGCAACCTCAGAGCATTACCATCGACAATTCATTAAACCACCAAGGACATCAAAACAACACATAAACATTCCAAACTCGACAACAATGGCATTCCAACTGTTGGGAAAACATACAAATCAATTGATTATACATGTATAACAATCGAACACTCACCCAATCAATAATGACACACAAAAGGGCAATTTACAAACAAAAGATTCATAACAAACATGGAAACTCATAATCCCCAACCTATAATTCATTATGCAACCCTTTAGAAAATTGAAACTCCACCCTTACCTTAGAATTCCTAGCTTGAACTTTCTTCTCCTCTATAATTGAAATCTTCCCCAAACCCTAGCTTTTGTCTTCTCTCTTTCTTTCTCTTTTCACGATCAAAACATAATGAAGCTTTCTAACCTATAATTCCTTATTATTATTATTATTATTATTATTATTATTATTATTATTATTATTATTATTATTATTATTATTATTATTATTATTATTATTATTATTACTATTATTTTTATTATTATTATTATTATTATTATTATTATTATTATTATTATGCAATAATACAATAAAACCACTAAATAATTAAAATAACTAAATAATTTTTAACTATTACTAATATTATTTAATTCCTCCAATTTTAATTAAATAATGCTAGTAACTAATTACTCTCACCATCCCAAGTTCTATACAATTACTCACACACACCCAACACCTCTAATTCTCTTATTCTAAGGGTTATCATCCCACATCAAAGGGCCCACAAACACATCAAAACACCCATCAACTCATAAATGCACAACATCACATAATTAAATCATGAAAAACAATTTAAATAAAATTGGAGCATTACAACCTTTGGTTGCCAATCCCTAGTAAGACATCTTAAAATATTGTTAATATAAATTTCATTGGGAACCAGTTTTCCAAGTGTATTCAAACGGTTAATGAGATGAGAAAATCTCTTTTGCATATTCGCAATGGTTTCACCATGCTTCATGCGAAAGAGCTTGCACTCTTGAGTCAATGTATTTACTCTAGCTTATTTAACTTTATTGGTTCCATCATGGGCAACTTCCAATGCGTTCCATATAGCTTTTGCGATTTCACAATGAGAGAAACGATAAAACTCATCACCCCAAGGGAGGACATGAGAATGTTTCGTGCCTTCTAACCGTAACACCACAAGTACTTTTAATCTTTAATCCACCTTGCTTCCAGTTTGGGTACGGTGACATTATCAACGACCATAGTAATTATGTTTGGACCGTTTTCAATGATATCCCATACACCTTTATTATAAGAATTGATATGAATGAGCATACAAGTCTTCCAATAACCATAGTTTTCAACAGTGTATACGAGAGCTCTATTATACTCCCCATTATATGTGTTTGTCATTTTCTAAAAAGTGTATTAGAAACACACGAAGTGAACCGAGCTCTTGATGCCACTTGTTAGGCGACAACAACTTATTTAGAGAAGGGATCAATATATACCTAATTCAAATTTCAGTTTTAAAACAATTTTTAAATAACATTAAAAATAATGGTTAGCAGAAATCGTGTCCTAGATTAAAACTGTCTAAATACACACGATTATTGGAGCTCGGATATGTGTTCAATAAATTCACGTTAAGTAAAAATGATAAGTGAGCAACATAGAAAATTCTCAATCAACAACTTGAGCACAATCAATTAAGTAACCTATTTCCAATGAAATCGAAGGTAAAAACTTACTTATACAATTTATCGAACACCTAGTGTGCACTTTAATTTTCCAAAAATTCATTTGAATTTTGTTGATGCTAAAACCTCTTACAATCAAAGTAATTGTAAGAACAAAAACAAATTGATTTAAACTTTCAAAGAAAACTTCTATCCTAATCAATTTTCACAATCAAGAGCGTAATAAATTGCTAATAAAATATAAAAGAAATAAAGTGAGATAGAGAGATAGATAGATAGATAGATAGAGAGAGAGAGAATGACACGATGATTTGTTAAGGAAGTTTGCCAATCGTCCTTACTATAGATACGTCTCCCCCCAATTTTGTTTTGAAATTGAGACCAATTTCTTACTAATTGCAAAAGTATATTTACAAGATAAATGTTACAATGCACCCTTACAACACCAATGGTTAATGATGATCTAATTAAATTCCCTATGGCTTGATGGAGTTAGATCAATCCCCCAACAATTCCAATTGATCCACTGTCTCATGCTACTAAGTTGAAGGAAAACCTTCTTCAATGTTCACTCGGCTGAATCTAATTGCAAGTTTGTTTTCACCCAATATTACAGGACGATTCACCATTTCACTCTACAAGGCTTGCAAGAACCACCCCATTCTTCAAGGTGTTCACTAGATCAAATCCAATATCGTCACATTCTTGTTAAAAACCCTCAAATCTCCACATGATCTACAAGTAAGAATTCTCATGGTTTTTCCAGATGAAACTCCCTTGATTCCCAACTCAATCTTAGGTTACAATCAACCTAAATTGAACATTATCAACCGAGTCTAGATGTCACTCAAAGGATGAATGATTATGTGTACGTTGTTTGTTATTATGAATAGGGTCAAGGTTGAAGATGAAGAGCAATCAAGTAAGTGTTTATAGTTTCATCAAAATGAAAATGGTGCATGTATGATATATATATATATATATATATATATATATATATATATATATATATATTAAAAGCAATATTATTTTGTGATTATTTTCTAGCTGATCTTTTGATTGAATATTTGATCATGAACTTTATTAACATCATTGGATTCATGGTGTTGAGTCTAACTTCATAAAAATGAATGAATGATTTTAATAATAGTTTGATTAAAATTTAAATCAAATGTGATTTGTATATTCTTTCCCACCCCCTCTTCATCTTATCCCTTTCTTATTGCACTAAATGTTATTGGAGCATGATCTTTATATCATGTCTCAAAATAAATGGTGCATAGATTTCTATTTATCGGCCTCAAAATAGGTGCGACTTCTATATAAGTCCATTTACAATTGCTTAACATAATGCTAAATTTTGTCTCGATTCAAATAAATGATCATTTGTGGCCCAAACCTATGTTTGCAAGCCCAAGTATATTAATTTGATCTCTTTGATCCAATAACCTTGAGATTCGTTGTGTGGAGGCTTTGGTTCTACCAATCCTCTAATGAGTTTCAAATACAAGTTTCAAGATGGTCATCTAACTAGCCACTAATTATTAAATAGTTTTTACTTTATGCTTTTATTTTTATGCTTTATGTACCATTTACTTTAAGCATTACATTTTATTGTGTGTGTGTGTGGGGGGGGGGGGGGGGGACTTAGAGGCAAAAAAGACCTAGAAACACAAAAGAAAATCTTATTTTTGAAGTTTGGTACAGGATGTGTCAACACGTACAAGTGATGTGTCGACACATACGTGACAGAAACAGGCACATGTGTCGACCTATAACAGGCCATGAGTCGACACAAACTTCCAGAGGTTTTCAAGATTAAAAACAACAGCACATGAGTCGACATGAATCACAAATGTGTCGAGAAAGACATCCACATTGGGGATCATGTCGTCTAATATGTGAACAAACAAAGTGTTCTTCTTTTGTTGCTGGGTGGGGTGCTTCTTCTTCGCTCTTTCTTTCTTCTTTGCTGGATAGTGTTGTACCCCAAAATTTTACCTCTCATTTCTCATAAATTTTCTCACAAGATCTTCCATGACATCAAGTTTGCTGCATTTATATATCAATTTAGGCTTGGATTTTGCACAAGGGTAAAATGGTCAAAATGCACATTGGAAAGTCAAACTTTGACTTTTGGATCAAAATCAAGTTTCAAGAATCATATTTTATCAAGACATGTTATAATATGAAGTTTGTTTCATCAAGAAGGTCAAAAGTCAAAATTACTTTGGAAAAGTCAAAGTTCTAAGCACTTAGAAATTTTTTCTAAGTGTTAAGAAAATATGATAAGTTCAGAACTTCTGGCCAGATTTTCATCATGATGCAAATTGATTCAGGAAGAACTTCTAACACAAGAGTTGTAGATATCAATGAGATCTAAAACATTGTAGAACATAACTTCTTCTAGAAATGTTGGGATTTCAAGTTATACATCCTTGAAGGCACGTTCATGAAGCTAAAGTACTTAGTAAATTCTGGGCATTTCCAAGACAGAATTTGGTTAGAACTTCTGGGCCAGTTTTCACGTAGGTTCAATCAGAGTTTACAAGAGTAATTAAAAAAAGGTCTACCAAGCATGTTACAAGCTTTCTGAAAAGTCTGAGAACTCCTTTAGATCATGCTGGAACAGGGAGATTTAAAGATCAGAAGTTGGACATTTGTTCTTAATTTAAGTTACGTTTATGCTGAACTTCTGATCCAGATTCAAGTTTGTTGCACAATCTCATGTTGTAGGTTTTCCTGTTTGTTAAATCTCATCATCATTTAATGCTCACACCCACTTTTGAGTCTTTATTCAAAGGATCTTCCCATGTGTGGCATAGAAGTACCACTGTTCTCCTTGGAAAGTAAACTTTTGTACAATGTTTATGCTGGGCCCATACCTTACTTTTGCTTCTGAGGGTACTTTTCCATAGATCATGCTTAAAAACTCAGATTAGGCGCGACTAAAACTGCTAACCACTCTACTTTACCTTGAAACATGCTTGTCCAAACTTGCTTCAAGAACAAGTCAGCGCCATAGCATATGATGGTTGTACTCTTGACTTCTCCAAGTTTCTAAATCCTTTGCATATAAATTAAACTTCATTTGCAACTATTAAAGAGGTCGAAGATATTGAAAAAGCCTTGAAACCTTGCTGAAAATTCCAAGAACCTGAAACTGCAGGCCAAACACAAAACCTGCTAATTTCTGGTTTTTACATTTAAACTCTAATCTTTATTGTATGTTCCTTGACCAAATCATCAATACAGTTTTCTAGAATACTCATAAAAGCTTTCCCAACTTCTGTTTTCAAACTGTAAAACAATATTCACCACTCTCTATTAAAAAAACAGAATTTTGCACCTTGACTGTACCAGAACTCTCCCATCATTCATAGCTCAAGCTAAGAGTTGATTTAGCTTTCTGAGAACTTGAGGAAGTTGATTAGAACATCACAGTAATCTTAACCAGACTCTTAGTTCACAGAACAATTTCCAGTTGCAAGGTATGTTTCTTCTGACCTTTATCTCATTACTTAGACATTGTTAGGCTTGCATCTTTAAAGATACAATGTAGATATCATGGCTCTGACTCTGTACATATTTATAGATTTCATTTATATGGACTAAGTAGAGAGAATTTCATATCAGAACTTCTTGAGGAAATTAGGGTTCAAAATTAGGATTAGCAAAATTCATGCTTGCTACTGGTTTACAGTTTTGATGCTTTGTACTTATGAAACCATGATAGAATTTCCCATAACTGCTATGTTTGCATTTTCCATTTTTGCTGAGAAATGACTAAGTTGCAGATACTCTGGTTGGCATGGAGAGGGAGATGAAGTTCATCATCAGAACTTACTTTGTAATATATGTTTATGTTTTTTATTCTAATACCAGATGTATAGCCACCCCAGTGGTAGAGAGCATGCACATAAGACATTAGTGTTAAGGATCCTGAGTTCTAGCCCCAGAAACACCTTTTTATGTTTATTTCCTGACATTTTTACCCCATTATTTCTCAAACAATAACCCTGGACCAGAACTTCTAGATAAACCCCCTCCCATTTGTTTGTCAAAATAGTGATCCTAGACCAGAACTTCTAGATTTTCCCATCCAACAGCATTGACCCTTCAATTTCCCATTATCAGAACCTCTAGGTTTCCAGTTGCATTAGGACTTCTAGGCTCTCTCAAACAACTAGAACTTCTGACCTGCCAGTGACATTAGAACTTCTAGATTCCCAGTTGCACTAAAACTTCTAGACTCCCTCAGCAATTAGAACTTCTAGGCTTTCCTTTGTTCCCAGTAACCCCAGAACTTTAATGCGTCCGAATCCAGATCTTCTGGCCTTCCCCGTTTCTGCTAATGTTTGTTTTCTTATTTACAGCGTACCTAAATCATAACTTCTGTTCTCTATTATTTCAGCAATGCGCTGATTCTGATTCTTATTCTCTTATTATTTTTATCATCATTTTATTTTCATTAATCAAAAACACCAAAAATATTTTATAGATACTTTAGTTTATTTCTTTTAAAACAAAAAGACAAATATTTTCTTAAACAAATTTATTTCTTCTCCTAACATAAAAACAAAACATGTCCATTTCAATTCTTGTAAATTATTTCAATATGGTTGTAATAGATAATTAGGACTTTAATTTCTTGCAATACCCATTTGTAAATTTGAACACCCCACCCCCCTAATGTTTGTAATAGCGTAGAATATTTACTTTCCGCAATTTAACACTTTCATATAAATGCTAGTTAAGAGGATTTGTATGGGAAGATAAAATCAACAAGTAGATAACCCCTAATCAAAGACTAAATGCATGCAAATCAAGCACACTATTCACACATGCACCCCTAGGGTTAACCCCACTTGTTGCCTAAAAATGGTCATGTTATACATGTGAGACATCTTAGCAAAGCAATAAAAAATATAAGATCATAATCCCTCGGTGACGCTTCAAATGTTGCCTTTCAAATGATCTTAGTCCCTCAAGAGAAATGCTAAGATATCTCACAACATTGCTATCATGACTATACGATGACCCACGCCCGTCCCTTTACATCCAACGATAAAGCTTCTTACCAATCAATGGTAAGATATCTACATCTAAAGGAGGAGGAGAAGAACAAATACTTTTGAGTAGGTAGAAACGTTCTTAGTTGCTTGCTCATTTAAAAAAAAAAACATCTTTCCAAACACGCACCAAACACTTTCAAAACATGAAATATTTTCAAAAGTCCAACACTTTGTATACATTCTTATAGAGATGAGAATCATTACAAAGTTTTCCTAAACTAAGACTCTTTCTAAAAATACTTTCAAAAACCACCACAAAGCACGTTTTCAAACAAAGCAAGTGATCTAGCAAGCAACTAAGAGCCCATAGATAACTATGGATGAAAAGGGTGCTAACACCTTCCCTTTTTATAATCTACCCCCTAAACTCAAGAAAATAATCTCAAAGGTCTTTCCTGTTTTTTTCACCCTTTCCTTTATTTGGATAAAAGAAAAGTCGACAGCGACTTGCTATTCGCAATAATTGCGATCAAACGCAAAACATCCCAAGTCAATTCTCCCACCGTGATACAAAACCGACGACTCTGCTGGGGAATGACTATTGAATTAAAAGTGGGGTTACCTTAGGACTAGATCACCTTTACTTGCTTTTCTTTGTTTGACTTGGTTGCTTTACATTATGGTTCCTTGTTTGGGCTTGTTGGATACTCTACCCGGATCTAGGACACCTTTTAGGTAAGTAACAATAAGTTGTGGAAACTGTATGGGGTATATCGACATGGTCTAAGCAATAACTATGTTAGTGTGACACATTTGTTGGTACCGATAGCCCTTGAGTAGTCAAGGAGAATACGGGACCGTTGTATGGTGTCATGAAGCACTAACTGACTTTAGAAACTTTATTTGACCAACTTGGCCATTAGGAAGTAGTGATGTAGCCGACTTTGGTGAAGTCCGAAGTTAGTTGATACTCGATACTACGCTCATTGAGATCGGACTTTCGGGATATTTCGGTCGCCATTAAAGAGGCTCGCGCTGAAACAATACCCGATGAAGAAATATCAGTGATATTGAGATCCCCTAGAACCCGATTACTATTACTAGGACAGGTTGAGCCAACTAAACTTCAAGAGGGTACTTACCTATAAAATTCCATGAAAGCCTAAACATAAGAACTTGTTTGCTTTATGTGTATATAATTACTTGTACATAACATCATAGCATCATACCATTGCATTTTTTCACTAACCATTTCAAGGATTGTTGGGATTTATCTTTGTTCTGTTTTGTAGGACATGGCTTCCACCCGCAGGAATACTATCCAAGTCAATCTCGTAAGAATTCCTTCTCAAATCAAAGATTTAGCATCGAGGGTTCCTGAGAGCTCTTCATTAACTGAAAGACATGGTCGAATCTTAAACTTAGTTACCTCGAGAATTGATGAAGACATGATGAAGGTGCTTTTCCAGTTCTTCGACCCTTTGCACCATTGCTTCACCTTTCCCCATTACCAGCTTGTACCTACTATGGAAGAATTCTCCCAACTCTTGAGGATTCCTATTCTCAGTCAACTACCTTTCAACAGTACTGAAATAGACCCGAGCCCTGAAGAGATTTCCCGAGCGCTACACTTGCAACAATCCGACATCACGACTAATTGGGAAACAAAAAGTGGTGTCAAAGGGTTCCTAGCCAAGTTCTTGTTGGAGAAAGCTCAAGATTGTTGGAAGACTTTGGATTTACAAGCCTTTGAAGAAATCTTGGCCCTTCTCATCTATGGGATGGTACTATTTCCAAATCTTGACCAACTTATAGATGTAAATGCTGTTAAAATCTTCATGTCTCGCAATCCGATGCCTACTTTGTTGGGAGATATCTTGCATTCTCTACACTCTCGCACCATGAGGAAAAGAGAAACCCTCACGTGTTGTACTCCTCTATTATAAAGGTGGTTTGTTTCTCATCTCACCCGATCTGTGTTGAAGAACGAGCAAAGTTTAAGGTGGTCTAATAGGTTGATGTCACTCAGACATTCAGATATTCACTGGTGTTCTCGATCCTTGGAGAACATTACTATCATCGACCATTGTGGGGAATTCCCTAATGTCCCTTTGCTTGGAATTGGGGGGAGGCATCACTTACAACCCTTGCTTAGCTTTGTGACAGTTTGGGTACGCCGGAAGAGATGGTCCTCATGATATGCTCATCCAGGGAGTGGTGTTCGACTACGAGAGCAATGATCAAGGCTACCATCAGAGGTTTGTGTGAGCTTAGAGGATGGTAAACAAAGTGGCTAGAAAGACGTTGGGACGCAAGAATTCTATTCCCCTTGAGCCTTACCTTAGGTGGGTACGAGCTCGTGCTAAAAAGCTTGTAATGCCTGATCCCTCCATCCTACCTGTTATCATGGAGCCTGTGGCTGAAGAAGATGCTCCGTACACTGTCCTCTACCCCAACATGCCTATTTTTCTTGAATACTTTCAAAGGGGTTGGATTCATCTAAAAGAAGAGCGAGACACCTTCGAAGCTTGGTTCTACGCGAGTGATAAAAGGGTTTTGGAGCTTACAAAGAAACTACATGAAGAATAGAGCTTGAATGCCTACCTTGCACCAAAGAGGATGCGTTCGACCTTTTTATCTTAGAAATTTATTTTGTAATCCCAAGAGGCACGTTGTAACCATTTTAAACTAATTAATGCAAATTGACGTTTGTTCATTCTTTGTCTAGGAATATTTAAATTTCATAAATCCTTGAAATCATTTGCATACACATTTTTCATGCATCATAACATAACAGGTTTTCCACGACAGGTTTCCTTATCTTTCTGCTGTTTATTCAGTAAGATGGATATAGTGAAAACAGTGAAAGAACTAAAAGCACAAAACTCCCAGTTTCAAGAGACTTTGCTGACCCTGGCCAAGGGACAACAAGAGTTGATGATGTTGCTGGCATCCAAAAAGAAACCAAAGAGGAAAGCCCTAGTCAATATGGGTAAAATATTCAGAGAGTCGACCCGCCAGATACCAGTAGTTGAGAATTCGTCTGAGGAAGACGAAAATCAAATTGGAGAAGCAAGGAGTACCCAGGCTGGGTGTATCAATGATCAAGTGTCCAATGATGGAGACTATTTTGACGAGAAGTATCCTCCTTCCGATGTTAAGTACAAGAAGCTAGAGGATAGATTGAAGGCCGTTTAAATTCAAGCCATCCCTGGTTTGGATTTTGATGATTTGGGTTTAATATCTAGAGTTGTCATTCCCTACAAATTCAAGATACCAGTCTTCGTTAAATATGATGGGTTTTCCTACCCAAAGCTTCACCTGAAGTCATATGTGCGCAAAATAAAACCGCACACCGCCGACAAGAAACTTTGGGTCCACTTCTTTTAAGAAAGTTTGGCTGGGACTCAACTAGAGTGGTTTTACCAATTGGAGGGTTCCCGTATCCATACATGGGAAGAATTGACCACTTCTTTCTATCACCAATAACAATACAATACCGACCTGGCGCCGACTAGAGTTCAACTATAAGACATGACGATAGGTAAAAATGAAGGGTTCAAAGAGTACGCCCAAAAGATAAGGGATCTTGCCAGTAGGGTCCAACCACCATTAAATGATAGGGAACATATTGATATGTTTATGGGTACCTTATCTGGTCCGTTTTTCAACTTATTGGTTGGTTATTCTTCATCCGGTTTAACCGAGCTGATCCTGACCTGTGAAAGGGTCGAAAGCGGTATCAAGAGTAGGAAAATCCCCATAGCATCTGCTTCCACCTCCAACTCCATAAAGAATCCCTTCATTGGGAAGAAAGAAACTAATGTTATGTATGGTGCAAAGGCCCATACCAAGAAGGATAATTGTTCGTCCATTAATGTTGTTTGGATTTCCAATCCAACTCCTGTTCAAAGACAATCTTCCAATCATCAACAATTTGAGGCTCCACGAAGATAATACACAAGGATAGGCATGTCTCTATCCCAAGCATTACAATACCTATTAAAGGATAATTTTGTGACACTGCGTGATCCTCTGTCCAATCCAGATACCTCCTCACCTAAATACAATCCAAATACCAAGTGTGCATATCACTCTAATAGTCCCAGGCATGAGACCGGTCAATGCTGGGCACTGAAGAACAAAATTCAAGACATAATAGACAACAAGATTTGATCCACCTGCAATTCCTAATGTGATAACGACACCAATGCCAAACCATGGCAAAGGTGTCAATGCAATTGAAGACACCATTTTTGTTTCCTCCGTCGAAGATCTAATTACTCCGTTAACCATTATCAAAAAGAATATGCTGAAAGTCAGGATTTTCCCTGGCTGTTTGAAGGACTGTGATTGTTGCGCCAAATAAATTAATGGATGCGAATGGCTGAAGGAAGGCGTTCAACGCCTGATGAATAGTCATAAGATCCTGTTTGAGAAAGCTTTGTTCGCCAAAAGTTTGACCAATAAGATTGAAGACCTCTCCATCATAACAATTTCAAACAAGCCTCTTAGGATCTCCTCCAAGGGTCCTATCAGGATTTCGAATGAACCGACTGTTGCTCCTCTGATAATTACTGCCCCTGAGCCAATTTCATACTCTTCCAACAAAGTAGTGTCGTGTAACTACGATGTTGCGGTGTTTTATCATGGAATAAAGCAAGATGCTTGGATTGAAGAAAGCAAAGCTGATGACATTGGTAACATTACTGGCTCTAGTAAGGTGACCAGAACTGGGAGAATCTTTTAGCCCAATATTTCACCCTCAACTACTACAACGACACCTGTCCGCATCACCGCTGCTAAGTCTGGTGCTGGCATTAAAGGTAAAGAGAAAGTGGTTGAGCCTGTTGAGACAGAGACACCAACAAAAGACATTGCTGTTGAGGAACCTTCTGCTCAAGAAATGGATGAGATCTTGAAAATTATAAAAATGAGTGATTTCAAGATAGTGGAGAAGCTAGGGCAAACCCCTTCCAAGATCTCCATGCTATCTTTTCTGCTTTATTCCGATGCTCATGCCCGAGCATTAATAAAATTCTTAAAGAATGCTCATGTCCCTCATGAGACCACCACTAACCAGTTTTAAAATTGTGTGGCAAGCTTGACGGCCGATAATGGGTTGGGATTCTCAGATGCTGATCTGACACCACTTGGAAGAAACCATAACAAAGCTCTGCATGTTTTTGTTGAATGTAAGGGGATTTCTCTAGCACATGTTTTGGTTGACACTAGCTCTTCTTTAAACGTGCTACCCAATGATGCATTAGATCGGTTACACTATGAAGGACAAGTTTTGAAGCCGAGTGACATTATTGTGAGGGCTTTCGATGGGTACAAAAGGACGGTTCATGGAGAAGTGGATCTCCCGATCAAAGTGGGATCACAGGTTTTCAACTCTACTTTCTATATCATGGACATCCGTCCGGCTTAATCTTGTTTGCTGGGTCGCCCTTGGATTCATGGAGCAGGGGCAGTAACATCTACGCTTCACCAAAAGCTAAAATACCCAGTCAAGGGGAGGATCGTCACTGTTTGTTGTAAGGAGGAATTCATGGTAAGCCACCTCAATTCTTTCAAATACGTGGAGATGGATGGAGAATTTATAGAAACCCCATGTCAGGCTTTTGAAGTTGTTCCACATATGGTTGCTACTGCAAAAATTTCCTCTGACATGCCCAAACCTGATAAGGTTGTGCCAAAGATGGTTTCATTCAAGGATGCTTGTGCCGCAATCGAAGAAGGAAGCTGTGATACCTGGGGGCAACTCCCCGAGATCCCATTCAAAGCAGACAAATGTGGTTTGAGTTTTACTATCAAGGCTCATAAAGAAGTGAGGCGCACTCGAGTAGGAAAGCCCCCTCTCCGTATTGGTAATCATGAAGTAAACGCTGTGGAGGATTCTGATGATGAATGTGCATTTGAAAAATAGGTATACCCTACTACAACAGAGCTCAACAATTGGCACGCAAAGGACTTCGTTCCCATCTCTTTCATTGAGGAGTAATTACTTGTTTATTTCTTTCTATCATTTCAAGAGCCTTTTGTCTGTAATATTAAATAATGACTTTTAAGCCATATGCCTTGCCCGGGGCACTATGGTCCATTTGTTAAGGGTTTTATTTATGTTCATTTTATCATATGATCATTAAATATGAACCATTGGACTTTTGCATTCAAATTTTTGAGCTCATTATCTTTCTTCCTCTTTAATACACTTTTCAAATAGCCATGTATCTTACACACACACACACACACACACACACACACACACACACACACACACTCTTGCATGTCCTCATCCACTTCAGATCTCATTGCCAACGACTCTACTATTGCCACCTAGGATTTAGAACATCCAATTAACCAAGTCGAAGACGAAGGCGATGATGGTTATGAAATACCGGGAGAACTAGCCAGACTTCTATTGCAAGAGGAAAAAGCTATTCAGCCGCATGAAGAGTCAGTTGAAGTCATCAACCTAGGTACCGAGGCAGACAAGAAAGAGGTCAAGATCGGCGCCAACCTAGGAAGCAGTGTCAAAAGAAAATTGGTTCAGATGTTGCATGACTATGTGGAAGTGTTTGCTTGGTTGTGTGTAGATATTCCAGGGTTGGATACCGACATTGTAGTTCATCATCTGCCAACAAAGGAAGATTGTCCTCCTATCAAACAAAAAGTTTATCGCATGAGGCCTGACATGTCTGAAAAGATAAAAGCTGAAGTGATGAAACAATTCGACGCAGGATTCCTAGCAGTGACATCTTATCCCCAATGGGTTTCAAATGTGGTTCCAGTTCCAAAGGAAGACGGAAAAGTTTATATGTGCATAGATTACAAGGATCTGAATAGGGCAAGTCCCAAGGATGACTTCCCTCTACCTCATATTGATGACTTGGTTGATAACACCGCTTAACATAAAGTCTTCTCTTTCATGGATGGTTTCTCCGGCTATAATCAAATTAAGATGGCTCTCAAAGACATGGAAAAGACCACCTTTTTTACGCAATGGGGCACCTTTTGTTACAAGGTCATGCCATTAGGGTTAAAGAATGCAGGGGAAACATATCAAAGGGCTATGGTAGCTTTGTTTCATGATATGATGCATCATGAAATAGAGGTATATGTGGATGATATGATTGCAAGGTCATAAACTGAATAGGAGCATCTCAATCACCTATCCAAGCTATTCGAGAGGCTGAAAAAGTATAAGTTGAGGTTGAACCCTAATAATTGCACATTCGGAGTAAGATCTGGAAAACTTCTAGGTTTTATCGTCAGTGGTAAAGGCATCGAAGTCGATCCTGCAAAGGTAAAAGCCATTCACGAAATTCCAGTCCCCCATTCTGAAAAGGAGGTTAGAGGATTCTTGGGTCGTCTTAACTACATCGCCCGCTTCATATCTCACTTAACTGCTACTTGTGAGCCAATCTTCAAACTCTTGAAGAAAGATCAAGTAGTCAGATGGAATGATGAATGTCAAGCTGCCTTCGACAAAATCAAGGAATATCTGCAAGAACCTCCTATCCTCATGCCTCCAGTTGAATGAAGACCCTTGATCATGTACTTGACAGTGCTAGAGAATTCTATGGGGTGCGTGTTGGGCCAACATGACGAGTCTGGCCGAAAAGTGCATGCTATATACTACCTGAGCAAAAAGTTTACCGACTGTGAAACCAGATATTCACTGCTCGAGAAAACTTGTTGCGCTCTGGCATGGGCTTCTCTCTGGCTAAGACAATATATGTTGACTCATACCACTCTATTGATTTCTAAGATGGACCCTATCAAGTACATATTCGAGAAACCTGCTCTTTCCGAACGGAAAGCTAGATGGAAGATGATTTTGAATAAATACGACATTCAATACACAACACAAAAGGCCATCAAAGGAAGCATATTGGCAGATCATTTGGCCCATCAAGCTGTTGATGATTATCAGTCTATGAACTTTGACTTCCCGGATGAGAATATCATGCTAGTGATTGACTGCGTGAAACCTGGACCGTATGATGGACCTGAACAAGGATCCTGATGGACTATGGTCTTCGATGGGGCTTCCAACACTTTGGGTAATGGAATTGACGTTGTAATCATATCTCCTGAAGGTTGCCACACCCCTTTCACTACCAGACTGTGCTTCAATTGTACAAATAACTTGGCTGAATATGAGGCATGCATTTTGGGTCTGAAGGCTGCCATTGATTTAAGGATCAAGCATCTGAATGTATTCGGAGATTCTGCTATTGTGATTAGCCAAGTAAAGGGAGATTGGGACACTAAGCATCCTAATATCATTCCTTAATAGGAGCTTGTGCTATCTTTGATTCCTTACTTTGAAGAAATCACCTTTGAACATTTTCCTAGGGAAGAAAATCAGTTAGCCGATGCTTTGGCCAAAATGTCTTCTATGTTCAAGGTCAAATGGGAAAACGAAGCTCCTATGATTACAAGTGAGAGATTAGATGAACCTGCGCACATTTATGAGATTGACACTGACGCCAAGAAGCCATGGTACCAGGAGGTGAAGAGATACCTTGAAGCACAAGAGTACCCCGAAGGAGCATCCATCAATGATAAAAAGTTCTTACGAAGATTCTCAGCCAAATTCTTCCTAAGCAATGGAATCCTGTACAAACGCAACCATGATTCTACTCTACTCCGATGTGTGGACAAGAAGGAGGCAGAGGAAATTATGGAAGGCATGCATGATGGTCTCTTTGGACTCACTCTAGCGGACATACTATGGCCAAGAAAATCCTGAGAGTTGGTTACTATTGG
Source organism: Vicia faba (assembly GCA_948472305.1). NCBI lineage: Eukaryota > Viridiplantae > Streptophyta > Magnoliopsida > Fabales > Fabaceae > Vicia > Vicia faba. The sequence continues at coordinate 727,745,283 of OX451741.1, read as the reverse complement.
TCAATAATGGAGACTGATTTCCATCACCACTTAAGGAATTGCCACAAATTCCAAATCTATGCTGACAAGGTCCATGTGCCTCTTATTCCTCTAAATGTCATGACCGCTCTGTGGCTGTTTGCAATGTGGAGCATTGACATGATTGGAGAGATCAAACCTACTGCTTCCAATGGACATCGCTTCATTCTGGTCGCTATCGACTATTTCACCAAATGGGTCGAAGCTGCCTCATTTTCCTCAGTCACAAAGAATGTTGTAGCCAAATTTATCAAACATAACCTCATATGCCGCTATGGTTTCCCCAAAAGGATCATCACTAACAATGGGACCAATCTCAACAATGCTATGATTATGGAACTTTGCATGCAGTTCAAAATCAAGCATCACAATTCTTCTCCTTATAGACCTAAAATGAATGGCGTAGTGGAAGCAACCAACAAAAACATTAAGAAGATTATGCAGAAGATGGTAGTGACCTACAAAGATTTGCATGAGATGTTACCGTTTTCTCTTCACGGCTACCGTACTTCAGCTCGGACATCAACTGGGGCAACTCCCTTTTCTTTGGTGTATGGCATGGAAGCTGTCCTGCCAGTGGAAGTTCAGATTCCCTCCCTAAGGATTATGAATGAAGCAGGCCTAGGCAAAGACGAATGGATTCAGACAAGATTGAATCATTTGAACTTAATCAATGAAAAGCGACTGGTTGTCGTTTGTCATGGTCAGATGTACCAGAAGCGTATGGTCAAAGCTTTTAACAAAAAGATCAGGCCTCGAATATATCAAGATGGTGACTTGGTAATAAAGCGCACCATTCTTCCACAAGGCGACCCCATAGGCAAATGGACTCCCACTTACGAAGGGTCATTTGTTGTCAAGAGAGTCTTCTCTGGTGGTGCCATGATGCTGACCACTATGGACGATGAAGATTTTCCACATCCTGTGAACGCGGACATAGTCAAAAAATACTACGCATAAGAGACCCGCTAGGTTGACACACCTAGGCAAGATAAGGGCATCCCGACAAACCAAAGGTTTGGGCAAAAATTAGGGATATATGCAAAAGATTGTACACTCGGCAAGTCGAAAACCTGAAAGGGTGATTTGGGAAAAAATGGGTATCCTGGTGGGATGAAAACCCAAAAGGGCGGTCCAGGAAAAAATTAAGGATTGAAAGCGTATGACTATCTTCCCGTGGAAGCACCACCATCGACGTTATTACCAAGGTCCGAGTTCAAACGGTCCAAGGTCAATCCTATCAACTTCTGTCAATGGAAAGGGACGTTCGAAGACATTGGGGAAATAGTATAGTTAGAACGCAATGAGATCACTTCCACATGGCTATTATCTTTGTTTTCAATTTTGTTTTCCTTCCGATGATTTCCTCTTACTAGGATCTCCGTCTCTTTGTACAAAAACACATATTCATGGGCAAAACATCAATACAAATATACTTTGAAGTGTAAAATTTTTTGTTTTTGTTTTGAGTGCAAAGATGTCCAATGACTAATATTGAACGAACATATGCATATGAACATAATTAAAATGTTTAGCAAATTTGTGCCACCAAGCAGCAACAAGCATATGTTTAATGCAGTTGAGATATCCCCACAGAGTTATCTCATTAGAATTATCCCCACAGAGCCTGTTACAATAAACCTTGGCCCCAACAGAGTTGTCCACAAAGTTGGATTTATGGAAACCTCGGTCAGAGTCTCAATCTCTCGACAACCCTCTCCCCAGCTTGAGTTTACCTCTCAGACTATTACAAATCAGAGGACCGCAACTTCTAATCCCCAGTGAAGTTGCCAACAAGGTCATTTCTATCTCCAAAAGTTAATGTGAAGCCTGGCCCCGACCAGATACTAGTTCAACATCATCCTACTCTCAACTTACCGTGAAGACTGGACCCGACCAGATAACAATTTGAGTTATTGAAAACTAGACCCGACCAGATAACAACAAATCTCAATTTTAAGTTACTAAAGCCTAGACCCGACCAAGTAATGGTTAACTTCTCAAGATACTAAAGCCTGGACCCGACTAGATAATGGTTAACTTCTCAAGATACTAAAGCCTGGACCCGGCCAGATAATAGTTTTTACTTCTCAAAATGCTATGAAGCCTGGACCGGACCAGATAATAGTTTTAATTTCTAAAGACACTACGAAGCCTAGACCCGACCAGATAATAGTTTAACTCTTCGAGATATTAAAAAAACTGGACACCACCAGAAAAGGGTTTAACTTCTTTTCCCCAGTAGAGTTTTCCTCTACCCTCAACAAGTTACTGTGAAGCCTGGATCTGACCAGATATCAGTTCAACTTCATCACTTCAGCAATTTACTGTGAAGCTTGGACCCGACCAGATATCATTTCAACTTCATCATTTCAGCAAGTTACTGTAAAGCCTGGACCCGACCAGATATCAGTTCAACTTCAACTTTTCAAGTAAATTATTGTGACGCCTGGAATCCGACCACATAACAATTAACTTCATCCACCTTAGAAATCTGTGAAACTTGGAATCCGACCAGATAGCAGTTTAATATCGGTAAGTTGCTGCGAAGCCTGGAAGTCGACCAGATAACAATTTAACTTCATTATCCCAAGTAATTTTCTGCGATGCCTGGACCCGACCAGATAACAGTTAATTTAATCTTCCCTAGTAAGTCACTGTGAAGCCTAGAACCCGACCAGATAACAGTTCAACTTCAAGTAATTTTCTGTGAAGCCTAGAATACGACCAGATAACAATTTAATTCACATCTTCCCCTGCAAGTCACTGTGAATCCTGGAATACGACCAGATAACAATCAACTTCATTATCCTCAACAAATTGTTGCCAAGCCTGGATTTCGACCAGATAACAACCAACTTTTGATGCTCTTCAATTAGGAATAATTCCCCAGTAGATCATTGAATAACCAAAACTCCTAAACTCTTTTTCCCAAGAAAAGATCAACACTCTCCACAGAGTCTTCTTAAACAAGCCAATATTCCCCAGCAGAGTTTCTCCTCAAACAAAAGAACAGGAATCCCCAGCAGAAACAGTCTAAACAAAGTTGAACATGCACATACTCTCCAACAACAGTTCGGGATTCAGTCTCCCAAGGTTCCCCAGCATGTTGTCAAGGATTTATTTTCCTTAAGAAAGACGCGCTGCAATAAATGCATCACATTCATAAACCATAACGCATACATGACAAATGCATACAACATAATCTCATTTATTTTGAATACATCATTATGCCATGCATACATCTGCATGCAACTAATCATCTTCCTTGCAGGAAAATCAATAAGCAAAAGATATCCATTATTTCAGTATAAATCAACCAAAATATTTATCCTGATACCCTCCCCAGTCGCTCTGGATGGCATCTTCAAGCCCATTCCCTACACAGTTAACTAACACATCATCGAGTGCAAATTTCTGGGCACTTTAGTGTTCAATCATCTTCCACCTGCAATTCACGAATGGCAGACTCGCCAATCTAACTCCTCAGGTTTAAGATGATTGAACAGGGGCAGCTGTTGTATCCCAAAATATATCCTCTCATTTATCAAGAATTTTTTCACAAGATCTTCCATGACATCAAGTTTTCAGTACTGATATATCAATTTAGGCTAGGATTTGGAACAAGGGTAAAATGGTCAAAATGCACACTGAAAAGTCAAACTTTGACTTTTGGATTAAAATCAAGTTTCAAGATTCATATTTCATCAAGACATGTTAGAATATGAAGTTTGTTTCATCAATAAGGTCAAAAGTAAAAATTACTTTGGAAAAGTCAAAATTCTAAGCACTTAGAAAATTTTCTCTGTTAAGAAAAGATTATAAGTTCAGAACTTCTGGCCAGATTTTCATCATGATGCAAATTGATTCAGGAAGAATATCTGACACAAGAGTTGTAGATCTAAATGAAATCTAAAACATTGCCGAATAGAACTTCTTCTAGAAATGTTGGGATTTCAACTTATACATCCTTGAAGGCACATTCATGAAGCTAAAGTACTTAGTAAATTTTGGGCATTTCCAAAAAATAATTTGGTTAGAACTTCTGGGCCAGTTTTCACGTAGGTTCAATCAGAGTTTGCAAGAGTAATTCAAAGAAGGTCTACAAAGCATATTACAAGATTTCTGAAAAGTCTGAGAACTCCTCCAGATCATGTTGGAACAGGGAGATTTAAAGATCAGAAGTTGGACATTTGTTCTTAATTTAAGTTACGTTTATACTGAACTTCTTATCCAGATTCAATTTTTTTGCACAATCTCATGTTGCAGGTTTTCCTGTTTGTTAAATCTCATCATCATTTAATGCTCACATCCACTTTTGAGTCTTTATCCAAAGGATCTTCCCACGTGTGGCATAGAAGTACCACTGCTGTCATTGGAAAGTAAACTTTTGTACAAAGTTTATGGTGGGCCCATACCTTACTTTTGCTTATGAGGGTACTTTTCCATAAATCCTGCTTACAAATTCAGATTAGGCACGGCTAAAGCTGCTAACCATTCTATTTTGCCTTGAAACATGCTTGTCCAAACTTGCTTCAAGAACAAGTCAGCGCCATAACATATGATGGTTGTACTCTTGACTTCTCCATGCTTATAAATCCTTTTCCTATAAATTAAACTTCATTTGAAAATATTAAAGAGGTCGAAGATATTAAAAAAGCCTTGAAATCTTGCTGAAAATTCCAAGAACCTGAAACTGCAGCCCAAACACAAAACCTGCTAATTTCTGGTTTTTACATTCAAACTTTATTCTTTCTTGTGTGTTCCTTGACCAAACCATCCATGCAGTTTTCTAGAATACATATAAAATATTTCCCAACTTCTGTTTTCAAACTGTAAAACATTATTCACCACTCTCGGTTTAAAAAAAAAACAGAATTTTGCACCTTGACTGCACCAGAACTTTCCCATCATTTATAGCTCAAGCTAAGAATTGCTTCAGCTTTTTGAGAACTTGAGGAAGCTGATCAGAATATCACAGCAATCTGAACCAAGCTCTTAGTTCATAGAACAATTTACAGCTAAAAGGTAAGTTTCTTTTAACCTTTATCTCATTACTTAGACATTTTTAGGCTTGCATCTTTAAAGATACAATGTAGATATCATGGCTCTGATTCTGTACATATTTATAGATTTCATTTATATGTCCTAAGTAGATAGAATTTCAGATCAGAACTTCATGAGGAAATTAGGGTTCATAATTAGGATTAGCAAAATTCATGTTTGTTGTTGGTTTATAGTTTTGATGTTTTGTACTTCTGAAACCATGATAGAATTTGACATAACTACTATGTTTGCATTTTCCATTTTTGTTGAGAAATGACTAAGTTGCAGATACTCTGGTTGGCATGGAGAGGGAGACGAAGTTCATCTTCTGAACTTACTTTGTAATATATGTTTATGTTTTTGCTTCTAATACCAGATGTATAGCCACCCCAGTGGTAGAGAGCGTGCGCATAAGACATTAGTATCAAGGGTCCTGAGTTCTAGCCCCAGAAACACCTTTTTATGTTTATTTCCTGACATTTTTACCCCATTATTTGTCAAACAATAACCTTGGACCAGAACTTCTAGATAAACCCCCTCCCATTTGTTTGTCAAAATAGTGATCATAGACCCGAACTTCTAGATTTTCCCATCCAACAACATTGAGCCCTCATTTTCCCATTATCAGAACCTCTAGGTTTCCAGTTGCATTAGAACTTCTAGGCTCTCTCAAACAACTAGAAATTCTGACTTGTCAGTGACATTAGAACTTCTAGATTCCCAGCTGCACTAGAACTTCTAGACTCCCTCGGCAATCAGAACTTATAGGGTTTCCTTTGTTTCCAGTAACCCCAGAACTTTAATTAGTCCGGATCCAGAGCTTTTGGCTTTTCCTGTTTCTTCTAATGTTTGTTTTCTGATTTGCAGCGTACCTGAATCAGAATTTTTGTTCTCTATTATTTCAACAACGTGCTGATTCTGATTCTTATTCTCTTATTATTTTTATCATCATTTTATTTTCATTAATCAAAAACACCAAAAATATTTTATATATACTTTACTTTATTTCTTTTAAAACTAAAAGACTAAAATATTTTCTTAAACAAATTTATTTCTTCTCCTAACAAAAAAATAAAACATATCCATTTCAATTCTTGTACATTATTTCAATATGGCTGTAATAGATGATTAGGACTTTAATTTCTTGCAATCCCCATTTGTAAATTTGAACACCCCATCCCCATAATGTTTGTAATAGCGTAGAATATTTATTTTCCGCAATTTATCTCTTTCATATAAATGCTAGTAAAGAGGATTTGTATGGGAAGATAAAATCAACAAGTAGACAATCCCTAATCAAAGACTAAATGCATGCAAATCAAGCACACTATTCACACATGTACCTCTAGGGTTAACCCCACTTGTTGCCTAAAAATGACCATGTTATGCATGTGAGACATCTTAGCAAAACAATAAAAAATACAAGACCATAGTCCCTCGATGACGCTTCAAATGTTGTCTTTCAAATGATCTTAGTTCCTCAAGAGAAATGCTAAGATATCTCAGAACATTTCTATCATGACTATACGATGACCCACGCCCGTCCCTTTACATCCAAAGATAAAGCTTCTTACCAATCAATGGTAAGATAACTACATTTAAAGGAGGAGGAGAAGAACAAAGACTTTTGAGTAGGTAGAAACGTTCTTAGTTGCTTGCTCATTTTCAAAATAAACATATTTCCAAACACGCACCAAACACTTTCAAAACATGAAATATTTTTAAAAGTCCAACACTTTGTATACATTCTTATAGAGATGAGAATCATTACAAAGTTTGCCTAAACGAAGGCGCTTTTTGAAAATACTTTCAAAAACCACCACAAAACACATTTTTAAACAAAGCAAGTGATCTAGAAAGCAACTAAGAGCCCATAGATAATTATGGATGAATAGGGTGCTAACACCTTCCCCTTTCATAATCTACCCCCCGAACTCAAGAAAATAATCTCAAAGGTCTTTCCTGTTCTTTTCACCCTTTCCTTTATTTGGATAAAAGAAAAGTCAATAGCGACTCTTGCTATCCGCAACAATTACGATCAAACGCAAAACATCCCAAGTCAGTTCTTCAACCGTGTTACATATAGACTCCGGGAGGAGTGTAGTTACCCATTCCTTCTTATCGATCCGAGAAAGGAGTATGAAGTATGTGTTGTCAACAACTTGAAGATTTTTGGACTTCTTTCGGATCCTTTCTTGGTTCGGAGGTTTTATGCGAGGCCTCCTCCAACATGATGTTGTTTTTTGGAATCACAATGGGCAGACACTACTTGATACAAGTTAATCTGTCTCAAAGGTCTAAGAATTTTGTTGTTGTAACTTCTGGTACATGTTCTTCAACAACTCATTAGCTCCTTGTTGGCCAAGATTATCCGTTTAGAGTTGGAAGTTAGGAACTTCTTCACGTCCGACCACAACAGGCAGTAACATAAATTTGAAGGAAAATTCGCCTAAATGGAATTGTGCAACAGATCTGATGAACTGAAGAAGTTGGAAAACTTTTGAATCTTCCCTAGGTTGGACAAGGTTTAGCAGTGGAGAAACAAATGGAGTCGTTGTCAAGACTTGATCACCAATCACTCTAGAAGGAAGAGGCAGAGGAGTCCTAGCTGCTTTGGCGACGACAGTTGCTTGCCGTTGAATGGAGGAATAAGTGGCATTGAAGCTGCCATCATCTAGTGTGTGAGATGGAAATAATTTTATTCCAAACTTGAAGGAATTGGTCTAGAGACAAAGTTTTGTGCTTCTGTCGAAGGAGATCTGGATCTTATTCAGTTGAATTGAGAAGCGACGAATTATCGAAATCGTAGAAATTCAAAGTCGATTTTCGTAGACAACAATGTTTTGTTGTGGAACTGTATAATGATCAGAAAAGTTGAATTTACAGTGAGTTGTGGTGGTTCAAGACATCTGATGTAGTGAAATGACGGTTGACCTACAAGGTTAATAATCCAACACTAAAGAATGAAAATAAAATTTGAATAATACGTAGAGAATTGTGTGTTTCCACTTTTAAATAAGATAAATGATTGATAACTGCATATGTGTGGGATGCGGTTGACCATTGAATTGATCATGCGAGGTTAAATAATAATTTCGTTAAGAGATATTCTATAAAAGTAGAGGGAAAAATGGAGTTGTAAACCCTTTTGGTGATAACCATATATTTTGTTTCTAAACTTTATTTATTGGGGCTTGCGGCAAGTCCTGAATATAATTTTTTTATATTCTTTAACCATTGGACTAATTGAGTGAAAAAAACATTGGACTAATGAAGTATTACACGAGATAAAGCTGGTCCACTTGTATATTCCTCCGATCATGCAAATCTTTCTGTCCTAAATATGTCTAAATCAAAAACACCGATTTGCTGGCCGTTTCTGTGTTTTCTTTTTCTCCATATATATCTTCCAACTGTTTCAGTGTGTACTCTCATTTGCACATGCAATGCTGTTCCACACTCTGCATTTGATAACCCTACACACAACCATTATTGTTACTAACTGTTTCTCTTCTTACTTAGGTTCCACTCTATTATCCTATGGTTCCCTGTCCTTGTATTCAAAGACTCGAGGCAGGTCCCATGCATGCTCTTTGTTGAATATTGAAATGAAAACTGAAGCGCGGGACCACAAAATTTCAAGTAATAATACGTTGAATAGGCAACCATAAATAAGAAAAGATAACTTGATTGATGAGTCAACATCTACGAAATTTTGTTTATGCAAAAACTAGGAAAGAGTTAGTTATATTGTAACCGTGCATTCCAATTCCCTGCAAGCTTGCATTAGTACTAGGCTATACACTGGCCCATCGTTGAATTTACATAAAGAAAGGACGTCATTTTCTTGAACGCAATAAATTCATCTATTGCTACAATTATTAATTTCTTTGAATCACACACTCATTTTATCAAATTTACTGGAAAACGTGATTCTAAAGTGTTGGTTGACATGGTTTTAAGGAGATGTAATATTAATAGAACAAGTTCTATGTTGATTCGGCATTTTAATACTTTATGAATAGGCTTTGACAACTTCATGTTATCCATATTATAGGCCTAGTTTTGACCAATTACAAAACTGATTTTGTTTCTTTCAGTTTTTGGTTATTCCATATCAGTAAATTTGGCCGATATGTTACAAATTGGACCAACAATTGAGTCATTTTTGAATTAATATATTGCTCACTATCGTCCATGTAAAAGGACGGTCCCTTACTTAAGGCACCAGATCATATGGGGATAAGACTAACCGTCCACACGGTATAAAGTCCAACCCATACCATTTTAAATATTCTCTCATTCATGCACTCAAACTACTGTGGCACTCATCCAATGATTTAAACATTATAATGTTAACCTTTCATATTCACCTTCATTCTACCGTACCGAAGCTCACTTCACTGCATCATTACTCAAGTCCATCAGCTTCTCTGATCCCAATGTCACATATCATTACTGCAATCTCGATTCGAAGAAGGCGATGATGTTCGATTCACCTGTTGAAGTCACCCTAAATCTATCAACTCCAAGATCATGCCTTTATCTTGTTGTCTCTCTGATTGATGGTGGTCGCTTATGAAGGACAGGGAGCATGAAAAACATCCATCGCGAAAGCTCTTCAAGACCACTAGGGGAAATGATGATGCAGGAAAAAGACCGACATATTTTAGGGTTTCAAGACCGCAAGAAAGTGGATTGAGTTCCCAGCATGACAATTCTACTAGTCGTAACTTCCACGATAGCGAACCACTCAGTGTCAGAACTCCTCATCAACGAATGGAGTTCTTGTGAAATTATGTATCGCGGCCCTTCGGTAGATTAGGACTTCACGAGCGGGATCTTATGCCATATGAAGACGTGGATCTCTTAGCCTTTAATAACTCTTCTACTCACTCGTTCGGGACCGTAGAACTTTCCGTCAGAGAAGGAAGTGACTAAAGGACTGTGACCACATGTTTCTTGGTAATCCTCAATGAGAACGAGTAAAACTTTGTCTTAGAGAAACTGGTTGTCATTTCATATGATCTGCGAGGAATTTTCCTGATACATCAAACTATACTCAAGAAACCCTTAGTAACCATGATGTCTTCTGAGAAGAAGAAGACTTGGAGGACTATCATTAGCTTGTCGACCTCGACGTATGAGAAAATAAAACCCTACAAGATGATGAGCTTGACTCTTCTTTGGGACTCAAAGCAAAGACATTGAGGTTGATTCTAGACGACATCTTTGAAGTTATACAGCTTGACATAATCTAAAGAGTTCGGTCTCAATAGGGGCTAATATGTCGTTCATGGTCAAGACATGGCTCGTTGAAAGCCTTAAAGGTAATGTTTATTTGCTTAAATTTCTTCTAATAAGATGCTTGATCTAATAAGATGCTTGATCGTTTGTCGCGCACATATCAAACGAGTAATTTTAAAACTGTAATTTAGGATAATGACAACTCGAGTATCGTTCTCAAGAATTTTTATATTATTATTATTATTATTATTATTATTATTATTATTATTATTAACCTATTAAAATCAATTTGGGAGGAGGGTTTATGGTTTAAGGATTGAATTAGAAAAAAAGAGCAAATAAGTGATTAGAATAAACGATTATTAAATAAGTTAATCTACTGATTCGACTTTCAATTTATCATTGGTTATTACAATTCCAATTCCTATTCAATTGTAATATTGACGAAACAAGCTTCGAAAATACTACACGAGTTATGTTCCTAATCACGGAATTAAGCAAACGATTCACTAAATTAAGCAAATGGTTATAGACAGCGCGAATTAACCAAAAAACTAAGTTAAACGTGATTAAAGTAAGGAACATGCACAAACGAATTAAGAAAATGAAAAACATAGAACAAAATATAAAGGAACTAAATTAAATTGAAAATAATAATAGCCTCAAAGTTTTGCGAAATTCGAATTAGGCAAATTAGCCCTTAGGATTAGTTCTCCATAATCGATTCATACAAAGTTGTATTTTCTTAGGAACAATGTGTAAAAAAAACTAGAGTATTGCATCTTATTTACTTTTAACAAAAGAAGGATTGCACTACTAATTCAAACCGGGTCGGAAAACATAAACCTGACCCAAAACAAATTATTTTCTAAAGTCTGAAACTTCAACGAATCATGTGAGACTTCTGCACCCCGAATCAACTTTTGACTTTAACATGAAAGTTGTAGCCCCTTTTCTTAGATTTTTAACACATATCAAAACGCACAAAACGACACCAGGTAGGTCCAATTATGATCCCCACAGTTAACAGGTATCAAATAACCGCTTAAGCTGAAAACAACATACGAAAATAGATTAAAGACAAATAAAAACTTAATTCTAAACACATAATATAATAGTAAAATAAACAAAACAAATTAGGAAAATTCCTAAGCACAATTATATAAGAATGTGCATCAAAATGCACTGATCAAATTATCTCACATTTGAACTTTTGCATTCCGAGCAAAATGATAACTTCAAAAAGACAAAATTCAAAACAAAAACAAAACAGAGCATGTATTTCCAAAAGTATTCAAGACACAAGATACAAGAAGAATTCTAAGTCTAAGCTTCAAGAATATGATGTTATTGGATAACTCTTTGTAACATTCAAAGCAAATTGGAAAAAACAGATTACCAAAAAGTACATCAAAAGTAGCAAGATCCTCATAGGGTAAAATTCACACAACACTCAAGTGTTTAAGTTAACTATTAGGGATGTCAAATTGAATCTGTTAACAGAGATTATCTGGTCGGAGCACCGAGATTGGAGATTTTCCCCCCGTGGAGATGGAGATGGAGGGAAAAGTTTCCCTGATGACACTTTAGGGCAGAGATTGAGAAAGTACACTACACCCCGTGAATTCCCCGATTCTAACCATATTATTTAAATTTTATATTTTGTATATTATATACTATATAACTATATAATTTTACAAAAAAATATTAATGTATTATAAAATGAAGTGTCATTAGCGGATAATTTAATTTTTATGTTTTATTGTATAATGTATTGTTTCACTACCCAAGTATCCAACCCTAGAAAAGTGCACCCAATACATAGAATATACACACTGTCTCCTCATTTTATTTTCTCAATTATCTATGTCTCCTCCAAAAATTGACAGTTGTCTCTACACTTCTTAGAAAAGATACCGCTTTTAACATGCTACTTAGGGAGCACACAGAAGCAACAATGTCATAACTGGACATGTAATATATCATGTAGGAGATCCTTTATCAAATCTTAATTACAGGAAAGGAAAGAATCCAACAATTGAGCAAGAGCTTTACAATATTACAATCTCTGCCTGATCACAGTCTGGTTAGGGAAAAGAATCGCACTCAACGAGAGAAATGTGAATCAAGACTTAACTGGAGAATATGGAATCACAAAACCAACACCACATAATAACTTGGAGGAAATCCACAATCTAATTAACAACTGTATAGGAAACTATGCACGCATCTGCAAGAGTAACCAGAGGAGGCTCCTTGAAAAGGAGAAAATTTCATGCTTTGGAAATCATTCGTCCTTGGAACAACTGCTTTTGTTCCTTTGATTCACAAAATCGAAGTAAAAAATTTCGCAAATTTTTCAAAAACATTTTTTATTATTTAAGTCTTTTTGTTTTAAAAATTTACTATTAATAATAAATGAAAATTTTGCAAGCAGAATAAAATAGAAATTGCAAAGAATTGGATAAAAGTTCAAACTTTATTAATAGAATGGTAGTCCGCAAATGGCGGGACTCCATAGATGATACAAAGTTTGAAAAATGGTAAATATATGGAAAGATACATTGAAATACAATAACCACTATTCTCCCTAACAACTTTGAATTCCTGTGTTTGGGCTTCAATTGAAGGAAGATTTTTGCTTTAACGATCAATTCGTTCCTGATGTAGTTACTTGCCAAGAATCCCTAACTTTTGCTTAGATCGCCCTTTCGGATTTTCAATCTACCGGGATGATTTAATTTGTTTATGTCTCTAACTTTTGCCTAGACCGTCCTTCTAGGTTTTCAGCCCACCGATACGCTAATTTTTTTCCTAAGTTGCCCTTTTGGGTTTTCAACTTAGCGATTTGTTCTTTTATTTCGTTAGGTGAAGTATTTATTAACTGCACCAACATTCCCAGAATGTGGGAACTCCTCACCATCTATAGTTTCAAGAATTAATGCACCGCCAGAGAAGGCTTTCTTGACAACATATGAGCCTTCATAATTAAGAGTCCATTTGCCCTAAGAATTAACATTAAAATACATGTTCTTTCTGAGCAGAGGTCGCCCTCTCTGAATTCACGAGGTCTAAATTTATTATCAAAAGCTTTCTTCATTCTTTTTTGATATAATTGACCATGAAACACAGCAGTCATTCTCTTCTCTTCAATCAAATTCAGTTGGTCAAACCTGTTTCGAACCCATTCAGCCTCTGACAATTTGGTTTCCATGATTACACATAAGGAGGGAATCTCAACATTGACGGGGAGCACTGCTTCCATTCCATAAACAAAAGATAAAAATGGTTAACCATTGTTGTACCCCAAAATTTTTCCTCTCATTTCTCAAGACATTTCCTCACAAGGATTTTCAAAAGTTCAAATTTGCACAAGTACAATTGGATTTTTAATTCCCTTGTAATTTCTATGGATCATATTGGATTTCCAAGCATCAGGTCAAAGAGGAAACCATTGAAAGAGCAAAGTAGACAAATTTGAGTTTTTGACAAAATTGAAGAAAAACAAGTTTGCTTCGATTCATGCTTAACTTCGACTGAACTCTCCCCTACATGCAAGCTTCGAATGAGTATTTGTTTCCCTTTGAAATAACCACCTTTGATTCAGGAGGCAAGGGCCTCCTGTTAGCTTCCTTCGATTCAGGAGGCAAAGACCTCCTTATTGGCTTCCTTCGATTGCACCTTTTACCTCCTTTTGGCATCCTTCGATTACACAATTTATCTGCTGCATACATCCTTTACCTCCTGCATGCATCTTTCGTTTGGACATATGGCCCTCCCTTGATGCATGCCTCGTTTGGGAATTTTTACTTCCTGCATGCCTCTTTTGTTTAGGCATGTGGCCCTCCCTTGATGCACGCCTCGTTTGGGTATTTAGACGTCCTGCACGCGTCTTTCGTTTGGGCATGTGGCCCCCTTAAATACAAGCTTTGGTTGCTTTCTTCGTATGAGTTTGTGGTTTCCTTCGAGTGCAAGTTTGGGTTACATCTTTTATTTGTCCACATGACCCCTTGCAGGCAAGTTTGAGTGGGCAGTGGTTCTTCATGCAAGCTTTCGTTTGAGCAAAGGCTCTTTGCATGTTTGTTTGGAGTCATAAAGCAATAGCCTCCTAAATCTTTCCTTCAATTCAGAGGCTATTTGCCCATTGCATTATTCCTTCGACTCACAAAAACCAAGTCTCCCTTTAGGCCAGAATGCACAAGGCAAAAAGATCCCATATGGTTGGCATTCACAAGGCAATGGTGCCCACAAAGCATTGGCTACTTTCACACTAGTTTCGACTGGGTAGTATCTCCCTTAGAAACAGTTTGTTTCGACACACACAATTTTTGCGCTATGACCCTCACAACTGGCACATTCGAAGGAACATATAAAAGGCCTATTCGAAAGACACCTATTTGGGCCCCTTCAAAGGATACACATGAGCCATTCGAAGAACACTTTGATTTGAAAGGAAATGTTGTTGTCTGAAAAGGAGTCTGGCTTGGGGGCAAAAAAAAAAAGGTTGAGATGTCCAAAGATACTTGCTGGCCAGAGTCCCATGTGATGCCATGTTCAGGCCTGATACACTGGCCATAACACTCCAAAACTGTTGCAGAACAGTCCTGCAACACTTCCCTTATTCTTGCACCAATTTGGCATACGAATACTGCCCCTCGAAAGCTATAAGAGCAACATGAGCCTCCACCACACATCTTAAAGGCCCCTGGATAGTTGCAAAAAAAACTCTTCTTTAGAGAAAGTGATCAATTTCTCAAAACTCTCAAACACTATCCAATGTTTTTTTTTCAAATATTCCTAACACTCCTAAAAAATTCAGACCCCTTCATACACTAAGTGAAACCTTCGATTCACTCCTCAAGTTTCCAGATAACTAACCTTCGACCCATTCCCCAATTGCAATATAATAGTCTTTGATTCACTCCCTTACTTGTTATAGAGTAACCTTCGATTCACTCTGTAGCGGTAGAAATGTTTAAGACTAAGCCTTTGGATTGACTAGACTTATACAAATCAAAATAAAAATCGCCACCGCGATTTATTGTTTCCAAAGGAATGGGAAAAGAGCGAATAACCCAAAAAAGAGGGGGAAAGATTCAAGGTAAGGGGGTTGGTTATGCAAAGGGAAGGTATTAGCACCCTAAACATCTATGGTACTCCGTAGGAACCTCTTTGTAAAATCTGTATATTTTTGTTATGAAAAATGTTGTATAAAAAATGGATGGTGGAGGTGAGAAAAGAAATATATTTTTTTATGATTTTTGCACCCGCCGTGGTTGTGAACCTTTAGTGCCTACGTACCAACTTTTCGTGCAATAGGGGATCAGGGTACACGTAGTTCCTCTTTTTAAAATTTCAAAACACAAATGTGTTGGTTAATTTTATGAGATAAAACATCATCGTCATTGTCCGTGTGAAAAACATACTTACTACCCACAATCATGAGAAAGGAGAATTTACATCATCTCAAAGTGGAGGATATGGCTTGGATTTTAAAATCAACAATGCCTCACTCAACACCCAAGTGGAAAATATCTCTATTCACTACATATTGTAGAAGTATAGTTGTTTGCATCACTACAAGGATTGACAAGAGTTCAATCTTTTAAGAAAAGTTTAAAGGTAAAAGCCAAAGTGGAAAAAATGGTTTGAAATGAGATTGATTGACTTTTAGTCTTTTCACAAAAAGGATGTCAAAGTATTATTAAGTTTATTAAAGTTTATTTATGAAAATATTTGAAAATGCATGGACCTAAGTTCAAGTTTATTATGAAAGTGATTCAAGTTTAAAACAACAAAGTGTTTTCAAAAGGAGGAAGACAATTTTTGAAATTAAAGAAGATATGAGGAGAAGAAGAGGCTGTCCTAAAGCATAAGGTAAAAGCTAGGGATAAGAACCATCTAACCAACAAGAAGCCAATACTTGACACTATGCCAAGATAGAATTCCCATTCTTTGGATTGAAACAAAACAAGCCAAAATACTAGAGCTCTTGAGAGAACCAAACTTCAAGTGTATTAAGTCTTCAGAAAAATTGGGCAGAGTAACGGCTGTATACGAGTGAATTCCAGATTACAAACAAAAGGTGTAATCACAATAACCTGCACACAAAACAAACAACCAACCCAATGTCTTGAGGTAAACCTCAAGAGCTCCAGACAAAATAATTAGATAAGGTCACAAGGTCTCGAATCATAGGCCAAGGTTTCTAATCCTAAGTCTAAGAAGTCCAATGCTTCATAATGCCAACGATAGTAACCAAATAGTCCAAGTATCATTAAGGATTTTATGGTTCATATTGATTATTAAGTATCTTAAGAAAAGAAAAAAAAACTTAAGTGAGCAAAATAAAAATGACAAGAAAGTAAATGCTCAAATGAGTAAAGATGAAAATGGCATGAAATTTAAATGCTAAAAGTAAATAGTGCATAAAAATAAAAAGGGCATATAATAAATATACAGGATAAAGTCAATTATTAGTGATTAGTGGTTAGTTGGATGATCATCTTAAAACTTGCATTTGGAACTCATTAGAGGATTGGTAGAACCAAAGCCTCCACACAACAAGTTGCATTTGCTTTTTGTCAAGTATATCATCCATTTGGAATCCTTATGAGTATCATTTAATGATCAACGATGTTTAAGTAATCCGCGTTGACCAAAAGTATTGTAGATCCATTAGAGGATTGGTAGAACCAAAGCCTACACACAATAAATCTCAAGGTTATTGGATCAAAGAGATCAAATTAACATACTTGGGCTTGCAAACATAACTTTGGGCCACGAATGATCATTTATTCGAATCGGGATAAAATTTAGCGCTATGTTAAGCAATCGTAAGTGGACTTATATAGAAGTCGCACCTATTTTGAGGCCGGTCAATAGCAATCTATGCACCATTTGTTTTGAGACATGATATAGAGATCATGCTCCAACAATATTTAGTGCAATAAGAAGAGGATGAGATGAAGAGGGGTGAGAGAGAATATACAAACCACTTTTGGATTAAATTTAATCAAACTATTATTAAAATCATTCATCCATTTTTGTGGAGTTAGACTCAACATCATGGATCCAATGATGTTAATAAAGTTCATGATCAAAAATTTAAACCAAGATCAGCCAGAAAATTGTCACAAAATAATATTACATTTTAATATATACGAAAAGGTTTAAAAATAATGTTTAAAAATAGAAATAAAAAAAATTAACTATGTCCAAATTAATCAAGAAATAAAAAGTAAAACCATAGAAAAATCAGTAAAGGGGTCAAATGATTTTATAAATTTTTTAGTAATTTTTTAAAGTCAGAAACTATTTTTAAAATTAAAAGAAAGGGGCTAAAATAAACCAAAAATGATAAAAAATAACAAAGTCAGAAACAAAAATAAAATAAGGTCACCAATATTTGTCACAATATCATTGGATCATTCCATAATTTTTTCTGAATTTAAAAATGCATAAAAGTATTTTTAAACATTTAAAACAATTCAAATAAAGTGTAAGTTTATAAAAATTACGAAATCACAAAATTTAATTGTGAAAAAATAAAAATCAGAAAGAGAATAATCAAAATATTTTCCATAATTTTTTCAAATTTTTTGGACTAAAAATGGATTTTCTATGATTTTTTGAAGTTTAAAACAATTAAATATAAAAATCAGAAAAGAAAATAAAAGTCAAAAATATGTGGACCATTGGATGAGAGTCAAAACGTGTTAGTAATCAAATCTAAGGGATCTTGAGTGCTGTCCATATCATGGTCATTAGTGAATAAAGCACTGAATCAATTATTAAATCAGAATTCAAAAATAACAAGTGGCGTGCCATCATTGGTTGGAAGATGACACATTGGTCATCTTCAACCTCCAGCCAACGTGAATTACAGGTCTATCAAACTGTAAAATCAGAAGCTCAGACCTATGCCATTCGCTTCATCTCTTCAAGACGAAGACAACCATACCCTCGCGCCAAATTTATATAAATTGTAGCCCAAGCAATTTGGAAAGAATGTTTTGAAAAGGGATTTGAAATTTCATGGTCAAAACGTGTTTCCAGTAAAAGGTAAGTGTTGCGACTAGAACCAGGGCGATGAAAGTATCACAATGATATCAAAGTTTTGAAGAATTGATGAAGGAATCTACATATTAAAGTTGAGTTGTAGAGCTCTGAAACTGGACTTCTATGGAGCAATTTAGGGCACAATTCTTGAATTTAATTATATGGTTAGTGTTGTACCCCAAAATTTGCCTCTCATATTCCTCAAGACATTGCAAGAAAAATCTCCAAGTTGCTCAAAGTAGTCCAAGAGTTGGTCAGACAAAGCTCTCTCCTAAGGTAGTCTTCCCCAAACTAGAGTTTCACATTGCATCAAGATCCTTGATTCCAAATGACCTTAAATGCTCCCTAATGTCCTAATGTGTTCTAAAGATCATCCATGCCAAATTTCAAGCTTTGCAGAGGAAGTTTGCTCAGTCAATTGCTCAAAGGTCCAAAAATCGACTGTGCTAGGGCAAAAGTCAACTGTGACCTATATACAGTCAAACTTCAAGATTTTTTGTCAACATTCTAATTTTGAAGGATATTTCATCATTTTATCAAGGGTTGATCATTATTCATCAAGGATTGCTCAAAATTCATCAAGACTCAAAAGTTGCTAAATTAGGGTTTTGTAGGAAAAGTCAACTCAACTTTGACCAAGCATAACTTTCTCATAATTTATGAGAAATGACCCATACAAAGCTCATTTTGAAGAGGATACAATTCCATACAATCCATCTTCATACCCCAAGATCAAGAAATTCACTCACAAGAAGTTATGAATTTGGACATTATAGGTCATTTTTGAAAGTCAACAAAAACACATTTTTTTCCAAAGCTTATAACTTGAGCATGGAATATAAAAATGAGATGAGACCAAAAGGTTTGATTATAGGACATCTCAAGCTTTCTAAAAAGTGCAAGAAAACTTCCAAAAGTTCAAAATTGAAGAAGTTATGCATTGTTGAATTTGGACTTTTTTGCAAAATTGCCAAAAGTCAACTATCCCCAAAACTTCAAATTTTGTCAAATGGGCCCATTCTTTTTCACTTGATTTGAGTTTGCATCATAGCCTACGTGCCCTAGCTTCATCCATGTGTCCATATCTCATTTTTATTATTTACTTTGATTTTTATTTGAATTTATTCATTTTAAATCAAATAAAATCATATAAAATCAAAAATATTGATAACCAAAGATTTTTTTGTTGATTATAGGCTTCAATGGACAACTAGCACATCTCCAAACTCGTATCAAGGCATAAGTGTACAAGAAGATATGATTTGAATCAAATTTGGAAAGGTTTAATGGAAGAATCAAATCTAATTCATGGGCATTGATATGGAGAGATTTGAACCAAGTTTGTAGACCTAATGCAAAACACAATACATAAGCAAGCTGAAGGACACGAAATAAGGGTTAGAAGTTGTTGGAAGAGGCAGAACAAAAAGTGAAAAAATCACAAAAAAATGAGAGATTAAAATCCAGGTTATAGGTGTTTTCAGGGATCGAGACTTGTTCCAATCGCTTCCTGGGAATTCACACAAACCATCCGAACCAAAACCAAGCATTTTCAGACTCCCAAACGCATTGTAAGTCTCACGTAACACAACTCTGTTCTTGATTTCGATTTGAAGCATTATGGCATCCATTGAACAAACTAATGGTACATTCGTGATCACATGAACATGTTCAAACTTTTTACATTGTTTAATTTCATTTATGTGCTCTGTATGAAGAAACACCATTGCTAGGGTTTGGCTCGTGGTTTTGGGGATTTTTGTTTCAGGCACAATTGGTCCACGTGAAGGGCATGGTTGCAATCAGGAGGAGATGATGAGTTCAACCATGCTCGTAGAATGTGTTTTCATGGCCTGGAGAGAATTTTAGAATAGGGCTGCGTTTTTAGCTGCATATTCAAATCCGCAGGTATTTTTTTTATAAGTTTGAGTACAGGGATGAACTCGTGTCATCCGCTTGTTGGCCAATTCAAATAATTTTGCGCGCTTTTTGTTTTGCTGGCATTTGTTTTATTTTATTATATTATTAATTCTTTGTATTATACTAACAACAAAAGCAGCGTGGTGTAGTGGTAAAGCAAGCAGTGTATCTCCTTCAGGACCTGGGTTCGAATCCCAGGTCCCCCACTTTCTCAATAATTTTGGTTTTCAGGTATTCCAGTGTCCGTGCCCACCTGCAATCCTCCATACACCCTCATCCATCCAAGCGCCAGATGGCCAAGAGCCAGATCTGGTGGTCAAAGGCTGGAGGTCCTCCATGAGCCAAGTCAACATGTGTATACTGGATCAGAAGAAGTCCAAATGGGCCAGCAAAGAATTGATATTAACACCTCAAAACAGGCCTAATCCCTATACTCTTTTTATTTATTTATTTTTTGTTATTCACTTTAATTGTTTTATTTAAATTCCTAACCAATCATAAAATTCTATATTTTTAAAATAAAATCACAAAAAATATTTTTATCCAATCAAATTTTAAATTTTTAGTTTTCTTAATAAACTTATTAATTAATTAGTTTTTTTTTAGTTAGAAAACTTTAATTCATTTTTTGAAAAATATTTAAAATTAATTAGAATTAATTAGGTATTAACCACTAATTTAATTATTTTTAATTTCATTCTTAAATAATCAAAAAACTCCAAAAATATATTATTTTTCACCAATTAATTTATTTTATAATTGATTTAGTTATTTAGTTTAGAATTTAATTTCTTTCCTTAAATAAAAATAACCAAAAAAAAACATTTTCTTTAAAAAGGGTCAAAACCCTAATTTTAGATCCGATTTAATTTCCCGCGCGCGTTACTTATTTTTATCCAATAATGTACTTGCTCCCGGATTGTAATAGTTAAATAGGACGTTTAATTATTTTTATCGCTTTACTTTATTTTTCAAAGGGTTTGTCTTTGACGATGTAAATACCCGACGCCTTGTAATTTAAATTCCACATTTTATTTCCGCAAATTATAACTGCTAGATGTTTGATAATAGGGTTTTCATGACAAGACTGAATGTTAATCTTAAAATCAAATTAGATCACCTTTAACATGTACAAAGATAAAAATAACTGAAAATAACACACTCGCACATGCGCACTCCTAGGGTACACCCCACTTGGTTGCCTTCGTACGCGGTCATTGAGTATAGGTCGCTTTAGAGGCCGTCCTCTTGTCTAAAAGATCATAGTCGCCTCGAAAGGGTTACCTCAGATATTGTTGCCTCAAACAAATGATCTAAGACATTAGGGTTACCGCTAAGGCGTCCTAACATTGCTTTAGTGACCGTATGTCCCTCATTTAAATTGACCCTCAAACTCCAACGACGGTGCTACCTACTCACTAATAGTGGGATATCATTGTCTAAAGGACGTTAGCATAGAATGATTCCTTTTTCGAGTATGTAGATGGTTCTTAGATACTTGCTCTTTCAAAAATAAAAACTTTTCACACTTACACTTTTCGAACAAAGTTTTCAAAACACTTCATTACACTCTTGAGGACAGAAGCACGAGTGAAATCGAAGTTTCAAAACAAAAACTTTTTCAAACCCACAAGCACAAAGAAAGCGATTTTGAAAATAATTGAGAAAGTACCTAAGAGCCCGTGGATAACCACAGATAGAAAGGGTGCTAACACTTTCCCTTTCTATAATCTACCCCCCGAACCCGAGATATATCTCGAAAAAGGAATTTTTCTGTGCTTTTTTCCTTTCTTTGTTGGATAAAATAAAAGTCAGTGGCGACTCTTGCTTTTCGCGACATTTTGCAAACACAAACGCAAAATGCAAACCAACATTCCAAAAAACAGTCAGTTCTTCCCACCGTATCACTGAACTGGCGACTCTGCTGGGGAATATTATAAGTGAGGTGTACCTTAGGAATAGTTCATAATGTTTTCAATTGCTTGACTTGTATGCTTTATCTTTGTGGGTTTGAATCGGAGTTACTATAGATCCTAACCTGGATCTAGGGGACACCCTTTAGGTAAGTAGCAATAAACTGTGAGGGAACTGTACGACGTAGACCGATACGGTTGAAGCAGTAGCTATGTTGGTGTGGATCTTTAGTTTGTACCGATATCCCTTGTGGCGCAACGAGGAGAATATGGGTCTTCTAAGGGGTCATTAAGCACCAACTGACCTTAGAACATTTAATTGACCAACTTGGCCATAGAACAGTAGCAGTATGATACACTCATTGAGACCAAACTCTCGCGATGATTCCGGCTGCAAGAAAAGGTTGCTAAACTGGAATTATGACCGATCGAGGGTGGTCAGTGATATTGAGATCCTCTAGAACCCGGTTACTATTTTAGGACAGGTTTGAACCAACTAAACTGAAAAAGGGTAATACCTAAACTCCTTGCTAGCCTGAAATCTAAGGGCTATATGTGTGACTTGTGTGCTCTTACCATGTTTTCTATCTGTGAATACTTGTGATATGTTTCTATCATGACATCATGCATCATGACATTGCATGCATATTGCATTGGACTAACCTATTTCAAAGACAGAGGGGATTCATCTTTGTTTTGTTTTGTAGGTCATGGCACCCATGCATAGAAACACTGTTCGGATCAACTTTGTCCAGATTCCCACTCAGCTTAAGGAATTGGTTGCAAAGATGCCATATACTTCTTCCTTTATCATAAGACATGGGCACCTCCTTGGTTTGGTCACCTCCAAGATGGATGAACAGATGATGAGTGTCTTAGTCCAGTTCTTTGATCCACTGTACCATTGCTTTAATTTTCCAGACTACCAGTTGGTCCCCACCTTGGAAGAGTTCTCTGATCTACTTGGTATCTCTATTCTGGAGCAGACCCTGTTTACAGGTTGGGAGAAACTCATTAGGCCGGAAGAAATTGCTTTAGCCCTCCATCTGACAAAGGTTGAGGTAATGTTAAACTGGGAGATTAGAAGTGGGATAAAAGGCTTCTTGGCTAAATTCCTGGTTGATCGGGCTAATCAGTTCTGGGACAGTCTAGACTTCCAGGCATTTGAAGACATTCTGGATCTTCTCATATATGGTTTGGTGTTGTTTCCTAACTCAGATTCTTTCGTCAACGTGAATGCAGTGAAGATTTTCATGTCCGGTAATCTTGTGCCCACTCTCTTGGGTGATATTTTTCACTCTCTTTATGCCCGTACTGCTCGGAAATGGGGAACCCTTATGTGTTGTGCACCATTGTTGGCGAGGTGGTTTATTTCTCACCTCCCCAAATCAGTTTTGAAGAACAAGGAAGGCATGGGTTGGGCCTACAGGATTATGTATCTCTCTCATAATGACATCATTTGGACTATTAAAGGCATGGAAGACGTGGCTATTATTGATCGTTGTAGGGAATACCCCAATATTCCACTGCTAGGAATCAATGGAGGGATCACTTATAATCTGTGTTTGGCCCTGCGTTAGTTTGGGCGAGCTAGGAGGGAAGGACCTCATGAGTTACTTATGCCAAGTATTGTCTTTGACTTCCAAGGGGATAGTGACGAGCAATGTCGCAGGTTCATACGAGCTTGGTATAGAGTACACAGGTCTGATCCGCATGAGCTAGGTGCAAAGACTTCTCTTCTGATGGAGCCATATCTCCGATGGGTTCGAATTCGTGCCCAAAAGCTGGGAATGTCGTACAAAGCTGTCTTACCTGTGATTGTTGAGGTTGCTGATGAAGAAGGGGTTCCACCTACCATCCTCCACCCTTACATGCCTACTGAAATTGGGGCATTGAAGAGGTCCTGGATGCAGCTAAGGAAAGAGCGCAATACTTATAGAGAAAAGTATCACGAGCAAGAGCGAAAGATACTGAAGTTGACAAGGAAATTGGAGAATGAGCAGATTCTCAACGACTATGTCAGTACCAAAGGGAAACGACCATGGGAGCGCTGATGTATTTTGATTATTTCTATCTTTGATTTATCTTTCAGTATTTCCTTTTTTGTAACGCCTTAAAGGCACTTGTTGAACATTTGAATTCAAAGCTTATCTAATAAAAGCGTGTTTCATTTTGGTTTACGAATTTTAATCTCTCGACGTCTTTGAAATCATATCATACGCATTTCATTCCATGCACCTCATAACAGGTACCCTTACAGGTTTTCTCATCTTCTTCGTTGTTTATTTCAGCACATCATGTCTTCTGAAACATCAACTGAACAAGCAATCAAGGCTCTACAAGCTCAAAATGCTCAATTTCAGGAAATGTTCATGAAATTGGCTAAGGGTCAGCAAGATCTGAAGACCCTTATCTTGAAGGATAAAAAGAAGAAGAAGAAGAAGACAATCCTCCTGAACATGGGTCACAGGTTTGGAAACAGGCTGCGAGATGAAGTCAATCTATCCCACTCATCTGGAGGGGGAGAAGACCAAGAAGAAAGGAGGGTTCCTATCCCTGTGGTATCTGACCACGAGACTGACTTTGACGAAGACCAGTATCCTCCCGCCGAGGATAGATATAAACAACTTGAAGACCGGTTAAGTGCCTTGGAGATCCAGAAGTTCCCTGGGTTTGACTTTGGTGATCTAGGTTTGTCATCTGGGGTGGTGATTCCCGACAAGTTTAAAGCACCAGCCTTTGCTAAACACGACGGAGTTTCTTTCCCAAAGCTGCACCTCCGGTCGTATGTTAGGAAGATTCAGCCATACACCGCTGACAAGAACCTCTGGATCCACTTCTTTCAAGACAGTCTCTCAGGGACTCAGCTTGAATGGTTTTACCAGCTGGAAGGAACTAGTATCCGTAATTGGGAGGACTTGGTTGCTGCTTTCTACAAGCAGTACCAATACAATGCCGATCTCGCGCCTACTCGTACCCAACTCCAGGGTATGTCTATGGGTGCGGGCAAAGGTTTCAAAGACTATGCTCAGAAGTGGAGGGACCTTGCTGGAAGAGTGAAACCTCCCTTGGATGATATGGAGCTAGTGGATATGTTTTTGGGGACCCTGTCTGGTCCGTATTTCAACCATCTGATTGGAAGTTCATCGTCCGGGTTTACATAGATGATTATGACCAGTGAAAGAATTGAGGCTGGTATCAAATATGGTAAAATACAGAAGGGTGCTTCGTCAAGCATCAAGAAGAAACCATTTAAGAAGGAATCCAATGTTGTTTACAGTTCAAAAAGCCATAATAGACATGAACGCCGCCAAGCTGTTAATGCGGTTGTTATTTCAATACCAACTGTTGCCGCACAACCCAACAATTAGCCAAGGGCCGAGAGGCCGCGAAGACAATTCACTCAGCTCAACATGACTTTGTCTCAGATTCTGCCGCAGTTATTGAAGACCAACTTGGTGATTCCGAAGAATCCCAATACAACATCACCCATGTACAATCCAAACGTCCGCTGTGCTTTTCATTCTGATAGCCCGGGGCATGATACGAATGATTGCTGGGTCCTGAAGAATAAGGTGAAGAACTTGATTGATGCTAAAGAAATTGAATTCGAAGCACCATAAAGGCCTAATGTTGTGACTGCTCCTATGCCCAAGCCTGGAGTAAATGCTATAGAAGAAGACTCGTTCGTGGTTTCTGTGAAAGACATTGTTACTCCATTAATGACTGTGAAAAAGAACCTTTTGCTAGCTGGTTTATTTCCGGGCTGTGACGAATGTTGCCGTATGTGTTCTGTCCTACCTACCGGTTGCCATATTTTGAAGTCAGGTGTCCAATGCCTGATGGATAATAAATAAATTCTGTTTGAGAAGATTGTTATTCCTTTGGTTCCTGTTGAAGAAGTTGCTATAATCACCATTTTAGACAATTCTTCCAAGGCTTCCTCGAGAAAGCCTGTTAGAATTACATCTGTTCCAAGAATCGCTCTCTTGATCATCACTGTTCCTGGGCCTATCCCCTATACATCAGATAAAGATGTCCCTTGGCATTGTATATTATCACGGAGTTAAGCGAGATTTGAATGCTGAAGAGGCTGATACTGACGTCAGCAATATTGTGGGACCTGCCAAAGCCACCCGCAGCGGGAGACTTTTCTCCCCCGAGATCTCTCTACCAGTTGTTCGGATGCCTGTTGTCATTACGCCTGCTAATGCACCTGATACTATCCCTGTTCAAGTTCCCATTCTTACCCCTGTTGCCGAGTCATCTGATACTCGGGGCAAAGGGACCATTGATGAGCCTCCCCGGACGGAGGCACCGAAGACAATTACTATTGAAGCCTCTAGACAAGAGATGGAGGAAATTTTGAAGATTATCAAAAAGAGCGACTATAATGTAGTCGAACAGCTGAGGCAAACCCCGTCCAAAATTTCTATGTTGTCTCTGTTGCTATGCTCAGAAGCCCATGCCAAGGCCCTGATTGCCTTCTTGAAAATTGCGTACGTGCCGCATGAGACATCAGCTGATCAGTTTAAGGACCGCGTGGCTAGTTTGACAGCAGATAATGGGTTGGGTTTCTCTGACGCAGACTTGCCTGCTAAAGGGAGGAATCACAATGACGCCCTGCATGTCTCTATTGAATGCAAGGGCACTACTCTAGCTCATGTATTAGTGGATACTGGTTCCTCATTGAACGTTTTACCTAAGAAAGCTCTAGACCAGTTGGATTGTGAAGGTTTAGAGTTGAAGCCAAGTAACATTTTTGTTAGGGCCTTTGATGGGTCAAAGAGAATGGTACATGGAGAAGTGGATATTCCAGTAAAGGTTGGTTCTCAGATCTTTGCGTCTACTTTTTATGTGATGGACATTCGGCCATCCTATTCTTGTTTGCTGGGTCGCCCATGGATCCACAAAGCTGGGGCAGTGACTTCTACACTCCACCAGATGCTGAAATACCCAGTCAAAGGGAAAATTGTTACGGTACGAGGGGAGGAGGAGTACATGGTGAGCCACCTCAACTCTTTCCGATATGTAGAGATGGATGGGGAGTTCATTGAAACCCTGTTTCAACATTTTAAAGAGGTTCCCCAGACGCTGGCATCAGCTGAAACTATTACCGAAGATCCTCCAATGAAGATGGCTTTCTTCAAGGATGCCCGGGCTGTTATTGAGAAAGGTGGGTATGCAAATTGAGGCCAACTCCCCGACTTTGCACATAAGACTAACAAGTTTGGTTTGGGTTTCACTGCAGAAGCTCAAAGGGTTGTTCAGAGTGCAAGGGCTGGAAGACCTCCCCTGTTTATCAGCAATTCGGGAGTAAATGCCATTGAAGACGATGTTGAAGAATCTGAGTTCGACAGTTGGATCTATCCTACTACTGATGGTGGAATAAGCAACTGGACAGTAAAGGACTTCGTCCTAATTTCTTTTGTTACCCAGTAATGAGACTTTTGTTTTTGTATTTGTAACAAACAATGTTTTAAACTTTATGGTCCGATGTCTTACCCGAGGCACCGTGGCTTTGTTTGTGAGGGCTTTATATGTGTCATCTACATATATCATTAATAAAAGCATTGAACGTTTCTTGCATTTCAAATATTGCGCTCCTTGTTTTTCTTTTATTACATATTGCAAAACAGCTATTTTACACACACTCACATATACAGGTCTACATCCACTCTGGATCCCCCTGATAACGACTCTGCTACTACCGGTTATGACTTCGAAAGTCCGATCAACTTAGCCAAAGACGAAGGTGAAGATGATTGCGAAGTGCCTGGTGAACTTGCTAGACTCTTACTTCAGGAAGAGAGGGCTATACCTCCGCATGAAGAGCTAGTGGAAACAATAAATCTGGATACAGAGGTAGACAAGAAAGAGGTCAAGATCAGTGCAAATTTGGAAGCTAGTGTTATGCAACGGTTGATTCAGATGCTGCGAGACTATGTTGAGATCTTTGCCTGGTCTTATGAAGATATGCCTGGGTTGGATACCGATATTGTGGTTCACCGATTACCTACCAAGGAAGACTGTCCTCCAGTGAAACAGAAGGTTAGCCGAATGCGCCCAGAGATGTCTGAGAAAATCAAGGCTGAAGTTATGAAACAGTTCGACGCTGGTTTTCTAGCAGCTACTTCTTACCCATAGTGGGTGGCCAACGTGGTTCCTGTGCCGAAGAAGGATGGTAAAGTTCGAATATGTGTTGACTATAGGGATTTAAACAGGGCGAGTCCCAAGGATGATTTCCCTCTGCCTCATATCGACGTTCTGGTTGACAACGCCGCTCAGCATAAGGTCTTCTCCTTTATGGATGGTTTCTCCGGTTATAATCAGATTAAAATGGATCCTGAAGATATGGAGAAGAAAACCTTTGTTACTCAATGGGGTACCTTTTGCTACAAGGTCATGCCTTTTGGATTGAAGAATGTTGGGGCAACGTATCAGCGCGCCATGGTCGCTTTATTCCATGACATGATCCATCATGAGATTGAGGTATATGTTGATGACATGATTGCAAGATCCCAGACTGAAGAGGAACTTCTTGACCACCTTCAGAAGTTTTTTGATAGGTTGAAGTTGTACAAGCTGAGGTTAAACCCGAACAAGTGCACCTTCGGGGTGAGGTCTGGTAAGCTGCTGGGTTTCTTCGTAAGTGATAAAGGTATTCGAGTGGATCCTGCCAAGGTGAAGGCCATACAGGAAATGCCAACTCCCCGAATAGAAAAAGAAGTCAGAGGCTTTCTGGGACGTCTGAATTACATTGCTCGATTCATCTCACACCTGACTGCTACTTGTGAGCCAATCTTCAAGTTACTGAAGAAAGATCAGGTGGTAAGATGGAACGATGAATGTCAGGCCGCTTTCGAAAGAATCAAAGAGTATCTCCAAGAGCCACCTATTCTGATGCCGCCAGTTTAAGGGAGACCTCTGATCTTATACTTAACAGTACTCAACAACTCAATGGGGTGTGTGGTGGGTCAGCATGATGAGTCTGGCCGAAAAGAGCATGCTATTTACTACCTTAGCAAAATGTTTATCGACTACGAGACCCGATACTCGTTGCTTGAGAAAACTTGCTGGGCTTTGGCATGGGCTGCTCGTCGGCTGAGATAGTATATGCTGACCCACACTACTCTACTGATATCAAAGATGGATCCAATCAAGTATATCTTCGAGAAGCCTGCCTAATCCGGAAGAATAGCAAGATGGAAGATGATCTTGACTGAATATGACATCCAGTACACGACTCAAAAATCAATCAAGGGAAGTGTGTTGGCGGATCATTTGGCACATCAGGCAGTGGGTGATTACCAGTCTATGAACTTCGAATTTCTGGATGAGAGTATCATGATAGTGACTGACTGTAAAACACCTGGACCAGATGAAGGACTTGATGAAGGATCCTGATGGTCTATGTACTTTGATGGATCTTCAAACGCTTTGAGCAATGGCATTGGCACCGTGATCATATGTCCCAAAGGCTCTCATACTCCGTTTACCGCCCGAATATGTTTCAACTGTACCAACAACATGGCAGAGTATGAAGCCTGCATTATGGGTCTTCGAGCAATAATTGACCTAAGGATTAAGTTTCTAAGTGTTTTCGTAGATTCCGCTCTCGTGATCAGTCAGATCAAAGGCGAGTGGGATACGAAACACCCAAATCTTATTCCTTAAAAGGAGTATGTGTTGACATTGATCCCACACTTCGAAGAAATAACCTTTGAACACTTCCCTAGAGAGGAGAATCAGTTGGTGGACGCGCTGGCTACGATGTCATCTATGTTAAAAGTCAATTGGGACAACGAAGCTCCCTGGATTATCATTGAAAGATTGGACGAACCTGCACATTGCTGTGACATTGAGACTGAAGAGGTAACAGAAAAACCCAGGTTTCATGAGTTGAAGAGGTATCTTGAGGCTCAGGAATACCCCGAGGGTGCATCTGTTAATGATAAGAAGTTTCTGAGGAGGTTCACGGCAAAGTTCTTCATCAGCAATAGCATCCTTTACAAGCGTAACCATGATTCAACCTTACTACGATGTGTGGATAAGAATGAGGCAAAAAGGATCATGACAGAGTTACATGAAGGAACTTTGGAACTCATTCCAGTGGACATACCATGGCAAAGAAAATACTTCGGGCAGGATATTTTTGGTCCACAATGGAAGCCGACTGTTATCAGCATTCTCGAACCTGTCACAAGTGCCAAGTCTATGCTGATAAGGTGCATATACCTCCAGTACCTCTGAACGTCTTGACGGAACCTTGGCCTTTTGAAATGTGGGGCATTGATATGATCGGAGAGATCAGACCTACTGCATCCAACAGGCATCGTTTCATACTGGTAGCAATTGATTACTTTACGAAGTGGGTTGAAGCAGCTTCATTTGCTACAGTGACCAAGAACGTCGTGGCACGGTTCATTCGGCATAACCTGATCTGTCGATATGGTGTATCATAGAGGATCATTACAGACAATTGTACCAATCTCAACAATAAGATGATCACCGAGCTCTACAAGCAGTTCAAAATATAACATCACAACTCTTCTCCCTACCGGCCGAAGATGATTGGGGCTGTAGAAGCGGCTAATAAGAATATCAAGAAGATTGTGCAGAAAATGACGGTGACATACAAAGACTGGCACGAGATGTTACTGTTTGCTCTTCATGGGTACCGTACCTCAGCGCGGACGTCAATAGGGGCAACACCCTATTCCTTGGTATATGGTATGGAGGCAATCTTTCCCATTGAAGTTCAGATACCCTCTCTTCGAATTATGAAGGATGCAGGTTTGAGCGAAGATGACTGGATTAAGACCCGGCTTGATCAACTGAACTTAATTGACGAGAAGAGACTTACTGCTATTTGTCATGGTCAAACGTATCAAAAGAGAATGATCAAGGCATTTAACAAGAAAGTCAGACGACAAGAGTATCAAGTTGGAGACCTGGTTATCAAGTGCATCATACTACCCCAAGGTGATCCCAGGGGCAAATGGACCCCTACTTACGAAGGACCATTTGTGGTTAAGAACATTTTCTCAGGAGGAGCTATGATTCTAACCACCATGGATGGTGACGACCTTCCTCACCCCGTCAATGCAGACATAGTGAAAAAATACTACACATAATCAAAGACCCGCTAGATTGACTGGCCTAGGCAAAAATAAGGGCTTCCCGACGAACTAAAAGGGTTCGAGCAAAAATAAGGGATGAAAATAAATAAAAACTGTACCCCCGGCAAGTCGAAAACCTGAAAAGGCGGCTTGGGCAAAAAAGGGTATCCCGGTGGACTGAAAACCCGACGGTCCAGGCAAAAATTAGGGATCAAAGCGTAACACTATGTCTCATTGGATCACCTTGCAACCAGACTTCGGTATCGACTATCAAGCTCGGACGACATTAATCAATCTGATCTACCTTGAACCAAGTAGCAAAGTGATGAGATGCTCGAGGACATAAGGATAATAACAGAGTTGGAACCCAGTGGGATTATTCACATAGCTGTTTTGTTTAGTTTTTCACAAATTGTGTAAATTCTATTATTCGACGACGTTCTCTTACTGGGACGTCAACCTCTTGTACAAAAACGCCTATTTACAGGCCAAACTTCAAAATCAATACGATTCATTTTCAGAGAAATTTCAAACTGTTTTTCCTTTTTCAGTTTTGTTTTGCAAAGAACGTCAAATGTTCATTTTTGATATATGCATTTGACATTAATCGCTGCTCATGAATATTTACATGCGAAAGAAAAGACGATTACTGGTAATATTAAAAACAGGGGCAAACGAGAAATGTCCAAGCTATACAGTTGCCCTGTCCACCAGGTACAAAGGTAGATTCAGCCGAAGAATATGGCTAAAGTGCTTTCACTCTCCGCAGAGTAAGAAAAGATAGTAATGATAGATCTCCCCAGCTGAGACTCATAACTGTGAATGAATCGGTAATATTCTCCCCAAGCAGAGTTTATTTATCATTAGCACTGAAAAGTATTAATATTCCCCAGTGGAGTATAAGAACATTCCCCGGAAGAATACAAGATATCCCCAGTGGAGTTTGAAAATTTTCCCAGTGCAGTCTAAAAAAAAAGCTTCCCCAGTGGAATTTGGAGAATCATCCCCAGTAGACTTTGGAAGATTATCCCCAGCAAAGTTCAAAGGATTATCCCCATAAGAGTCTAAAAGGTTATCCCCAGTGAAGTCGCAGCTGAAAGATCATCCCCAGCAAAGTTCTTTTCTTTCACGGACAGGAATTCGATCCCCAACAGGATTCAGTATCACCAGCAACGGTAATTCCTCCCCATCGGAATTTATCGATGGAATCCTCAGCAGAGCATCTCTTCCCCATAGAGTAACCTCCTCATTAGTTTATTCCCCAGTGGAGTTATCCTCTCCTGCAAGTCTATTCTCACAATCATCTTCGTGCGCCATCCCCAGTGGAAACGAAGAATTCAACTTTTTTCTCCAGCAGCTATCCGGGATTTATTTTCCCCAGCTAAAAACATTACATTTTCATACATCATGACACATGCATATACGCATCATACAACACAATCTCATTTATTTTGAGAACATCATTGCCTGATACATATCATGCATTACATACAACTAACCTTTACCTTTCGGGAAGGATGCAGTTAAATTCTCACAAAATTCAAAGCTATGAAGCTTTTATCTCAGTCGAATTACTGACACGTTCTTAAATCTCAACGGAGTTTTTCTCAGTTGAATTACAGACAAGGTCCTAAATCTCGACAAAGTTCCTCCATCGAATTACTGACAGTTCTTAAATCTCAACAGAATTATCCTCGGTTGAATTACAGACAAGTCCTAAATCTCGACAAAGATGTTTCCCTCAGTCTAATTACTGACCGGTTCTTAAATCTCAACAAAATTATCCTCGGTTGAATTACAGATAAGGTTCTAAATCTCGACAAAGTTCCTCCATCGAATTACTGACAGTTCTTAAATCTCAACAGAATTATCCTCAGTTGAATTACAGACAAGTACCAATTCTCGATGAAGATGTTTCCCTCAGTCAAACTACTGACCGGTTCTTAAATCTCAACTGAATTATCCTTAGTTGAGTTACAGATAAGGTTCTAAATCTCGACAAAATTCCCCAGTCGAATTACTGACCAGTTCTTAAATCTCAACCGAATTATCCTCAGTTGAATTACATATAAGGTTCTAAATCTCGACAAAGTTCCCCAGTAGAATTACTGACCAGTTCTTAAATCTCAACCGAATTATCCTCAGTTGAATTACAAATAAGGTTCTAAATCTCGACAAAGTTCCTCCGTCGAATTATAGACAGTTCCTAAATCTCAGCAGAGTTTTCTCAGTTGAATTACGGGCGAGTTCTTAAATATCGATGAAGATGTTTACCCCTCAGTTGAATTATGGACAAGTTCTTAAAACTCAGCAAAGATGTTCTCTCGGTTGAAGTACAAGCAAGTTCCTAAATCCCAACAAAGATCAGACTTCCCCAAGCGGAATCTTCCACAACAACAGGTATGCAAGTTCTCGCTAAGGAATCTCTTATACGATCGAAACTCCTGCAGATGGCAACTTTAAGCCCATCCTCCCTCCAACAATCTCCAAATGGAATCTGTAAGCCCATTCCCGACATCACAAGGCTGATACCACTTCATGCGAGTGCAAATTTCTGGGCACTCTAGTGTTCAATCATCTTCCACCTTCAGATCACGAAAGGCACGAAGGCCAATCTACATCCTCAGGTTTAAGAAGATTGAACAGGGGAAGCTGTTGTACCCCAAAATTTTCTCTCTCATATTCCTCAATACATTGCAAGAAAAATCTCCAAGTTGCTCAAAGTAGTCCAAGAGTTGGTCAGACAAAGCTCTCTCCTAAGGCAGTCTTCCCCAAACTAGGGTTTCACATTGCATCAAGATCCTTGATTCCAAATGACCTAAAATTCTCCCTAATGTCATAATGTGTTCTCAAGATCATCCATGCCAAATTTCAAGCTTTGTAGAGGAAGTTTGCTCAGTCAATTGCTCAAAGGTCCAAAAATCGACTGTGTTAGGGTAAAAGTCAACTTTGACCTATATAAAGTCAAACTTCAATATTTTTTGTCAACATTCAAATTTTGAAGGATATTTCATCATTTGATCAAGGTTTGATCATGATTCATCAAGGATTGCTCAAAATTCATCAAGACTCAAAAGTTGCTAAATTAGGGTTTTGTAGGAAAAGTCAACTCAACTTTGACCAAGCATAACTTTCTCATACTTTATGAGAAATGACCCATCCAAATCTCATTTTTAATAGGATGCAATTACCTATAATCCATCTTCATATCCCAAGATCAATAAATGCATTCACAAGAAGTTATGAATTTGGACATTATAGGTCATTTTTGAAAGTCAACAAAAACAACTTTGTTGCCAAAGCTTATAACTTGAGCATGGAATATCAAAATGAAATGAGACCAAAAGGGTTTATTATAGGACATCTCAAGCTTTCTAAAAAGTCCAAGAACATTTCCAAAAGTTCAAAATTTAAGAAGTTATCCATTGTTGAAGTTGGACTTTTTTTGCAAAATTGCCAAAAGTCAACTATCCCCAAAACTTCAAATTTTGTCAAATGGGCCCATTATTTTTCACTTGATTTGAGTTTTCATCAAAGCACACGTTCCCTAGCTTCAGCCATGTGTCCATATATCATTTTTATTATTTAATTTGATTTTTATTTGAATTTATTCATTTTAAATCAAATAAAATCATATAAAATCAAAAATATTGATAACCAATGATTTTTTGTTGATTATAGGCTTCAATGGACAGCTAGCACATCTCCAAACTTGTATCAAGGCATAAGTGTACAAGAACATATGATTCGAATCAAATTTGGAAAGGTTTAATGGAAGAATCAAATCCAATTCATGGGCATTGATATGGAGAGATTTGAACCCAGTTTGTAGACCTAATGCAAAGCATAATACATAAGCAAGCTGGAGGACACGAAATAAGGGTTGGAAGTTGTTGGAAGAAGCAGAAAAAAAAGTGAAAAAATCACAAAAAAGTGAGAGATCAAAATCCAGGTTAGAGGTGTTTTCAAGGATCGAGACTTGTTCCAATCGCTTCCTGGGCATTCACACAAGACATCCCAACCAAAACCAGGCATTTTTAGACTCCCAAACGCACTGTAAGTCTCACGTAACAAAGCTCTGTTCTTGATTTCGATTTGAAGCATTCTGGCATCCATTGAACAAACTAATGGTACATTCGTGATCACAAGAACATGTTCAAACTTTTTGCATTGTTTAATTTCATTTATGTGCTCTGTATGAAGAAACACCATTGCTAGGGTTTGGCTCGTGGTTTTGGTGATTTTTGTTTCAGGCACAATTAGTCCACGTGAAGGGCATGGTTGCAATCAAGAGGAGATGACGAGTTCAACCATGCTCGTAGAATGTGTTTTCATGGCCTGGAGAGAATTTTAGAATAGGGCTGCGTTTTTAGCCGCAGATTCAAATCCGCAGGTATTTTTTTTACAGGTTTGAGGACATGGATGAACTCGTGTCATCCGCCTGTTGGCTAATTCAAATAATTTTGCGCGCTTTTTGTTTTGCTGGCATTTGTTTTGTTTGATTATATTATTAATTCTTTGTATTATACTAACAACAAAAGCAGCGCAGTGTAGTGGTAAAGCAAGCAGTGTATCTCCTTCAGGACCTGGGTTCGAATCCTAGGTCCCCCACTTTCTCAATAATTTTGGTTTTCAGGTATTCCAGTGTACGCGCCCACCTGCAATCCTCCATACACCCTCATCCATCCAAGCGCCAAATGGCGAAGAGCCAGATTAGTGGTCAAAGGTTGGAGGTCCACCATGAGCCAAGTCAACATGCGTATACTGGATCAGAAGAAGTCCAAATGGGCCAGCAAAGAATTGCTATTAACACCTCAAAATAGGCCCAATCCCTATATTCTTTTTATTTATTTTTTTTTTGTTATTCACTTTAATTGTTTTATTTAAATTTCTAACCAATCATAAAATTCTATATTTTTTAAATAAAATCACAAAAAATATTTTTATTCAATCAAATTTTAAATTTTTAGTTTTCTTAATAAACTTATTAATTAATTAGGGTTTTTTTTAGTTAGAAAACTTTAATTCATTTTTTGCAAAATATTTAAAATTAATTAGACTTAATTAGGTATTAACCACTAATTTAATTATTTTTAATTTCTTTCTTAAATAATAAAAAAACTCCAAAAATATATTATTTTTCACCAATTAATTTATTTTATAATTGATTTAGTTATTTAATTTAGAATTTAGTTTCTTTCCTTAAATAAAAACAACCAAAAAAAACATTTTCTTTAAAAAGGGTCAAAACCCTAATCTTAGATCCGATTTAATTTCCCGCACGCGTTACTTATTTTTATCCCTTAATGTACTTTATCTCGGATTGTAATAGTTAAATAGGACGTTTAATTATTTTTATCGCTTTACTTTATTTTTCAAAGGGTTTGTCTTTGGCGATGTAAATACCCGACACCTTGTAATTTAAATTCCATATTTTATTTCCGCAAATTATAACTGCTAGATGTTTGATAATATGGTTTGCATGACAAGACTGAATGCTAATCTTAAAATCAAATTAGATCACCTTTAACATGTACAAAGATAAAAATAACTGGAAATAACACACTCGCACGTGCGCACTCCTAGGGTACACCCCACTTGGTGGCCTTCGTACGCGGTCATTGAGTATAGGTCGCTTTAGAGGTCGTCCTCTTGTCTAAAAGGTCATAGTCGCCTCGAAACGGTTGCCTCGGATATTTTTGCCTCAAACAAATGATCTAAGACATTAGGGTTACCGCTAAGGCGTCCTAACATTGCTTTAGTGACCGTATGTCCCTCATTCGAATTGACCCTCAAACTCCAACGACGGTGCTACCTACCCACTAATAGTGGGATAACATTGTCTAAAGGAAGTTAGCATAGAATGATTCCTTTTTCGAGTAGGTAGATGGTTCTTAGATACTTGCTCTTTCAAAAAAAAAAACTTTTCACACTTACACTTTTCGAACAAAGTTTTCAAAACACTTCATTACACTCTTGAGGAAAGAAGCAAGAGTTAAATCGAAGTTTCAAAACAAAAACTTTTTTCAAACCCACAAGCACAAAGAAAGCAATTTTGAAAACAATTGAGCAAGTACCTAAGATCCCGTGGATAACAACGGATAGAAAGGGTGCTAACACCTTCCCTTTCTATAATCTACCCCCCGAACCCGAGAAATATCTCGAAAAAGGAAATTTTCTGTGCTTTTTTTCCTTTCCTTGTTGGATAAAATAAAAGTCGGTGGCGACTCTTGCTTTCCGCGACATTTTGCAAACACAAACATAAAACACAAACCAGCATTCCAAAAAACAGTCAGTTCTTCCCACCGTATCACTGTTAGCTTCAGGGAAGATCAAGGAAGGTGAATTGATGAAAAAAATGGATTGAAAAAGGCTTGTATATGGGGTTTCGAAGTTGCTAAAATTTGAGTTATAGAACAAGTTTGGCAGGGTGATTTTGGCTATCCAAGCTTGAGAAAATGAATGGGATAGTTCATTTATTTATAGGAGAAGCAAATGGAATCAAAAGGAAGAGTGAATGATGCATTTTGGAGGGAATTCGTGCAAACCTGATGCATGAGTGAAGTGTGATCTAATTTTCACCAAAACTTATCCAATCATTGCGTTTTGAGGTGCTAAATTTTTTTGGGACTTCACTAAACACGTTTAGAGGAAAAAACGCATGGAAAACTTGTGATTAGAGGCCACAATATGGATTTCAAAATTCTGAATTGGTGAGAAATTCAGTTTCAAAGTGCCAACTTCAGACCAATGGTATTTTCAAATCAAGGGGTCTTAGGGCATGATTCTCGATGCTTAAGAAATATGAGTTTAC
Source organism: Vicia faba (assembly GCA_948472305.1). NCBI lineage: Eukaryota > Viridiplantae > Streptophyta > Magnoliopsida > Fabales > Fabaceae > Vicia > Vicia faba. The sequence goes on along the minus strand of OX451741.1, from coordinate 727,707,142 downwards.
AAGCTTTGTAATGAAAAAAATAATGGAATCAAATGGGTGCTTGAGCTGAAAGTTGTGTTGAGTCAAAGTTGGAGAAAAAATGTTGACTTTCCATACTTAGAAATATTTCAAATTTTCCTTCAAAAATGACCTATAATGTCTTGCATCCAAACATGGCATTCCTCTTGGAATTTGCTCTTGACCAAAAAAGATGGCATGAATTAGATCTATTGAATGACATTTTGAAACTTGAAGCATTCAAAATCTCCAAAAATTTAGAAAGTTATGACTTGTTGGAGTTGACAAAATTTCATAAAATGACCTATAATATTTTGTATCCTTAAGGCAACTTCCATCCATTTTCTCACTTCACACATAAAATAAGTCATAAAGTTCACATCTTAAAGATCATTATGGAAAATTAATGGGCTTAAGGGGATACAAATTGACCAAGTTATGCTCATTTGAAGTCACACATAAAAAATTGGGGATTCATCTAGAGGACTTGTAATCTTTCTTCCTCATCAAGTTTCTTCCACATGAAAAATCATTGGAACTTTTAAAGTGATTTGTTAATACCTCTTTGAAGAGAATGATGTCTTTGGAATCACTCAAAAATACCAAAATATGGGCAAGATATACTTCTTTGAAGTTCAAAACCCTAACTCCTAGATTAAGAAACATGCCTTGAGGAACTTTGACAATTTTGAACAAAATTCTTGTACCAAAACAAATTCCTTGTAAATATAAATTGTTGAGGATGATAATGGGAACTCATAGAAACCATAACCACTTCAATATCTTGATAATTGATAGAAATAGGCATTTGTGACCAATGGGAACAAAGCCTTGTCCAAGCATGACAACTTCTCCAATCAATCCCTTGTGATTTTCAACCATATTTGATAACCTTGAGATATGGTGAACCAAAATAACCTTGCCATGCCATTTCTTCCAAAATAAATCCAATGGTTAGGTTTGAACTTCTCAAGCTTTATTGACTATGGCATGGAAATAAACTCATGAACCCATGGAGCAACTTTATGAATCTTATTGCCTTCACCTACATGAGTAACAAGCAAGACAAACCAAAATTGCATTTTATTAATTAAGAGAACAAACCAAGACAAAAAAATATTCATGATCATAAAAGAAAACAAGTCAAGGTGCTTGGTGATTTCTCAAAGAGCAAAGCTAAATATAGGGAGGGGAACCAAGAATCCTAATGTGATCTTGTTGTGAATGAATCAACATGGTATGATGAAGGGATCTTAGGGGAAAAAATTGGGGTACAACAACTGCTCTTATTTAAGTTTCTTCTATCCAGAGATACAAAGGTTAAAAATCTTTGCGTCAACGCGATCGAAGATACTTAAATATAAAACAAACCCTACTTTTGGCCCTAAGATGCCATGCAAATGTTTATGATCATGAATGTATATGAAAAAGACCAAAGAGACGCAGAACACCACTGGGGATGTAACAATAATAAAGAAACAAGAGAGCGACCCGACCAAGAAAATAAATCACTGGTGGATCAAAAGACCCAACTCAGAAAGGATGGTAAAATTGTCAAAGAATACACCAACTCCTACTGGAGGTAAAGCTACCAACGTTCACTGGAGGTAGAAGGAAAATAAATAACAACACCAACGTTCACTGACGGTGAGCTACCAACGTTCACTGAGGGTAGCAAAAAGATAACAATCATCGATGTTCACTGCCAATGACCTACCAACTTTCACTGAAGGTAGAAAGATAATATATCATAACATCATCGTTCACTGATGATGAACTACCAACGTTCACTGAGGGTAGCAAAAAGATAACAATCATCGACGTTCACTGCCAATGACCTACCAACTTTCACAGAAGGTAGAAAGAGAATATATCATAACATTGCCGTTCACTAATGATGAACTACCAACATTCACTGAGGGTAGCAAAAAGATAACAATCATCGACGTTCACTGCCAATGACCTACCAACTTTCACTGAAGGTAGAAAGAGAATATATCATAACATCGCCGTTCGCTGACGATGAACTACCAACATTCACTGAGGGTAGAAAAAGGATAACAGTCATCGACGTTCACTGCCAATGACCTACCAACTTTCACTGAAGGTAGAAAGATAATATATCATAACATCGTCGTTCACTGACGATGAACTACCAACATTCACTGAGGGTAGAAAAACGATAATAATCATCAAAGTTCATTGCCAATGACCTACCAACTTTCATTGAAGGTAGAAAGAGAATATATTATAACATCGCCGTTCACTGACGATGAACTACCAACGTTCACTGAGGGTAGCAAAAAGATAACAATCATCGACATTCACTGCCAATGACCTACCAACTTTAATTGAAGGTAGAAAGAGAAAATATCATAGCACTGCCGTTCACTGACGATGAACTACCAACATTCACTGAGGGTAGAAAAAAGATAACAATCATCGACGTTCACTGCCAATGACCTACCAACTTTCACTGAAGGTAGAAAGAGAATATATCATAACATCACCGTTCACTGACGATGAACTACCAACATTCACTAAAGGTAGAAAGAGATAACAAGTTTCTCTAAAATTCTGGCATTTCGCCTAGGACGGGCCTCAACTTCTTCTTTAACCGAGACACTTTTCCTGGAAAGGGTAATATGTAAGTTGTCTCAAATAAAGAAACTTCCACTTGCAAAGATTTAACAACGAGTTGTTTCTGCGAATTTGAAAGTCTTGCCATCCACTGGCGTAAATTGACGACAGACTGCAAACCATACACTCATAGAGGAGGTAGCAAAAAAGTTACGTCGTCTTTTACAGGGAAGCACAAGTTGCTCAAATAAAGAGATATGCTACTTGTTGTCATGGAGGATTGCAAAAAGAAATGACTTTCTCGGGATAGAAATATGGCTTCCTAGGGAAAGAAATATGACTTCCTGGGGAAAGAAATATTGCTTCCTGGGGAAAGAAATATGACTTCCTGGGGAAATGCCACGATATTCATGCTGAGGAGATAAAGTCTTCTCGTGCAAAATAAATGCATAAACCAAAACCCGAAGTTTTCAGAAATCCAAAGTAAACAATATTGTTGTGGAACCACAGATTCAAACCAGAAATAAACTGGAACGAAACAGTCAACCAAAATACATCCTTTGAGAAATAAAATCAAGAGGGAAAAGCAAATCCATCTAAACAAGGAGCTGTGCAGGAAGGCTAGAGCAAAAAATCTTCCACGAGGGACAACTCAGTGGGGACATTGAAAGAATATACGCTTTCTGCTTAAGGCCAACACTCTATCAAAGAGAGGACAACATGAATCTGCAAAATAGGGTGATATGTCAACAAAAATATTAACAAATGTCAATGAACAATGATTTTCCAATTTTAGATATGCATGATGTATGTATGAATGTATGAGTGTTATCGTGCGTATGCTGACAAAACAAATATATAACATTGGGAGTAACCAGGCAAAACCAACTCTAGCACAAACAACACTCGGCTAAATCACATACAAAGTGAACAATCCCGAAAAAAGTAAACGCCAACTTAGGAAACAAAACCTACTGCCTGCTTTAGCTTTACTGGGGAGAAACACAATCCGGAAGTAAACAAAACAAAGTGAAAAAATAGTACAGATACAGGGATAGAACATCCTTCTCCATGCTTCACTGGGGAAACAAATGTTTTCAAAAGTAACATTTCTACTGGGGATTGCAAAACCAATCTCAAGTAAAGCAGATGGGCACCAAATTATCAAAACATTCACCGGGGAATTCAGGCCCACTTCATTGGGGAGGTTAACACAACATTCACAAAGGAAAAATCACAATACGTTCTTCACTAGAGAAATCGGGGACCTGCGTTCTTCAAGAGTGACTACGCTACCAACTCCTCTGGAAAAATAATTTCCATTAGACTAAATGAAAACTTCGTTGTAGAAATCTCGGATTGAAACTTCACATCATAAAAAATCAGAAAAGAGGATAAAACCAAACTTGACCGAGGATACCGAAGTCACGAACCTAATACGGCGAATCATCCTGACTAAACCTTCCCGAGGGGAACAAAAACTTCTTTAAACAAACTGGAGTTTGTCCATTCCTGGGATCACCATTTTGTTGTTGTTATTATTTTTTCCACATCAAAAATTCCAAAGTAAAAGCAAATTGTAAATTCTTTTTGAAAAAATTGATTTAGTTATTTAATCTTTTTGCTTTGAAAGTTACTATCAATAATAAATGGAGTCTTTGCAAGCTGAATAAAATAAGAAATACAAAGAATTGGGTAAAAGCTCAAATTTCATAAATAGGATGGTAGTCTGCGAATGAAGAACTCCATAGATGATTATAAAGTTTGGGAAATGGTAATATATAATGGAAAAGATACATTGAGATACAATGACCACTATCCCCTCTAACAATTTTTTAAATTCTGAGCAGCAACTTCTGTTGAAGTGTGATGAGAATCCGAGAAGATTGTTGCTCCAATGATCAAGTCTTGTCTGATGTAGTTACTTGCTAAGAAAGTCCCTAACTTTTGCCTAAGCTTCCCTTACGGGTTTTCAGCTTAGCGGGAAATTTATTCTGTTTATGTCTCAAATTTTTGCCTAGACCACCCTTTCGGGTTTTCGGCCTACCGAGTCGCTCTTTTTTTCCTAAGCCGCCCTTTCGGATTTTGAACTTAGCGAGCTGTTCTTTTATTTCTTTAGGCGAAGTATTTCTTGACTGCATCAAAATTCATGGGACGTGGGAACTCCTCGCCATCTATAGTTGCAAGAATTAATGCACCGCCAGAGAAGGCTTTATTGACAACATATGGGCCTTCAAAATTGGGAGTCCACTTGCCCCTAGAATCAGTGTTGAAAGACATGATCTTCCTGAGCACGAGGTCTCCTTCTCTGAATTCACGAGGTTTTAACTTCTTATCAAAAGCTTTCATCATCCTTTTCTGATATAACTGGCCATGACACAAAGCGGTCATCCTCTTCTCCTCAATCAAATTCAATTGGTCAAACCCGTTTTGGACCCATTCAGCCTCTGACAACTTGGTTTCCATTATCACACGCAAACAAGGAATCTCAACCACGATTGGGAGTACGGCTTCCATTCCATACACCAGGGAGAATGGTAAGGTAGTTGCTTATGCGTCAAGGCAGTTGAGGACTCATGAGAGCAAAAGGGAGCATTTCATGCCAATCCTTATAAGTAACAACCATTTTCTGGATAATCTTCTTGATATTCTTATTAGCAGCTTCAACAACCCCATTCATCTTTGGCCTGTATGGAGATGAATTGTGATGGACAATCTTGAATTCTTTTCAGAGTTCTGTCATCATTTTATTGTTTAAATTCGAGCCATTGTCGGTGATAATTCTGCTCGGCACACCATACTGACATATAAGATTATTCTTGATGAAACGCACAACCACTTGCTTAGTAACATTGGCATATGAAGCAGCCTCCACCCACTTGGTGAAGTAATAAATTGCTACCAAGATGAAACGGTGTCCATTCGAAGCTTTGAGTTCTATCATCCCAATCATGTCAATGCCCCACATAGAGAAAGGCCATGGGGAAAGATCACATTGAGAAGTGTCGGAGGCACATGGACCTTGTCTGCATAAATATGGCATTTATGACATTTCTTTGCAAATTTATAACAATCCGATTCCATTGTCAGCCAATAGTAACCTGCCCTTAGCATCTTTTTAGCCATCGAATATCCATTGGCATGAGTGCCAAATGAACCTTCATGAACCTCATGCATCAACATGTCTGCTTCGAGTCTATCCACGCATCTGAGAAAGACCATGTCATAATTTCTCTTATACAACACATTTTCACTGAGGAGGAAACTGTCTGTCAATCTTCTCAATGTTTTTCTATCTTTCTTCGATGCACTGATCGGGTATTCCCGAGTCTGAAGAAAATGCTTGATGTCATGATACCAAGGTTTTTCATCTGCTACCTCCTCTGTTGTAAACACATGAGCAGGCCTATACAGTCGCCGAACCATAATTCGAGGTATATCATTCCAAGTATTCACTTGGTACATAGAAGCCAGAGTTTCCAGAGCGTCCGCCATTTGATTTTTATCTTTGGGAATGTGATGGAATTCAACTTTGCTAAAGAGGGGTAACAATCTTCTAGCATAATATTTGTAAGGGATCAAGCCGGGGTGACGAGTATCCCATTCTCCTTTAATCTGATTTATTACCAAAGCTTAATCACCATACACATCTAGATTTTTAATTCTGAGATCAATAGCTTCTTCGAGACCCATGATGCAAGCCTCATATTCTGCCATATTATTAGTACAATCAAATGTTACCCTTGTGGTAAAAGGAATGTGCGATCCATGGGGAGTGACAATCACGGCACCAATTCCTTTACCATAAGCATTCACAGCTCCATCAAATATCATACTCCAACGAGATTCAGGGTCAGGACCTTCCTCAGGCAATGGTTCATCACAATCCTTCAATTTCAGGAACATCACATCCTCATCGGGGAATTCATATTCTACAGACTGGTGATTCTCCACTGGTTTATGAGCAAGATAATATGCCAACACACTGCTCTTAATAGCTTTTTGAGTGCGGTATTCGATATCATATTCAGATAGCAACATCTGCCAGCGGGCAATTCTCCCAATAAGAGCAGGATTTTCAAAAACGTACTTGATTGGATCCATTTTGGAGATCAACCAAGTAGTGTGATTCAACATATACTGCCGCAAACGCTTTGTCGCCCAGGACAAAGTACAACATGTCTTTTCTAGCATGGAATACCGCGACTCACAATCAATGAATTTTTTACTGAGTTAATAAATGGCGAACTCCTTCTTCCCTGTTTCATCTTGTTGTCCCAGAGTACAACCCATAGATTTATCTAACACTGTCAGATACATAATCAACGGTATTCTCGACGGGAGGGAGCAAGATAGGAGGTTCAAGAAGATATTCTTTAATACTTTCAAATGCCCCTTGGCAGTCATCCGTCTACACACAACCTTGATCTTTCTTTAACAACTTAAAGATCAGTTCACATGTTGGAGTCAAGTGGGAAATGAATCTGGAAATATAATTCAAACGTCCGAGGAAACCTCTGACTTGCTTTTCAGTTCTCGGTGCTGGCATATATTGAATTTCTTTGACATTATCAGGGTCAACTTCGATTCCTTTCTAGCTAACAATGAAACCTAAAAATTTTCCCGATCGAACACCGAAGGTGCATTTATTTGGATTCAAGAGGATACGATACTTCCTCAAACGCTAAAACAACTTCAATAAATCTTCTACATGCCCTTCTTCAGTCTGGGATTTGAAAATCATATCATCAACATATACTTCGATTTCCTGGTGCATCAGATCATGGAATACGGTTGTCATAGCCCTCTGGTACGTTGCACCAGCGTTCTTCAACCCGAAGGGCATCACTCTGTAACAGAATGTTCCCCAGGGTGTGATAAACATTGTTTTTTCCATGTCCTCCAAAGCCATTCTTATTTGATTATACCCGGAAAATCCGTCCATGAACGAGAATAATTTGAACTTTGTTGTGCTATCCACTAATATATCAATGTGTGGCAATGGAAAATCATCTTTTGGACTAGCTTTATTTAGATCTCTGTAATCTACGCACATGCAGACTTTTCCGTCTTTTTTCGGTACTGGGACAATATTGGAAATCCATTGAGGATACACTGACGTCACAAGAAAACCCACATTAATCTTCTTTAGAACCTCCTTTTTGATTTTTACTGCCATATCTGGGTGAGTTCTTCTCAAGTTTTGTTTAATTGGTGGACACTCTGGCTTCAACGACAAACTGTGCTCTATAATATCTATGTCTAGACTAGGCATATCTTGATAAGACCAAGCAAAAATATCCACATACTCTTTCAACAGCTCAATCAACCTGCTCTTCACATCAGGATGCAGCAATGCTCCAATCTTGACTTCCTTCAGATTTTCTTCTGAACCCAAATTGATAACTTCCAATGGCTCTTTATATGGCTGAATGGTATTTTCCTAGTGATCAAGTAACCGTGAGACCTCTTCTGAAATCTCATCATAATCTTCTTCTTCAGCCCCATACACAGAACATTCAAAGTTGGGAGAGGGTGTAGGGTCATTGTATTCAACAGGTTTTTTAATTAATCTGCATATATGATTTATGATTGCTTTTAGAAACTGACACGTATAACAAGTGATCATGCAAATTGAACTTCCGTTATTATTTATTTTGAAAGGTCCCTTTTTTTGATTACCATTTTCCAAGAAAAAGCAGAAAATAAAGACACAATTTGGGAAACAAAGACAACTTTTATTATTGATTTTAAAAAGTCACAGCAAACAGATAAGCCCTACAATATTAATACTTCCACCTTGGGCAGAGTGAAAGTCTTTTTCAAAAAGATTAACAAAACAAATTACTTTGAAACATGTATGCAAGAGGGAACATCAATGGTGATCAAGTTCTGAACCCTAACTCCATGCGTCACATAATTCGGCATTTCCTGCTCTGCTTCATCTTCCACAATGGCGTTAATCCTTGAAACAGTTGTATGAAGATAACCCCCACTGTGGAAGATGTCTTGATACTTGCTCACAGTAGACTTTGGCTTCATTCCCTTTCCTTTGTCATTCTTCAAAGAGAACCTCAAGCCAACTCTGTTCTTGTTCACAGGTGGATCCATAATTTGTCCCCACACTTCACTATGACCCTTATGCACAACCTGCTGCGCATCCTTAAGTGAAACCATGGAATTCTCATTTCCTCTTATATTGTCAATGGATAGGGCTTGGAACTGGGTTCCAACAGCAGCTCCATCCGCCTCCACAATGCTGAAGGAGGACAAATGAGATAGCAATAATACCTGTTCCCCATTTATGATCACTACTTTCCCTTCACGTACAAACTTTAGTTTCTAGTGTAAAGTTGAAGTGATAGCCCCTGCCTCATGAATCCATGGCCGTCCTAGCAAACAACTATAAGCGGGAACAATGTTCATGACCTGGAAAGTTATCTGAAATAAATGTGGTCCTATATGAATAGGCAAGTCCACTTCACCAATAACAAATTTCCTTGATCCATCAAACGCTTTCACAATGATGCCACTCGGGTGCATATGCGTTCCTTGATATATCAACTTCATAAGCGTACTCCTCGGTATAACATTCAGCGCGAATCCATTATCAATCAGCATATTGGATAATGGATCATTCTTGCAGTTCATGGAGATGTAGAGGGCCAGGTTGTGATTCCTTCCTTCATCTGGTAATTCATCATCACAGAAACTCAAGTTATTACATGACGTAATGTCCCCTATTACGCTGCTGAATTGGTCTATTGGCATATCACTCTCCATAATAGCTAGGTCTAGTACCCTCATCAAGGATTCTCTGTGAGCAGAGGAGTTCATTAATAAAGCCAAGATAAATATTTTTGAAGGAGTCTGCAGTAGCTAATCTACAATTCTGTAGTCGCTCATCTTAATTATCTTCAAAATATCATCCAATTATTTCTCCAACATAGCCCTACTAGTCTCACCCGTAGCCTTCTTGGGTTCAACATTCTCAACAATTTTCTTTCCAGCACTAACATCTCTTCGAACAACTGGTGCAAAAACACGACTGTTGTGGGTCACCCTTCTATTTTCAACAATATTCCCAACATCAGGCATTGGATGGATGGGAACTTCCACTCCATCCTCTAAGATTGTAGCGTTGTATTTGTAAGGTACAACCTTATCTGACTTGTAGGGGTTAGGACCCGGTAAACTAATCACCAATGGGGTAACAACTGGCTTGCTATAATACTCAACTTCAAGATGGGCGGGTGCCCAAAAACAAGGTACAATGACCTTTACCCCTTCTTCAACACAATCGGTTATCATTGAGTCATTTATGGAAAAAAAATCCTCATCTAAGGAGAAATACTCGTCTGCGGAGGCATACTCTTCATCCAACTCTTCTTCAGTCAAACACACCTCAACCATATCAACCTCATGGTAATCATTGCTTTGACTTGTAACCTTGATAGTTCAGTTGTCTAACTACAACTAAACACCCTTATTCACGATTGAACATCCTCGGGAATCTCGACAACAAACTCGGCTAGATCCATATTGGTGTTCCACCTGACCAGCCATATGCCAGAAGGGAGCATGCAATTGCACAAGGTATTCATTCATATACTCTACATAAAAATTCTGAATTCTCCAGGACATCCAGAAACCACATTCACCTCCTCTTCATACTCTGCCCTAGGCCTGATTATGTGGATAAGGCCCTCATCCATCATCTCTTGTAAATCAGCCTTTATCTTATCGCAACCATGTATGTCTATACTGCAAATATCACAACCGGCATGGTCATGCATATAGTAGTTAAATTCACAAAGGTCTGCATGCATTTTCACAAAATCTCCTCTAACCAGATTAATATCGAAAATCTAGAAGTCGCCTGGACAACCGGCCACCATATTCACAACATTTACTTCCCCATGCTTGGGTAAAGGATTGTCTTTCACATTAGGTCCCACGTCCTTGAAAGATAGAATACCATACTTCACCAATTTCTGCACCTCAGTCTTTAAAGGATAACAATTCTCAACATTATGCCTTGGTGCTCCCTGATGAAAAGCACATGTTTGGCCTGCCTTGTAATACCAGGGAAATGGTGATGGTACAATGGGAGGTGGTTGGGTCTGAACCAACTTCTTCTGAATCAATGCTGGTAGTAACTCAGTATAGCTCATAGGAATATGGCCATAACTCCCCCTTCTTTGATTATACCCTTGATTCCCCTGCTGGGACGGTCTCTGATAAGCAACGGTAGTTGGAGCGGTACCCACAACTGGAGTAACTGAGGCGACCTACTGATGATGCTGATAATTCCTCCTAGGAGTATTAACCCTCTTCTCTTGCATAAAAACATTTTCATCCCCTTCCTTTTTCTTGGTAAACCCATAAGATGGTTTCTTCACACCTCCAGAACTTTCACTCTTCGTTAAACGACTCTCTCTTACAACCTCTTCCAAGCGGATACCTGTAACGCCCGTAATTTAACTAATTATTTAATTAAATTATTTTTGGAATATTTGTGAAGATGTGTTATAATTAAATTGGATTTATTTTATTAAGTGGAGAAATAATATTAGAGATATAATACTATGTGGTGAAATAATATTAGAAGTGTAATATTATTTTATGTGGGCTTATTTTGAAGAAATAGAAGTAATAAGGGGGTGTGTTGGTTTTAAGCCCAACAAGGAATAATAGAATAATAGGGTTACTTTATTATTTATTAGAAGGAATAGAAAGAAAGAAGCAGTGGAAAGAAGAAGGATTTGGAAGAGAACGTTCAAGCTGCTAGAGAAAGTGGAAAACGGCAAGAACGTGAATCCAACTGGAAATTGTAGAGCAACCTTCAATCCCAGGTAAGGGTGGGGTTCTGACTCTATAATCGGGTTTATGATGATTGGTATGTGGGGTTAGTGGTGAATATTGTTTTGTTCTTGAATTGAGAATATATGATTGATGTATGATGGGGATTGATGAATTTTGATGAATATTGATGCCTTGATGCTGTTAAAATGCTGTAAGATTATAGGGCAATTATGGGTGATGAATTGACATGATTATATTAAGTTTTAGGGCCTTAGTTATGGAACCGTGGTGAGATGCAGTGATGAAAAACATAGAACATAACAGTAATGAACATGCAGAATTTGGCAAATTGACATCAGGCGCTACTGTATTAGAACTAATGAATTATTTTAGAGAATAGAATTTGTTAATACTGTTCTTAGTTGGATTGATATCAGGAAAGGAATTAGAAAAATAGGATGAATAGAAAATAACAGTTCTGAAGTCAGACGTAAGTTGTTAGAAGTTGCGTTGAATCATTAGAAAGTAACAGTACTGAGGTTAGAAGTTGCACTAGTCAGAATTTGCATTAGTCAGAAGATGGCATTAGTCAGAAGATGTGATGATCAGAAGTTGTATCCAGTCAGAAGATGGGGTTAGTCAGAAGATGGCATTAGTCAAAAGATGTGATGATCAGAAGTTGTACCTGGTCAGAAGATAGGGTTAGTCAGAATCTGTGATGATCAGAAGTTGCCTCTGATCAGAGGTTGCATCATTAGAAGTTGTGTATTTAGAAATAGCGTTGGTTAGAGGTTGTGTGGTCAGAAGTTGGATGGCCTTTGCGTTGTTTTGTGCAGAGCGATGAACGTTAGATGCTTAGAAGCTGCTGTTTGAGCTATAACAGTAGGAAAGTGACGGTCTTGACTTTAGAGTTACAGGATGACAGTGTTGACTTACTGTGGAAATTAAAATACTGTTGTGTTATTAATGAGAAGTTATTAATAAATAATAGTGTTTGATGATTTATAAATGAATGATGTTTGATGAGTTATTTTGATTATTTGAGATGTTATTTTGAGATGTTAATTTGAGATGTCTTTGAGATGTTATTTTGAGATGTATTTTGAGATGTTTTGAGATGTTAATTTGAGACGTTTTGAGATGATTTGAGATGTTGTTAACTTGGGTGTTGTTATTACATTCATGGTTGTGTTGCATACATTGCATTTTTTTGAGATGGAGCTTATGCTTGTTGAGATGGCCTGGATTGGCAAATTTTGAGATGAAGGTTATGCCTTGTTGATGAATCTATTAATTGGCAAATTTTTGAGATGGGAGTTCTGTTCCAATGGTACCACATGCATTTGTATAGTATTGAGTCGCATTATATGATTTCATAAAGAAGTGTATTTTGATGTTGATGAATGTATATTATTATTGAGATTGTCGTGGATTATGAGATGAGAAGTGGTGACGTTGTTGATCTAATTTAATATATTACTTATCATGCACTTTATTATATTATTAGATATCTCACCCCTTCTGTTTGAATGTTGCCCTTATGTTGGTAACATACAGGTAATCGAGAGTGAAGGCTGTATACCTTCAATAGTTCGAGTCGGTGTCATTGGTATGATATGTAACACTCGGGGGGGGGGGGGGATGAACGCTTGCTGTTTTGATTAATGATTTTCAGTTGTTGAATTTTAATTTGATTATCATTAAATATGACATGTTTCAAAGTTGCTGTTTTTGTTAGAGATGTATTTAAGAATTCCGCTGCGTAGATGTTGACTTATTTGATTAAAGATGTTATGTTGATGGTTCATCCAATATTTGAAAAAGTGTTATATATCCACGATTAATGCAATGAATTTGTTAGAAGAATTTGTGACGTCCCGATTCATTTGTATGATTGAAATTTTATAACTCTGATTTATTTTGCATAATTGCTTGGGGTAGAATTGGGGTGTTACAATACCCATTCCTACCATTTAAGTAAAGTCACTTGGCACACTTGCTACCATCCTCTCGTAGTAGAAAGCTCCCAGAGTTTTCAAGAAAATATTAGTCATCTCCTTCTCTTCCATGGGAGGAATCACTTGGACGGCTACCTCACGCCATCTCTATGCATATTCTTTGAACAATTCCCTGTCTTTTTGAACCATGGCCCTGAGTTGATCACTGTCAGGCGCCATGTCCATGTTTTACTTGTATTGTTTTATGAATGCTTCTCCCAAATCATTGAAAGTATGGATATTGGTGTAGTCCAAACTCATATACCACTTCAGGACATCACTGGTCAAACTATCCTGAAAAAAGTGAATTAGCAGAAGCTGATCATCAGTAAGGGTAGACATTCTCCTCACGTACATTACCAGATGAGCACGAGGGCAAGTGTTTCCATTGTACTTCTCAAACTCCGGGACCTTAAACTTAGTAGGTATCGTTCAGGACCAAGCATAACTAATTCACATTCTGTCCAAATAGCTCTTTCCCCCCCTGAGGGCCTTCATCTCTCTTTACATCTTGTCAAACTGCTCTTGAAAATCATCCATTATGTCATAAAGTCCCAAGTATTCACTCGGTGGAGGGAAAGGACGACACACATCATCGTTAACAAACAGAACCATATTCACCGAAGGAGGCGCAGCAGGAGCAGCATGCACCACAGAAGGTGCCGGAGTAACAATAGTCTAAACAACTGGAGTATCTTGAGGACTAAGATTAAAACCTTCAGGTGAAAAATTCTCTGGCATTCCCCATGGATAACCTTGAGGCATGCGATTCTAAAAAATAGTTGGAGTAGCATATACGGGAACAATCAGAGCTTCAGTAGTTGCCCTTGTTGGTTGAGGTTGGACACTCGGTGGCTGATTCTGAGCAGCCACCAGAGCTTCCATCAAAGTAGTCAGATTGTCCATGCCGGCCTTCAAAGCAGAAACCTCCTCGTGCAGCTTGCGATTCTCTTATTCTAGGTTGTCCATCTTCTTTCTGAAATTAGCCAGAGTGTTGTAGTGGTGAGTCAGCTTGCTGAACAAAGTATATAAGCTTGGTAAGACACCTGGATATGCATAATAAATGCAAGAAATATGTTAAATATGATGCATGATATGCAATGCACATGATTTTATTTTATTATTTAATATTTCAAGGGATTTAAATTTTATGGACATATTGCAAATATCAAATTAATAACGCATTTGAGATACTGAAATTTTTTATTATAACAACTCCAAAATGGATTACAAGTTTCAATGATCCCAAGTACAAGATGAAAATAAAATCTAAAACCCTGAGAAGTAAAACTGATGGAGATCACTCTATACGTTGGCGCTTCCCCGTGAGCCTGGAAATCTGAGCTTTCAACCTCTGGTTTTCTTCTGCATGTCTGATGGCAACCTCCTTCCAATCACCTGGATCAAGAAGTGAGTAATCAGCACATGATTGAGGCTTAGGAGAAAATAAATCCCCTTGCCTCTCTATAGACTCTACCGCTCGACTCTCAAGGATCTCAATCAAGTCGTCTTTCTCCTTCTATTTTACTCTATAGGAAATATCTAAAGTTTGGCACTTGTTCTTCCAAGCGTCCTTTTCCTGTTGCATCCTGACCAAAGCAAGCTGCAGCTCTTCTAGATCATCTAATAAGGGAGGAGTAGTCTTCACAAATAGATCAAGCATAGGTGTTTCTCGGGAATATGGTATCTTCAACTGAATAGCTCTCATTTGGACCCACTGAAGATATGGCTCCAAAGAAACATCACCCCTAGGTCCTAAATCCTTCCTACTCTTCTTATGAACGTGATGCCAAGCCTTCGCAATCTTATCCCTAGCTTCCCTGTGATCTTCTCCCTCCTTCAGAAAGAAACTACTCAAATGAATACTATTTAGTTTATCCCTCATCGGATAACCAAGCTGTCATCGGGCAAGAATAAGGTTATAGTTAATTCCTCCCTTTGTACCAAGAAGAGGTACATTGGGGAAACTACCACAACTGTCAATAATCTCTATATCCTGGTAAGCTCGATGATACCAATCAATATCCGAGTGAGTAAGTGACATGATCTTAGGAGCCTAATAGGGTTCCTTCTTGACATCCCAAAAAGCATCAGACTGAGGTATATGAGAGATAAACCAACGGTACAGCAGAGGCATGCAACAGATAATCATCCCCCCTTGATAAGAATTCCGAAGATGAATAGTGTAATAAGCATCTCCCAATAAGGTAGGAACTGGGTTTCCAATCATGAAGATCCTGATATCATTAATGTCAACAAATTTGTCCACGTTAGGAAATAAGAACAACCCATAAGTAAGTAGAGCAAAGATTGCCTCAAAAGCGACTGTAATCTTCATCTTGGCAAAGTAACGAGCTTTATCCAATAAGAACTGAGCTGGTAATCCTCTAATCCATCCTTTAGTAGTCATATGGGCTTCCACCTCAGACTTCCCCAGATGAATCAAAGCAGAAATCTCATGTGGTTTTGGCTCACCCTCCAAACTAGTAAAAGGAACACGATCGATAACCGGTAAATCCAATAGATAAGAATACTCCTCCAGTGTGGGCATCAACTGATAGTCGGGAAAATTAAAGCAATGATACATCGGATCATAGAACTGGACCAAGGTTGAGAGAATACCATCCTTCATCTTCAGCTTTAATGGATCCATACTTCTTTCGAAAGTCTACATAACACTCGATCTTGGGAATTAGACTGATCAACTCATCTATCTTGGGATCCTTGAAACTGTACTTCCTGGTCTTTCTCTTTCCAGAATCCATGGTTAAAAAGTACCTGAGATATTCACAAATGGTTAACCTTTAAATCCCTTGAAATATGATTTCTCCAAAAGATGCTTATGAGTGCATGGATACATAATGCAACAATCACACACAAGATCACACATATAAGGTTCATAGGTTTTGTCACGAGTATGAGGTCGAAGGTACTACCCATAAGGTGTTGGCCTAAAAGTTATCACCTTCTGAACAAGGTTCTAGAGGTTCCCAAAGTCTACATCCTTCCTTCGGATATTACCAACTTCCCGATTAACTCGGTAATTAGTAATATTCTCAAGAAAGACCCGTCCGAGCATAGTATCGCATGACAACTATTTCCAAATTACTCCGTCATAGCTTCCGCACTACACCTAAAAGGCCAAGATGGGTTTGGTATTCTACGGTCTTCAGTTTCAGCAGGCTCCCAGGTCAAAAGCAGTACGTCTTCCTGATTACACGGTAACGACACTACATTCAAAGGGGCCTCCACTGAGTGTGGGATCTCATGCCTCCTTTTTTGGGATTACTCCCTCAAAGTTAACATGACTATACCGCCCGTCTTATCTTAAAGTTTGCCCAAGTCCAGGTATAAGACTTATGAGTAATCACCAAGCACCCTAAAGACCAGGAAAATCCAGATAAACATATATACAACATATAACACAAAAACAATAATAACAAATATACATATATAAACAAAGATAGGCTCAACCCTCTTAGGGATGGACCAGTAAAAGGTCAATCTTTCCCCAATTAAGTCACCATTTTTCTGTAGCGGTAGAAATGTTCAAGACTAAGCCATTGGATTGACTAGACTTATACAGATCAAAATAAAAATCTCCACCGCACTTTATTGTTTCCAAAGGAATGGGAAAAGAGCGAATAACCCACAAAGAGGGGGAAAGACTCAAGGTAAGGGGGTTGGTTATGGAAAGGGAAGGTATTAGCACCCTAAACATCTACGGTACTCCGTAGGAACCTCTTTGTAAAATATGTATATTTTGGTTATGAAAAATGTTGTATAAAAATGGATGGTGGAGGTTAGAAAATAAATATATATTTTTATGATTTTTTCACCCACCGCGGTTGCGAACCTTTAGTGCCTACGTACCACTTTTTCCTGCAATAGGGGATCAAGGTACACGTAGTTCCTCTTTTTAAAATCTTAAAACACAAATGTGTTGGTTAATTTTATGAGATAAAACATCATCGTCATTGTCCGTGTGGAAAACATACCTACTACCCACAATCATGAGAAAGGAGAATTTGCATCATCTCAAATTTGAGGATATGGCTTGGATTTTAAAATCAACAATTCCTCACTCAACATCCAAGTGGAAAATATATCTCTTCACTACATATTGTAGAAGTATAGTTGTTTGCATCACTACAAGGATTGACAAGAGTTCAATCTTTTAAGAAAAGTTTAAAGGTAAAATCCAAAGTGGCAAAAATGGTTTGAAATGAGATTGATTGACTTTTAGTCTTCTCACAAAAAGGATGTCAAAGTATTATTAAGTTTGTTGAAGTTTATTTATGAAAATGTTTGAAAATGCATTGACCTAAGTCCAAGTTTATTATGAAAGTGGTTCAAGTTTAAAACAAGAAAGAGTTTTCAAAAGGCGGAAGAAGATTTTTGAAATTAAAGAAGATAGGAGGAGAAGAAGAGGCTATCATAAAGCATAAGGTAAAAGCTAGAGATAAGAACCATCTAACCAACAAGAAGCCAATACTTGACACTATGCCAAGACATAATTCCCATTCTTTGGATTGAAACCAAACAAGCCAAAATACTAGACCTCTTGAGAGAACCAAACTTCAAGTGTATTAAGTCTTCACAAAAATTGGGCAGAGTAACGGTTGTATACAGGTGAATTCAAGATTACAAACAAAAGGTGTAATCACTAACCTGCACACAAAACAAATAAACAACCCAATGTCTTGAGGTAAACCTCAAGAGCTCCAGAAAAAATAGTCAGATAAGGTCACAAGGTCTCCAATCTTAGGCCAAGGTTTCTAATCCTAAGTCCAAGAAGTCCAATGCTTAATAATGCCAAGGATAGTAACTAAATAGTACAAGTATCATTAAGGATTTTATGGTTCATATTGATTATTAAGTATCTTAAGAAAAGAAAAGAAAAGCTCAAGTAGCAAAATAAAAATGACAAGAAAGTAAATGCTCAAATGATCAAAGATGAAAATGGAATGAAATTTAAATGCTAAAAGTAAATAGTGCATAAAAATAAAAGGGGCATATAATAAAAATACAGGATAAAGTCAATTATTATTGATTAGTGGTTAGTTGGATGATCATCTTGAAACTTGCATTTGGAACTCATTAGAGGATTGATAGAACCAAATCCTCCACACAATAAGTTGCATTTGCTTTTTGTCAAGTATATCATCCATTTTGAATCCTTATGAGTATCAGTTAATGGTCAACGGTGTTTAAGTGATCCGCATTGATCAATGGTATTGTAGATCCATTAGAGGATTGGTAGAACCAAAGCCTCCACACAATGAATCTCAAGGTTATTGGATCAAAGAGATCAAATTGACATACTTGGGCTTGCAAACATAAGTTTGGGCCACGAATGATCATTTATTTGAATCGGGACAAAATTTAGCGCTATGTGAAGCAATCGTAAGTGGACTTATATAGAAGTCGCACCTATTTTGAAGTCGGTCAATAGCAATCTATGCACCATTTTTTTTGAGACATGATATAGAGATCATGCTCCAACAACATTTAGTGCAATAAGAAGGGGATGAGATGAAGAGGGGTGAGAGAGAATATACAAACCACTTTTGGATTAAATTTAATCAAACTATTATTAAAATCATTCATCCATTTTTATGGAGTTAGACTCAACACCATGGATCCAATGATGTTAATAAAGTTTATGATAAAAAATTTAAACCAATATAAGCCAGAAAATAGTCACAAAATAATATTATATTTTAATATATACAAAAAGGTTTAAAAATAATGTTTAAAAATAGAAATAAAAGAGAAAAATATCAATTATGTTCAAATTAATCAAGAAATAAAAAGTAAGACCATAGAAAAATCAGAAAAGGGGTCAAATTATTTTATAAATTTTTTGGTAATTTTTTAAAATTAGAAACTATTTTTAAAATTAAAAGAAAGGGGTAAAATAAACCAAAAATGATAAAAAATAACAAAGTCAGAAAAAAAAAAATAAGGTCACCAATATTTGTCACAATATCATTGGATCATTCCAAATTTTTTTAAGAATTTAAAAATGCATAAAAGTATTTTTAAACATTTAAAACAATTCAAATAAAGTGTAAATTTATAAAAAAATACCAAAACACAAAATTAAATTGTGAAAAAATAAAAATCAGAATGAGAATAATAAAAAATTTCCATAATTTTTTCAGATTTTTTTGACTAAAAATGAATTTTCTATAATTTTTTAAAGTTTAAAACAATTAAATATAAAAATCAGAAAAGAAAATAAAAGTAAAAAATATGTGGGCTATTGGATGAGAGTCAAAACGCATTAGTAATCAAATCCAATGGATCTGGCGCGCTATGCGTATTACGGTCATTAGTGAATAAAGCACTGAATCAATAATTAATTAAGAATTCAAAAATAACAAGTGGCGTGCCATCATTGGTTGGAAGATGACACGTTGGTCATCTTCAACCTCCAGCCAACGTGAATTGCAGGTCTCTCAAACTGTAAAATTAGAAGCTCAGACCTATGTCATTCGCTTCGTCTCTTCAAGACGAAGACAACCACACCCTCGCGTCAAATTTATATAAACTGTAGCTCAAGCAATTTGGAAAGAAAGTTTTGAAAAGGGATTTGAAATTTCATGGTCAAAACGTGTTTCCTGTAAAAGGTAAGTGTTGTAACTAGAACCAGGGCAATGATAGAATCACAATGATATCAAAGTTTTGAAAAATTGATGAAGGAATCTACCTATTGAAGTTGAGTTGTAGAGCTCTGACACTGGACTTCTATGGAGCAATCTATGGCATGATTCTTGAATGTAATTATATGGTTAGCTTCAGGGAAGATCAAGAAAGGTGAATTTATGAAAAACATGGATTGAAAAAGGCTTGTGTATGGGTTTTGAAGTTGCTGAATTCTTAGTTATGGAACAAGTTTGGCGGGGTGATTCTGGCTATCCAAGCTTGAGAAAATGAATGGGATAGTTCATGTATTTATAGGAGAAGAAAATGGGATCAAAAGGAAGAATGAATCATGCATTTTGGAGGGAATTCGTGCAAACCTGATGCACGACTGAAATGTGATCTAATTTTCATCAAAACTCAATCAATCATTGCGTTTTGAGGTGCTAAACAATTTTGGAACTTCACTAAACATGCTTAGAGGAAAAAACGCGTGGAAAACTTGTGATTAGAGGCCACATTATGGATTTCAAAATTCTGACTTGGTGAGAAATTCAGTTTCAAAGTGCCAACTTCTAACCAATGGAATTTTCAACTCAAGCGGTCTTAAGGCATGATTCTTGATGCTTCAGAAAGATGAGGTTACAAGCTTTGCAATGGAAAAGAATGGAATCAAATGGATGCTTGAGCTAAAAGTTGTGTTTAGTCAATGTTGGAGAAAAAATGTTGACTTTCCATACTTAGAAATATTTCAAATTTTCCTTCAAAAATGACCCATAATGTCTTGCATCCAAACATGGCCTTCCTCTTGGAATTTTCTCTTGACCAAAAAAATATGGAATTAATTAGATCTCTTGAATGACATTTTTAAACTTGAACCATTCAAAATCTCCAAAAATTGAGAAAGTTATGACTTGTTGGAGTTGGCAAAATTTCATAAAATGACCTATAATCTTTTGTATCCTTAAGGAAACTTTCATCCATTTTCTTACTTTTCACATAAAATAAGGCATAAAGTTCACATGTTAAATATCATTATTGAAAAATAATGGGCTCAAGGTGATAAAAATTGACCAAGTTATGCTCATTTGAAGTCACACATGAAAAATTAGGGATTCATCTTGAGGACATGTAATCTTTCTTCCTCATCAAGTTTCTTCTACATGAAAACTCCTTGGAACTTTTGAAGTGATTTGTTAATACACCTTTGAAGAGAATGATGTCTCTGGAATCACTCAAAAATACCAAAAGATGGGCAAGATATACTCCTTTGAAGTTCAAAACCCAAGTTCCTAGATTAAGAAACATGCCTTGAGGAACTTTGACAATTTTGAACAAAATTCTTGTACCAAAACAAATGCCTTGTAAATATAAGTTGTTGAGGATGATAATGGGAACTCATAGCAACCATAACCACTTCCATATCTTGAGAGTTGATAGAAATAGGCATTTGTGACCAATGGGAACAAATCCTTGTCCAAGCATGACAACTTCTCCAATCAATCCGTTGTGCTTTTCGACCATATTTGATAACCTTGAGATGTGGTGAACCAAAATAACCTTTCCATGCCATTTATTCCAAAACAAATCCAATGGTGTTGTTTGAACTTCTCAAGCTTTATTGACTAGGGCATGGAAATAAACTCATGAACCCATGGAGCAACTTGCTGAATCTTATTGCCTTTACCTACATGAGTAACAAGCAAGACAAACCAATATTGAATTTTATTAATTAAGAGAAGAAATCAATACAAAAAAATATTCATGATCACAAAAGAACATAAGTCAAGGTGCTTGGTGATTTCTCAAAGAGAAAAGATAAATATAGGGAGGGGAACCAAGAATCCTAATGTGATCTTGTTATGAATGAATCAACATGGTATGATGAAGGGATCTTAGGGGAAAAATTGGGGTACAAAACACTGACATACCCTCCTTCGATTCAGTGATTGCTCAAACAAAGTAGTAACTGTACTAGCCCCAGGGAGACTCCTACGAACTTCTATTTACCACCAAGGAAGTTACTTGCAGTTCTTTCGATTTAAGGGCTTTAAGAGGTAAGTTCTCTCTAAACTTGGAAATTTTTCATTTAAATATAATGTGTACATACCAATAAAGAGAAAATGTAGATATTTCATCTAGGAATTTTTACCATGCTTTAAACTTCGATCCTTATTGCCTATATGTTGAAAGTCTCAGCCCTGACTAGTTAGGCTTTGGATTTTGATGCCCAATAATCTTGTGTTAACCATTGGCCTGTAGCTTTCAAAAGTTACATTTGAATGTTGAATTTTTAAAAGTTTAAAGTAGGTTCTCTATATCCTTTGTTTGGCTAAATATTCAAGCCTTTTGAATCTCAACCTGAGAGCCTAGCATTCCTGCAATCGAAGAAGGCAATAAGGAGCTTGAGGAGAAGAGTGCACATCATGATGATTCCAGGTCCCAATTGAAGAAGGCAGTTAGAAGCTTAAAGCAAATAGTGTACCTCATGTTGACTCCAGGCCCCAATCGAAAGAATCAGGAAAAGGATGAAATCGAAAGGGGTTACCTTACTGACTCTAGGCCCAAATTGAAGGAAGACAGGAAGTGCAGAATCGAAGGGTGTTTCTGCCTTGATCGAAAAGCTCATTTTTCTTCCTTTTATTTTTGTTTTATCTTTTACATTTTGTTTTTATTAAATATGGTTGTAATAGTTTAGGATTTATTTTCTGCATTTTTTATTGCTTTTGTATAAATGTTAGTAATTAGGATGTATGGAAAGATAAAACCAACAAGTAGATCACCCTAATAAAATACTAAATGCATGAAAATCAAACACATTATTCACACACATGCACCACTAGGGTAATATTACTTATTTCCTCGGAAAAATAGTCATGTCCCTCGAATATGGGCGTTTTAGCAAAGACCCTCGATAAAAGATCGTAGTCCCTCGATGACCCTGAATGTTGCCTTTGGTAAACAGTCTAGTCCCTAAATGAAAATTGCTAAAACGTCTCATAGGTTGCCTTCTATGACTATACAAACGTCCCACGTCCCTCCCTTGATATCCAATGATGGGGCTTCTTACCAAATCAATGGTAAGATAGCAACATCTAAAGGAGGAGGAAAATAAAATAGACCTTTTGAGTAGGTAGGATGCTTCTAGTAGCTCGCCTTGCTCATAATAAAAACATTTTATACACCAACACTTTCATTTGAAACATTTTCAAAAGACAAAGCTTTTTGTACGCGTTCTTATAGAAACGAGAACCATTACAAAGACACTTTTCAAAATACTTTCAAAACCCACACCACAAGCACATTTTCAAACAAAAGGAAGTAATCTAGCAAGCAACTAAGAGCCCGTAGATAACTACGGATGAAAAGGATGCTAACACCTTCCCTTTTCATAACCTACTCCCCGAACTCAAGAAAATAATCTCAAAGGTCTTTCCTGCTCTTTTCACCCTTTCTTTATTGGATAAAAGAAAAGTCAGTGGCAACTCTTGCTATCCGTAATAATTGCGATCAAACACAAAACAACCAAGTTAGTTCTCCCACCGTATTACAAAACTGGCGACTTTGCAGGGGAATTACTTAAAAGTGGGGTTACCTTAGGGCTAGATCACCTTTACTTGCTTTTCAATTTTTGACTTGCTTGCTTTACATTATGGTTCCTTGTTTGGGCGTGTTTTGATCCTCTACCTGGATCTGGGTAACCTTTTAGGTAAGTAGGATTAAGTTATGGAAATTGTGAGGGGTATACCGACATGGTCAAAGAAATAACTATGTTATTGTGACACATTTGTTGGTACCGGTATCCCTTGAGTAGTCAAGGAAAATACGGGGCTGTTGTCTGGTGTCATGAAGCCCTAACTGACTTTAGAACCTTACTTGAACAACTTGTCCATTAGGAAGTAATGAGGTATCCGACTTTGGTTCAATCCAAAGTTGGTTGATACTTGATACTACGCTCATTGAGATCGGAATTTCGGGATATTTCAGTCGTCAATAAAGAGGCTTGCGCTGAAACAATTCCCGATGAAGAAAGATCAGTGATATTGAGATTCCCTACAACATGTTTACTTTATAAGACAGGTTGAACCAGTTAAACTTCAAGAGGGTACTTATCTATGAACCTCATGCAAGCCTAAACCTAAGGACTTGTTTAATTGGATTGTGAATATGCTTGTACATAACATCATGGCATCATACCATAGCATTTTAAACTAACCATTTCAAGGATTTTGAGATTCATCTTTGTTCTGTTTTGTAGGACATGACTCCCACTCACTGGAATACAATCCAAGTCAATCTCGTACAGGTACCTTTTCAGCTCAAAGAATTAGCATCAAGGGTCCTTGAGAATTCTCCGTTCGACAAAATACATGGACGACTTCTTAACCTGGTTACCTCAAGCTATGATGAAGACATGATAAAAGTGTTTTTCCAGGTCTTCGACCCTTTATACCATTGCTTTACCTTTCCCGATTACCAACTCATGCATACTATGGAAGAATTCTCTCAACTCTTGGGAATTCCTATTCGCAATTAATTACCTTTCAACTATATTGAAAAAGACCCGACCCCTGAAGAGATTGGTCGAGCTTTACACTTGCAACAATCCAACGTCATGGTTAACTGGGAAACAAGGAGTGGTGTCAAGGGGTTTCTTGAAAGATTCCTGCTGAAAAAAGCTCAAGACTGTTGGAACACTCTATATTTTCAAGCTTTTGAAGAAATCTTGGCTCTTCTCATCTATGAGATGGTACTATTTCCGAATCCTAACCAACTTATAGAAGTGAACTTTATCAAATTTTTATATCTCGCAATCCAGTGCCTTCTTTGTTGGGAGATATCTTACATTCTCTCCACTCTTGCACTATGAAGAGAAGAGGAACCTGTAGTGGTAGAAATGTTTAAGACTAAGCCATTGGATTGACTTGACCTATACAGATCAAAATAAAAATTTCCATCATGCTTTATTGTTTCCCAAAGAATGGGAAAAGAGCGAATAACCCAAAAAAGAGGGGGGAAAGATTCAAGGTAAGGGGGTTGGTTATGCAAAGGGAAGGTATTAGCACCCTAAACATCTACGGTACTCCACAGGAACCGCTTTATAAAATCTGTATATTTTGGCTATAAAATGTTGTATAAAAAAATAGATGGTGGAGGTGAGAAAAGAAATATATTTCTTCTGATTTTTGCACCCGCCGCGCTTGCGAAACTTTAGTGCCTATGTACCATCTTTCATGGAATAGGGGGTCAGGGTACACGTAGTTCCCCTTTAAAAAAATTTAAAACATAAGTGTGTTGATTGATTTTATGAGATAAGACATCATCATTATGAGACGATGGCAGAACCGACTGTTATACTGGTTTGTATTTTGTATTCGCAAATGTCATAGTAAGCAAGAGTCGCCACCGACTTTTATTTCATCCAACTAAGGAAAAGGAAAAAGAACAGAAAAAACCTTTTTCGAGATGTTTCTGAGTACGGGGGGTAGATTATAGAAAGGGAAGGTGTTAGCACCCTTTCTATGCCTGGTTTTCCATGGGCTCTTAGGTACTTTGCTCATTTTTAAAATTGCTTGTGTGTGCTTGTTTTGAAAAGTTTTACTTTACTTCATGATAACCCTTGTATCGGTCCTCAAGAGTGTGACGAAGTTGTTTTGAAAACAGCTTTTGAAAAGTTTTTGTGTGAAAATTTTTGTTTGAGCAAGTACCTAGGAACTAATCTACCTACTCGAAAAAAGTCTGTTCATTTTCCTTTAAACAACGCTATCCTATTATTAAGGAATAGGTAACACTGTCGTTTGAGTTTTAAGGGACGTTCGAAGGGACAAGTACGATCACAAAAGTAATGTTAGGAAATTTTAGTAATCATCCTAAAGCCTTAAAGATCTTTTTCCGAGGAAACATCCGAATGTGTCATTTTAGATATTTTGGGACTAGAGGACGACCGCTAACATTCCATATACTTCATGACCGTTTACCAAAGGCAACCGGAGTGGAGTAAACCCTAGGAGTGAGCATGTGCAAGTGTATTTTTTCCAGTTAATTATCTTTGCACAATTAGGGTTTTCTATTGCTTTAATTTCAATTTGTCTTTCCATATAATCCTATTAACATGCATCTAACAGTTTATAGTTTGCGGAAATTAAAATCCATTAATTAAAGTCCTAGCTATTACAAGGCTTTCGCAGATACATAATTATTTTGACTGTAAATAAAGATGCGGAAATTTAAAACCCTAATTACTATTATAAACTCAGAGCAGTTACAATAATATAAAAAGGAAAATTAAAGGCGCACGCGGTGAATTAAATGCGGGAAATAATTGGAAAACCTAAAAAATCTAATTGAAAAAATATTTAGGTTATTTTTGAGAAAAAACTAGGTTATGTACAAAATAAACCCTAATTCTAATCATTTTAAATTATAATAAAAAAATAATTAAATTACACTAATTTAATTAAACTAATTAATTAATAAATTATTTTTATAAAAAATGATTTTTGATGTTTTTATGATTTTTTGATTAAATAAAAAACAAGATTTTTTGTGTTATTTGAAAAAGAAATAATTAATAAATAATAAAAAAAATTGAAATAATAAAAAAAAGAATAGAATTGGGCCTACATAAGCAATCCAGGAGGTGTGCTTCTGAATTCTTGTTAGGCCCAAAGATGCTGAACCCATTCCTGCGCCTGATCTAGTGTTGATGCGCCAGGAGAATGCACCATGGTCCTTCCTTGGCTTGAGCCTTGGATCTGTCTTGGTAGCGATCCAGTGGCTGGATCAGTGAGGCGCATGATGGACATCTTGCCATGTAATGTATGGAATATGTAATCACATGTTAAGAAAATAAAGAAAATATGTTGGGACCTGGGATCAAACCCAAGTCCTCCAAATCATACAATGCGCGCCTTGGCCATCTGTGCTATCATGCTTAATTTTCAATAGGATAAAGCCAAAATATAATATATGAAAAAGAGTGGATAGACTGAATAAAGAAAAACCATGCGCAATTATTCAAATGGACCAGTGGGATGGTGACAAGTCATTATCTTCTTCCATGTCCGTCGTCTTAGGTCCATACTTTTACCCACAGACAGAACTCCATAGCCATAAACCTGCAAGCTTCAAAAATCCATAAAATGCATGATAAATTAATTCTAGATACACCAATCAACTCGTCTTGATCTCACGAGTATCATGGCACTATTTTCTTGGTCCAATTTAACCTGTACAGAGAAGCCCCAAAATGACTTTTTAAACCCTAACCATGGCAATCATCAATATATGCATCAAAACGTCAATTAAATTATTCAAGCATGTTGCAAATATGTCAATGATCATAGATACATCATTAGAATATGCTTATGATGCAAGAATTATTCTAATCGATTTTTTAAAAAAGGACAAACCGTGTGAAGGCTATGGGACGATTCTGGGCTTGGGAATGCTTGCAATTGACCGTGTTAGCTTCAGGAGATATCCAGGAAGCGATTATAAGCTTTGGAATGCTTTGGATCAACCTCTATGTGAGAAAACGATCTACCACTTTTTTGCCTAAATTTGAGTTTTATTCTTTAACTCTCACGACTGCAATCCTTTTCCTTTTGCATTGTTTCTGTTCAGTATATGTAATGGAGTGCATTAGGTTAACAAAAAACAACTGAATCTTTTTGAATTATGGAAATTGAATGTTATTTGTTTGCTATATGATACCTTTCCAAAACCATCTAAATCATGCTATTTTTGCCTCAATTTACCTTGATTAGATTTGATCCTGATATGCCATCTTAATTATTTTTTATTCTAAAAAAAATCAGATCAAAAAATCAATCTTTTATATTTTTTTGCCATTTATTTGATTTAATTTGACTTTTAAATAACAAAATTAAAATACAACAAATAAATAAAGGAAATAATAGGTGGATGGTGACTTGGGTCGTGGACCATGTCTTCAACAAGATGCAATCATAAAAAGCTAGGCCCATTTGACAAAAAATGCGCATTTGACTTTTGACAATTTTCCAAAAATGGCCAACTTTGACAATGCATATCTCCTCCAATTTAGATCCTAGGAAGGTGTTATTTTATTTTTTAGAAAGCTTAGGATTTCCCCTAAATAACCCTTTGGTTTCATCTGAATTGGGTCTTCCATGTTCATGTAAGAAGCTTTGACCCAAATGGTGTTTTTGTTGACTTTTCAAAAGGACCTATAATGTAGAAATTCATATCTTTTTATGAGTGCACTTTTTGAACTTTAGGGATGAATATGAGTTGTAGGAAATTGGATTCTATTAAAAATGAGCCTTGGATTAAAAATTTCTAATAAAGTATGAGAAAGTTATGCTTGGTCAAAGTTTGGTTGACTTTTCCTAAGAAACCCTAATTTAGCAACTTTTGAGTTTTGATGAATTAGGAGCATTCCTTGAGGAACATGATCAACCCTTGATAAAATGATGGATATCACTTCAAAATGTTGATGTTGATAAAAAATATTGAAGTTTGGCTGTATGTGGGTCACAATTGACTTTTGACCTTATACAGTTGATTTTCAAGCATTTGAGCAGTTTGACTGAGCAAACTTCTTGTGCAGGGCATAAGACTTGGCATGGATGTTCTTGAGAATATATTAGGACCATGGAAAATATTTTAGGTCTTTGGAGCTTACCCATATTGATGAAAAAAGAAACCCTAGTTGGAGGTTCTTTGTTTTAGGAGAGAGTTTGTCTGGTCATCTCTTGGGTATCCTTGAGCAAGTTGAGGATCTCCATGAGCATATGTTGAGTAAAATGAGAGGGAAAATTTTAGGGTACAACAATCGTCATTGTCCGTGTGGAAAACATACTGACTACCCACAATCATGAGAAAGGAGAATTTCATCATCTCAAAGTGGAGGATATGGCTTGGATTTTAAAATCAACAATGCCTCACTCAACATCCAAGTGGAAAATATCTCTCTTCACTACATATTATAGAAGTATAATTGTTTTCATCACTACAAAGATTGACAAGAGTCTACCCTTTTGGGAAAGGTTTTTAAAATAGAAAGCCAAAGTGGCAAAAATGTTTTGAAATGATATTGATTGACTTTTAGTCTTCTCACAAAAAAATGTCAAGGTATTATTAAATTGATTGAAGTTTATTTATGAAAATGTTTTGAAAACGCATGGACCTAAGTCCAAGTTTATTATGAAAGTGGTTCAAGAAGAGTTTTCAAAAGGAGGAGGAAGATTTTTGAAATTAAAGAAGATGAGAGGAGAAGAAGAGACTATCCTAAGGCATAAGATAAAAGATAGGGATAAGAATCATCTAACCAACAAGAAGCCAATACTTGACATTATGAGTCAAGATATAATTCCCATTCATTGGATTGAAACCAAACAAGCAAAGATACTAGACCTCTTGAGAGAACCAAACTTCAAGTGTATTAAGTCTTCACAAAAAAATTAGGCAGAGTAACGACTGTATACGGGTGAATTCCAGATTACAAAGAAAGAATGTAACTACAATAATCTGCACACAAAAACAAACAAGTAACCCAATGTATGGAGGTAAACCTCAAGAACTCTAGACAAAATATCACTTAAGGTCACAAGGTCTCCAACATAGGCCAAGGTTTCTAATCCTAAGTCCAAGAAGTCCAATGCTCCATAATGCCAAGGATAGTAACCAAATAGTTCAAGTATCATTAAAGCTTTTTTTATGGTTCATGTTGATTATTAGGTGTCTTGAAAAAGAAAAGAAAATCTCAAGTGAGCAAAATAAAAATAAGAAGAATATAAATGCTCATGTGAGAAAAATAAAAATGGCATAAAATGTAATGCTTAAAGTAAATGGTACATAAAGCATAAAAATAAAAGCATAAAGTAAAAACTATTTAATAATTAGTGGCTAGTTAGATGACCATCTTGAAACTTGTATTTGGAACTCATTAGAGGATTGGTAGAACCAAAGCCTCCACACAACGAATCTCAAGGTTATTGGATCAAAGAGATCAAATTAATATACTTGGGCTTGCAAACATAGGTTTGGGCCACAAATGATCATTTATTTGAATCGAGACAAAATTTAGCGTTATGTTAAGCAATTGTAAATGGACTTATATAGAAGTCGCACCTATTTTGAGGCCGATAAATAGAAATCTATGCACCATTTATTTTGAGACATGATATAAAGATCATGCTCCAATAACATTTAGTGCAATAAGAAAGGGATAAGATGAAGAGGGGGTGGGAAAGAATATACAAATCACATTTGATTTAAATTTTAATCAAACTATTATTAAAATCATTCATTCATTTTTATGAAGTTAGACTCAACACCATGAATCCAATGATGTTAATAAAGTTCATGATCAAATATTCAATCAAAAGATCAGCTAGAAAATAATCACAAAATAATATTGCTTTTAATATATATATATATATATATATATATATATATATATATATATATATATATATATATATATATATATATTAAAAAGGGTTTTAAAGTGTTTAAAAATAGAAATAAGGGATAAAAATATCAATTATGTTCAAATTAATCAAGAAATATTAAGTAAGACCATAGAAAGATTAGAAAAGGACTCAAATATTTTTATAAAATTTTTGGTAATTTTTTAAAGTCAGAAACTATTTTTAAAAATTAAAAGAAATGAGTAAAATAAACCAAAAATAATAAAAAATAACAAAGTCAGAAATAAAAAATAAATGAGGTCACCAATATTTGTCACAATATCATTGGATCATTCCATATTTTTTTAAGAATTTAAAAATACATAAAAGTATTTTTAAACATTTAAAACAATTCAAATAAAGTGAAAATTTATAAAAAATATCAAAACACAAAATAAAATTGTGAAAAAATAAAATTCAAAATGATAAAAATCAAACACATTTTTCATAATATTTTCAGATTTTTTGGACTTAAAATGAATTTTCTATAATTTTTTTGAAGTTTAAAACAATTAAATATAAAATTCAGAAATGAAAATAAAAACCAAAAAGATGTGGACCAATGGATGAGAGTTAAAACGCGTTAGTAATCAAATCTAAGGGATCTAGCGTGCTGTGTATATGATGGTCATTACTAAATATCACACCGGATCCAACATTTTAAAAATAAAATAACTTAAAATGTGGCACGTTGGATGGATCTGACTCACAAAAGTAATCAGATCCAAGGGATCCCGAGGCACGCGCATGGTAAGGCAAGCATATTATATCCGTTTCAAAAAAATAACGTGGCTTCATGTCATTGGTTGAAGACGGATATGTCATCGTCTTCAACATCCAACCATCCCCAAATTGAATCCTTCAAACTGTAAAATTAGCAAACCAGACCGGTACCATTAGATTCGTCTCTTCAAGACGATTCTAATGGTACCATCGCACCAAATATATGTAAATTGTGCAAGGCTGTGTTTGATGAAAACCAGAAAAAATAGCGAGCAAGAAAATCTGGGATATCTCACTCAATTCTTAATGAAATTGCAAACTATAAAGAGCACGAGGATCAGAATAATACAAGGAGTGTATTAGTCTTTTATTTGAATCAATTTGGCCAAGAAATCTACCTGAACAAAGTATTGAGAAGTTGATCTGAAACTGGACTTCTACAGATCAATATAGGTCACAATTCTTGAAAGTAACTGTATGGTTAGTTTTAGAGAAGTTCAATGAAGCTAACTGAATGGAGCTTTTGGTGTTTGAAGGTGAGAATGTAAGAAATCAGAATTTCAAATTCATAGTTCGTGTGGGATCTGAACAGGGGTCAATTGGCTATCAAAAGCTTGCCAAAATGCGTGAGGGATGATCCTTATTTATAGCTGATCATGATGCAAGGCTCCAGTGTGTGAATTGGAGGCAAAATCAGTGAAATCATGTGGACCTGCTAAGTGTGAAAAGTGTGACTTCAAATGACTCAAAATGCAGCAAAATGAATGGTTTAAGGGTAGCTTCTTGTTGTGGCAAGTTCCTAAACATTATTCGACACGAAATTTATCCTTAAACATGCCTGTAATTGGATTTAAACTAATTTTCAAATCTGATTGAACTTGGAATTTCCATTTTATGATGCGACTTTCATAACCATGGTGCCAACAATGTAGGGCACCATATGATGTGATTTTTGAAGCATTTAAAAGATAAAGTCACACGCTTTACAATGTGAAAGGAACGAGATGAATTGGATGTTTGAGCAAGAAGTTGTGTTGAGTCAAAGTTGGAGGAAAAGGGTTGACTTTCCATACTTCAATATATTCTAATTTTTTTCTTCAAAAATGACTTGTAATGTTTTGCATCCAAACATGGCCTTCCACTTGGAATTTTCTCTTGACCAAAAAAGATGGCATGAAATAGACCTCTTGAATGACATTTTGAAACTTGAACCATTCAAAATCTCCAAAAATAGAGAGAGTTATGGATTGTTGAAGTTGGAAAAAAAATCATGAAATGACCTATAATCTTTTGTATCCTTAGGGCATCTTCCATCCATTTTCTCACTTTGCACATAAAATAAGGCATAAAGTTCATATCTTCAAGATAATTATGGAAAAAGAGTGGGCTCAAGGTGATATAAATTTACCAAGTTATGATCATTTGAAGTCACACATGGGAAATTGGTGGTTCATCTGGAGGACTTGTAATCTTTCTTCATCATCAAGTTTCTTCCACATGAAAACTCCTTGAAACTTTTGAAGTGATTTGTTAATAACACTTTTAAGAGAAGGATGTTTTTGGAATCAGTCAAAAATACCAAAAGATGAGCAAGATATACTTCTTTGAAGTTTAAAACCCTAACTCCTAGATCAAGAAAATGCTTTAAGGAAGTTTGACAATTTTGAACAACCTTCTTGTACCAACACTTTTGATTTGCAAATAGAAGTTATTAAGGATGATAATGAGAACTCATAGCCACCAAAAAAACTTCCATGTATTGATAATTTAGAGAAATATGCACTTGTGACCAATGGGAACACGACCTTGTCCAATCATGACAACTTCTTCAATCAACCCCTTGTACTTTTGAATCAATCTTGATAACTTTGTAATATGGTGAACCAAAATAAACCTTGCCATGCCATTTCTTCTAAAACAAATTCAATGGTGAGGTTTAAATCTCTCAAGCTTCGTTGACTATAGCATGGAAATAAACTCATGAACCCATGGATCAACTTGCTAAGCCATATTGCCTTTACCTACATTATTAACAAGTAAGACAAACCAACATTGAATTTTATTTATTAAAAGGAAAGTCAAAACAAAACATGCATGATCACAAAAGAAAAACAAGTCAAGGTGCTTGGTGATTCCTCAAAGAGCAAAGCTAAAGATAGGGAGGAGAACCAAAAGACCTAATGTGACCTTGTTGTGATTGAATCAATATGGTATGATGAATGGATCTTAGGGGCAAAAATTGGGGTACAACAGCTACCCTTATTTAAGTTTCTTCTATTCGGAGATACGAAGGTTAAAAATCTTCGTGTCGACGCGATCGAAGATACTTAAATATAAAAAAAACCCTATTTTTGGCCCTAAGATGCCATGCAATGCTTATGAGTATGAATGCATATGAACAACTTCAAAGGGACGCAAAACACCACTAGGAATGTAGCAAAGGACATGAAGATCAAAAGAGAAACCCAACCAGGAAAATAAATCACTGGTGGATTAAAAGAACCGACTCACAGAGGATGGTAAAAAGGTAAAAGGATACACCAACCTTTACTGAAGGCGAAACTACCAACATTCACTGAGGGTAGAAAGAGAAAAGAATAACAACAATGATATTCACTAACGTTGAGCTACCAACTTTTACTGAAGGTAGAGAGAAAAAATCATCGACGTTCACTAACGATGAACTACCAACGTTCAGTGAAGGTAGAGGGAAATGAAATATCATAGCACCGTCGTTCACTGATGATGAACTACCAACATTCACTGAAGGTAGCAAAAAGATAACAATCACCAACATTCACTGATGGTGATCTACCGACTTTCACTGAAGGTAGAGAGAAAAGAAATATAAGAGCATCACTGTTCACTGACGATGAACTACCAATATTCACTGAGGGTAGAAAAAAGATAACAATCACCAACTTTTACTGATGGTGATCCACCTACTTTCACTGAAGGTAGAGAGAAAAGAAATATCATAGCATCACCGTTCAATGACGATGAACTACAACGTTCACTGAGGGTAGCAAAAAGATGACAATCAACAACTTTCACTGATGGTGATCTACCAACTTTCACTGAAGGTAGAGAGAAAAGAAATATCATAGCACCACCGTTCATTGACGATGAACTACCAACATTCACTGAGGGTAGAAAAAGATAACAATCACCAACTTTCACTGATGGTGATCTACCAACTTTCACTGAAGGTAGAGAGAAAAGAAATATCATAGCACCGTCATTCACTGACGATGAACTACCAACATTCACTAAGGGTAGAAAAAAGATAACAATCACCAACTTTCACTGATGGTGATCTACCAACTTTCACTGAAGGTAGAGAGAAAAGAAATATCATAGCACCGCTGTTCACTGACGATGAACTACCAACGTTCATTGAGGTTAGAAAAAGATAACAATCACCAACTTTCACTGATGGTGATCTACCAACTTTCACTGAAGGTAGAGAGAAAAGAAATATCATAGCACCGTCATTCACTGACGATGAACTACCAACATTCACTAAGGGTAGCAAAAAGATAACAATCACCAACTTTCAGTGATAGTGATCTACCAACTTTCACTGAAGGTAGAGAGAAAAGATATCAAAACATCTATGTTCACTGACGATGAACTACCAACGTTCACTGAGGGTAGAAAAAAGATAATAAGTTTTCCCCAAAATTCCGGCGTTTCACCAGGAATGGGTCTCAACTTCTTCTTTAACCAAGGCACTCCGCCTGGAAAGGGTAATATATAAGCTGTCTCGAATAAAGAGACTACCACTTGTAAGGTTTCACAATGAATTATCTCTGTCATATTGAAAGACTTTCCATCCACTGGAGTAATTTGACAACGAACTGCAAACTATCCACTCATAGAGAAGATAGCAAAAAAAAGTAACCTCAACCTTTATGGGGAATTACAAGTTGCTCAAATAAAGAGACCTTCTACTTGCTGTTATGGGAAGGATTGAAAAAATGACTTCCTGGGGAAGGCAATATAGCTTCCTGGGGAAATAAATAGGACTTCCTGGGGAATGCCAACATATTCCTGACGAGGAGATAAAGTCTTCTCGTGCCAAATAAATGCACATTTTCAAACCAAGGCTCGAAGCTTGCAGAAATCCAAAGTAATAATATTGTTGAGGATCAAAGATTCAAACCAGAAATAAACTGGAGTAAAACAGTCAGCCAAAATGCATCCTTTGAGAAATAAACTCAAGAGGGAAACCCAAATCATCCAGAAAAGAGATAAACAGGAAGGCTAAAGCAAAAATCTTCCACGAGGGATAACTCAGTGGGGAAATTGAAAGAATATACACTTTCTGCTTAAGGCCAACACTCTATTGAAGAAAGGACAACATAACTTTGCAAAACAGAGTAATATGTCAACCAGATATTAACAAATGTTAATGAGCAATGATTTGCTAAATTTAAATATGCATGATGTATGTATGAATGTATGAGTTCTATCATGTATATGCTGACAAAACAGACATATAACACTAGGGATGAACAAACAAAACTAACTCGGACACAAACAACACTCGACTAAATCACATCCAAGATGAACATTCCATAAGAAAATAAGCACCAACTGAGGAAACAAAATCCTACTGCATGGCTTAACTTCACTGGGGAGGAACATAATACGGAAGTAAACAAATCATAGCGACAAAACAGTACAGATATAAAGATATGATATCCTTCGCCAGGCTTCACCGGGGAATGGCACTTAGACTTCAATGGGGAAACAAATGCTTTCACGATCCACACTTCTAATGGGATTGCAATACTAATTTCAAATAAGGCAGATGGAAACCATATTGGAAAAACATCAACTGAGTATTTCGAGCTGACTTCATTGGGGGAACATCATACAGACTTTACTAGGGGAGATAGTGCTTTATCATCAAGACATCACATGGGGACCTCGTGCTGACTTTATTGGGGAGGCCAACACCACATCGAAGAGAGGAAACCAAGATACGTTCCTCACTGGGGAAACCAAAGATACGTTCTTCAATATTGAGAGTAAGTATTGCACTAACTTCTCTGGGGAAAAAGTATGAAACCTCATGGGGACAACAACTTGGAGAGTTAAGAAGTCAAATATTATAGTAAAAAATAAATCTTATGGGGATTTTAAATCAAACTCAACACTTGGCGAGTGAAAACCCAAAAAATTGATAACCATTTCAACACTTCTTAAATAAAACATTACCCTTGCCTGATTATCGAGCAATAACACAAAATGAAAGTACTGCCGAAAGGGGTATGCTTCACAAATGAGTCCAACTCAGCATGCATGGGGAGAAAAGATTTCTATCAAATAAGCGAGGCCTTCACTAGGGAATCTTAGATTGAGTCTTCACATCATCCAAATTTATTTCAACAAAAGATGCCATGGGATAGCCTTCCTGGGGAATCATGAAGTCAGCATTACAGAAAGAGGTCAAACTCATGGGGATTTTAAACCAAACCCAACACTTGGCGGGTGAAAACTCAAAGGGTTGACAACTATCTCAACACTTCTTAGAAAATATACTTCCCTAGTCTAGTTTCCTGGGAAATAAATACCAACAATCATGCCAATACTGCAAAAAGAGCGACATTTTGCAAATAGTTCCATCTCAGCACACCAAGGGAAAAAGACCTTTCCTCATATGAGGGGAAACTTTGCTGGGGAATCTGGGATAGAGGCCTCAGACCATGCAAAATCCAAAAATCATAAAATAAACCAACACTTGACTGGGGAGACTGGGATCACAAACCCAATACTGCACCTTACGCCAATTGGTATCGTCTTCAATATATAAGAATCACATGCAAACCAGCGAAAATGACCTAAGAAAACTTTCCCGGGGAAACAACACTTCCCAAAATTTATTGGAGTTCGCCCATTCCTGGGATCACCACTTTTGTTTTCCTCTTGAATCACAAAATTTAAAGTAAAAGTATGTTGTAAATTCTTTTTGAAAAACAATTTTTTTATTTAATCTTTTTGCTTTGAAAATTATTATCAATAATAAATGGAGTCTTTGTAAGCTAAATAAAATAGGAATTACAATGAATTGGGTAAAAGCTCAAATGTTATTGATAGAATGGTAGTCTGCGAATGGCAAGACTCCATGGATAATTACAAAGTTTGGAAAATGGTAATATATAATGGAAAAGATACATTGAGATACAATGACCTCTATTCCCTCTAACAACTTTGAAATCCTTAGCAACAACTTCTGTTAAAGTATGGTGAGGATCCAAGAAGATTGTTGCTTCAACGATCAAGTCTTGTCTGATGCAGTTACTTGCCAAGAAAGTCCCTAACTTTTTCCTAAGCTTCCCTTGTGGGTTTTCAAATTAGCGGGAGATTTTATTCTGCTTATGTCTCTAACTTTTTCCTAGACCACCCTTTCGGGTTTTCGGCCTACTGAGACGCTCCTTTTTTCCTAAGCAGCCCTTTCGGGTTTTCAACATAGTGAGTTGTTCTTTTATTTCTTTAGGCGGAGTATTTCTTGACTTCATCAGCATTAATGGGACGTGGGAACTCCTCACCATCCATAGTTTCAAGAATTAATACACCGCCAGAGAAGGCTTTCTTGACAACATATAGGCCTTCAAAATTAGGAGTCTACTTGCACCTAGAATCAGCGTTAAAAGACATGATCTTCCTGAGTACGAGGTCGCCTTCTTTGAATTCACGAGGTTTGACCTTCTTATCAAAAGCTTTCTTCATTCTCTTTTGATATAACTGCCTATGACACAAAGCCATCATTCTCTTCTCTTCAATCAAATTCAATTGGTCAAACATGTTATGGACCCATTCAACCTCTAACAACTTGGCTTCCATTATCACACGCAATGAGGGAATCTCAACCTCAATTAGGAGCACTGCTTCCATTCCATACACAAGGGAGAACGAGGTTGCTCCTGATGAAGTGAGGACAGATGTCCGATATCCATGTAAAGCAAAAGGGAGCATTTCATGCCAATATTTATAAGTAACAACGATCTTCTGGATGACCTTCTTGATATTCTTAATAGCAGCTTCAACAACCC
Source organism: Vicia faba (assembly GCA_948472305.1). NCBI lineage: Eukaryota > Viridiplantae > Streptophyta > Magnoliopsida > Fabales > Fabaceae > Vicia > Vicia faba. Next base: position 727,668,874 of record OX451741.1, on the reverse strand, counting down.
TATTCATCTTCGGCCTGTACAGAGATGAATTGTGATGTACAATCTTAAATTCTTTGCAAAGTTCTGTCATCATCTTGTTGTTCAGATTTGAGCCATTTTCGATGATAATTCAGCTCGGCACACCATACCGACATATGGGACTATTCTTAATGAAGCACACTAACACCTGCTTAGTAACATTAGCATATGAAGTAGCCTTCACCCATTTGGTGAAGTAATCAATTGCTACCAAGATAAAACGACGTCCATTCAAAGCTTTAGGTTCTATCATCCAGATCATATCAATACCCCACATAGAGAAAGGCCACGAGGATGAAATAACATTGAGAAGTGTCGGAGGCACATGAATCTTGTCCGCATAAATCTGGCATTTATGGCACTTCTTTGCAAATTTGTAACAGTCAAATTCCATTGTCAGCCAATAGTAACCTGCCCTTAGCATCTTTTTAGCCATCGAATGTCCATTGGCATGAGTTCCAAATGAACTATCATGAATTTCATGCATCAACATGTGTGCTTCGTGTCTATCCAAGAATCTGAGCAAGACCATGTCATAATTTCTCTTGTACAACACATTTTCACTGAGGAAGAAACTGCCAGCCAATCTTCTCAATGACTTTCTATCTTTATTTGAAGCACCAATCAAGTATTCCTGAGTCTGGAGAAAATGTTTGATATCATAATACCGAGGTTTCTCATTTACTACCTTTTATGTTGTAAACACATGAGCAGGCTTATCCAGTCGCCGAACTATAATTCGAGGTATATCATTCAGAGTACTCACTTGATACATAGAAGCTAGAGTTGCAAGAGCATCCGCCGTTTTATTTTCATCTCTAGGGATGTGATGGAATTCAACTTTATTAAAGAAGGGTAACAATCTTCTAGCATAATATTTGTAAAGGATCAAGCAGGGGTGACGGGTATCCTACTCTCCTTTAATCTGATTTATTATCAAAGCTGAATCTCCATACACATCAAGAATTTTAATTCTGAGATCAATAGCTTCCTCGAGATCCATGATGAGAGCCTTATATTCTGCCATATTATTAGTACAATCAAATGTCAACCTTGTAGTGAAAAGAATGTGTGATTCATGTGGAGTGACAATCACAACACCAATTCCTTTACCATAAGCATTCACAACTCCATCAAATATCACTCCAGTGAGATTCAGGATCAGGACCTTCTTCAAGAAATGGTTCATCACAATCTTTCACTTCTAGAAACATCATATCCTCATCGGGGAAATCAAACTTCACAGACTGATAATCATCAACTGGTTGGTGAGTAAGCTAATCTGCCAACATGCTGCTTTTAATAGCTTTTTGAGTGCGGTATTCGATGTCATGTTCAGATAATAGCATCTTCCAGCAGGCAATTCTCCCAGTAAGAGCAAGCTTCTCAAAAATGTACTTTATTGGATCCATTTTGGAGATCAACCAAGTAATGTGATTCAACATATACTGCCGCAAATGTTTTGGCGCCCAAGCCAGAGCACAACATGTCTTTTCTAGCATGGAATACCACAATTCACAATCAGTAAAATTTTTACTGAGATAATAAATGGCATACTCTTTCTTCCCTGTTTCATCTTGTTGTCCTATAATACAACCCATGGAATTATCTAACACTGTCAGATACATAATCAATGGTCTTCCTTCAACATGAGGGAGCAATATAGGAGGTTCAAGAAGATATTCTTTAATACTTTCAAACGCCATTTGGAAGTCATCTGTCCACACACAACCTTAATCTTTCTTTAACAACTTAAAGATCAGTTCACACATTGCAGTCATGTGGGAAATGAATCTGGAGATATAATTCAAACACCCGAGGAACCCTCTAACTTGCTTTTTAGTTCTCAGCGCTGGAATTTCTAGAATTGCCTTGACTTTATCAGGGTAAACTTTAATCCCTCTTTGGCTAACAATGAAACCCAACAGTTTCCCTGATCGAACACCGAGGGTACATTTATTTGGATTCAAGCGAAGACAATACTTCCTCAAATGTTGAAACAACTTCAACAAATCTTCTACGTGCCTTTCTTCAGTCTGGGATTTAGCAATCATGTCATCAACATATACCTCAATTTCCTTTTGCATCAGATTATGGAATAGGGTTTTCATAGCCCTCTAGTACGTTGCACCAACGTTCTTCAACCCAAAGGGCATCACTCTGTAACAAAATGTTCCCCGGGGTGTGATAAACGTTGTTTTTTCCATGTCCTCAAGCGCCATCCTTATTTGATTATACCCAGAAAATCCGTCCATGAATGAGTAAACTTTGAATTTTGCGGTGCTATCCACTAACATATCAATGTGTGGAAATGGAAAATCATCTTTTGGACTAGCTTCATCTAGATCTCTGTAATCTACGCACATATTCACAAGAAAATCGGCATTAATCTGCTTTATAACTTCTTCTTTGATCTTCACTTCCATATCTGGGTGAGTTCTTCGTAACTTCTGTTTAATTGGCGGACACTCTGGCTTCAGCGAAAAGTGGCGCTCTACAATATATGTATCTAGACCATGCATATATTGGTAAGACCAAGCAAAAATATCCACATATTCTTTCAACATCTCAATCAACCTGCTCTTCACATCAGGATGCAACAATTCTCTGATCTTGACTTCCTTTGGATCTTCTTCTGAACCCAAATTGATTACTTCCAATGGATCTTTATATGGATGAATGGCATTCTCCCAGCGCTCAAGCAACGATGATACCTCTTCTGGAATCTCATCATAGTCTTCTTCTTCGGCCCCATACAGAGGACATTCAAAGTTGGGAGAGGGTGCAGGGTTATTGTATTCAACAGGTTTTTTAATTAATCTGCACATATGATTTATGATTGCTTTTTAGAAACTGACACATATAACAAGTGATCATGCAGATTGAATTACAATTATTATTTATTTTGAAAAGTTTTTTTTCTGATTACCATTTTCAAATAAAAAAGCAAAAAATAAAAACACAATTTGGGAAACAAAGACAACTTTTATTATTGATTTTAAAAATCAAACAAACGATAAGCCCATACAATATCAATACTTTCACCTTGGGCAGAGTGAAAGATTTTTAAAAAGATTAACAAAAAACAAATTACTTTGAAACATGTATGCAAGCAGGAATATCAATGGTGACCCAGTTCTGAACCCTAACTCCATACGTCACATAATTTAGCATTTCTGGCTCTGCTTCATCTTTCATAATGGCTATAATATTAGAAATAGTTGGATGAAGATAACCCCCGCTATGAAAGATGTCTTGATACTTGCCTGCAACAGACTTCAGCTTCATTCTCTTGCCTTTATCATTCGTGACAGAGGACCCGAAGCCAACTCTATTCTTGTTTACAGGTGGATCAACAATTTGTCCCCATACATCACTATGGCCATTACGCACAACCTGCTGAGCATCCTTGAACGAAGCCATATAATTCTCATATCCTCTTATATTATCAATGGACAAAGCTTTTAATTGGGTTCCAACAGTAGCTTCATCCGCCTCCACAATGCTGAAAGAGGACAAATGAGATATCAATAATTCATGTTCTCCATTTGTAATTACCACTTTCCCTTCACGTACAAACTTCAACATCTGGTGTAAAGTCGAAGTGACAGCCCTTGCATGATGTATCCACGGCCGTCCCAGCAAGCAGCTATAAGCGGGTACAATATCCATGACCTGGAAAGTAATCTGAAACAAATGTGGGCCTATATGAATAGGCAAGTCCACTTCACCAATAATAGATTTCCTTGATCCATGAAACGCTTTCACAAGCTCATGGGCGTTCCATGATATTTCAACTTTATAAGCGCACTCCTCGGTATAACATTCAATGTGGATCCATTATCAATTAGCACATTGGATAATGAATCATTCTTGCAGTTCATAGAGATGTGGAGGGCCAGATTATGATTCCTTCCTTCATCGGGCAGTTCATCGTTGCAGAAACTCAGGTTATTACATGATGTAATGTTCCCTACCATAATGTTGAATTGGTCTACTGCCATATCACTTTCCAGGAAAGCTTGGTCCAATACCCTCATCAAATATTCTTTGTGAGCAGAGGAGTTCATCAATAAAGCCAAGATAGATATTTTTGAAGGAGTCTGCAATAGCTGATCTACAATTCTGTAGTCGCTCATCTTGATTATCTTCAAAATATCATCCACTTCCTTTTCTAACGTAGTTCCACTAGATTCATCCACTGCCTTCTTGGGTTCAACACTTTCCACAACTTTCTTTCCAGTACTAACATCTCCATGAACAATTGGTGCAAATACATGACCGGTGCGGGTCACTCTGCTAGTCTCAACAATATTTCCAACATTAGGCATTGGCTGGATGGGAACTTCCACACCATCCACTAAAATTGTAGCATTATATTTGTAGGGTACAACCTTGTCTGACTTGAAGGGGGCAGGACCTGGAAAACTAATCACCAATGAAGTAATAGCTGGCTTGCCATGATATTAAACTTCAAAAGGGGTGGGTGCATCAAAACAAGGCACAATAACATTTACTCCCTCTTCAACACATTCAATCATTATAGAGTCTTCTATGGAAAACATATATTCATATGAGGAGAAGAACTCATCCGCAGAGGCATACTCATCATCTGACTCTTCTTCAGCCAAACAAACCTCAATCTCATTAACCTCATGGTAATCATCCCTTTGGCCTGTAACCTTGATAGTTCCTTTATCCAATCAACACTGAATACATTTCCTTACAATTGAACATCCTTGGGAGTCCCGACAGCAAATTCAGCAAGATCCATATGGATGTTCCACCTGACCAGCCATGTGGCAGAAAGTAGCATGAAATTGTACAAGATCCTCCTTCATATACTCCACATAAAAGATTACGAACTCTCCAAGACATCCATAAACCATGTTTACTTCCTATTCATACTCTTCCCTAGGCCATATTATGTGGATGAGGTCCTCATCCATCGTCTATTGCAAATCAGCCTTTATCTTGTCACAACCCTGTATATCCGTACAACAAATAGCACAACCAGCATGGTCATGCGTATAGTAGCTAAATTCACAGAGGTCTGTTTGGATTTTCACTAAATCTCCTCTAACCAAATTAACATAAAAAATCCGGAAGTCGCCTGGACAACTGGCCATCATATTCACAACATTTGCTCTTCCATGCTTGGGCAAAGGATTATCTTTCACATTAGGGCCAACTTCCTTGAAAGATAAGATACCAGACTTCACCAATTTTTGTACTTCAGTCTTCAAAGGATAGAAACTCTCAACATTGTGCCCTGGTGCTTCCTGATGAAAAGCATATGTTTGTCCTGCCTTGTAATACCAAGGTAATGGTGATGATATAGCGGGAGATGGTATGGTCTAAACCAACTTCTTCTGAATTAATGCTGGGAGTAATTATGTATAGCTCATAGGGATAGGGTCATAACTCTCCCTTCTCTGATTATACCCTTGATTCCCCTGATGGGATGGTCTGTGATAAGAAAAAGTGGTTGGAGCCATACCAACAACTGGGGTCACTAAGGCAACCTGTTGATGACACTGATAATTTCTTCTAGGAGTGTTAACCCTCCTCTCTTGCATAACAGCATTTGTATCTCCTTCCTTATTTTTGGAAAACCCATAGGATGGCTTCTTCGTACCTCCAGAACATTCACTTTTTGTTAGACGACCCTCTATTACAGCCTCTTCTAAGCGGATACACATGCCCACCATTTCAGTAAAGTCACTTGGCGCACTCGCTACCGTCCTCTCATAGTAGAAAGCACCTAGAGTCTTCAAGAAAATCTTAGTCATCTCCTTATCTTCCAAGGGAGGAATCACTTGGGCGACTACCTCACGGCATCTTTGTGCATATTCTTTGAATGATTCCCTGTCTTTCTGGACCATGGCCCTGAGTTGATCACGGTCAGGCGCCATGTCCACATTGTATTTGTATTGTCAGATAAATGCTTCTCCCAAGTCATTGAAAGTATGGATATTGACGCTGTCCAAACTCATATACCACTTCAGCGCAACACCAGTCAAACTATCCTAAAAAAAGTGAATCAGCAGACACTGATCATTAGTATGGGTAGACATTCTTCTTACATACATTACAAGATGAGCACGAGGACAAGTGTTACCCTTGTACTTCTCGAATTCTAGGACTTTAAACTTCATAGGTATCTTGACATTCCGAACCAAGCATAAATCATTCACATTCATCCCAGACAATTCCTTTCCCCTGAGGGCCTTCATCTCCCTCTACATCTTGTCAAACTGCACTTGAAAATCATCCATTCCATCATAGAGACCAAAGTCTTCACTTGGTGGAGGAAAAGGACGATACATATCATCTTTAGAAAATGGAACCATATTCACCGAAGGAGGTGCATCAGGAGCAGCATGCACCACAAGAGGTGCAGGAGTAACAATAGTCTGAACAACTGGAGTATCTCTAGGACCAATATTGAGACCTTCAGGCACACAGTTCTCTGGCATTCCCCATGGACAACCTTGAGGAATGCGATTCTGAACAACAACTGGAGTAGCAGACACAAGAACAGTTGGAGCCTCAGTAGTAACCCTTGTTTGTTGATGTTGAACACTCAATGGTTGATTTTGAGGAGGCACCAGAGATTCCATCAGAGCAGTGTGATTGGACATGTCGTCCTTTAAAGCAGAAACTTCCTCGCGCAGCTCGCGATTCTCTTGTTCTAAGTTGTCCATCTTCCTTCTGAAATTAGATCGAGTGTTGTAGTGGTGAGACAACTTGCTGAACAAAGTAAAGAAGCTTGGTAAGACACCTAGATATACATAATAAATGCAAGAAATATGTGCAATATGATGCATGATATGCAATGCACATGATTTATTTTATTAATATTTCAAGGGACTTAAAGGTTTATAGACACATTGTAAATATCAAAGTAATAAAACATTTGAAATATTGAATTTTTTTATTATAATAACTTCAAAATGGATTACAAGTTTCAATAATCCCAAGTACAAGATAAAAGTAAAGTATAAAACCCTAAGAAGCAAAACTGATGGAGATCACTCTATACGTTGGCGCTTCCTTGTAAGCTTGGAAATCTGAGCCTTCAACCTCTTATTTTCTTCCGCATATCTGGTGGCAACCTCCTTCCAATCACCTAAATCAGGAAGTGAGCAACTAACATCTGACTGAGGCTTAGGAGAAAATAAATCCCCTTGCCTCTCCATGGTCTCTACAACCCGACTCTCAATAATATCAATCAAGTCGTCTTTCTCCTTCAAGTCTGCTCTATAGGAAATCTCTAAAGTTTGGCACTTATTCTTCCAAGCATCCTTTTCCAGCTGCATCCTGACCAAAGAAAGTTGTAGCTCTTCCACATGATCCAATAAGGGAGGAGTAATCTTCACAAATAAATCATGCATAGGTGTTTCCCGGGAATACGGCATCTTCAACTGAATAGCTCTCGTTTTGACCCACTGAATATAAGGCTCCAAAGAAACAGCCCCCTAGGTCCCAAGTCTTTCCTACTCTTCCTATGAATGTGACGCCAGGCCTTCATAATCTGCTCCCTAGCTTCCTTATGGTCTTCTCCCTCCTTCAGAAAGAAACTACATAAATGAATACTATTTGGTTTATCCCTCATCGGATAACAAGCTGTCGTCGTGCAAGAACAAGGTTGTAGTTAATTCCTCCCTTTGTACCAAGAAGAGGTACATTGGGGAAACTACCATAACTGTTGACAATCTCTACATCATGGTAAGCCCGATGATACCAATAAATATCTAAGTGAGTAAGTGCCATGACCTTATGAGCCCAACGGGATTCCTTCCTGACATCCCAGAAAGCATCAGACTGAATCTACTACCCTATATTTATGTTTTGATGATAACAAAGTGAAAAGATACATCATTTATGTGATTCATGTATGAACTATCTGCTCCCTAAATTATTATGTTCTGATTTGCAGATACTCTGATTGATATAAGCAAGATCACCTAATCAACATCAGAATTTGGTTCCTGACATCAGCATCAGAAGTTGCCATATCAGAATGTCAGTATCAGAAGATTAACTCACGTATATGCTGAAGCCTGATGAACAGAACTGCGCTCAACACTCTGATAAAGAAACACAACAGTTCATCAGCAGCTAAGCTGAGTCAGAATGAGCCAAGCCAGAACTTGCATTAAGTAAGAAACGGTACTGTGCATTGAAAGCAAATTAATACCAACGGCCTCATTCCAGACAAGATCTGCTCGATAAGGAAAGTTTGTTAATAGCATTGAATCAAGAATATTGCTCCAATGTTTAACATCTCAGTGCTATATAAACAAGACTTTGAAGATTGAATTGGCTAATGCTCTCAAAATCTTTACACGCATAAAAGCTGATCAAAATCTCCCTTCTCTCAGTTTTGCTAAACACTACACATTCTGATATTCTATCATTGTTTAGCAATCTAGTTTCTAAGCTTTAAGTTGTGTATACATCACAGTTGTGATACAGTTTTGTAGAAAACATTCACACTTAGATTTATCTTCCTTGTAAGAAAGTGTTCCCTTGACAAACCGGGTTGTGGTTTGCATCAAGAAGGCTTTAGCAGTTGTTAAAGCAGTCTGTAATATTCAGTTGAATATAGTGGATTAAGACCTCGTTGGAGAGAGGCGAAATCACCTTGACGGGTGGACTGGAGTAGTTTGAGATCAAACGAACCAGGATAAAAATATCTTGTTCATTGCATTAGATTTCAGTTTTACAATTCAACCCCCCTTCTTGTGTTTTTCACTACTTCAATTGGCATCAGAGAGCCTGGTTCTGAGCTAAAACACTTAACCGTGTCAGTACAAGATCCAGCGTCAGAAAAACACAATGGCAGGAAATAATTCTCACATCAGCAATGACAACAATGAGGACAGAGACAGATTCAGTGGCAAACCTCCAGTCTTTGATGGAGAAAACTTTGATTACTGGAAAGACAGAATTGAAAGCTTCTTTCTGGCACATGATGCTGATCTGTGGGATATGGTGACAGATGGATACACGCACCCTGTGAATGCAAGCGGTCAGAAGATTGATAGAAAAACAATGTCTGACCAACAAAAGCGTGACTTCAAGAATCACCACAAGGCCATAACCATCCTCCTCAGCGCCATCTCCTATACTGAGTATGAAAAGATCTCCAACAGAGACACAACAAAGAACATTTTTGACTCACTCAGAATGACACATGAGGGAAACGTTCAGGTCAAAGAAACTAAAGCTCTGGCGCTCATTCAGAAGTATGAGGCGTTCAAAATGGAAGAATCTGAATCCATTGAAACAATGTTCTCAAGATTTCAGATTCTGGTAGCTGGTCTCAAGGTTCTGGACAAAGGATACTCTACTGCTGACCATGTCAAGAAAATCATCAGAAGTTTACCCAAGCAGTGGAGACCAATGGTCACAGCTCTGAAGCTAGCTAAAGATCTCAACAAAATCACTCTGGAGGAACTTATCAGCTCCCTCAGAAGTCATGAGATAGAGCTAGAAGCTGACGAGCCTCAGAAGCAAGGTAAGCCTTTAGCATTAAAATCTAACAAAAAATTTGAGTCTAAAGTTTTGCAGGCAGTTGAAGAAACATCTGATGGATCCTCATCAGAAGAAGACGAACTCTCCCTCCTCTCCAAAAGAGTAAATCAACTGTGGAAGCAAAGACAAAGGAAGTTCAGGAATCCTAGAAGATATGATCAGAACGAGTCTTCTTCCAGATACAGAAGGACAGATTCTTCCTCTGGATACAGAAGATCTGAAGGCTCCTCCAGTAGCAAAAAGCCAAACACCAAGGACATCATCTACTATGAGTGTAATGAGCAAGGACACTATAAGAGTGACTGCCCAAAGCTTCAGAGGGAAAAGCCCAAAAAGAAGTTTGGAAGAGAGAAGAAGAAAAGTCTCATGGCCACATGGGATGACTCTGACTCGTCTGAAGCTGACTCAGAATCAGATGATGAGAGGGCAAACATAGCTCTCATGGCTAACATCTCAGAAGATATTGAAGCTTCTGAATCAGACTCAGAATCAGATACTGAAGAGGTATTTCCTAACTTTGCTGTTAACTTTACAAAGGCTGAACTTGCTGAAAGCCTTAATGAGATTCTGGAACGGTATCAGCAAATTAGAGTTAAATTAAGAGACCTGAAAAGGAATCTTGAATCTGACTCTAATAAGACTGAGAGTCTCAAATTGGAGAATTCTGAGCTGAGAAATAAGATTTCAAAATTAGAAAACACTTTACAAAACTCTCAGAAGGAACCAATTTCTGAAACTCCCAGCAACGCTGATGAGATCATCAAGGAGTATGATCACAGTTTCCAGAAGTTCCTCGCTAAAAGCATAGATAGAAGCAAAATGGCTTCAATGATCTATGGAGTTAGCAGAAACGGCAGGAAAGGAATAGGATACCAAGGTAAGGTTCCTACACCAAAGAATGTCATGGACTTAACCATTAAACACACTCCTCTGAATTCACATTTTGTGTATGGTCACACACATGATATTAAATACACTAGCAGTAAGCACTCTGTGAAACCAAAATTCAACCAGAGTTTTGGTAAAACAAAAAAATCAGGACCCAAGAAAATCTGGGTACCTAAGGATAAAATAATACATGTTGCTGATATCTTTAGCAGCAAGTCAGAAACACCAGTCATGGTACCTGGACTCTGGCTGCTCACGACACATGACGGGAAGAAAGCATATGTTCCAAAGCCTGGAACTTAAGCCTGGAGGCCACGTTGGCTTTGGAGGAAATCAGAGGGGAAAGATAATTGGCTCTGGAACTGTAGGTAATGGAAATCTTCCCTCTATTAATAGTGTTCTGCTAGTAGATGGATTGATGCATAATCTGTTATCCATAAGTCAATTAAGTGATAACGGTTATGATATAATCTTTAATCAAAAATCATGTAAAGCTGTTAGTCAGAAAGATGGGACTATCCTGTTTAATGGTAAGAGGAAAAACAACATTTACAAAATCAAACTTTCTGAACTAAAGAGTCAGAATGTAAAATGCCTTCTGTCTGTTAACAACGAGCAGTGGATCTGGCACAGAAGATTGGGGCATGTTAGTATGAGAAGAATATCTCAGATTAACAAACTCAATCTGGTCAGAGCACTTCCTAATTTGAAGTTCAATTCAGATGCTCTTTGTGAAGCATGTCAGAAAGACAAGTTTGCAAAACCTTCTTTTAAATCCAAAAATGTTGTTTCTACCTCTAAGCCATTAGAACTTCTGCACATTGACTTATTTGGACCAGTTAAAACTGCTTCAGTCAGTGGTAAGAAGTATGGGTTAGTAATCGTAGATGACTATAGCAGATGGACATGGGTAAAGTTCTTAAGACACAAGGACGAGTCACACTCTATGTTTGTTACCTTCTGTAACCAAGTTCAGAATGAAAAGGATCTTAGAATCGTTAAAGTCAGAAGTGATCATGGTGGAGAATTTGAAAACAAAGATTTTGAGTCATTCTTTAATGACAGAGGCATTCTGCATGATTTCTCTTGTCCTAGAACTCCCCAACAAAATGGAGTTGTAGAACGAAAGAACAGAACATTGCAAGAAATGGCCAGAACCATGATCAATGAGACAAACGTTGCTAAGACCTTCTAGGCAGAGGCAATAAACACAACGTGCTACATTCAGAATAGAATCTCAATAAGACCTATTCTGGAAAAGACTCCATATGAATTGTGGAAGAACAAAAAGCCCAACATTTCATATTTTCATCCATTTGGATGTACTTGCTTTATATTAAATACAAAGAATTATTTGAACAAGTTTGACTCTAAATCACAGAAGTGTATTATGTTAGGATACTCTGAACGCTTAAGAGGGTACAGAGTATACAATACATAAACACAAATTGTGGAAGAATCAATCAATGTTTGTTTTGATGATAAGCTTGACTCTGAAAAGTCAAAGCAGAATGAAGTTTTTGCAGGTATGGAAATTGAATTTACAGGTTCTGAAGACAAGTCATCAGAAGCTCTCAACACAGACACTCCTTCAACGTCTGAAAGGAGCACTGCTAGCAATCCTACAACAACTGCTGATCAACCTCAGAAGAGATTACCCAGAAGCAGCTTGGATCACCCAGAAGAGACTATCTTAGGAAGAAAGGAAGATCCAATCAGAACAAGAGCAAGCTTCAGAAACTCTGAAGAAACTCTCATGGGACTTGTGTCTCTGATTGAACCTTCTTCTATTGATGAAGAACTTCTGGATAATGACTGGATTATGGCAATGCAAGAAGAGCTGAATCAATTCACCAAAAACGACGTATGGGATCTCGTTCCCAGACCAAAAGGATTCAACGTCATTGGAACAAGATGGGTGTTCAGAAATAAGCTAAATGAACAAGGTGAAGTCATCAGAAACAAGGCACGACTGGTTGCACAAGGTTATAGTCAGCAAGAGCGGATAGACTATACAGAAACCTTTGCCCCAGTCGCCAGGTTAGAATCTATCAGACTTTTAATTTCATTTGCTGTTAATAGAGGCATCACTCTGTATCAGATGGATGTCAAAAGTGCATTCTTAAATGGTTATATAGAAGAAGTCTATGTACACCAACCCCCTGGTTTTGAAAATACAAAACATCCAGAACATGTTTTCAAACTAAAGAAGTCACTATATAGTCTGAAACAAGCTCCCAGAGCTTGGTATGAAAGGTTGAGTAACTTTCTATTAGAAAATGAATTCACCAGAGGGAAAGTGGACACTACTCTATTCTGTAAATCAGTTAAGAATGACATCTTAGTCTGTCAAATTTATGTTGATGATATTATTTTTGGTTCAATTAATCCTTCTCTTGGAAGAAAATTTGCTAAGTGTATGCATGCAGAATTTGAGATGAGCCTCATGGGGGAACTGAAATTCTTTCTAGGAATTCAGATCAATCAAACTCCAGAGGGAACTTACATTCATCAGAGCAAATACATCAGAGATCTTCTGAAGAAATTTGACCTCTCAGAATGTAAGCCATCAAAGATTCCAATGCATCCCACGTGCATTCTGGAAAGAGAAGAGGTAAGCAAAAGTGTAGAATAGAAAGTCTACAGAGGTATGATTGGTTCTCTCCTCTATCTGACTGCTTCAAGACCTGACATATTATTCAGTGTTTGTATCTGTGCTAGATTCCAATCAGATCCTAGAGAATCTCACTTAACAACTGTTAAGCGAATTTTCAAGTATCTGAAAGGTACTACTAATCTGGGTTTGTTTTATAGAAAATCTAGTGATTACAGCTTAGTAGGCTACTGCGATGCTGATTTTGCTGGAGACAGAGTGGAACGAAAAAGTACTTCTGGAAGCTGCCAGTTTCTGGGAGAAAATCTAATCTCTTGGTCCAGCAAAAGGCAATCAACAATTACACTATCAACAGCAGAAGCTGAGTACATAGCAGCAACAGGATGTAGCACACAAATGCTCTGGATGAAAAGTCAGCTTGAAGACTTCCAGATTTTTGAGAGTAACATTCCTATACTCTGTGATAATACTTCTGCTATTTGCTTAAGTAAGAATCCCATTTTACATTCTAGAGCTAAGCATATAGAAATAAAACATCACTTCATTAGGGACTATATTCAGAAAGGAATTTTGAACTTAAAATTTATAGATACAGACCATCAATGGGCTGATATCTTTACTAAACCCCTTTCAGAAGATAGGTTTAATTTAATTCTGAAACATCTCAGCATGAAAGTCTGTCCAGAGTGAAAATGTTTTAATTCCATATATTTACCTTCAGAATATAATTGTTTTACTGTGAACTTCTGATCAATCTTCTTTCAGAAAGATAGAACATGCAGATTGTATCAGATGCAAGTCTAAAGATCTGAGAGTCTAAGCTCAAAGACAGACGTGCTGATCACTACATCAAACAAGTGTCATCCAATCATCAGCAAATCTCTGAAGCAGAACGCGTGCACACTTTTGAGAAGGCAAATCGCTGATTGGGTGCATTGAGACACATGTCTGGTAACCATTTTTAAGTATCTTTCTCAAATCCCCCAAAATCAGCAAGCATTTAATAAAAAGTAATCATGCTTTTAAAATGCAATCATGATTTTTCTCTTTCTTAAAAACGTTTATTTTTTCAAAATTTTTTGAAACTCTATTTAAACACATTAATCTCTCATTCTAATTTTTTACAGTTTCTCACTAATACTCAAGCATTCTCTGCATATTTCTGTGTTCATCTCTTGCAAAACCTTTTTTTTTCTCAGTTTCTTCTCAAAACCTTTTAGTGTGAACATGGCAACCTCTAGCAGTGCTTCTGCAGGTCCTCAGAAGAAAGCATCATCTGAGCAGTATCAAGTGCCATTCAGAACACTCCTCACTCCTGTGAAGAATCTTGAAGTGTTATCTGAATTAATCATTGATTTTGGAAGCTTGAAGGAGAACGGTTTTGACCTAACTGAAGAAGTTAAGGCACAGAAATGGGAAAGGTATTTTGACAGATTGGTTGGACCAACATTCCCAATGTTAGTCAAGGAATTCTGGATTCATGCCAAGGCTTCAACGCATCTAGTCACCTCCTTCGTTATGGGGAAGAAGATTGTGATCACTGAGGATCACATTGCAAGGTTAATCGGTTACAGTGGCGGTGGCGTCCGCTGTGTGGACATGGCTGAAAGATGTGCTGACATGGGCGTGATAGCTACAAGGATTTTCACCCATGGGGTGCCCAGCAGCAAGATCAAAGATCTGAAGGATCATTACAGAGTTTGGGCTAAGATAATTCTGGGGTGCTTCAACCATAGGAAGCCAACTAGTTCACCTGATTACATAAATGTGGATCAGCAGTTTCTGATCTACTTTATTGATCAGAAGGTAAAAATCAACTTGGCTCATTTTCTGTTCAACCACCTCAGAACAAGTGTGAAGGAAACCAGGGAAGAAGAAAGAACAAAGAGGGATTGGATACCCTTTGGAAGGTTGATATCAGATATTCTAACAGAGAATAGGCTGATAGAACATCTGATAGAAGCTCAAGAGTTAAGCACCATTGAACCAACAGTTGGGAAACCTCTGAACGCGAAGAACTTGAAGAAAATGAAGTTGATAGAGAATATCCAAAAGGAACCCAGAGCTACTCCTATTGCTGATATCACCAGCAGAAGAGTCCCTCTGAGTGACTTTCCTTTATTTTCTGAGATAGAATCTAAACCAGAGGTGGTTCTCAGATACTTGGATGCGTGCAAGGCAGATGGTACATATCCAAATCTGATTATCAAAGCTCTGCATCAACCTCAACAAGAAGTGACTCTGAAGAAGACGAAGAAGAGGAAGGCACCTTCAGAAGGATCATCCCAGCAGACACCCAAGAAAAGAGGTAATTTATCTGCTGCTTCTGTTTTAAATTCTTCTACTATTCCAGCATCTATTCCTCCTCAAACCTCTTATAGAATCTCAATCCCCATCCCTACCATAGATGAAACTGTACCAGAAGATGACCCTTCAGAGGCATTAAAACTCAGAAGACCCAGAACCAAACATCCCAAAACAACAATCTCAACAACATCAGCAATTGACCAAGTGCTGTCTGACATTGATCAACACACTTCTGATCACTCCACCAATCCAAACTCTAAACCACAAATTGTCCCTCCTCCACAACCAGAACAACAACAATCTGCTGAAGAACCAGAACAACAGCAATCTGCTGAAGAACCAGAACAACAATAACCTCTCTCATCAATTCCTGAAGAACCCCTTATCCTTGAACAACCAGAAATTCCAACAACTTCTCCTCAACCAGCAACTCCGTCTCCCTCTCTTCAACCAGAAATTAATCCACCATCACCTCAACCTGAGTTTCATCACTCTGAAACTCCTTCTCCTCAACCATCTGAACCTCATTCACCACAACCATCACCTCTGGCAATCCAGCTGCCAGGTGGAACAACAATCACCTTGGCACAGTTGCCATCCTCACCAGAATCTACACCACCAAATACTCCCAAAACACCAAGCAGTCCAATCATAATCTCTGATTCTCCCACTCCATCTCCAAAACAAACAGCTCCCAAGCAAACCACCGAAAACCCCAGCAGGACCTTCATAGACTTAACCAGTCTTGACCGTCTTGCTGATATGAAACATAAAATAGCCATCCCTAAACCAAAACAACCAGATGTTGGCTCTGGTATTATGAATTTTGAAACAGGTGTGCAGCAATGGATTGCTTCTTTGAAGCAAGTCTGTCCTGGAATGATTGACCCAGCTGCCTCTGACCAGCTCTGGTCACAACTCAGACTTTGGGTACGTGCTGAAGCCCTCAAGTTGCAGGATATCAACTATGAGCAGGCACAACAGAACTTCAACAAGCTGCTGAAGGAAGTTGACAGTATGCTGCCTCAGGAAGCTGTACTCCCTCTGGATAGTGAACCTTGGTCTGAGAAACAACAAGCTTCAAAGGTGCAACCAGAAGAAGACAAGACCATTCAAGCAGAAGATGTTGCAGAAAGCTCTCAAAAGCTTCCTGCTTCTGATGCTTCTCAAGCTGCCTTGGACAGGCAGACTCTGGAAGAACTAAAGCTGAATGACATGCGTCTGCAGCAGAGGATGGATGAAAATGACCAGAAGATGAAAGAAAGAATGGATGTGCAGGATAACAAGATTGACACTGTTGTCAGCATGGTGCACAAGCAGAATGAGACTGCTGACCAGATCAAAGCCATGCTGGAGAACCTGTTCACACGCTTGCCTCCTCAACCTTAGTCTTTTTTCATTCATGTCTTTTTCATGTTTTCTTTGATTTTCTGATGTACTATTTGAATATGTTTTGTACTATTTTCATGTTTTGATTCTGAATCTTTCAATATGACAAGTTTTTCTGATCTTAAATGTTTTAGCACTCACCTACACTTTTTGATTGCTGACAAAAAGGGGGAGAACAAGAATGATATTTTAAACAATAACGGTTAACTAAGACAAAAATTCTCAAACATTCTAACTCTATTACTCGAAAATGTTTTTTCTGTTTTGCTTAAAGTCTACAGGTACAAGGAAGCTCCTGGACACTCTGAAGACTAAAAGATATGAAGCTCTGATCCGCTCTGATACTCTGATCCAAAGCAAAGCTCTGACAAGAAAAGCTCTGATACGCTGATCTGAAGCTCTGCTCTGATATGCTGATCTACAGCTTCTGACAGTCAAAGACTCTGATACTCTGATGTTCAAAGAAAGGCAAAAAGATCTGATCCTGAAGAACACTTGTAATCAAAGGGAAGTAATAAACTCAGGGGGAGTATCTCTCAACTCTGATATCTTTTTATCCCTCATCTTTGATAAACTCTTACTCTGATGCATCTATCTGATACCTTTTCATGTTATTTTCATTTAAAAATATCTAGTTTTTGTCATCATCAAAAAGGGGGAGATTGTTAGAACAAAGTTTGAATCTACTACCCTATATTTAAGTTTTGATGATAACAAAGTGAAAAGATACATCATTTATGTGATTCATGTATGAACTATCTGCTCCCTAAATTATTATGTTCTGATTTGCAGATACTCTGATTGATATAAGCAAGATCACCTAATCAGCATCAGAATTTGGTTCCTGACATTAGCATCAGAAGTTGCCATATCAGAATGTCAGTATTAGAAGATTAACTCACGTATATGCTGAAGCCTGATGAACAGAACTGCGCTCAACACTCTGATAAAGAAACACAACAGTTCATCAGCAGCTAAGCTGAGTCAGAATGAGCCAAGCCAGAACTTGCATTAAGTAAGCAACGGTACTGTGCATTGAAAGCAAATTAATACCAACAGCCTCATTCCAGACAAGATCTGCTCGATAAGGAAAGTTTGTTAATAGCATTGAATCAAGAATATTGCTCCAATGTTCAACATCTCAGTGCTATATAAACAAGACTTTGAAGATTGAATTGGCTAATGCTCTCAAAATCTTTACACGCATAAAAGCTGATCAAAATCTCCCTTCTCTCAGTTTGGCTAAACACTACACATTCTGATATTCTATCATTGTTTAGCAATCTAGTTTCTAAGCTTTAAGTTGTGTATACATCACAGTTGTGATACAATTTTGTAGAAAACATTCACACTTAGATTTATCTTCCTTGTAAGAAAGTGTTCCCTTGACAAACCGGGTTGTGGTTTGCATCAAGAAGGCTTTAGCAGTTGTTAAAGCAGTCTGTAATATTCAGTTGAATATAGTGGATTAATACCTCGTTGGAGAGAGGCGAAATCACCTTGACGGGTGGACTAGAGTAGTTTGAGATCAAACGAACCAGGATAAAAATATCTTGTTCATTGCATTAGATTTCAGTTTTACAATTCAACCCCCCCTTCTTGTGTTTTTCACTACTTCAGAGTCTGGCCGAAAAGAGCATGCAATATACTACCTGAGCAAAAAGTTTACCGATTGTGAAACCAGGTATTCACTTCTCGAGAAAACTTGTTGTGCTCTGGCATGGGCTGCTCGTTGGTTAAAATAGCATATGCTGACTCACACTACCTTATTGCTATCAAAGATGGATCTTATTAAATACATATTCGAGAAGCCCTCCCTCTCTGGAAGAATAGGAAGATGGAAGATGGTCCTGACTGAATACGACATTCAGTACACTACCCAAAAAGCAATAAAGGGAAGTGTACTAGCTGATCATTTGGATCATCAGGTTGTGGATGACTATCAATTCATGAATTTCGAATTCTCGGACGAAGACATCATGTTGGTAAATGATTATGGAGAACTCGGACCGTATGACGGACCTGAACAAGGATCCCAATGGACAATGGTTTTTGACAGGGCTTCCAACACACTCAGAAATGGAATCAGCGCTGTGATCATATCTCCTGAAGGCTATAATACTCCCTTCACTGCCAGGCTGTATTCCAACTGTACCAATAATATGGCTGAATATGAAGCGTGCATTATGGGTCTCAAAGCTGCCATAGATTTGGGGATCAAGTCCTTAAGTGTATTTGGAGAATCAGCCTTAGTAATCAATCAGATCAAAGGATAATGGGACACAAAGCATCCTAATCTCATCCCTTACAATGAACATGTGTTGACAATGATCCCGCATTTTGAGGAAATTACCTTTGAGCATTTTCCACGAGAGAAGAATCAACTAGCAGACATGCTAGCTACTATGTCCTCCATGTTCAGAATTAGGTGGGATAATGAGGCTCCTCAGATCACTATTGAGAGGATGGACGAACCAGTATACTGTCATGAGACTGATACTAAAGAAGTAGTGGACAAACCTTGGTTCCATGAAAATAAAAGATATCTCGAGGCCCAAGAATATCTTGAGGAAGCTTCAGTCAATGATAAGATTTTCCTAAGAAGGTTCTCTGCTAAATTCTTCCTCAGTAATAGAATCCTCTATAAACGCAACCACGAATCTACTTTGCTTCGGTGCATAGACGAGAGTGAGGCAGAAAAGATCATGGCTGATTTACACGAAGGTACCTTTGGCACCCATTCTAGTGAGCACACGATGGCTAAAAAGATCCTACAGGCAGGATACTATTGGTCCATTATGGAAACAGATTGTTATCAACATTCACGAACTTGTCATAAGTTCCAGATCTATGCTGAAAAAATACATGTGCCTCTGGTTCCTCTATACGTCCGGACTGCTCCTTCGACATTCGCAATGTGGGGAATTGACATGATTGAAGATGTCATACCTACAACTTCTAATGGACACCACTTCATCCTTGTCACCATTAATTACTTCACAAAGTGGGTCGAGGAAACTTCATTTGCTTTTGTTACCAAGAACGTGGTGGCCCGATTCATCAGACATAATTTTATCTATCGGTATGGTAGTTCGGAGAGAATCATTATAGATAATGGTACCAATCTCAACAATACTATGATCACCGGACTATGTGTGCAATTCAAAATCCAGTATCATAACTCTTCTCCTTACCAGCCGAAGAGGAATGGCGCTGTAGAAGCCTCTAATAAAAACATCAAAAAGATCATACAAAAGATGAAAGTGACCTATAAAGACTGGAATGACTTGTTATCATTTACTCTCCACGGTTAGCGTACCACAATGCGCATATCATCAGGGGAAACTATTTTATCTTTGGTATAAGGTACATAAGCTGTCCTACCAATTGAAGTCCATATACCTTCTTCGAGAATCATGAAGGATGCAGGTTTGAATGAAGATGAATGGGTTTAAAATCGACTTGACCAATTGAACTTGATTGATGAGAAGAGGCTTACGGCTGTCTACCATGGTCAGATGTACCAAAAATGTATGATTAAAGCTTTTAATAAGAAGGTCAGACGTCAGGTATATCAGGTTGGTGACCTGGTAATCAAGCGTTTCATACTGCCACAAGGTGATCCTAGGGGAAAATGGATCCCTAAATATGAAGGACCATTTGTGATCAAAAACATATTTTATGGTGGGGCCATGATTTTAACCACTATGGACGGCGACGACCTTCCGCACCCTGTAAACACGGACATAGTTAAAATATACTACGCATAAAAGGACCCCTAGGTTGACTGGCCTAGGTAAAAATTAGGGATATAAAAAAAATATGTACACCCGACAAGCCGAAAACCTGAAAAGGCGGCTTGGGCAAAAAAGGGTATCCTGGTGGACTGAAAACCCGAAAGGGCGGTCCAAGAAAAAGTTAGGGATTTAAAGCATATGACTATGTCCCGTTGGATCACCTTACAGCCAGCCTTCAGTATCAATTATCAAACTCAAACGGTACTAATCAATACAATCAGGTTAGGACAAAGCAGCAAGTGGATGAGACGCTCAGAGACATAAAGGCTATAACAGAATGGGAACCCCATGGGATTATTTCACAAAGCTGTCTTTCTTTGTATTAGTTTTCATTCTTATGACAATATTATCTTACTAGGATGTTTGTCTCTTTGTAAAAAAATGCTTATTCAAGTTAATACAAAGTTATTTCCTTTAAAAGTGCAAAACTATCTATTTTTTTACTTTCCTGTTTGTTTGCAAAAATGTCTAGTGATTATTTTTGAACATACACATTTGAACGTAATTACTGTTTACAAATTTACACATAAAAAAGGAAAAGAAAATAGAAAGACAATTACTAATGGCTTTAAGAAACATGATAACATCTATAGGCCATCCCATAAAATCCCTGCAGGTACTTTCTCCAATGGGAGTAGAGGTAGAGGCATCCTGCTACAGGACCACTGTCATATCTCCAGAATGCAGCCTAATGGTATTAGGATTCCCCAGCAGGATTTCACAAAATCCCCAAACAATGCACATAGTTTCCCTTCCCCAACAAGGTTTATTTCTCTAAAAAATGGAAACCCATTTGTCAACACTTCAACTCCAACAAGATATGAAGACTTACACTCCTCATTCCCAGCAGCAATTAGGGATTTATTTTCCCCAGTCTAGCAACACTACATTAGAACAACTAATATGTTCATACATTGCATTCATACATCATAGCATCAACAACACGAATGCATATATCACAATCTCATTTATTTTGAGAAAAATCATTATGCCATGCATTTCATACATCATGATATTGCATACAACTAACTCTTTACCTTTTCAGGAAAGATCAATCAACAGAAAATTATCAATAAACAATTTTCGACAACACAAGACAACTATCTCTACGACCAACAAAAACAAGTTCCAGATTAATACCTGAAACGAAACAAGACAACTATCTGTGAACAAATCTATTGTAGATCAATTCCTGAAACAGGACGGGGAGACTATCTACATTACGAATACTTCCTTCAGACCTCTGCTGGTTTAGTTTAAAATCTATCAATGGTTTATCCTGATTCCTTTCTGATAGACACTTTATCTGGTTCAGATAAATCGCTCCAAAGATTTATCCTGATTCTTTCTAGTTAAAGAACTTTCAAGACCTCTACTGGTTCATTTTAAAATCTATCAATGGTTTATCCTCATTCCTTTCTAGTAGACACTTTCTCTGGTTCAGATAAATTGCTCCAAAGATTTATCCTGATTCTTTCCAGTTAAAAAATATTCAAGACCTCTGTTGGTTCAGTTTTGAATCGATCAATGGTTTATCCTGATTCGTTTATGGTAGACACTTTCTCTGGTTCAGATGAATCGCTCCAAAGATTTATCCTGATTCTTTCCAGTTAATAAAATATTCAAGACCTCTACCGGTTCAATTTAAATCAATCAATGGTTTATCTTGATTCGTTTCTGGTAGACACTTTCCCTTGTTCAGATAAATCACTCCAAAGACTTATCCCGGTTCTTTCTAGTTAAAAATTATTCAAGACCTCTGATGGTTCAGTTTAAATCAATCAATGGCTTATCCTGATTCCTTTCTGGTGGACACTTTCTTTCGATCAGATAAATTTCTCCAAAGATTTATCCTAATTTCTTTCCAGTTAAAGAATTTTCAAGACCTCTGTTGGTCAGATTAAACCGATCAATGGTTTATCCTGATCCCTTTCTAGTAGAAACTTTCTCTGGTTCAGATAAATTGCTCCAAATATTTATTCTGATTCTTTTCCAGACCTCTGTTGGTTCAGTCTAAATAGATAAATGGTTTATCCTGATTCCGTTCCGGTAGACGCTTCTTCTGTTTCAGCTTAAATCAACCAAAAATTTATTCTGATTCTTTTCCAGTTGAAGTCAAGCTTAGACTTAGTCTAATTTTTGTCAACAATCATATTTGGATGGCATCTGTAAGCCCATCTTCGGCAACTATCCATCATTTTACCAAATGGCATCTTTAAGCCCATTCCCTACACAATCAACCACCACATCATTGAGTGCAAATTTCTGAGCACTCTAGTATTCAATCATCTTCCACCTTTAAGTTACGAATGGCAGACTTGTCGATCTAACTCTTCTAGTTTAAGAAGATTGAACAGGGCAGCTGTTGTACCCTAAAATTTGTCCTCTCATTTCTCAAGACATTTCCTCATATGGATTTTCCAAGGTTCAAATTTGCACAAGTATAATTCGATTTTTATTCCCTTGTAATTTCTATGGATCATATTGGATTTCCAAGCATCAGGTCAAACAGGAAACCATTGAAAGAGAAGAGTAGACAAATTTGAGTTTTTGACAAAATTGAAGAAAAACAAGTTTGCTTTGATTCATGCTTAACTTCGATTGAACTCTCCCCTACATGCAAGCTTCGATGGGGTATTTGTTTCCCTTTGAAATAACAACCTTCGATTCAGGAGGCAAGGGCCTCCTGTTAGCTTCCTTAGATTCAGGAGGCAAAAGCCTCCTGTTAGCTTCCTTTGAATCAGGAGGAAAAGGCCTCCTGATTGGCTTCCTTCGATTGCACCTTTTACCTCCTTTTGGCATCCTTCGATTGCACAATTTATCTCCTGCATACATCCTTTACCTCCTACATGCATCTTTCATTTGGGCATATGGCCCTCCCTTGTTGCACGCCTAGTTTGGGAATTTTTACTTCCTGCATTCCTCTTTCGTTTGGGCATGTGGCCCTCCCTTGATGCATGCCTCGTTTGGGCATTTAGACCTCCTGCATGCATCTTTCGTTTGGGCATGTTGCCCCCTTCAGTACAAGCTTTGGTTGCTTTCTTCGTATGAGTTTGTGGTTTCCTTCGAATGCAATTTTGGGTTACATATTTCGTTTGGGCACATGACCCCTTGCAGACAAGTTTGAGTGGGCAGTGGTTCTTCATGCAAGCTTTCATTTGAGCAAAGGCTCTTTACATGTTTCCTTGGAGCCATAAAGCAATAGCCTCCTAATGCTTTCCTTCGATTCATATGCCATTTTCCCTTTGCATGATTCCTTTGTTTCACAAAAACCAGGACTCCCTTTAGGCCATATGCACAAGTCAAAAAGCTCCCCTATGGCTGGCATTCACAAGGCAATAGCGCCCACAAAGCATTGGATACTTTCATTCTAGTTTCGACTGGACAATATCTCACTTGGAAACAGTTTGTTTCGACACACACTATTTTTGTGCTATGAACCTCACAACTGGCACATTCGAAGGAACATACAAAAGGCTTATCTGAAAGACACCTATTTGGGCCCCTTCAAAGGATACACATGAGCCATTCGAAGAACACATTGATTTGAAAAGAAATGTTATTGTCTGAAAAGGAGTCTGGTCGAAGGATAAAGCAAGGGGGTCAAAACAAAAGGTTGAGATATCCAAAGATACTTGTTCTCCAGAGTCCCAAGTGCTTCCAAGTTCAGGCCTGATACACTGGCCATGACACTCCAAAACTGCTGCACATCAGTCCTGCAACACTACCCTTATTCTTTCACCAATTTGGCATACGAATACTACCCCTCGAAATCTACAAGAACAACATGCCCTTTTTGTTCAAAATTTCTTTTGTTTTCCCTTCTAAAACATCAGTCAAAATAACCTATAAATATGAGCCTCCACCACACATCTTAGAGGCCCCTGGATAGTTGCAAAAAAACTCTTGTTGTGAGAAAGTGATCAATTTCTCAAAACTCTCAAACACTATCCAACGTTTTTTTCAAATATTCCTAACACTAAGTGAACCCTTCGATTCACTCCTCAAGTTTCTAGATAACTAACCTTCGACCCATTCCCCAACTGTAATATAATAGTCTTTGATTCACTCCCTTACTTGTTATAGAGTAACCTCCGATTCACTCACATACCCTCCTTCGATTTAGTGACTGCTCAAACAAAGTAGTAATTGGACTAGCCTCAGTGAGACTCCAACGAACTTCCATTCACCACTAAGGAAGTCACTTGCATTTCTTTTGATTTAAGCGCTTCAAGAGGTAAGTTTTCTCTAAACTCGAAACTCTTTCATTTAAATATCACGCATACATACCAATAACGAGAAAATGTAGATATTTCATCTAGGAAGTTTGACCATGCTTTAACCTTCGATCCTTACTTCCTATATGTTGAAAGTCTCAGCCCTGACTAGTTAGGCTTTGGATTTTGATGCCCAATAATCTTGTGCTAACCACTGGCCTATAGCTTTTGAAATTTACACTTGAATGTTGCATTTTTTAAAAGTTTAAAGCAGGTCCTCTATATTTTTCGTTTGGCTAAATATTCAATCCTTTTGAATCTCAACCTGAGAGCCTAGCATTCCTGTAATCGAAGAAGGTAGAAAGGAGCTTGAGGCGAAGAGTGAACCTCATGCTGATTCCAGGCCCCAATCGACGAAAGGCAACAAGAAGCTTGAGACGAAGAGTGTACCTGATGTTGACTCCAGGCCCCAATCGAAAGAAGCAGGAAAAGGATGAAATCGAAAGGGGTGACCTTACTGACTCTAGGCCCAAGTCGAAGGAAGCCAGGAAGGGCAGAATCAAAGGGTGTTTCTGCCTAGATCAAAAAGCTCATTTTTCTTCCTTTTATTTTTGTTTTTGTCTTTTACATTTTCTTGCTATTCAATATGGTTGTAATAGTTTAGGATTTATTTTCTGCAATTTTTATTACTTTTGTACAAATGTTAGTAATTAGGATGTATGGCAAGATAAAACCAATAAGTAGATCACCCTAATCAAAGATTTTATGCATGCAAATCAAACACATTATTCACACACATGCACCCCTAGGGTAATCTCACTTATTGCCTCGGAAAAATAGTCATGTCCCTCGAATATGGGAGTTTTAGCAAAGACCCTCGATAAAAGATCGTAGTTCCTCGATGACCCTCAATGTTGCCTTTGGTAAATGATCTAGTCCCTAAATGAAAATTACTAAAACGTCCCATAGGTTTCCTTCTATGACCATACAAACGTCCCACGCCCGTCCCTTCACATCCAATGATGGGGCTTCTTACCAAATCAATGGTAATTTAGCAACATCTGAAGGAGGAGGAATAGAACATAGACCTTTTGAATAGGTAGGATGCTCCTAGTTGCTTTCTTTCTCACAACAAAAACATATTATACACCAACATTTTCATTTGAAACATTTTCAAAAGACAAAGCTTTTTGTACGCGTTCTTATAGAAATGAGAACCATTACAGAGACACTTTTCAAGATACTTTCAAAACCCACACCACAAGCACATTTTCAAACAAAAGCAAGTGATCTAGCAAGTAACTAAGAGCCCGTAGATAACTACGGATGAAAAGGGTTCTAACACCTTCCCTTTTCATAACCTACCCCCCAAACTCATGAAAATAATCTCAAAGGTCTTTCCTATTCTTTTCACCCTTTCCTTATTGGATAAAAGAATATTCAGTGGCAACTCTTGCTATCCGCAACAATTACAATCAAACGCAATACACCCAAGTCAATTCTCCCACTGTATTACACCCATGTTGAAGTGCAAACAGATGTATAACACCCATGTAAAGCAAAAGGGAGCATCTCATGCCAATCCTTATATGTAACAACCATCTTTTGAATGATCTTCTTAATTCTCGTATTAGCCGCTTCAACAACCATATTCATCTTAGGCTTGTAAGGATAAGAGGTTTGATGAGTTATCTTGAAATCATCACAAAGCTCCTTCATCATCTTGTTATTCAAATTTGAGTTGTTGTCGGAGATAATGTTGCTTGGCACACCATACTGATCGAAAATATGGTTCTTAATAAACCGTACCACCACTTGCTTGGTTACATTAGCATAAGAAGCTACTTCCAACCACTTGGTGAAGTAATCAATTACCACTAAGATGAAATGGTGTCCATTTGAGGCCTAAGGTTCAATCATCCCGATCATATCAATACCCCTGTATAGATAAAGGCCATGGGGAAGAAATAACATTGACAAGTGTTCGAGGCACATGGATCTTGTCAGCATAAATATGACATTTGTGGAACTTCTTTGTAAATTTGTAGCGGTTAGATTCCATTGTCAACCAATAGTAACCTACCATAAGAATCTTATTTGCCATTGAAAGTCCATTGGAATGGTTACCAAAGAAACCTTCATGGATTTCATGCATTAAAATGTCTTTTTTGTGTCTATCCATACATATAAGCAAGACCATGTTGGAGTTTCTCTTGTATAACACATCTTCATTGAGGAAAAAGCCACATGCCAACCTTCACAATATCTTCTTATCTTTTTTGGATGCCTGAATTGGGTATTCTTGAGTTTGAAGGAAGTGTTTGATATCATAATACAAAGGTGTATCATATTGTAACGGTAGAAATGTTGAGACTAGGCCATTGGATTGACTTGACTCGTATAGATCAAATAGAAGTTGTCATCGTGCTTTATTGTTTCCAGAGGAATAAGAAAATAGAGAATAACCTAAAAAAGAGGGGGAGAGAATCTGGTACAGGGGTTGGTTATGCAAAGGAAAGGTATTAGAACCCTAAATATCTACGATACTCCGCATGAACCTCTTTGAAAATTTGTGTATTATGGCTATAAATGTTGTATACAAAAATAGATGGTAGAGATGAGAAAAGAAGTATTTTTTTATAATTTTTGTATCCGCCGCGGTTGCGAATGTTTAGTGCCTACGTACTACCTTCCGTGTAATAGGGGAAAAAAGTACTCGTAGTTCTCCTTTAAAAATTTTAAAACACAAGCGTGTTGGTTAATTTTAAGAGACGGGACATCATGGTCATATCCGAGTGGAAAACGTAATTACTACCATTGATTATGAGAAAGGAGAATTTGCATCATCTCAAAATGGAGGATATAGATTGGATTTTAAAATCAACATAGCCTCACTCGACACCCAAGTGAAAAATATCTAACTTCACTACATATTATAGAAGTATAGTAGCTCGCATCACCATAAGGATTGACAAGAGTCTAATCTTTTGAGAAAATTTTAAAGTAAAAATATAAAGTGGCAAAAATGGTTTGAATTAGATTGATTTACTTTTAGTCTTCTCACAAAAAATGTCAAAGTATGATTAAGTTGGTTAAAGTTTGATTAAGAAAATATTTTGAAAATGCATGGACCTAGTCCAAGTTTATTGTGAAAGTGCTTCAAGTTAGAAAACCATAAGAGTTTTGAAAAGGAGGGGGAAGATTTTTGAAATTAAAGAAGATGTGAGGATATGAAGGGACTATCCTAAAGCATAAGGTAAAAGCTAAGGAAAAGAACCATCTAACCAACAAGAAGTCAACACTTGACATAAAGAAGTCGCTGTAGAATTTCCATCATTTTGATTGAAACCAAGCAAGCAAAGATACCAAACCTCTTAGGAATACCAATCTTCAGATGAATTAAGTCTTCTTAAAAATTGGGAAGAGTAACAACTGTATATAGAGGAATTCTCAATCACAGACAAAGCATATAATCATAATAACCTGCACACATAGAAAATCAACCCAAATCTTGGGTTAAACCCCAATAACTCCAGACAAAATAACAACAGAGTCACAAGGTCCCAAAGAGTATCAAGGATTCTATTCCTAAGTCCAAGAGGTTAACAACTCCACAATGCCAAGGACAGTAACCAAAGTATTTTTAAGAATTTTGTGATAAAAATTATGAAAAAATAAAAATCAGAAAGAGTGAAATCCAAAATATTTTTAAGAATTTTTTCAGAATTTTAGAAGTTGAAATGAATTTTTTATTAATTTTTTTAATGAAATTTTGAAGATTAAAACAATTAAAATATAAAAATCAGAAAATAAAAATAAAACAAAAGTTATGTAGACCATTGGATTAATGTAAAAACGCGTTAGTAATCAAATCCAAGGGATCTGGCGCGCTGTGCATATCATGAACATTAATGAATAAACCACTAGATCATTAATTAAAAACAGATTTGAAAAAAACAAGTGGCACTTTTTCATTGGTTGAAAGATGAGATGTTGGTCATCTTAACCTCCAGCCACGCAAATTGCAGGTCTCACAAACTATAAATTTAGGAGTTCAGACCGGTGTCATTCGCTTCGTCTCTTCAAGACGATTTCAATGGTACCCTCGCAAAAAATTTATATAAACTGTAGCTCATTTGATTTGAAGAAAACAAGAAGAAAAAAATTGAATAGGGATTTGAAAATTCATGAAAAAAATCACTTCCAGTTAAAAACAAATAATGCAATGAGTATTAGAGTGATGAGAGCTTCATTATAGTAACAAATTTTGAGAGAATTAATGAAGGAATATACTTGTTGAAGTTCAAATTCAGAGTTTTGAAACTTGACTTGGCTAGCACGATTTAAGACACTTCAAGGCTTGGTTCTTCTTTTGTTAGCTTCAGTGAAGTTCAAGGATGAAGAATTAGCAAATAAAATGGATTGACAAAGATTGTAGGACCAAATTCATATTTACAAAATTATGAGTTATAGAGAGAGTTTGGCAGGGTGATTTTCGTTGTCCAAGCTTGTGAAAATGAGTGGAATGGGGTCTGTATTTATATGAGAAGTGAACGCAATGCTAAAAGAAGGTGAATGATAAGCAATCAAGTGAAATCGTGCAAACCCTGATCATGACAAAAGTGTGACTTGCAAGTTGTCAAAACTCAACTATTTCTAGCATTTTGATCCTTAATCCAGCCTTAGTAACTTTGTTAAACATATTTAAGGAAAACACAAACAAAATTGGTGTTTAGAAGTCACATTATGAAAATCAAAATCTGGTTGTTTTGACAAAATCATTTTCAAGGTGCCATATTTGAATTCATGGTGCACATAGCTTGAAGGGCTTTATGATCTCATTATTTTTGCAATGGAAATATTTCACCACAAGCTTCACAATATGCTAAGAATGGTAACATTTGGATGCTTGAGTAAAAAGTTATGATCAATTGAAATCGTGAAAAACACACTGAATTACACACTTAGAAATTATGTCTTGCCTTCAAACATGGCCTTCCACTCAAAATTATGTTCTGGTAAATGAAGATGGCATGATGTAAACTTCTTAAAGAGAATTGTGAAACTTGAATCATCCAAAAACTCCAAAAATTGAGAGAGTTATGACCTTGTGAATTTGATGGAAATCCATGAAGTGAACTATAATATTTTGAACTCTTAAGGAATCTTCTAACCATTTTCAAGCTTTGCACATAAAAGAATAGTTTAAGCTCACACTCTTAAGATCATTTTGGAAAAAGAATGGGCTCATGGAGATAAAAATTTACCAAGTTATGATCATTTGAAGTTAAGCCCTAAAATTCAAAGACCATTCAAGGAGATTTGTAATATTTCTCAATCATTTATGATCTTCCAAAAATAATGGTTTGGATTCACTCAAAATCTCTAAAAATGAGTAAGATATGGTCCTTGGAAGTTAATAAACCCTAGCTTAGAGAGTGCCAAAAATGACTTGAAACCCATTTCAACTTTTGATGCTTTTTCTTGCACAATTGGATCTTGTCATTTGAAGAGAGGTTGTTGTTGATGAAGATACAAATTAATAGCAAAAAGAACCAAATCAAAATGTTGAAAATTGATGGAGTTATGCACTTGTCATCACTGGATCAAACATTTTCTCAATTAGGTCAAACTTGTTGAACCAAACTTTGAATATTTTGATCTTTCTTGACAAAACAAAGCATGATTAATCATAATAGGTCTTGAAATGATATTGTCTTTAAGAACAATAAAAAATGGAGCTTAAGTCTCAATGAAGCTTGTTGAAGAAGGCATGGAAATAAACACATGGACCCATCTCTTTGATGAATTTCAACAGTAACCTTGAGGAAAGTTTGACCTAAATAAGGTGAAGGAATTATTTGAACCACAAATCTTTGACATCATTAACATAGCCTTGAAACTCTAGCTCTTTCAATCTATTGAAGAGTCATTTGATTGAGAACCAACCCTCAACCCTAGGTTAGATGGTGAGATGAATGCAATTGTATCACCCTCTACAATATGAACATTTAAAGAAACATATATACATATTTTTATGTTAGTTCAAAGAACACATTGTTGTACCCCAATTTTTGCCCCTAAGATTGCTGTGATACGGTGGCAGAATTGACTGTTATATTGGTTTTGCATTTTTTATTCACAAATGTCGCGGTAAACAATAATCGCCACTGACTTTTCTTTTATACAACAAAGGAAAGGGTTAAAAGAACATAAAAGACCTTTATCGAGATTTCTTGAGTAAGGGGGTAGATTATGGAAAGGGAAGGTGTTAGCATCCTTTCCATCCGTGGTTTTCCACTGGCTCATAGGTACTTGCTCATTTTGAAAATTGTTTCCGTGTTTGTGTATTTTGAAAAGTTTGCTTGCTTTATGATAACTCTTGTATCAGTCCTCAAGAGTGTTGATAAAGCATTTTTTAAAAGACTTTTGAAAGTGTGGTGTAAAAAAGATTGTTTTGAGCAAGTACTTAATAGCTATCTACCTACTCGAAAAAGGCTGTTCTTTTCCTCCTTTCCTTTAGATAGTGCTATCCTACTATTAGTGAGTAGGTAACCCTATCGTTGGATGTTGAGGGACTATCGAAGGGACATTTATTGTCACTAAGGAAACTGGGCAAGAACTCTTAGTAATTGTCCTAAAGTTCTAAGATCACTTTTTTAACCGAGGCAATAGTCGAAGGGGTCATCGAGGGACTTGTGATCTATTGAAGTTAAGGACAGTAACTAAAAATTCTCATGTTTCGAGAATTGTGACCGTTTTCGAAGGCAACTGAAGTGGGAGGTACCCTAGGGGTGAGCATGTGCAAGTGTGCTTGATTCAGATATATTATCTTGTGCATTTATGCTTATCTAATCATTTTAATTTTAGTCTTTTTTCATATAATCCTATTAATCTAAACAGTTAATAATAACGCAGAAAATAAATTGCAAAAAATAAAAACTCCTAAACTATTAGGTGCAAAAATTAGATACAAATATCTAAACCTAATTAAAATTATTACAATCCGGGACACAATTACTTAATTGAAAATGAGAAAGTAACTTAACAAAATGAAGAGGCAAGAAGATATCAGAATCAAGAGAATGGGGGTTGGGAGGATTAGGGTTAGTAAAAAAGAAATATTTAAAAATTAATGGCAAAAGATTCAAAATTGATTATTTAAGAAAAAAAATTTGATAAAATTATCCTAAGTTTAATTGATTTTAGTTGGCAAAAATATCTAAACCTAATTAATGTTAATTACCAAAAATATATTTAAATCTAATTATCTTTAATTACAAGAAATACAATTAATTGATGATTTATTTATAAGAAAAATTAACCAAAACATGTTTTTTTGTTGTTGTGTTTTTTGATATAATATAAAATAAATTAAATAAGTGAATAAACCTAATTCTAGTTAATTTTAATTAAGGAAATAAGTAAATTAATTAAATTAATTGTCAAAAATTTAATTAATTGGAAAAAACCCTAAGTCTATTTTTTTGTGATTTTTTATCATTTTGTGATTAAAATAAAAAAAAAACATATTTTAAAACAAATAAAATAAAAAAACAAAGAAATTAAAAAAACAAAAAAAAGGAAAGATGGACCTGATATGAGAAATGAGGGGGGTGCTGGTTGACTGTTGTTAAGCCCATATCTGTTGGCCCAATTGCCTTGCGTGAGACCCAGCATTGAGCGTGTTTGAGGGTCCATCATGGAGATTCGTTGTTGGGCGTTGGATCAGAATCAATAGATAATCCAGTGCTGGGAATGAGGATGTAGGATGGATGTCTGGCCATGTACCACACTGGAACCTGCAGGAAAATGTCAAGAAAATAGAAAAAATGATGGACCTGGGATCGAACCCAAGTCCCTTCCTTCACACGTCCATGCCTTTGCGAACTGTGCTGATTGTCAATTCGTTATACAAAGTAAACAAAACTAATAAAATGTGAATTTCATTCAATTATTAAAGAACGCGTGTGCAGGTTTGAACTGGCAAGTGGGGCTACACCATTTAATTATCTTCCCCACTCCTCCATCGTATTAGCTTCTGTACTTTTACCTACGGACATTGTCCGTCACTACAGCACCTGCAATTTCCAAAATTCACAGCACGCAATATAAATTAAGTATAAAGCCATGGATCAATTGGGTTTGATCCCCTAAGCATGATGGTACTCATCTTTAAGCTCAATTTTTCCTGTACCTGAAAACCCAAAAACAAAGGTCCAAACCCTAGTAATGGAAGATCGTCATACATTCATCAAAACTTGCAATTAACAATTCAAATAAGTTCTAAACATTCATACAAACATGAATGCATGATCAAAACACAGTTATAACGCATGTATGGCCATAATCGTTTTGAAAAATAAAGTTCAAACCATGATTGTATTGGTTGTGATTCTGGGAGCTTTAATGCTTGGAAACAATGCAGCTAGCTTCAGAATGCCTCCAGGAATTGATTGCAAGCCTCAGGGCCTCTTGAATCCCTCTGCAACTCCATATCTGATTGCCACTTTTCTTTGAAATTTCAAGCTTGTGAACAGGGTCTTTTTTGCAGCAGCTGCGCGTGCTTTAGTTCTTGAATGTTTATGCATATATAGTATATCAAATTAGGTCAACAAATATGGATTGAATCTTGAAGATTGAATGGAAAATATTTGATTTGCATTTGGAATTTTATGTTTCTAAATTTGGCCAAAACTTGCTCCTTTCTCTTCAATCAGCCTTCACACGAGTTCAAGACTTAATCTTCTGATTTTAGGCTCATGATATGATCCTAAAACAAATCTTTTGGATTTAATTCATCATTTTACTATTGTATTTCATTTATTAATATTTAAATGAATGAAAATTCAAATAAATAAAAAAAACCTCATAAAAATTAAATAATGGATTTAAATGTCTTGAATAAGTCCATGGATATTGTGATATGGTGGGAGAACTGTCTTGGGTGTTTTGCATTTGATCGCAAATGTTGCGGTTAGAAAGAGTCGCCACCGACTTTTCTTTTATCCAAAAGGAAAGGTGAAAAAGCACAAGAAAGACCTTTGAGGTGTTTTCTTGAGTTCGGGGGGTAGATTATGAAAAGGGAAGGTGTGAACACCCTTTTCATCCATGGTTTTCCATGGGCTCTTAGTTAGTAGCTAGATCACTTGCTTTTGTTTGAAATTGTGCTTTATGTGGTTTTATGAAAGTATTTTAAAAAGAGGCCTTTGTTTAGGCAACCTTTGTAATGATTCTCGTTCGTAAGAATGTATACAAAGTGCTTGATCTTTTGAAAATGTTTTCAAGATGTTTTGAAAGTGTAGGTGTTTGTTTTGGAAATAGCAAGGATGTTTTGGTTTTGAAATTGAGCAAGTAACTAAGGACATTCTACCTACTCAAAAGTCTTTCATGTTTATTTCCTCTTTCCTTTGATATTGTTATCTTGCCATTGATTTGGTAAGTTACCCTATCGTTGGATGTAAATGGGATGGGCGTGGGATTTTTGTGTAGTCATAGTAGGAAACCTATGGGACATTTTAGCAATGTTGTTTAGGGACTAGATTATTTACCGAAGGCAACATCGAGGGTCATCGAGGGACTACGATCTTTTATCGAGGATCTTTGCTAAAACACCCATGTTCGAGGGACATGACTATTTTTCCCGATAGGCAACAAGTGAGATTACCATAAGGGTGCATGTGTGTATAGTGTGTTTGATTGCATGCATTTAGTCTTGATTAGGTTTATCTATTTTTTGATTTCATATCTTGCCATACATAACCTAATTACTAGCATTTATATTTGAATAGCGATAAATTGCGAAAATATAAACTGCTACGCTTATTATAATATTTAGGGATGGGGGTACAAATTTACAAATTGGAGGTTGCAAGAACAGTGAGAATGTCTTAGAAGTTTTGTGTATTAAAACAGTGAAGAGAACTCATAAGTTCAGTATGTGCTAAGACAGTGAGTAAACCATAGAAGTTCTGTGTGTTAAAACAATGAGGAGAACTCAGAAGTTATGTGTTACATTTCAATTCTTTCCTCATATTAATCAGCATATCAGCAATTTATTCAGTTCTTAATAGCAAATCAGAAGGATAAAAGCACAGCAGTTTATAGAAGTTCTAATTCTAATTCTGAGCCTAGCTTTATTCAAGAAGTTATGATCCATAATTTCTTCTACTTATACAATGATATGGCCAGCATCAATACTATGATATTTACATATTTAAGGATGTTCTAAATAAAAATATGCAAAGTCAGAAAGACTTACCTTGAATTTGAAGCGTGTGCTTGGAACTTGAACTGCTGCCTTCAGATGTTCTGGAGTCAGTGAGAGAAACGGAACAGTGGTTATGTTCTTTGATTTAAAGAGAATAACAAAGGTTTTGTTTAGGATTTGCGAAAGTTTTTTCTGTTTCCTTTTCTCTCTTTTATAATTCTGTCCATCTCTCTAAAAGCCAGGCCCTTGAACGTGTGATGGAGAAACTTATTTATAGACAGGTTTGTTGTGGTTTTGGGGGGAAAAACAAATGGGATTTTAAAAACCATTTTGGCAAACTGTTCCATTTCTTTTTAAACACAGTTTTCGTATGCTAGTTTGGTGCAAATATGGGATTTGGGAAAATGCAGGCGTGGACTGGATTAGCTATTGGTTATAGGACTGTGCTGTAGTAGTGCTACAGGTTTTGGGATTTGGTGCTTTTCTGACCGAAGCATTGATCATAGCCTTCCTATGCTAGGGTGCTGACTTGTTCTTGAAGCAAGTATGGTGGTTAGCAGCTTTTAGCCGTGCCTAAATTGGATTTGTAAGCATGAATTTTGGAAAAGTACCCTCACAAGCAAAAGTACCGCATGGCCCCAGCATAAAATTGTACAAAAGTTTGCCTTTTCAAGGACATCAATGGTACTTCTATCTCACACGTGGGGAAATCCTTTGGATAAAAACTCAAAAGTGGTTGTGAGCATTAATGATGATGAGATTTATCAAACCAGAATTCCTGCGCTATGAGATTGTGCATCATAGCCTAAGTCTGGGTCAGAAGTTCAGCTTCAGCGTAACATAGAATAAACATCCAACTACTGATCCTTGAATCCCTTTGCTTCCACATGTTCAGAGCGAGTTCTCAGACTTTCTCAAAAGCTTGTAACACTATTTGTAAATCTTCTTTGGATTTCTCTTGCAACTTCTGACTGAGCCTACGCAAAAACTGGCCCAAAAGTTGCAGGCAACTTCTGACTTGAAAATGCTCAGAACTTGCTAAGTGCCTAAGCTTTAGAGACGTGCCTTTGAGGATTTATAACTTGAAATCCCAGCATGTTTAAAAGAAGTTTTGTTTTGCAGTGTTTTAGGCCTCATTGAGATCTAAAACTCTTGAGTTAGAAGTTCTTCTAGAATCAGATTTCATTATGGTAATAATCTGGCCAGAAGTTCTGAGCTTGTCATATCTCTTAAATACTTAGAAAAATTCTAAGTATTTAGAATTTTGACTTTCTCAAAGTAAATTTGACTTTTGAATTTATTGACGAAACAAACCTCATGTTTCAACATGTCTTGATGAAATATGACTCTTGAAACTTTACTTTTGATCCAAAAGTCAAAGTTTGACTTTTCAGTATGAGAATGACCATTTTCTCCCTTGTGAATGACTTTCTTGGAAAATTTGTAATTCAAGGCTTGGAATTGGTTGGAAGCAAACCTGAGGGTCCAGTATGATCCTTTGAGAAATGAGAGGGAAAATTTTGGGGTACAACAGATATGTTTGAGATCCAAAACCCACGCCCATTATTTCAAAAGATCCAATTTGCTCACATTGACTTTTGTGCATTTTTCAAAAATTGGTCAACTTTAGAAATGCATATCTCTCTCAATTTTAACCCTATGAGGGTGTTCGTGGACTTTTTAGAGAGCTTAGGATGTCCTCTAAACAACCATTTTGGTTTAATCTCAATTGGATTTTCCATGTTCGTGTAAGGATCTTTGGAAAAAGATGACTTTTTGTTGACTTTTAAGGTGACCTATATTGTCTGAGCTTGTATGTTTTAACTGGGGAATTTATTGAACTTGAGGGATGAAGAGAAGTTGTAGGTGATTGGATTATCTTCAAAATTAGATTTGGTGGAAAACTTTCCGATAAATTATGAGAAAGTTATGCCTGGTCAAAGTTTGGTTGACCTTTCCTAAAGAAACCCTAATTTGCAATTTATGACTTTTGATGAGTTAGGAGCACTTCTTGAGGAATCATGATCAACCCTTGATCAAATGATTGATATCACTTAAATATGTTAATTTTGACCAAAAATCTTTAAGTTTGACTGTATATAGGCGACATTTGACTTTTGACCTAGTACAATTGATTTTCAGGCATCTGAGTAGTTGACTGAGCAAACTTATTGTGCAAGGCATGAAATTTGGCATGAATAACCTTGAGGACATATTAGGATCATGTACAACGTTTGAGACCATTGGAGTTCACACGTCTTAGTGAAAACTGAAGCCCTAGTTAGAGGTTCATTGCCTTTAGGAGGAGAATTTGTCTGGTCAATTCTTGGTCATCCATGAGCAAGTTAGGGACCTCATTGGGCATCTAAAGAACATGATATTTTCATGAGAGGTTCCTTTGTGGGTATTATTGTTCCTGTCGTTGAATAGGAATCCACCGGGGAATGTTGTTCTCTGTTTCGGGAAATAGATTCTAGGAGCTTCAGTTGTCCATCACTCTACTAGGGAATTATCTCTTGACTGGAGAGACAAAAGAAAACTGCTATCTGGTCAGAATCCAGGTTTCACAGCGACCTGCTGAGGACAATAAGGATTCTTGCTACCTGGTTGTATTCCAGGCTTCACAGTGATTTACTGGGGAATATGAAATTAACTGCTATCTGGTCGGACTCCAGGCTTTACAGTTTATTTAACAGGATAAGATTCAGAGAAATCTTGGGGTCAATTTAAATGAACAAGAGAAAAGGACTTGAATCATCTTTAACTTGATAACAATCAGAAAAATCTTAGGATCGATTTAACTAAACCAGAAAAGGTTTTGAATTATCTTTAACTGGGTAAGAATCAGGAAATCTTAGGGTCGACTTAACTGAACCAGAAAAGTATTTGAATTACCTTTAACTGTATAGGAATCAAAAAATCTTAGTGTCGATTTAACTGAACCAAAGAAAGGTCTTGGATCATCTTCAACTGGAATAGAAATCATAAAATATTAGGATCAATTTAACTAAACCAGAGAAAGGTCTTGGATCGTCTTCAACTGGAATAGAAATAAGAAAAATCTTAGTTTCCTTTTAACTGAACTAGAGAAAGGTCTTGGATCTTCTTCAACTGGAATAGAAATAAAAAATCTTAGGGTCGATTTTACTAAACCAGAGGAAGGTCTTGAATTAACTTTAACTCGAATAGAAATAAGAAAAATCTTAGGAGAAGACTGCCAGGTCATATAAGTAGTCAATGATGTTTGTTGATTTGATTTTTCCTGAAAAGGTAAAGATTTAGTCGTATGCAATGTCATGATGTATGAAATGCATTGTGTAATGATGTTCTCAAAACAAATGAGATTATGATATGAAATATGTACGTGCATGCCATGATGTATGAATATGGAATTTTGTTGCGATATTTCCTAGTGTGGGAAAATAAATCACTGACTGCTGCTGGAGAGTATTGGGAAGCTGAATCCCTGACTGCTGTTTGGTAGATGAGGAAAATGATTCTTTCATTTCCGTTGGGGATGGTGAATGGAGATGATTTGCCGGGGATTTCCTCTTTCCGTTTGAGGATATTCTGCCGGGGATTTTTGACTCCTGCTTGAGAATGACTTTGTGGGGAAAAAGATGCTTTGTTGGAAGATTTTACCAATGTAGAGAAATAAACTCTGTTGGGGGATAAACTTCCGTAATTAGAGAAATAAACTCTACCGGGGATAAGGCTTTATAAACTTTTCGAGATTATAAAAACTTAGCTGGAAACATGGATTTCAGTTCTCTGAGGGAACTTTGTTGGAGGAGGTAATTCCTGCTTTAGGAAGAAAAGGTCAGGATTTTGTTTTTTTTTTCATTCTGCGGGGACATTAACATCACTAGGACGTATGTTGAGGATGTGACAGGAGGATGCCCCTGTGCATGCTGGAAATAGTAACTGTTGGGACTACAAATGTTTTTTTTAGATTTTTCCCCATTTCTTAAAGTCATTAGCAATTGTCTTTATGTTTCTTATGCAAGTATTTTTAAACAGTAATCATATTCAAATGCATATTTCAAAAATAATCACTAGACGTTTTTGCAAAATAAAACAGAAAATTAGAAAAGAAAATAGCTTTGTACTTTCAAAGAAATGATTTTCATTGATTTTGAAGTTTTCCTATAACATGAATTTTTATACAAAGAGACTGTTGTTCTAGTAGGAGAACGCCATCGTGAAAATGAAAACTGTACAAATTAGTGTACGGAGAGAAAACAGCTATGTGTAATAATCCCATTGAGTTTCAATTCTGCTATTGCCCTTATGTCTTTATGCATCTCATCACTTTTCTACTTGTCTGAAGCTGACTGGATTGATTGGTATCATTTGAGCTTGATAGGTGATACTGAAGTCTGGTTACAAGGTGATCTAATGGGACATAGTTGTACGATTTAAATCCCTAACTTTTTCCTGGACCGCCCTTTCGGGTTTTCAGTCCATCGGGATACTCTTTTTTGCCCAAGCCGCCTTTTCATGTTTTCGACTTGTCGGTTGTACATATTTTTTTTTGTATTTATCCCTAATTTTTCCCCGAACCTTTTTGGTTCGCCGGGATGCCCTTATTTTTGCCTAGGTCAGTCAACCTAGCAGATCTTTATTCATGCGTAATATCTTTTCACTATGTTTGCATTCACATGGTGAGGAAGTTCGTCACCACCCATGGTGGTTAGAATCATGGCTCCACCAGAAAATATGCTTTTGATTACAAATGGCCCTTCATATGTGGGAGTCCATTTGCCCCTGGGATCACCTTGTGGTAGGATGATGCGCTTGATTACTAGATCACCCACTTGATATACCTGACGTCTGACCTTTTTGTTGAAAGCCTTGATCATTCTCTTTTGGTACATCTGACCATGACAGACAACAACAAGGCTTTTCTCATCAATCAGTTTCAGTTGGTCAAGTCGAGTCTGGATCCAATCGTCTTCGTTCTAACCAACATCCTTCATGATTCTCAAAGAAGGGATATGGACCTCAATAGGTAGGACATCCTCTATACCATACACCAGAGAGTAAGGTGTTTCCCCTGTTGACGTATGTGCTGAGGTGCGGTACCTATGAAGAGCAAATGGTAACATCTCATTCTAGTCTTTATATGTCACCATCATCTTCTGTATGATTTTATTAATGTTCTTGTTAACATCCTCCACATCGCCATTCATCTTCGACCGGTAAGGGGAAGAATTATGATGCTGGATCTTGAATTGTTTACAGAGTTCGGTGATCATAGTATTGTTGAGATCTGTACCATTATCTATGATGATTCTTTCTGGAACACCAAACCGACAGATACGCTTGTGCTTGATGAACCGCGCCAAACCATTCTTAGTAACAGTAGGAAAAAAGGCAGCCTCAACCCACTTCATGAAGTAATCAATGGCGACTAGGATAAAGTGATTGGAAGCGGTAGGTATAATCTCTCCGATCATATCAATGCCCCATATTGCAAAGGTCCATGGAGCAGCCAAGACGTTCAAGGGAACCAAAGGTACGTGTACTTTATTAGTATAGATCTGGAATTTGTGACAAGTCCGGGAATGCTGATAACAGTCTGCTTCCATAGTGGACCACTAGTATCCTGCTCATAGGATCTTTTTAGCCACAGTGTGTCCACTAGAATGGGTGCCAAAGGTACCTTCATGTAAATCTACCATAATCCTCTCTTCCTCGCTCTTGTCTACACACCGAAGTAAAGTAGAGTCATGGTTGCGCTTGTAGAGGGTTCCATTACTGAGGAAGAACTTTGCGGAGAACCTTCTCAGAAACTTCTTATCATTGACAGATGCCCCTTCAGGATATTCTTAAATCTCGAGATACCTTTTCACTTCATGGAACCAAGTTTTGTCTTTTACCCATTCAGTATCGATCTCATAGTAGTAAGCTGGTTCATCCAATCTCTCAATAGTGATATGAGGAGTTACGTTGTCCCATCTGACTTTGAACATGGATGACATAGTAGCTAGCGCGTCCTCTAACTGATTCTCTTCTCGTGGAAAATGTTCAAAGGTTACTTCTTCAAAGTGTGGAAGTAATGTAAGCACATGTTTTTGTAAGGGATGCAATTAGGGTGCTTCGTGTCACACTCTCCTTTGATTTGACTTATTACCAAGGGAGAATCTCCTAAGACACTTAAGAATTTGATACTCAGGTCAATAGCAGCTTTGAGACCCATGATGCATGCTTCATACTCAGCCATATTGTTGGTACTATTGAAACATAATCTGGGCGTGAAAAGAGTATGACAACCCTCGGGAGATATGATTACATTGCCGATACCATTTCCAAGTGCGTTGGAAGCTCTGTAAAAAACCATGGTCTATCGGGATCCTTTCTCAGGTCCTTCATCTGGTCCAGGTTCTTCACAGTCAGTCACTAACATAATATTCTAATCCGGGAATTCAAAATTCATGGAATGGTAGTCGTCTACAGCCAGATGAGCAAACTAATCAGCTAATACACTTCCTTTGATTGCTTTCTAGGTTGTTTACTGAATGTCGTATTTAGTTAGGATCATTTGCCATCTCGCTATTCTTCCGGAGAGAGCGAGCTTCTCAAAGATGTACTTGATCAGATCCATCTTAGATATCAACAAAGTAGTGTGGATTAACATATACTGTCTTAGTCGGTGAGAAGCCTATGCCAAAGTGTAGCAAGTTTTCTAGAGCAGTGAGTATCTTGTCTCACAGTCGGTAAATTTTTTTCTAAGGTAGTATATTACATGATCTTTTCGATCGGACTCGCCATGTTTCCCCAGCACACACCCCATTGAATTATCTAACACTGTTAATTACATTATCAAAGGTCGTTCTTCAATCGGAGGCATCTGAATTGGAGGCTCTTGAAGGTATTCCTTGATTCTATCAAAGGTAATTTGGCATTCATCATTCAACTTTACCACTTGATCTTTCTTCAGAAGTTTGAAGATTGGATCACAAGTAGCAGTTAGATGGGAAATGAACCTGGCAATGTAATTTAGGCGTCCCAAGAAACCTCTAACTTCCTTCTCAGTGCGAGGAGCCGACATCTCTTGCATAGGTTTCACCTTTTCAGGGTCTACCTGAATACCCTTGTCACTGACAAAGAAACCTAGGAGTTTACTAGACCTTACCCCAAAGGTGCACTTGTTCGTTTAGCCTCGACATGTATGTCTTCAACCTATCAAACAACTTTTGCAGGTGATCAAGATGCTATTCTTCAGTTTGAGACCTGGCTATCATGTCATCAACATAAACCTCTATCTCATGGTGAATCATGTCATGGAACAAAGCTACCATAGCTCTCTGATAGGTTTCCCCAGCATTTTTCAATCCAAACGACATCACTTTATAACAGAAAGTGCCCCATTATGTTACGAAGGTTGTCTTCTTCATGTCCTCGGGTACCATCTTGATCTGATTGTAACCGGAGAAATCTTCCATGAAGGAAAATATCTTATGTTATGCGGTGTTGTCAACGAGAACGTCAATGTGGGGAAGCAGGAAGTCATCCTTGGGGCTTTCCCTATTCAAATCTCTGTAGTCCATACACATCTGTACCTTGCCGTCCATTTTAGGCACCGAGACTATGTTAGCAAACCATTGTTGATAAGAGGTGACAGCTAAGAACCCAACGTTTAACTGTTTCATAACTTCTGCTTTGATCTTCTCTGACATTTCAGGGCACATACGACGAGCCTTCTGCTTTACTGGAGGGAAATCTTCATTAGTTGGTAGAC
This sequence comes from Vicia faba, assembly GCA_948472305.1. Lineage (NCBI taxonomy): Eukaryota > Viridiplantae > Streptophyta > Magnoliopsida > Fabales > Fabaceae > Vicia > Vicia faba. The sequence continues at coordinate 727,626,147 of OX451741.1, read as the reverse complement.
GATGAACCACAATATTAGTGTCTAGTCCTGGCATGTCTTCATATGACCAGACAAAGATCTCGACATAATCATGAAACATTTGTATCAACCGTTGTTTGACACTAAGCTCCAAATTTGCACCTATCTTGAATTCTTTTCTGTCCTCTTTTGTTCCCAAGTTCACTGTCTCAATTGGCTCTTCATGAGGCTGTATAGCTCTTTCTTCCTATTGTAACAGTCTGGCAAGTTCTTCTGGTACCTCACAATCTTCCTCACCTTCGTCCTCGACTTGGTTGATCAGATTTTCAAAGTCATAACCGGAAATAGCAGAACCATTAACAATGGGATCCATAGTGGATATGGATATGCAGTTTGATACGTGAGTGTGTGTAAGAGCATAATTGTATTGACAAAGTAAAAAGCAGAAAAGAAAGACAGAGAGTGCAAAATCTGTATGCAAAACATCCAATGATTTATTAATTACATATGAGATTGAAACATGATAACCCTCACAAATAAACCATTGTTCCTCGGGTAAGACACATGGCCATAGAGTTTATATTGTTTATTTATTACATATCCGAAAACAAGAAAGACAATTACTTCTGAATAAAAGTAATCGGTAAAAATTATTTAGTCGTCCAGTTACTGGGTCCACCGTTGGTAGTAGGGAAGATCCAGCTATCCATGTCATAGTCACCATCACTGTCTTCTAAAGCGTCGACCTCATGATTGTTGATGTGTAGGGGAGGTCCTCCAGCACGAGCACGACGAACAACCCTTTGAGCCCATGAAGAGAAACCCAAACCAAACTTATCAGATTTGTATGGAATGTTAGGGAGTTGGCCCTAAATAGTGCACCCACCTTCTTCAATTCATTCCTTGGCTTCCTTGAGAGAAGCCATTTTCAAGGAAGGTCTGGTGATCTTCAGCTCACTCGTAACAGTCTCGGTTGCAGCCATGGTTTGAGGCATCTCTTCAATGTTCTGCTAAGGAGTCCTGATGAACTCGCCATCCATTTCTACATACCTGAACGAGTTCAGGTGGCTTACCATGTATTCCTCTTAACTATGCACTGTGACAATATTTCCCTTCACCGGGTAGTTCAACATCTCATGCAGAGTAGAAGTGAAAGCTCGAGCCCCATGGATCCAACGGCGTCCCAACAAAAAGGAATAAGATGGTCGGATATCCATCACGTAGAAGGTGGAGTCAAAGGTCTGAGAACAAACTTTAATAGGGATGTCCACCTCCCCGTGCACCATTCTTTTTGAACCATCGAAAGCCCTCACTACAATGTTGTTGGGCTTCAGGGTCAAACCTTCGCAGTCTAATCTGTCAAGAGCCTTCTTGGGCAGCACGTTCAGCGATGAATCAGTATCCACTAAAACATGAGCCAAATTGGTGCACTTGCATTCAATCGAGATATGAAACACATCATTATGTTTTATTCCTCTGGGTGTCAGATCATCATCAGAAAAACCCAAACCATTATCAGCCACCAAACTGGCCGCACAATCTTCAAATTGGTCAGCGGAGGTTTCTTGTGGTACATGAGCAGTTTCGAGGAATTTCACCAAAGCTTTTGCATGAGCTTCAGAGCACAACAGTAGGGCCAACATTGAAATCTTGGAAGGTGTCTTGCCCAACTGTTCGATCATATTATAGTCACTCTTCTTAATGATATTTAAGATTTCTTCCATTTCCTTCTTGGAAGCCTCAGGAACGGGTTCTGAATGCGCCTTCGTCTAGACAGGCTCAACCAATATGTCTTTGCCCCGAGTCTCGGCTGACATGGTGACAGGGGTGGAAACAGGGGTAATCATAGGAATTGTGGTGGTAGTATCAGCAAGAACAGTAGTATGAATGATCATAGGAATAGTAACGGCTTTAGGAGGATAAATCTCGGGTGAGAACACTCTTCCACTTCTTGTTATTTTACTGGTCCCAATGATATTACCAACGTCGAGATTAGTATTTCCATAAAATTTGTCTTCAGCAGCCAACAGGTCTTGCTTGACACCATAGTAATAGACGTCATCCCCATAATTCCAGGGAACAAATTTGTATGAGGAGTATAGGATTGTCCCTGGCATAATAATGATCAGGGGAGCCAGCTTTGGAGCAGATGTAATCCTGACGGGTCTTTTGGTGGAGACCCTGGGAGGATTGGCGGAAATGGTTATAATCGAAACATATTTACAGGAAAGAGTTTTGATGGGAGTCTTCTCAAATAAAATCTCTTTATCATCCATCAGGCGCTGAACACCTGCTTTCAACAAATAGCAACCAGTCGATAGAGATAAACATAAGTGGAAATCTTCACCACAGCCCGGAAATAAACCGGCTTGCAATAGATTCCACTTAATAGTCATGAGAGGAGTAACAAGTTCCTCAATAGAAGTAACAAACGTATCATCGTCAACAACATTAACACCACGACCGTGCTTGGGCATGGGAGCAGTTATAACATTGGGAATATCAAGAGAGTAAAATTCAATCTCCTTTGCCTCAATAAGGTCTTGAACCTTATTCTTCAAAGCCTAACAGTCGTTCGTATCATGGCCTGAAATCTCTGAGTGGTAAGCACGGTGGGAATTTGGGTTGTATCGAGGAGATGCGGCGTTGGGATTCTTGGGATCTTCCCTCAGGGTAACAAGATTGGATTTCAGTAAGTGAGGCAAAACTTGAGACATATTCATATTTCTCCGGGTGAACTGTCTCGTAGGCCTTTCTGCTCTAGGCTGATTGTTCCGTTGTTGAGGAGTTGCAAGCTTGGATATCATTACATCCCCTACCATTGGACGATGTTCAGTTTTGCCCTAATTTCTTTGATTGTAAACAGCATTGGCCTCTTTTTTCCCCATGAAAGGTCTCTTTCCTGCACTTGAGGAAGCATCTTTCTGTATCTTGCCACTTCTAATACCAGCTTCTACTCTTTCTCCAGTCAAAATCAACTCAATGAAGCCAGCTGAGGAGCTTCCAATCAGGTGGTTAAAAAACGGACCGAATAGAGTACCCAAAAACATATCTACCAACTCCCTATCAGACAGAGGGGGTTGGACTCTTCCTGCTAAGTCCCTCCATTTCTGGGCGTAGTCTTTAAAGCCCTCGCTAGAACCCATAGACATACTTTGGAGTTGTGCACGGATGGGAGCAAGGTCTTCATTATACTGGTAATTCTTGTAGAAAGTAGCAGCCAGGTCTTCCTAGTTACGAATATTGGTTACCTCTTGCTGATAGAACAACTCTATTTGAGTCCCAGATATACTGTCTTGAAAGAAGTGGACCCACAAATCCTTGTCAGCAGTGTGAGGCTGAATCTTCCTCACACAAGATCAAAGATGCATATTCAAACATGAGACCCCATCGTATTTAGAGAACACCTGAACCTTGAACTTCTACAGGAGGACAACCCCATAAACCAAACCCAACTCTTCAAAATCTAGCCCAAGTACCCTCTGGATTTCCATTGCATTTAGACGATCCTCCAGCTGTTTGTATTTATCATCGGCCAGAGGATACTGCTCCTCATTATAGTCAGACTCATATCAGATTCCCTTGGACTTGGGTCTTCCTCTCTTGTTTCCCCTTCTTTATTGTCTCCTTCTTTTGAGGAAGATGTTAGTTCTGTAACTCGCGTTAACGGTCCTCTGAACCTTCTACCCAAATTCACCACACCAGCTGGCTTCTTTTACTTCTTGGTCTTTTCTTTGAAAATCAGGGCTTTCAACTATTCTTCCCCCTTGGCCAGAGCCATGATCATTTGTTGAAACTGAGCATTTTGAGTTTGTAGATCCTTCACTGTTTGTTCGAGAGCCATTTCTTTACTGCTGAAATGAACAATGAAGAAGATGAGAAACCTGCTTTGAAACCTGTTTATGCAATGATATGTATGATATATGTATGATATATGTATGTAATGTTTTCAAGGATTTCGGGAAATTTACATTTATGAACCAAAATGAAACAAAGATTTTATTAGTAGAATTCAAAATACAATTGCCTTTTAGGCGTTCAATTGAAAATTCTAAAAAACTAAGAAATCAGGCTTCCCATGGGCGCTTCCTCTTCGTGTCGAGATAGACATTAAGACCTATTTCTTCATGAAGTTTCTTTGTGAGCTCCAAAACTTTCCTCTCATGGGCATATAAATTATCTTTATAGGTATCCTACTCTTTCTTCAGTTGAATCCAAGATCTCTGCAGTTCTTCAAGATCAGTGGGCATATCAGGATGAAGAACTGTATAAGGAACATCCTCTTCAGTAATGGGCTCCACAATCACTGGTAAGATGGCTATATATGTCATCACAGGGTTCTGAGAACGAGCTCGTACCCATTGGAGATAAGGTTCCATAGGGATAGAAGTCTTCAGCCCCAAAGTCTTTGTATCAAATCTGTTTACCATGCCCCAATTTCGTATGAACCTTTGACGATACCCTTGAACATCATCCTCATAGTTAAACACAATGCCCTGGATAAGCATCTCATGAGGACCACCCCTTCGAGCGTAACCAAATTATCGCAGAGCCAGAGAAGGATTATAAGTTAGGGAATTAGGGACATTAGGGAATTCCTTGCACCAGTCAATAATAGAAATATCTCCCATAGATCGGGAATACCATAGAATATCCGTGTGAGAAAGCGGCATTATCCTTTGCAACCAGCCCAAACCTTCTTCATTCTTCAGTACTGATTTAGGGAGGTGAGAAATAAACCACCTCGAAAGCAATGGCATACAACACATAAGAATCCCTCTTTTCTTTGTGGTACGAGTGTGGAAGGTATGCAAGATGTCTCTGAGTAAAATGGGCACAAGGTTACAAGAGAGGAAGACCTTGATAGCATTCACATCTATGAGTAAGTCTAGATTAGGGAATGATACTAACCCATAGATTAGAAGGGCCAAGACCTCCTCAAAAGCCTGGAAGTCCAAATCATCCCAAAATAGCTGAGCCTTCTCTATTATGAACTTGGCTAGAAAATACTTAACTACGCTTCTTGTTTCCCAGTTGGATACAATGTCAGACCGTTTCAGGTGCAAAGCTGCTGCAATAATCTCCGACTTTGGAGCTTCTTCCAAACCGGTGAAAGGAAACTGATCCAAAATAGGTATACCCAATATCTGAGAGAACTCTTCCATGGTGGGCACCAACTGATAGTCTAGAAAGGTGAATTAATGGTGCTTAGGGTCGAAGAATTGAAAGAGCACACTCATCATCTTCTCATCAAAACCTGAGTTAACCAAATTGAGAAGTTGACCATAGTTCTTGGTGAACGAAGAAGTCTCAGAAACCCTTGATGCTAGCTCTTTGAGTTGAAGAGGTATTCCAACAAAGCTGATTCGAATGGTATTTCTATGAGTGGAAGCCATGATCTGCAAAACAGAAAAAAGATAAATTCCACTAATCCTTGAAATGGTTAGTGTAATAAAGAATGAATATTTATGATGCATGATGTCATGTTTAAGAAAATTAATCACACACAAGCAAAATACACAAGACATTAGGTTTAGGCTTGCATGGGGTTTTTAGGTAAATACCCTCTTAAAGTTTAGTTGGTTTCAAACCTGTCCTAGAAATAGTAACCGGGATCTAAGGAGTCTCAATATCATTGATCTTTCTTTATCGGTATTATTTTAGCTTAGCAATTTTTTCTTGCGGCTGAAACATCCCAAAAGTCCAATCTCAATGAGTGTAGTATCGAGTATCAACCAATTCACAGCTTTACTCCGAGACCGGCTATCTCACTACTTTCTAATGGCCAAGTTTGTTCAAATAAGGTTCTATGGTTCGTTAGTTCTTCACGACACCATGCGGCGGCCCCGTATTCTCCTCGATTGGACAAAAGGGATACCGGTACCAACAAAAATTTCACACCAACACAGATATCCCTTCAACCATATCGGTCTACATCATACAGTCTCCACGATCTATTACTGTTTACCTAAAAATTATCCCCAGCTCCGGGTATAGGATCTATACAAAAATACCCCAACAAAACCTTAAAAGTAAAGCAATCAAAGCAAACAAAGAAAGCAATTTTAAAATGAACTAGACCATAAGGTGAACCCCAATTTTATTTTTCCCCAGCAGAGTCGCCAGTTCTGTGATACGGTGGCAGAACTGACTGTTATACTGGTTTTGCATTTTGTATTCACAAATGTCACAGTAAGCAAGAGTCGCCACCGACTTTTCTTTTATCCAACAAAGGAAAGGGTGAAAATAACAGAAAAATACCTTTTTCGAGATTTTCTGAGTAAGGGGGTATATTATGGAAAGGGAAGGTGTTAGAACCCTTTCCATCTGTGGTTTTCCACGGGCTCTTAGGTACTTGCTCATTTTGAAAATTGTTTTCGTGTTTGTGTGTTTTGAAGAGTTTGCTTGCTTTATGATAACTCTTGTATCAGTCCTCAAGAGTGTTGATAAAGCGTTTTTGAAAAGAGTTTTGAAAGTGTGGTGTGAAAAAAATTGTTTTGAGCAAGTACTTAATAGCTATCTACCTACTCGAAAAAAGTTGTTCTCTTCCTCCTTTCCTTTAGATAGTGCTATCCTACTACTAGTGAGTAGGTAACCCTATCGTTGGATGTTGAGGGACTATCGAAGGGACGTTTACGGTCACTAAGGAAACTGGGCAAGAACTCTTAGTAATTGTCCTAAAGTTCTAAGATCAGTTTTTTAACCGAGGTAATAGTCGAAATGGTCATCGAGGGACTTGTGATCTCTTGAACTTAAGGACAATCACTAAAAATTCTCATGTTTTGAGAATTGTGACCGTTTTCAAAGACAACCGAAGTGGGATATACCTTAGGGGTGAGCATGTGCAAGTGTGCTTGATTCAGATATATTATCTTGCATATTTAGGGTTATCTAATCGTTTTAATTTCAGTCTTTTTTCATACAATCCTATTAATCTAAACAGTTAATAATAATGCAGAAAATAAATTGCGTAAAATAGAAACTTCTAAACTATTACAAGGCCTTGGGGCAGTTACATAATTAGATACGGAAATTTAAACCTAATTAAAATTATTACAATCCGGGACACAATTACATAATTGAAAACGAGAAAGTAACTTAACAAAGTGACCAGGCAAGAAAATGTCAAAATCAGGAGAATGGAGGTTGGGAGGATTAGGGTTAGTAAAAAATAAATATTTAAAAATTAATGGCAAAAGATTCAAAGTTGATTAATTTAAGAAAAAAAGATTTGATAAAATAATCCTAAGTCTAATTGATTTTAGTTGACAAAAATATCTAAACCTAATTAATGTTAATTACCAAAAATATATTTAAATCTAATTATCTTTAATTACAAGAAATAAAATTAATTGATGATTTATTTACAAGAAAAATTAACCAAAACATGTTTTTTTTTGTGTTTTTTGATATAAAAGAAAATAAATTAAATAAGTGAATAAACCTAATTCTAGTTAATTTTAATTAAGGAAATAAGTAAAATAATTAAACTAATTGTCAAAAGTTAAATTAATTGGAAAAAACCCTAAGTTTATTTTTTGTGATTTTTTATGATTTTGTGATTAAAACAAAAAAAACTTATTTTAAAACAAATAAAATAAAAAACAAAGAAGTTAAAAAACAAAAAAAGGAAAGATGGGCCTGATATGAACAAAGAGGGGGGTGCTGGTTGACTTTTGTTAAGCCCAGATCTGTTGGCCTAATTACCTTGCGTGAGATCCAACGCTGAGCGTGTTTGAGGGTCTACCATAGAGATTCGTTGCTGGGCGTTAGATTTGAATCAATAGATAATCCAGTGGTGGTGAATGAGGATGCAGGATGGACGTTTGGAAATGTACCACACTGGAACCTGCAGGAAAATGTCAAGAAAATAGAAAAATGTTGGACCTGGGATCGAACCCAGGTCCGTTCCTTCACACGTCCATGCCTTTTCCAACTGCGTTGATTGTCAATTCGTTATACAAAGTAAACAAAAATAATAAAATATGAATTTCCTTTAATTATTAAAGAACGCGCGTGCAGGTTTGAACTGGCCAGTGGGGTTGCGCCATGCAATCATCTTCCCCACTCCTCCGTCGTATTAGCTTCTGCACTTTTACCTACGGACATTGTCCGTCACTATAACACCTGCAATTTCCAAAATTCACAACATGCAATATAAATTAATTCTAAAGCCATAGATCAATTGGGTTTGATCCCATAAGCATGATGGTACTCATCTTTAAGCCCAATTTTTCCTGTACCTGAAAACCCTAAAACAAAGATCCAAACCCTAATAATGGAAGATCGTCATACATTCATCAAAACTTGCAATTAACGATTCAAATAAGTTCTAAACATTCATACAAACAGGAATGCATGATCAAAACACAATTATAATTCATGTATGGCCATAATCATTTTTGAAAAATAAAGTTCAAACCGTGATTGTATTGGTTGTGATTCTGGGAGCTTTGATGCTTGGAAACGATGCAGCTAGCTTCATAATGCCTCCAGGAATTGATTGCAAGCCTCATGACCTCTTGAATCCCTCTGCAACTCCAAATTTGATTTCCACTTTTCTTTGAAATTTCAAGCTTGTGAACATGGTCTTTTTTGCAGCAGCTGCGCGTGCTTTAGGTCTGGAACGTTTATGCATATATAGTATATCATATTAGGTAAACAAATATGGATTGAATCTTGAAGATTGAATGAAAAATATTTGATTTGCATTTTGAATTTTATGTTTCTAATTTTGGCCAAAACTTGCTCCTTTCTCTTCAATCAGCCTTCACACGAGTTCATGACTTAATCTTCTGATTTTAGGCTCATGATATGTTCATAAAACAAATCTTTTGGATTTAATTCATCATTTTACTATTGTATTTGGTTTATTAATATTTAAATGAATGAAAATTCAAATAAATAAAATTAAACATCATACAAATAAAATAATGGATTTAAATGTCTTGAATAAGTTCATGGATATGTTTGAGATCCAAAACCCACACCCATTAGTTCAAAAGATCCAATTTGCTCACATTGACTTTTGTGCATTTTTCAAACATTGGTCAACTTTAGAAATGCATATCTCTCTCAATTTCAACCCTATGAGGGAGTTCTTAGACTTTTTAGAGAGCTTAGGATATTCTCTAAACAACCCTTTTGGTTTAATCTCAATTGGATTTTCCATGTTCATGTAAGGAGCTTTAGAATAAGATGACTTTTTGTTGAATCTTAAGATGACCTATAATGTATGAGTTTGTATGTTTTAATTGGTTCATTTCATGAACTTGAGGGATCAAGAGAGGTTTTAGGGTATTGGATTATCTTCAAAATGAGCTTTGGTGGAAAAATTTCGGATAAAGTATGAGAAAGTTATGCCTGGTCAAAGTTTGGTTGCCTTTTCCTATAGAAACCCTAATTTACAATTTTGTACTTTTGATGAGTTAGGAGCACTTCTTAAGGAATCATGAACAACCCTTGATCAAATGACGGATATCACTTCAAAATGTTTATGTTGACCAAAAATCTTGAAGTTTGACTGTATATAGGCCACATTTGACTTTTGACCTAGTATAGTTGATTTTCAGACATTTGAGCAGTTGACTGAGCAAACTTGTTGTGCAAGGCGTGAAATTTGGCATCGATAACCTTGAGGACATATTAGGACCATTAACAACGTTGGACACTATGGTAGTTCACACATATTGGTGAAAATTGAAACCCTAGTTAGAGGTTAATTGCCTTTATGAGGAGAATTTGTCTGGTCAATTCTTGGTCATCTATGAGCAAGTTGGGGACCTCAATGGGCATGTGTTAAGTAAAATTAGAGGGAAAATTTTGGCGTACAACATTGTAAGTACGAAGTGCGCCTAAAAGGGGGGGTGAATTAGGTACTTTTAAAAAAATCTGGTTTTTAGTGATGATGGTTCTTATTTTTCTGGTTATAAGTGTGTTTAAGAAAGCTTAAAGATGCAGAAAAATAAAGAGACACAGACGATATATCCTGGTTCTCCTCAGAGTCCGAGAGTACTCCAGTCCCCTTTCAATATTAAAGACATTTCCTTATTATGGCAAACTTACACATGAACTACCAACCAAACTAAGAATAATCCTCTTGGACCAAGAACAATCCTCTTGGATTTTCACTAAGTTACCTATGAGAACAATCCTCTCAATGTAACTACACTTGTATCCAACAACTTGGAAAGACAAGATTTCAACAAAAACACTTAAACTTAATTCCAACAATCCTGGAAATTAAGTAAGTAAATATCAATTTGTGAGTTTGAGTGAGTAGAGTATATTGATCACTAAGAGTGATTTTGATGATGTATAATCTTCTTCTTTCAATAATAATATTGTACAAAGACTCAAGATATATTTTCTCAAAGTTTTCTGTTTAAATTATGAAAATAAATGCAGAAAACTTATGCATGAAAATGAAGAATGCTTGAGTTTATATTTTGAAAGTTCAGAAAAATATTATGAAAGAAGGTGTTAGATATGAATTTGAAATTGAATATTTATATGTTCATAACACCCTTTTAAAACAACATGAAGATATGGAAATGTATCATGAACAAATGCCAAGTTTGAATGAAAAGATGTAATGAAAAGGCATGATCAAAAGGCATGAACAAAGCTGTTATTTTTCAAATTCGTGCAGTGTGTAATCAATTGCACCTTTAGTGTAATCGATTGCACAAGGTTTTCAACAACTATATTTTCAAAATTTTAAGAGTGCAATCGATTGTATTAACAATTTAATCTATTGCATACAAAGTCAGAAGCAAAATTTAACTGAGTGCAATCGATTGCACCAACTATGTAATCGATTGCATGCAAAGTCAGAACCAAAACGTTTTGAAAAACTAAGTGTGCAATCGATTGCACAAACAATGTAATCGATTGCATGAAAAAACAGAAGCAAAAGATTTGGAATTTTGAAGAGTGAAATCGATTGCAATAAAATGTAAATCGATTGCATGCATATGAAAAGTGAAATTTAATCTTTGAAAAACTTGAGTAAAGATTCTTAAACATTTTTTATTCATTTTAGAGCATCTATATCTTAAGATCAAAGTAGATAATATTATTATACCTTTAAAGTTGTTGAGAGCTTTGATTGAAGATATTATCCTTAGATGCTTAGATGCTTGATCAAAATCTTCGCCTTCTTTTGTTAGCCATGGTTTTTCTTCATTAAAAAAAAAGCTTATTTGAGAAGCATGATTTCACATTCTCCCCCTTTTTGATGATGACAAACAATATTTCTTTATGCAATGTACTTTCTGGAAGAGCTTCTCCCCCTAAGGTGCAAAACTCCCTCTATGTAGGAGAGGGTTGTAATCCTTGCAATTCTTCATCTTGATTGGAGAGTACCTTGAGAAAATAAGACAAGGGAAACACAAGCATAAAGTACCATACATCTTTCTCCCCCTTTGACATTATCAAAAAGAAGGGAAAGATGCCTCAAGAAAATAATATTCGAGCAATATTTTGACAAAATTATAGAATAAAAACAGTAACAAACATTGTTTAAGAGTTACACAAATGAAACAAATGAAACATTGAAATATTAATATAATAACATAACAGAAAAACAATAGTCAGCCAGAACATTAGGGGTGATGAATGTCTGGATGATTGTAAGGCCATGAGCCTTGGTTTGGGAATTGTTGTTGAAGTGGAGGTTCTGTGTAATGAGGAGGAGGTGCAGTTGGGTTGTTTGGGTCGTATGGTGGGATATGAAGGTGAGAATAAAGGAATGAGAATTGTTGGTTCACATCCGAGCGAAATTCATTTATTCGGGTTGTAGTGGAGTCATTGATTGCACTCCATTGATTGTTGATGTTGGTGTTCATAGAAGCAAACTGTTGATCCATGTAGTCCATGAGTTCTTGGTTGCTTGGACCAGAGGGAGCAGTAGGAGGAGGAGGCATAACTTCACCACCTTCAACTTCTTGGTCATTATCTTCATTGCCAACAACATCTTCACCAATATAGGTGATGGTCTTTGTCTCCGGATTAAAATGTACGCCCATCCTTGAATCAACATTCTTAATTGAAATTCTGTTTAAAATAGGATCCATATCCACCTTTTTAAAACCTCGAAAATCTACACCAAATTCCTCCATAATCAAGGTGACAAAATAAGCATATGGAAGGAATTTAGATTTTTCATCCACTCTTAGCATATGCATCATCATCATTCTTGCCCAGTTTACATTAACTCCTTTCTTCCTCGCATAAATAAGCTGCATCTTGAAGTCAATAACCGTGCAATGGTTTCCAGCCCTTGGAAACAGTATATAGACCAAGAAATAATGAAATAAACGATCGTCTATATAGAGGTTACCTGCACTACAGGAATCTCTGGAAGGAATTAATTCGCCAAGACCACGTATCTGTTTGGCGCGAAATTCAGCTTCACTTAACCGCCCAATGTTGTAAAAGAATCCCTTTTTCGTATAGCCATCCCATATTTCGTTTTCAGGATCATATAGGGAGCTACCAGTGAAAGGAATATGCAAGATCTCACCAACAACCTGAGGAGTCAGAGAGATGCGAGTGCCTAGCACATATGTGACAATCTTTTATTTGTAGGGAGTTAAGTTACTGAAAAACATTCTTACCAAATCCGGGTAGTATGGGCCATACGAGGATATCAATGGTTCTATACCATAAGCATCTAGATCATTTTGAAATGAAAAACATTCTTGAGGGAAGGAGGAGAGAATACCATACTTAGGGTTGGAAACAATTTTCTTTTGAAAGTCTTTGACAAATCTGACTTCTTATGCCTCGATGAGAGTTGAGAGCAGTGGATTGGATGATGAGTCAATCTTCTTTTTCCCTTTATCTGAAGCTGATGCCTTTCTCTTTGTTCTGGAAGCCATGGATATGGTGTTTTAGGTTTTGTGTTTTTAGGGTTTTTGTGAGAGAGAAAGGTTTTGTGAGAGGGAAAGCTTTTGTGATTTTGGTAGGTATAGAATGAGTTATTAGTATTTAAGTGTATTTGGCTTGGGAATGTGAAAGAGAAATTCTGACCAACATTAATTTTCTATCATAAAAGCTATTTTCAGTGCGTGCAATCGATTGCATTACCATTTGCAATCGATTTGCACACAAACAGAATAAAAAATAAAGCAAAAATCACATAGTGCAATAGATTGCATTAAAGGTGCAATCGATTTGCACATGAAACAGAATGGACAGAACTGAAAAAATTTTTGTGCAATCGATTACACTCTTTGTGCAATCGATTTGCACCAACAAAAATTGTCCAAAACCAAAATTTTCTTGAAATTTTAAGTATCACATAGCATAAATTCATATATGGCATGAATGAAAACATATATAAAAGATATATCAAGGGTAGAATGCACCTTATAAGTCGCGTTCGTCAAGTATGCCGAGCTCTCGACGAATTTTGTAGAAAGGTTATTTCGCCAAAGGTTTGGTGAAGATATCGGCAAGTTGATTATGAGTATCTACAAAGGTTACCTCGACATCTCCTTGAAGAACATGATCATGAAGAAAATGATGTCGAATGTCTATATGTTTAGTCCTTGAATGCATGACGGGATTCTTTGTGATGTTGATTGCACTGGTGTTGTCGCATCTTAGAAGAATTCACCCTAGATCGAGTTCGTAGTCACGAAGTTATTGTTTTAGCCACAAGATTTAAGCGTAACTACTACCCGCTGCAATGTATTCAGCTTCGGCCGTGCTTAGATCAACACATGCTTGTTTCTTGCAGGCCCATGATACTAATGCATTACCAAGAATGTGACAAGTACCACTTGTGCTCTTTCTATCTGTTTTACATCCTGCATAATCCGTGTCAGAATAGCCAATTAAGTTACAGACACTTCCTTTAGGATACGATAATCCGACATTTGTTGTCCCTTTGAGATACTTCATGATCCTCTTTACCTCCGTGAGATGAGATTCCTTTGGGTTGGCTTGAAAGCGGGCAAAGAGACAAACATTGAACATTATGTTAGGACGGCTTGCCGTCAAATATAATAAGGAGCCAATCATACCTCAATATTTAGTGATGTCGATGGAAACGCCTGATTCATCTTGATCAACATAAGAACCAGAACCCATAGGTGTAGACATTTCCTTGCATTTATCCATGTCAAACCTTTTTAGGAGTTCTTTGCAATATTTGGATTGGTTGATGAAGATTCCATCTTTAAGTTGTTTGATTTGAAGTCCAAGAAAATAGTTCAGTTTCCCATCATGGACATTTCAAATTCTCCTTGCATCATTGATGAGAACTCTTCACACATTTCTTGATTTGAAGAACCGAAGATAATGTCATCAACATAGACTTGTGCTAGCAAAGTGTCGTCTTTGATTTTCTTGATAAATAGAGTCTTGTCAACTTTGCCTTTTTCAAAACCTTTTTCGCATAAGAAGTTGCTTAAATGATCATACCATGCCCTTGGTTCTTGTTTCAGCCCATAAAGAGATCTTCTTAATTTATATGCATGAGATGGATTCTTGAAGTCTTCGAAACCGGGGGGTTGCTTGACATATACTTCTTCAGTGATATATCCATTCAAGAATGCGCTTTTGACGTCCATTTGGAAAAGCTGAAAATTTAAAGAACAACCATAGGCAAGTAAGAGTCGAATAGCTTCTAACCTTGCAACTGGAGCGAAAGTTTCTTCAAAGTCTATTCCTTTTTCTTGATTATAGCCTTGTGCTCCCACTCTTGCTTTATTGCGAACAATTATTCCATTCTCATCAAGTTTGCTTTTGAACACCCATCTTGTTCCAATAATGTGTTTGTTGCTTGGCCTAGGAACGGGTTCCCAAACTTGATTCCTTTCAAATTGATTCAATTCTTCTTGCATAGCTATGATCCATTGGTCATCGCCTAAAGCTTCATCAACTTTGGAAGGGTCAATTTGAGATACAAATGCCATGTTTAGGCAAGCATCCTAGAGATTTAATCTTGTAGACACGCCTTGACTTATATCACCAATAACTTTATCAATAGGATGATCTCTATGAGTTATCCATTCTTTTGGTAGATCATTGAGATTTGATTCTTGTTGAGGTGATTCTTCTAGTTTAATGGGTTGATCCTTGGAAGAATTTTCTTGAGGACCTTCTAAAATTTCATCATCATTATCACAAGCAATATTATCCTCCTTGGAGGGTTAGATTCATCAAAAGAAACATGCATAGATTCTTCAATAGTCAAAGTTCTTTTGTTGTATATTCTACATGCTTTACTAGAGAGTGAGTAACCAAGGAATATACCTTCATCGGATTTCTCATTAAACTTACCCAAATTATCTTTGTCATTGTTTAGGACAAAGAATTTGCACCCAAAGATATGAAAGAAAGCAATGTTTGGTTTTCTCTCTTTGAAAAGTTCATATGGAGTTTTCTTTAAGATTGGTCTAATGTTAACTCTATTGCTAACAAAACATGTCTTGCTCACCGCATTTGCCCAAAAGTATTTTGGAAGATTTGAGTCGCTAAGCATGGTTCTAGCAAGTTCCACAAGAGACCTATTATTTCTTTCAACCACTCCATTTTGTTATGGAGTCCTTGGTGTCGAGAAGTTGTGAGATATTCCATGTTCTCCACAAAATTCTTCAAATAGAGCATTTTGGAATTCTCCACCATGGTCACTTCTTATTGAGGCAATTCTTAGAGACTTCTCATTCTGAATTTGTTTAGCATACTTCTTGAACGCCTTGAATTCATCACTTTTCTGCACTAAAAAGAATGTCCAAGTATATCTAGAGAAATCGTCAACAATAACCAAAGCATATACATTACCTCCGAAACTCCTTGTTCTCGATGGACCAAATAGATCCATATGTAACAATTGTAGTGGCCTTGTAGTGGACACCACATTCTTAGATTTGAAAGTTGATCTAGTTTGTTTCCCTTTTTGACAAGCATCGCATAGTCTATCTTTGACGAAATTTCTCTTAGGCAATCCAATGAAAAGATCATGCTTGATTAATTTATTCAAGTGTTCCATATGAATATGAGCAATTCTTTTGTGCCAAAGCCATGAATCATCGTTGTTAGCCATGAGACATTTTAACCTTCAAAGATGGATCATCAAGGGAAATCATAAATATATTATTGATTCTTTTACCTTTAAGTATAACCTCATGAGTGACTTCGTCTTCTATCAAACATTCATCCTTGGTGAACTTGATTTTGAAGCCTTTGTCACAAAGTTGACTAATACTTAGAAGATTGTGCTTTAGTCCTTCAACATAAAGAACATCTTTAATGGATGTGATAGGTGGAGCACCAACTTTGCCTTTGCCTAGGATTCTTCCCTTATTATTGTCTCCATAAGTGACAAAACCCTTGGCCTTTAGCTCTAGATGTGAAAATTGGTTTATGTCTCCTGTCATATGATTTGAACAACCACTATCAAGATACCAAAGATTGCATGTGGTCTTCAAGCATACCTGCAAAACAAATTAGGTTTTGTTAGGTACCCAAGTTGCTTTGGGTCCTTCATAATTAGTGCCTTTCTTTACCCATACATAATGTCCACTTGCCACACTGAAGTTTCTAACATAGCAAGCATTAGGTGTATGGCCTTTAATACCACAATAAAAACAAGTAGGTTCAAATTTACTTCTATATCTAGAAGGATAAGATTTCTTCTTAAGAAATGTTTTCTTTTTCGGATAGTGACGAACTATTTTAGGTTTGTTCACTTTTTATTTGGAAGATTGATCACTTGCCTTAACAAAGATAGTTTTGTTAGAACTTGGTTTTGATAACTTTGAATATCTAAGTCCACTTTTATCATTGGAGTATCTTTGTTAGCTAAGAACACCTTCCAATCCAATTTCCCTTTTTCATATCTTTCAATGACTGTTTTTAATTGGACAATTTGGAAAGAGAGTGAATCACAATTTTTGCATACAAAATTCTGTTTTTGTTCATCACTTGATTTTTGTTTTTCTTCTTTGAGATCTTTTTCCATTGAAACATATTTTTCTTCTAAGGATGAAATTTGTTTCTTTTGTGATGAAATGGTTTTATACAAAATTTTGCATTCATTCAATAGTTCATCTATAGCACCTTGTGCGTCACTATCAAAAAGAGAATATTCATTACTAACCTCATTGTCTTCATGATCGGAATGGTGTGAGGCCATCAATGCTTGATTTACACTTTCATCACTATCGGAATCGGATGAGGAACTTATTTCATTGTCCTCCCATGCGACATAAGTCTTTTTGTTCTTGAATCCTTTCTTTCTTTTGAAGCCACCTTTCTTGGAGAGTTTTGGACAATCCGGCTTGATATGACCTTGCTTACCACATTCATAACATGTGATTTCTTGTGTTGATGTGGAGCCTTCCTTTTTATGAAAATGTTTCTTTCCTTTTGAATGAGAAAAAGGTTTGTCATTTCTACCGAAGAACTTGCCAAGCCTTTTAACAAGCAGCATGAAGTTGTCATCTTTTTCTGGATTGTTTTCCTTTTCAACTTCCTTGGAGTCTATCTTCAAAGCAATATTCTTGGATTTATTCTCTTGATTTTCATGCTTTTTGAGTATTCCGAGTTTCGTTTCGTATTATTGATGTTTTCCAAATAATGTTGTGGATGTCATGTTGGAGAGACTTTTCTTTTATGGAATTACCGTTACCCTTAGTTGCCATTCCCTAGTTAAGGACCTAAGTACTTTCAGATTCAATTCATCATTTGTCAAAGTTTTACCAAGATCACTTAGATGATTTGTCAAGTGCACAAATCTCTTTTGTAAGTCAAGAATGGTTTATTCGGGCTGCATTCGAAATAGTTCGTATTCTTGACTTAGGGTATTTAGTCTTGATCTTTTTACTTCAGCCGTTCCTTCATGAGTTTGTACCAAGGTATCCCATATTCCCTTTGTTGTTTTTCATGTCGAGATACGGAAGAATTCGTCCCTGCTAAGTGCACCTTGAAGAAGGTTTATTGCCTTTTTGTCATAGAGAACTTTCTTCTTATCATCCTAGTTCCATGCAGTTTTAGGCTTTGATGAGCCAACACCATTGATTACCGTTACCGGGATAAATGGACCATTTTCAACGGCATCCCATATTTCTTCTCCTTTTGCTTCTAGATGCTCCTTCATGCGTATTTTCCAGAAGTCAAAATATTCACCACAAAATAGAGGAGGCTTGTTGTTACTACCACCATCTCTGAAAACGGGATTATGATTTGCGGAAGCCATTCTGGATCTTTTAGGAACAGGTTACCTATAACCTGCTCTGATACCAATTGTAAGTACGAAGTGCGCCTAAGAGGGGGGGGGGGGTGAATTAGGTACTTTTAAAAAATATGGTTTTTAGTGATGATGGTTCTTATTTTTCTGGTTATAAGTGTGTTTAGGAAAGCTTAAAGATGCAGAAAAATAAAGAGACACGGGCGATATATCGTGGTTCCCCTCACAGTCCGAGAGTACTCCAGTCCCCTTTCAATATGAATGAGATTTCCTTATTGTGGCAAACTTACACAAGAACTACTAACCAAACCAAGAATAATCCTCTTGGACCAAGAACAATCCTCTTGGATTTTCACTAAGTTACCTATGAGAACAATCCTCTCAATGTAACTACACTTGTATCCAACAACTTGGAAAGACAAGATTTCAACAAAAACACTTAAACTTAATTCCAACAATCTTGAAAATTAAGTAAGTAAATATCAATTTGTGAGTTTGAGTGAGTAGAGTATATTGATCACTAAGACTGATTTTGACAATGTATAATCTTCTTCTTTATATAATAATATTGTATAAAGACTCAAGATATATTTGCTCAATGTTTTCTGTTTAAAGTATGAAAATAAATGCAGAAAACTTATGCATGAAAATGAAGAATGCTTGAGTTTGTATTTTGAAAGTTCAGAAAAATATTATGAAAGAAGGTGTTAGATATGAATTTGAAATTGAATATTTATATGTTCATAACACCCTTTTGAAACAACATTAAGATCTGGAAATGTATCATGAACAAATGCCAAGTTTGAAAGAAAATATGTAATGAAAAGGCATGATCAAAAGGCATGAACAAAGCTGTTATTTTTCAAATTCGTGCAGTGTGTAATCGATTGCACCTTTAGTGTAATCGATTGCACAAGGTTTTCAACAGCTATATTTTCAAAATTTTAAGAGTGGAATCGATTATATTAACAATGTAATCTATTGCATACAAAGTCAGAAGCAAAATTTAACTGAGTGCAATCAATTGCACCAACTATGTAATCGATTGCATGCAAAGTCAGAACCAAAACATTTTGAAAAATTAAGTGTGCAATCGATTGCACAAACAATGTAATCGATTGCATGAAGAAATAGAAGTAAAAGATTTGGAATTTTGAAGAGTGCAATCGATTGCACTAAAATGTAAATCGATTGCATGCATATGAAAAGTGAAATTTAATCTTTGAAAAGCTTGAGTAAAGATTCTTAAACATTTCTTTTTCATTTTTGAGAATCCATATCTTAAGATCAAAGTAGATAATATTATTATACCTTTAAAGTTGTTGAGAGCTTTGATTGAAGATATTATCCTTAGATGCTTAGATGCTTGATCAAAATATTTGCCTTCTTTTTTTAGCCATATTTTGTCTTCATCAAAACAAAAGCTTATATGAGAAGATTGATTTCACACAACAATCCCACTATTACATCACATGAATTAAATCACAACAAGATCACACTAGAGTTTGGCTCTTCTCCTTGTCTTTATGTTTTGCTCATAAGGAATCACCAAACACCTTGGCTTGTGTTTTATAATCATATATGTTTTGTAATGATTAAATATTAACTAACAAATAAAAGGAATGTTTTCCCTAATTGATGATCTTGTATGTTAAAGAACAATACATTTCATCAAGTTGACCTATAGGTTCATAAGAGCATTCTTGTGCCATCTTCAACAAAGCGTCATTGAGGTTCAAGCTTCACTATTGAAGATGCTTTGAAGAAATATAATTAAAATGTCTATTATGAATCATCATATTTCAAGTTGTCAAAGATGGTTCAAAGGTACAAAGATTGATTGAAGAAGTTTGACTCAATTGGGAAAATCTTTGATTCATTGATCACAAGTGCACACCTCCTTCAATCCTCAAGATTTTTAAGTGTTTTTGGTTGCTATGGTTTCTCCTTATGATCCTCAAAAACTCATATTCACATGACAAAAGTATTTGTCTAAGGAGATTAGGCGAAATTGCAAAGGTTTCCCAAGGCATTTTCTTGCTCTAGGAGCTAGGGTTTTAAACTTCAAAGGGGTATATCTTACTCATCTTTATGTATTTTTGAGTGATTCCAAAGACACGCTTCTCTTCAAAGGGTTATTAACAAATCACTTCAAAAGTTTCAAGTAAATTTTGTATGGAAGAAACTTGATGATGAAGAAAGATTACAAGTCCTTTAGATGAACCCTCGAATTCCATTAGGTGATTTCAATTGATCATAACTTTATCAATTTTTTATTACCTTGAGCCCATTATTTTTCCACAACGATCTTAAATATGTGAACTTCGACCTATCTTTTAAGTGCAAAGTGTGAAAATGGATGAAAGATGCCATAAGGATGCAAATGATTATAGGTCACTTCAACAATTTTTAGATATTTTGAATGGTTCAAGTCTCAAAATTTCATTTAAGATATATACTTCATTCCGTCTTTTTTGGTCAAGAGCAAATTTCAATAGGAAGGCCATGTTTGGATGCAAGACATTACAAGTCACTTTTGAAGAAAAACTTAGAAATTTCGAAGTATAGAAAGTCAACCTCTTTTTCTCAACTTTGACTCATTGCAACTTTCAGATCAACCATCCATTTGATCCCATTCTTTGCACATTGTAATTCTTGTAATCTCATCTTTCTAAAGGATCAAGAATCATACCCTAAGACCACTTGAGTTGAGAATGCAGTTGTTTTGAAGTTGGTAACTTGAAACTGAATTTCTCACCAATTAAGAATTATGAAATCCATAATGTGGCATCTAATCACAAGATTTATGTGTGTTTTTGATTTAAACTTGATTAACAAACTTTCCAGAAGTGTTTAGCACCTCAAAACACAAAGATTGGATGAGTTTTGATGAAAATGAAGTCATACTTCACTCGTGTTCAACCTCCACTCAATTTCCCTCCAAACTTCTTTGTTTTCTCCAATTTTCATTGCCATTCATTTTCCTATAAATGGAGGACCTTTTTCCATTCATTTCCTCAAGCTTTGAGAGAAAAATGCACCCTGCCAAAACCTCACACAAACTTCAAATTTTTGAAATCTGTTTCTGAGATTTAAACTTTTTTCTCCAAAATTCTTTGCACATTCATCATCCTCTATCAACATACAAGCTCTCCAACACTTAAACCAAGAAGAACGAGCCATAAATCAAGTTATAGTAGTCCATTTTCAGAGCTTCATTCTTGAACTTCGAATAGGTAGAATTCTCCACCATTTGGATCCAAACGAAGTACTAACTTACGCTACTTCTCCTTCTGATTCTTATGCTTTTTACAATTTTTAAATTCATTGAGAATTGAGAGAGAAATCTCAACTGAAATGTGATTGCTATTTTTTGAGTTTTTGATCCATATCTCTTTTCACACTTTAAATAAATTTGGTGCGATGGGGGGCTTAGGATCGTCTTGAAGAGACGAATCCAATGATACTAGTCCGAGATTCTAATTTTTCCATTTGAAGAATCTCACAAAATCTTCATTGCAGGATGTATGGAGGTAGAAGATGATGACATGTCTCGTCTCAACCAATGATAGCGCGCCAATTGTTTTATTCTGATTCATTGGTTATTTTTTGATCCAGTGTATTTTCAATAAAGGTCTATATCAAGCACAACGCGTCTGATCCACTTGATCAACTTACTAATGCGTTTTGACTATGATCTGATGGCCCACATCTTTTTAGTTTTATTTTAATTTAAAGATTTCATATTTTAATTATTTTAAATTTCAAAAATTCATAACTCTTTTATTTTTATCCAAAAATTATGAAAAAAATAAAATAAAAATACTTTGAATTATTTCTGACTTTCTGAATATTTTTTCATATTTTTATATTGATGATTGATTTTTTTTCATAATTTTTGCTTTGTTGGCTTTATTATAATTGTTTTAAAAATACTTCCTGACATTTTTAAATTCTGAAGTTTTTTATTAAAATCATTTTCATAATTTCCGACCTTCTGAATTTTATGTGGAATTTTATCTTAATTTTTACTATTTTTGATCTTTTTTCCTTTATTTGAGCCATTTAAATTAGTTTAAAAATAGTTTTTGACTTAAAAAAATTACCAAATAATTCATAAAATATTTGAGTTTTCTGATTTTTTTATGGTCTCACTTAATTTTCCTTGAGTGTTTTGAATAGAAATGCTATTTTCCCCTATTTCCAAATTTAAAAATCATTTAAAACCTTTTTTATTTTATTTTAAATATTATTTTATTTTTTGAACATATTCTGGTTGATCTTGGACTAGGAACTTTTTATCAAGAACTTTATTAACATCATTGAATCCAAGGTGTTGAGTCTACCTGCATAAAAATGGACGAATGATTTTAATAATATTTTTAATTAAATCTTTAGATTGCTATTGACCGGTCTCAAAATAGGTGTGACTTCTATATAAGTCCATTTACGATTGCTTAACATAGCACTAAATTTTGTCCCGATTTTAGAAAATGATCATTCGTGGCCCAAACCTATGTTTGTAAGCCCAACTATGTTGATTTGAAGCCTTTGATCCAATAACCTTGAGATTCATTCTTAGGAGGCTTTGGTTATACCAATCCTCTAGTGAATCTTCATCAATTTTTGTCAAAGTGGATCACTTAAACATCATTGATCATTTAATGATGCCTTGAGAATTCTTGAATGGATGATATACTAGACAAAAAGCAAATGCAAATTGTTGTTGAGAGGCTTTAGTTCTACCAATCCTCTAATGAGTTCCAAATGCAAGTTTCAAGATGGTCATTCAACTAACCACTAATTTCTAACAATTCACTTTATTTTATGCTTTTATCTTATTCTTTTTACTTTATGTACCATTTAATTTAGCATTTACATTTCATGCTATTTTCATCTTTGCTCATTTGAGCATTTATCTTTTATGTCTTTCTTATTTTGCTCACTTGAACTTTTCATTTCTTTTTGACGATACTTAATAATCAACTTGAACCCTAAAAAAATTTAATATTATTTGGACTATTTGGTTACTATCCTTGGCATTTTGGGAGACATGGACCTCTAGGACTTAGGAATAGAAGCCTTGAGCTATTCTGGAGATTTTATGACCTCAATTGTTATTTTGTCTGGAGTTCTTGGGGTTTACCCCTAAGACATTGGGTTGTTTGTTTGCATTGTGTGCAAGTTATTGTGATTACATTCTTTGTCTGTGATCTGGAATGCATTTGTATACAGCCGTTACTCTGTCCAATTTTTGCGAAGACTTAATATAATTGAAGCTTGGTTCTCTCAAGAGGTTTATTATCTTTTTTTGTTTGGTTTCAAATCGAAAGGATGGGAATTCTACATTTACTCATTGTGTCAAGTGTTGGCTTCTTGTTGGTTAGACAGTTCTTTTCTCTAGCTCTTACCTTATGCTTTAGGATAGTCCCTTCGTCTCCTCCCATTTTCTTTAATTTCAAAAAATCTTCTTTCTCCTTTTGAAAACTCTTCTTGTTTTAAAACTTGAACCACTTTCATAATAAACTTGGACTTATGTCCATGTATTTTCAAAATATTTTCTTAATCAAACTTTAATAAATTTAATACTGATTTGACATTTTTTGAGAAGACTAAAAGTCAATCAATCTCATCCAAACCATTTTGCCACTTTGGATTTTTACTTTAAATTTTTTTCAAAAGATTAGACTCTTATGAAGTCCTTTAAGTGATGCAAACTACTATACTTCTACACTATGTAGTGAATTGAAATATTTTCCACTTGGGTGTTGAGTGAGGCTTTGTTGATTTTAAAATCCAAGCTATATCCTCCACTTTGAGACGACGCAAATTCTCCTTTCTCATAATTATGGATAGTAAGTATGTTTTCCACTCGGATAAGACGATGATGTCTCGTCTCTTAAAATTAACCAACAGACTTGTGTTATTAAAATTTTTAAAGGTGAACTACGTGTACCCTGATCCCCTATTGCACGGAAGGTGGTACGTAGGCACTAAAAGTTTTCAACTGCGGCAGGTGCAAAAATTGTAAAAGTACTTCTTTTCTCATCCCCACAATCTATTTTTATATATAACATTTATAGCCAAATAATATACACATTTTTCAAAGAGGTTCCTGCAGAGTACCGTAGATGTTTAGGGTGCTAATACCTTCCCTTTTCATAACCAACCCCCCTTACCTAGAATCTTTCCCCCACTTTTTGGATTACTCTCTCTTTTCCCATTCCTTTGGAAACAATAAAGCATGGTGGCGATTTTTAATTTGATCTGTACGAGTCAAGTCAATCCAATGGCTTAGTCTCAACATGTCTAAAACTACACACATGTACAATATACACACTTGAAGGGGCTTGGTAATCCCTCAAGAGAAAAATTAAAGATAGGATGAAGATAGGGAGAATCAACCCAAATGTGTGATCTTGTTGTATTGATAAAAGTGAGATGATGAGAAATCTTAGGGGAAAAAATTGGGGTATAACACATATGATATCACCTTTGCTGCAAACACATTAGTCGGCCTATCTAGGCGTCTGATTGTAATTTGAGGTGCTTCATTAGTGAAATCCACCTTGTACATGAAGGATAAAGTGGCTAAAGCATCTTCCATCTGATTATCGTTTCGAGGAGAATGATGGATTTCAACCTTATTGAAGAAAGGTAACAGCCTTATTGCATAATCCTTGTTTGGAATTAAGCCAGGGTAAAGAGCCCCCCATTCACCTTTAATATGAATCACCATATACATCAAGAATCTTAATTATGGGATCCATAGCTTCTTCAAGACCTATAATACAAGCTTCATACTCCTCCATGTTATTGGTACAATCAAAAATCAACCTCTTAGTGAAAGGGATGTGGGAACCATGGGGAGTAATAATCACAACACCAATTCCTTTACTATAAGCATTTAAAGCTCCATCAAACACTAGACCCCATCATGATTCATGATCCGGACCTTCTTTAGGCAAAGGTTCATCACAATATTTAACTTTCAAATACATCACATCCTCATCAGGAAAATCAAACTTTACCGACTGTTAATCATCAACTTGCTATTGGGCAAGATACTAATAGCCTTCTGAGTATGATATTCAATATCATATTCAGATAATATCATCTACCAACGAGAAATTCTTCCAGTAAGAGCAGGCTTTTAAAAAATGTACTTAATTGGATCCATTTTGGATATCAACCATGTAGTATCATTTAACAAATATTGTCGCAGACGCTTTGCAGCCTAGGCCAAAGCACAACCTGTATTTTCCAGCATATAATACCTTGAATCACAGCCAATGAACTTATTTCTTTAGGTATACAAAGGCATACTCATTTCTTCTTGTTTAATCTTGCTATCCCAAATACAACCCATGGAACTATCCAACACAGTCAGATACATGATCAATGGTCTTCCTTCAATTGGAGCGAGCAAGATAGGAGGTTCGATAAGATACTCCTTGATAATTTCAAAGGCCTTCTGGAAATCATCCATCCATACATAACCTTTATCTTTCTTAAGAAGCTTGAATATTGGCTCACAAATTGCAGTCATATAGGAGATAAACCTGAAGATGTAATTCAAATGTCCAAGGAAGCCCCTGACTTGATTTTCAATTCTTGGTGCAGGCATCTCTTGAATTTACCTAACATTATCAGGATCAACTTCAATACCTTTCTAGCTGACAATGAAGCCTAACAACTTTCCTGAATGGACACCAAAAGTACATTTATTTGGATTCAAGCAAAGTCAAAACTTCCTCAAACGCTGAAACAATTTCAATAAGTCTTCCAAACGACCTTCGTCAGTCTGAGTTTTGGCGATCATATCATCAACATATACCTCTATTTCTTTATGAATAACATCATGGAATAGGGTTGTCATAGCCCATTGGTACATTGCACCAAAATTCTTCAACCCGAAGGGCATCACTCTATAATAGAATATTCCTTAGGGTGTGATAAATGTTTTTTTTCTCGATGTCCTCAGGAGCCATCTTAATCTAATTTTATATGGAAAATCTGCCCATGAAGGAGAAAACTTTGAATATTTATGTGCTGTCTACCAAAATATCAATATGTGGTAGAGAGAAATCATCTTTGAAACTAGCCTTATTCAGGTCTCTATAATCAACATACATGCAGACTTTTCCTACTTTCTTCAGAATGGGAATGATATTAGAAATCCACTGAGGGTACACCGATGTTACAAGGAAAACGTCATAAATGTTCTTCAAGACCTCCTCTTTAATCTTAACTGACATGTCATGGTGAGTCCTCCTCAACTTCTACTTGATAGGTGGGAATTTTGGCTTCAACAACAAATGATGCTCCACAATATCAGTATTAAACCCAGACATGTCTTGATAAGACCAAGAAAATATGTCAACATATTCCTTCAACATATCAATCATCTTGCTATTTACATTAGGATAAAGCGGTGCCCCAATCTTGACCTCCTTCCGATCTTCTTCAGAACTCAAGTTAATTGTCTCCTATGGCTCTTTGTACGACTGAATGATATTCTCCTCGCGCTTAAACAACTGAGAAACCTCTTATGGGATTTCAACCAAATCCCCTTCTTCATCTTGATACATAGGATATTCAAAGTTCGGAGAGGGCAGAGGGTCATTGTTTTCAATGGGGTTTTTAATTAATCTGCACATATGATTATGCTTCATTTTTGAAACAAATAAATGTAACAAGTGATCATGAAGATTTATTTACAGTTATTATTTATTTTGAAATATTTTTTTTCTGATTACCATTTTCCAAGAAAAAGCATCAAAATAATGACACAATTGGATAACAAAATGACTTTTATTAATGATCTTAAAATTTAAAAAAAAAAAGACAAGCCCAAACAATATCACTTTCACCTTGGGCGGAGTGAAAGGATTTTGAAAAAAGAACCTAACAAATTACTTCGAAATGTGAAATGCAACTGGGAACATCAACAGAGATCTAATTCTGAACTCTCACTCCATGTGTCACAAAATTTTACATTTCCTGTTGTGGCCCATCTTCAATAATTGCATTGACTTCTAGAGGAGTTGGATGAATCTAACCTCCACTATGGAAGAGGTATTGATAAGGACAGAGAGCAGACTTCAGCATCATAACTTGATTCTTACCCTTTTGGGAAGAAAAACCCAGACCGGTCATTTTCTTGTTTTCGGGTAGATTGATAACTTTTATAACCCAATTTTCACCCCTAAGATCTCACATCATCTCATATCATCAATGCATCAAGATCACACATTAAGGGTTGTTTCTCTCTCTCTCTCTCTATTATCTCCTATCTTTAAGTTTTCCCTGGAGGGATCACCAACCACCTTGAATTGTGTGTCTTGTATATATGTTCTTTTAAATAACATCAAAATATGTGTATATGTCTCTTTGAATGTTCACATTGCAGCTAATGGCACAATTGTATTCATCTCGCCATCTCCTAGCATAGAGGGCCAAAATTAGAGTTTTGAGTTTAATTAGGAAATCTATAACTTTTTAGGAAAGACTCGACTTCATTCTTCTCTACATGTTCATGAGCATCTATGATTGAAGGTTTGATCATCAATTTAGATTTGAAAAGGTTCAATTGATCAAAAGGGGTAAAATGATCATTTTGTCAAAAGTCAACCAAAGTCAACTGTTAACCAAGTGGACTTTTGGTCAACCCTCAATTCAATGTCCCTATTTTCATATTTCATTGTCAATGTTGGCATAAAATCAAGAGGAAGTGTTGAATTAGAAATAACTTGTCAAAGAAGTTATTTGAATTTTTGAAAATTTCTAAGTGTTCCTAGTACTAAACTTTGGATGATCATAACTTCTTCATTTATTATTGGAAAAATGTGAACTTTACATGTTTGGAAAGAGGATACAAAGTTATTCAACTTTTTCATAGAGGGCTCAAATAAAAAAAAGTGAAAGGAGAAGAAGTTATTGAGCTTGGAAAATTCTGGACACATAGTGAAATTTTTGAACATGTGCACAAAACCTAGTTTCTTCATGGTTAATTTTGAATGTCCATTTGAGCTCAAATAAAAAATTTGCCAACATCAAAGTTGGATTTTGAAGCTTTCTCTTCATTTTTGATCCAATAATCATCTCAAATTTTCAAGTTTAGAGAGAGATACGATGCTTAGGATTTGGAGCTTTTAGATGTCATATTTCCCAGTCACGCGTGCGCCAGGCCAAACATTTCATCAAACAGTTCATGGGCAAACATTCATCATCATTTTTCTCTTTGAAATATTGATTATTTTGAAAAATGTCCAACATCAAAGATCAAGCTCTATGTGTTATGAACAACTTCGCTTCATGAATTTTCTCAAAATAGTTCTTACATTTCAAGATATGATCATGGGAAGTAGGTGACATGTAAGCTGAGTTTTTCCCAGCAACAAGACATGACGCGCACACATACCAAGTATGTATTTCATCAAACACGTGATGTGCATACGTTCATAGCCATTTATCTCATTGAATTAAACATTGTTTTGAAAAATTTTGAACATGAAAGTTAGAGTATCTTATGCCCTCTTCAATCTTGATTAAAATTTTGTTTCATTTCATGCACTATGGAAAGAGATACGATGCGTTGAATTTGTGATCATGGTGTTGGCCAAGCTTACATGGAAATGCATGGGATTTATGTCAACAAAAGTATCAACCTTCCAGATCACGCCCCATGTTATTTTTCACTTATCCAAAATAACCTCCAAGAGATCAAAACAGAGGCAAAAGGAAAAACACATCTCACCACCTCAATCTCACCTTTGTTTTCCACTTCTACCCTAACTCTCTTTTCCTCACTCTATAAAAAGAAGCTCCATTCAGCATAAGGGGAGCAAAAAAAAATCTCAAAAGTTCTATCTCTCTCTCCCTCATGAAACTCTTCTCTCTCTTCAAACTTAGAGCTCTTCTTAATTTGTTTCCCAAGAGTTTCTTGCTCAAATCCATTCCTCCTGCTCATTATGCTATCTTGAAGTTTAAAGAAGAAGCTACATCAGGTTTTTACTTCAAAATAGAGGCATAAAGTGATTTTATTTTTCACTCATTAAGGTAAGATTTCAAATCTAAATTCTTCTAATGCTAGCTCGAATCATCCATTAGATTTTGTTCATATTGGTTTTAGCTGGCCAGATCATGCATCTAAAGTATAATTGCATATGCATTGTTTCTTGATTCTTATTTAACAAAGTTGCTCAAAGTTTTGTTTATACTACTGCTTTCGTGCTCAGTTTCTGTTTAGATCTTGCACCGTTTGATGAATCCATGAGCATTTTGTTGTTCTATGCAGTGAAGTGATGAATTTTGATGTTTGGATCAAGCAATTTGGTTGAAAATTAAATGAGAAAATTGAGTCAGAAAAATGTATGTTCATGCGGCAACCTTTGTGCCCTAATTTATCTATAAATCTTGCATAATTTCATGAAATTTTTTATCCTATTGTGTTTTCTACGCATTTTAATCTTGAATTTTGATGTTTACATCTTGGATTTTCATGGAGAAACGAGTGAGATATCATGATCTGAATATATTATTATAAAACTGCAAAACCGATAGGGTTTAGTGTTTTGGTAGGGAATATTATGTGTCCTCTTTTGATTGAGCATGACCTAAACTTTTGGCAACGAACTTTGCAAATAATAGGTTTAATAGACTTTTAATATATTTGAATATTATTTGTTTTTTCTCAAATTTTGTTTTAACATTTTTCTTAATTCAAAAATCACCACAAAAATAATTTAAACTCTATTTTCAGTATATTTTCCTATTCTTATTTTTATTTCATAGTTTTATCTTTTCTTTTATGTTTAAGTAAATTCAAATAGTTTACTTAGGGTTTTAATCATTTTATAGGTTTTAGAATTTTATTCCCCTATTTCTCCTAAATCTAAAAATCAATAAAAAATACTTTTGAGCTTCTCTCTGAGTCTTCTTATTGAAAATAATTTTTGTTCAATTTTACAAAATTCGTGGTATGCTAATTAAATCAATTGATTGGTTATATCACATTTTCTTTGTTTTTTTTTATATATTGTGAAAATAGTTTTTTGATTAATTCTTACTTTTGAGATAAAATTCAATAAAAATATAATCATTGATTCTTAGTTATTGAACTAATTTTTTATGATTTTTAATTGGCTTAACATGTCAGTTTGTTTATTTTTCAAGTTTTTTGAATTTAATTGATGTTTTTGAGGTATTTTCTTGCTTAAGTATAAAGAAACAATTAATTCCATAATTTACCTCATTTCTAAAACAAATAAAAATTATATTCAGAGTTCCTGGATGAGTCAAGATCATTTAAACCTTTTTTTAATGGTTTTTTAAAGTTTGATCTTCCATTTTATTCAAAATATTTTGTAAAGCATGCCTAGTTTTAGTCTTTGACTAGCTAGTTTTGATGTTTGAGTTTTAAAAACATATTTCCTCTTCTCTTCAGGAACTTTTGACTATGACTCTTACTTTTATAAGTCATTATGTAATTATAATTAAATTGACATATTTTTTCAAGCTATTTTCTTATTTTTAACCTATTTTTGACTTAGAAGTATACTTAGGATTTTGCATTTAATTAAAGTTTGTGTTTGAGAACTTTTGTGCATAGTTTTTGTTTAACTTTTGATATAGCATATGCTACTGATTTGGGAGTTATTTTGGGACAAATTCCTCAACCACATTGGATCTTGGGTGTTGATAGGTTAAAAAACCAAATCCACCAAAATGGATGAATGATGTTGATGATATTTGAAACCCTGATTTCATATAATACATCATTTTCCTCTTCATCTTATCCCTTTCTTAATTTTTCTACATGTTGTTGGAGAATGATATACATATTATTTCTATAAACATATGGTACATAGATTGCTATTGATCGACCTCAAAATAGGCGTGACTTCTACATAAGTACACTTACGATTGCTTAACATAGCGCTAAATTTTGTACCGATTGGAGAAATGATCATTCGTGGCCCAAACCTATGTTTGCAAGCCCAATTATGTTTAATTTGAAACCTCTGGTCCAATAACCTTGGAGTTCATTTTTAGGAGGCTTTGATCTTATCAATTCTCGAATGAACCTTCATAAACTTTGGTCTAAATGAATCATTTAAACATTGTTGATCATGTGTTATCGCCTCGAGAACTTGAAATGAATGATATACTTGACAAAAATAAAATGAAACTTGTTGTTGAGAAGCTTTTATTTTATCAGTCATATAATGAGTTTTTAAATTCAAGTTTCAAGATGGTCATTCAACTAACCTCTAACTTCTAATTCACTAACAATTGACTTTTACTTTGTGCTTTCACTTGATGCCATTTACTTTATGATTCTAATTTTATGTACCATTTACCTTAACCTTTACATTTTTTATGCTTTCTTCATCTTTGCTCACTCGAGCCTTCATTTTATTTTTGAAGACACTTAATAATCAACTTGAATAAATAAAAGCCTTAAGGTTACATGGACTATTTGGTTACTATCCTTACATGGACTTATGATTACTAGCTTTGGTACTCTTTGGGACCTTGTGACTCTGTTGTTATTTTTTCTGGAGTTCTTGGGGTTTACCCCAATACATTGGGTTGATTTTCTTTGTGTGCAGGCTATTCTGATTATGTGCTTTGTCTGTGATTAAGAATTCCTATGTATACACCTGTTACTCTACCCAATTCTTGTGTAGAATTAATGCATGTGAAGCTTGGTATTCTTAAGAGGTTTAGTATCTTTTCTTGCTTGGTTTCAATGCAAAGGATGAGAATTATACATTGAATCTTTATGTCAAGTGTTGGCTTCTTATTTGTTAGACGATTCTTTTCCCTAGATTTTATCTTATGTTTTAGGATAGTCCCTTCATCTCCTCCTATATTCTTTAATTTCAAAAATCTTCTCCCTACTTTTCAATCCTCTTATTTTCTAACTTGAACCGCTTTCACAATAAACTTGGACTTAGGTCCATGCATTTTCAATGATATTTTCTTAAATCAAACTTTAACCAACTTAATCATTTTTCAATTTTTTTTTTGAGAAGACTAAAAGTTAATCAACCTCATTCAAACCATTTTTTCCCCTTTGGCTTTTTACTTTAAAATTTTCTCAAAAGATTAGACTCTTTTGAATCCTTGTAGTGATGCAAGCTAATATCCTTCTACGATATGTAGTGAAGTGAGATATTTTCCAGTTGGTGTCGAGTGAGGCTTTGTTGATTTTAAAATCCAAGCTATATCCTCAACTTTGAGATTGTGTAAATTCTCATTTCTTATAATCGTGGGTAGTAAGTATATCTTCCACTCGGATATGCCGATGATGTTTCATCTTTTAAAATTAACCAACACACTTGTGTTTTAAATTTTCAAAGGAGAACTACGATTACCCCGATCCCTTATTATACAGAAGGTGATACGTAGGCACTAAAGGTCCGCAACTGTGGAGGGTGCAAAATTGTAAAAATACTTCTTTTTACATCTCTACCATATATTTTTGTATACAACACTTATAGCCAAAATACACAAATTTTCAAAGAGGTTCCTGCAGAGTACCATAGATGTATAGGGTGTTAATACCTTCCCTTTGCATAACCAACCCACGTACCTAGATTCTCTCCCCCTTTTTTTGGGTTATTGGCTCTTTTCCCATTCCTTTGGAAATAATAAAGCGTGATGGCGATTTTTATTTGATCTATGCGAGTCAAGTCCATCCAATGACTTAGTCTTAACATTTCTACTGCTACAGATAAATGGCGACTTCACTGGAGAAAGATCGACCAAATGCTAGTCCATCTCTAAGTGGGTTGAGCATATGTTTGTTTATTTGCATATGTGATATTATTTGTTATATATTATGTGTTGTATATATGTTTATCTGGATTTTCCTTGTTTTCAAGGGTGCTTGGTGATTTCTCATAATTCCTCTACTCCGACATGGGCAAACTTAAGATAGGACGGGCGGTATAGTCATGTTAACTTTGATGGGGTAATCCCAAAAAAGGAGACATGAGATCTGTAACGCTCCAATTTCATTAGAATTATTTTTAATTAAATAATAAGATGATATGGTGAAATTATATGAATTGATGGATTTTATGATGTGTTGTGATGCCTTGTTGGGGACTAAATGCCTTAGAATTATAGAAGTTGAGGTTATGAGGGTGTTTGGCGAAATGTGTAGAAACGTAGGGGTGTATGGAATAATATAGATTTTTATTATTTTATTACTATATTTTTAGAATAATATTAATTATTTTATAATAATAATTAAATACTTATTATTGGGTTAGCTATATTATTAGTATACTATATTAGAGTGAGAAGAAGGAAAATAAATTAAGTACGTGAAATAGAACAAAAGCATAGAAGATAAAAGAAAAGAGAGGCATTAGGAAGCTAAGGCAAGGATTCACCGTAGAAATCAAGAATCAACCAAGAAATATAAGGTAATGGGGGATTCTAACTCTATAAAAGGTTATCTAATGATAGGTTATGGTAGGATTAAGGTTGCTTGATTTTGTGTTTTGATTTCTCCCTATGTGGTTGATTTTGGGGTTTTTCTCATTGATGAGTTTTTGGTGATTTTAATGTGTTTTTGACGGGATTGGATGATATGAATTAGTTAGGATTGGTAGATAAATGTTGGTGAGTAATTAGCCTACTTAAAAGATGAATTTTGATGTGAAAATTATGAATTTTGGGTGTTGAAACATGAGAGAATCGTAACATGGAAACTGCAGAATTTGTCACTGTTATCGCAGGATAATCGTTTACCCAAATATGATAACCAGTTGCCATATCAAAAATTAAAACAAGAATGGATATTGTCTTGCAGTAACTGGTTGCAATAAGTGGGTTACCGGTTACCGCAAGGGATTTTGAAAAGAAAAAGGTTACTGTCTTGCTGTAACCAGTTACCATATCCGGGTAACCGGTTACCACTGCTAGTGACAGCATTTTTGTAAAACTTCTAAAACCTGTAACTTTTGCCTCGGGTGTTCGTTTGACGCGCCATTTGGACCGTTGAAAATATAAAATAATTTCTTATCTTATAAAAATTACTTATAATACATTAGTTAATTACTTCACCTATATTTATACTAATCTGTGTTTTGATTTATACGTTTGAATTATGTTGTGGTTAATTGTGATGATTGTTTTGACTGTTTGACATGAGATACATGATGAGAACGATGACGATGACCTGTATTAGAAAAATTATGATGAGTAATAACGATAAATGCGAAGTATGTTGTTGCATGATAGTGTCTCATGCATTCATAAAGCGAAGGCCTATATTGGTGAGCGAAGGCTTGTATTGGCGAGCGAAGTTGATTTCCCAAAAATGGAATTATTGCAAAGAGGGTCTTACCCTGTTTGTACCACATGCATTGAGTTCGTGTCAGTCTTTTGCATTATATTGTATCTGATAATTCGATGGGTTAATAGTGATAAAAGTATGTACTATGTTACGATATATGTTATGCGCTGACTATGTACTTGAATATGTACCTGCTCATTATTATGTTTTCTTTTTTATTAATTTGATATCTCACCCTTTCTGTTTGAATGTTACTTGCACGTGGGTAATATGAAGATGATCCAAAATAGCTAGTGATTCAAGGTTAGCTAAGGAGTTCCTTCAGTTGTGTAGATTGAGTTGGTGTCTGCTCTGATACGTAACACTGAGGGGTTTCACGTGATTTGCTTTGTTATGTTAGGAGTAAACATGTATTGCTTCGTTGTTTGAATAGTTTTATGATTATGCTTATGTTTGAAAGATAATAATTATAATTTCGATTGAAGAATTGAGATGACTATTTATTGATGTTTTTCCGCTGCGAATGAATACATTGAAGTTTAAGACTTATGAGCATGTGATTTGTGTTGCGTATCCTAATTTTTAGCATGTGTGATTTGTGAAGTATGTGACATCCTATTTGGTTGATGTTTATTTATAAATTAATTTACTCTGATTATTATATAAATTACCGATGGGGAAATAGGGTGTTACAATTGTTATGAGAGTAGGTGGGTCCGTCCAACTAGGTTGTTGAGTCATTAGTGTAGTGTGATAGTAGAATACTGTCGATGTTTTTTTCTATATAAACGTTGTTTGATGTTGCAATGTGAAGCAGAGTAATGGATGGAAGAGGAAATGGTGCACTTGCTAATGCATTACAGGCTTTAGCTCAGATAATGCAGAATCATCCTAACGCTGGTGGGAACGATGAGACCCGTGCTTTGGAAACTTTCCAGAGAAATCATCCACCTACATTTAAAGGGAATCATGATCTTGAAGGGGTGCAGGAATGGCTCAAGGATATTGAAATAATTTTTCGAGTTATGGACTGTTCTGATGCATAGAAGGTGCGTTTTAGTACACATATGCTGGCAAGAGAGGCTGATGAGTGTTGGGTTTCCACTCGCCAGAAGCTTGAAGGCATATGTAAGGCTATTACTTGTGTTGTGTTTCGCAGGGAATTCCTGATGAGGTATTACCCTGAGGATGTATGTTAGGGACAAAATTATTGATATATTTGTAGATAATTTTGTGTCCTTGGAACTCTATTTTTGATAATTAGTAGTGTTTAAGTTTCTAAATAAATGTAAATAAGCAATTATATAGTTTTTAAGATACATCACTTTATTTACTATGTTTTTTGAACAATTTGTAGGTTTTGATGTTGGAACATTGGAGCATTGGAACTCTGGGCAAGCTAGAGCCAAGAATGTGGTGCAACAAGTCAAAATTGAAAGTTTTGTTCAGTCTAGCGCGCTAAGCACAAGTTCCAGCGTGCTTTTGGTGTTTTGCACATTTGGAATAATGGAGGTTTTTTTGGTCCCGCTAAGCGGCCTCGTCCCGCTTAGCACGGTCCACTGAAACAAAATTAATAATTTTTTCGTTGAGTCCGCTAAGCGGCCCTGGCCGCTTAGCAGGACTCACTTTTTGGGCACTTGTATAAATATCTACTTTTGTGATATTTTGTCTACCAACTCTTGTACAACATACACAAATCGGATTTTTAGGGCTAAAAAAACAAATTTTATCATTTTGTAACTAAAGATCAAAGATTTCTACCTCAAATCATTGATGTTTTCTTGTTGATGTTCATTGAGCTTCTTACTTTCCTTGTCGAGAAAACTACCATGGTGATGGGTAGCTAAATAATCCTTTGTGTCAAGATTAGATGGTGAAAAATCTTGTTTTATGGTTTATATTTGAGTTGATCATTATTGAGAAGTGTTTTCATCTCTAGACCTAGGTTTTCACTTATCAATGAAAAATTTCTAGACATAGTTTTGTGAGTTGATATTCACTAATATTGAGATTTTAAAGTTATCAAATTTAATGTTAGGTAGAGAGATCATCAAAAGATCAATCTGATAAAACTCATATTTTGTTTTAGAGATGAAACATCTTGAGAGGATATGTGATTATATTTATGATTAATGAGTTCACATACTTGATTGAGAGAATGCGTCTGAAAGAGATTATCGAGCCCTAATCTTGACATGCTTTTACCAAACATTTGAAACCAAAACTTTATTCTACCTAAACTTGATATTTTGCATGAAACCGACATTTTCCGTTACTAAAACCAACATCAAACCCTTTTATGAAACTTAAGCTTAAAATGATTATAATTGTACAACAACTGTAATTTCACACCAATTCTTGAGGAAAACGATAAAATATATACTTGTGTTAAAAATACGTAAAACAAATATGGCGCTGTTGCCGGAGATTGGCGTTTGATATTGCAAGAATTGAAATAGTTCTATTGTTTTAAGTTAAATTATAACATTTTAATATTTCTTATTTTTTTTCACTCGTTTGGCTAGTGTTTTTAGACTTTTGTTTATGCGAGGGAGTGTTTCTGAAGATCGACTTCTTTTTGATCCTGAAATTGAAAGGACTTCAATAAGACTTAATAGAAAAACACGAATGAGGAGAAAGATAGCTAAATAAAGGAAAGAAAGAGAGGAAGCATTTATTTCTTCAACAATCAAAATCTAGAAGAAGTTACGGCGGATCCACCACCTCCACCAAGAGGTCCATGCACAAATAGTCCTAAACGAAATGCTCAATTTGCTCACCAAGCTAATGCGAGGAATTAGGAGATGAAAATAGGCATACTACAACTTTTGTATGTGAATCCTTTCACTGGCCTGGATCATGAATACCCTTACTGTCATCTCACAAAATTCTATGAGATTGTCGGTTCCGTGGGAGCTCCAGAAGCTGAAGAAGAACAAGTCTTCAAGAGCCTATTCC
The DNA here is from genome assembly GCA_948472305.1 of Vicia faba. Classification (NCBI taxonomy): domain Eukaryota; kingdom Viridiplantae; phylum Streptophyta; class Magnoliopsida; order Fabales; family Fabaceae; genus Vicia; species Vicia faba. The sequence continues at coordinate 727,588,711 of OX451741.1, read as the reverse complement.
ATCATTCTTTAATGGGGAAGCCAAAGATTGGTATCTTGACCAAATCACTCAAACTATGAAGGAATGGAATGTTTTAGAATAAAATTTTTTAGAAAGATACTTTCCTCAATCTAGGTTTATGGAGGCCAAAACCGCAATCTCTATGTTTTCTCAAGGTAGTAATGGATCTCTCAATGAAGCTTAGAAGAGGTACAGGGCAATGTTGAGAAATTTTCCTAGCCATGGTTTTGATGAGACTACAAAACTACATATTTCCCGCAATGGTCTTGAACCTCAACCAAAACTATTGTTGGATGCTGCATCGGGTGGTTCATTAATGTCAAAAACTTCGGAGGAAGCAATTGAAATCATAGAGAAGATGGCGAGAAATGATCATCAAGTTCAACACGAATGGAGGACCTTACAAAGGGAGCCGAGAGTTCTTGAATTAGGAACAAATGATGTTATCCTTACTCAAAATAAATTACTTTCTCAACAAGTAGAGGAGCTTACAAAGAAAATGGCCAAACTACCTCAACAAATCAAAGAGATGCAAGAAATGCCGAGCAAGAAAGTACAACAAATAACTTGTTGTGAGTTATGTCAAGGTGATCATCAAACTAGATTTTGTCCTCCCGTAGGAGAAGAAGCGAATTACATGGGGAATCAAAACCAAAATCAAGCTTATCAACCAAGACAACAAAATTATCAAAATAACCAAGGTTACCAACAAAGGGGTAATCAAGTTTACCAACAAGGCTGCAGGCAAGATGGTGGAAATGTAAACTGACAAAATTCATACCAAAATCCAGTTCAAACTTTACAAACTCAAAATACTACTTCAAAGATGGAAGAAACTCTCACTCAATTTATGCAAATATCGATGGAAAACCAAAATACAAATGAAGCGGAAAACAAAAATCTTGAGAACCAAGTTGGGAAACTTGCAAAGAAACTATCCGAACAACAAACGGGGCCACCTTTTTCCGCAAACACTCAAGCAAATCTGAAGGAGCATTGCAAAGAAATTGTAACAAGGAGTGGAAGAGAAGTTGGTGGAGAATAAAATGCAAAGAAGGGTGACGAGGTTGTTGAGGAGGAGATTGTGGTAGAAAATGAAGTAGAAGATGAGAAAGTGGTAGAAAATAATGTTGAGGAGGAATTAGTTGAAAAGAAAGAATTGGAGAAGGAAGAAGTAGAAAAGAAAGATATAGAAGAAAAAATGATAAAGAGGAAGGGGTAGGGAAAAGTGAATACTATTCCGATTCAAAATTTATCGTGTCCTCACGCTCCTTCCAAGAAGGATAATGCTAGGCACTATGCTCGATTTATGGATATATTTAAGCAATTGCAACTAAATATTCCATTTTTTTAAGCTATGGAGCAAATGCTTATGTATGCAAAGTTCATGAAAGATATCCTTACAAAAAAGATAAGATAAATGGATCAAGAAGTTATCATGGTTGATGCAAGTTGTAGTGCTATCCTTCAATGAACTCTACCAAAGAAGGAAAGTGATATGGGAAGGGTTACTTTGGAGGTTACCATTGGTGATGTTTATGTCGGCAAGGGATTGATTGATTTGGATTCTAGCATTAATTTGATTCCATTGTCTATTGTGAAAAGATTGGGGAGCATCAAGGTGGAGTCAACAAAGATGATACTTCAACTAGACGACAAATCCATTACCCGTCCTCATGGTGTAGTTCAAGATTTGCTAGTGAAAGTGGATAAATTTTTCTTCTCGATTAATTTTGTTATGATTGATATGGAGGAAGACTGTGATGCACCTTTGATTCTTGGCCGACCATTCATGAATACCACAATAATGATGATCGACATCGACGATGGTTTGATGAAGGTTAGATTTCAAGATGAAGAAGTAAGCTTTAATCTCTTTGAAGCTATGAAACATTCTAATGATAAAGGAGCTTGTTTTAGAGTTGATGATATTGAATAAGTTATTTGGGATGTTTCTAGTGAAGTTCATCTTTCAACACCTCTTGAGAAAAAGTTGACTAATATGATTCAAGTTCTTGATGTCCATGAAGAAAAGCAATTGGAAGTATGTGTTTCTTGATGATGATGATAACAAACCAGTAATCATTAGTAATGCTTTATCAGAGAAGGGGGAACATTGTTTAGTTTAAGTTTTAAAAGAAAATCAAAGAGAAATAGGTTGGGTTTTAGCTGATTTGAAAGGAATAAGCCCGACTTTTTGTATGCACAAGATTTTTATGGAAGAGGATTTCAAGCCAATAGCTCAACGTCAACGTCGCTTGAATCTGACAATGGAAGAGGTCGTGAGAAAGGAAGTTGTGAAACTATTAGATGTCGGGATGATCTATCCTATTTCTGATAGTACTTGGGTCAATCCGGTACATGTGGTTCCAAAAAAGGGTGGAATGACCGTAATAATAAATGAAAAGAATGAATTAATTCCGACAAGAACCGTAACAGGATGGCGAATGTGTATTAATTACTGGAGGCTTAATCAAACAACTAGGAAAGATCACTTCCCTTTTCATTTTATGGATCAAATTCTAGAAAGGTTATCGGGTCAAGAGTTCTATTATTTTTTGGATGGGTATTCTGGGTATAACCAAATTTTGGTAAATCTGGAAGACCATGAGAAAACGACTTTCACTTGTCAGTTTCGAGTTTTTGCATATAGGAGGATTCCATTTGGTTTGTGCAATGCACCGAAAACTTTTCAAAGGTGTATGCAAGCTATATTTTCTGATCTTATTGAGAAGACTATGCAGGTTTTGATGGACGACTTCTCCGTTTTCGGAGCATATTTTGATTCTGTTTGAGATATTTGGATACCGTTTTGAAGAGGTGTTGGACTCCAACTTAGTGCTTAATTGGGAGAAACGTAACTTCATGGTTACCGAGGGCATTGTTCTTGGTCACAAAGTTTCATCCAAGGGGCTTGAAGTTGACAAGGAAATAATGGAGGTTATCGAGAAATTTCCAACACCATTGAACGTGACAGGAATCCAAAGTTTTTTGGGTCACGCGGGCTTCTATCGAAGATTTGTCAAAGACTTTTCCAAAATTGCAAGGCCATTGAGAAACTTGCGTAACAAAGATAAGTATTTTATTTTCAATGATGCTAGTCTGATAGCTTTTAATAATTTAAAACAAAATTTTACAACCGCACCCATAATCGTAGCACCAAATTGGAAAATTAGTATTGAACTAATGTGTGATGCTAGCGATTATGCCGTTGGTGCGGTTCTTGGTCAAAGAAAAGGAAAAAAATTTCATGCTATACATTATGCTAGCAAAGTTCTTAATGAAGCATAAATTAACTATGTAACAACCGAAAAAGAATTTTTAGCTATAGTGTATGCATTAAAAAAATTTAGATCCTACCTCATTGGGTCAAAGGTTGTAGTCTACACTGACCATGCAGTGATACGATATTTGCTTACCAAAACGGATTCTAAGCAAAGACTTATTCTATGGATACTTTTGTTGCAAGAATTTGATCTTGAAATTCGTGATAAGAAAGTTTCCGAGAATTTGGTAGCGAATCACTTATCCCGTTTAGTCAATGTAGAAGTTACTAACCAAGAAAGTGAGGTTAGAGAAGAATTTCCAGATGAAAAGATTTTTATGGTACAAGTTAGACCGTGGTTTTCCGATTTTGCGAATCACAGGGTGTGCGGATTGATACTGGAAGATCTAACTTGGGACCAAAAGCGGAAATTCTTGGCGGATGCTAAATTTTATGTGTGGGATGAGCCTTATATTTTTAGGCTTAGAAGTGATAATTTCTTAAGGAGGTGTGTTTCGTTGGAGGAATCAAAAAGTATACTTTGGAATTATCACAATTCTCCGTATGGAAGTCATTTTAGTGGTTTGCACACGACAATGAAAGTCCTTCAATCGAGGTTTTATTGACCGTCTTTGTTCAAAGATGCACACTTGAATGTTAAGAATTGTGATAAATGCCAAAGGAGTGGAGGAATTGGAAAAAGAGATGAAATTCCTTTGAATAGTATGTTGGAAATAGAGGTTTTTGATTGTTGGGGCATAGATTTTGTAGGACCTTTCCCCCCATGATTTTTGAATGAATTTATCCTTGTTGAAGTAGATTATGTTTCTAAGTGGGTTAAAGCGATGGCTTATCCTAGGGCAGACGACAAAATGGTTATTAAGTTTTTAAAGAAAAATATTTTTTCCCGTTTTGGCACTCCGCGCATTTTAATTAGTGATGGTGGATCACACTTTTGTAATACACCTCTTTAAAAAGTTTTGGAAAACTATGTTTTAAAGCATAAAGTTGATACTCCGTACCATCCATAAGCTAATGGACAATTCGGAGTTTCAAATATAGAGGTTAAGAGGATTTTGGTAAAGACCATGTCAAGTTCACGGAAGGATTGGTCGCTTAAGCTTGATGGTGCTTAAAGGACGTATCGGACCGCTTACAAATCTCCTATTGGTTTGACATCGTTTCAAATGGTGTATGGAAAAACTTGTCTCCTTCTGGTTGAAATTGAACACAAGGCTTTGTGGGCATTAAAATTCTTAAACTTTGACTCTAACTTGGTCAGAGAAAAAAGAAAAATTCAATTGCAGGGTCTTGATGAATTGCGTAATGATGTGTATCACTCTAACAAGTTGTATAAAGGAAAAGTCAAATTTTATCATGACAAGAAAATTTGTCACAAAGACTTCAAAGTTGGCCAAATGGTGCTTCTTTTCAATTCGCGGTTAAAACTTTTTACGAAAAAGTTGACGTCCAAATGGTCGGGTCTGTTCGTGATCAAAGATATGAAAGATTATGGAGCAATTATGTTGGAGGATCCCATCTTAAAGGAAGTTTGGACTTTGAATGGCCAGCGGTTGAAAGTCTACCTTGGAGCCGAGGTAATTCAAGAAACAAGTGTGGTTTGTCTTGGTGATTTATGAAATCACCGTAGACCGTCGAGCTCTATTGATGTTAAACAAAGCGCTCTTTAGGAGGCACCCCAACTTTGTAAGTAATTTTATCTTTTTCCATGTTAGTATTATTAGGATGTTGTGGTTCAGAGAAAACAAAACAAAACCAGTTGTCTGTTCTGTTTTTAGCAGATTTTTTGAGCCCGCTAAGCGGCCTGAGTCGTGCTTAGCGCGATAGTTTTTGTGCAGAAAAAAATAGCATGGGCTAGTGGGGCATGACCCGGTCCCAAGGCCCAGTAGCGCCCTCATAGCGCAGCTAGGGCAGATTTCATCACTTTCTTCACATTTTCAACCTATTGTCATGGTGTTATCTCTCTCTCTCTCTCTCTCTCTCTCTCTCTCTCTCTCAAATTTTTCCACCATTCTTCAAAATTTCAAGCTGAAATCTCTTCTCGTATCTCTTTCCAATCCATAAAGTTAAATTCTAATCTTAATCTCTTATTATTTAGTCAAGAATTAAGGATTGCATGTGAATGTTTCTTGTTTTTTAACTTTAGGTTAGAAACCATGAAATTGTACATATGTAGATTAGAATTTTGAGATGTTAGGGTTAGGAATTTATTATTCTTGAATGTATGAATTTAATATTTGATTGATTCGTGACCCAAGGTTATTGGGATATGTTTTCGGTGTGGTTTTGTTGTGCTTGGTTGGGTTCTATCATGACAAAAATAGAAGCATGTTCACAGGTTTTTGTAGGCGCGCTAAGCGGCCTCAGTCGCGTTTAGCGCGGCCTGTTGGAAGTTGAAATTTTTTACTTTTAATTTCTGTTCTATCTTTGTTTGTATTATATTTTATCATACTTTTTGGGTATTTTTGAGAATTTTCCAGAGCAGTTTTAATGAGTTTTGCACTATTTTTCTTTGTGTTTTGTACAGATGAGTTCTAGAGGTAATCAAGGCAAACATTCTCGCTATGTTGCTGGATCCTTATCTTATTCTCGTAAGAGTGATGAAGCTGAACATATTGAATTCGACAACACCCACTTTTAGGACCTCTTCAGCAAGCTAGGTTTTATTGCTTGGCTGAGCATCAAATCTGGCGTGAGAAGATTTTCACCTTGAATCCACAAGGGGATTGTTGTTATTTTGTGGATGATATGGGAAAGATAAAATGGGGTGTTTTGTTAACTCCTCCGATCGAACTCAATTTTGACTTTATTCGATAATTTTATGCTAACGCAATGTTGATCGAAGATGCCTGGTATTATTATTGTTTATTTGTTCGGGGGAGAGTTGCGTCTTTTGTTAGGGATTCAGTTTGTCAGTACTTGAATCATCCTCTCACCCTTTAAAGGTGTGAACTTTTCTCTTGTCAAAAAAGCAAGGTCAGTAAGAAGTGGTGATTGGATTTGGTTAGTGAGACTCTAGCTCTAACTCCTAACCATGGTTTTTTTCTCAATGCTTCTAGCCAGCCTGTTCACTTTAAGAGATGCGACATGAACACAAAAGTGCAGTTGTATGCGAATCTTTTGCTTTACAATATTAAGCCGAGGAGTCACACTTTAACTATTCCTATTGATTCAGCTTGCCTCTTGCATTACATAATTAAAGGGTGGCAGATTAATGTAGCTCAGGTGATTTCTAATGAGATTAAAAAGATTTCCATCAGTGGCCACTTTCATGGTAACAAGGCTCCTTTGACTCTTGGTTTTTCGGCTCTTATCATGGGGCTGTGTAGGAACGTGGGTGTTGACATTCCCAATTTGGCTACCAAAAGGATTAGTAGTATTGTGAATGATAATTATGTGCTCAGGAATTGTGTGCCAAAGTTGGTAGGTGAGGAAGCCCCTCAGCCCCAAGCGCATGCTCCTCCGGAAGGTCTGGTTTGGTTTATTAAACAAAAAGCTTGTGTTTATAATTGGTAGATGATGAAGGTTTAGAGGAGAGCTTCTTCCTTCCTTCATGATTCTATGCAGCTTTTGTATCGTCATCAGGTTGATCCGGAGGAGGTTCCTACTTTTCCTACTCGAGAGGAGTTTTCTAGTTATGCAAATTACCCTGTGGACAGACCATTCTTCCAAGAGGGGGCATCAGCTAATGCTAATGCTAATGAAGATGTTAAGGAAAATGATGAAGAGCAGGAAGAGGAAGAAGTTGACGAGAGTGATGATGAGTGAAGCGGTTGCTCTGGCAGGGATTGGTTTGCCGTATTATCATAATTTTTATGTTTTTTGTTTTATTTAGTCTTTTATTTTAATTTATAAAAAATTATCATGATGTTCTCCATCCTTTTAAGGATGATGTTTTGTGGTTGTATTTTGAGTTTAATACTTTTGGAGGCATTTTTATGCCATGGATAACTTTGGTACACCATTTTGAGGTGTTTATTTTTGTTTGTTTTTATTTTTGGGATTTTTAATTGTATGGCATTATATTAGTAAGTTTGTTAGCTTATTTTAAAATTTTAAAAAAATAAAAAGAAAGAAGCAAAAGCTTATGTTTGTTCCTTAGTTTGACAATTTTGAAGGAACCAAGTGAACTTGTACAAATGTGGTTCAACTTGTAATTGAATGGTGATAATATGAGTTGAATTGTAGTAACAACTTCAAGGTACATGTTTATTGCTTTCTAAACTTAGCATAAATATGAAACTTTTGGTTTGTGCATAATGTCATACCTTTAATTCTTTAACAATACTTGTCAACTGTGAACCACCTTAGAACTTAACCTTGTGTGAGGATGCTTTTCATTGTGAACTTAAATGCAGGAAACCAACATTTCTTGTTAACTCGATTTTATCATGTTTAATCATGCATGGGTATTGATGTGTAAAAGTTGGAATAATGATAAAGGCATTCATTGTTTTATTTTGATAAAAACCACTTGAGCCAAATATATAATCAATCTACCTTGTGAGTGAGTGATCACTTGTCCACCCCAATTGAGCCTTTCTATCAAGATCCTTATGATGATTTAATTGTGTAAATATTGAAAATGAATAACAAATTCATCATTAGGTTTTTAGAAAGAATCTTGATTTTTGTTTGAAGAATGTTTGAACCCTCAACCTCAACGTGGTTGCTTTTTTTTCTTCTTTCTTTGCCTTAGTGTATGAAACATTCTTGCTACTATGTTGGATTATGTTCAAAGTTGGGGATATTTATGTAGATTGTTTGTTGTGAAAGAATAAGCGGTTGAAAGAATAGAAAAGAAATGAGAAATATGATTGAAAAAAAAAGAGAAAAAAGAATCAAGGAATTTGAGCTCTTAGAAAGAAAAATAATTGGAAAATCCAAGGACATAAATTGTGTCGGCATAAGAGCTCATGGTTGTATGTATATCCAAGAAAAAAAATACAAGATGGGTAAAAGTGTTGAATTATGTATGGGTGTGATGAATTGAATGTTCTCATGCGTTAGGAAATTTAGTTTCAATTTCCTTGATAAATATCTCTTCCTTGTAACTAATCCAAATACAACCTTATCAATGCCTTGTGATTCTTGCTTTGCACGTTTGATTCTTTTTGTGTGATGAATGCATGATTTGATACGAATGTTGGGATGAATGTTGGTTGAGTGAAAAAGCCTTTTTTTTAATTCTCATCCATTGATGAGTGTGTGTTTAGGTGTGATTCATTTTTGAGTTGTATTGTTTTGGAAATTTTGTTATGTATGTTGCACTTAACCATTGTTCCATACTTATGGTTGGATTTAGTTAGTAGTAAGCATTATCTTGTTTGTTCTTGTTCATTTAAACCATAAAATTGTATTGTGAAAAGATTGTTTCCTGTTTTGTGGTTTGTCTTGGTTTTCTTTTAGTTGGAGAATTTTTGTTTAGGGACAAACAAAATGCTAAGTTGGGGAGAGTTGTAAGGGACAAAATTTTTGATATATTTGTACATAATTTTGTGTCCTTGGCACTCTATTTCTGATAATTAGTAGTGTTTAAGTTTGTAAATAAATGTAAATAAGAAATAATATAGTTTTTAAGATACATCACTTTGTGTACTTAGTTTTTTGCTCATTTTGTAGGTTTTGATGTTGGAAAATTGGAGCATTGGAACTTTGGGCAAGCTAGAGCCAAGAATATGGTGCAACAAGTCAAAATTGGAAGTTTTGTTCAGCCTAGTTAGCTAAGCGCAAGTTGCAGCGCGCTTTTGGTGTTTTTGGAATTTGGAAGAATGGAGGTTTTTTTCGTCCCACTCAGCGGCCTCGTCCCACTTAGCGCAGTCCACTGAAATAAAATTAAATTTTTTTGTGCGGAGCCTGCTTAGCGCGCCCTGGCTGCTTAGTGGGACTCACTTTTTGGACCCTTGTATAAATAACTACTTTTGTGATATTTTGTCCACCAACACTTGTACATCATACACAAATCAGATTTTTAGGGCTAAAAAAACAACTTTTATCATTTTGTAACTCAAGATCAAAGATTTCTACCTCAAATCTTTGATATTTTCTTGTTGATGTTCATTAAGCTTCTTACTTTCCTTGTTGAGCAAACTACCATGGTGATGGGTAGCTAAATCATCCTTTGTTTCAAGATTAGAGGTAGATAATCTTCCTTTTTGTATGTATTTAACTTGATCATTTGTATATGAACATCTTGATGATAAATATATGGTGAAAATTTTTGTTTTATGGTTTATATTTGAGTTGATCATTATTGAGAAGTGTGTTCATCTCTAGACCTAGGTTTTCACTTATCAATGAAATATTTCTAGACATAGTTTTGTGAGTTGATATTCACTATTATTGAGCTTTTAAAGTTATCAAATTGATAATTAGGTAGAGAGATCATCTAAAGATCAATTTGATAAAACTCATATTTTGTTTTAGAGATGAAACATCTTGAGAGGATATGTGATAATATTTATGATTAATGAGTTCACATAATTGATTGAGAGAATACGTCCAAAAGAGATTATCGAGCCCTAATCTTGACACGATTTTACCAAACATATGAAACCAAAACTTTGTTTTACCTAAACTTGATATTTTGCATGAAATTGACATTTTCCGTTACTAAAACCAACATCAAAACCTTTTATGAAACTTAAGCTTAAAAATATTATAATTGTAGAATAACAGTAATATCACACCAATCCCTGAGGAAAACGATAAAATAAATACTTGTGTTGAAAATACGTAAAATAATGTCCGCGAGATGAAGGAAATCGAATATCTGGAATTGAAGCAAGGATATTTGCCGGTAACTTAGTATGCTTCCAAATTTGTGGAGTTGGATAAATTTTATCCTCATTACACTGAGGAGACAACTGAATTCTATAAGTGCGTGAAGTTTGAGAATGACTTTCATTCTGAGATCAAGAAGGCCATTGGATATCAGAGGATCCGTAAGTTCCCTGAGTTGGTGAATAGCTGCAGAATTTATAAAGAGGATAGTAAGGCTCACTACAAAATTGTCAATTAAAAGAGGGGAAAGAAGAAACAATATCGTGGGAAGCCTTACAATGCTCTGACTGATAAAGGAAAAAATAATGCTACTGACGGTAGGAGGATAAGTGGGAGAAGTGCTCCTGCTGGTATTGTGTGTTACAAATGTGGAAGACCTGGTCATCAGAGTAGCGAATGCAATACTAAAGTGAAGAGGTGTTCCCATTGTGGAAAAACCGGGCATGAGATAACTGAATGTAAACACAAGGAAGTACTATGTTTCAACTACGGTGAAGAAGGACATATCAGTGCCCAATGTCAGAAACCTAAGAAAGGTCGATCCGTTATGAAAGAGTTTTACTTAGCTGGGACTCAGACATTCAATGGAGGCCACTTGATCAGAGGTACATGTTTCATTAATTGTACTCGTTTAATTACTATTATTGATACTGGTGCTACACATTGTTTTATTGCTGCTGATTGTGCTAAAAAGTTGAGTCTTGTATTATCTTCCATGAGTGGAGAGATGGTTGTCGATACTCCGGCTAAGGGATCGGTGACTACATCTCTAGCATTCTTGAAGTGTCCTTTGTCCATCTACGACATAGACTTCCGTGTTGATCTAGTTTGTTTACCGTTGAGTGGTTTAGATGTAATTTTGGCTATGAACTCGTTAGAACATAACTATGTTCATATTAAATGTTATAACAAGTCGGTGCGCTTTTCTACTCCTAAAGAGGAAGAGAGAGATGGTTTCTTATCTGCTAGGCAGTTGAAGGAGTCATTGCGGGTTGAAGCTCAATTGTTTTCCTTGGTGGTATCTTTATCTTTTGAGAACCAAGCTGCAATTAATGAGTTACAGGTTCTGTGTGACTTTCCCGGAGTTTTTCTAGATGATATTCCAGACGTGCCACCGGAAAGAGAAGTGGAATTTTCGATAGTTCTATTACCTAGTACCAAGCCTATTTCTATGGCACCATACAGGATGTCGGCATCTGAATTATCAGAATTGAAGAAGCAATTAGAAGGTTTGCTTAAAAAGAAATTTGTGAGGCCAAGAGTATCTCCTTGGGGAGCTCCGATGTTACTTGTGAAGAAGAAAGTTGGTAGTATGAGGCTGTGTGTGGATTACCGACAATTGAATAAAGTGGCAGCCAAAAACATGTATCCACTTCCAAGAATAGACGACTTGATGGATCAATTAGTGGGTGCTCGTGTATTTAGCAAGATTGATCTGAGATCGGGCTATCACCAAATTCGAGTGAAAGATTAGAAAATTCAGAAGACAACTTTAAGAACTCGATATGGACATTACGAGTATTTAGTGATGCCTTTTCGGTGTTACCAATGCCCCAGGAGTGTTTATGGAATATATGAACTGCATGTTCAACGCTTATGTAGATCAATTTGTTGTAGTATTCATCAATGATATTTTGATTTATTCTAAGTCTGAAGGGGAATATGCTAAACATTTGTGGATTGTATTACAAGTATTGAAAGAGAAGAAGTTATATGAAAAGTTGTCGAAATGTGAGTTCTGGTTGACAAAAGTCAGTTTTCTTGGTCATATTATTTCAGGTAATGGTGTTGTTATGGATCCATCTAAAGTAGATGCAATATTACAATGGGAAGATCCAAAACCAATTAGAGATTAGAAGCTTTTTGGGCTTGGCCGGTTATTATAGAAGATTTATTTAAGGCTTTTCTAAGTTGGAACTTCCATTAATTCAGCTAACTTGTAAAGGTAGAGCATTTATGTGGGATATCCAATGTGAAGAGAGTTTTGTTGAGTTAAAGAAGAGGTTGACGATGACTCCGATGATATTAACTAACCCTGAGGAATCATTTATGGTATATTATGATGCTTTTAAATTGGGTTTAGGCGGTGTGCTCATGCATAATGATAAAGTAGTCGACTTTGCGTCGAGACAATTGAGGATTCATAAAAGGAACTATCATACTCATGATCTAGAATTAGTTGCAGTGGTGTTTGTGATGAAGATTTGGAGACATTATCTATATGGTTCTAGGTTTGAAGTGTTTAGTGATCATAAAAGCTTACGGTATCCATTTGATCAGAAGGAATTGAACATGAGGCAAATGAGATGATTGGAATTATTGAAAGATTACAACTTTGGCTTGAATTATCATCTAGGTAAGGCTAATGTGGTAGCTGATGCTTTGAGTCGGAAGACCTTGCATATGCCTGCTATGATGGTTAGAGAACTAGAGTTGATCGAGAAATTCAGAGACATGAGTTTGGTCTGTGAAGTGACACCACTGAGTGTAATGTTGGGGATGTTGAAGATTAACAATGACTTCTTGGATAATATTAAAGAAGCTCAAAAGTTAGATGTGAAGTTTGTAGATGCCCAAGGTGTGTTGTGATTCTGAAACATGATTTGTATCCCTGATGATGCTGATATGAGGAAGATGATTCTAGAAGAGGGCCATAGGATAAATTTGAGTATTCATTTGGGAGCTGCCAAGATGTATCACGACTTAAAGAAATTATTTTGGTGGTCCGGGTTAAAGCAAGACGTGGCACAGTTGGACTTGTCAGAAGTCGAAAGTTGAACATTAAAAACCTGCAGAGCTGTTGGAACCTTTAGACATTCCAGAATGGAAATGATATAGTATATTTATGGAATTTGTGGCGGGGCTGCCAAGAACTCCAAGAGGGCACTTCATTCCAATTAGTATCGATTTTCCTGTACCAAAGTTGGCGGAGATTTATATTTGGGTAATTGTGAAGCTACACGGTGTTCCATCCAGTGTTGTGTCAGATAGAGATCTAAGGTTTAATTATTCGTTTTGGAAGAGTTTGCAGGACACGTTAGGGTCGAAGCTGAAATTGAGTTCGACATATCATCCACAGACAGATGGTCAAATGGAAAGGACTATTCAGTCGCTATAAGATTTGTTGAGGGCTTATGTTCTTGAGCAAGGAAGTACCTATGATATTTGTATTCCTCTGATTGAGTTCACCTATAACAATATTTACCATGCTAGTATTGGTATGGCACCTTTCGAGGCATTGTATGGTCGGAGGTGCAGAACACCTTTGTGTTGGTATGAATCTGGTGGGTATGTGATGCTGAGACCCGAGATGGTGAGAGAGACTATGAAGAAGTTACCATGATAAGATAAGAAAAGAAAAGATCCTGAGTTTGATGAAGGAGATCATGTATTCTTGATAGTATCACCGATAACTAGTGTAGGTCGTGCTCTTAAGTCAAAGAAGTTAACTTCTCGGTTTATTGGTCCATATCATATTTCATAGAAGGTGGGATGTGTTCCATATAGAGTGGCTCTACCACCTAACCTGTCAAATTTTCATGATGTGCTCCACGTGTCGCAACTCCGAAGTATATTTCAGATTTGTCAAATGTAATTCCGATGAATGATGTACAACTGCGGGACAATCTTAATATTAATATTGTACCTATGAGGGTCGAGGATGGAAAAATAAAGAAGTTGATAGGAAAAGATATCACCCTTGTGAAAATAATCTAAGGGGAGCTTCCGGAGAGAATGCGACGTGGGAGCTAGAGATCAAGATGCGGGGGGATTATCCAGAGTTGTTTGCTTCAGGTAATTTTTTAGGTCGAAAATATTCTAAGTGAAGGAGAGTTATAACACCCCGATTTAATTATATTATTTTTAATTAAATAATAATATGATACGGTGAAATTATATGAGTTTATAGATTTTATGATGTGGTGTAATACCTTGTTGGGGACTAAATGCCTTAAAATTATAAAAGTTGAGGTTATGGGGGTGTTTGGCGAAATGGTTAGAAACGTAGAGGTGTCTGGAATAATATATATTTTTATTATTTTATTACTATATTGTTATAATAATAATTATTATTTATAATAATAATTAAATAGTTATTTTTGGGTTAGCTATATTATTATTAGACTATATTAGAGTGAGAAGAAGGAAAATAGAGTCAGTACGTAAAATAGAACAAAAGCATAGAAGGTAGAAGAAGAGAGAGGCACTAGGAAGCTAGGGCAAATATTCACTGTATAAATCAAGAATCAACCAAGAAATCTAAGGTAATGTGGATTCTAACTCTATAAAAGGTTGTATAATGATGGGGCATAATAGGATTTAGGTTGCTTGATTTTGTGTTTTGATTTCTCCCTATGTGATTGATTTTGGGGTTTTTCCCATTGATTAGTTTTTGGTGATTTTAATGTGTTTTTGACGGGATTAGACGATATGAGTTGGTTAGGATTGGTAGATAAATGTTGGTGAGTAATTATCCTGCTTAAAAGATGAATTTTTGATGTGAAAATTATGAATTTTGAGTGTTAAAACATGGGAGAATCGTAACATGGAAACTGCAAAATTTGTCAATGTTATCGCGGGATAACCAGTTACCCAAATATGATAATCGATTACCATATCAAAAAGTGAAACAAGAATGGATAAAGTCTTGCAGTAACTGGTTACCATAAGTGGTTGATCGATTACCACGAGAGACTTTAAAAAGAAAAAGGTTATTGTCTTGCAGTAACCGGTTACCATTACTGGGTAACCGGTTATCACTGCTACTGACAGTATTTTTGTAAAACTTCTAAAACTTGTAACTTTTTCCTCGTGTGTCTCTTTGACGCGCCATTTGTACCGTTAGAAAGATAAAATAATTTCCTATCTTATAAAAATGACTTATAATGCATTAGATAATTATTTCACTGACATTGATACCAATTTGTGTTTTGATTTGTATGCCATGAATTATGTTGTGGTTAATGTGACGATTTTTTGACTGTTTGACATGAGATACAAGATGAGAACAATGGCGATGACCTGTATTAGAAAAATTGTGATGAGTAATAACGATAAATGCGAAGCATGTTATTGAATGATAGTGTCTCATGCATTCATAAAGCGAAGGCCTGTATTGGCGAGTGAAGGCCAGTATTGCGAAGAGGATCTTACCCTGTTGGTACCACATGCATTTAGTCTGTGTCGGTCTTTTGCATTATATTGTGTATGATAATTCGATGGGTGAATAGTGATAATGTATGTAGTATGTTATGATATATGTTATGCGCTAAGTATGTACTTGAATATCTACCTGCTCATTATTATGTTTTCTTTTATATTGATTTGATATCCCACCCTTTCTGTTTGAATATTACCTCCACGTTGGTAAGATGCAAATGATCTGAAGTAGCTAGTGATCGAAGGTTAGCTTAGGAGTTCCTTCGGTTGTCTAGATTGAGTCGGCGTCTTCTCTGATACGTAACACTCGGGGGTTTCGCGTGATTTTATTTTTTATGTCATGAGTAGACATGTATTGCTCTGTTGTTTGAATAGTTTTATGATTATACTTATGTTTGAAAGATAATAATTATAATTTCAATTGAAGAATTGAGATGACTATTTATTGATGTTTTTCCGCTGCGAATACATGCATTGGAGTTAAAGACTTATCAGCATGCGATTTGTGTTGTGTATCCTAATTTTGAGAATGTGTGATTGGCGAAGTATGTAACATCCTATTTGGTTGATGTTTATGTAGAAATTAATTTACTCTGATTATTATATAAACTACCAAGGGGTAAATAAGTTGTTACAAGATCTCCCACTAAGTTGAGGCCCCTTTGACTATAGTATCATGTACTGAGTAATCAGGAAGAACGTGTTTCTTTTGACTTGGGAGCCTGTTGAAACTGAGGACCGTAGAACCCTTAACCCATCTTGGCATTTTAGGTGTAGGGCGGAAATTATGGAGGAGTAATCAGGAAATAGTTGTCATGCGATACTACACTCAAACAAGTTTTTCCTGAGAATATTACTAATTACCGAGTTAATCGGGACATTGGTAATATCTGAAGGAAGGATGTAGACTCTGGGAACCTTTTGGAACCTTGTTTAGAAAGTGATAAACCATTAGTTCATACCTTGTGGGTAGTACCTTTGACTTCATGCTCGTGACGTTGAACCTATGACCCCCATGTTCATGATCTTGTGTGTGATTGTTGCATCATGCATTCTTGCACCCATGAGAATTATTTAAAACAATTATTTCAAGGGACTTAAAATTTGACTTTTTTGAAAATATCTCAGGTACTTTTTGACCATGGATTCTGGAAAAAGAAATACTCGGAAGTACAGCTTCAAGGATCCTAAGATAAAGGAACTGATGAATTTGATTCCCAAGATCGAGAGCTCTACACATTTTTTGAAGAAGTATGGATCTATCATGTCTCTTATGAAGCTCAAGATGAAGGAGGGTATTCTTTCTACATTGGTCCAGTTCTATGATCCATTTTGCCAGTGTTTTACTTTCTCTAATTATCAGCTGACGCCCATATTGGAGGAGTATTCTTATTTACTTGACTTGCATATTACTGGTCGTATTCTTTTCACCGATTTAGAGGGAGAGCCTGTAGCGGTAAAAATCGGAGATCAAGCTATTAATTAACTTGACTCGCAAATAAGAAAGAGTCTCCACAGTGCTTTATTATTTCCAAGGGAAAAGGGAAATTGTTTTGACCTAATTAACCTAAAGGGATGTGATTAATAAAAAATAGGAAAATTAATCCTAAGTTAAAAGGAAATCAAATTAATCAAGAAACCAATATTTAGGTTTTTTTATGGAAGGCTTTTGGTTAATTAAAATAAATATGAAAATATAAAAAAAAAGCGCAAAAGAGAGAAAAAACAAATCTTTCGACATCATGTGTCGAAGCATGTTTTGAAGCATGCTTATATGCATCGAACATGTCCTTCTTTCGACCCTGTAGCCACAAATCGAACACAGTAGGAATCGAAGCAATGTTATGTGTCGAATCACACACCCTTTTTTCTGTTTGGGCCTGTAAAGCAGTGTGTGTCGAAGCCTAAGGCTTTGTGTCGAACCATGTTGTAATTTCTCACTCCAACATTGTTTTATGGTTTGTACAGGTTAGTTCTTAACATATAATTGACAAGAAAGGAAAAAAAAAGGTAGCTTTGAAGACAATGATTATTACATGTTATCTTCGAAGATGAATCATCAATGATGCTTGAAACAAAGGGTTTAAAGTCAAGAAGACTTACCTTGAAGCTGAAATTTGTTTTTCAAACTTGAGTTGCTGCCTTGAATGTTCTTAGGTTTGAACGAAAGAAAAGAAAACAGGTGTTGTGTTTTTTTGGTTCTGGGTTTAAGAGTGTTTTAAGGCTTCAGCCTTTGTATTCTCTCCTCTCTCTTTTTTTTCCCTCCTTTTTCCTTTCCAAAAGCGCCCCCCCCCCCCCCCCCCCCCCCCTTTGTGTGTTGTGAAACAACTTACTTATAAAAGAGTCTTACCGAGGTTTTGAGGGGAAAACAAATAAAATTTGAATGGTTTGGGTATGCTATTTTCATAGCTTTTGAGGTGCAGCTCTTATATCCTAATTTGGTGCAAATTAGGAGCAGCATAACATGATTGTTTTGCACAAGTTTTGGAGTGCTGTGGCAGCTTGGTGGAGGGTTGTTTCATAGCAGTACAGCAGACTATTTTTTGACATGGTTTTAGGCTATTATGTGGATAGTACAACAAGCTTAGGCTTGGCATCATATAGGACTTTGTTCAGCAGTATTCTGGATAGCATTGTTTGTAGCATGGCACTAGTTTGGTTTCGATCACATAGATCCACAACCTTCGACCAAACTCATCAACAGATAAAACAATATTTGTTTCCACCAATTAAAAGTTCTTCGAATGGACCATACAACCTTTGAATAAACTTATCAACAGACAAAAAAATAGTTTCCACCAATTTTATGTTCTTCGAATGGACCACACAACCTTTGACCAAACTCATGAACAGACAAAACAATATTGTTTTCACCAATTGTATGTTCTTCGAGTGGACCATGCAACCTTCGACCAAACTCATTAACAGACAAAACAATATTGTTTCTACCAATTGTATGTTCTTTGAATGGACCATATTCATCTAAATGTACCACTTTGAGCATGCAAGATGATCTCATTGGCATAGTCAAAACGAAAGAATTTATGAATTGCTTTCCTATAAGTAACCATCAGTTGATTAAGTGGTCGAAAGTTTAAATGTCCAAACCTCAAATTGTAATTCATAGTATAGAAACTATGTGTGTTGAAGGGTTTAAAGGTGGAACCAAAGTATGTTTCTTTGAAGGGAGCCATTGTCCAGTCGAAGCTTGTGGATCGAAGCAAGCATGAAGATAGACTTGTAATCTATAATGTCGAAACTATGTATGTCGACGGGTTTAGAGGTGGATCGAAGAAGGTTGCTCGAAGGAAGCCATTTCCCAGTAGAAGCTTTGGGATCAAAGTAAGCTTTCTCTTCTTCGACTTGTCAAAATCTGCCAACCACTAATTTCAGTAAATCATGTAGTTTGAACAACCAATTTTACCTTGCTCTTCTTCGATTTGTTAAAATCTGCCAACCACTCCTTTCGATCAGCCATGTAGTTCGAACATCCTGAACCCGATTTTGAACTCGACATAGTCATCTACAACTGCAGACTTCTTCTTTTATATGCTTTGCCCTTTCGATAGTTTCCTCTTCCTTCTTTTAAAGATTCAAAAGTTCCATCTTTGACGTGATGCTTGACAGTCCAATTGTACTTGTGCAAACTTGAGCTTTTAAAAATTATTGTGAGAAATGTCTTGAGAAAAGAGAGGGTAAATTTTGGGGTACAACAGGTACAACCAAGGGAAATTTAGTTGAAGATGCCATATTCCCATGAAAAACCTATACCTCGTATGTTTATGAGGACTACTCCTCCCCTTTTAGATGATGTGGAAGAACTTCATCTTTCCCTAGTTAGGATGCAACAAGAGAAGGAAGCATGGAAGAACAAGTGACAGACCTTAGAGATGTCGTACCAAACTGAATTGAAAGAGAAGGATGACTTCATCAAGATTTTTGAGATTCATGTTGGGGAGATGATGAATAAGCAAGAGGATTTATTTTCCTCTAGAGCCCAGCCATGACCTAGTTGCTCACTTCCTGACTCTGGTGGTTGGAAAGAAGTCGCCAACATGTATGCAGAAGAGAACAAGCAGTTGAAGGCTCAGGTTGCAACACTCATGAGAAAGTGTTAGTGTGTGGAGAGATCTTCATCATCATTGGCTCCTTAGGATTTTAGAATCTCTCTTTATTATCTTGTACATAGGATTATTGAAACTTGTACTAAAAGTTGTAATCCATTTCGAAGTTATTAGAATGAAATTTTCAGTATTTCAAAATGTGTTAGTACTTTAATATTTACAAATCATCTATAATTTTTTGAGATCCTTGAAATGATAAAAAAATAATAAATAAATTATATGCATTGCATATCATGTATCATTTTATGAATATTTGTGCATTTCTGTTCATACCCAGGTATCTTACTGTGTTTGTCTACTTCGTTCAGTCAGCAAGTTGTCTCATTGCTACAATACTCGATCTAATTCAAGGAAGAAAATGGAGAATCTTGAACAAGAGAATCGCAAGCTGCGCGAAGAAGTTACTGCTTTGAGGGCCGGTATGGCCAATCTGACTGCTTAGAATTAGCCACTACATGCTCCTCCGTCTCCTCGTGCTAATCATCCACAACAAACAATTATTGCTTCCGAGGTTCCGTCGGTTCCCATTTCTGTTACTCTAGTTACTGCTGCTCAATATCGTATGTCACAAGGTTACTCGTGGGGAATGCTTGAGAATTTCATGCCAGAAGGCTACAATCCTGATGCTCAAGTTTCTCCATTTACTCAAACTGCTGCTATTCTTGCACCTCCTTTAGTGCATATTACTCCTGCTACTAAAAATGAGATCCATTATACGTTTCCTCTTACGGTGAATGCTATGCCTGTTGTTAACGATGACATTTATCATCATGTTCCTCCACCAAGTGAAAGTGTGGGCTTCTATGACCGATTGGATAACTTTCAGGACAAATTCAATGAAATGCAGAAAGAAATGAAGGCTCTTAGAGGGAAAGAATAATTCAGACAGAATGTTAGTGAACTCTGCTTGGTTCCTAACGTAAAAGTTCAAGTTAAGTTTAAGGTGCTGAAATTTGATTGGTAGAATGGCAACTCCTGTCCCTGTGACCACCTTGTGATATATATCAGAAATATGCCCACTCATACTTATGATCAACACTTTCTTATTCATTTCTTCCAGTATAGTTTAACTGTTGCCACTTTTAAGTGGTAAATGGGTTTGGACAGTAACAACTTCCGCATTTTCAATGATTTGGGTGAAACTTTTATCAAGCAGTATAAGTACAATATGTTTATGGAACCCGACCGTGACCAATTGAGAGCGATGGCTTAGAAAGATAAGGAGTCGTTCAAAGAGTATGCAGAGCATTGGCGCAAAGTTACTGCCCGGGTGGAACCCCCGATGGGAGAGTAAGATATGATCAAGGTCTTTCTGAAAACCCTTGGATCATTTTATTATGAAAGGATAGTTTCCAGTGCACCGAGTGATTTCACTGTGATGGTAAGTATGGGTGTTCGTCTGTAAGAAGCTGTCAGGGAAGGACGCTTGACAAAATACGAAGGAACAAATAAATCATCATATTGGTTTTCTAGAAAGAAAGAAAGTGAAACAAATGTTGTCGTTAAGGAAAGGAAGTTTAGACCTTTGAGAAGACATAATCGGTACCAATAACATGTTACTTATGTGACTCCAGTTGCCAATGTAGCTTCGACTGTTGTTTCTTATCAGAGACCACCTCCTCAAGGAAATCAAGGGAAAAGTCAGAGGAGAGAAGTTTTTGACCCTATTCCAATGAGTTACACATAATTGTTTTTGGCTTTAATTCAAAAGAAATTGGTGCGAACGAGATCTCCCCCTGCTATACCTTCACCTTTACCATGGTATTATAAGGAAGATCATGCTTGTGCTTTTCACCAAGGAACCTTAGGGTACAACATCGAAGAGTGTTATCCCTTGAAATCTGGAGTGCAGAAGATGGTGAGATCTGGTATTGTATCTTTTAAAGTTGTTGGTCCTAATGTAACAGATAATCCATTTCCTAAACAGAGGTGGAAATGTCGTAAATATGGTTGCTGGTTGTCTTGGGGATTTATGAATTTTCGATATCAACCTGGTGAGAGGGGACTTAGTGAAGATGCATTCTGATCTCAATGAATTCAACTATTATACACATGACCATGCAAGTGGTAGTATTTGTAGTACATATATTCATGGATGTGATAAAGTGAGAGTTGATCTTCAAGAAGTGATGGACGGAGGTCTTATCCATATAATCAGACTAAGGGTTGAGTATGAAGAAGACATGAATATGGTTTATGGATGTCTCGGTGAATTCTGGATATTTGATGTGAATTATATGAATAATGATCTGGTACAGCTAGACGTTATGTTTTGTCACATGGATGGCCAAGAAGAACATCATTATGGGTCCTTTCAGATCTACTGTAGGGAGTCTCGTGGTTGTTCTATCGTAAGAAGAGGTGTTCAATTGTTGTTAGATAATGGTATTATCAAAGTCATAGGAAATAGAGATGATCACAATGGGGTTAACGTGATTGAAGATTACTCAGTTGAGGCCATGTCTGATGATGAATATGTTTCTGCTGATGAGTTCTTTTTTTTATGAAGGTATATTCTCCGATAATGTTTATGCGATGCCTAAATATTCTAAAGAAGTGGTAAATGTTATTGTGCCATGTTTTAGTGTTCCCGCTCCTATAGAGATTGAGTACCATAGTAAGCCTGATGTTTCTCCCATGTTATTTGTCTGCCCAATCCTGTCCCATATGAATCAAACAAGGTTGTGCCTTATAAGTACAATGCAACTATCATGGAAGATGGTGTGGAAATTCCAATCCAACCTTCGTCCCACGTCGAGAATATTGTTGAACCTAGCCGGGTAACCCGCAGTGGCTGTGTCTTCGCCCCTACCTTTTGAAGGGAGGTTAAGTTTGATAAAGAGGCCGTTGAGAATACTGAACCTAAGAAAAATGATATGAGGATCTAGTGGCGCAACCTTGTAAAAATATGTGGATGACTTGTTGAAAATCATCAAGATGAGTGATTACTAGATTTTGAATCAGTTATTGCAAACTCCATATTTCCATGACTTGTAAGAATGACTCTTTGTCCAACGTGCTGATTGACAATGGATATGATTTGAATGGCATACCAAGGAGTACACTCATGAAGCTTAAGTATTAGGGAGATCCCATGCGCCCAAGCGGCATTATAATGAAAGCATTTGATGGTTCGAGGAAGTTTGTCATTTGAGAAATATATTTTACTATTCATTTAGGTCCACACTTATTCCAGATTACTTTTCAGGTTATGGATATTGTCCCTGCCTATAGATGTTTATTGGGACGACCATGGATCCATAAAGCAGGAGCTGTTACTTCAACTTTATACCAGAAGCTTAAATTTTTTCGTGAATGGAAGGTAGTTATTGTGAACGATAAGCAAGCTCTGTTGATGTCTCATTTGTCTTCCTTTAGCATTGTAGAAGCTGACGAAGCCACTATTGGAACTCACTTCCAAGCTTTTTCCATTGATAATATAAGGAAGAATGAGAATTTTATCGCCTCATTTAAGGATGCATAGCAGGTAGTGCATAAATTCCCTAGCAAGGTGTGGGTGATAGTTACCGATCCTCCTATGAACAAGAATGTCACTGGTTTGGATTTCTCCATAAAGAAAGAAGTTATGAGTCTGAAGTCCTCTTTGACTAAATATCAAGATATTTTCCACAGTGCAGGCTATCTTCAACCAACTACTCCAAGGATCAATGCTATTCTCGAAGATGAATCAGAGCAAGAGATGCAAAACTTCGTGACACATGGAGTCAGAGTCCAGAATTGGACAACTATTGATGTTCCTTCTTGCATTCACATTACAAAGTAATTTGTTTTTTTGTTAATCTTTTCAAAAATCTTTTACTCTGCCCAAGGTGAAAGTATTGATGTTGTATGGGCATATCCGTTGTTTTGATTTTTAAAATCATTATTAAAAGTTGTTTTTTATTCCCAAATTTTTTCTTTATTTTCTGCTTTTTCTTGGAAAATGGTCATAAAAAAAAGCCTTCTAAAAATAAATAATAAAATCTGCATAATCACTTGTTACATGTGTTATTTTCTAAAATCAATCATAAATCACATGTGCAGGTTAATTAAAAACCCGTTAAGTACAATGACCCTGCTCCCTCTCCCAAATTTGAATATCCTATGTATGTGGCCGAAGAAGAAGAATATGATGAAATCCAAGAATAGGTTTCACAGTTGCTTGAGCGCGAGGAAAGTACCATTCAGCCGTATAAAGAGCCGTTGGAGATGATTAACCTTGGTTTAGAGGAAAATTCAAAGGAAGACAAGATTGGATCATTGCTTTATCCCGATGTGAAGAGCATGTTGATTGTATTGTTGAAAAAGTATGTGGATATCTTTGCTTGGTCTTATCAAGACACTCCTGGTATGGATACTGATATTGTGGAACATTATTTTCCACTAAAGCCATAATGTCCACCAATCAAGTAGAAGTTGCGAAGAACTCACCCTGACATGGAACTGAAAATTAAAGAAGAGGTTTTGAAGTAGATTGATGTCAGTTTTCTTATGACATCAATATACCCTTAGTGGATTGGTAATATTGTTCTAGTACCAAAGAAAGATGGAAAAGCCCGCATATGCATTGGTTATAGAGATTTAAACCAAGCTAGTCTAAAAGATGACTTCCCATTAACTAATATTGATATGTTGGTTGACAGTACAACAAAATTCAAAGTGTTTTCTTTCATGGATGGATTTTCTGAATACAATCAAATCAGAATGGATCCTGAGGACATGGAAAAACAACATTGATCCCACCCTGGGGAACATTCTATTATACAGTCTTGTCCTTCGGGTTGAAGAGCACTGGTGCAAAGTACCAGAGGGCTATGACAACCCTATTCCATGATCTGATGCATAAGGAAATTGAGGTATATGTCGATGATATAATTTCCAAATCTCAGGCTGAGCAAGGGCATATAAAATACTTGTTGATATTGTTTCAGCGTTTGAGGAAGTATCATCTTCGCTTGAATCCAAATAAGTGCTCTTTTGGTGTTCGTTCAGGAAAATTGATAGGTTTCATTGTCAGCCAAAAAGGAATTGAAGTTGACCTTGATAAAGTTAAAGAAATTCAAGAAATGAATGTAATAAGAACTAAAAAGAATGTTAGAGGTTTCCTTGGACGTTTGAATTACATTTCCAGATTTATTTCCCACATGACTGCAACATGTGAACTGATCTTAAAGTTGTTAAAGAAAGATCAAGGTTATGTGTGGACGGACGATTGCCGAAGGGAATTTGGAAGCATTAAAGAATATTTGCTTGAACCTCCTATCTTACTCCCTCCTGTTGTAGGAAGACCATTGATTATGCATCTAACTTGTTAGATTATTCTATGGGTTATATTTTGGGACAACAAGATGAAAAGGGAAGAAAAGAATATGCCTTTTATTATCTCAGCAAGAATTTTACTGACTGTGAGTCACGGTATTCTATGCTGGAAAAAACATGTTATTCTTTTGTTTGGGAAACAAAGCGATTTCCGAAATATATGTTGAATCATGACACTTGTTTCATTTCAAAATGGATCCAATCAAGTATATTTTTGAAAAACCTACTCTTACTGGAAGAATTTCCCGTTGGGAGATGTTGTTGTCTGAACGCAATATTGAATACCATACTTAGAAGGCTATAAAAAGTAGTGTCTTGGCAGATTATCTTGCTCACCAACCAGTTGATAATTATCAGTCTGTTAAATATGATTTCCCTAATGAGGATGTCATGTATTTAAGAGTAAAATATTGTGATGAACCTTTTCCTTAGGAAAGTCCTGATTTTGAATCCAGGTGGAGTATGGTGTTTAATGGAGCTGTAAATGATTATGGGAAAGGAATTGGTGTTATGATTATCACTCCCTATGGGTCGCATATCCCTTTTACTGCAATGTTGGAATTTTATTGTACCAATAATATGGCAGAGTATGAAGCTTATATAATGGGTCTTGAAGAGGCTATAGATCTCAAAATCAAAATTCTAGATGTATATGGCGATTTATCTTTGGTAATAAATCATATTAAAGGAGAATGGGATACTCGCCACATTGGTTTGATTCCCTACAAATATTATGCAAGAAGATTGTTACCTTTCTTTAATATGGTTTAATTCCATCATATTCCCAGAGATGAGGATCAGATTCCAGATGCTCTATCCACTTTGGCTTCTATGTACCAAGTAAATGCTTGGAACGATGTACCTCAGATCATAGTTTGATGTATGGATAGGCCAGCTCATGTGTTTGTGATAGAGGGAACGCGAGACGAAAAACCTTGGTATTATTATATCAAACACTTTCTCCAGACTCAAGAATACCCAGTTGGTGCGTCAAACAAAGATAGAAAGATATTGAGAAGGTTGGAAGGTAGATTTTGCCTTAATGAAGATGTGCTATAAAAAAGTAATTACAACATGATCTTGCTCAGATGTGTGGATAGACACGAAGTAGACATGTTGATGCACGAGACCTATGAAGGTTCCTTTGGTACCCATGCCAATGGACATTAGATGGTATACAATATACTTAGGGCAGGTTACTATTGGCTGACAATGGAATCTGACTGTTACAAATTTGTGAAGAGGTGCCATAAGTGTCAAATTTATGTCGACAAGGTTCATGTGGCTCTTACGCTTCTCAATGTTATTTCTTCCCCGTGGCATTTTTCTATGTGGGATATTGATATGATTGGAATGATTGAACCCAAGGCGTCGAATATATATCATTTCATCTTGTTGGCAATTGACTACTTCACCAAATGGGTGGAAGCAGCTTCCTATGCTAATGTCACCAAGTAGGTGGTAGTACACTTTATCTAGAACAATCTTATATGTCGGTATGGTGTGCCAAGTAGGATTATCACTGACAACGGCTCAGATTTGAACAACAAGATGATGACTGAACATTGTGAGGAATTTAATTTTATCCATTACGACTCATCTCCTTACAGACCTAAGATGAATGGGGATGTTGAAGTTGCTAACAAAAATATTAAAAAGATCATCCAGAAGATGGTTATTACATATAAGGATTGGCATGAGATACTCCCTTTTGTTTTGCATGGGTATCGTACATATGTTCGCACTTCAACAGGGGTAACCGTATTCTCTCTTGTGTATGGTAAGGAAGCAGTGCTCCCCGTCAAGGTTGAGATTCCCTCTTTGCTTGTGATAATGGAACTAAATTGTCAGAGGTTGAATGGGTCCATAATATGTTTGACCAATTGAATTTGATTGAAGAAAAAAGAATGATGGCCTTGTGTCATGGTCAGTTATATCAAAAGAGAATGAAGAAAGCTTTTGATAAGAAGGTCAAGCCTCATGAATTTAGAGAAGGCGACCTCGTGCTCAGAAAGATCATGTCTTTTATCACTGATTCTAGGGGAAAGTGGACTCCCAATTATGAAGGCCCATATGTTGTCAATAAAGTCTTCTCTGGAAGTGCATTGATTCTTGAAACTATGAATGAGGAGGAGTTCCCATGTCCCATGAATGCTGACGCAGTCAAGAAATACTTTTCCTAAAAGAAATAAAAAAATAGCTCGCTAAGTTGAAAACCCAAAAGGGAGACTTAGGCTAAAAGGAGCGTCTCGGTTGGTTAAAAACCTGAAAGGGCGGTATAGGCAAAAGTAAAAGACACAAACAGAATAAATCTTCTCGCTATTTTGAAAACCCGTGAAGGCAACCTAGGAAAAATTTAGGGTTTTCTTGGTAAGTAACTGCGTCAAACAAGACTTGATCATTGAAGCAACAATCTTCTCGGATCCTCATCACACTTCAACTATAGTCTTTGCTCAGGAGTTCAAAGTTGTTAGGGAGAATAGTTGTCATTGTATTTCAATGAATCTTTTCCATAAATTACCAATTTCCAAACTTTGTAATCATCCATGGAGTGTCTCCATGCGCAGACTACCATTCTATTAATAAAGCTTGAGCCTTTACCCAATTCTTTGTAGTTCTTATTTTATTTTGTTTGCAAAAAATTTAATTTATTATTGATAGTAATTGTCAAAACAAAAGATTTAATAATAAAAAAATGTGAAAAGAATTTACAAATTACTTTTTACTTCAAATTTTGTGATTCAAGTAGAACAAAAGTAGTGATTCCAAGAATGGACAAACTCCAAAGTTTTGAAAAATATTCCCCAAGAAAGCTCTTCCAGGTTACTATTATTGATACACATATGATCCTCTTGTGTTTCTTTCCTCAGATAGTTGGAGTTCACACAAATTGATATATGGTGTGATGTTGGGCCTGTAATCCCATTTTCCCCAGTTAAGTCTTCGTTCATATTTCCCTCCAGGTTGTTTATTTGGTTTTGGGTTTGTACAGTTTAATGTCACTATCCCAGATTCTCCAATCAGGACTTGATGCGTATTTTCCCTAGCTAAGTAGCCAGACAAGGTAAGTACCTTTTCTAAGAAGTGTTGAAATAACTATCAACTTTTTGGGTTTTCTCTAGCCATGTGTTGAGTATTGATTTAAAATCCCCATAATTTTGACTTCTTACCGTGTTGTTAAACTTCTTAGATCCCCAAATGAATCCGATATGATGCTTATCCTAAGAGAAGTTTGCACAACTATTACTTTTGATATTAAAGAATCTATTTGGGCTACCCTCATTGTTGTGGTGTTGTACCCCCTAATGAAGTCAGCACGAGATCCCCAGTTGAAGTCTCGACGATTTGATTTTTAGCTTTCCTAGTGAAGTCAATATTATAATCTATAGGGGAAGTCTAGATGATGAGACATTGTCTTCCATAGCAATGTCTGCATGATATTCCCCAGTGAAGTTAGAGAATGGTGATATATCCTTGCATCTGTATTGTTTTATTGCTATCAGATTTGTGCTTTGATTATTTTTCAAGCCATATTTCATCCCAATGAAGCTAAACTGTGAAGTAGGATTTGGTTTCCTCAGTCGATGCTTGCTCTCTTAAGGAATCTTTATCTTGGATGTGATTTAGCCGAGTTTTGAATTTACCCAAGTTGGTTTTGTCTGGTTATTCCCAGTGTCGTATGTCTATTTTGTCAGCATATACATGATAATATTCATATTTACATCATGCATAGCGGAATTAAAATTCATTGCTCGTTTGCATTCATTTTTGTTTTTGTTGGTATATTACCCTATTGGTAGAGTTATGTTACCCTCTCTCCAATATATTGTCAACCTTAATAAGAAGGTGTATATCCTTTCAATTTCCCCACTAAGTTATCTCTCATGGAAAATTTTTTCTTTAGCCTTCCTATTCAACTCATTATCTGGATGGAACGTGATACCCTTTTGAGCTCATTCTTCATTGGGTGTTGTCCTGGTTTATTTCTGGTTTGAATCTGTGGTCCCCGACATCTTTGCAAGTATGATTTCTACAGGAATTGAGCCATGGTTTGAGAATGTGTATTTATTTTGCACGAGAAGAATTTATCTCCACAGCAGGAATGCATTGCCACTTCCCCAGAAAGTCAATATTCATTTCCCTGCAGAGTTATTGAAATCCTCTTCTCATAATGGCAAGTGGAAGGTCTCTTTATTTGAGCAACATGTTTTCCCTAATAAGTCTGTTGATGCCAGAGAAGATTTATTACTTCAATGAATGGTAGTCTCATCATTATGGGTGATAGTTTGTTGTTTAGATTTGTTACTCTAATGAATGGCACTCTCGTTATTATGGGAGGTAGTTCATTGTTGATATTTTTTACTCAGATGAATGGTAGTCTCGTCATTATGGGAGATAATTCATTGTTGATATTTGTTACTCCAATTAATGCTTGTCTCGTCATTATGGGAGATAATTTGTTGTTGAGATTTTCTTAATCCGATGAATGACAGTCTCGTCATTATGGGAGATAGTTCGTTGTTGAGATTTGTTACTTCGATGAATGGTAGTCATTATTCGAGATAGTTTGTTGTTGATATTTTCTTTTTCCGATGAATGGTAGTCATCATTATCGGAGATAGTTTGTTGTTGATATTTGTTACTACGATGAATGGAAGTATCGTCATTATGGGAGATAGTTTGTCATTGAGATTCACTTTTCTTTAAGGAAATTCATTTGTTTCTAGTCATAATTATTGATTCCAATCATTTGTTACCAACCTTAATATTGATATTTACCGGTATCATCTTTCTATACCCTGTGAGTCTATGTTTCTTTTTTGCTATCTTTTCTGTGAGTTAATAGTTCGCAGTTATCTGTCGATTGTTGTTATCCATTTATTTTTCCTCATTATTTAATTTGGTGATGCCTTATATCCTACTTGGGTTTTACCCTAGTAGAGTCGAGTCTTTTGCTCAACAGTGATTTATTTTCCTGGTCGGACTTTCTTTTGACCCTTTATTTTATTTCCCGCATCCCCAGTGGTGTCCTGTGTTACCTTTAGATTTGTTCATTTGCATTCATTATAATAAGCATTTCATGGCATCTTAGGGCCAAAAATAGGTTTTTTTTAATATTTAAGTATCTTCAATCGCGTCAACACAAAGATTTTAACCTTTTTATCTCCGGATAGAGGACATTTAAATAAGGGCAGCTATTATACCCCAATGTTTTCCCCGAAGATCTCTCATCATCTCATATCATGAATGAATCAAGATCACATATTAAGGGTTGTTTCTCTATCTCTCTCTCTCTCTCTCTACTATCTCTTATCTTTAAGTTTTCCCTTGAGGGATCACCAAGCACCTGAATTGTGTATCTTGTATATATGTTCTTTTAACTAACATCAAAATATATGTATATGTCTCTTTGAATGTTCATATTGCAGGTAATAGCACAATTGCATTCATCTCACTATCTCCTAGCATAGAGGGTCAAAATTAGGGTTTTAAGTTTAATCAGGAAATATATGACTTTTTGGGCAAGACTTGATTCCATTCTTCTCTACATGTTCGTGACAATCTATGATTGAAGGTTTGATCATCAATTTTGATTTGAAAAGGTTCAATTGATCAAAAGGGGTAAAATGGTCATTTTGTCAAAAGTCAAATGTTGACCAAGTGGACTTTTGGTCAACCCTCAATTCAAGGTCCCTATTTTCACATTTCATGGTCAATGGTGGCATAAAATCAAGAGGGAGTGTTGAATTAGAGATAACTTGTCAAAGAAGTTATTTAAATTTTTGAAATTTTCTAAGTGTTCCTAGTACTAAACTTTGGATGATCATAACTTCTTCATTTATTATTGGAAAAATGAAAACTTTACATGTTTTGAAAGAGGATACAAAATTATTAAACTTTGTCATTGAGGGCTCAAATCCAAAAAATTGAAAGGAGAAGAAGTTATTAAGCTTGGAAAAAGTTTTCTTCGTGATTTCTCTTAAGCCTGGTTTCTTCATGATTTATTTTGAATGTCCATTTGAGCTCAACTGAAAAAGTTTTCAACATCAAAGTTGGAGTTTGAAGCTTTCTCTTAATTTTTTATTCAAGAATCATCTCAAATGGTCAAGTGTATAGAGAGATACACTGCTTAGAATTTGGAGCCTTGAGATGTCATGTTACCCAGTCACGCGCGCACCAGGCCAAGCATTTCATCAAACAGTTCATAGGCACACATTCATCATTGTTTTTCACATTGAAATATTGATTATTTTGAAAAATGTCCAACATCAAAGATCAAGCTCAATGTGTTATAAACAACTTTGCTTCGAGAATTTTCTCAAGATAATTCATACATTTCAAGATATGATCATGGGAAGTAGGTGACATGTAAGCTGAGTTTTGCCCAGCAACAATGCATGACGCGCGCCCATACTAGGTAGGAATTTCATGAAACATGTTATGTGCATAAATTCATAGCCATTTATCTCATTGATTTAAACCTTGTTTTGAAATTTTTTGAAGATGAAAGTTAGAGTATGTTATGCCCTCTTCAATCTTGATTCAAATTTTGTTTCATTTCGTGCACTATGGATTTCCCATAAATCCCATAAATTTCCTTTCGGCCAACATAAATCCCATAAATCCCATGAATTTCCATTCCTCTTGCTCATTGTGCTATCTTGAAGTTTGAAGAAGAAGCTATATCAGGTTTTTACTTCAAAACGGAGGCATAGAGTGAATTTATTTTTCACTCATTAAGGTAAGCTTTCATATCTGAATTCCTTTCATGCTAGCTCGAATCATGCATAAGAGTTTGTTCATATTGGTTTTAGATGGCCAGATCATACATCTGAAGTGTAATTGTATGTGCATTGTTGCTTGATTCTTGTTCAACAAAGTTGCTCAAAGTTATGTTTATACTACTACTTTCATGCTCAGTTTATGTTTAGATCTTGCATCATTTGATGAATCCATGAGCATTTTGTTGTTCTATGCATTGAGGTGGTGAATTTTGATGTTGGGATCAAGTAATTTGGTTGAGAATTAAATAAGAAAATTGAGTCAGAAAACTGTTTGTTTATTTTCTCAACTCAAAGTTATGTTCATGCAGCAACCTTTGTTCCCTAATTTCTCTTTGAATCTTGCATATTTTTATGAAATTTTTATCCTATTGTGTTCTACGCATTTTAATCTTGAAATTTGATGTTTACATCTTGGATTTTCATGGAGAAACGAGTTAGATATCATGATCTGAATATGTTGTTTTAAAATTGCAAAAACGAAAGGTTCGGTGTTTTGGTAGGGACGATTATGTGTCCTCTTTTTATTGAGCATGATCTAAAACTTTTCGCAACACACTTTACAAATAACATGTGTAGCAGACTTTCAATATATTTGAATTTTCTTTGTTTTCTCAAATTTTGTTTTAATATTTTTCTTAATTCAAAAATACTTTAAACTCTATTTTAAGTATATTTTCTTATTCTAATTATTATTTCATATTTTTATCGTTTTTTATTTTATTTTATGTTTAAATAAATTCAAGTAGTTTAATTAGGGTTTAAATCATTTTATAGGTCTTAGAATTTTATTTCCCTATTTCTCCTAAATATGCAAATCCATAAAAAAAATATTTTTGAGCTTCCCTCTGAGTCTTCTTATTGAAAATAATCTTTGTCCAATTTTAAAAAGTTCGTGGGATGCCAATTAAATCAATTGATTGGTTATATCACTTTTTCTTTGTTTTTTTTTATATACTGTGTAAATAATTTTTTGTTTATTTCTTCCTTTTGAAATAAAATTCAAGAAAAATATACTCACTAATTCTTAGGTATTAAACTAATTTTTTTTAATGTTTTTTAATTGGGTTTACATGACAGTTTGCTTATTTTTCAAGATTTTTGAAGTTAATTGATGTTTTTGAGGTCTTTTCTTGCTTAAGTATAAAGAAACAATTAATTCCTTAATTTCCCTCATTTATAAAAATCAAAATGTTAAAAGTTTCTGGATGAGTCAAGATCAATTAAAACTGTTTTTAATTATTTTTTAAACTTTTATCTTCCATTTTATTCAAAATATTTTGTAAAGCATGCCAAGTTTTAGTCTTTGACTAGCTAGTTTTGATGTTTGAGTTCCAAAAACATATTTCCTCTTCTTTTCAGGAACTTTTGATTATGCCTCTGACTTTAAGAAATCATTAGTGGATTAGAATTAAATTTACATATTTTTTCAATTCATTTCCAATTTTTAACAAATTTTTGACTTAGAAGTATACTTAGGGTTTTGCCTTTGATTAAAGTTTGTGTTTGAGAACTTTTGTGCATAGTTTTTGTTCAACTCTTGATATGGAATATGCTACTGACTTGGGAGTTATTTTAGGTCAAATTCCTTAAGATCGTTGAATCTTGGGTTTTGATAGGTTAAAAAACAAAATCCACCAAAATTGATGAATGATGTTTATGATATTTGAAACTCTAATTTCATATAATACATCATTTCCCTCTTCATCTTATCCCTTTCTCACTTTTGCTATATTTGATTGGAGCATTATCTACATATCATTTCTCTAAAAATATGGTACATATATTGCTATTGACCAGCCTCAAAATAGGTGTGAATTTTACATAAGTCCATTTACGATTACTTAACATAGCACTAAATTTTGTCTTGATTCTAGAAATGATCATTTGTGGCCCAAACCTATGTTTGCAAGCCCAAGTATGTTTAATTTGAAACCTTTGGTCCAATAACCTTAGAGTTCATTGTTAGGAGGCTTTGATCTTATCAATCTTCTAATGAACCTTCATAAACTTTGGTCTAAGTGAATCATTTAAACATCGTTGATCATATGTCGTCGCCTCGAGAATTTTAAATGAATGATATACTTGACAAAAAGCAAATGAAACTTGTTGTTGTGAAGCTTTAATTTTATCAATATTCTAATGAGTTTTCAAATGAAAGTTTTAAGATGGTCATTCATTTAACCTCTTACGTCTAATTTAATAACAATTGACTTTTAGTTTATGCTTTCACTTGATGCCATTTACTTTATGTTTTTACTTTTATGCACCATTTACCTTAACATTTACATTTTTTATGCTTTCTCCATATTTGCTCACTTGAGCCTTCAATTTCTTTTTGAAGACACTTAATAATCAACTTGAACAAATAAAAACCTTAAGGTTACATTTACTATTTGGTTACTATCCTTGGAATTATGGAGATTGTGGACCTCATGAACTTAGGACTAGAAGCTTTGATACTATTTGGGACCTTGTGACTCTGTTGTTATTTTGTTTGGAGTTCTTGGGGTTTACCCCAAGACATTGGGTTGATTTTCTTTGTGTGCAGGCTATTCTGATTATGTGCTTTATCTGTGATTGAGAATTACTTTGTATACACCTGTTACTCTGCACAATTTTTATGAAGACTTAATGCATCTGAAGCTTGGTATTTACAAGAGGTTTAGTATCTTTGCTTTCTTGGTTTAAATCCAAAGGATGAGAATTATACATTGACTTTTTATGTCAAGTGTTGGCTTCTTGTTCATTAGACGGCTATTTTACCTAGCTTTTATCTTATTCTTTAGGATAGTCCCTTCATCTCCTTCCATCTTCTTTAATTTCAAAAATATTCTCCATCCTTTTCAAAACTCTTCTTGTTTTCTAACTTGAACCGCTTTCACAATAAACTTGGAATTAAGTCCATGCATTTATAAAGATATTTTATTAAATCAAAATTTAACCAACTTAATCATACTTCAACATTATTTTTAGAAGACTAAAAGTTAATCAACCTCATTCAAACCATTTTTGCCACTTTTGCTTTTTACTTTAAAATTTTCTCAAAATATTAGACTCTTGTCAATCCTTGTAGTGATGCGAGCTACTATACTTCTATGATATGTAGTGAAGTGACATATTTTCCACTTGTGTGTCGAGTGAGGCTTTGTTAATTTTAAAGTCCAAGCTATATCCTCCACTTTGAGATGACACAAATTCTTCTTTCTCATAATCGTGGATAGTAAGTATGTCATCCAGTTGGATATGACGATGATGTCTCGTCTCTTAAAATTAACCAACACACTTGTGTTTTAATTTTTTAAAAGAGAAATACGAGTACCATGATACCCTATTGCACAGAAGGTGGTGCATAGGTACTAAAGATTCGCAACCGCGGAAGGTGCAAAATTGTAAAAAATACTTCTTTTCCCATCTTCAATATCTTTTTTTTATACAACACTTATAGCCAAAATACACAAATTTTCAAAGAAGTTATTGCGGAATACCGTAGATGTTTAGGGTTCTAATACCTTCCCTTTGCATAACCAACCCTCGTATCTAGATTCTCTACCCCTCTTTTTTTTTTGTTATTCGCTCTTTTCCCATTCCTCTGGAAATAATAAAGCATGGTGGTAATTTTTATTTGAACTGTGCGAGTCAAGTCAATCCAATGGCATAGTCTCAAAATTTCTACCGTTACAATAACCTTACCCCACACACTTCTAGGACCTTTCTGAACCACCTATTGTGCATCTCTGAACGAGGTAATAGAATATTCACTTTTCTTGATGTTATCGATGAACAAAGCATGGAATTGAGTTCCAATAGCAGCTTCATCTACTTCAACAACACTAAAAAGGACAAATGTGACACCAACATAGTGTTGGTGCAAGCCCTAGAGGCCACTACTTTGGGTACTTTTATCGAATTATTTATTAATAATAAAAGGCATTTCTTTATTATGTTTTCTTTTCCAAAATAATAGAGTCCCTAGAATAGTTCATTTGTTTAATGAAATATTAAGTGTGACTTAATCATGAGATCCCATTAAACATAATAACACTATTCTTAAAATATCTGTAGTCGAGCTTTATTGCAAAGTGGGATAATATTAAAGCATTGAGATTATTATGAAGATAGATTGATGATCACACCTCATGGATCATTGATAAGGATTTATCAAGTCTTGACATAGGTATGAATATTAAGAGTAATATTTATACTAGATTGACCCGCTATGAGAATACTACATAGTATGTTACGCAAGGTGTCATAAGTTATTCTCATGGTGATAATGGTGTATACCACTCTTTGACCTGAAACCACTATGGACCTTAGATGTGGAGTTAATTACTTTATTGCTGATCAAACGTTATCCATAACTAGATGACCATAAAGACATTTGATGGGTACTTCATAAAGCATGCTGAGGGACATGAGTGACCTAGATGGAATTTGTCCATCCTGCATAACAGGATAAATGTCCAAGGGCCCAATATTGAACTGGACAAGGGTGACATGGTTTATGCATTGTGATCAATATAGACATAAGGGCAAAAGTTAATTGTACACACAAATATTATCACAAAGGTTTTGTTAGATCACATGACATTTTTGTGACTTGGATAGCATTGATGTGTTTCTAGATACCGCTCACTATTTATTATGTTAAACGTGTAATTTAATATAATTGTCAACGTCACGAAAACCTACAGGGTCACACATATAAGGACAGGTTGATGAGAGATAGAGTAAATAAGGAACACCGTAAGGTATGGTGCACTTAAGTGAAATGTGGAATATGGTAAGATACCATGCTCTTAAGTGATATGCGGTATATCATAAGGTATGATACTCGTATGCTTAATTGAGCTTTTAGCTTGCAGCCTTAGTTGGGTTTTTGACTTGATGAAAATTCAGTCTTGAATTTTAGCTGTATATTTTGTCTCATTCTCTCACTCAAAGTTTTCGTTTGTAAGCAGCTAGCACTTTGTCCGGAAGTGATCTATTTGTGTGGACTGAGTAGAGACGTTATTTTTCATCAACATTCATGATGACAACATCAAAGGTTTGAATCATCACAAGAGGTAATAATTTCTATCACTGACGATGCCCATTCGTAAGGATCACTAAAGGAAAATTTTAATTTTCCGCTGCATTTTGGATCGCAATTTTCCTTGGATGTTGACTATGCTTCAGAATCCGACACTAGTATGGTGATGCAGCGATACATCGGTCGTCCATAAGTTACACTAATATGATCAATCAAATTTATATATGATATAAACAATTTTGGTGCAAAGACGGTATATTGGATATACTGTTTCGATTTCTTCCATTCAATCACAAAATGATTGTTATTATTTTAAAAGATCATTGTTCATTTGCTTCAGAATCCGATGTTAGTATGGGAAGCAATGGCATATTGATCGATCATATTGAATTATCAATTGAGTTGTGTTTGACATTATGAAATTATTTGCATTATGGTTCATTACGGTACAAGGGTTATGTTTAAGAGAGTTATGTGAAAAACGATGCTGATTTCAAATGAATTATTCATTAAAATTTTGCGTCGGGGTGCTGCCCCTTCACCCCCGTCTGTTGACCGGGAAGCGGAACCACTGGCTAACCCTGCGTAGTATGATGAATCTCCGAAATTTAATTTGACTTATTTAATTAACAAATTTTAAATTAATAATAATAAAGTGTTTATTATTTTTTTCTTGTGGTGATCGATTATGGCCTTAGATTCCTTTATTTTGTTTTTGGGATTTTAAAATACGACCTGCGTGTCGTGCCTTTCTCTTAATCTCTCTATGTAACTTATTTTCTCATCTCATTCCCTCGTATGTAAAACGAGTATTATTTTATGTAATGTAATGTAATGTAATGTAATTAAGAAAAGGAAGAAGACAAGATTGAAGGAAGAAAACCATGGAGATCTATCTTAGAGAAGTTTAGATCGTTATTAGATAGATTAGGCTCTCTCATTTGCATGGGAGAACTATTGCGCTAGGGGCCATAACAATATCCTTTTATATGTATGTTGATGCATGTGAGAGATGATTTGTATGTTAAGCCGATGAGATCAAACTAATATCAAATTCCCTCTAAAGGAATATTAAGTTTATGCTTTCCAAGTTTTAGCATTCATCAAGACTAGTATCGAACATTGTAGGTTTCTCCTAACGTGAGGTGCATCTTCTATATTAGTAAGGAGCGATGTGATAAATGTAATATCCAATTGCTAAAACGTTGGGTCAAACTTAACAAAATAAATTATAATAAGATTATACATGTTTAGAAGCAAGAGTTGGGAATAATTCATATGATGGACTAGAATAAGGATTTAGTCTCCCAACTGAAAAATATTTGATAATTGTATGAGATACAATTGGAAGGAGTTCCTACCTAAATAACCTAGTTTTGTGTAATCAGCCTAACGCTGAATTAAAACAAAGTGAAATGTGGATCTCTATCCACTAGAAAATCTTTCGACGGGATTTTATGAATCAAATGATGAGGGTCATTTGTTTTGAGTAAAATATTGGGAGCATATTTGATTAAAGGCCTAATTGAATATGTTGTTTTAATGATACTTATATTTTCATATTTTGTTTGTAGATTACCATAACAACTGGAACAACCGGCCGAACCGTCATCCGATAATAAAATGAATGAAGTTGCCACCGAACGTCTTTTATCTCGCCGAAAGGGAAAGGTAAACATCGAAAAAACCTAGAGAGGGAGAAATCACGGTCTTGCAACCGAGAGATCGGGTAAGGGGGTATGTTACGCGAGGGGAAGGTATTAGCACCCCACACGCCCGTAGTACTCTATGGTATCCACTCTCGTTGTCTATGTTATGGGTGTGTTAAATCTATATCTAGGTTGTACAGGGAATGCATGCATAAGAAAGGAGAAGAGAATGTAGGGAAAATAAACGTTGTGCTTGCTTGGTTCCTACCCCAATGCCTATGTATCCCTTTTAA
Organism: Vicia faba; assembly: GCA_948472305.1. NCBI lineage: Eukaryota > Viridiplantae > Streptophyta > Magnoliopsida > Fabales > Fabaceae > Vicia > Vicia faba. The sequence goes on along the minus strand of OX451741.1, from coordinate 727,550,280 downwards.
GGAATAAGAGCAGCCGTAGTTCGGCTCATATATTTGTGTTTTTTAGTTAAGAAGCCAAAAGCAACAATCAAGATGGAAAAACATCAAATAAAACAGCAAAACATCAACAACGATGATAAAACTACAAAAGAGATGACAAGGCATCGCATGGCAACACAAACTTAGATAAGATGATGATACGTCAGCAAGATAGAAAAATATCAGACTAGACGATAAAACATTACACCTAACAATGATATTGAAAATCAAAGAAGGATGACAAACATACGCGATGGCGAAACATCGGCAACAAACATATGTGATGGCGAAACATTGGCAAAAAGATAGCAAGATAGCATGGAAAGGATGGCGAAACATCAACCAATCAGATGATAAAACATCACACCTAACAATGATATCGAGAACCAAAGTAGGATAACAAACATGTGCGATGGAGAAATATCAGCTGCAAACATATGCGATGGTGAAACATCGGCTAAAAGATACCACAAAATCATGGCAAAGATGTCAAAACATCAATAATCCAGATGACAAAACATCATACCTAACAATGATATCAGGAATCAAAGTAGGATAACAAACATGTGCGATGATGAAACATCGACTATAAACACATGCGATGGCGAAACATTGGCTAAAAGATAAAAAAGTAGCATGCCAAACATGGTAAAACATCAATAATCCAGATGACAAAACATCACACCTAACAATGATATTGAAAATCAAAGTAGGATAACAAACATGTGCGATGGCGAAACATCGGCTATAAACATATGGGATGGAAAAACATCGTCTAAAAGATAACAAAATAAAATGGCAAAGATGGTGTAACATCAAAAATCTAGATGATAAAACATCACACCTAACAATGATATTGAAAATCAAGGTAGGATAACAAACATGTGCGATGGTGAAACATCGGCTAAAAGATAACATGGCAAGGATGGTGAAACACCAATAATCCAGATGACAAAACATCACACCTAACAATGATATTGAAAATCAAGGTAGGATAACAAACATGTGTGATGGCGAAACATCGGATAAAAGATAACATGGCAAGGATGGTGAAACATCAATAATCCAGATGACAAAACATCACACCTAACAAAGATATTGAAAATCAAGGTAGGATAACAAACATGTGCGATGGCAAAACATCAGCTAAAAGATAACATGGCAAGGATGGTGAAACATCAATAATCCAGATGGCAAAACATCACACCTAACAATGATGTTGAAAATCAAGGTAGGATAACAAACATGTGCAATGGCTAAACATAGGCTAAAAGATAACATGGCAAGGATGGCAAAACATCAATAGTCCAGATGACAAAACATCATACCTAACAGTGATATTGAAAATCAAGGTAGGACAACAAACATGTGTGATGGAAAAACATCGGCTAAAAGATAACATGGAAAGGATGGAGAAACATCAATAATCAAAGTTCAAAACAAAGCCAAAGGGTGCACAAACAATTAAGATTGGTTTGTATTTTTTACCTTGAAGAAGGATTTGTGTTTATTAGGGACATTTTATGATTTTCCAAGAAGAAGTTTTAGTTTTAAGATGCAATATGCAAAGAAAAGAAAACAACTAAGGGAGACTACTCTAATCTCTATCCCTAATGTTATCATACAATGATTGGCCCTAAGGTTGAGGATGAAAGAGGCTAGTTTCTACCCTATGTTAGCGTGCATGGATATCTATCATAATGACTGGCTCGAAGACCAGCCCTGCACGAGTAATCCTAAGGGAACATGGTAAATACCAAACAAGTAAACAAACAAGTGTACAAACATGAGTAGCAAACAAGGCACATATGTGGAATATCCTTAAAAAAGTCTTTAAATGAACCAGAGGGTCTCCTGACATATATCAACAACGGAGGCCCATCATGCAATAGAAAGCAATAAGGAGCGGAAACAGTAGAAGGAAATAGTGCAATACCAAATGCATAACTATCCGTGGAAAATGAGCAAGAAAAAGAATCCCAGAGAACTTAAAGTGAGCTAGCATCAACAAACAAATCAAGTCAGAAATCACGCCATGAAATATAAGCACTGAGACTCCAAATATGAACATATCCCAAAGGTGATGTATAACAGTCACAATCACATATATATACATCCTGAAAGAGAATAACAAATATAAAAAGCACATGAGTGGTGTAATCACAACCATTATTTTACACAAATAAAGAAAAACTACAGCGTCAAGTCAAAATGGAGAACTTTCCTTAGAGCACCTCGCACATTCAACAAACAAATTAGTGATTCCACAGAGGAATGATGAACCAATAAGGGATGGATGATGATATGACAAAGAAATGGAAGAACATGATGGAAAAAAATCCAAACAGTAGATGTAGGAAGCATCCAGTAAGCACATGTAACAATTAGGTCATAATTAAAGAACGGTTGCTCCTTTCTTCTCACCTTGTTGAATTGATAAGTAAATATCAATCAAGGATCAAAGGAGCAAGAGAAGAATACAAACAAAGACCTTAGAAGCCAGAAGCAAACACTACACATCCATACTAATTAATCTCATTGTGATTCATAAGCATAACAAAAGAGAGGTACCACAAAATGTCTCACAAAGCTTGGATCATAAGTTAACAAGGAAAGGAATTCAAACAAAGACAAAGTCAGAAGACTTAAACCATTAAAAGACTTGAAATCAAGCTTCTAAAATGCTATGAGGATATGATCAAGATTTTAAAATGTTGATTCTAAAGCATGTTGCACAAGTGCATTCAATGTACCTGAAAGATTCAAAAGAAAAGAAAGGATTGAACATCAAATTCACAATAGGATGAAATAGTTCAAACATTAGAGGTCAAGTGATCTCAAGTATTTATGAGACTATACTTGATGTATAATTCCACAACATCTCATCATTGGTCATTTGATGACCTCAAAATCAAAACAAAAATTCAAAACTCAAAGCAAAATTCACAAAATAACATAACTTAGGAGGCACGGCTCAAAAAGTGCTCATCAACCAATTATGAGAAGTCAAGAGGATTGACTTGAATTCATGTGATAAAAAAAAGAAATATGATAATTAAATGCAAATTTATATGCCTCACACAAGTTCATTGGCCATCAAACAAATTGCAACAAAGAATGTAACACCAATCGGTCACTTTTAGTTCAAAAATTCATCAAAACTAGAAAAGGACTTCAATAATTCAAACAAAAACTTTCTTAGCATCTTTGAGATGTGTAAAGGTCAAAAAACAAGTTAGAAGTTCATGGATAGTAGAGGAAAGTATTAATTAAGCTTCAAACATCAAAACTAGTTGGCAAAACCACCAATCTAGACAAGTTTTTAAAATAAATCAATAGAAAATACCAAAACTTATCAATTAATTCACGAAAAATATTTTTAAGATTCTCAATCCATCTATGACCTTCAAACAGGAGCTGAATTCAATTAAAACTCGAGGCAAATTGGTTTTTGAAATAAGAATAAATAAGGGAATTATCAAAACCCTAATTATTTGGAAATTAATCTTAACAATTGATTAATTAAGATTAAAGCCCAAACAACTAAAAAATAAAAATGCACAAAACATGAGAAAACTCATGAGGTTAGAAGGATCATTTTCTATATTTTTAAACCAAGAGGAAATTCATAATTAAAAACAATTTTATTGATTAAATAATTAAGTAATTGTTTAATCAACAAAATGGAATTATGATCAAAACACAAAATAAATGCCAACCAAAATTATTTTATGATTCTTCTGATCCAAACAAACTTCCATGAATTTCCTCATAATTTTTGCATCAAAGAAACAATTATTCAAAAATTAAATGAAATTAACCAATTAATTAAACTCACGAATTTTCTAACCAATCAAACAATTTTCAAAAATTATAAAAAAAATATACAAGGTCAGAAATATTATTTCTGACCTCCACGAATTATTTCAGAGTTTTTCAACCATTTTTGAGCAAGAAATAAAATTAAAAAAAAAATCAAGTCATAAAGCAAAATTCAAATAAATGCAAAATTCAAATGGACCAATCAGGAGGTGACATGCTTCGTCTTCAACCTCTAGCCCTAACCAACACACGCGAAAAATAGGTGCTAGGACTCAATGTTCAGGTCAACACCACATACTCATTTTTAAATTGTTTTTCACCAAATCAAGCGCAAATTAAAGTTAAACTAGCAAGCTACATCATGATATTCTTAAATTTTCATATAGATCCAAGATCAATGAGAAAAAAGCATGACAAAACAGCACGAAACACTGAAACATACAAGTCGCGGAGATCTCTATTGCATGATTCAAGATTAAACAAGACATCAAATATACATCAGACCTAAAGTCTGGCCAGCTAAACAACAATACACACGATTTACATCATCAATTCAAGCTTAATCATAAAAATCACAACCCATGAAAACCTACTTCAAGGCAAAAAACAATCTACAGACTCCTTCTCTCCATATGCAAACCAAGATTGGCTTCATATTCCTTGGCACTTGAGGATGAAGAATCAACTAGAAAATTGAAGAAAGATCAAGAAACAAGATAAATTCAAAGAGACGGATTTTTGAGAGAAAAAGTGACTTCAGATCTGAACTTCCTCCAATGCAGCCTCCCTTCCTCCTTTTGTTTTTTTTCTTTTGAATGAGCGATGCGGTTTTTATGTAGCCACCTTGGAATGAGAGCAATAAGTTCATAGCTCACACAAATCCATTGGAGGGTAATTTGGCCAAAATAGACAAGTGAGAGTTTAAGAGCATGTTCTTGCGTTTTGTGTGCACTCAGAGGGAAAAAAGATGCTTTTTGAGTGAGCTATAAGTTGTACCGGTGAGGCAAACAAAGTGTAAGAGTCTTGCATTAGGAGATAGTTGATCAAGCTTTAAACCCCTAATACCTCTGGGAATCAAAAGATACTTCTTGAAAAAATTTGATTCCAATGATGATAAGAGAATGATGCTTCAATACTTGGCACATCTAGACTCCAATTAATCCAATTTGGAAAAAACCCTAATTTTGACTGATGAATCAAAAGGACGTGATTCTCCTCATGGTCAGCATAATCTTCAATCTTCTAAGTATCCAATGAGGTGGATAAGATATCTTGGGAAAAGTTCAAGGAGAATCACTACTTTGGGTACTTTTATTGAATTATTTATTAATAATAAAAGGCATTTCTTTATTATGTTTGCTTTTCCAAAATAATAGAGTCCCTAGAATAGTTCGTTTGTTTATTGAAATATTAAGTGTGACTTAATCATGAGATCCCATTAAACATAAGAACACGATTCTTTAAATATCCAGTGGGATAATATTAAAGCATTGAGATTATTATGAAGATAGACTGATGATCACACCTTATGGATCATGGATAAGGAGTTATCAAGTCTTGACATAAGTATGAATATTAAGAGTAATATTTATACTGGATTGAACCGCTAATAAGAATACTACATAGAATGTTATGCAAAGTGTCATAAGTTATTCTCATGGTTATAATGATGTATACCACTCTTTGACCTGAAACCACTATGGACCTCAGATGTGGAGTTAATTACTTTATTGTTGATCAAACATTATCCATAACTTGATGACCATAAAGACAGTTGATGGGTACTTCACAAAGCATGCTGAGGGACATGAATGATATAGATGGAACTTTTCCATCCTGTATAACAGGACAAATGTCCAAGGGCCCAATATTGAACTGGACAAGGGTGACACAATTTATGCCTTGTGCTCAATATAGACATATGGGTAAAAGGGTAATTGCACATACAAATATTATCACAGAAAGGTTTTTTCAGATCACATGACATTTTCGTGACTTGGGTAGAAGTGATTGTTGCTAGATACCTCTTATTGTTTATTATTTTAACTGTATAATTTAATGTAATTTCCAACGTCACGAAAACCTACAGGGTCACACATATAAGGACATGTTGATGAGAGATAGAGTAAATAAGGAACACCGTAAGGTATGGTGCACTTAAGTGAAATATGGAATATGGTAACGTACCATGCACTTAAGTGATATGCGGTATATCATAAGGTATGATACTCGTATGCTTAATTGGGCTTTTAGATTACAACCTTAATTGGGCTTTTAGCTTGTAGCCCACAAAATTGGTTCTATAAATAGAACCCTTGTGATGAAGCATTTGACTTGATGAAAATTCGGTCTTGATTTCTAGCCGTATATTTTGTCTCAATCTCTCACGCAAAGTTTTTGTTCGTAACCAGCTAGCACTTTGTCTGGAAGTGATCTGTTCGTGTGGACTGAGTAGAGACGTTACTATTCATGAACATTCTTGATCACAACATTAAAGGTCTGAATCATCACAAGAGGTAATGAATTCTATCACTAACCATGCCCATTCATAAGGATCAAAATTTTCCTTCACATAGCTTGTTCACCACCTACAATCACAACATTAACTTCCTTGAAAAACATAAATTTTTTGTGTAAAGTGGATGTAATGCTCCTGCTTCATGAGTCCAGGGTTTACCCAACAAAAAATGTAGGCTCGAAAGATATCCATGACCTAAAAGGTAACCTGAAACATATATGGTTCTATCAATATCGGCAAGTCCACTTCCCCAATGATAGACTTCTTCGAACCATCAAAATATTTCACTACAATACCATTGTAGCGCATAAGAGTTCCCTGATAAGAAAGCTTTGATAAATTACATTTTGGCATCACATTTAAGGCTGAGCCATTATCTATCAACATGTTAGATAAAGCATCATCTTTGCAATTCAGGGATATGTGTAATTCCGTATTGTGATTCCTTTCTTCATCGGGAAATTCATCATCACAAAAGTTAAGAGTATTGCAAGATGTAATATTTCCTACATCACCATTAAACTCGTCAATTGACACATCATGTTCAACAAAGTCTTGGTCCAAGACCCTCATAAGAGATTCTCGGTGAGGAGCATAATTTATTAACAAAGCCTGGATAGAGATTTTTGATGGAGTATGTAGTAGCTGATCAACAATTTTATAGTCGCTCATCATTATGATCTTTAATAGATCATTAACATCCTTTTCCCAAGTAGTACCACTAGCCTGCCCTCCTGGGAGGAATCATAGTTCCATTTCGTAGTTCATGTTTGGTTTATCTTTTTTATGGATCGCGAAATATATTTTGAATTTTCCCGCGTACTTGGTCTAAGAGTAGGAATAGTAGAGTTTGTTAGACCAAATACACACTTAATTTAAATATATTTGTATTCCTTTTCAAAAATAAATTGTTCGAATTAATTTAATTTGCAAAAAGAAGATTAGTGTTTGGTTAGATAGTTTTTAGATGTATAGCGGAGGAGTCTGATATAGCCTCTTCATCATGTGGCCAGATACTGGCCACGTGTTACTCCCAAATGTAGCAATTTGGTAAATCATGCGGGTTTTAATATTTTGATATAAAATATTAAATTAAAATTACATGGTGGAAATTATTTTTAACGTGTGATTAAAAGATATAATTTAATATAAATAAGCAATATTATATATTTTAACTAAGTCTAAGATAATCAATTATTTATAACAATAAATAACATTTAATATTATAAATATTGAAATATAATTATAAATATAAATATATATAAATACAGAAAAATAAACAAATAATTAAATATATAAATAAATTTTATAAAAGAAAATAGTAAATAAAAATAAATTAGTGGGGGGTCAAAATTATACTATAGTCGTAAAATTAGGGGGTGCCATTAGGAAGGGCCTGAATTCGGATTTTGAATTCAGGCCTAGAAGGCCAAGAGGATGCATTTTTATGTCTACACAGTAAAAGAGAGGTGTGTATGATAGGGCCTTAGTCCATATTTTTGACTAGGCCCAAATAAAGTTGGGGGTGTCAATTTTATCAAAGGAGAAAAAAAATGAAAAGGGTGGTGCCAATAGCGTTGGGCTTGGGCCCAAAGGGAAATGAGGAAGAGTCCGTATGGACTCTATGCGGGCGCGTGCAGGGAAATATGGTGGGCATGTGTCAAATGGGAAGCACGATGTGAATCAAGTGGATTTGAACGAGGGTGTATGATATGGTGGTGGGCTAGCATGGGTTGGATCCAATACAACTTATATTTTGTTTTTGTTTTCATTTTTACTTTTCATTTTTCATTCTTTTCTCTCTCTCATCAGCTCCGCCTCTCTTTCTTCTTTTTCCTCTCAACAATTAACCCTAACCCTTTACAATATCACTCCACGGCGGCGCAAACCCTATGTTATTTCTACCCAAATCAAACCTCAAACCCCCCAGATAACTATAATACGGATCATAAAATACAAGCTAAGTGGATTGATTTGTTACATTTGTTGTTAATTCTCCGTGAATTTGCTCGTTCTCCTTCAAGTTGCGGTTTTGATTTTTTTTCACAGGAAAGGCACTATTTGAATACGAAGGAAACGGAGGATGATTGAAGGACAATGACGGTGATAGAATGGCTAGGGTTTCAGATATTGAAACACTAGGCTAGCTTCGCGTTTAAAGGGAATCAGTGATGATAACAACTCTCGAGACTTCTTTTTTCTTAATTTTTTAAAATCGATTCTTCTCTGTAGCGTCTTCTTTTTTCCGTTATTTTTTCGTCCCTAATGTATTTTTCTGTCTCTTCCTCCCTCTTTTCTGTAAACAAATTGTTTTCTTTTATAGCAAATTCAGAATCCTAGCATTTTAGGTAAACAATAAATATGTTTGTGATTTTAATTGTATGTTAATTAGTTTTTTTCCCTAGATTAGGCATGTATTCGAATTTGTGTCTGTAAGTTATGAATAACATTTAATTTCTAGTTTTCTACAATTGAATTTGTTTCCAGATTTGCTAGAAGTCTGTTTGTGCGATTGTTGCTTCTTGATTCTGCGTTTTAATGCTAAAATGATTTAGAACAACATTTATTTTACTTCACGCACACAGAAAATCTCTCCAATACCTGTTAGTAATATAATTGGGCCATACATATTGTGCTTTAGGAGGCAGTGTTAATTTCAGGCCTGGTTATGCATTTCTATTTTTTTATCCAGTGAAATAAATACTTTTTTTTGTACGTAATAAACCTCTTCCAGATTTGGGCTAATAAGTCATACTTGTTTTGGGCTTTCAAAAGGACATTTTCCTTCACTCAGTAAAACAACACAATTCTTGGTTAATTCAAAAGATACTAATCTTTAAGAAACAATTCGTAATAAATATGTTTAATAAAAGTAATTATAAAAATTAATAGTAATTGTAACACGGTGGGAGAAATGACTTGGTTGTTTTTCATTTGATTGCAAATATTGCGGTTAGCAAGAGTCGCCACCGACTTTTCTTTTATTCAAAAGGAAAGGCTGAAAAGAACAGGAAAGACCTTTGAGATGTTTTCTTGAGTTCGAGGGGTAGATTATGAAAAGGGAAGGTATTAGCACCCTTTTCATCCATGGTTTTCCATGGGCTCTTATTTACTTGCTAGATCACTTGCTTTTTGTTTGAAAATGTGCTTTGTGTGGTTTTTGAAAGTACTTTGTAAAGATGTCATCGTTTAGGCAAACTTTATAATGATTTTCGTTCGTAAGAATGTATACAAAGCGTTGATCTTTTGAAAATGTTTTCAAGTTTGAAAGATGTTTTTGAAAGTATTGGTGTTTGTATTGAAAATAGCAAGGATGTTTTTTTTTTTGAAATTGAGCAAGTAACTAGGAACATTCTACCTACTTAAAAGTATTTCATATTCATTTCCTTTTTCCTTTGACATTGTATCTTACCAATGATTTGGTAAGTAACCATATCTTTGGATGTAAAAGGGACGGACATGGGTCATCGTATAACCATGATTAGCAATGTTGTAAGATATCTTAGCATTTTTCTTTAGGGACTAAGACCATTTTGAAAGGCAACATGGATAGTGTCATCGAGGGACTATGATCCTTTATTTTTTGCTTGTATTTGCTAAGATACCTCACATGCATAATATGGCCATTTTTGTAAGGCAACAAAGTGGGTTTACCCTAAGGGTGTATGTGTGCAAGTGTGTTGATTTACATGCTTGATTTGTCTTGGTTAGGATTTGCTACTTGTTGGTTTTAGTCTTTCCATACAAAACCCTAATTACTAGCATTTGTATATAAAGCATTTAAATTGCGGAAATTAAAATTACTACGCTATTACATCATTAAGGGGAGTGGTGTACAAATTACAAATGGGGAATTGCAAGAAATTAAATCTAAATAAATTATTACAACCATATTGAATTTGAATAAATGTACAAAATTAAATAAGTAAAAATGCTAGAATGTAAATGTAAAAAGAAATGTGATTTTTTTTCATGAAAAGGGTTTTTGATCTAATTAATTAAAATAAAATAATTAACTAAAAATGAGGAAATTAATATTATGTTAGTAAAATAAATTAATTTAAAGGAAACACATTTTTTTAGGGTTTTTGTGAATTTAATTAAACTAGTAAATAAAAATATTTAAATAAAAAATCCTAAATTCTAAATTGATTTTAATTTACAAGAAAAATAATAATTAAAATTTATTATCTAAGTATTAAAAAAAGCAATTAATTAAAGAATATGTTTTTGTTCTTTTAGTTTTATGAAGAAAAAAAAACTAAATAAATACAAATAATAAAATATAAATATTTTTTGGATTTTTATTATTAATAATAAAAATAATATTAATAGTAATAATAATAATAATAATAAAAATAATAATAATAAAATCAAAATCAAAATAGTAAAGAAAAATAAAAAAAATTAAAGTCAGGGGTTAGAAAGTAAACAAGGAGTATGAAAGAAGCAAAAAAGTTAGGCCCAGGGGATTGAGGCCTAAACGCCTGATTCAGCCAAAAAATGAAAAAAAAATGTGAACAAAAAAGAGCAAAAGCTCACGCTGGGGCTCGAACCCAAGACTTTCCTAATAAGCGCGTGTTTTTTGTACCATTGGGGTGCCTGTTTTATCCATTCATTATACAACAATCAATAAACTTAAGACAAAACAAGTCCATGTTATAACTTCATCTTCAACCTCCAACCTGAATATCTGCAACTTGCTCATTTTTCATCCATTTGCAAAAATGTAAACATCAAACTTGTTCCAAATTTCACAACGATTCCAGAAATATAAATTATTAAAACTATAAATCAAAGATGAGCATGAATTTTGAATGGCACCAAATTCTGAGCTAACTTTTCCAAGATGTTCAGATTCAAAATTCTAACTATTCAAGCAATAATAACGAAATCTAAGGACATGGTTATCTTCAGGACAATGATATCTACATTTCTTATTCACAAATAAACCATTAATGATGCTTGTATGAAGAGTTCCAAGTTAAGAAAACTTACCTCAAAACTGGAAATCGTATTCTGAGTTTGAGCACTCCTCAAGGTGTTGTGATGATCAAAATAGCTCCACTAAGGTCCCAGGAAGCTAATGCAATGTTTAGTTTGTACTGGAAATGGCTGAATCGTGCTGGAGAAGTCCAAGTGCAAAGCTCTATTTTTGAAAATGGAAGATTGTTTTAATGGTGTTACAGTCTTGTAACAGGGTGTGGGATGAATTCAAAATGATGTTTAGAAACTTTAGGAACCAAAAGGCTTCAAAACGCGTGAGGGAGATGTGAGTTTCAAGTTTTTGGTCATGTTATGCAAGAATGGAAGTATATGTTACAACTCTGAGTTCTTGTGTGTTTTTAGGCTTATGTATGTGTGCTATTTGATGCAAATAACTTGTGCATAAGTAAGGAGAAGGCTTGAGGGCTTTAGAGGGTCAGAAGTACAAGATATAGGTTGATTTCTATGTTACTTGATTTTGAAGAAAAGTGGGAGTATGGTTACAAGATAAAGTACAAGCATGGGCTTAGTGATTGTGAGGCTTAAGACAAACTTCTTTTGAGTTATAGGTTGTGTATGATCAGAAGAAAACAATTGCAAAGCTCAAGAATAAGTTTTGTGCATAAAGCTACTTTTTCAAAATGGAATTGTGCACTTTCTTCCTAAAATGGACATAAAGCATGGGCATTGCATTGAATGCTTGAGTTAAAGCCTCTAACAGTTGCGCAAGCATTTAATTATGGAGTGCCTAACAAGTTTGAGGCCTACAAAGCAAAGATTATGCAGCATAGGTTTGAGATTTGAATTTTGTTCTTCACAAAATTTGCCTTGTAAAACAACATGTTTGACGTCATGATAGTAGACGTCACCCCTATAGTTCCATGGCACAGTTTTATCTAAGGAGTACGGGATCGGCCCTGGCATAGTAATTATCAGTGGAGTCAATTTAGGAACTGATGTAATCCTAACGGGTCTTTTGGTGGAGACCTTGGAAGGATTGGCGGAAATGGTTACTATTGAAACATGATTGTAAAAAATTGTTAGAACGGGAGTCTTTTTTCAAACAAAATCTCTTTGTCATCCATTAGCCGTTGGACACCTGTTTTCAATAAATGACAACCAGTTGGTAGGGATAAACAGAGGTGGCAGTTTTCATCACAGCCCGTAAATACACCGGCTTTCAACAGGTTCCTCTTGACAGTCAGGAGAGGAGTAACAAGGTCATCAACAATAATAACAAACATATCATCTTCAACAGCGTTAACATCACGGCCATGCTTGGGCATAGGAGCGATGATAACATTTGGGATTTTAGGAGCATCAAATTCAATTTCTTTTGCTTCAAGAAGGTCTTGCACCTTGTTTTTCAAAGCCCAAAAGTTATTGGTATCATGGCCTGGACTTTCTGAATGGTAAGCACATCGAGCATTAGGATGGTAGTGAGGAGAGGTTGTGTTGGGGTTCTTCGGGGCTTCCTTCAAAGTTACCAGAATGGATCTTAACAAATGTGGCAGGACTTGAGATATTGTCATATTAATCTGGGTAAACTGTCTTACCGATCTTTCTGTTCTAGGTTGGTTGCTTCTTTGATGAGTAGGTGCAGGCTTAGGGATCATGACAGCCACTACCATTAGACGGTGTTCAGTTCTATCTTGATTTCTTTGAGGATATACATCACCAACTTCTTTTTTTCCAATAAATAGTTTTCTCACGGCACTGGAGGATGCATCCTTTTGAATCTTTCCACTCTTAATCCCAGCTTCAACTCTTTCTCTAGTCAAGATTAATTCAGTGAAGCCTGCTGAAGAGCTTCCAATTAGATGATTGAAGAAAGGACCGGGCAGGGTACCCAGAAACATGTATACTAGCTCTCTTTCAGACAGGGGAGGCTGAACTCTTCCTGCTAAGTCCTTCCATTTCTGAGCGTAGTCTTTGAAACCTTCGCTTGAAACCACATCCATACTCTGGAGTTGAGTACGAGTGGGAGAAAGGTCTGCGTTGTATTTATATTGTTTATAGAAAGCAACGGCTAGGTTCTACCAATTATGGATATTGGCCCTTTCTAGTCTATAGAACAAATCTAGTTGAGTCCCGGATAGACTGTCTTCAAAGAAATGGACCCACAAATCTCTGTCAGTAGTGTGAGGCTGTATCTTCCTCGCATAAGATCGGAGATGCATCTTGCGACACGAAACACTTTCGTACTTAGCGAACACTGGCGCCTTGAATTTTGGTGGAATAACAATCCCAGACACCAAACCCAGCTCTTCAAAGTCCAGCCCGGGAACTTTCTGAATTTCCATTGCACTTAGACGTTCTTCCAGATGTTTGTATTTGTCATCGGCCGGAGGATACTGCTCCTCAGAGTAATCTTCTTCTTCTTCCTCTTCAGATTTTGGCTGGGTATCTGTTTCCTTGCCTTTCCCTTCTTGATTATCCTTTTCACAAGATGACGTTGCAAAGTCTAGGGTCTGTCTGGCTTGTCCTTGGAACCTTCTTCCCATATTTAAAATATCGGTTGACTTCTTTGCCTTCTTTTTATTTTCTTCGATCAACAAAGTTTTCAAATCCTCTTGTCCTTTGGCTAGAGTCAATAACATTTGTTGGAACTGAGCATTTTGCGCCTGGAGGTCTTTTTCTGTCTGCTCGAGATACATCTTATTGAAATAAACAGTAGAAAGATTAGGAGACTTGTTGTAAGAAACTTGCTTATGTTATGATGAATGGAGATGCATATGCAATGATTTCAAGGAATTTAGAGATTTAAATTTGCTTTAGACAAAAAAGGAACACACATTATATTAATAAATCAAAATTTGAGTACATCATGCCTCTTTGGGCTTACAAAGAAATACAAAATAAAAACTCTAAGATAAAAAAGTTGTACGCATCCTATTTGGTGCGATGTAGGAATTCAGGCTCCGCTCCTCATGAAGCTTCTTGGTGAATTCCAAAACCTTCTTCTCGCTGGCGTAGAATTGGGCCTCGAAATTGTATCTCTCCCCCTTAAGCTATATCCAATCCCTTTGCAAGTTTTCAAGAGAGGTGGGCATGTCAGGATGAAGGATAGTGTAGGGGATATCTCCTTCCACAATAGGTTCTATGATAACCAGGAGAATGGAGGGATAGGGCATGATAAGACTTTGAGCACGAGCTCGTACCCATTTGAGATGAGGCTCAAGAGGGATGGAATTATTATGCCCTAGTGTCTTTTTATCAAATCTAAGTACAATCCCCCAAGCCCTTATGAACTTTTTGCAGTAATCCTGAGCATCATTCTCGTAGTCGAAGATGATTCCTTGAATAAGTGCATCATGAGGAACATCCCTTCTTGCATATCCATTCTATCATAGTTCCAAACAAGGATTGTAAGTGATTCCTCCCCTAATGCCTAAGAGAGGGACATTAGGGAATTCTTCGCAACGGTCAATGATGGTAACATTCTCTGAGGATCGGGGACACCAATAAATTCCTGAATGTGTAAGAGTCATCAACCTTTGGGACCATTTCAAACCCTGTTCATTCTTTAAGACAGATCGGGGTAGGTGCGAAATAAACCACCTATCCAAAAGAGGTGTGCAACATAGAAGGGTTCCTCTTCTCTTTATAGTGCAAGTATGCAACGAATGTAGGATATCTCCAAGCAGATTGGGTACTGGATTACGTGACAGGAAAATCTTAACCGCATTCACATCTATGAGCTGGTCCGAATTAGGAAACAATACCAAACCATAGATGAGAAGGGATAACGACTCTTTAAAATCTTGTAAGTCCAAAGTATCCCAGAAATGATGAGCTTTCTCGAACAAGAACATAGCCAAAAAACCTTTGACACCTCTCCTGGTTTCCCAATTTGCTACTACGTCAGACTGTTGTAAGGACAGAGCTTTGGCAAGATCTTCAGGTTAAGGGTCTCTTTCCGTACTATTGAAAGGGACCTCATTAAGTATAGGCACCCCCAACAGTAGAGAAAACTCCTCCATAGTAGGCACTAACTGGTAATCCAGGAAAGTGAAGCAGTGATGTAGAGGGTCAAAGAACTCAAAGAGCACTTTTAACATTTCTTTATCAGGGTTTGAAGTGACCAAGCTGAGAAGCCTACCATGTCATTCTGTGAATGGAGAGCTTTTGGGAACCCTTGATGCCAAATCCTTAAGCTGAAGAGGTCTTTTACCAGACTGATTTGGATAGTGAATCTACGGGCGAGAGCCATATCCTATAAAACAAGACAAAAATAAACCCTAAGAATCCTTGAAATGGTTAGTATGACATGCTATGTTATGATGTCATGATTATGCTCAGATATAGAAGATATAGCAAGCACAAGTAAGTCATACAAAGACCTTAGGTTTAAGGCTTGCATGGATTTTAAGGTGATACCCTCTTGAAGTTGGGTTGGTTCAACCTGTCCTAAATATAGTAACCGGGTTCTAAGGGATCTCAATATCACCGGTCTTTCCCCCAATTCTTGTTGTGATAGACAATTGACTTGCCACCAAACAATATTCAAGGGTCAAACCTCAATGATTGTAGTATCGAGTATCAACTGACTTTAGGTTTACACCAAAGACAGCTATCTCACTACGTCCTAAAAGCCAAGTTGGTCAATTAAGGTGCTAAAGTCAGTTGACGCTTTATGACACCAAGCGGTGGCCCCGTATTCTCCTTGATTACTCAAGGGCTACCGGTACACACAAAAGTATCGCATCAACATAGCTACTGTTTCAACCGTGTCTATATACCTCGCACAGTTCCCTCACAGTTTATTGCTACTTACCTAAGAAAGGTGCCCCAAATTCGGGTGTAGGATTAAAACAAACCATACAAGGAACCATAATGTAAAGCATGCAAGTCAAACAAGGAATGGAAATAAATGTGATCTAGCCCTAAGGTGACCCCACTTTAAAAATATTCCCCAACAGAGTCGCCAGTTCTGTAACACGGTGGGAGAGCTGACTTGGTTGTTTTGCATTTTATGGAAAATGTTGCCGTTAGCAAGAGTCGCCACTGAATTTTCTTTTATCCAAAAGGAAAGGCTGAAAAGATCAGGAAAGACCTTTGAGATGTTTTCTGGAGTTCGGGGGTAGATTATGAAAAGGGAAGGTATTAGCACCCTTTTCATCCATGGTTTTCCATGGGCTCTTAGTTACTTTCTATATCACTTGCTTTTTGTGGTTTTTGAAAGTATTTTATAAAGATGACATCGTTTAGGCAAACTTTGTAATGATTCTCGTTCGTAAGAATGTATACAAAGCGTTGATCTTTTGAAAATGTTTTCAAGTTTGAAAGATGTTTTTGAAAGCATTGGTGTTTGTTTTTAAAATAGCAAGGATGTTTTTGTTTTGAAATTGAGAAAGTAACTAGGAACATTCTACCTACTCAAAAGTATTTCATATTCATTTCCTCTTTCCTTTGGCATTGTTATCTTACTATTAATTTGGTAAGTAACCCTATCTTTGGATGTAAAAGGGATGGACGTGGGTCATCGTATAACCATGATTAGCAATGTTGTAAGATATCTTAGCATTTTTCTTTAGGGACTTAGAACAATTTGAAAGGCAACATGGATAGCGTCATCGAGGGACTATGATCTTGTAATGTTTGCTTGTATTCGCTAAGATACCTCACATGCATAATATGACCATTTTTGTAAGGCAACAAAGTGGGTTTACCCTAAGGGTGTTTGTGTGCAACTGTGTTGATTTACATGTTTGATTTATCTTGAATAGGGTTTGCTACTTGTTGGTTTTAGTCTTTCCATACAAAACCCTAATTACTAGCATTTGTATATAAAGCATTTAAATTATGAAAATCAAAATTACTACGCTATTACATCATTTAAGGGAGGGGGTGTACAAATTACAAATGGGGAATTGTAGGAAATTAAATCTAAATAAATTATTACAACCATATTGAATTTGAATAAATGTACAAAATTAAATAAGTAAAAATGCTAGAATGTAAATGTAAAAAGATATGTGATTTTTTTTTCTTCATGAAAACGGTTTTTGACCTAATTAATTAAAATAAAATAATTAACTAAAAATGAGAAAATTAATATTAAGTTAGTAAAATAAATTAATTTAAAGGAAACAATTTTTTTTAGGGTTTTTGTGAATTTAACTAAACTAGTAAATAAAAATAATTAAATAAAAGATCCTAAATTCTAAATTTATTTAAATTTACAAGAAAAATAATAATTAAAATTTATTATCAAAGTATTAAAAAAAGAAATTAATTAAAGAAAAAGTTTTTGTTCTTTTAGTTTTATGAAGAAAAATAAACTAAATAAATTCAAATAATAAAATATAATAATTTTTTGGATTTTTATTAGTAATAATAAAAATAATATTAATAGTAATAATAATAATAATAATAATAATAATAAAATAAAAATAATAAGAGTAAATAAAAAAAATTAAAAGTCAAGGGTTAGAAAGTAAATAGGGAGTACGAAAGAAGCAAAAAAGTTAGGCCTAGGGGGTTGAGGCCCAAGCGCCTGATTCAGCCAAAAAATGAAAATAATGTGAACAAAAAAGAGCAAAAGGTCACGCGCGCTTGTTGTATCACTGGGGTGGTCTGTTTCATCCGTTCATTATACAACAATCAATAAACATAAGACAAAACAAGTCCATGATATAACTTCATCTTCAACCTCCATCCTGAATATCTGCAACTTGCACATTTCTCATCCATTTGCAAAAATGTAAACATCAAACTTGTTCCAAATTTCACAACGATTCCAGAAATATAAATTATTAAAACTATATATCAAAGATGAGCATGAATTTTGAATGGTACCAAATTCTGACATAACTTTTCCAGGATGTTCAATTCAAAATTCTAACTATTCAAGCAATAGTAATGAAATCTAAGGACATGGTTATCTTCAAGACAATGATATCTACATTTCTTATTCACAAATAAACCATTGATGATGCTTGTATGAAGAGTTCTAAGTTAAGGAAACTTACCTCAAAATTGGAAATCATATTCTGAGTTTGAGCACTCCTCAAGGTGTTGTGATGATCATAATAGCTCCACTGAGGTCCCAGGAAGCTAATGCAATGTTTAGTTTGTACTGGAGATGGCTGAATCGTGCTGGAGAAGTCCAAGTGCAAAGCTCTATTTTTGAAAATGGAAGATGGTGTTAATGGTGTCAAGTCTTGTAACAGGGTGTGGGATGAGTTCTAAATGATGTTTAGAAACTTTAGGAACCAAAAGGCTTGAAAACACACGAGGGAGGTGTGAGTTTCAAGTTTTTGGTCAGGTTATGCAAGAATGGAAGTATATGTTACAACTCTGAGTTCTTGTGTGTTTTTAGTCTTGTGTATGCGTGCTTTTTGATGCAAATAACTTGTGCATAAGTAAGGATACGACTTGAGTGCTTGAGAGGGTCATAAGTACAAGATATAGGCTGATTGTTATGTTACTTGATTTGGAAGAAAAGTGGGAGTATGGTTCCAAGATGAAGTACAAGCATGGGCTGAGTGATTGTGAGGCTCGATACAAACTTCTTTTGAGTTATAGGTCGTGTATGATCAGAAGAAAACAATTGCAAAGCTCAAGAACAAGTTTTGTGCATAAAGCTACTTTTTCAGAATGGCATTGTGCACTTTCTTACTAAAATGGACATAAAGCATGGGCATTGCATTGAATGCTTGAGTTGAAGCTTCTAATAGTTGTGCAAGAATTTATTTATGGAGTGCCTAACAAGTTTGAGGCCTGCAAAGCAAATATTATGCAGTATAGGTTTGAGATTTGAATTTTGTTCATCACAAAATTTGCCTTGTAAAACAACTTGAAACCCGAATTTCTGACCTTCGATTCTCCTCGCTCACAAATGATCTCAAGGAGTTATTGGTCTTTTTATAAAGATTGGAATGTTCTATACAACCCCTCTTTGAATAACTTTTGCAAAATCCAAATGGAACTATGTGAAACTTGGGTCAGAAGTTAGGTCAAAATCCTGACCTAAAATGCTCAAAATTTCACTAAGTGTTTAGTTTCAAGACCATGACTTCATGGATTAATAAATTGAGATACAAGAATTTCTAGGAGAAGTTGAGTAACGCAATGTTGTAGATCTCATGGATATCTACAACTTTCATGTTGAAAGTTTCTTTTGAATCATCTTGCAACATGGTGGAAAATTGGCTTAAAGTTGTGAAAAAATATGAAGTTTTCAACACAGAAAAATTTCTAAGTTTGGAAACTTTGACTTTTCAAAATGAAATCCTGACTTTTTGGTTTATTGATGAACAAGTTTAATATTTTTACATGTTTTGATGAACTATGATCTTTGACACTTGATTTTGACCAAAAAGTCAAAGTTTGACTTTTCAGTGTTTAGTTGACTTTTGATCAGTGGACTGAAAATCAACTATCAATCAAATGACCTTGAGCAATGTTTTGAGTCATTCCATTAGGTAAAAATGATGCAATTGAACTCTTGAGATCATGCGTCAAACCAATTAACCATTTGCTAGGTCAAAAATCAGAAATTGCCCTTTCTCAGTTAAAACCCTAATATTGACCATTTTGCCCTTTTGATAATTTGATCAAATTTCTTAAGGAATTATGGTACAAACTTGATAAAATGATACATATGAGTTTATAATGTTGATATGGATAAAAAATTATAAAGTTTGACTGTAAATTGGCCACAATTTACTTTTTCCCCAATACAGTTGATTTTTAGGTCAACTGCTCAATTGATTGAGCAAAAATGTGATCCAAGGCTTGAAACTTGACATGAGTAATCTTGGGGGTCCATAATGTTCCATGAAAGTCATATGAGGCATTGAAAGTTCAATTATCCTTGTGCAATCTCAAACCCTAATTTCAGTCATCAGTGCTTAAGAAGGTGTCTTGAGCTAATCAATCCTTGTGCAGTCTTGAACCAAAGGAGATCTTGTGAGAAAATACTTGATAAATGAGAGGGAAAATTTCGGGGTAAAAAAGTAATGTTAATAATAGTAACAATAATGATATGATTAAAATAAAACAAAACTTTCGAAATAAAACCAAAACAGAATGGGCCCGGATTGCGTCAATTGTTTTACGCCTTCAAAATGATTTGCTATTGGGCTAATCTGAAAAAAGAAACGTACACCCCATTTTATTATTCAAAAACCGAAAAGGGCCAACTGAACAGCTCATTGGGCCTTCACAAATTTTTTTTTACGGACCTTAACAAAAACCTGATTTCGTTTTTATACAAATAACCTAAACAGGCTTTAAAGTTTTAAGTGAGTTGGGTTTCAAAATAAAATACTTTATACACCAACCAATATAAATGGGCTTTGCGAAAGAAGGATTTGTTCACACCCCCTTCAAAACAAATATATCCCCCCAAACTTTAAAATGGACTCTCATTTTAAATCTTAATTGGCTATCAAATATTGATGTCCCGCTTTAAATCAACACACTCCTATTTTATGCTTTAACCTCCCAATAAAAAATATTAAATAATACGATTAATTCAAAGGAAACCTAAGCATAAATAAGGTTAGGGAAAATTTGGGGTATGACTAATACCATAATTTAGGGAAACTTGTTATTGTTCTATGTTTTTTTTTCTACCTTCATCTTTGAGTTGGTAGTTCACAGTCATTCGTTAGTCGGCATTTATCTTTTTCTCCAATTGGACTTTACCCCAATAGTGTTGAGTTGTTCCCAGCCATGAGTGTTGATTTCAACCTTTGTTCCCAGTGATAAGTACTTATGTCAATCCTTTATTCCCAGCTGTTGTACTCGAAAATTTTCCCTCTCAATTTCTCAAGAATTCTCTCACAAGATCTCCATTGATTCAAGACTGCAAAAGGTTTGATCAGCTCAAGATACCTCCTCAAATAGTGATGACTTAAAACTAGGGTTTTAGTTTGCACAAGTACAATTGGACTTTTAATTCCCCATATGTTTCAATGGATCATATTGGGCTCTCAAGAATCAGGTCGAAGATGGAACTTATGAATCCTCGAATGCAGGAAGAGGAAACTGTCGAAAGGGCAAAGCAGATAAAAAAGGTGTGCAGTTGTAGATAACCATGTCGAATTCAAAATATGGTTCAGGCTGTTCGAACCACATGACAAAACAAAAGAAGTGGTTGGCATATTTTTGACAAGTCGAAGAAGAGCAAGTTTGCTTCGATCCCCAAGCTTCGACTGGGAAATGGCTTCTTTGAGCAACCTACTTCGATCCACCTCTAAACCCTTTGACACACATAGTTTCGATACTATGAATTACAATTTAACACACCACCTAATTCATTATGTCTAAATAATATATATTCATCATGGTTCTTAGTCTTCTGAATACTTTGACATGCGCTCCCTTCGTCATGATGTCTGCAATCTGATTCTCAGTTCTGCAGTGTTCCAAACTCATATTCCCATCTGCTACCTGCTATCAGAGATAATGGAACTTCATTTCGATATGCTTGCTTCGACCATACACTATTGGGTTCTTCTCTAGATTAATAACTAACATGTTGTCTATCTTCATGCTTGTTTCGACCCACAAGCTTTGATTGGGTAATGGCTTCCTTCGAGCAAATTTCTTTGGTCCACCTCTAAACCCTTCGACACACATAGTTTCAACACTATGAACTACAATTTAACAAAAAAAAACTTGCTGATAATAGTTCATTGCAAGAAGAAGGTACTGGAAACATAGTCTTTCAAATGAGTAATGGAGGAAAAGTTATGATTAAAGATGTGCTCTATGTTCCTGGAATAAAGTGCAATTTGCTAAGTGTTAGACAACTAGTCCAAAAAAGCTCCTCAGTTGTCATGAAAGATGGAGTTTTGAGATTGTTCGACACCAAGAACAATTCGGTCTTAAAATCTCTGTTGTCGAAAAATAGGACATTTGAGATAACGATCAATTCGACAGAAGTTCAATGTTTGAAAATTGTTCTAACACCAAGATAGTTGGTTGTGTCATTTGAGGTTTGGACATTTGAGTTTTCGACCACTTAATCAACTGATTACTTAAGATATGGTTACTGGTAGGAAAGTAATCCAGAAATTCTTTGGTTTCGACTATGCCAATGATATCATCTTGCATACTCAAAGTGTTACATTCAGATGAATTTGGTCCATTTGAAGAACATGCAATTGGTGGAAAAAATATTGTTTTGTCTATTTATTAGTTTGGTC
This sequence comes from Vicia faba, assembly GCA_948472305.1. Taxonomy (NCBI): domain Eukaryota; kingdom Viridiplantae; phylum Streptophyta; class Magnoliopsida; order Fabales; family Fabaceae; genus Vicia; species Vicia faba. Next base: position 727,527,774 of record OX451741.1, on the reverse strand, counting down.
GAAGGTTGTGGATCTATGTGATCAAAATGAAAGGACGAAGTAAGTGGTACATTCAAATGAATGTGGTCCATTCGAAGAACATACAATTGGTGGAAACAAATATTATTTTGTCTGTTGATGAGTTTAGTCGAAGGTTGTGGATCTATGTGATCAAAATGAAAGGGCGAAGTATTTGACATCTTTAAGAAATTCAAGATGCTTGTCGAAAACCAGAGCAAGAAAAAGATCTTTGTAGAAGGAATCAAGTTGAACATTGATCAAAACCAAACTAGTGCCATGTTGTCCAATCTATTGCTGACATAACAACCCAAAACCATGTCAAAAAAACATTATGTTTTACTGCTATGAAACAGCCCTGAACCAAGCTGCCACAACACTCCAAAACTACTACAAAATAGTCCTGCTATGTTGCTCCTAATCCAGTCCAAGCCTGCATTATCCCAGCCCCATATTTGAAAAGAATTAGCATATAAGAGCTGCATAAAAAAAGAAATGGAAGAGCATGCCCAAACAGTTCAAATTTTATTTTGTTTTACCATCAAACCCCAACAAGACTCTTCTACAAATAAGTTGTTTCACAACGCACAAAGAAGGGCTTTTAGAAAGGAAAAAGGAGAAGAAAAGAAAAAAAGAGAGAGAGGAGAGAACACAAATGTTGAAGCCTTAAAACGCTCTTAAACCCAGAACCAAAAAAAAGAACACCTCTATTTTTTTTAACTTAAGAACATTCAAGGCGGCAACTCAAGTTCGAAACACAAATTCCAGCTTCAAGGTAAGTCTTCTTGACTTTAAACCCTTCATTTCAAGCATCATTGATGATTCATCTTTGAAGATATTACGTAATTACCATTGCCTTCAAAGCTAACATTTTGTTTGTCTTCTTTTCTTGTCAATTTTATGTTAAGAACTAACCTGTACAGACCATAAAATAATGTTGGAGTGAAAGAATTACAATATGATTCAACACAAAGCCTTAGGCTTCGACACATACTGCTTTACATGGCCAAACATAAGGGAAAAAGGGTGTGTGATTCGAATAATAACATCATGCTTCGACTCATACTGAGTTGATTTCGAATTATAGGGTCGAAAGAAGGATATGTTTGATGCATATAAGCATGCTTCGACACATGCTTCGACACATGATGTCGTAAGATTTGTTTTTTTTCTCTCCTTTGTGCTTTTTGTTTTACATATTTCATATATTTCCTTCATAGCTATTCAATATGGTTTGTAATAGATAATTAGGTTTAATTTCTTGCAATCCCCATTTGTACATTTGTATCCCACATCCCCCAAATGATGTAATAGCGTAGAACATTTATTTTCCGCAATTTTATCGCTTTCGTAAATGTTAGTAATTAGGTTGTGTATGGCAAGATAAAAAATAAACCTTAGAAAATCCTAATCCAAGACAAGAGAATGCATGAAAAATAAACACTTGCACACTTACACCTCTAGGGTTAACTCCACTTGTTGCCTTGAGAAAAATAGTGGCGATGTGCATGTGCGCCATCTTAGCAAAAATAATCAAAATACAAGATCATAGTCCCTTGATGTCGCTACGAATATTTCCTTACAAATGATCTTAGTCCCTTGAGAGAAATGCTAAGATATTTCACAATATTTTCATTCATGACTATACGATGACCCACGCTTGTCCCTTCACATCCAACGATAGGGCTTCTTACCAAATTAATGGCAATATAGCAACATCTAAAGGAGGAGGAAAAGAACATAGACCTTTTGAGTAGGTAGGAAGCTCGTAGTTGCTTTCTCACAAACTAAAACCATTTCCACACTTACACTTTAAAAACATCTTCAAAAACAAACATCTCTTTGAACTTTTTCAAAACCAACACTTTGTATAAATTCTTATAGAGACGAGAATCATTACAAAGTTTGCAAAAATAAAGTTGTTTTCGAAATATTTTCAAACTTGCACCCATCACAAAACAAATTTTCAAACAAAGCATTTTCAAGTGATCTACCAAGCAACTAAGAGCCCGTAGATAACTACGGATAAAAAGAGTGCTAACACCTTCCCTTTTCATAAGCTACCCCCCAAAGTCAAGAAAATATCTCAAAGGTCTTTCTTGTTCTTTTAACTCTTTCCTTTATTGGATAAAAGAAAAGTTTATGGCGACTCTAGCTATCCGCAACAATTGCGATAAAATGCAAAACAACCGAGTCAGTGCTCCCACCGTGTTACAAAACTGGCGACTCTGTTGGGGATTAACTTAAAAGTGGGGTTACCTTAGAACTAGATCACATTTATTCGCTTTACATTTATGGTTCCTTGTTTGGCTTTGTATTGATCCTCTACCCGGATCTGGGAACATCATTAGGTAAGTAGCAATAGATTGTGGAAATTGTACGGCATAGACCGATATGGTTGAAGCAATGGCTATGTTAGTGTAACGTATTTGTTGGTACCAGTATCCCTTGTGTTGAATTTGGGAGAATACGCGACCGCTGAGCAGTGTCATGAAGCACTAATTGACCTTAAAACCTTTAATTGAACAACTTGGCCATTAGGAAGTAGTGAGATAGCCGGTTTCGGTGTAAAGCTAAAAATTGTTTGATACTCGATACTATACTCATTGAGATTGTACTTTTGGGATATTTTGGCTGCAAGAAAAGATTTATTGTGCTAAATCAATGCCCAATGAAGAAAGATCAGTGATATTGAGATTCCCTAGAACCTGATTACTTTTTAGGACAGTTTGAGCCAACTAAACTTCAAGAGGGTACTTACCTATAAACTCCATGCAAGCCTAAACCTAAGGATTTGTGTCCTTTATGTGTGTATGTTTATAACATCATAACATCATACCATATCATTCTCAATAACCATTTCAAGGGTCTCAAGTCTGTGATGCATGGTCATGATGAACCAGACGTCTATCAAGGGGCAAAAGGATTTATTCTCCTCTGACTAAATGTTGTCAAAGACCAAAGCACGATAACTTGAGTCTATGGCTATGAACCATTCGACATTGTGAGCTCGATTCTCATAGAGGGACATTCAACAATACGAAGTTCTTCAATCAAGGCTGCAGTCAAAGTTCAGCTTCTGACATTTTCTTGTGTTTACCCTACGAGATCCTTGAAAATATTGCATCCACATACCATGCATCATATCATGACAGGTTTTCCCCACACTGGTTTCTCATTTGCTTACTGTTTATTTCAGTAGAGATGGCTCTAGAACAGACTGTCATAGATCTTCAGACCCAAAATGCTCAACTTCAAGAATTGTTCCTGAACCTATCCAAGGGGCAAGAAGAAGTGAAAGCACTCCTCATTGAGAGCATGCCCAAGAAGAATCCCGAGGACAGTAGGGATGACCAGTTGGAACGATTAAAACTAAAATGGTAACCATGAAAATCTAGATGATGGGACAGATTGTGGGTCAGATGGATCTTATCCAAAACATAGCTCGGGGACAAGAAGAGATGATAGCCCTTGTCAATAAGCTTCATCAAGACGGATGCAACCATATGGAACAAATAACTAGAATTGTGGATCGAGTCATTAAGCATACTCCGATGAGACAAGAAGTTGGTTTGGTCGAGAGAACACCCTTCAAAATGGCTACTGTACCCAGAGTCCAACAACAACCTCACCAACAACGACAAGGTGGTCAGCTTAAGCAAGGAAGATCATTTTCCGAGATCAACATGTCATTGGCTCAAGCATTGCATCTTATGTTGGAATCCAAGATGGTTACATTGAGGGAGCCTCCTCAAAAACCCATTACTGAATCTCCCCGTTACAATCATGAAGAAAGGTGTGCGTACCACTCTAATAGTTCTGGACATGACACTAACTACTATTGGGCATTGAAAAACAAGATTCAAGACCTGATCGATGGAGGGGCGTTGGAATTCACACAAGATGGTTAACTTGAGTTTTTCGGTCATGCCTCAAAGGCACATCATCTGAAGTGACGAAGTTTAGGCGGATAAATTTTTGTTCATTTGAACTTTCAGTTGTAATTTTTTTTAATTTGATTAAACACTTATCTTTATGTCAAAATTTGGTTTATTCTCATTAATGCATTGCATATGTTTGTCTTGAGTTAGTCCATTCATTTTCACTATACTGAAATTATGTTGTTACCTCTTTTTGTATGATGTTCAACTGTCGATTACAAGTTGTAAGCCTTTAGAGGGAAGGTGACGAAAACAATACCATAATCGCATACAATATGCTTTTGGACAGACCTTGCAGACGATGTACATGCGTTCTTTCAATTCCTAAATGTTGGAGTTATACGGAAGATAATCCCTAGTCGACCCCTTTGAGCCAAATAAACACTCTCCATGGAATTTCCTTCAAGAAAAGTCAACATTCCCCATTGAAGTTCTCATCGAACAACAAAATAGGAATCCCCATCGGAAACATTATAAAACAAGGTCTGAAGAGGTGCATAGTCTTCATCCCCAGCAGCAGTCTGGGATTTAATTTCCCAAGGCTCACCAGCATTTATCACGGATTTATTTTCCCAGACAAAGATGCACTTCAATAACATTTCACATTTCATACATCATAGCATATGCATACGAAGCGCATATAGCACAACCTCATTTTTGAGAGCATCATTACATAATGCATTCCATACCTCATGACATTGCATACAGTTAACTCTTTACCTTTTCAGGAAAAATCAATCAACAGATTATTATCATCAACAATTTTCAACAGGTCCAAGATTAGTTCCTAAAACAAGATAGAGCAACTATCTACACGACCAGTTGAAGCAATCATACACGAGTTCCTTCTAATTTCCAAATGTAGCTTCACACAAGCTCATCATGAAGCAATCTTACACGGGTTCCTTCTAATTTCCAGATGAAGCTTCACACAGACTCATCTTGAAGCAGCCCTACCCAGGCTCCTTCTCATACATTTCCAGATTCAGATTCACATGGACTCATCCCGAAGCAATCTTACATAGATTCCTTCTCATACATTTCCAGATGCAGTTTCACACGGACTTATCCCGAAGCAATCTTACACAAATTTCTTCTCATACATTTCCAGATGAAGTTTCACACGGACTCATCCCAAAGCAGACCTACCCAGGCTCTTTCTCATACATTTCCAAATAAAGTTTCACACAGACTCATCCCAAATCAGCCCTACACAGGTTCCTTCTCCTGAATTTCCAAATATAGTCCCACACGGATTCATCCAGAAGCAGTCTTACACGGATTCCTTCTAATACATTTCCAAACCTGGCTTAACGCGGGTCCATTCCAGCATGTCATTCAGAATTAAATCGACTAAAGATTTATTCTGATACTTCTCCCAGTTACAGTCAAGCTTAGAATTAGTCTAATTTCTATCAGCAATCACCTTTGGATGGCATCTATACGCCCATCTCTGAAAACTCTCCATCATCTCTCCAAATGGAATATTTAATCCAATTCCCTACACAACCAACTAACATATGGTCGAGTGAAAATTTCTGGACACTCTAGTGTTTAATCATCTTCTCCCTTCAAGCTACGAATGATGATGTGCCATCCTCGCTTTTCAAGTTTAAGAAGATTGAATGGGGGAAGCTGTTGTACCCCAAAATTTTCCCTCTCAATTTCTCAAGAATTCTCTCACAAGATCTCCATTGATTCAAGATTGCACAAGGTTTGATCAGCTCAAGATACCTCCTCAAACACTGATGACTCAAAACTAGGGTTTGAGTTTGCATAATTAAAATTGGACTTTTAATGCCTTATATAGTTTCTATGGATCATATTGGGCTCTCAAGCATCAGGTCGAAGATGGAACTTCTGAATCCTTAAAAGAACGAAGAGGAAGTTGTCGAAAGGGCTAAGCAGATAAAAAAAGGTGTCCAGTTGGAGATAACCATGTCAAATTAAAAATCTAGTTCAGGCTGTTCGAACCACATGACTTATTGAAAGAAGTGGTTGGAAGATTTTTGACAAATCAAAGAAGAGCAAGCTTGCTTCGATCCCCAAGCTTCGACTGGGCAATGGCTTTTTCGAGCAACCTGCTTCGATCCACCTCTAAACCCTTCGACATACATAGTTTCAACGCTATGAATTAAAATTTAACACACCACCTAATTCATTGTGTCTAAACAATATATATTCATCATGGTTCTTTGTCCTATGAATACTTTGACCTGCACTCCCTTTGTCATGATGTCTGCAATCTGATTCTCAGTTCTGCAGTGTTCCAAATTCATCTTCCCATCCTCTACTTGCTTCGAAGATAATGGAACTTCATTTCGATGTGCTTGCTTCGACCATACACTATTGGGTTCTTCGCCCGATTGATAGCTGGCATGTTGTCTATCTTCATGCTTGCTTCGATCCACAAGCTTTGACTGGGTAATGGCTTCCTTCGAGCAACTTGCTTCGATCCACCTCTAAACCCTTTGACACACATAGTTTCGACACTATGAATTATAATTTAACAAAAAAAAACTTGCTGATAATAGTTCATTTCAAGAAGAAGGTACTGGCAACATAGTCTTTCAAATGAGTAATGGAGGAAAAGTTATGATTAAAGATGTTCTCTATGTACCTGGAATAAAGTACAATTTGCTAAGTGTTATACAACTAGTCAAAAAAACTCCTCAATTGTCATAAAAGATGGAGTTTTGAGATTGTTCGAGCCGTTATTATCTTATTGTTTCTATTTGCGTCCTTCGTGTTGGTAGTTTCGGATCCCCTATGAGTTGATGTTACTCTCTTTTTGCTATCTCATCTATGAGTGGGTAGTTCATAGTTATATCGGTCGATGTTACCCATTTCTTTTTTTTCCTCATTTTGTTGAGCTGATGATACTTTGTGTCCTCTTTGGGCTTTACCCCAGTAGAGTTGAGTCTTCTTTTCCCCAACATAGTTGATTTTTTCCTCCAATGGAGTTAAGTTTCTTTCCTCCAATCGAGCCGGTAATCCTTTCTTCATGGTTACCACCTTATTAGTCTGTTGCTTGCATTGTTAAGAATTTATTTCATTGAAATCTTACTATGCATTTCGTTTCTTTAATCGTGATTTTAGATTTACCTGTTTATATTCATCACCAGAATCATGTTGTCCCCTAGTGATTTATTTTCCTGATCAAACTCTCTTTTTGGTTCGTTGGTGTAATATGGTGGGAGAACTGACTTTTTTTGGTTTTATCCAGAATATGCGCATAGCTAGAGTCGCCACCGACTTTTATTTTATCCAATATAAGGAAAGGCTGAAAAGAACTGGAAAGACCTTGACAGATTTTGATTTTGGGGGGTAAGTTATGAATAGGGAAGGTGTTAGCACCCTTTTCATCCGTAGTTATCTACGGGCTCTTAATCGCTAGCTCACTTTGAAAATTTGCTTTGAGTATGTGATTTGAAAATATTTTGAAAATCCAATGTAAGGCTAACATTGTAATGATTCTTGTATGAGTCCTCAAGAACGTGTACAAAGTGTTTTAGAAAATATTTTGAAAGTGTGATGTGTGAAAAAGTTTTTTAGAGAAGATTGTGAGCGAGCGATTAATAGTTCTTACCCACTCAAGGTCGTTCTTGTTATTTCCCTTCTCTATTAGAGATAGTATTATCCGTGCCATTAATTGGTAGATAATCCCATCTATTGGATGTAAAGGGACAAGCAAAGGGTCATTGTATCATCATTGAAGGCAACATATAGAGATACTTTAGAAATTTATCGGAGGGACTAGATCATTTTTTGTAGGCAACATCGAAGGGTCATAAAGGGACTATGATATTTATTCGCAGGGACTTTGCTAAAGTATCCCCACTTTCGAGGGATATGACCATGTCTCCAAAGGAAACAAAGAGAGGTTACCCTAGAGGTGTGAGTGTGAATAGTGTGCTCAGTTCAGTTATTTATCTTATATTAGGGTTTTTCTATGTTTGATTTTTAGTCTTACCATACAATCCTAATTACTAGCAATTATAAAGTATACAGTAAGTAAAGGTGCATAATATAAAATTCCTACGCTATTACATGGCTTTGGGGAAGTTATATAATAAGTGCGAGAATTTAAACCTATAACTATTACAACCTCGAAATAGATACAAAATAGGAAAAAATGCGGGAAGTAAACCTAAGTTATTACAATACGAATAATGTGACTTATTTATCTAAGAATTTTAAATAGGAAAGAAAAAAAAAGGTTTTGAAAAGAGGAGAAAATATTTACTGTTTTAGAAAATAATTTTAAATGATAAAAAATAATTAATAAAACATAAAATCTCTAATTGATTTTAATATTTTAAAAAAGGTGGTTTAATTACTTTAATTAATTAATTAATAAAAAGTAAAATTTAATTTTTAAAAAAAACCCAACCCTAATTTAATAGTATTAGAAAACGTATTAGGTTAATTGATTGTATTTAAAAAAAAATAATTATGGTTTAATTAAAATTAGGGTTAATAGTTGAAAAGAAAAGAAAATTGGGTTAGAGAATAAAAGAAGAAAAATAGTTGTATAGGGTGGGTGTTGAACCCACACCCTTCAGCATTCTCCACGCATAGCTTACCACCAGGCCAAGCGCCTGTTGGTGTTAGAAACACAGGTGCGTTCCATAATATATTAAACCTACAGAAATTGGAAAATAGCAAGAAAAATTTGCAAAAGGCATGGATTGAACACAGGCCCTTGTGTACCAATGCCTTATCACGCGCGTCCTTGTCACAAGGGTGGTTGTTTCATTCGTGAATATAATCAAATGAAACAAATATAATATCAACGAAATCAGAGATACAGGAGAAGCGTCGGTGGCCTAGATCTGGTCGTCTTCTCCGGTGAGACGTTTTACTCCACCTGCAAAATAACACGAGTTAGTGGTCAAATAGAACCCTACCCCCCTAATTTGAGGGTTACGAATTCAATGGTGGCCTTAGTTTTGGCTGAATCGTCATGTACAAAGACATATAAAGAAATTAATGCAAAACGACATGATTATGGCAATGGAGTATTTTGGCGTAATTGGACTCATGCGATGGTACAAACATGTCCTATTACATCTCAGGAACACATTAGTATGGTTAGTTTCAATCAAAACATGATAAAAATAAAAATGTGAATTTAAAAAAAAGATGCAAATCGGTGATGCTTATATGCATGTTTCAGACACTTTTGATCATCAAGAATGATCCAATCTTACCCTATAACACCTCATGAACGATTTACAATTGATGACTTGCCTTGGAAAGGGCTGAAAATATGTTTCAAGTTTTCCCTACTTTGAGAAATTTTGAGGTTTTTTGGGAGAGTATTCTTGCAAGGTTTTGTCATGTCCTATTGTCAGAACATGAAGGGTATATATATATATATATATATATATATATATATATATATATATATATATATATATATATATATATATATATATATATATATATATATATATATATATATATATATATATATATATATATATATATATATATATATATATATATATATATATATATATATATATATATATATATATATATATATATATATATATATATATATATAACAAAAGATTAGGTAAAAAAGAATGGGCTTGGACCTTGTATGAAACAACATTTGATTATTGTTTGAAAATAGAATTTGAATAAGATAAAACCTGGGGATTTGTTTTGAAAATAACTCCCACACGGTTCGTAGCATATCTTGGGCCTCCAAAATATTTGAATCAAAAGCCTTTTATGCTTTATTCCTCTATTTACTATTTATTTGATTTAATTATCATTTAAATGAATACAAATTCAAATGAAAGAAATAAAAATCATAAAAAAATTGAATGGCTCTGTGGGTCCCCTAACATGTCATGAGAACGTTTGAACTTCAAAAATTAGCCCAATTAGTCCAAAACCCAAATTTGTTCAATTAAGGTTTCATGCAATTTCACAAAATTACCTAGCTTGTGCAACTCATAACTTGCTCAATTTATATCATATGAAGGTGATATTTTGCTTTTTGGAAAGCTCAAGATGTGTCCTACAATTCTCATGTTGATCATTTTTCTATTTGAAGACTTTATCTTGATGTAGACTGCGTTTACAAAAAGTGTCTTTTTATTGACTTTTAAAATGACCTATAATATTTTGGCCCATATCTCTTAAATGAAGCATTTTTGAGCCTTAGGCTTAGAGAGACAAAGTTATAGACAATTGAATTTTCTTCAAAATGAGATTAGGTTGAGAATTTTCTTATGAGGCATGTGAAAGTTATGCTTGGTCAAAGTTCAGTTGACTTCTCCTAAAGAAAACCCTAATTTAGTAACTTTTGACTTTTGATGAATCTTGAGTTTTCTTTATGAGTTATGATCAACCCTTGATCAAATGAATAATGTGACCTCAAAATGTTTATACTGACCAAAAATATTTAAGTTTGACTATATGTTGACCACAATTGACCTTTTACCCAACATAGTTGATTTTCAATCATCTAAGCAATTATCTGAGCAAACTTGTGCTGCAAGGCTTGAAATTTGACATGAGGATTCTTTGAAGCATATGGTGAACCATGAAACTCACTTGAGGCATTTGAAGTCCAATTTTCTTTGAGAAAACCAAAACCATAACTGTAGGCAATTACTTATGAAGACAGTTCATTTGATCAATTCTTGAGTAGTCTTGAGTACTTGAGAACCTTGAATCAATTTGTCTTGAAAAATGGGAAGGCAAAATTTTAGGGTACAACAGCTGCCCTTGTTCAATATTCTTAAAGTCGAGGAATTAGATTGACATGCTCGCCATTCATGATCTAAAGGTGGAAGAGGATTGAACACTTAATTTCCCAGAAATTTGCACTAACATATGCACAAAGTAACACTGTTGGTTAATTACATTGCTTGAACGGGCTTGAAGATGTCGTTTGGAGAGGTGATAGAGTTCTGTTGGAAATGGGCTTAAAGATTCCATCTGAAGTAACTATTGATAGGAGTATCAAAATGAGTCTACACATGACTGTATCTGAAGAATGCTTTTCAGGATTTCGTCTCTGAAGGGGAAATACTTTTCAGAACAACATGCTGAAAGAGATGCTTTTCAGAATAAACTTCTGAAGGAAATTATTTTCAGAACGAAGTGCTGAAGGAGAAATGCTTTTCAGAACTCCTCTGAAGGAAATCCTCGCCAAAACTCGGTCTCTGGTGGAAATGTTTTTTAGGATTTCGTCTCTGAAGGGGAAATGCTTTTCAGAACGACACGCTAAAGGGGATGCTTTTTCGAATAAACTTATAAAGGGAAATATTTTCATAATGAAATCTTGAAGGGGAAATGCTTTTCAAAACTTATATGAAGGAAATGCTCTCCAGAACTCGGTCTCTGGTGGAAATGCTTTTCAGAGTTCCGTCTCTGAAAGGGACATTCTTTTCATAACGAAGCGTTGAAGGAGATGCTTTTCAAAATAAACTTTTGAAGGGAATGCTTTTCAGAATGAAGTGATGAAGGGGATATGCTTTTCATAACTTCTATGAAGGAAATTCTCTCCAGAACTCGGTCTCTGGTGGAAATGTTTTTCATAATTCGGTATCTAAAGGGGACATGCTTTTCAGAACAAAGCGCTGAAGGAGATGCTTTTCAGAATAAACTTCTGAAGGGAATGCTTTTCAGAATGAAGTGCTGAAGGGGAAATGATTTTCAGAACTCCTCTGAAGGAAATGCTCGGTAGAACTCGGTCTCTAGTGGAAATGCTTTTCAGAATTCTGTCTCTGAAGGGGACATGCTTTTCATAATGAAGTCTTTGAAGGGAATCACTTGATCATGTAGATAGACGCCCGTATTGTTTCGGGAATTAGTCCATAGTTTGTCTGTAAATTAGTGGTAGTATCTGTCTATTTGTGAACTTAACCTGAAAAGGCAAAGTTAGTTTTGTGCAATGTCATGATGTATTTAATTCATTTGTAATGATGCCCTCAAAATAAATGATAATATTATATGCATATGGTATGATTTTATGAATGATGTATAGGAGCGACATGTTATTGACGCGTACGGTAGCTTTGTATAACATCTCTGGCTAGGGAAAATAAATCCCTGATAGTTGCTAGGGATGAAGACATTAGATTTTTAGTTTGTTTAGAAGTCTCTACTGGGGATTTCTACTTTCCATTTGAGGACACTCCGCTGGGGATCTTCGACTTCTGACTGGGGATAGAAGCATTCAAGGAGAGTTAGTCATTCATATTTCTTTGTAAGATTTGTATTCTGATTGGAGATGAAATTCTTCTGATTCACTGTTTATTTAGGTCTCGGATATGAGTATTGATTCTTCTAGGGAGGACAACATTGAATGCCATCTGGTCGGAGAAGAGAATCTTGTCGAGGAATTTTTGTAATGTTGGAGAAATAAACTCCTGTTGGGGAAATAAACTCTATAGACTATGGCTACTTCACTGTGGAAATTATATTTGATGGAGATTAACTTGTGGTGAAAGATTTGAGGGAATTGCTCTGTGGGAATTTATGGTCAGCTTCGAACATTTATCCTAACTCCTAGAGTCTTTTGTAAATGTTAATCCTGTTTTCATGCATATATTTGTAAATGGTAATCATATTTAAATTCATGTGATCATTCAATATAATCATTGGACATTTTGCAAACAAAATAGAGAAATTAAAAATAGCTTTTGAGTTTGAAACTGATTGTATTAATTTGGAAAATTTGCCTATAAACAGAAAATTTTATACAAAGAGACAGAAAACCTAGTAAGAGGAAATTGTCGTAAATGAAAAGGTGTACAAAGAGAAACAAAGAACAACAGCTATGTGGAAATGATCCCATCGAGTTTCAACTCTGATATTTCCCCTATGTCTTCAAGCATATCATCCCTCGTTGTTGAAAGAAGTTTACTGAATTGATCTGTACCATTTGAACTTGACATCAGTAATCATGCTAGATGTAAGTAGATGGGTGATCCAACAGGACATAGTTGTACGGTTTAATCCCTTACTTTTTCCTAGACCTCCCTTTCGGGTTATCAATCCACCAGGATATCCCTTTTTGCCCAGGCCGTCTTTTCAGGTTTTCGACTTACGGAATGTACATATATATATATATATATATATATATATATATATATATATATATATATATATATATATATATATATATATATATATATATATATATATATATATCCCTAATTTTTACCCGAACCCTTTTGGTTGGTCGGGATACCTTTATTTTTTCCTAGGCCAATCGACCTAGCGGGTCTCTTTTATGCGTAGTATTTTTTAACTTTATCTGCATTCACAGGATGTGGAAGATATTCACCGTTCATTGTGGTAAGTATCATAGTACCGCCAGAAAATATCTTCTTGATCAGAAATTTCCCTTCGTATGTGGGTCTATTTTCCCCTGGGATCACCTTATGGTAAGATAACGCGCTTTATAACCATATCACCATTCTGGTACACCTGATGTATGAATTTCTTATTAAGGGCCTTGATCATGTGCTTCAGATACATCTGACCATGACGGAGATACATAAGCCTTTTCTCATCAATCAAATTTATCTTGTCAAGTCTGGTTTGAATCCACTCGTCTTCATCCAAACCCGTGTCTTTCATAATCCTTAGAGAAGGAATATGGACTTCGACAGGTAGGACATCCTCCATACCGTAGACTAGAAAGAACGGGGTTGCCTTGGTTGATGTGCATGTTGAATTGCGATAACCATGAAGAGAAAATGGTATTCCAATCTTTCTATGTCACTGTCATCTTCTGCAAAATTTTCTTGATGTTCTTGTTAGCGGCTTCCACTGCGCCATTCATCTTTGGTCGATACGGAGAATAATTATGGTGTTTAATCTTGAACTGCATGAAGAGTTTCGTGATTATGGTGTTGTTGAGATCGGTACCATTATCTGTGATGATCCTATCGGGTATGCCATACCGACAAAGGAGATTATGCTTAATGAACCGAGCCATAACATTCTTGGTAATGTAGGCAAACAAGTCTGCTTCAACCCACTTCGTGAATTAATCAATAGCGACTAAGATGAAACAATGCCCATTAGAAGTGGTAGGGTTGATCTCTCCAATCATATCAATTGCACAACATTAACATGAATGTTGTGAACTACGTTACTATTGATGCGGAATGGCGGTCTCTCAGAATTGGTATGAGCATGATGACCAACACTCTGAGCTTGTGAGGTGAAACCCAAACCAAATTTGTTAGATTTATAAGGAATATCGGGGAGTTGGCCCCAAACAGTGCAACCTCCCTTTTCAACCACAACACTAGTGTGTTTCAGAGAAGCCATTTTTGATGGGGTTTTAGGAACAATAAGAGAAGCTTCATCCACCGTGGTTGTCTGAGAAACAACTTTAAATGTCTGGAAAGGAGTCTCGACGAATTCACCATCCACCTTGACACACTTGAAAGAATTCAAATGGATCACCATATATTCTTCTTCGCCGCAAACTTTAACAATCTTTACCTTCATAGGATACTTCAATTTCTGGTGTAGGGTAGAAGTAACATCACTTGCCCCATGAATCCAAGGGCATCCTAACAAACAAGAATAGGCTGAACGAATATCCATCACATACAAAGTATATTCGAATACCTGGGAACCCACTTTGGTTGGAAGATCAACTTCTCCATGCATAGTTCTCTTCGAACAATCAAAAGCTCTTACCACGATGTCACTGGGTTTTAGAATAATCCCTTCACAGTCAAGTTTGTGTAAAGAATCTTTTGGAAATACATTCAATAAGGAACCCGTGTCTACCAACACATGAGATAAGGTAGTTCCCCTGCACTCAATAGAGACATGCAGATCCTTATTATGATTCCTCCCTATGGGAGTTAGGTCTGCATCAGAAAAGCCTAGCCCATTATCAATCGTCAGGCTAACAATATTATTTTTGAACCGATCAACGGAGATTTCTTGCGGTATATAAGCAGATTTCAGAAATTTCACTAAAGCCTGAGCATGGGCTTCAGAGCATAACAATAGGGATATCATAGATATTTTGAAGGGTGTCTGCCCCAACTGTTCAACAATTTTATAATCACTCTTTCGGGTAATCTTTAATACTTCCTCTATCTCTTGCTTGGAGGAGTCTTCAACAATAATTTATTTTTGTACCTCTGTCTGGGAAGGCTCAGTCATATGTTCTTTATCTCGGATTTCAGTAGTTAATTCAGTAGCAGTGATACGAACTGGTGTAGTAGCAGTCTTCGGAGATATCTATGGAGAGAAAACCCTTCCACTTCTGGTAACCTTACTAGTCCCAACAATATTGACAACATCAGAATTAATAATTTCAACATTTTCCTCTTCAACAGTCAATGGTTCCTGCTTGACTCCATGGTAGTAGACATCAGCTACATAATTCCAAGGGATAACCTTATTAGAGGAATACGAAATTGGCCCAGGCACAATAATAATCAGGGGAGCAACTTTAGGTTCGACAATAATCTTCACAGGACCCTTAGAAGTTATCCTTATAGGGGTACAGGAAATTGTTGACACGTCTTCAAGATTGAGGTCTTGGGATGTAATCTCTACAGAAGAAGTCTTTTCAAAAGGAACTTTCTCAAATAGAATCTCACGGTCATCTATCATACACTGAATACCTTCTTTGAGAAATGCACAACCATTAGATTAGGATGCACATCAGTAGCAGTCTTCAGTGCAACCCGAAAATAAACCGACTTGCAAAATCTTATCTTTAAAATCATTAGAGGAGTAGTCAAATCATTCACAGTAGAAACATAAGAAACATCTTCTATACCATTAACTCCCTTGTCATGATTGGGCATAGGGGCAATAATCACATTAGGGTTCTCAGGAGGATAAAATTCATTTTCCTTAGCATCAATCATGTCTTGAATCTTATTCTTCAGAGACCAACAGTTGCTAGTGTCATGCTCGGGGCTATCGATGTGGTACGCGCACCTTGCATTGGGATTGTAAGGGGGAGAAGAAGTGTAGGGATTTTGCGGAGGCTCTCTCAATGTAACCAGCCTAGCCTTCAACATGTGATGCAATACTTGAGCCAATGGCATGTTGATCTTTGTAAACTCTCTCCTAGGTGCCTCCTTCCTACACTAATTATTTTGTTGTTGTTGCACCGACGTAGGATTGGAGATCAATACTGCCCCCACAGATTGGTTGCGGTCACTCTTATTATGAACCTTTTCGACGTACACATCATTTGGATCTCTCTTCCCATTATAAGCCTTCTTCACAGTATTTAAAGATGTATCCACTTGAATCTCACCGCTTCTAATTCCATTCTCAACATGTTCCCCTGTCAGTATTAATTAAGTGAAACCAGCGGAAAAACTCCCAAGCATATGATTGTACAAAGGACCTGTTAGTGTGCTCATGAACATGTCAACCAACTCTCTATCAGCTAAAGGACGTTGGGCTCTTCTCGCAATATCTCTCCATTTCTAGGAATACTCTTTAAAGCCTTCATCGGAACCCATTGTCATACTTTATAGTTGCATACGGGTTGGCGCAAGATCAACATTATATTGGTATTATTTGTAGAAGACCGCAGCCAAATCTTTCCAGGTGTGAACATTGGTCCCTTCTAGTTGATAGAACTATTCCAATTGTGTTCTAGACAGGCTTTCCTGAAATAAGTGAACCCATAGATTCTTGTCAGTGGTATGTGGTTGGATTTTCCAAACATAAGACCTCAAATGTAGCTTTAGACAAGAAATGCCATCATACATGGAAAAGGTAAGAGTCTTGAACTTAGGACGAATGGCAACTCCTGAAACCAGACCTGAATCATCAAAATTCAATCCAAGCAGCTTTTGAATCTCCATAACTCTCAGACGCTCTTCCAACAATTTGTATTTCTCATCAGCAGGGGGATACTACTCATCCAAATAATCATCTTCCTCTTCATCAGGACATTTGTTAGAACCAAGATTTCTTCTTTCAGTCTTCACACTCTTACTGTCTTAATCCTACTTATCATCTTTATCATATAGGATGTTAAGACTCGAGCTTGCTTTACTAGACCTCTGAATCTTCTGCCCGTGTTAAGAACACCAATCGGTTTCTTTGTCTTCTTCATTTTCTCACTGGTGAGAAGTACTCTCAATTCTTCCTGTCCCTTTTCTAAGTTTAGGAACATCTGTTGAAATTGGGCATTCTGATCTTGGAGATCTTTGACTGTTTGTTCAAGATCCATTTTTCTGCTGAAATAAATAGCAAGAAGATGAGAAAACCTGTCTTGGGAGAACTTGTTATGTAATGAGATGCATGATATGTGGATGAAAATGTAATGTTTTTAAGGATCTTATAGGATAAAAAAATTGGAAAGAGAAATCTGGTTGCATCTTTGTCTTGGAGAACTTTGGGCTTTCATCTTTGAATGTCCTTTCATCAGAATGAAGCTCACCATATCAAGTGGGTCCTAGCCTTTGACTCAAGAGGACGTATTTTGATCTTTGATGGCATCTGGTTAGAGGAAAGTAAATCCTCTTGCCCCTTGCTAGTAATTTGGATCTTGATAATCCTGCACCAAATATCCCTAAGATCCTTGAAATGGTTAGTAAGAATGCCATGATGTTTTGATGTCATGGTGTTATGTTCATGTTTAAAAAAGTAGAAAACACAAACAAATCACACAAGAGACTTAGGCTTAAAGGCTTGCATGAAGTCCATAGGTAAGTACCCTTCTATATTGAAGTTAAGTTGGCTCAACCTGTCCTAAAAATAATAACTGGGTTCTAGGGATCTCATATCACAGATCTTTCTCGAAGGTTTTATTTAGTAAAGCAACTGACTTGCCACCAAAACATCTCACGAGTCGAATCTCAATGAGTGTAGCATCGAGTATCAACCAACCTTGGATTGCATCAAAGTCGGCCATCTAACTACCTTCTAATGGCCAAGATGGGTCAATTAAGGTTCTAAAAGTTAGTTAGTGCTAACCACACCACGCGGAAGCCTAATGTTATCCTCGACTGACTCAAGGAACATTAGTATAATCCAAAGTGTCGCACTAATTGTAGCCATCACTTCATCCATATCGGTCTACATCGTATAATTTTCATGATCTATTATTACTAACCTAAGGCATCCCTAGATCCGGGTGTAGGATTTTACAAGTAAATAAACCCAAGCAACCCTTAAAAGTAAAAAAGAAAGGAAAACAGTAAAAACAAGTAAAAGAGATCTAAACTCTAAGGTAACCCCTCTTTTTTAAGTATTTCCCCAACAAAGTCTCCAGTTCTGTAATACGGTGGGAGAACTGATTTTTTTTGGTTTTATCCAAAATATGCGGATAGCTAGAGTCACCACCGACTTTTCTTTTATCCAATATAAGGAAAGGCTGGAAAGAACAGGAAAAACCTTGATAGATTTTGAGTTCGGGGGGTAAGTTATGAAAAGGGGAGGTGTTAGCACGCTTTTCATCTGTAGTTATCTACGGGCTCTTAATCACTAGCTCACTTTCAAAATTTTCTTTATGTATGTGATTTGAAAATATTTCGAAAAGCTAATGTAAGGATAACTTTGTAATGATTCTTGTATCAGTCCTCAAGAATGCGTACAAAGTGTCTTAGAAAATATTTTGAAAGTGTGATGTGTTAAAATGTTTTTTAGAGAATATTGTGAGCGAGCAATTAACATTTCTTACCCACTCAAGGTCATTCTTGTTATTTTCCTTCTCCATTAGAGATAGTATTATCCATACCATTAATTTGTAGTAATCCCATCTATTGGATGTAAAGGGACGGGTGAAGCGTAATCGTATGGTCATTGAAGGCAACATATAGAGATACTTTAGTAAAATATTGGAGGGACTAGATCATTTTTCGTAGGTGTGATACGATGGGAGAGCTGACTTAAAGGTTTTGCGTTTGATTGCAAATGTTGCGGTTAGCAAGAGTCTCCACCGACATTTCTTTTATCCAAAAGGAAAGGTGAAAAAGCACAGGAAAGACCTTTGAGATTGTTTCTTGAGTTCGAGGGGTAGATTATGAAAATCGACGGTATTAGCACCCTTTTCATTCATGGTTTTCCATGGGCTCTTAGTTACTTGCTAGATCACTTGCTTTTGTTTGAAAATGTGCTTTGTGTGGTTTTTGAAAGTATTTTGTAAAGAGGTCGTTGTTTAGGCAATCTTTATAATGATTCTTGTTTGTAAGAATGTATACAAAGATGTTTGTTCTTTTGAAAATGTTTTCAATTTTGTAAGATGTTTGAAAGTGTATGTGATTTTTTGGAAAATAGCAAGGATGTTTGTTTTGAAATGGAGCAAGTAATTAGGAGCAATCTACCTACTCAAATGTCTTTCTTGTTCATTTTCTTTTTCTTTGACATTGTTGTCTTACCATTGATTTGGTAAGCAACCCTATCTTTGGATGTAAACGGGACGGGTGTGGGTCATCGTATAACCATGATTAACAATATTGCAAGGTATCTTAGCATTCTTTTTTAGGGAATAAGGTCATTTGTAAGGCAACTTAGATAGTGTCATCGAGAGACTATGATCTTGTATTTGCTTGTTTTTGCTAAGATACCTTACATGCGTAATATGGCCATTTTGTATAAGGCAACCAAGTGGGATAACCCTAGGGGTGCTTGTGTGCAAGTGTATTATTTTCATGCTTGATTTTGTCTTGAATTAGGGTTTTCTATTTGATTGATTTTGTTCTTTCCATACAAACCCTAATTACTAGCATGTGATATAATACATTTAAATTGCGGAAAATAATAATACTAAGCTATTACATTATTAGGGGAGGGGTGTACAAATTACAAATAGGGTTTGCAAGAATGTAAGTCTAATTAATCTATTACAACCATATTGAATTTATACAATAATTGAAATAAATAAATGTACAAAAAATAAATATGCAAGAATATAAATGCAAATAAAATGGATCTTTTTGTTTGGATTTTTTATGAGAAAGAACGAATTTGTTTTAACCTAATTGATTTAAAGAAAATAATTAATTAACTTTAAATTTATTAAGAAAAGATTTTTTGGATAAAACCCTAATTCTATTTAGTTGATTAAAAGAAAATAAGTTTAGAAAAAAGTATTTTTTTGGTATTTTTGTCTTGAAAATATTTATGGCATCATGAAATATTTTTAGTCTTTTTTATATAAAAAATAATATATTTTAATAGGTGTAAAAGAAAAAATAAATATTAACCTAATTTTAATTAAATTTACAAGGTGATTTGTAAAAAATAAATAAAGTATAGTTAATAAAAATATTTTTTTGGTTAGAAAAATAAAATAAACTAAATTAAAATGAAGATAAATTTTTTTATATTTTTTATGATTTTTAATATTAGTGAAAAATAATTAAGAAAAAAAAACAAATAAAATTAAGAAAATAAAACAAATTGGGCCAGGGGTGCATAAGCAGGCAGGGAGGTTAGTTAGTAAAAAAAAAACAAAAAGCCCAAAGTCCCAGACGCCCTGCGAAAAAAGGTCAGAAAATGTAAAAATATGTAAAAACACAAAATGGGTACCATTGGGGCTCGAACCCAGGTCCCAAAGGTTAACAGGCGCGCGTTTTACCACTGGGGTGGTTATACACCCATTTATATAAAAAACAATAAATATGCAAGGCAAATAAAGTCCTTATGACTTCATCTTCAACCTCCAGTCGGTGTACCTGTAACTTCTTTATTTCTCAAGAAAAATGGAAGATGACAAAATGAAAGTTGTTGCATTCTTCCTCACGAATCTAACCATGTAAATAACTAAAGCTAAAAGTCAAAGATAAATGAGAATTTCTCTTGCCCTAATTTGAACTCTAAAAATTTCAGAAACTTCAACTCTAAAATTCTCTAAGCTCAGGACATGTAAATGCAAACTATGGATATGTACAACTTCGTGGTAATGAGGTCTACATTTTATCTTCACAAATGCAAGCCTAACAATGCCTAAGTAATGAGATAGAAGTACAAGAAAAATACCTCAAAACTGGAAATCGTGAAATGCAAATGAGCTTGATTCAAAGTGTTGCAAGGATCAGGTTAGCTTCCTTGAGGTCCCAAGAAGATAATGCAATGATTAGTTTGAGCTGAAAGTGGCTGAGGAGCCCTGGAGAAGTCAAGTTGCAGACCCCTATTTTTGAAAATGGAACTTGATGATGGTGGTATTACAGTTGAGAAAATGGACTTTGGATGGTTTGTATTTGATGTTTAGAAGTTTTTAGAAGTGAAAGGCCAAACAACGCACGAGGGGATTTGGAGTTTGGTATGTAAAGTCAGAACTTGCACAACAATGGTGTTTTGAGACAATTTCTGTCTAGAGGGAGTTTGAGTGAGTTTAAGGGTCTTCAAGCTCGTGTCTTAGCTCACAAATAGTGACTCTATTTATAAGCAACAAGTTTGGGATGCTCTTGTTGATCATAATTCAAATTTGCATCCTTAAGCTAAACATGTGATTTTTTGACAAAACAAGTTTCAAAGTCTTGTGTACTTGCTAAGATAGAGTGGTTATGCTTTAAACAAGATTGCTGCTGACTTGTGGATGGAGTGTGATCAGAGGGAACAAGTTAGAGGCTCAATGTGAACTTTATGCAAAAAGCTTGCTTTACAAGAATGGTATTGTTAACTTTCTTCTGAAAATGGAAATGTGAATTGGATAAAGCTAAACCACTTGGATTATAGCTCAAAAGTTTGTGTAATCCATTAATTATGGAGTGACAAACAAGTTTTAGGCCTGCAAAGCAAAGATTATGCAGCCTAACATTGAAATTGCATTTGTGTTCATCATGAAAATGACCTATAATTCAAGTGACAAAACACCAATTTCATCTTTTCGATTCTCCATACTCAAGAATGATCTCAAGGAGTTCTTTGACATTTTGGAAATCATGAAATGTGCTCTACAACTCATCTTTGAATTTCTTTTTAAGATTACCCTTGGAACTATGTGAAAAATTTCCATGAAGTTAAGTCAAAAATCTGCATAACTAGGGAAAATTTTCAATAAGTCTTTTTTAGTTCATGAGCATGTATTCATAAAATTATAACTTGAGATCCAGGAACTTTTAGGAGAAGTTGTGCGAAGAAAAGTTGTAGATTTCATGGAGATATACAACTTTCATGTTGGAAGTTTCCTTTGAATCATTTTGCATCCATATGAAAAAATTGCTCAAAGTTATGAAAAAATAAGAAATTTTTGACACTTAGAAAAATTTCTAAGTTTAGAAATTTTGACTTTTCAAAATGAAATCTTGACTTTTTGATTTCTTGATGAAAAAGTTTCCTATTTTGACATGTTTTGATGAATTATGATCTTTGGTGCTTAAATTTGACCAAAAAGTCAAAGTTTGACTTTTCAGTATACAATTGACTTTTGATCAGTTGACTGCAAAATTCATTTGTCAATCCAATGGATTTGCAATGTTTTGAATCATGTCATTAGGTCAAAATGATGCAATTGGACTCTTGAGATCATGCCTTAAACCAATTGACCATTTGTTAGGTCAAAAATCAGAAATTTCCCTTTCCCAGTCAAAACCCTAATTTTGACCAAATGATACATATGAGTTTAAAATGTTGATGTGGATCAAAAGTGATGAATTTTGACTGTAAATTGGCCATGATTGACTTTTTCCCCAATACAATTGATTTTTAGGTCAACTACTCAATTGATTGAGCAAAAATGTGATCCAAGGCTTGAAACTTGACATGAGTAATCTTGGGGGTCCATAATGGTCCATGAAAGTCATATGAAGCCTTTATAGTTCAAAAATCCTTGTGCAAACTCAAACCCTAATTTTGGTCATCAGTGCCTTTAGGAGGTGCCTTGAGCTGATCAAACCCTAGTGCAGTCTTGAGCCCAAGGAGATCTTGTGAGCAAATTCTTGATAAGTGAGAGGGAAAATTTTGGGGTACAACAGCTGCCCCTGTTCAATCTTCTTAAGCCTGAGGAGTTAAATTGGCAAGTTTTGTCGTTCGTGACTCGAAGGTGGAAGATGATTGGACACTAGAGTACCCAGAAATTTGCACTCGGTGCTGTGATGGTTGAGGGAATGGGCTTAAAGATTCCATTTGGAGAGGTGATAGAAAGTTGTAGGAGATGGGCTTAAAGATGCCATCCAAAAGCGATTGTTTGATTTTGTAATTTGCATGTTAAAAAAATGAGTATATGAATGGCGTCCGTATCTGGAGCATATCTGAACTGTATCTGGGAGCTGATTTTGAATGATTATCAGAATGTAATCCATGTCTGGAGCGTATCTGAACTGTATGTGAAAGCTAGTTTTGAATGAGTGTCAGAATGGAATCTGTGTCTGGAGCGCATCTGAATTGTATCTAAGAGTTGAGATTTTGAATGAGTATTAGAATGGCATCCGTGTTTGGAGCGTATCTGAACTGTATCTGAGAAGTTGAACTTGAATGAGTATCAGAATGGCATCCGTGTCTGGAGCGTATCTGAATTGTATCTGAAAGTTGAATATGAATGAGTATTAGGATGGCATCCGTGTCTGGAGCATATCTGAACAGTATCTGAAAGTTGAATCTGAATGAGTATCAGGATGGTATCCGTGTCTGGAGCGTACCTGAACTGTATCTGAGAGTTGAATTTAAATGAGTATCAGAAAGGCATCCGTGTCTGGAGCGTATCTGAACTATATCTGAGAAGTTGAATCTGAATGAGTATCAGAATGGCACCCGTGTCTGGAGCGTATCTAAACTGTATCTGAAAGTTGTATCTGAATGAGTATCAGAAAAGAATCCGTGTCTGGAGCATATCTGAACTGTATTTGAGAAGTTAAATCTGAATGGGTACCAGAATGGCATCCGTGTCTGGAGCGTATCTGAATTGTATCTGAAAGTTGAATCTGAATGAGTATCAGGATGGCATCCATGTCTGGAGCGTATCTGAACTGTATCTGAAAGTTGAATCTGAATGAGTATCAGGATGGTATCTGTGTCTGGAGTGTATCTGAACTGTATCTGAGAGTTGAATTTGTATGAGTATTAGAAAGGAATTTGTGTCTGGAGCATATCTGAACTGTATCTGAGAAGTTGAATCTGAATGAGTATCAGAATGGCATCCGTGTCTGGAGTGTATTTGAACTGTATCTGAAAGTTGAATCTGAATGAGTATCATAAAGGCATCTGTGTCTGGAGCGTATATGAACTGTATCTGAGAAGTTGAATCTAAATGAGTATCAGAATGGCATCCGTGTCTGGAGCGTATCTTCACTGTATCTGAGAATCTGAACATTGTTAATGATAGTTATTAATCTTATCCTGAAAAGGGTAAAATGTTATCTAAAATGCAGGGTCATGTTGTATGAAATGAATGATATAATGCATTCGTTTCATCGATGTTTATGATATATGGATGTAATGTATGCATGCATGAGCTAGTTTGTTGTATTGTTGTTGGATTGGGGAAAATAAATCCCTGACTGCTGCTGAGGATATGGAGTATAAGTCTTCATGTTGTGAAGTCTAAGTGTTGATGAATTTCCGCTTAGAGAAATAAACTTTGTTATAAAGGAAATGCCATGTACTGTTTGTAAAATCCTGTTGTGAAATCCTGAGAAAATGAACGACTTCTACTGGGGATTGATAATTGGAAGCTCGTTCCACTGGGAATTAAACTGCAAACTGCGGGGGATTTATGGAAATAGCTTAGAGAGATTTGCCTACCTTTTAAAGCCATTAGTAATTGTCTTTTATTTTGTTTATTTGTAAACAGTAATTATGTTCAAATGCATATGTTCAACAATGAATCATTGGACGTTTTTGTAAACAAAACACAAGAGTAAAGAAAAATAGATATTTTTGCACTTTCAAAGGAATATCTTTGTATTGACTTTGAGTAAGTATTTGTAAAATGAGACAAGCATTCTAGTAAGAGAATGTTGTCGTAAAAAATGAAAATTTTGATACAAAGAAAGGATAGCTATATGCAATAATCCCATGGGGGTCCCATTCTTCTATAGCCTTTATATCTCCGAGCATCTTGTCTATTTGTTGCCTCGTCCGAAGATGATTGAATTGATCAGAACCTCTGAGTTTGTTAGTTGAAGCCAAAGGTTGTCCGTAAGGTTATCCAACGGAACATAGTCATACACTTTAATTCCTTAACTTTTGCCTGGACCACGCTTTTGGGTTTTCAGTCCACCGGGAAACCCTTTTTTGCCCAAGCCGCCCTTTCAGGTTTTCAACTTGCCGGGTGTGCAAACTTTTCTTTGTATTATCCCTAATTTTTGCCCGAACCTTTTTGGTCCGCCGGGATGCACTTGTTTTGCCTAAGTGTGTCAACCTAGCGGGTCACTTATGCGTAGTATCTTTTGACTATGTCCGCGTTCGCAGGGTGTGGCAGGTCGTCGCCATCCATGGTGGTCAAGATCATTGCCCCACCAGAGAATATGTTTTTGATTACAAATGGTCCTTCGTATGTAGGAGTCCATTTTCCCCTGGGATCACTTTGAGGAAATATGATATGTTTGATCACTAGATCCCCAACATGATATACTTGCCGTCTGACCTTCTTGTTGAAAGCCTTGATCATCCGTTTTTGATACATTTTACCATGGCAGACAACAATAAGTATTTTCTCATCAATTAAGTTCAATTGATCAAGTCGAGTCTGGATCCAATCATCTACGTTCAACCCTGCATCCTTCATAATCCTCAGAGAGGGGATCTGGACCTCGATAGGAAAGACAACCTCCATGCCGTAAACCAGAGAGTAGGGTGTTGCCCCGGTTTATGTGCGAGCTGTGGTATGATACCCGTGGAGAGCAAATGGTAGCATCTCATACCAGTATTTGTATGTGACTGTCATTTTCTATATGATCTTTTTAATGTTCTTATTTGCAGCTTCGACAACACCATTCATCTTTGGCCGGTAAGCGGAAGAATTGTGATGCTGGATCTTGAATTGCTCGCACAAGGTGGTGATCATAGTGTTGTTGAGATTTGTACCATTTTCAGTGATGATCCTTTCCGGGATACTGTATCGCCAAATGAGATTTTGCTTGATGAAATGGGCAACAACATTCTTGGTAACAGAAGCGAAGGAAGCTTCCTCCACCCACTTTGTAAAATAATCAATGGCCACTAAGATTAAGCGGTGTCCATTAGAGGCCGTTGGCTTGATTTCCCTAATCATATCTATTCCCCATATAGCAAAGAGCCAAGGAGATGTCAAGACATTCAGAGGAACTGGAGGTACGTGCACCTTGTCAGCATAAATCTGACACTTATTGCAAGTTCGAGAGTGTTGATAACAATCTGCTTCCATGGTAGACCAGTAATAGCCTGCCCGTAGGATTTTCTTTGCCTTCGTATGCCCTTTGGAATGGGTGCCAAGAGTGCCTTCATGCAATCCAGTCATGATCCTTTCAGCTTCAACCTTATCTACACACCAAAGTAACACAGATTCATGATTGCGTTTGTACATAATGCCATTACTAAGGAAGAATTTAGCAGAGAATCTCCTTAATAACTTCTTATCATTGATTAAAGCTCCTTCTAGATATTCTTGAGCCTCGAGATACTTCTTGACTTCGTGAAACCAAGGCTGGTCCACTACTTCTTCAGTATTAATCTCCTGACAGTGAGTTGGTTCATCCATTCATTCCATGGTGATTTGGGGAGCCTCGTTATCCCAATTAAGTTTAAACATATATGACATTGTGGCTAGAGCGTCTGCTATATGATTTTCTTCTCGCGGGAAATGCTCGAAAGTAATATTCTCAAAATGTGGTAGCAACGTCAAAACATGTTCTTTATAAGGGATAAGGTTAGGGTGTTTGGTTTCCCATTCCCCTTTGATCTGACAGATAACCAAAGTTGAATCTTTGAATACACTCAAATATTTGATCCCTAGGTCTATGGCATCTTTGAGACCAAAGATGCATGCTTCGTATTCTGCCATGTTTTTTGTACAATTGAAGCAGAGTCTTACGGTAAAGGGAGTATGACACCCTTCCGGAGATATGAGTACAACACTGATACCATTTCCAAGTGCATTGGATGCCCCATCAAATAAAAGGGTCCATCGGGATCCTTGTTTAGGTCCTTCATATGGCCTGAATTCTTCATAGTTATTTACCGTCATGATGTCTTCATCTAGGAATTCAAACTTCATGGGCTGGTAGTCTTCCACAGCTTGGTGAGCAAGGTAATCAGCTAGTACACTGCCCTTTATAGCCTTCTGGGTAGTATACTGTATGTCATATTCCGTCAGGATCATCTTCCATCTCGCTATTCTCCCAGAAAGAGAAGGCTTCTCGAAGATGTATTTTATCGGATCCATTTTAGATATCAACAAATTAGTATGAGTAAGCATATACTTTCTTAGCCGACGAGAAGCCCATGCCAGAGCGTGACAAGTTTTCTTGAGCAGTGAATATCTGGTTTCACAGTCGGTAAACTTTTTGCTCAGGTAATAAATAGCATGCTCTTTTCGGCCAGACTCGTCATGCTGCCCCAATACACACCCCAATGAGTTTT
Source organism: Vicia faba (assembly GCA_948472305.1). Lineage (NCBI taxonomy): Eukaryota > Viridiplantae > Streptophyta > Magnoliopsida > Fabales > Fabaceae > Vicia > Vicia faba. Next base: position 727,500,352 of record OX451741.1, on the reverse strand, counting down.
CTAAAACAGTCAGATACATGGTCAATGGTCTTCCCTAGACCGGTGGCATCAACACAAGAGGCTCTTGTAAGTATTCTTTGATTTTGTCAAAAGCAACTTGGCACTCGTCATTCCATTTGACTACTTGATCTTTCTTCAACAATTTGAAGATTGGTTCACAAGTAGCTGTCAGGTGAGAGATGAATCTGGAAATATAGTTTAAACGTCCCAAGAATCCTCTGACTTCCTTCTCAATATGAGGAGCAGGAATCTCTTGTATTGCTTTAACTTTGGCAGGATCGACCTCGATACCTTTGTTGCTGACGACAAAGCCTAGGAGTTTACCGCACCGTACCCTAAATGTGCATTTGTTTGGATTCAACCTCAGCTTGTACTTCTTCAGTCTCTCAAACTGTTTTAATAAGTGATCAAGATGCTCTTCTTCTGTTTGAGATCTGGCTATCATGTTGTCCACATAGACTTCTATTTCGTGATGTATCATGTCATGAAATAAAGATACCATGGCACGTTGATAGGTTGCCCCAGCATTCTTTAGTCCGAATGGCATAACCTTATAGCAGAAAGTGCCCCACTGCGTGACAAACATTGTTTTATCCATGTCCTCAGGCGCCATTTTGATTTGGTTGTAACCTGAGAATCCGTCCATGAAGGAAAACACTTTATGTTGTGCTGTATTGTCAACTAGAATATCAATGTGGGGGAGTGGAAAATCAACTTTAGGGCTTGCCCTATTCAAATCTCTATAGTCCACACACATTCACACTTTGTCGTTTTTTTGGGCACGGGAACAACATTGGCATCCCATTGGGGATAATAGGTGACAACCAAGAATCCAACGTTGAATTGCTTCATGACTTCTGCTTTAATCTTTTCTGAAGTATCAGGCCTCATGCGGTGAACCTTTTGTTTTACTGGCAGACAATCCTCTCTTGTAGGCAGACGATGTACCACAATGTCTGCATCAAGTCCTGGCATGTCTTTATATGACCAGGAAAAGACTTCAACATAATCGTGTAAAAACTGAATCAGGCGTTCCTTGATACTGGGTTCCAAATTGGCACCCACCTTGACCTCTTTTTTGTCTTCTTCGGTACCTAGGTTGATTGTATCCATGGGTTCCTCGTGAGGCTGAATGGTTCTCTCCTCTTGTTGTAGTAGTCTGGAAAGTTCCCCTGGTACTTCACAATCTTCCTCACCTTCGTCTTCATATTGGTAGATTAGATTCTCAGAGTCACAAAAGGCCATAGCAATACCGTTACCCATGGGATCCCGAATGGATGTATACCTTCATTGTGAATGTGAGTGTGTGTAAGAGTATATCTATCCTTGAAAGAAATAAAAATGTCAAAAGAAAAATATTGAGCACAAAAGTTTGTATGCGAAAACGTCCATGATTCATTTATGTCATATGAAAATGAGATAATAACCCTTACAAATGGACCATTGTGCCTCGGGTAAGACACAAGGTTTTAAGAGTGCAAATTGTTTTAGCATTACAGATCCAACAAAATGTAAAGACAGATTATTATGGGATAAAAGTGATCGGGACAAAATATCTAGCCTCCCAGTTGCTGAGCCCTCCACTGACAGTTGAGAATATCCAGTCCTCCAAGTCACAGCTATCTTCATCATCTTCTACGGTGTTGACCTCGCGGTTGCCGATCCTCAGTGGTGTTCCTCCAGCATGAGCGCGACATACAGTCTTCTGAGCACTTGAAGTGAAACTCAGGCCAAACTTGTCAGACTTATATGGGATATCCGGGAGTTGTCCCCAGATAGTGCACCCAATGTCTTCTACCACTGCATTGGCATCCTTCAGATATGACATTCGGAGTGGAGGCCTTCTGATATTGGGAACAACCTTGGTTACTGCCACATCTTGCGGGACCTCTTCAAAGTGTTGGAATGAAGTTTCAATAAATTCACCATCTAATTCTACATATCTAAAGGAATTGAGATGGCTGATCATGTACTCTTTTTCTCCATGAACAGGGATAATCTTCCCTTGAGTCAGATATTTCAGCATTTGGTGCAACATAGAAGTGACAGCGCCATCATTGTGAATCCATGGTCGGCCTGGCAAGAAGGAATAAGAGGGACGAATATCCATTAAATAAAAAGGTGAATCAAATGTTTTTGTTCCAACATTTATGGGAATATCTACCTCCCCATGTACCATCCTTTTCGAGCCGTCAAAATCCCTTACTACTATGTTACTTGGCTTCAATGTCAATCCCTCACAGTCAAGCCTATCAAGAGCTTTTTTAGGTAATACATTCAGAGATGAGCCGGTGTCCACCAAAACATGAGCCAATGTTGTGCCCTTACATTCAACTGAGACATGCAATGCCTCATTATGCTTCCTTCCTCTTGGCGTTAAATCAGCATTCGAAAAACCTAGACCATCATCTGCAGTCAAACTGGCTAAGCAGTCTTGAAACTAATCGGCAGATATCTCTTAGGTTACATGGGCAGTTTTTAGGAATTTTACCAAGGCTTTTGCATGCGGCTCAGAACATAGTAGTAATTCCAGCATGGAAATTTTAGAGGGAGTTTTCCCCAGTTGTTCAACTACATCGTAGTCGCTTCTTTTTATGATCTTCAAAATCTCCCCCATCTCTTTTCGGGAGGTCTCAGGTATAGCCAATGACTGAGTCTTTGTTCAGACATGCTCAATCAGAATACTTTTACCTCGAGTCTCAGTTAACTCCGCATCAGGAGTGTTGGTAGGAATGATAATATGGGTTGTAACAGCTTTTTTAGTTGGAGTATCAGCAGAGATGATTGTAGAACTTGGAACAACTTTCGGAGGTGTAACAACAGGAATGATTACGGGTCCAGAAACTGCTTTTAGGGGAGCAATTTCTGGAGAGAATATCCTTCCGCTTCGGGTAATCTTGCTAGTTCCTGCAATATTACTGATGTCGGAGTTGACTTTCTCAGAACTCGAATCTTCGGTGGCTGGCCAATCCTGCTTGATACCGTGGTAGTAGACGTACCCTCCATAATTCCATGGTATGGTTTTTCTGACGAATATGGGACTGGTCCAGGCATTGTGATTATTAAAGGAGTTTCTTTCGGAACTGATGTAATTCTAACGAGTCTTTTGGTGGAGACCTTGGAAAAATTGGCGAAAATGGTAATGATAGAAACATCTTCAAAAGGGACAGGTGGAACAGAAGTCTTTTCAAACAAAATTTATTTGTTATCTATTAGGAACTGAACGCCTACTTTCAACAAAGGACAACTGGTTGGTGAGGACAAACAGAAATGACAAACTTTATCACAGCCCGGGAACACACCGGCATTCAACAAGTTTACTTTAATAGTAAGGAGTGGGGTCATAAGTTCATCAACTGAAGTAACAAACATTTCTTCTTCAATGGCATTGGTATTATGGAAATGTCTGGGCATAGGGGCGGAAATGACATTTGGCTTTTCAGGCGCATTGAATTAAATCTCTTTTGCTTCAACGAGATCTTGTATTTTGTTCTTTAGAGCCCAACAGTTATTAGTGTCGTAGCTGGGACTTTCAGAGTGGTATGCACAACGGGCATTGGGATGATAGTGAGTAGATGTTGTGTTGGGGTTTTTCGGAGCTTCTTTCAAAGTTACCAAATTGGACCTTAGTAGATGCAGTAATACTTGAGATGGGGTCATGTTAATTCTGGTGAACTTCCTGACCGGTCTTTCCATCCTTGGTTGATTATTTCTTTGCTGATCAGGCTCCGGTTTAGGAATCATAACATCCCCCGCCATTGGTCGGTGTTCGGCCCTATCTTGATTTCTATGAGGATAAACATCAACCACTTCTTTTTTTCTGATAAATGGCTTCCTTATGGCAGCATAGGAGGATGTATCTTTTTGGATCTTTCCATTTATTATACCGGCTTCTACCCTTTCTCCGGTCAATATTAGTTCAGTAAAACCTACAGATGAACTTCCAATTAAATGATTGAAGAAGGGACCATACAAGGTGCCCAAGAACATGTCTACCAATTCTCTCTCAGATAGAGGGGGTTGAACTCTTTCGGCTAAATCTCTCCATTTTTGCGCATAGTCCTTGAAACCTTCATTGGAAACCATGGCCATACTCTAGAGTTGAGTACAGGTAGGCGCAAGATGAGCATTGTATTGGTATTGTTTGTAGAAGCCTACAGGAAGATCTTCCCAATTGTGAACATTGGCTCTTTCTAACTGGTAAAACCAATCAAGTTGAGTTCCAGACAGGCTGTCTTGGAAGAAGTGTACCCATAAGTCTTTGTCAGCGGTATGGGGCTGGATTTTCCTTACATAGGATTAGAGATGAATTTTTGGACATGAGACTCCGTCATACTTGGAGAACACAGGTGCTTTGAATTTCAGAGGAATGACAATCCCCGATACTAACCCAAATTCCTCAAAGTCCAAGCCAAGAAGTTTTTGGATTTCCATCGCACTTAACCGCTCTTCGAGATGTTTATACTTGTCATCAGCTGGAGGGTATTGTTCTTCAGAATAGTCTTCTTCTTCCTATTCCTCTTCTGATTCTGACGGGACAACTGTTTCCTTGCCTTTCCCATCTTGATTTTCTCTTTCACCGGATGTCGTTGCAAAGTATAAGGTCCTTCTTGTCTACCCATGAAATATTTTTCCCATGTTTAGGACTCCGGTTACCTTCTTTGTTTTCTATTTCTTCTCCTTAGTCAGCAAAGTCTTCAACTCTTCTTGTCCTTTGGCTAGGGTCAAGAAAAACTATTGAAACTGTGCATTCTGAGCTTGGAGGTCCTTCACCGTTTGCTCGAGATCCATCTTACTGAAATAAACAGTAGAGAGATGAGGAGACTTGTTGCAAGAAACCTTCTTATGTTATGATGAATGATAAATGCATATGCAAATGTTTTCAAGGATTTTAGGATTCAAATTTGTTTTAGACAAAAAAGAAACACACGTCATATTAATATATTAAAGCTTGAGTACATCAATGCCTTCTTGGGAAAAATAATACAAAAACTCTAAGATAGAAAGGTAGTACGCATCCTCTTTGGTGTAATGTAGGCATTCACTGTCTGTTCCACATGAAGTAGCCTAGTGAGTTCCAAAACGTTCTTCTCACTTGCGTAGAATTGGGCTTCGAAGGTATATCGCTCCCCCTTGAGTTGTATCTAATCCATTTGTAGGTCTTCAAGAGAGGTAGTCATGTCAGGATGTAGGATATATATGGAACATCTCCCTCCATGATGGGCTCAATGATTACCGGGAGAATGGAGGGATAAGGCATTATAAGACTCTGAGCACGAGCTCGTACCCATTTGAGGTAAGGCTCAAGAGGGATGGAATTCTTGTGCCCCAAAGTCTTTCTATCTACCTTATTTAACATCCTCCAAGCTCGGATAAATCTCTGGCGAAGACCTTGATCGTCGTTGTTGTAGTCAAATACCAAACCTTGAATCAGCATCTCGTGCGGGCCATCCCTTCGGGCATAACCAAACTGTCTTAAGGCTAAGCATGGGTTGTAGGTGATTCCTCCCCTAATTCCAAGTAAAGGGACATTAGGGAATTCTCCACAACGGTCGACAATGATAACATTCTCTTTGGATCGGGAGCACCAATGAATGTCCGAATGTTTGAGCATCATCAACCTTTGTGACCACCTTGAACCTTGCTCATTTTTTAATACAGATTGGGGAAGATGTGAAATAAACCATCTTTACAAGAGAGGAGTTCAACACATAAGGAAACCCCTTTTCCTCATTGTGCGAGTGTGAAAAGAGTGTAGGATATCTCCTAGCAATATAGGCACCGGGTTGCGGGATATGAAGATTTTGACGGAGTTGACATCTATGATTTGGTCAGGATTTGGAAACAAAACCATCCCATAGATGAGGAGAGCCACAATTTCCTCAAAGGCTTGCAAGTCCAAGGAATACCAACAGCTTTGGGCTTTCTCAAACAGGAACTTTACTGGGAAACCTTTGACACCACTCCTTGTTTCCCAATGAGTTGTGACATCAGATGAGTGCAAGTATAGAGCTTGAGAAATCTCTTCTGGCTTTGGGTCTCTTTCTGTACCGTTGAAAGGTAGTTTATTAAGAATGGGAACCCTGAAGAGTTGGGAGAATTCTTCCAAAGTAGGCACAAGTTGATAGTCGGGAAATGTGAAGCAATGGTGTAAAGGATCAAAGAACTGAAAGAGCACCTTCATCATATCCACATATGTGTTGGAGGTGACCAAGTTGAGTAGGCGACCATGTCTCTTGGTGAATGGAGAGTTTTCAGGAATCCTTGAAGCTATCTCCTTAAGTTGTGGAGGGATCCTTACAAGATTGACTTGAATAGTTTTCCTGCGAAGTGAATCCATATCCTAAAAAACAAGAACAAAGATGAATTCCAAAATCCTTGAAATGGTTAGTGGATGTATATGATGTTCATGATGTTATGTACAAGTATGCATATATAAACAGAGAAAACAAGTCCTTAGGTTTAGGCTTGCATCGAGTTTTATAGGTAAGTACCCTCTTGAAGTTAAGTTGGCTTAAACTTGTCCTAGTAATAGTAACCGGGTTCTAAGGAGCTCAATATCACTGGTTTGTTTCCTTGGTTATTGTTTCAGCACAAGCCTCTTTAATGGCGACCAAAATATCCCAAGAAACCAAACCTCAATGAGTGTAGTATCTAGTATCTACCAACTTCGGACTGCACCAAATCTGGTCACCTCACTACATCCTAAAGGCCAAGTTGGTCAAGTAAAGGTTCTAAAAGTTCATTAGTGCTTTATGACATCACTCTGCCGCCCCGTATTCTCTTTGATTAACTCAAAGGCTACCGGTACCCACAAATATGTCGCACTAACGTAGCTATTGCTTAGACCATGTCGGTATACCCCACATAGTTTCCACAATATATTTCTACTTACCTATAATGTATCCCAAATCCGAGTAGAGGATTCAAGCCCAAATAAAGAACCATAATGTAAAGCATACAAGTAAAACAATGTAAGCAAGTAAATATGATATATCATTAAGGTAATCCCACTTTTAGAATTATCCCCAGTAGAGTCACAAGTTCTGTGATATGGTGGGAGAACTGACTTGAAGGTTTTGCGTTTGATTGTAAATATTGCAGTTAGCAAGAGTCGCCACCCACTTTTCTTTTATCCAAAAGGAAAGGTGAAAAAGCATAAGAAAGACCTTTGAGATTGTTTCTTGAGTTCGGGGGGTAGATTATGAAAAGGAAAGGTATTAGCACCCTTTTTATCCATGGTTTTCCATGGGCTCTTAGTTACTTTCTAGATCACTTGCTTTTGTTTGAAATTGTGCTTTTTTTGGTTTTTGAAAGTATTTTGTAAAAAGGCCATTGTTTAGGCAATCTTTGTAATGATTCTTGTTTGTAAGAATGTATACAAAGATGTTTGATCTTTTGAAAATGTTTTCAATTTTGTAAGATGTTTGAAAGTGTATGTGATGGTTTAGAAAATAGCAAGGATGTTTGTTTTGAAATGGAGCAAGTAATTAGGAGCAATCTGCCTACTCAAATGTCTTTCTTGTTCATTTTCTTTTCCTTTGACATTGTTCTCTTACCATTGATTTGGTAAGCAACCCTATCTTTGGACGTAAACGGGACGGGTGTGGGTCATCGTATAACCATGATTAGCAATGTTGCAAGGTATCTTAACATTCTTTTTTAGGGACTAAAATCACTTGTAAGGCAACTTAGATAGCGTCATGGAGGGACTATGATCTTGTATTTGCTTGTTTTTGCTAAGATACCTTACATGCGTAATATGGCCATTTTGTATAAGGAAACCAAGTGGGATAACCCTAGGGGTGCTTGTGTGCAAGTGTATTGTTTTCATGCTTGATTTTGTCTTGAATTAGGGTTTTCTATTTGGTTGATTTTGTTCTTTCCATACAAACCCTAATTACTAGCATGTGAATATAAAGCATTTAAATTGCGGAAAATAAAAATACTAAACTATTACATCATTAGGGGAGGGGGTGTACAAATTACCAATGGGGATTGCAAGAATGTAAGTCTAATTAATCTATTACAATCATATTGAATTTATACAATAATTGAAATAAATAAATGTACAAAAAATAAATATGCAAGAATGTAAATGCAAAAAAAATGGATCTTTTTGTTTGGATTTTTTATGAGAAAGAGGGAAATTGTTTTAACCTAATTGATTTAAATAAAATAATTAATTAAGTTTAAATTTATTAAGAAAATAATTTTTGGATAAAACCCTAATTTTATTTAGTTGATTAAAAGAAAATAAGTTTAAAAAAGTTTTTTTTGGTATTTTTGTCTTGAAAATGTTTATGGCATCATGAAATATTTTTAGTATTTTTTATATAAAAAATAATATATTTTAATAGGTGTAAAATAAAAAATAAATATTAACCTAGTTTTAATTAAATTTAAAAGGTGATTTGTAAAAAATAAATAAAGTATAGTTAATAAAAATAATTTTTTTGTGAGAAAAATAAAATAAACTAAATTAAAATGAAGATAATTTTTTTTATATTTTTTTTATGATTTTTAATATTAGTGAAAAATAATTAAGAAAAAAAACAAATAAAATTAAGAAAATAAAACAAATTGGGCCAGGGGTGCATAAGCAGGCAGGGAGGTTAGTTAGTAAAAAAAACAATAAGCCCAAAGGCCTAGGCGCCCTGCAAAAAAAGGTCGGAAAATGTAAAAATATGTAAAAACACAAAATGGGTACCATTGGGGCTCGAACCCCAGTTCCAAAGGTTAACATGCGCGCGCTTTACCACTTGGGTGGCTATACATCAGTTTATATAAATAAAACAATAAATATGTAAGGCAAATCATGTCCTTATGACTTTATCTTCAACCTCCAGCCGGTGTACCCGTAACTTCTTTATTTCTCAACAAAAATGGAAGATGACAAAATGAAAGTTGTTGCATTCTTCCTCACGAACTAACCATGTAAATAACTAAAGCTAAAAGTCAAAAATAAATGAGAGTTTCTCTGGACCTAATTTGAACCCTAAAAATTTCATAAACTTCAACTCTAAAATTCTCTAAGCTCAGGCCATGTAAATGCAAACTATGGATATGTACAGCTTCGTGGCAATGAGGTCTACATTTTATCTTCATAAATGCAATCCTAACAATGCCTAAGTAATGAGATAGAAGTTCAAGAAAAATACATCAAAACTGGAAATAGTGAAATGCAAATGAGCTTGATTCAAAGTGCTGCAAGGATCAGGTTAACTTCCTTGAGGTCCCAAGAAGCTAATGCAATGATTAGCTTGAGCTGAAAGTGGCTGAGGAGCTCTGGAGAAGTCAAGTTGCAGACCCCTGTTTTTGAAAATGGAACTTGATGATGGAGGTGTTACAGTTGAGTAAATGGACTTTGGATGGTTTTTATTTGATGTTTAGAAGTTTTTAGAAGTGAAAGGCCAAAGAACGCACGAGGGGATTTGGATTTTGGTATGTAAAGTCAGAACTTGCACAACAATGGTTTTTGAGACGATTTTTTGCTAGAGGGAGTTTGAGTGAGTTTAAGGGTCTTCAAGCTCGTGTCCTCTCTCACAAATAGTGACTCTACTTATAAGCAACAAGTTTTGGATGCTCTTGTTGATCATAATTCAAATTTGCATCCTTAAGCTAAACATGTCATTTTTTGACAAAACAAGTTTCAAAGTCTTTTGTACTTGCTAAGATAGAGTGGTTATGCTTTAAACAAGCTTTATTCTAACTTTGTGGATTGAGTGTGATCATAGGAAACAAGTTAGAGGCTCAATGTGAACTTTATGCAAAAAGCTTGCTTTACAAGAATGGTATTGTTAACTTTCTTCCCAAAATGGCAATGTGAATTGGATAAAGCTTAAACCACTTGGATTATAGCTCACAAGTTTCCGTAATTCATTAATTATGGAGTGAAAAACAAGTTTGAGGCCTGCAAAGCAAAGATTATGCAGCCTAACATTGAAATTGCATTTGTGTTCATCATGAAAATGACCTATAATTCAAGTGACAAAACACCAACTTCATCTCTTCGATTCTCCCTACTCAAGAATGATCTCAAGGAGTTCTTTGACATTTTGGAAAGCTTGCAATGTTCTATACAACTCATCTTTGAATTGCTTTTGAATATTCACTTTGGAACTATGTGAAAAATTGCCATGAAGTTAGGTCAAAAATCTGCCTAACTAGGGCAAAATTTCACTAAGTGTTTTTTAGTTCATGAGCATGTAGTCATAAAATTATAACTTGAGATCCAAGAACTTTTATGAGAAGTTGTGTGAAGCAAAGTTTTAGATTTAATGGAGATATACAACTTTCATGTTGGAAGTTTACTTTGAATCATCATGCATCCTAATTAAAAAATTGCTCAAAGTTATGAAAAAATAAGAAATTTTTGACACTTAGAAAAAGTTCTAAGTTTAGAAATTTTGACTTTTCAAAATGAAATCTTGAGTTTTTGATTTATTGATGAATAATTTTCCTATTTGGACATGTCTTGATGAATTGTTATCTTTGGTGCTTAAATTTGACTAAAAAGTAAAAGTTTAACTTTTTAGTATACAATTGACTTTTGATCAGTTGACTGCAAAATTCATCTGGTAATCCAATGGATTTGTAATGTTTTGAATCATGTAATTAGGTCAAAATGATGCAATTGTACTATTGATATCATGCCTTAAACCAATTGACCATTTTCTAGGTCAAAAATCATAAATTTCCCTTTCCCAATCAAAACCCTAATTTTTACCATTTTTCCCTTTTGGAGATTTGATCAAATTTCTTGAGGAATTATGGTCCAAACTTGAACAAATGATACATATGGGTTTAAAATGTTGATGTGGATCAAAAATTATGTAGTTTGACTGTAAATTGGTCATGGTTGACACTTTCCCAATACAACTGATTTTTAGGTCAACTGCTCAATTGACTAAGCAAAAATGTAATATAAGGCTTTAAACTTGACATGAGTAATATTGGGGGTCCATAATGGTCCACGAAAGTCATATGAATCCTTGATAGTTCAAAAATCCTTGTGCGAGCTCAAAGCCTAATTTTGGTCAACAGTGCCTTAAGGAGGTGCCTTGAGCTGATCAAACCCTAGTGCAGTCTTGAGTCCAAGGAGATCTTGTGAGCAAATTCTTGATAAGTGAGAGGGAGAATTTTGGGGTACAACAGTAGGAAAAATCAAAGGGTCATTGAGGGACTATGAACTTTATTCGAAGGGACTATGCTAAAGTAGCCCCACTTTCGAGGGACATGACCATGTTTCCAAAGCCAGCAAAGAGAGGTTACCCTAAAGGTGCGAGTGTGAATAGTGTGTTCAATTCAGTTATTTATCTTATATTAGGGTTTTTCTATGTTTGATTATTAGTCTTTCCATACAATCCTAATTACTAGCAATTACAAAGTATACAGTAAGTAAAGGTGCAAAAAGTAAAATTTCTACACTATTACATGGCTTTGGGGTAGTTACATAATAAGTGCGGAAATCTAAACCTATAAATATTACAGCCTTGAAGCCGATACAAAATAGGAAAAAATGCAGGAAGTAAACCTAAGTTATTACAATACGAATAATGCAACCTATAAATTTATCTAAGAATTATAAATAGAAAAGAAAAAAAAAGGTTTTGAAAAAGAGGAGAAAACATTTTAGTGTTTTATAAAATAATTTTAAATGATAAAAAATAATTAATAAAACCTAAGATCTCTAATTGATTTTAATATTTTTAAAAAGGTGGTTTAATTACTTTAATTAATTAATTAATAAAAAGTAAAAATTTAATTGTCAAAGAAAAAGCTAACCCTAATTTAATATATTAGAAAAAGTATTAGGTTAATAGATTGTTTTTTAAAAAGTAATTAGGGTTTAATTAAAATTAAGGTTAATAGTTGAAAAGAAAAGAAAATAGGGTTAGAGAAAAAAGAAGAAAAATAATTGTATGGGGTGGGTGTTGAACCCACACCCTTCAGCATTCTCCATGCATAGCGTACCACCAGGCCAAACGCTTGTTGGTGTTAGAAACACAGGCGCGTTGCATAATATATCAAACATACAGAAATTGGAAAATAGCAAGAAAATTTTTCAAAAGGCAGGGATAGAACCCACGCCATTGCGTACTAATGCCTTATCGCGCGCGTCCTTTCCACTGGGGTGGTTGTTTCATCCATGAATATAATCAAATGAAACAAATATAATATCAACGAAATCATAAAGACCGGAGAAGCGCATGAGGCCTAGCTCCGGTCGTCTTCTTCGGTGAGACGTTTTACTCAACCTGGAAAATAACACGTGTTAGTGGTCAAATAGAACCCTACCCCCCTAATTTGAGGGTTGTGAATTCGATGTTGGCCTTAGTTTTGGATGAATCTTCCTGTACAAAGATATATAAAGAAATTAATGCAAAATGGCACGATTATGGCAATGGAGTATTCTAGCATTATGAGACTCATCTGATGGTTCAAACATGTCCTATAACATCTGAGGAACACATTAGTATGGTTAGTTTCAATCAAAACATGATAAAAATAAAATTACGAATTTAAAAAAATAATGCAAATCAGTGATGCTTGGATGCACGTTTTAAACAATTTTGATCATCAAGAATGATCCAATCTTACCCTATAACACCTTAAGTACGATTTGCAATGGATGGCTTTCCTTGGAAAAGGATGAAAATAAGGTTTCAAGTTTTCCCTATTTTGAGAAATTTTGACGTTTTTTGGGACAGTATTCTTGCAAGGTTTTCTCGTGTCCCGTTGTCTGAACATGAAGGGTATATATATAGGAAGAGATTAGGTCAAAAAGAATGGGCTTGGACCTTGTATGAAACAACCTTTTATTTTTGTTTAAAAATAGAATTTGAATAAGACAAAACATGAGGATTTGTTTTGGAAATAACTCTCATGCAGTTTGTAGCATATTTTGGGCCTCCAAAAGATTTGAAATAAAAGCCTTTTATGCTTTATACCTCCATTTACTATTTATTTGATTTAAGTTGCATTTAACTGAATAAAAATTCAAATAAAAGAAATCAAAATCATAAAAAATATATGAATGGTTTTAGGGGTCCCCTAACATGCATTGAGCACATTTGAACTTCAAAAATTAAAGCCATTAATCCTAAAGCCCAAATTTGTTCAATTGAGGTTTCATGTAATATCACAAAATTACCCAACTTGTAAAACTCATAACTTACCCAATTTGTATCATATGATGGTGACCTTAGGCTTTTTGGAAAGCTCAATATATCCCCTACAACTCTCATGTTAATCACTTTTCCATTTGAAGAATTTATCTTGATGTAAATTTCATTGACAGAAAGTGTCTTTTTGTTGGTTTTTAAAATGACCTATAATGTTTTGGCCCATATCTCTTAAATGAAGTATGTTTGGGCCTTGGGCTTACAGATACAAAGTTGTAAAGAATTGAACTTGCTTCAAAATAAGCTTTGGTTTATAATTTTATGATGAAGCATGTGAATGTTATGCTTGGTTAAATTCAGTTGACTTCTCCTAAAGAAAACCCTAATTTAGTAACTTTTGGCTTTTGATGAATCTTGAGTTTCATTAATGAGTTATGATCAACCCTTGGTCAAATGATTATTTTGACTTCAAAATATTTATTTTGACCAAATATCTTGAAGTTTAACTGTATGTTGACCATAATTAACTTTTTACCCAACACAATTAATTTTCAATCACCTGAGCAATTGTCTGAGCAAACTTGTGCTGCAAGGCTTGAAACTTGACATGAGGATTATTTGAAGCATAAGGGGAACCATGAAACTCACTTGAGGAACTAGAAGTCTAATTTTATTTGAGAAAACCAAAATCTTAATTGTAGGCAATTGCTTAGGAGGATTGTTCATCTGATCGATTCTTGAGTATTCTTAAGTAGTCTTGAGTACTTGAGAACTTTGAATCAATTTGTCTTGAAAAATGGGAGGGAAAATTTTGGGGTACAACAGTTGGTTTTATTTTCTGCTTCCCCAGTGGTGTTCTGTGTAACCTTTAGATTTGGTCGTTTGCATTCACAATCATAAGCATTGCATGGCATCTTAGGGACAAAAATAGGGTTTGTTTAGTACTTAAGTATCTTCAATCGCGTCGTGACGAAGATTATAACCTTCGTATCTCCGGATAGAAGACACCTAAATAAGGTAAACTGTTATACCCTGATTTTGCCCTTAAGATCTCTCATCAACTCATATTATCAATACATCAAGATCACACATTAGGGTTGGTTCTTCCTTCTACTTCATCGTATCTTTAAATTTCATCTTGAGGGATCAAAAAGCACCTTGAATTGTGTATCTTGTACATGTGTTTTTTTAGTTGGATTAAATTTTAACTAACATAAAAATTTGTATATATGTTTATTTGAATGATCATATTGTAGGTGATGGCATAACTGCATCCATCTCACTATCTAACTTAGGGTTTTGAGGGTTGGTCCTCAGTCAAATGGTTCTTCAATGGATTGCAAGAGCTTAAGATTCAAGGTTGTGTATATTATATCAAATTATTTTGGTTCAAAGATCTCTCTCACTTTATTTAGGTAAAGTTTTCCTCAAGGTTGGTGGTGGCATTTATCAAGAAGATTCATAGGTTCATGTGTTTATTTCCATTCCTTCAACAAATTTCATTGAGATTCAGAATCTACCTTTGAGTGTGCTTTAATAAAACATCATATCAAGGTCTAATGTGATCCATTATGCTCTATTTTTCAAAGAAAGATCAAAAGATTCAAGGTTTGTTCAACAAGTTTGACCTAATTAAGCAAGTGATTGATTCAGTGATCACAAGTGCATAACTCTATCAATTTTCAATATTTTGAGTTGGTTCTTTTTTCTAAGGATTGTTATCATCATCTATAACAACTTCTCTTCACATGACAAGATCTAATTGTGCAAGGAAAGTCTTCAAAAGTTGAAAGGGGTTACAAGTCATTTTGACACTCTCTGGGCTAGGGTTTGCTGACTTCCAAAGACCATATCTTGTTCAAATTTTGTGATTTTTAAGTGATTCAAAATCCACGATTCTCTTCAAAGAGTCCTTAATATCTTCTCTTCAAGGATAAAAGTCTAATTTGGCATGGAAGACCATTTAAGTTTGAAGAAGATTGTAATTCCCTTTGAAAAGCCTTTGAATCTTAGGGTTTGACTTCAAATGATCATAACTTGATCATATTTTATATCCTTGAGCTTATTATTTTTCTACAATAATCTTTGGGAAGTCTACTACAACTTTGGTTCAATATGCAAGACTTGAAAATTCTTGGAAAGTTGTTCAAGAATTGAAAAGACTATAGGTCTTTTGTGAATTTCCCCAAATTTGTTCATCATCTTCCAAAGACTGTAACTCTTTCAATCTTTATGATTTTTGAGTGATTTCAATTCAAAAATTCAATTCGAGAAGTCTACTTCATTTCATATTCAAGGACCAAGAGCTAATTGTGAAGCTCAACACTTATAAATATTTCTAAGTAAAAATATCTGTGTGTTTTTCTTGATTTCAAAGATGAATAATTGTTTCCTCAAACATACAAATGAAAACATTAAAAGCACATTGTCAATATTAATCATTCAAATTTCTAAAGAATCCAAGATTACATCATAAAGCTCCATTAGTAGTGAGCTATGCATTGTTGAAGTTGGCTTCATAGAATCTATTTTTGCTTTCAGTCAGAATTTTTACCATGAGTAAACTTGGATTAAAGGTCAAATTATTTAAACTTTAGTTGCTAAACATGTTTAACTAATTGTCCAGATGCATTTTGATAAGAATTGCACTTGGTATGAGGTTGTTTTCATGCATTTCAAGTCACACGTTTGGCATGATCATAGCTGGCTTGGCTTGCACGATTTTCTCACAATTCCTCTCATTTCTCATCATCATTCACTTCCCTTTAAATAAAGGATGTTATTCCATTCATTTTCTCAAGCTTGGACAACCAAAATCATCCTGCCAAACTCTCTTCATAGCTCATAATTCTAAGTTTTCGAATTCAATCTTTTCTTATTTTTTAATCTAATTTCTTTGTTCATTCTTCATCCTTCAAATTCCCTGAAGCTAATAGAAGAAGAATTAAGCCTTGAAGTGCTCTAAATCATGCTAGCCAAGTCATGTTTCAGAGAAATTTCAGTGGACTTCGTTCAGGTAGGAACTGACATCAATTCTTCTAACTCAATTTACTGGAATGGTTTATGATAATTATTGATGCCATGTTGTTGGTACAATTGAAACATAATCGGGCGGTGAAAGGAGTATTACATCCCTCAGGGGATATGTTTATAGCACTGATGTCACTGCCGAGTGCGTTCCAGGCTCCATCGAAGACCATAGTCCATCTGGATCCTTCCTTAGGTCCTTCATATGGTCCAGGTTCTTCACAGATAGTTACTAGCATAATATTTTCATCCAGGAACTCAAAATTCATGGACTGGTAGTTATCCACATCCTGATGAGCCAAATGATCCGCTAGTACACTTCCCTTGATTGCTTTCTGGGACATGATTTTGGATTCAAATTGACCAAATGAATTACATTCTTAAATATTTATTTTGTTTAGGAATTAGAGTACAAGGTGCATGTTTGTTTGAAATACAAATCACATGATCATTTTTTATTACTTAGAATTCAAGTTACCGGACTAAAATATTTCATTTCAAAACATTCCAATTGAGAATTTCAAAAATTCATTTAAGATACAAAGATCTTTACAAAAATCCCATCATACAAGTTTGTTCAAGGCTTTGTATTGTTACATCGCAAATAAAAGTAAATTACAAAGTTTTGTCTTATTTACAAAGAGTTACGATTTCTTGTTTTCAAAGAGGGAGTGTTGTTTCTTTGTGGCTTCATATTTAAGTAAGCCATCCAACCATCGTTTGCATCCAAGTCTCAATTGTCGTTCATGAAACGAGAAAAGAAAAGTTAGCAAAAAAAAATTCAAAGTTGAAATTCTGGCAGCAGATACTCAATGTCACAGTGAATGTTATGACACCGTATCTGACTTTCTATAAGACAGTAAATAAAAACAGTAAAGAACACAGTCAATTGTTTACCCAGTTCAGTGTGAAACAACACCTACTCTGGGGGCTACCAAGCCAGGGAGGAAATCCACTATAAGAGATATTAATTCAGGAATAAACCAATGCAACTTCAATCTAAGTTCAACTTAAACATGAGTTCCTACTCACTCCCCCTCAATCACAGCAGTGATACTTAAACAATTGACTAATGAAATAATGAAGACACTCTTCAGAACATACACTTGATTATGCTTCACAGCTTTTAATCAAGTAACACAAACACTCGTGCTTCACAGCGTTGAGTGATACATAAACCTAACTTGACTTTGCTTGAAAGCTTTAGTCAAGAGACACAATCACTCTTGCTTCAAAGATTTGAGTGATACAAAAACCCTTACAATCAAAACCTATTCCAAGTCACTTATCACAATGATACTTGCTTGGATTACAACAGTTAAAACTATACAGCTCCTAATTGATCTTTTGTCTAAGAGTTGCTTTCCAATCAGCATTCCTATTGAATATATATGCAGCTGTTTCTTCAGTTAGGGCTTCCACGAAAAGCTAGGGTTAATTAGGGTTAACCTCAAGACTTGGTCACAAGACTTTATCAACCAGATTAGGGTTGAGCTAGGTTAACCTAAAGTCCACGTGAGATTCTGTTTTGGAAAGAATGAACCAACTTCCTGAAAAATCTCAGAATTAACCAAACTGCATAACTGTTAGATCAGTACAGGATGTCTTAACATTTGTTATGACATCAGAATTCCTGTTTACTGATTTTGGTAGAAGGTAATAAATGTGATCATTGCAAAATGCTCAGATACACACTCATAAACAGCAGCTACTGTATGCCATACTTTTTCTGCATAAGGTACCTAATAATCCAGAATGTTATGACATCAATCATGACATTCACACACCTGGTTTTACCAAAAATACATGCCAATAACTAAACACTTACAAACTCCCCCTTTGGCATATTTTTGGCTAAAACCCCCCAAGCAATCAGAGAATAGAGAGCAGCAGAATGAATATGTCTGCAGAAAAATATGATGTCTACCAAGTAATTAACACAAAATATCTCCCCCTCTTTAGCCACAAATAGGCCAAAGATACATGTACTTATATGTTATACAGTCATCCAAAATGAGTAATAAAAACAACAAATAAAATCTGAAATCACTTGCATCAACAGGAACCAGCATCAAGCTTGTCAACTCCACCAAACTTTAAGCACTATCATCTTCAGAGGAGGCACTTTCTTCAGCATTGAGCTGATCTTCAGCAGCACCCTCTTCCCTTCTGTATCCTTCAGTCTCCTCCTATTCTAATCTGGAAATTAGGTTCTCTAGAGTCTTTTTCCTTGTCTCCAGCTCTTCGCAGGTCTCCTTGAGTACAACTATAACATCAAATGTCTTGGACTGAGTTTTTACAGTTGATGTCTTAGTTGATGTCATGACAATGGCAGGGACATGAGATGCCTGAAATAGCTTGTAGTGTAACCCAAGAGCAGGAGCTCTTTTTCAAACAGTATCTCTTTCCACCAGGATGTCAGTGTACTGAGCAATGACAATTCCACATAGGAGGGAGGGAAAGGCAATAGGGCCTTTAACAGCATAGCTTCCAGCATGTTTTAAAGTTTGATCAAAAATATACCTGCCATAGTCAAATTCAGTCCTGGTTCCAACATCATAAATGAATCTCCCCAATCCTGTGGAGATGGTTGATTTATGGTTGGTAGGGACCCAGTTGGCTGCACCAATCTTGTGCAGGATGGCAAATTTCATGCTTAGCTTGCTAGCATTCAACTTGCCTTTTAAGGGCCAGCACTTGACTTGTCTTGCTGTGATGGTTTGGCATACTTCATTGTCAGTAACTTCTAGTTCAGGGCAAGCCTCATTTGATCTTCCAAGGAATTTGTTAATTTCACAGGGAGAGAAATTAACCTTTCTTCCTCTCACATAGACACATTCAAAGTCAGCTGACCTTCCATCAGCATATTCATCAGACAAATTCACTATGAATTCCTTGACAAGATTTTCATAGCATTTGGTAAACTTTACCACAGTCTTCATTAGTCCAGCAGCTTTGATTAGGTCCATGATTTCCTTACAATCCATGGCACCATTATTTAGTTCTCTTTCCAAGGCTATTCTCTTCAAGCAAACATACTTCCATTTGTTGGCATTTTCAGGGTGGTGAAATGAAATGTTGTCAGTGGGGACTTCAGGAACTCTAGCCATTTTGCTGAAAGGGAGTTTCCTTCTGAGAGGAATGTCTTCAGCATCAATTTCAAATTCTGATTCCTCATCAGAATCAGAAGGTTCAGGCTCTTTCCTCTTCTTTGCTATTGGTTGTCTCACAGGCTTTGAGAGACTCCCAGCATGTACTTGGGCTTTCACCTTCCCTTTGGACAGTCCAGTCTTCACAGTTTCTACACCAGTCTTGCCTTCAGACTTGGTTTTCTTATCAACAGGCTTCTCTTTGGTCATACATTTTGCAGCATCCTGATTACCCTTTCTGTTCATCATTCTCCTAGCTATGCTAGGGTTGATATTTGCAATTAGGTCATTGTCTGAGTATTCCTCATCCACATCAATAACCGGTGGTTCAACATTCTTCTCTGAAGGGTTCTGGATATCATCAAGATTTTCAGATGATTTCTGAATGTTGTCATTTGGTGTCTCAACATTCTCAGAGACATCTGGATTTACTTCAGCATTTGGGCTTGCTGATTCTTGATTTAATGGAACAGAAATCCCCAGTACAGAGTGGTTCTCACTCAGAATTCTTGTAACAAGCCTAGCTATTGCTTGATGTACATAAGCTGAGCCTTCCCTATTTGGAACAGAAGATGAAGGTTGAGAGGGATTACCGGATGAAGTAGCTTGAGACCTTCCTGCATGCCTTGTTCTCAGCTTTTTGACCTTGGATGGGTTAGTTGTCATTTCTCTAAGAGGAGTAATCTCCAGGACTTCAGAATCCATGCATGATGTGATTGCCCGAGAATCTCGATCAGAGGAAGAGGATGAAACGGTCGTCTTGGATGAGGATGATGTTTGAGACATTTTGATAGTCTTAGAAAACCAGTAGCAACTAGAGAGAAAACTTTGATTGAGAGAATGGGATTTGTTGCAGAGTCGAGAGAGGAAGGAGGCAAATGAGTGTCTATTCAACTTCTTAATAATTTTGAAAGAAATGGGAAAACATATGATTAACCCAATCAAAATAGACTTAAGAAAAATAACTCCTTCAACCCTTGTTTTAAGCAAAATTAATTGCTACAATTCCTCATGTTGGCAAATACCCAACTTGCCCCTCAAGTTTTCAAATTGATTTGCATCAAGTGCCTTGGTAAAAATGTCAGCCAGCTGTAGCTCATTGGCAACATGTTCCAGTTTAATCGTCTTCTCTTCTACAAGGTCTCTGATAAAGTGATGTCTTATGTCAATATGCTTGGTCCTGCTATGCTGAATAGGATTCTTGGAAATGTTGATTGTACTCAGATTGTCACAGTACAATGTCATAACATCTCGTGTGACATTATACTCAGTAAGCATCTGTTTCATCCAGATCATTTGAGAACAGCTACTACCAGCTGCAATGTATTCAGCTTTAGCAGTAGAGAGAGACACACAGTTCTGTTTCTTGCTGAACCAGGAGACCAGATTATTTCCTAAGAAGAAACATCCTCCAGAGGTGCTTTTTCTATCATCAGCACTTCCAGCCCAATCAACATCACAATAACCAGTCAAAGTTGGTTCACAGCCATGAGAGTATAGCAAGCCATAGTTGTAAGTTCCACTTACATACTTCAAAATTCTCTTCACTTGGTTGATATGACTGACTTTAGGATCAGCTTGGTATCTTGCACAAACTCCAACTGCAAAAGCAATGTCAGGTCTACTGGCTGTTAAGTACAGCAAACTTCCTATCATGCTTCTGTACAGACTTTGGTCCACCTTAACCCCACTTGAATCTTTGGATAGCTTTAAATGAGTAGGTGCAGGCGTCCTTTTGTGACTGGAATTCTCCATACCAAACTTCTTGACAATGTTCTTTGCATACTTGCTTTGAGATAGAAAGATTGAGTCCTCCATCTGTGAGACTTGCAGTCCAAGAAAATAAGTCAGTTCTCCCATGAGACTCATTTCGAATTCAGCCTGCATCTGGTCAGCAAAATGTTTAACCATTTGTTCTGACATTCCCCCAAACACTATGTCATCAACATATATTTGAGCTACCATTAACTTCCCTCCTTCATTTTTTACAAAGAGGGTTTTATCCAAGCCTCCTTTTCTGTATCCTTTGTCTGAGAGAAATTTTGTTAACCTGTCATACCATGCTCTAGGAGCTTGTTTTAGGCCATATAGTGCTTTCCTCAATTTGTAGACATGATCAGGGTGGTTTGGATCCACAAAACCTTTAGGATGTTCCACATAAACTTCCTCATTTAAGTACCCATTTAGGAAGACACTTTTTACATCCATCTGAAATAGCTTGAACTTCAGGAGGCAAGAAATTCCCAATAGGAGTCTGATAGATTCCAGTCTGGCTACAAGGGCAAAGGTCTCATCAAAATCAACCCCTTCAACTTGAGTGTATCCTTGGGCAACAAGTCTTGCCTTATTCCTAGTGACAACTCCTTCAGCATCTGATTTGTTCTTGTATATCCATTTTGTGCCAATGATGTTTGTTCCCTCTGGTCTAGGAACTAACTCCCAAACTTCATGTTGCTTAAATTGGTTCAATTCATATTGCATTGCACCAATCCAGTATTCATCATTTAAAGCCTCCTTAACATTTCTTTGTTCAATTTTAGACACAAAGCAAGAGTTTGAGATGACTTCTCTAGATCTTGTAATGACTCCAATGTTAGGATCCCCTATGATGAGTTCTTTAGGATGATCTTTCTGAATTCTAATGGAAGGGATTTTGCTAGCTTCCTTGGATTCAGAGTCTGCTGTAGTGGTGTTAGGAAGGTCATTCTGTTGAGTTGGAGTCTCAAAGAATGTCTCAACATTACAAGGGACATCTGTTTCTTCATGATGATCATCAACTATGACATTTATTGATTCCATCATGACTTTGGTCCTGGAATTGAATACCCTATAAGCTCTGCTGTTGGAGGAGTATCCTAGAAATATACCTTCATCACTTTTAGGGTCCAGCTTTCTCCTTTGTTCACGATCTTCCAGAATATAGCATTTGCTGCCAAATACATGGAAGTACTTCACAGTTGGCTTTCTTCCTTTCCAGAGTTCATAAATGGTGGATGAGGTTCCCTTTCTCAAAGTGACTCTGTTATGGACATAACAGGCTGTATTCATAGCTTCAGCCCAAAAATGAATAGGAAGTCTTTTGGCATGTATCATAACTCTGGCAGATTCCTATATGGTCCTATTTTTCCTTTCTACAACTCCATTTTGTTGAGGAGTTATAGGAGAAGAGAATTCATGACTAATTCCTTCTGAGGAACATAACTCATTAAACTTACTGTTTTCAAATTCCTTGCCATGATCACTTCTGATTCTAACAATACACCCTTCTTTTTCTCTTTGAATTCTTTTGCACAGTTCTTTAAAAACTTGAAACACATCAGATTTTTCCCTAATGAAGTTAATCCAGGTGAATCTGGAAAAATCATCCACAACAACATAGGCATATCTTTTTCCACCAAGACTTTCCACCTGCATTGGTCCCATCAGATCCATATGTAGAAGTTCTAGAACCTTAGAGGTGGTCATATGTCTTGACTTTGGATGTGACATCCTAGTCTGCTTACCAACCTGACATTCACCACAAACTCTCCCTTCATCAATTTGCAGTCTTGGAATCCCTCTGACTGCCTCCATGGATATAATCCTTTTCATTCCTCTTAGATGAAGGTGGCCAAGTTTTTGGTGCCACAGTTTCACCTCTTTTTCTTCTTTGGCAATAGAACACACAGTGGAGTAATTAGTGTTCTCAGGTTCCCACAAGTAACAGTTGTCTTTAGATCTGACTCCTTTCATTACAATTTCTTGTTTTTCATTAGTTACAAGACATTCAGATTTTGAGAAGTTGACCTTGAATCCTAGATCACATAATTGACTGATACTAATGAGATTAGCAGTCAGGCCTTTTACCAATAGTACTTCATTTATATTTTGAACTCCAGGGCAGTCCAAGTTACCAACTCCTTTGATTTCTCCTCTAGCACCATCTCCAAAGGTCACATAACTAGTGGTGTGAGGTTTGACATTATTGAGAAGGTTCTTGATTCCAGTCATGTGCTTAGAGCACCCACTGTCAAAGTACCAGTCTTCCTTTGCAGAGACTCTAAGGGAAGTGTGGGCTATCAGGGCAGTAGCCTTTTTCTTCCATTGTGGAGTATGTGGTACCTTGTTAGACTTAGGTTTGACACATGGGTTCTGATTAGGGTATCCATACAATCTGAAGCAGAATGGCTTTATGTGACCAAACCTCCCACAATGATGACATCTCCATCTTTGGTATTTTTTCTTCATATTTCTCTGTTCCCGATGTAGAGTGTTGTGTTGTGACATCTGCTTTGACATTTGTTTATCAGGTCTGATCTTCTTGTCTGCACCAGATTTCTTTGCTGCCACAAATCCTAGACCAGACTTGTTTCCCACATTTTGTCCAACCTAAAGGATTTCTTCCAATTTGTCAGTTCCATTTGTCAGCATCTTGACAGATTTGGTCATCTGGTTCAGTTTTGAGTTCAGCATTTGAACTTCCTCTTCTAGATGACTTATAGTTTCAATGTCTGCCCTTTTTTCAGCCTCCAACTTTATTATGAGTTTTGTTAGTCTCTCATTTTGCAGACAGACTTCAGCACTTCTGATACATAATTTCTTGTAGGTATCATCCAGTTCTTCAAATGTCACTTCCTCATCACTAGTGTCACTTTCAGAGGTACAAACACCAGTTAGTGCAGTAACTAGTTTTGCAGATTCTTCTTCAGAATTACTTTCTGAATCACAGTCAGACTAGGTAACAGACATTCCTTTCTTTTGTTTCTTAAGAAAGGTAGGACATTCAGCTCGAATGTGCCCATATCCTTCACATCCATGACATTGAATTCCTCTGCTTTGATTTCCCTTCTCTTCAGACCTTGGTTTTCTGCTGGAGTCATAAGATCTGTTAATGTCAGAAGAAATGTTCTTAACATTTGACCTTGAATTTGGATCCATTCTCTTGATGAGTTTGTTGAATTGTCTTCCAAGCATGGCTATAGCTTCTGAAATACTTTCTTCTTCATCCTCCTTGTTTTCATCTTCAGTGTTGGATACAAGTGTTATGCTCTTGTTCTTCTTGTCAACATTTTCACTGATCCCCATCTCAAAAGTCTGAAGAGACCCAATGAGTTCATCCACCTTCAACTTGATGATATCCTGGGCTTCCTCTATAGCAGTTACCTTCATTGCAAATTTTTTAGGCAAGGATCTGAGAATCTTTCTCACCAGTTTTTCTTCTGACATCTTTTCTCCCAATGCTCCTGAGGTGTTGGCAATCTCCAGGATGCTCATGTGAAACTCATGAATGGTTTCATCTTCCATCATCCTTAGGTTCTTAAACTTGGTAGTCAGCATCTGAAGCCTTGACACTTTTACTTTGAATGTGCCCTCATGGGTAGTTTTGAGAGTGTCCCAAACTTCCTTGGCCAGTTCACATTGATGTACCAGTCTGAATATGTTTCTATCAATTCCATTGAACAAGGCATTTAAAGCTTTGGAATTACCCAGGGCTAACTCATCTTCTTCTTTGCTCCATTCTTCCCCAGGCTTCAGACTGATTGTCCCATCTTTCTCAGTTATGGTGGGATGGTTCCATCCTTTGTCAGCAGCTCTCCAAGCCTTTTTGTCCAGTGATTTTAAGAAGGCAATCATACGAGGTTTCCAGTAGTCATAATTTGATCCATCCAGAATGGGTGGTCTGTTTCCAAAAACTCCTTCTTTGTCCATAGTGCCAGAAAGTGATATCCCTAGATCTCACCCAGTAATACAGGCAGGGTGCCTGCTCTGATGCCAATTGAAATTCTGGCAGCATATACTCAATGTCATAGTGAATGTTATGACACCATATCTGACTTTCTATAAGACAGTAAATAAAAACAGTAAAGAACACAGTCAATTGTTTACCCAGTTCAGTGTGAAACAACACCTACTCTGGGGGCTACCAAGCCAGGGAGGAAATCCACTATAAGAGATATTAATTCAGGAATAAACCAACCAGTTTATCTCCTTCACTTAAGACCTACCCAATGCAACTTCAATCTAAGTTTAACTTAAACCTGAGTTCCTACTCACTCCCCCTCAATCACAGCAGTGATACTTAAACAATTGACTAATGAAATAATGAAGACACTCTTCAGAACATACACTTGATTATGCTTCACAGCTTTTAATCAAGTAACACAAACACTCGTGCTTCACAGCTTTGAGTGATACATAAACCTAACTTGACTTTGCTTCAAAGCTTTAGTCAAGAGACACAATCAATCTTGCTTCAAAGCTTTGAGTGATACAAAAACCCTTACAATCAAAACCTATTCCAAGTCACTTATCACAATGATACTTGCTTGGATTACAACAGTTAAAATTATACAGCTCCTAATTGATCTTCTATCTAAGAGTTGCTTTCCAATCAGCATTCCTGTTGAATATATATGCAACTGTTTCTTCAGTTAGGGCTTCCACGAAAAGCTAGGGTTAATTAGGGTTAACCTCAAGACTTGGTCACAAGACTTTATCAACCAGATTAGGGTTGAGCTAGGTTAACCTAAAGTCCATGTGAGATTCTGTTCTGGAAAGAATGAACCAACTTCCTGAAAAATCTCAGAATTAACCAAACTGCATAACTGTTAGATCAGTACAGGATGTCTTAACATTTATTATGACATCAGAATTCCTGTTTACTGATTTTGGTAGAAGGTAATAAATGTGATCATTGCAAAATGCTCAGATACACACTCATAAACAGCAGCTACTGTATGCCATACTTTTTCTGCATAAGGTACCTAATAATCCAGAATATTATGACATCAGTCATGACATTCACACACCTGGTTTTACCAAAAATACATGCCAATAACTAAACACTTACAAAAGTGAAGTAATATGTGAAAAGAATAATTCATCATTAGGGCTTACAAGTTGGGATCAGAATGTTTGTTTTATCACAATCCATTTGCCCCAATTGCAAATCACAAAAAAGGGTTTCCCTTCTTGGTTCACAAAAAAAGGAAAAGAGAAATTTGCAAGCATTACAAAGGCAAAGTCAACAACTGCAAAACAAATGAGAAACAAGCTACTACAATAGTCCAAATAAAACAGGGTTGCATTACATTTGCAGCAAAAAAGTCAACAAAGCAAGGCAGCCATATAACAGTAAGCATGATGTTCAAAGCCTGCAAAGCCAACCAAAACAGCAAGCAAGCCCAAGGATGTCAAAACAACAACAAAATATCACAACAGGGTCCAAGCAAAAGGCAGGTTGTCCAAAACCTGTAACAAATATATGCAGCAGCTGCTGTAAACATAACAGCAAAAGCATGTTGCAAACCTGCAACAAGCAAGCAAGCTGCCAAGTGCATAAGCCAATAAACCTACAACCAACAAAACAGCAGGGCAAGCCTGCAAACAAGTATCACAGCAAAACAACATGGCAAGCTTGCTCAACAAAAAAAATGCATCATCATTTTCCAAAAGCATTACAAACCCTTCAGAATTTCTTGTGAAAAAAAGCAATAGCCTTACATTTTCATTGAAAGACAAAAGAGGAAAGAAACAAGTTGGAGGATATCATCTAGTTTACACAAAATGCCAAAGTCAGCTCTGCCCAAACTCAGCCCAAATGTTGCACAAAAGAGGCAACTTAAGGCCTGCACCTTAAGATTTCAAAGTCAGTATATCAGAAAATATTCAAACCCTAAGATTTCCCCCCCCCCCCCCCACTTTTCCCACTATTTTCATTATAATACCAATTGCTATTTCACAAAGCAAAAGGAGGGCCAAGATACAAAAACTAAAAACCAAACAGCAAAACCTGAAAATAGAGAAACCAAGAGCAAAGCCAACAAGATACAAATCGAACCAAACATCCAAGGAAAAAAACTAGAAAACAAATCTCAACACCACCAGAAAACATAATCTCAAAAACCAGAAAACAAAACCAAACAGAAAACAAAATCAGTAAACACAAAAATCTAGTCCAGAACCTCAACCTTCCTCTCATCACAGCAACCTGATTCTATCATCAACCTCAAACCCAAAATAGCTAGCCTCCTATAAGAAATCATAAGCCATCAAAAACTAAAACAATACAAAACCAAACCTCACTATAAGATCAACAAGCTATCACATACCAACAAGGCCACATAATATACCACCTAGGTCAAGAACCAAAAAACAGCAAAGAGATTAACAAACCAGAAGAGCCAAAGATCTCCAACTGCTTTCACCTCATCATCATCTCCCTTCCCCATTCACCCTTCGTCACCACTGAACACCATCGTCAATCTCGTCCCTTCATCCAAAGATCACAAACTGCAAAAGAAATCACAAGAGGACGAAGACCAGCAAAACAAGGGAGAAATTATACCAGAAAAGGAGCTTCAGCATGTATGATTTCCTCCTATTCTCATACTTCCATGGCATGATTCCTGCATTAACAAAGAGCTAATAAATTAGTAAAAAATCAAGAAATCTTTTGGCAAGAGGAAATGACGAAAAAACAGTATCTTCAATCCTCTTCAAAATCGTTGGGGTTAGAGAAGGATTTGGGTTTTGTATCGATAAGGAATTTGAAATTTCTAGGTCAATTCGGTGAGGATTAGAGAGACGAGAGAGACAGGTTCCGGTAACAAAGGGCTTGGGAGAGGTCGAGGATGAGACGGTCTTGGATCTTTCCGGTTAGAATAAAGAAATCATGAGAGAAGGAAGAAGATTAGCGTTAGTATTAGGAAGAGAGATAGGTTTTTTTTCCAATTTTGTTTTCCTTTCCCAAATTGAAACAACAACAATAACAACATCTTTCTTCTGTTTAGGGTTCCACACCTTCCAATCCCTTCCTAAAACTGGGTTTGGGCCTGGTTTATTTTAGCCCAGCCCATTTTTTAAGTTTCACAATAGATATTTGTGAAAGTAATTAAGATAATGAATGAGCGTTTGGTGTGATGGTTAAGGCGTTAGCGTTTGGAAGAGGAGGTACCGGGTTTGAGACCCCTGGGGACGTTTTTTCCTATCTCTTTCTGATTTGTTTGTTTCATCTTCTTCTTTTTGTTAAAAAAAAACCATGGGGCTTAACCCCCTAAAGCCCATACTAAAAAAAAGGACTGCATCACCTCATTTTTCAATTTAACACCACCCCTCCATTTTGTTTTGTTTTAATTATTTAATTTCGTTTTACTAATTTAATAAATCATATTTTTTGTATTTTAATTTTCATAATTTAGCTTAGTTCTAATTTAATTTAGGAAAAACTTTGTAAATAATTTTAGTAATTATTTTGTGCTTAAGCTTTAATTTTCTCATTTAATTTCTAAATAACAAAAACCCTAAAAATACATGCATTTGATTTAACTCTTAAGCTAATTAATAGAATAGATTTTCCTATCTTTCTTTCCACTACTTTCATAACAAATAACAAGAATTTTTACTTCCATACTTTGTTAATTAATTCTTATTTTCTAGAATGTTATGACTTTAATTAATCGCTCAAAATTCGATTTGGTTGTATTGTTTGCTATTTATACTTTTAATCGCATTCGACTCATCCCCATTTGTAAAAATTGTACCCCCATTCCCGAAAACTCTGTAATAGCTTAGAATTTCAATTTCATCAATTTAATGTTTTCCTTATACTGTATAGTAATTAGGCGTGCATGGAAAGATTTAAAATCAATCGCTAGATAATCTAATTTCAAAGACAAAATAACTTGAATCAAAAACACTTTTCACACGCACACCTCTAGGGTAACCCCGTTTGTTGCCTCATAAATACAGTCATGTCCCTCGAATATGGGACGCTTTAGCAAAGACACTTCGATAAAATATCATAGTCCCTCGATGACCCTCAATGTTGCCTTCGAAAAATCGATGTAGTCCCTTACAAAAATTTCTAAAAGCGTCTCATAAGGTGCTTTCGATGACTGTACGATTGACCCGCGCCTGTCCCTTCACATCCAACGATGGGGATTCTTACCAAATAAATGGTAAGATAGCAACATCTAAAGGAGGAAGAAAAGAACATTTAAGACCTTCAGAGCAGGTAGATTCGCTTCTAGTTGCTCGCTTGCTCACGACAAAAACCTTTTTTACACTGACACTTTCATCTCAAAAATGTTTTTCAAAAAAAGGACAAAACATTTTTTATACGTTCTTATAGAGACAAGAACCATTGCAAAACATCTTTCCAAAAACCACTTTTAAAAACACATTCCACAAACACATATTTAAACTATTTTTCGAAACAAACTTTGTACGCGCTCTTATAGAAACGAGAACCATTACAAAGACATTTTCAAAATACTTTCAAAGCCCACACCACAAGCACATTGTCAAAGAAAAAGTAAGTGATATATCGAGTAACTAAGAGCCCGTAGATAACTACGAATGAAAAGGGTGCTAATACCTTCCCTTTTCATAATGTACCCCCCCGAACCTGAGAAATAATCTTGAAAGGTCTTTCCTGTGCTTTTTTACCTTTCCTTTTGGATAAAAGAAAAGTCGGTGGAGACTCTTGCTATCCGCACAATTGCGACCAAAACACAAACACCCAAGTCAGTTCTCCCACCGTATCACACAGGGTCTACCTGAATACCCTTGTCGCTAAAAATGAAACCTAAAAGTTTACCAGACCTTACCCCGAAGGTGCACTTGTTCGGATTTAACCTCAGCTTGTACTTATTCAACCTATCAAACAACTTTTGTAGATGATCAAGGTTCTCTTCCTCACTTTGAGACCTGGCTATCATGTCATCCACATAGACCTCTATCTCATGGTGAATCATGCATGGAACAAAGCTACCATTTCTCGCTGATAGGTTTCCCCGGAATTCTTCAACCCAAACGACATCACTTTGTAGCAGAAAGTACCCCGTTGTGTGACAAAGTTTGTCTTCTCCATGTCTTCGAGTTCCATCTTGATCTGATTGTAACTAGAGAAATCGTCCATGAAGGATAAGATCTTGTGATGCGCGGTATTGTCAACCAGAACGTCAATATGGAGAAGTGGAAAGTCATCCTTGGGGCTTGCCCTGTTCAAATATCGGTAGTCCACACACATCCACACCTTTCCGTCCTTTTTAGGCACCGGAACTACATTAGCAACCCATTGGGGTTAAGAAGTGACAACTAGGAACCCAGTGTTGAACTGCTTCATAACTTCTGCTTTGATCTTCTCTGACATTTCAGGGCGCATACGGCGGACCTTCTGCTTTACCAAAGGGAAATATTATTTAGTTGGCAGACGGTGAACCACAATATCTGTGTCTAGTGCTAGCATGTCTTCAAATGACCAGGCAAAGATCTCGACATAGTCATGCAACATCTGTATCAACCGCTGTTTGACGCCAAGTTCCAAATTGGCACCTATCTTGACTTCTTTCATGTCCTCCTTTGTGCCCAAGTTTATCGTCTCAACTTGCTCTTCATGAGGTTGTATAACCCTTTCTTCCTATTGTAACACTCTAGCAACTTATCCGATAACTTCACAATCTTCCTCACCTTCGTCCTCGGCTTGGTTGATAGGATTCTCAAAGTCATAACCGGCAATAGCAGAATTATTATCAATGGGATCCAGAGTGGATATGGATCTGTAGTTGATACGTGAGTGTGTGTAAGAGCATAGCTGTATAGACAAAGTAAAAGGAAGAAAAGAAAAACAGAGAGCGCAAAATTTGTATGCAAAATGTCCAATGCTTTATTAATGCCATATGAAATTGAAACATGATAACCCTCACATATAAACCATTGTGCCCCGGGTAAGACACATGGCCATAAAGTTTATATTGTTTATTACATATCTAAAAAAAGGAAAGGCAATTACTTCTGAAAAAAAGTAATTGGTACAAAGTCCTTTACTGTCCAGTTACTGGGTCCACCGTTGGTAGTAGGGAAGATCCAGCTATCCACGTCATAGTCACCATCACTGTCTTCTAGAGCATTGACCCCATGATTGCTGATGCGTAGGGGAGGTTTTCCACACGAGCGTGTAGAACAACCCTTTGGACCCCAGAAGAGAAACCCAAACCAAACTTATCAGATTTGTACGGAATATCAGGGAGCTGGCCCCAGATGGTAGACCCACCTTCTTCAATAATTTCTTTTTCATCCTTGAGAGAAGCCATCTTCAAGGGAGGTCTGGTGATATTTGGCCGATTGGTGACAATTTCAGTTGCAGCCATAGTCTGAGGCACCTCTTCTAAGTTCTGACACGGAGTCTCGATGAACTCCGCATCCATTTCCACATACCTGAAGGAATTCAAATGGCTTACCATGTACTCTTCTTCTCCATGTACAATGACAATCTTTCCTTTTACGGGGTATTTCATCATCTGATGCAGAGTAGATGTGATGGCTCCCGCCCCATGGATCCAAGGGCGACCCAATAAATAAGAACAAGATGGCCTGATATCCATCACGTAGAAGGTGGAGTCAAAGGTCTAAGAACCAACTTTGATGGGGATGTCCACCTCCCCGTGCACCATTCTCTTCGAACCGTCGAAAGCCTTCATTACAATGTTGTTGGGCTTCAAGTTCAAACCTTCATAATCTAATCTGTCTAGAGCTTTCTTAGGCAGCACGTTCAATGATGACCCAATATCTACTAGAACATGGGCCAAAGTAGTGCCCCTACATTTGACGGAAACATGTAGTGCATCATTGTGTTTTCTCCCTTTGGGTGTCAGATCAGCATCAGAAAAACCCA
This sequence comes from Vicia faba, assembly GCA_948472305.1. Classification (NCBI taxonomy): domain Eukaryota; kingdom Viridiplantae; phylum Streptophyta; class Magnoliopsida; order Fabales; family Fabaceae; genus Vicia; species Vicia faba. The sequence continues at coordinate 727,468,394 of OX451741.1, read as the reverse complement.
AACCTTTATCAGCCGTCAAACTGGCCACGCGGTCTTCAAATTAGTCAGTGGAGATTTCTTGTGGCACATGGTCCGTTTTAAGGAACTTCACCAAAGCCTTCGCATGAGCTTCGGAGCACAACTGTAAGCCTAGCATAGAAATCTTGGAAGGGGTATGCTCTAGCTATTCGACCATATTGTAGTCTCTCTTCTTTATAATTTTCAAAATTTCTTCCATTTCCTTCTTGGAAGCCTCTGGGATAGATACTGACTGCACCTTCGTCTGGACAGGCTCAATCAATATATCTTTGCCCCGAGTCTCGGCCGACTCGATGATAGGGGTGTCAGCAGGGGTAATCACAGGAATTGCAGTATTAGTATCAGGAGGAACAAAAGTAGGAATAATCATAGGACCAGTAACAGCTTTTAGAGGATTAATCTCAGGGGATAACACTCTTCCACTTCTTGTTATTTTGCTGGTTCCAACAATGTTGCCAATGTCGGGATCATCATTTTTGGAAACCTGGTCTTCAACAGCCAACAGGTCTTGCTTGACACCGTGGTAGTAGACGTCAGCCTCATAGTTCCAGGGAACAACTTTGTCTGAGGAGTATGGGATTGGACCTGACATAGTTATAATCAGTGGAGCCACCTTCAGAGCATATGTAATCCTGACGGGTCTTTTGGTGGGGACCCTAGGAGGATTGGCGGAAATGGTTATGATTGAAACATCCTTGCAAGAAATAGTCCGGACGGTAGTCTTCTCACACAAAATCTCTCTATCATTCATCAGGCGTTGAACACATGCCTTCAACAAATGACAACCATTCGGTAGAGATAAACATGAGTGGCAACCATCGCCACAACTTGGAAATAAACCGGATTTCAATAAGTTCCACTTGACGGTCAGGAGAGGAGTAACAAGTTCCTCAACAAAAGTAATGTATATATCATCTTCAATGGCATTAACACTACATCCGTCCTAGGGAATAGGAGCAATGATAACGTTGGGAATCTCAGGGTCATCAAATTCAATTTCCTTCACCTCGAGAAGGTCTTGCACCTTATTTTTCAAAGCGCAGCAGTCGTTTGTATCATGACCTGGACTTTCTGAATGGTAAGCACGGCGAGAATTTGGATTGTAGCGGGGAGATGCAGTGTTGGGATTCTTTGGAGCTTCCCGCAAAGTTACCAGATTAAAATTCATTAGATGAGGCAAGACTTGAGACATAGTCATATTTATCCGGTAAAATTTATTACCGGTCTTTTTACTCTAAGATGATTATTCCTTTGTTGAGTAGGTGCTGGTTTACAGATCATAACAGCCCCCACTGCTAGACGGAGTTCAGTTATGTCCTGATTCCTTTGGCTATAAGGGGCACTAACCTCCTTTTGTTCCAGAAAATGGCTTCCTTACTATACTGGATGACGCATCCTTTTGGATCTTTCCACTCCTGATTCCAACTTCCACTCTTTCCCCTGTCATAATTAATTCAGTAAAGTCGGCTGAGGAGGTTCCAATCAAGTGATTGAAAACCGAACCAAAGATATCCACTAGCTCCCTATGAGACAGGGGAGGTTGGACTCTTCCTGCTGAGTCCCTCCACTTCTGAGCATATTCTTTATAACCCTTGCTCGAAACCCATAGGCATACTTTGGAGTTGTGTACGAGTGGGAGCAAGGTATGCGTTATACTGATACTGCTTGTAGAAAGCAGCAGCCAGGTCTTCCCGATTTTGAATTTTGGTCCTTTCCAACTGGTAGAACCACTCTAATTGAGTTTCGGATAGACTACCTTGAAAGAAGTGGACCCATAATCCTTGTCAGCAGTGTGAGGCTGAATTTTCCTCACATAAGATTGGAGGTGCATCTTGGGACATGAAATCCCATCATATATGGCGAACACTAGCACCTTGAACTTTTGCGGGATGACAACCCCAGAGACCAAACCCAACTCTTCAAAATCCAGCCCAGACACCTTCTAGATTTCCATTACACTCATACGTTCTTCCAGCTATTTGTACTTTTCATCGATCGACAGATATTGCTCTTCATTGTAGTCTGTCTCATTATCTGGTTCCCTTGGAC